>JALGQZ010000001.1:5897500-8297500 GCA_023105745.1 Austropuccinia psidii
CAATATTTTACATATTTTTTTTTTTGGTACTAGTGACTCAACTTTTCAGCTTATAAATATTAATTTTAAAAAAAGAAATACTTTTGTAAATCAAACTTAAGTTAAATAAGGATTTGGTATATAATGGAAAAAATTACAAATTAAAAAAAAAAAAAAAAATATGGTGGCCAAAAAAAAAAAAATTAAAAATTTAATTGAGGAGGGTATAACTAAAGAATATTTAAGTAAAAGGATTGATTAAATGATTGAAAATCATGAATTTATATCTTCTTTATTTTGTGGAAATGGATTCACTATTTGGTCAGAAGCTCAATATAACTTCCATTTAGAATTAAAATTTTAAATAAAAAGATGGTTTTAATGATGATAATTAAAAAAAAAAAATTCAAGCAAAGAATTTAAGTTAAATTCTATTTTAATTAATTCATAAAAAAAAAGGTAATTTTCATTTCTTAAAGTAATAATGAATTGGAGTTGAATGTTAATATTTATAATTTTCTTAATAATGATGATGGATTAATTCAGAGTGAAAACTTTAATAAAAAAAAAATTGGTATTTAGGGTTCAGAATGATCCTTTTTTAATTCTATTATTAATAATTTTTTTTTATTTCTTTAGATAAGTAAATTTTTTTCAAATTAAAAACAAAATAAGAATAAAGAACTTACCCCCAACCTTAATTAAAAGAGAGGATCAAGGAGAAATATGATTTATTTGCTTGTATCACCTTATAAAAGCTTTCTATAATACTCCCAGAAAGGTATCAAGTTTAAATATAATGATTATATTAGATTTAACTGAGTAAATATGAATCTAAGCCTGAGAGGCAAATGATATTTCTTTTTTGGAGTTGGAAAAAGAAAAATGGATTGAGTAGAGGGTAAAAGAGTTTTGAAATTCAATGGTTTGAAGAGGTTAAGTTTTAAAAAACACAGAGTTTTTGAGAAAAAAAATAAAGAAACATACATAAAAAAAATAATTGAATAGAGAATAGGAGTTTAAGGAAAAGAAATTATTGATGGATCTCAATATATCAGATTTAAAATCAACCAGGCTTATTTAAGAGCTGAAATTTATTCTGGAATTAGTAAATAAAAATAAAATAATGAGCATAATTTTGTATGTATAAATGAACTAATTTAAATTTGGTAATTTATAAATACATTTAACTTATTAATTAAAGGTTTAATGGAATAATTATCTAAGTATCATTTTTAAGTAATTAAGCTAATTCATTATTAATAAGTACTGGGAACATGTGTTAGAGCCTTTAAGTAACTGGATTTTTTTGGCTTCTTTGCTAGAATTTATTTGAAATTAATCTTATTTTTTTTTTTTTATTTATGGAAAAAAATAATTATAATTTACTTTCTTAAAGAATTTTGAATAAAATTTCACTTGTGAAAAAGGTTATTTGTAATTTTCTTTTAAAATGAATTTTTTGAGTCAATTTTTTTGGATTTAAAAGTAAATCTTTATTTTTCATTTTAATTTATAATTTTTTAAAGGGTTATAAAGATTTAATTCTGATATTAATTTTCTTTTTTTGTTTGTGTTGAATTTGAAATAAAAAAGATATTTTTTTTTGTGTTTTTTCTTTTTTTAAAAAAAATACCAAATAAGAATTTTATTTTTGGAGAATTTTTTTCACTGGCCTTTTAAATCAAAAATTTTATATTTAAATTATAATTCATTGATTTTTTTAAATCAAGTTTCATTTTTATGAAGTATTTTTAAGTGTTTACGATGGAGGAATATTGCAGTTATGGTTGTGTGTAATTTGAAATCCAACTGAGATTTTTGTTAAAATGTTTTTTTTTTTTGAGTTTTTTTTTTTTTTCAATTTATGATTTTAAAATTTTAAGTCTATTTCATGGATCTTCTTCACTGAAATCTGAATTTCAAAGTTTTTATTTTTCATTTCTAATTAAAATTATTTTTGAATTAATTTTTAGTTTAATATTTATTTAATATCATAAAATTTAAATTGAAAATTATTTCCATCAATTTTTTAAAAATGATATAAAATTGTTTTTTTCCATTTATTAATGAATATCCACAAAGAAATAACATTTATCTAAAATATTTATTCCGATTTTAGGAACTGGAGAACCTAATATTTTTTTCTTTGAAATATCTTAATCATTCATTAAATTTTTCTTCTTCATAATTTTTTGTTTTTGGGGCCAGAAAGTAACTATCATATTTATTTTTTTCAATAGTAAATCTTCATTTTGTTCTTTCTTTAAAGTAGTAAACAAAGGAATTCTGGAATTCCCATCATCAATTTCATGAAACTCCTCAAAAAAACCATCATCAGCCCCCCCTTTTTTTTACAAAAAACTTCAGCTCTCAATTATCACAAACCTCCTCAGTTTTTGAAGACAATACCAAAAGAAATTTAGAATTGTTTTTTAATTAATTGAAAAAAATCTACGTTGTTTTTTGATAAATTTTCACATCCATCTCAATATCAATCGCCAACCAATTTAGATTCCCTTAGCTAAGAAAAACTTAAACAATCCAAAATAAATTTTAATTTGAATTTTGGGCCATTCCAATCATTATCACCTCATCTTATCCATTTTTTTGATTTTTTTAAATTAATTTTTTGAAAAGATTACTTGATTTATATTTAAAAAATGAGACGACTTATTATTTTTACTTTGATTTTTTTTAAAACTACATATTTATTATTTCATGTAATCTATTGATGACTAATTATTTCCTTTTAATTTTAATATAATATTATTAATCGTAATATCTTATCATCCTACCAAAATGTACTAACCTCACTATTATTTTTTACCTATTCTTTGTTTTTTTAGGGGTGGACTATTTACAAGGGTGTTATTTTGGAAATTTTGTTCCAATTCATAAAGCTTCCTTCATACTTAGAGTTTCAGAAAATTTCCTCTATCTATTATTCTCAAATTTTTTGATGATTTACTTATGATAGAAGCCCAAATTTAGTACAGCATCAGAATTATTTGAAAGATAAAGATGATATTATCCCTCCTTCTGATGTCATGGTTAGGATCAGACCAAATATAGAAATTAATGAAGATAATAACAAAAATTCAAATAATAAAATAATTCTTATAAAATTGAAAAGATACTATATTCATGATAACACATAAATCACCTAAAAACTGGGTAATTCCAAATGATCTTATAAAATGTTTTCAAAAATTTCCATTGACAAGAAATATGATAATTCAGCTTAGTCAATACTCCCAGAAATAAATAATCTTCCTAACCCATATTTTCTCATTGGAAATCCTGAGAAGCCATCCTTACCAGGTTTGATTTATTAAATAACATCATTTCATAATACTATTCTAACCTTCCATATCTTTAAGGACCTTATAGCTAGCTAAATTTACCAAAATATTCAATAATACACAAGAAATAAAAACCAATAAAGATGTATCAGGTGGAATAATGAAAGTAATTGGATATTTTCCAGGTTTTGATTCGGGTAAATCTGCATGTATGTAAGAATCATTTGTATTTGTCTTAAAAATCACTAGTTATATTACAGTTTATAGGTCTATAGTCCTACAAACCTGGTTTATCCCCTGAATAAATAAAAAATCATGATTTTCAATGTGTAAAAATTCAATTCTATGATGATATCCCTTCATCTCAAATGTTTCATTTTTCCAGAATGGCTGCAGATAAGAATCAAGAATTGATGGAAGGTTCTCAAATACTCAGCTTTAGAGATCTCAAATGGAATACTCATGCCTCAAATAAAAAGCCCAAATCTTTTTCAAATTTCATTGTAACTCAAAATGTATTTTTCAATAAACAAAATCATAATTTTAATTATTTCAAGTTTTTTGACTTATTGTATATTTTATTTCATTTTAAAAGTATACTATAAGCCAATCCCCACAATATTCACCTCATCTGGTTATGGATTTCACTTCCCCAAATTAAAAATGGTGATTGATTTCTGGAATAAACCTGAAATAATGAAAACAATCTTGAATAATTCAGAAGTTGTTCATCAAACTTCCAAAACTCCTTCAGAAATTATTAATCATAAAGAATACACTCATTTTTGCCTCTCCTTTCAAATTAACAGGAAATAACTCAATTTAGGTCAAATATTTTTCAAAAATCACCCCTACTAAAATAATATAAAAAGTATTTTTCCACTCATATTGAAATAAAAGAGATAAAAGAATAATAGAGCTAAAAAAGAATTTTATGAGTTAGTTTAATTCTGTCATTGAAATGAACTTCAAGTTTTAGTAAATGAAATTTTTGACACAAGTACTTGAGTAACACAAAATTTCATAACTTCTTATTGTTCCATGAAAAAGTTATTGGATTGATATTGTAACACATATTTAAAAGATCTTCTAAATTTTATATTTCATATAAATTTTCCACTTGTGCTGGATCAACATCTGCATAAATATCAGATCATTTATTTCCTATTTGTTCCAACATGTTACTTCAAATTACATGAGAAATAAACAATCTAAACAAATCTTCTATTTATCTATTATCCTCATTTTATTAAACATTTTGTGAGTCTTATTAGTAATTTCACTCACCCAAAAGGTCACAAAATATAACTCAAGAATGAAAAAATTAATAATTTATTTCTTGAAATAAGAGTAAAATAAATCTTAAAGTGAAATGATTATAATAATATATATATATATTAATGATTTAAAAGTCATTTGATAATTAGGATTATTTCTTTCTAAAATTTTACTCATAAAAATTAGGAAAATTGAAAGAAATAATAAAATTGATTAAAATTGAATACTTTTTTTTTTTTTTGGGAAAATGTTTATAAAACTGAATAAATATTTTTTAAGTAAGTAAAAAAATAAAATTTATTATTTAAATTTGATTCCAAATAAACAAAAAAAAATACCTTTTTAAAATTTAAAAATAAATTGAAAATTATTTAAATCATATCAAATGTGATGTTTAACATCAAATCATGTATTAAAATTTAGGTTTGATGTGTAATTCAGAAGCTATTAGAAATCAAAGTATTTCCAATTGAAATGTTAAAATGTGAATGGGGATTACATAAGTGAACTTAATTAACATCTTAGGAATTAAGAATTACAGTTGTGTAATATAATTTTTTAAATAAAATTACATATCTAAATTTTTGGATATGATTAATCATGAGGAATCAAAGAAAAAATTAATTTGAAAGATTAAATTCTTGAGGAGGGAAGAAATCTTGGCTCCAAGGGTTCCAAACTTCCCCAAACTCCTTTATTACAGGTGTGAGATGTAAAAGTCCACAAAAAAGCTCATTAGCTTGGGCCTTTGGTTAATTACCAAGGTATTTGACTCAATTGATGATGAGGTTTTTGATACAAAAAATAGCAGTTTTAACTGTTTCCAAGAGGGTAAAATAAACCTTACAATAGAAAAGGAAACAAAAAAGCATTCTTAACTGCTTTAGAGGGTTCTCAAAAAAATTCTGATGTTTTGGTATTACATACCATTAGTACCAGCTTCAATATTACCAATAAAATGGAGGAAAATATAAAAAACTATAAGATAACAAAAATAATGATAATAAAGGAGAATATAAAGCATATACAAAAAAATGAATAAAAATAGGTAAATATTCCAGCAATAAGAGTTCTCAAGTTGACTCTACAAATATGTTCTACAGTAAAAACAAATTCTAATTATATTTTAAAGAAGCCCTGTATGACCAATAATTTTGAAGATAAATAGAAAACTGCAAAAGAAGGTAGCCCTATACATACAGTTTAAACTCCAAATTAGAAAGAAAATCTTTTTAGTCTCATTTGAAAAAACCTTGTGAAATACAGTGATGTTTTGGCTGAAAAATCACCCTTTCATTTAAACTTCAGTGGGCCTTATGTGTGACTTAATGCACAATCCAGCTGCAGCATCTGAGTGACATTGCATTTGAAACAAAATTCAATTTCATAAGGGGAAAGGAGGATCTTTTCACCTCTGAATTGGTCATGTTGCTAGCTCAAGCCACATTGGAGACACACCAAAGCAGTTTTGATAAATGGTATTTTTATAGAATTTATGGGAAGATCTAGGAATATTTTGGAATTTTAATTAAAATAGTGAGAAGTTCTTTGGAATGTCCAGGAAGAGTGCAGAATATTTTGAAATGTTTTGTAATATTTATGAAAATAATGCAAGAAATGCAAAATATTTATTCAACAAAACTAAATTCTAATGGTTGGCACAAAGAATTATTCACAAAATATTTAACTGGTACAGCTACAAGCTTTACACAAAAATATAAAATACAAATCCACAAGTATATTACAATTAGAGGAATATACCATAAAGCTCAAACAAAGATTTATTTCAAAGAAATCTTATGGCAACAGTAAAAAATCACAGGGTATCCCCACAATATGACTTCTTTAGCCCCAAAAGTATATGAAAACACTCAAAAAAAGATTTCATCCAGAAGAACTTTCATTGAAGAAGTACATTATCACCCAAATTATCCACCTTATTGCATTATCACTACAAAATCACACAATTCAAAGGAGTTAAACTTGATACATCTATATTCTGATTGAGAACCGCAGTAGAGCTGTATTTCACCCACCTCAATTCAATTGAAAGAAATAATTCAAGGCTGTGAATCAGAGATAAACTTCATTTTTTGGAAACAAATGTTATCTTAGAAAAAATAAAGCACATCAAATTTAATGAAATGATGCAATCTGTACATGAAATTATGCCATCCTAAAATTAAACCACCAGAAAATATTATCTCAAGGCTGTGCCTCAGAATTTAAATTATAATAAAAGAAACAGAAAAATTGAATCCAATATTTTCCACATATTTTGGAAATTTAGTGAAAGTGAACTCAACAAAAAATTCTTAATTTTACCTACCTTTTCCACTTCTAAGAAAAACATCAGCATCTAAATTCTCTAAAAAATATAATATGACTAGAGATTATTGCAATTTCCAGAAACTTTATTTTTTTCCAATTTCTACAGAAGGAGAAACACTAACTGTAAGGTGTGGATATGAAGCTTTGATAAAAAATCAAGTAATTTTCTTGTCCTCAAAATTTGGATAAGATGAAATTTAATCAAAAGTAGTAAAATTTAAGAGTTTTAAGAGAAAACACACCAAATTTATCACTTCTAACTTTTTTAGTATAAAACAATAGTTTTATAAAGATTTGTTGTTTTACCAACAATAAAAATTTATCCAAAAATACTCTACAAGAGATTTTTGAGGCTACAAAAGAAATTTCTTCAAGAGAAATTTGAATTGGAATTAATTGAGAAAAGGACTTCAGGAAATTAACATGAGAACAGGGTTTCCAAGAAAATATTGAATTAAAAATAAGCCCAAAAAGTGACCAGAGTTAATTTGGAAACAAAGTAACAAATTTAACAGTGATTGAAGATGCCTTCATTCACTTTTGGGGTGGTTCAAGGGTAAAAAATGATTTTAAGACCTACAAAAAATGATTATAATTATTTTTCAGGTGGTTAAAAGGCTTAGAATAATTTCAAAAGGGTGGTTGGGATCTTTTATTGATTGGTTTAATAGTGTTTAAGCAAATTATAAAAACAAAAGAGGGGCAAAGAGGACATTCTTTTGTAGCCACCAATTTTATTACTCCAAAAGTAAAATTTAATCTAATAATTTGTGGGAAAAACATTGACAACAGAAAAGCCAGTTATAGCATCATTGAACCCTGGTTTACACCAAAAAAGGGCTAGTTTCATCCATTTTAGTCCCTTGAATAAGCCATTGCTATAGTAATACTTGGTTTCAAGCCTTCAAAACATGTCATAATGTGTGTACAAGACCTTGAAGCTAGTTCAAACTGTCTTTAATAAGATAGTTTTAACTTAAGGATAGCAGAAACCTCTTGAAAACAGTGAAACTGGCCCTGGTTGGTATAAAACCTCATAATCAATTGAGTCACAGATCCTGTGACTTAATCCCAGGCCAAAAGTTATGATATTTTGCATGAATTTTGACATCTCACACCTGTCAGCAAGGAATTTTGAGGAGTCTGGCACCCTTAGAGCCAAGATTCCTTTCCCCCCCAAAAATTAGTCTTTTCAATTTATTTTTTATTTAATTCCTCATCATTTATTATACTACAAACTTGAATATCTAACTAAATTAAAAGCTTACAGTACACTCAGCCTGCCTCCCAAACCTGGAAATTCTGGAATTTCCCGCAGGAAACCCTGTTCCCGTCAGACACTGGGAATGAATCTTAATGAGAAAAAGAATTCCCTTCCCAAAGGGAATGGGGAACAGGGCTTGTTCATTATCCCTTCAGGGTACCCGGGACATTCATATTGTAGCTTGTATTTGTATTATTGATGCAGAAATAACAATAGCAAAAAAATG
Organism: Austropuccinia psidii; assembly: GCA_023105745.1. Lineage (NCBI taxonomy): Eukaryota > Fungi > Basidiomycota > Pucciniomycetes > Pucciniales > Sphaerophragmiaceae > Austropuccinia > Austropuccinia psidii. Next base: position 5,905,884 of record JALGQZ010000001.1, read on the forward strand.
ACAACAAAAAATATGAAAAAAAAGAACAATATTTTGAATCAAACTTCAGAATAGAGTTTACCAAAAGTCCTGGCCCAGTCCTTGACACAGGCTAAGTGCTCCACATGCATAGGAGATAGACTTGTGCGTTGATAACTAAGGATTTTCCGGCCCCCTGAGAAAACCCTCTCAGATGGGGCACTTGTTGCTGGTATGGCAAAGTATTTGTGTGCCATAATCCTTAGAGTTGGAAATTTTTTACCTCAGCTCTTCCAAAAAGCCAGGATGTAAGTATCTTTGGCCTCAGGTGGTTTGGCAAAAAAACGTTGGATTTCAATCTCAAGTGTATACCCCTCTGGTCCTGAAGAGGTATACAATTCATCATATAGTCAGACTCGCTTTTGAGGGGCACTGGGGTTATCTGGTTCATTTGGCATTTTCAAGTGTTTGAGGGCTTCTTCCTCAAATACCCTAAGAAGCACCCTTGATGAAGTCCCAAACTCCACCAAGGTTTCTTAATGAGCCATGAAGAACTTCACTTTGAATCGTGGATCGAGTATTGCGGCACAGATTTCTGGAACCTTGAGTATCAAAAACTTGAGGTATTTTGAGAGTTTTGCAACCATTGCCTTTGATGCTGGCTCGATTGGTCCCACATCGTATTGTTTAGTTGACTAAGTGAGAGGAATGTGAATCAGCTGTGTATGACATTCAATGAACAATTAAAATAAGAAATGACTTACATCCTTGAGTTGCTTAATTAGTAAGAGATATAGTGGCAAGGCATGATTGATTGTAGGATACACCAAAGAAGAAATTATTAAAGTGGCCTCATAGAGAGGCATCAATAAATCCACCATGACTCCTACCTTTTCCCATTCAAGTGGGGTTACTTTGTAGGAGTCCATTTCTGGTGAGGAGGTGAATTGGTTGTAAGCATCCTTCAATGTGAGTGCTTGCTCAAGCATATTGTAAGTTGAATTCCAACGAGTGCTGACATGCAAAAGGAGCGAAGTCGCATGTGTTGGTGTTGCACCATTGTAAACAAGGCGGACAGTAGTAATAAATTTCTCCCTCCACTGAGGGCTCTGGTTGAGATAAGAAGCAAGCCTGGCAATTCGTGATATGATGGTGTTGTACCTCAGGTGCATTCCATCTGGAGAATCGACCAGAGTTTCTATGGACATGCGATTGTTGATCCAATTGTCTGGTGGTATGTTGTTATCAGGGCTACTTGAATCAAGTGACAAGGCATTTAAGCCATTGTGAGCGGCCAAATGTATTATATTAGCCATGCAACCTATGTGTTGCATGGCTGCATTGAAGGAACCTGATGTTTCTTCCAACTTCTGAGCCATGCAGTTATTAGATGAAGCATTGTCGGTCGTAATACACATTATGCGTTGTTCTAATTTGAAATGTTTGAGTGTCTTCATTAGGTTATTTGCAAGTGATACACCCAAATGATTTCCTGAAGCAAATATCAAAAAGGAAATAAGATAAAATTTTTGACTGACTTGAATGACTTGCTTACCTTCAATGGCATTTAAGCCTAATAGGACAGAGGTGAGGTTCCAGTTTGCATCCAGGAAAGCAGTAATGTTTGGGCTTGTCCAAATATCTGTGGTGAAGGATACCTTGTGTGTTTGCGAGAATATTGTACTTTGGAGGTGTTGTTGATGAAATAAGAACACCTCAGCCAAATGTGAGGTGATTGCTGTGCGCCGCACTAGGATGTTCAAGATGTTGGGATTACAAAGCTCCAGGAGTGATCAAAAGGATGGTGAGTCTGTGATAGAGAGAGGAATATTGGAATTGAAAATGAAATAGACTATTGCAGTCTTCAGAGATTCTGAGGATAGGGGCTAATTTAAAAAATTAGTTTGGTTGAGAGATTTTTAGTAAAAATCTGAATCACTCACCCTCTTGGCAATACGAGGTTGAACAAATCGATCCAAAGTCTGAGTGGAGATTGCTTGGGCCAGTTTTTTTGGATTGTTTAAGCGATGAAGGACTTTGAGATGATGGGTCATTGATTTCATACTTCCAGTTTGATCTTGCTTGAGCCTTTTCTTGCAAGCTTGACCCCCACGGTTCATGACATTACATTCAACATAGGTTTCATCCACATCGGAGAAATAATTACATACCCATGATCGCTTGATGGATTGGAGAGGTTCCATGCTAGAAGTGAGTGAAGTTGGGTCATTGTCACTTGGGGTCGAAGCTCTGGATGGTGGTGCAGTTAAAATAGCATCATCAGCCATAATATTTTATTTTATTGTTGGTCTCATAAAATAAAAAGGAAGGAATTGAGTCAAGAATAGAAGACAATGTTAAAAAAGAAAAAATATTGTTAAGAAGTAAAATTAAGAAAAAAAAGGGGGAACTGAGTCAAAGTCAAGAAGAGAGGAGGATGAGGTAAAAAAATAATATAAGAGAATAAAGAGATTGGGGATTTGGGAGTTGAAAAAAAATGGGGAGAATAACTTCCCGTGGGTCCCACCTGTTCCCGTGTTTGGACAGGGTTTGGGGGTCGGGCCTAAGTTGGCCAAGGTGTTGATCCATGGGGTACAGACCGGGACAGGGTACGGGAGTGGTCCAATGGGCAAAAAAAACCACGGGAGGCGGGCTGACAGTACACAACCATAATTATTGATTCCAAATATGTAAATCTAAATTCACTTATGTAATACATGGGAACAGTTTGACATTTCAATTGAAAATATGTCAGTTCCTCATAGCTTCTAAACTACACACCAAACCTAAATTTTAACAAAAATATTGATGAGTAAAGCCACATTTGGTGTGAATTAAATCAAGTTTTTGAGGATTTTCATATTTTTTTACAGAAAATACTAAAAACCTAATTTAAGCTTAATTAGAGTTGAGTTACAGAATTTTTACTCAGAGGTGACCCCACCTGATTTTTTATGAGGAATCCAAGTATTAAATAATTTTTATAATTTCATTTATTGTGAAAACAGTTATAAAAATTTTTCCAAAAATATTTTTGATGAAAATTTATTTTGATATCAATTTTTCATATAAAAATATATTTTCACATTTTTAAATTTTGATATAATTTAATGTGAAATTATACTAATAAATTAAATTTTTATGTGTATATTTCAATTTTTGTTTTTCTAATAAAAATAAATTTATTATTTTTAATTATAGCTTATCCTTATTATTTGTGGTTTTTTGGGTATATGAAAGTACCTTTAAGGCTCACACTCCCTCCCCCAAAAAAGAATATGAATTTTTAATATTCCTATTTCTGAGAAGTTTGGTAGCTTCAGGTATGTATTTTTCTGCTAACCATTCATCTTCACAAGCTGGGTAACTTTATCTGAATAGGTATTCTCTTACCTCCATACACCACAATTTTCTTTCTTTGAGAACTTTGGTAATTCTCTTAGTAACAGATGTTTCAACAGGAGGTACATGCTGTGGAAGTTTTCAGAATCACCAGTTTCCTAAGGTTTTCTAAATCTTACTGAAAATTTAGGATTCCTGTTACTAAGCTCTTCAGATAACTCTACTTCAACAGAATTTTCCCCATGGAAGGCCTTGATGAAAAAAGGTCCTTAAAAGGAGTCTTTAAGCTTTTTTCAGCCTTTGATATTATTGAAGTTCCTTGTGGATACAATTACCAGGTCTTCTACCTTGAAGTCTGGAGTAACATGCAGCTTATCCTATTTGTCTTTTGCATATGCATATGAGTCCTCCATGCATCTTACTGCATGCTTTCTAGCCTTGTATATAATTCCTTTGAATCTATCAGATGTTGGATGTATCTCCACCAAATATTTCCTCAAATAATTTTGGGGTAGTCTGGGATTCCATCCTTTTCTATAATAGCAGAATCTTGATTGGTACTGGCATGAATAGATGTTTTATATGCCAGTTCCAAGTGCAGCTAGAAGGGTGCACAAACTATTAATTAATCCATCACAATCTATGAGCTCTAGGACATATGCACAAAATCTTCTGACCATGTCTTCCAAATTTTGGATCATTCTTTCAGCTAGGCCATCAGTTTGTGAGTGGTAAGCTATAGAGAAGGATAATTTGGCTCCAAATAATTGGTTAAGATTTGTCCATAGTGTTGAGGTAAATTTGGGATCTCTTTCACTAATGATATTTGTGAATATTACAGTCCATGATACTACTCTATTCCATATTAGAAGACCTGTATCCATGGCTGTATCATACTCGTGACATGGTAAAAAGATTGGAGTCTTACTCAACATGTAAACAATCACTAGGAAGGCATTATAGCTGCTATCTGATCCTGGTGGTAGACCTGTCACACAATTGATATGGAAAATTTCCCAAGGTCTACTGGGCTCCTGGATTTTGATCATATTTACAAGTCTTTTTCCAGTGGATTTATTTGATTTTTGACATCTGTCACAGGTCTTGCAGTATTCTGAAACATCCTTTTGCCACATTGGACACCATATGCAGGTATTAATTTTATCTCTTGTTATATCCTCAGATAGGATTCTTGAGAAGGCGCTGTCATGGTACTCCTTTAATACAAGATTGGTTAAGGAAATGTCCACAAATTTCATGAAATATGAGTGTTTTGTCCTATGGTAGATTAAGCCCTCAAGTAAATTAAACCTCCGTTCATCATATGAATTTTTCCATATGTCTTTTAAGGAATGTATCAAGATGTTATCCTTAGAGTTTCTAAAAAGTAGTTGAAATAGTATAATAAAATTCTTATTTTGAGTATAGCTTCTCCTTACTTTAAAGAAGGTAGTTTTTAGGTCTGTAGCACTGATTCCTTCTATTGGGATTTGTGGAGAAGCTTCTTCAGGTACATAACCTAAGAAGGATTTTAAATATCATTTGGTAGTGGATATCTTCTTAGTCAATAGGCATTATTGTAAATATTCCTATATTTGTGTACAATGTCCATATTTTCTCTATATTATTGTATGACTATTTGCCATCTGAGCAGATTTTTGTTGGGTGTTTTCATGTTTAGAAGTGATTAAACAGCAGTACAATCTGTTATTACTTCAAAAACACATCCTTAAATAAAAAAAATTAGTTTTTCTAAGGCCCAAAAAAGAACTAAGAATTTTATTTGACTCTCTACATATGTGGCATCACTTGGTTTGATTTGCCTAGATATAAATAATATGGGTTCTTCCACAGGTTTTTCATTAACAATTTGGACTTAATTAAGTTCAGCTCCTAGCTCATCTCCTTATGCATCAATGTAAAGCTTAAAGGGTAGCTTAAAATCTGGCATCAATGGAAGTAGAGCAGTGGTTAAAGCTTTTATCAGGGATTCAAAGGCTTTAAATATATAAAAAGTCATTTCAAATACTGTATCTTTGTCACAAAGCTTATAAAGAGTTCTTTCTATGGATTCCAAATATTTAATATTCTGCCTTTATTATCCTGAAAATCCTATAAATGACTGTATTTAATTTTTTTCCTGAGGAATAGGCTTTAATAACATTTCTGAAACTTTATTTTTGTCAGTTACAAGGGACAGAACAGATAACACATGTCCCAGGGCTTTGGGTTCCCTGAAGCCAAAATGACATTTTTTCAGAGAAATTTTCATGTTTACTTATTGAATTTTTGTCAAAACTCTAGATAATCTTGTTATATGTTCCTCCCAAGTCTTTGAGAAAACAATAATGTAATAAATATAAATCATTAAAAATAATTATGAAAGCTTTTCAGGAAAGAGTTCATTCATCCTTCTATGGAAGTGTGAAGGTGAAATTTTTTCTACTAAAAGGCATCCTCAAGTATTCATATACTCCACAATGGAAAATGATTCTCAAGTATTTACCTGCTCTTGGTGATACTACATTATGGGGGAATCTCTTCAGGGAATCCATAGTGCTGATCTACAGTTCTTGGGATATTTGAGTAAGGGAAATTTGGATTTTTTGGTATGGGATATCTATCTGGGACAGTGGAAATATTTGAATCTCTAAAATCCCCAGAAATTCTTGAGTTTCCATTATTCCATGCCACTATGACAGGTGTAGTTCTTTTAACTCTCCATTGTGGACAAACTTTCTTATTACATCAAGGTCCAAGAGCTCTTTAATGTGAATCTCATGGGTTTCTCTTTGTCACATTGATGCCAGAAACCATCAACAAGCACTCGAGCTCTCCACTCAGGGTCATGTCGGAACAGGTGGTCCCCCACCACCACCATGACTAGACCCTAGGTTGCTTGATTGCGCAATCATCACAACTGAGCAGAAAAGGCTACAAGATCAAGGTTGAATTTCCTTGATCTTTTTCTGGTATTATAGGTCACAGTTCCACCGTCCGTGACAGTACCCCCGGGGTAGGAAGCACTGCGTCCCAAAGTGCACTAACACAGATGGGCAACCCTGTCCTCAATCAGGGGCATCAGCTACACAACAGGCCAGTATAAGGAGCCATAAGGGTTGTTGGGTCATCACTCCCAAGCCCTTTCTGCCAACAGGTTTGAAACCCCCAAATTTCGCAATGTGTCTCCCTCACAATTGTGAAATCCACCCATGACAGTAAACCTTGATCTTCTGTCACATTGATGCCAGAAACCATCAACAAGCACTCGAGCTCTCCACTCAGGGTCATGTCGGAACAGGTGGTCCCCCACCACCACCATGACTAGACCCTAGGTTGCTTGATTGCGCAATCATCACAACTGAGCAGAAAAGGCTACAAGATCAAGGTTGAATTTCCTTGATCTTTTTCTGGTATTATAGGTCACAGTTCCACCGTCCGTGACACTCTTGAGCTTGGGATTTCTGTATATGCAGTCCTTCTTAACAGTGGTGAATAAGGTCTCTCAATGTTTAAAATAATGTCAGCTTCATGACAAATAGTTTCCTCCCAATTGTTCTTTATCTGATGCAAAGGCTTCTTCATGATCACATAAAATTGCAGAGAGTTCATTTTATTGTAAGTCAGTGAGATGAAGAATTAGTTCAGCTTTATTTAATTGTTTTGATTTAAACATTTCTAATTCCAAGTTGACTGGTGATACTTTATTTACTGTATTTTTCCTTTTAAAAGTTAAAAACAAAAATTCTAATTCTTATTGTCACCAAGAATAAAGTACCTGTCTTTGTTATTATGCAAAGCATAATCAAATAATTGATTTCCAGAATAGAATGTGTACCAGAGCAGTTTTCCATAACAATAAATTCAACATGTATTCTCAAATTTCCATTAATATTTTGAAATATAACAATGGTTTTGAATATACCCAGTGGTTTAATTAGATTTCTTTCACTATCAAATTTTATTCTAGTAATTGGTAAGAATTGATCTTCAAAGTTTGGCACACAATTTTTAAGAAAGGATTTCCCAACACAAGAGCAGAAGGCCCTTGGGTAAAATAAGAGCTTAGTGATTTTTTTATCAATCACCACTTCTTTTCTAGAGAAATTTCCAGCTGTATAGAATTTTACCCTGTTTGATTTGGTCTTCATAAGTTGTGCATCTTGAATTTTTTATAATTCAAGTTGACTATTACTCAATTGTGGTAAGTGGGAGTAATATTCCTTGATATAAGATATGAAATTGATATTTTATATATCTTTATTGTCTTAATTTTCCTCATTCACATCCTCTTTTCCATCATAAGTTTCTTTTTCAATGCTAATTTCATTGATATTCCCTCTTTTTAGAAATTTATTAGCTAAATGGGCGGTAATTTTACAAATATGGCTCTTTCTGTTTTTTCTCTACAGACTTATATTTAATATTACTAGAATTTTATTTGGGGATTTTGTCCACAGAATGTTTCCAGGGTGTATTAAATCTTGTTTTTAGATTCACCATACTAAAACCAATTTTGGCTCTGGTGGTTACTTCTAGAATATTTATAATATATTCTACTGAAGATTGTTCAGTGGTCCTTTTTTTACAGCATTCTCCAAATTACCTCCCTGTTGTCTCAGAAATTTTCCATGGATCATAAATTCTGACATGTCAGGATATAATGCTGTTAGCCTGTCATTTTGTTGGAAAAATAATGCTAAATCTATGTCTTTGTCAGCATTAAATATTTCAGATTAAAAGGCTGTTTCAACTGTAAATATCCAAGCATCATTGGCCCATTTGTTGATAATTTGGGCTTTCCACCAAGTCCATCTTTGTTTTCCATGTTCTTTCCTTACTTTGATGTACCATCTATGAGCTGATTTGGCAAACAAGGTGTTAAATATTGCTGTTACCAATATTTCTGGTAATTTAAAGTCCTCATTGATCATTCCAATACCTCTTATGAGTTCCATATGGTCATATTCCCCTTCACCATGGAAGTGAGGCCATTATTTAAGTTTTGGTCCTTCTTTCAAAAGTGCTTGACCCATTTATGGCTCCAAGCTACGGAAATAAGTGGAACTTTTTTTTATTTGTGAATTTTCTACATCCAATAATTGTGGGTTGGAATTTCTTATATCCTCAATTTGATTTAGAGGTGTAGAAATGCTTGAAAGGTTTGCAGTAGTTGTTCAATTTTATAATTTTACTGGTATTACACCTTGTATGATTTCTGACTTAATTCTTGGAACCTTGTATTAAATTTATTAGCTAAATTTTTACATTTCTTCTTTGATTGTCAAATATTTCTATAATTCTGTTTGTCTATTATTATCAGAAATCATTTGATTTAATTTCATTGTTAATTTTGATACTTCTGCTTGTGAGGTATTTAAGCAGTTCTTCAAGGAAAGGGTAGTTGTCTTTACTTCAGTTAATGAGTTTGTAATATTGTAAGGTGTAGATATGAAACTTTGGTTAAAAATCAAGTACTTTTCCTGTCCTCAAAATTTGTTTAAGGTAAAAATTGATTGAAAATATTATGGAATATGATTTTTAAGAGAAAACACACCAATTTTATTTTTTTAACTTTATTAGTATAAAACAATAATATTATAAAGATTTATTGTTTTACCAACAATAAAAATTTATCCAAAAATACTCTAAAAGAGATATTTAAGGCTAAAAAAGAAATTTCTTCAAGAGAAATTTCAATTGGAATTAATTCAGCAAAGAACTACAAGCAATTAATATGAGAAAAGAGTCCTCAAAAATATTATTAAAGAGGAAACACACCCAAAAGTGACCAGAGTGAGTTTGGAAACAAAGTGAAAAAGTTAACAGTGATGAAAGATGCTTTAGTTCACTTATGGGGTGGTTCAAGGGGTAAAAATGATTATAAGATTTACAAACAATGATTATAATAATTTTTTCATGTGGTAAAAGGGTTTAAAATGATTTAAATAGTGTTATTGGAATATTTTATTAATTGGTTTAACAGTTTTTAAACTAATTATAAAAGGAAAAGATTCTAACATGAAGAGAAAATTAGGGCAAAGAAGACATTCTTTTATAGCCACCAATTCTCCTACTCCAAAAGTGAAAATTGCTCTTGTCAGTCATGGAAAAAACTGTGACAACAGAAAAGCCAATTAAGGCATCATTGAACCCTGCTTTAGACCAAAAAAGGGCTAATTTTAGCCATTTTGGACCCTCTAATCAGCCATTGCTATAGTAATACCTGGGTTTAAGCCTTCAAGACACATCATAATGTGTGTAAGAGACGTAAAAACCAGTTAAAACTGTTTTTATAATGTTTGTTTTATCTTAAGGGTAGTTTTACCTTTTTGGCAACAGTTAAAACTGCCCTGGTTGGTATCAAAACCTCATCATCAATTGAGACACAGACCCTGTGACTCAATTCCAGGCCAAAAGTGATGAACCTTTGCATGGGTTTTGACATCTCCTTCCTGTCAGCAAGGAATTTGGGGGTCTGGCTCCCCCTTAGAGCCAAGATTCTTTCCCCCCCAGAATCAATCTTTCCTATTTTATTTTTTCTTTAGTTCCTCATCATGTATTATACTTATAATTTACATATTTAATTCAATTGAGTTTTTACAGTACAGAACTGTACTAATTAACACCTCATATGTAAATTAAAGTTCACTTACATAATACATGCACACATTTTGACATTCCAATTGAAAATACTTCAATTCCTCATATCTTCTAAACTACACACAACACCTCAATTTTAACACAAAAATTTATGGTTAACACCACATGTGATGTGAATTAAATTAAGTTTTTGAGGATTTTCAAATTTTGTACAGAAAATACAAAAAATTTAATTTAAGCTTATTTAGACTTGAGTTACAGAATTTTTACCCAGAGGTGACCCCACCTCATTTTTTATGAGGAGTCCAATGGTGAAATAATTTCCATATGTTTACTTGTAGGATAAAAGGTTATGATAATTTTTATTTAACTTTTTTCCAAAAAATATTTTAATTTTGGTATTTTTGTTGAAAATTCATTTTTACTTAATTTTTTCAAGTAAAAATGTGTTTTCACAATTTTAAAATTCAATGTAATTTTATTTTTGAATTATAATTAAATTTTCATTTTTTGTGTATAAATTCATATTTATATTTTTAATTATTGTTTTGATAATATAAATCAATTTATTTTCTTTATAATTGTATATTATCTCATTATTTGTGGTCTTTTGGGTATCTGAAAATACCTTTAAGGCTCACAAATATTATCAAGTATATTCTTATTATTTGTTTTGATAATATTTATGAATTTTTTTATTCTTGTTTAAATTATGTCATCAATATTCAACTCTGAATACTTATTTGTCAATTCTTTCATAATGATAGATTTTTCACTTATTTTCTTTGGAAATGAAGTGTCATTGTTTGATTTTTGAATTTTTCTTACAGTTTTCTCAAAACACATAAGTGTTTCATTAATTTGCCTTAAACTAAGATTATTTTTCTTGATATTGTTACAAATGTTTGAATTTTTATCAGAAATATGATTTTTTGTGTCATTTATGGCTATATACAAGGCTGGAATTCCATCCAGAATCTCAGAAATCATTTCTGAGATTCTAATTTGTCTTCATCTCTCTTCTGCATTTCAATCATGGTTTTGGCCATATGAATCACATTTTCCATGGAATCTTGTTAGATCATTAAGATTCTGTAGCTCTGGCTGTTACTTTGACTTTTCCCTTGTTCTGAGCTTGTGGCTTCTTTTTCATGTTGGACTTGCTGCTGCTGGCCACTGGGTTTTGCTTTGGCACCTGTTTTGGTGGTGGTGGGTTTTTTTCCCTTCATTCTTCTGTTAAAAGTATCATGTTCTTATTTTCCGTCAATGGAGGCAATAAGTTCAGTAACTTTCAAGTATGGGGATGGATCAGAAACTTTCTCACATTCAAGTAAGAGTTAATGCAGTTTTTCCAAAGGTCTGTCAGGATTTGATACTCTTTGTTTTGAAGTTCCTTGTTTTATGCCTTCTAGCTGGCTTTGTATATGTCCACTGAGGCTTCTTTTGGTGGTGTAAGCTCTGTTTTAAGGCAAAAAAGTGTTATCAGATTCAGAATGACATAATATTTCAGTTTGAGCTTCACTTAATGACCCTTATCCTTCTGTAACTGATTGGCTTCTGCCATGATAATGTCTATAACCTTTTGGGGAGCTGCTTGAGGGGTTATATCTGGCTCCAGATCTGGTTGAAGGCATAATTATAGGTAAAAAGCTTAAAAATAGTAATTTTACATCAAAAACTTACTATTTGCCAAATTCTTTGCTTTTTGGAGAGTATTACTGATAGCCAAACTGATTAATTCAGAAGAAATCTGTTCTTGATTATTCTGAGCTATAATAACTATACTATTATGGTTAGAATTAACAGCACTGGCAGGAATAATGCTGGCTACTGTGAAATATATTTCAATGTTTTTGTGTCTTGCCCCATTATAAGACACTAAAAAACAATGAAAAACCAATTTTTTTGAGTAAAAAAGGTATTTTTTTCAAAATAAAAGTGTAAAATAAAGTCTTACTTATAATATACAAAAAGAAATATTTTTATGTATTTTTGAGATTATAAGTATTTTTTATGAATTTTAAGTTTTTCAATATAAGAAAAAAATTCAAAAAGAAGAGTAAAACATTATATCACAGGTAAAATATCATTGATGGGTACTTAAATGTAGGGTGTGGATATGAAAATTTGATTAACAATGAAGTACTTTGTGTGTCCTCAAAATCTATATAAGATAAAATTGAATTAAAATTAGTTAATTTTAAGATTTTCAAGCGGAAAAACACCAAATTTATTGTTTTGAACTTTCTTACTATAAAAAAAATAGTATTATAAAGATTCATTGTTTTACCAAAAATAAAAATTTATCCAAAAATACTCTACAAGAGATATTTGAGGCTACAAAAGAAATTTCTTCAAGAAAAATTTCAATTGGAATTAATTGAGAAAAATACTGCAGGAAATTAAAATTGAAACAGAATTTCTAAAAAGAACATTAAAGAGAAAACAATCCCAAAAGTGACCATAGTGAATTTGGAAACAAAGTGAAAAAGCTAACAATAATTAAAGATTCTTTAATTCACTTTTGGGGTGGTTCAATAGTAAAAAAATATTATAAGAGTTAAAAAAAATTCTTATAATGATTTTTCACGTTTTCAGGATATTTAAAATGATTTAAAAAGGTTTTTCTTGATTTTTTATATATTGGTTTAACAGTGGTTAAACTAAGTATAAAAGGAAAAGAGGAGCAAAGAGGACATTCTTTTATAGCCACCATTTTTCTTACTTAAAAATGAAAATTTACTCTAATCAGTATTTGAAAACAAATCAAAATCATAAAAGAAAATTATGGCATCATTGAACCCTGGCTTAGACCAAAAAAGGGCTGGGTTCAGCCATTTGTTGCTATTTTAAGCCATTTTAGTCCCTTAAATCAGCCATTTCAATGGTAATACTTGGTTTAAAGCCTTCAAAAAATTTCATAATGTGTTTAAAAGACCTGGAAAATATTTAAAACAGTCTTTAATAAGATTTTTTTAACTTAAGGGTAGTTTTACCTTCTTGGAAACAGTTAAAACTACCTTTGTTGGTATCAAACCCTCATCATCAATTGAGTCACAGACCCTGTTACAGAAGATTTATTATTTTTTAATTAATCCTTGCAGATCTTGAGCATATATGTTTACAGATTAAAACTGATTAAATTATCTTTGAGGAATATTATAGCTCTCAATTATAGGTTATTTAATCAATTTTAGCATTTTCTTTACTTTTGAATCCTAAAATCCAAAACTTCAGCATTATTAAATTACTGACTTGTCTATTACAAAAAATAATATTATTAAGATTTGTAATTATTTGACCAGAATTATAATTATTTTATACTGGAAGTGGCAAAAGAGCCCCCATCTAACATCTTCTCATTCAATGGAAAAATTTCTTTACTTTTATATTTCTCTCAAGTACCATTGATTAAATATAAAGATGACTTGAAAACCACGTCTTAATTATATAAAAAGCTTAAGAAAATGAAAAAATCACTATAAAAGCTTTTTTGAAACTTTCATAATCATTTTGAACCATAAATACACTACAAAAGCTAATTAAAGCATGTTTCATCACTCTGTTTTTTTCTGCTCAGCTTATATACACACTATTTTAACTTTTTTCTTTTTTATTTTTAAATTTCTTTAAATAATTTATTTTATTATTAACTAATTTAATTCCTCTTATTAATAAATCAAAATTAATTTCTCCTGTAGATATTATCTTTGAGTATTATATATTCCATGTAGAGTTCTTTTGAGTATATTTTTGTTCTTAGGAAAACAAAAAGCTTTTATAATATTTCTTGTAAGTAGTTATAAGTTTAAGAAAATTCTTTTGGGATATTTTTCTCTTGAAAATTTTGATATTATTCTTTTTCAATTATTTTTACCTTCAAAAAATAATGATGACAGGAAAATTAATTCCTTTTTACTCAAAATTTCATATCCACCCCTTGAAAGAATTATGGCTATGGTAGGAAAAACTGTTATTTTATATTACTGCTTTATGGTAAATCTAGAGCAAAAAATATCAAAAACACAATACAGCTGACATTTGTTTTACTGTCTTGATTACTGGAATTTACTGTTACCTCAAAATTTACCTATAAATCAAAAATTGATCTCCTTTATCTTCTTTTTATAATACATACTTTTATCCTCAAGAAGAAACTTTGTTTTTTTCAAAAAAAGAAATAGATGTGAATATGATAAAATCACAATTTGACCTTGACAATTTTTTGAGAAAAATGAAAAAATCTTATCAATTCCTCATATTCACTCATTAAAATAAATTTCATCTTACTCAATTTTTGAAAATATTCAACATGTAAATATATGCCTTTCTGATTATTATTGATTCTTTTACATTAGTATGTTACTTGATCTTACTGAGTTTAATTTTTGATAATAGTTGATTAGGTATGTCATTTTCTGAGTCTATTTCTAAATAGAGATATGTTAGTATTTGAAATATCCTATTGCTTGGTTTTTATACAGTTATCATTCAAATTATGCTTCAAAATGGTATGGTTTTTTTGTAAAATTTTCAACTTAGATGAATAATTATTAAGGACACAGTATGGAAAAGACTTTTTTCTCAAGATTTTGGGTATTTGTGACCCATAAATAGGATATTTTGTTTCATCATCATGATGCTCATCTAATCTCCCAAATATATAATCTTTCCATATTTCTTTGCCAAAATTGGGCTCAAATTATAATTTAGACATTAATCTATTAAAGCTTAATATATATGTGATATATTATACCATAGAAAAGAAATACCATACTTTATCCATCATGATTTTGAGAAATTTGATTCAAATATTTTCATATTATGAGTATATATATAGATTAAGTCCATTTTGTCATTGAGAAGAACTTTTCCAAATTCTTATGAGTTGAATTATTCAACTAATACTCAGTTTTCTGGAATAACTTATCCTTTAATTATTATTTATTGAAATGATTCTATTTGATTATAGTTCTTTTATTTTTATGAGGGACTATACTTAACTGTTCAATATTGAATCACTTAAGATAATAATACTTTAAAAATGATGAATAATACATAGTAATATTATTTCATTCATAAATATCTAATATTAATAAGTACACTTCAGTGGTTCTCTTTTTTCACAAATTTTATTTAAAATTGTTTGATTAAGGAGTATCAAATGTGGATCCACTATCCCAAATAGTTAATTAATGTAATTTTACAAAAGTTTCCATAAAGGCAATTTCAATTAAAACTTGGCTCCATTTTTTGGGGGATATGAGCTTACATTTTTCTGGATAGATCTAGAATCACTCACTTTATGGATGAAGAGTTTGTGAATATGATTTATATTTGATAAATTTTTCTTGTTAGAGCTTGATGAAAACTCAAAGGCCTTATTCATATCTTTATCTGAGTAGAAATTCTGGATGATATGAAGATTAAACTCTTTGAATAATAATTCAATGGTTTGCTCCTTGGTGAGGACTCTTATCAAGTAAAAAATGCCATTGGTCAATGTATACAGGCTTCAGGTACCATCCTTAGAACATGAAAGTCTATTAGTTGAGGAATTATGTGACCAAAAAATGAATTTGAAGAAAAAGGTAAAATAACATTCCAAGTTCTTCAAAAATACAAATGTATTCAAGGGAATTTTTTAATTTAGAAGGGAGATTTATGGTAAACATTTTGTGAGTGGCAATGGTCTTGGTGGAGAAAGAAACATAATTATCTTGAATGAATATCCACAGTCTGGCTGGATATTCCTCTTCATAAAAAAAAATCTTGAAATAAATCTCCAAATTTAAATGTCGTAAAATAAAGTAGATAATTTCTTAATTTTTCTTTCCTGCGTTTTTTTGCGTTTTGAACGGAGCCGAGTTTTTTCCGAGAAAAATTTTCAGATTTCTCAATCCCAAAGATGTTATTATAGGTATTTTACGTAGAAAGAGATGGGCTTCACTTAATATTTCAAGAATTTAAATTTCTGATAAATTAGTGCATAAGTATTAATTCATTGTAAAGGTAGGTAACTAGTTTGAATACTGAGATAATTCAGCATCTGATGATTAATCCAGTTTCATGTGTGGCTAATGAGACTTTTAATTTCAATTCTCCATTATAATCCTGGTCCCGTGAGTTGAAAGACTATAAGAAAGTGATATCAATCAGAAAATAAATTTACAAAGAGAGTTTTGGAAAATTGAATTAATATATGAATAAAGATTAATCTAGTTTTAGCCCAATAAATAGTAAGGGAACACTGTTTATGAATCCATGAATTTTAAATTATGATCATACAACGAAAACTATACCTACGTCATCAATAAGATAAAAAATAAGAAAATAAATAAATTAAAACCAATAATATCATCATAGGTCCTTTAAGTAGACAATCATCACTGATGGTGATATATTTTAGGGGAGTGATATTTCCATGCCTTAACCTAAAACTTACGCCTACGCCTACGCATAAAATTGTGGATTCAGATACGCCTTCACACCTTTCATGGATGTAGTTTGCTAAATCCACGCATCCAAGTGATTACTAAATCCATTCCCCCATTTTTTTAATCCAAAAGAACTATAATTTCACAGTTACCCACTTTCAATTTTTATGTTCATATGAGTCTCTAAGAAAAGTTTTGATAGCTCAGCATATGTCAAAGTACTTGCTAAAGTTGTTCTTACATGAAAAAAATAACCACCATAAGGACAGGAAAATAAAATCCAATCAGTGATTTGAATGATTAAAAATTTACACACCTTGCCAAAGTACGCTTCCTCTGTTGTACCTGTAATTCATAAATATAAAATAAGTGGTTCTAAATTTTTCATTAAATAAAACTTCTTATGAATTAACATACCCTTTGCATGTTTATCTCCACTGTATCAGGTGATATAAAATGGTATGCCATTACATTTTTCCTTTGTCCAATACGATGTAGGCGATCAATAGCTTGATCTTCACCAGCTGGATTCCAATGAGGCTCCTAGACATATATTAGATATATAGATTATATTAAAATATTGCCTCATGGTCATATAATCATAATTCATACCATTATAAATACCACGTCTGCAAAAGTTATATTCAGGCCAACCCCTGCAGTCCCTATTGAAGCCACAAGTACTTCTACATTTCTGTTTTCCTTGAATTTCTTGAGTTCTGCTTCCTGTGTAGCTTGGCCTATTGTTCCGTCAACACGTGTAAAAATGATCTTATTGTTTTCTAAGACAATTCCAATCCTACCAGTTTATCACAAATAATTGTCAATCAAAAGCTTCATAATTATCAAAGGAGAGGTACAAAGCAGAATTTTAATAGACAAAATAAGGGAAATAACCCAACTTACAAATCAAGAAATGTTTTAAACTGTGAAAAAATCACTGATTTTGGGGTTGAATTTTTAATGTTTTGGCGTGATAAAAGAATTTTAAGGAGCCTCTGAATTTTAGTGCTTTGTAGACATGTTTTGACATCAACATGTTCTGTTATGGTACTATTAAAAAACCCCCCTTCTATCTTTGTCCCATATGGTGAGATTATACCTTCAATGTCATATATACTTTCACTAAGCAAGTGATGATTGCAACAAAGGCGAAGCTTGTTTATATACTTGAAGAACATTTCTGGGCCTTGATTAGATGATGATATGAACTCTGTGTAAATATCATTATATCTATCTAACGTCCAATCTGAGAGAGGTTCATGGATATAGTCATGATTAATTTCAGGTAGATCATTTAAAATGCAGTCCTTGTTTCTTTGTAGACAAAGATGCCTCAGGCATAACTGAAGGGGGCTATAATTTCCTTTTTTGAGCTCTTCCAATATATTTGGTACCCAATTCTCTTGTTTTTCACTTTGAGGTGCTGTAATGAAAGTGATTAGGCTCATTAAGTCATTTATATTGTTTTGAATAGGGGTTCCTGTCAGGCAAATGTGTCTGGATGTTTGTATTGCTCCAATTTCTTTGAAGAAAGTTGACTCCTGACTTCTTATCTGACTAGGTATGTCAATTTAACTTATATATCATTCATCAGAATTCCACAATTTATAAATAATAATTTGAAAAACTCACTGGGCCTCATCTAAGACAACTTGGTACCATTCACTATGGTAAATCCAAGAGCTTTCTATATTATTAGGCTTACCAAACTCATGAGCTAACAAATGATAGCTGGATATTACAATATCAGCTTCAGACCATTTTTTCAGTCCAATCTCCTTTCTTTTCTTCCCATGATAGGTGACAATCTTTAGTCGGGATATGTCTGTATGTAATTTTAATTCATTTTCCCAATTCTTTATCAAACGAGGTAAGCATATTATGAGTGTGGGCCTTTTTGTTTTTTATTAATAAAGTGAATGGATGGTGGAATATTCAAGAGTCATACATATGAGTGACATGCACTGAATTGATTTCCCTAGTCCCATGTCATCCGCAAGCAGACAGCCCAAGGGAGTATGGCTGAAGGTGTCTTCAAGGTTATTTACTTGCTTCTTTGTGATTCTATGTATCAAATTTATTCTTGTAGATGAGGATGATGGTTTACTTAACCACAGAGAATTTGCCGATTTTCCATTTGGGGCTTCTCTATCTAGGAGAAATGCTAGTCCTTGCTTTTGATGAGGCTTGAGTGATGATTTTAGGAATGGTATTACGGATTCAATTTGTGGAAGGTCATTCCCACTTGGAATCTTTAGGAGCTGTGAGTGCAGCTCAGGTGACAACAATACGTTCTGAGAAGAGATAACAGGCTGGGGCTCCAGGTGTGAGATAAGTGAACACCCACAATGTTCAGAGCTGTTGTATGTGGCTGGTTGGTGAATTAATATTGAATTCTTTCTAATGAGGTCAAATATATCAATGCTTGCTGAGGAAAACAAAAAAATAAACATTACTATTGGAATAGTGATGTTTATCATGTTGTAAAGGTTAAACTTGAGAAAGCTTTCAATGAATACTTTCTGGTTGGGGGTTTTCTCTAGATTGGTGTGCCACATGCCAGAAGGACCACAGGATATAAAGAAATTGGGGTCACCCAATAATGGTACAAGTGCAGAGGTGACATCCAGAGGAAGGCTACCCAAAGCTTCTCTTTGATGTCGTGTATACAAGAATAAATTTTGACTTGTATGACATAAGAAAATCCAATCATCTGGAGGAAAAGGTTTCTGAATGGGATTAGTTAGGCGTACATGGGTTTTCAATATCCCAAGGCAATAAGGCTTGGAAGAATCCATATTTCGAAAAAAGATTCAGTTTGATCTTGACAGGAATGAATGGTAAATGCAATGAACTGGAGAGCAAGAATATATACTAAAGTAATTTTGATACTAATCAGGCCAGCTTGTGGTTTGCAGTTACTATTTGTATTATAAATAGAAACACGCAAGGTTCAATAAAAGATTGTTTGAAAAAAACAGCTCAATTTAGAAAGGCAAGGAAATTTATTCTTGGATATGTAAATATAATTGTATCAAGCTCTGAATGAGAAAAATCTTTCTATTTGAAGTCCTGACTTCGAACAGAATACATGAAGCAAATTCATAAGGATACTTAAGGACATATATTTCAAGAAAGTCAAAAAAGGAAAATATGTACTCAAGTTTGCATCAACCATCCCATTTCATGCATAAGTATCCTAGTCTAAGGTTGACAAGCTACATCAAAAGAAATGGTAAATTACAAGAAATTTATATATTTGAAAGCTTCATTTTTTTGGGTTGATGTCTTTTCTTTTCATTTTGAATCCTTTCTTGACGTCCATATGTCTTCTCTTCTTGGGTTATTGGATCCATACAGATAAGGCTTTTAGCTCTTGAATATAGCTTGGAGTTGATTTGGAAAGAACATCCAA
This sequence comes from Austropuccinia psidii, assembly GCA_023105745.1. Classification (NCBI taxonomy): domain Eukaryota; kingdom Fungi; phylum Basidiomycota; class Pucciniomycetes; order Pucciniales; family Sphaerophragmiaceae; genus Austropuccinia; species Austropuccinia psidii. The sequence goes on from JALGQZ010000001.1 coordinate 5,925,642, forward strand.
AGTGAGTTATGGTAGGAAGTTCATCAAAAATAGGAGGTGGCTGAGTGGTCTGGTGAAAAGTGGTCTAAGTTTTCCAGAGAAGCTCAATAATACCTTGTTTGCGAGAAAAATCCAAAAGTGTGGAGTATTCAGGAAATGAGAGGCCATAGCCACAGGAGCGGATGGGAGATGGAATTGGTTTTATGCCTGATTTGTCAAAGAATGTGAACAAACCATAAGTCCAAGTATTCTTGTCCTTCTCATCTCTATGAACACAATTATGAAAACCATTTGTTATTATGATCACATTGGAGAAAGACCGTAATTTTTGGTGGAACATTGGATTCCATTCACCTTCATGCCATTCAGGTAGCTGGGCTTCTTGCATGATTTCATTATTCTTGATTTAATGAAGTAAAAGTTGGAGAAGGAATATGAAATGGATGCAAGTGATAAATGAAGAGGGGCTCATGATTTTTTGAATTGAAAACATTTGAAGGATTTGGTGTTTCATTTATGGAAGGTAATAAAAGCTTATTTATTCTATTTGGCTTGGGCTTAACTGGAACTGTACTGAATTTGCCTCTGCTTCTTGATGCATGGTCCAAAATTTGGGTGAGTAATTTTCGTGCAATTTGAAATCTTCTATGTGAATGATTAGATTTCTTATTTAGAGATGAGTCATTTTTGGATAAGGGGGAATCATTCACAGCTGGTGAAATAGTCCTTCCCATGGAATGATCCTCAGAATGCAAAAATGACTCATCCTTTCCATTTGTGCTGTGTAAGCTTGAGTTTCAAAGGGTTTTTGGATGCATTGAGTCACTAATTGATGAAGAAAAACCATTTACAACTGGTGAAATAGTCCTTCCCATTAAATGTTTTTCTTCATAATTAAGTGACTCCATACATTTTGGGAGCTCAATGAGTTGGTATGGTGACTGTTGATTCATGATTGGTGAAAAAGCAAGAAACAACAGGTGAGGCTTTCCCCTAGAATGACTTTTATTAAAAAAAAAGTAAAATATGTCAATAAAAATCATGATTGCTTGAATTTTAATAAAAAAAACAAATAAGTTTTTTTTTTAAAAATAATTTTTGTAACAAAATTGAAAAAAAATTAGTAAATATAAATTTAAATCTTTTATTTTAAAAAAATCAGAGTTTACGGTTGAATTAACACCAAAACAACCAAAAAAAATAAAATTTAACAAAAAAAAAACCAAAAATATTTTTTTTGGAAATTAAATCAAAAAAATAATAATAAAATAAAAATCAAAAATATTTATTTTTAGAAAAAATCATTGTTGCTGCAGCTTAAATTATTGAAAAAAATAATTAAGAAGTAAAAAAAATGATTTTTCTTTTAAATAAAATTTTAAACAAAAAAAAAAGATTTTTTTTTTAAAATTTTTTGATTGTAATCAAATTAAATAAAAAAATTAAATATTAAAAAATAAAAAAAAAAGATTTTTTTTTTTTGGATTGCTGGGGCTGTAAGAGCCCCAGAAAGCAACTTAAATAAAAAATAAAAATAAAAATAAAATCTTTTTTTTTTAATCTTTTTTTGATCGCTGGGAGTGACCAATTTGAATAAAAAAAAATAAAATTTAAATAAAATTTAAAAAAAAATTAAAATATTTTTTTTCAAATTAAAAAAAAAATAAAAATACAAAATTAAATATTAAAAAATAAAAAAAAATGTTTTTTTTTTTTCATTTTTTATTGATTGCTGTGGCTCTTACAGCCCCCAAAAAAATAAAATTTAAATATTTTTTTTTTTTTTTTTTTTTTTTTGATCGCTGGGGCTCTGATAGCCCCAGCGAGCAATTTAAATCAAAAAAAATAAAATTAAAATTAAATATTAAAAATTAAAAAGAAAATGTTTTTTTTTTTTATTTTTTTTTGATCGCTGGGGCTGTAAGAGCCCCAGCCAGCAATTTAAACAAAAAAAAATTAAAATTAAAATTAAATATTAAAAAATAAGAAAAAAATGTTTTTTTTTGATTTTTTTTGATTGCTGGGGCTGCAGCAAGCAATTTAAATAAAAATAAAATAAAAATAAAATAATATTTTAAAAAATAAAAAAAAAGTGTTTTTTTTTTATTTTTTGTTGATTGCTGGGGCTGGAAGAGCCCCAGCAAGCATTTTAAATAAAATAAAATAAAATATAAATAAAATTTTAAAAAATAAAAAAAAAATGTTTTTATTTTTATTTTTTTTTGATCAATCAAATTAAATAAAATTCAAATATTAAAAAAAAAAATGTTTTTTTTTAATATTTTTGGATTGCTGGGGCTGTAAGAGCCCCAGTGATCAAAATAAATAAAAATATATGAAATATAATTTAAATATTAAAAAATAATTTTTTTTTAAAAAAAAAAAGGTTTTTTTTTTAATATGTTTTGATTGCTGGGGCTGTAAGAGCCCTAGCAATTAAAATAAATAAAAATATATGAAATATAATTTAAATATTAAAAAATAAAATTTTTAAAAAAAAAGAAAAATGTTTTTTTTTTAAAAAAAAACAATAAAATAAAAAGGAAATATTGTTAAATTGAAAATTAAAAAAAAAACTTACTTCAGTGTATTGATTACAAGTTTTTGGTTGAGAGGATTATTTTATATTTAAGAAAAATATTTTATTAATTTTGAAAAGGTTAGGTTTTATTGATTAAATTAAAAATGAAAAAAGGTCTGTGGTGGGGGTTATTTTGCTTTGAAAGGACCAACTAAAATCAATGTGATGTGAATGACCTCACCACCAGCAATCAGGTGACCTTTCACACCCAGGGACACACTGTCGCACATCTAGGTCTGGAAAATCAGCAGCTGTTGCTGGATTTTTCATTCTTACATCATATTTTTTTTCGTTTCAATTTCATTTTTAATCTCAAATTTCTAAAGCGTTTTCTCACAAATGCCAGCTCAAACTACAGTACCTCAGCAACCATAGCTATCCAAAATCAACTCCAAACTCACACGTATCCTTTCAGTCAAAAGTATTTCCAATCCTCAACATTGCAACAAAAAAAAAATGTCTATGGCACAGTACAAAGATTTTCTTCTCTTACCCGGATTATTGGTTGCTAATGAACCATTTGTAATTTCGTTTGCAGCTGCCAATCATTTTTCTCCCCTAAACTGAACAGCTACGTTGATAAGCCATTAATCTTGTTGCAAGTTGTCAATCTTCTGTTTTATCAAAATCGATGTCATGGGCAGTTTTATTTGCTACATAAAGACTCCTCAAGTTTGTTCCAGTGGGTCCCCTCAACATTGGCTTTATTCCAGTTCCCATCTTTTATTTTTTCGTTTTAATTTTCTCATCAGTTTTTTTCCTTTATCACAAGTCTTTCAACAATGCCAACAGAACTCTGCACCTGCCCACATTGCAAAAAGAACATCAGCACAGATGTCAATGGCAAAGTATACCAAGGTCTATATGTTGATCGAAGCACTAGGCATCGCCATTGGGCTCGCGTTGCGTTGGAGCCAGAAGAAACAACTCTTGCTGGACTATTCCCACAGCTTTGCATAGCTTACGAGCCAGACAAAACTGATGAAGAAAGTGGCTTTAAAGCCTCTGAAGAAGTTGATTCAATGGACGTTATGAAGAAGAGAGATTTAGAAGTTATTGGTAAGTCCTATTTTATGAATATGGTTGTACTATACTCTGACTTCTTTGACAGCCTTAATATTATAATTCATGATGTGGCTATATCTAACATGTGGGCTTAGTAAATCAAGCTGCCGTAAGGCAAGGGACAGCCTAGCCCACATTATGCAAATTGTGTCTAGCAATACAGAAACGAAACCTTCATTTGAAACTCTTTTACCGTGCGACATGCGAACAGTGATCAAGAAGCTCAAACTAGAAGTCACCCTTGAGCGATATGTCTGCTGCACAAGGTGTTACTCATTATATGATGTTGAAACAGCGCCTAGAGAATGCAGTTATCAAGAGACTTTGAAAAGTCCTTATTGTGGTGCTGATCTCTTTCAGCTTGCCAAATTCCGACGACTTTCCCACATATTTTTTCCCACTCAAAAAAATGCAAGTTTTTCCAACAGGAAAAAGTACACACACATTCAATTACCCAATCAGCCTTGCCTCAAAACACCTCATGCAACATTTCTATTTCAACCATTACTCACATGGATAACCTGGTTTTTGAACTCTGCAGGTGTTGAAGAAGCCATAGACGAATGGACCAAAAAGTTGTCCACTGGAATTTCCGGTCACAAGTGTGACATTTCACATGGTGAAGTCTGGCACAAGCTCTTTGATCAGGATACCTCTGAAGAACCAATGCAACTAGGTTTGTTGCTTTTCATTGACTGGTTCAATCCTCAAGGGAACAAGACATCGGGAAAGCAAATGTCGATGGGTATTATTGCACTAAACTTTCTTAACCTTCCACCTCGACTCCGGAATCAACCTCAGTATACATGCCTTTCTGGAATTATCCCTTCTCCAAATCAGCCCAACATGAATACAATGAATAATGTCCTGAAACCTCTAGTTAACGAACTTGTGGAATTAAATGGCAGTGTAAATATTTGCACCGCGAAATTCCCAAAAGGCCGTGCAGTTGTAATCAAGCTAGTCAACTTAATTGGTGACATAGTGGCAAACCACAAGGTGGCAGGTTTCAAATCACATGCGGAACGGAAATTCTGTTCCTGGTGTGACATTGAAGATCACCAACGAGTCGAGTTGAAACTTGGAAACCTACGCAACAGCAAAAAGGTGCTGGCTTTGGCTCATCAATGGAGGGAAATTGAATCAATCAAAAGGCGAGAGGATGCAGCAAAGAAGAATGGAATTCGCTGGTCAGAGCTGAACCGTCTGACCTATTGGGACCCCGTAATGAGTGTTCCATTGGGTGTGATGCACAATTGGTATGAAGGGGTCCTATAGCATCATTTCCGATATCGGTGGGGCTTTGACTTGATTGACATTGGCAGAAGATCAATGTTTGAAGATGACTCAGATGAAGAAGAAGATGCAGTGTTTAGGATGGATGTTGACAATGATGAAGAGATAGAAGCTGAAGTGGGTTATCTAGGCAAAGAGCTAAAAGAGAAGATACGGAAACGCATCCAGGAGGTAGTTGTACCAAAAGGAGTGACACGAATACCTCGGGAAGTAGGATCAGCAGAAAATGGCAAGCTAAAGGCCAGTGAATGGCGGGCATTATTTGGTATTTATATACCATTGGCAGTGCTTGATGTGTTCTGGAATGTGGGATCAAACAAATATAACCTGTTAATTAACACAGGGGCCCTAATCAAGTGCACCCGCATTTTGGGAGCAACTTCAAATGTGCCTGAAGATTCAGTACGATTTGGCCAAACCTATCAAAGGTTATGTTCCCAAATCATCATTATGCGATGCATTTCCCAGACCAATTAAAGTGGTGGGGACCTATGATGGGAGTTTCAGAGTTCGCCGGGGAAAGGCTTGTGGGTATTTGTCAAAAACTGAAGACCAATAGCTTGAGTGGTAATTTAGTTTGTGTTCAATTTAATTGCAGAATTAAGTTAAAGAAGATTTGATGTTGTTTAGGTTGCATGGAAGAAACGATTATGAACAAGTTTTTCCAAATGCAGCAAATGCAAGACTGGTGGAACGAGGATTTACCCCAAGACACAAAAGTTGCCAAATCAGGAAAATGAAAGGAATTAGATGATGCAGCTTACGACGTGCTTTTGGACTACATGAGGCAGTCTAAAAGGGATTTCAAGGATTATCGCAAATTACCTCACGTAAATGAAAAAGCCGTTTTGAGGAATTATGTGACAGAGCTAACTGAAGTGGTTTGGAAATTGGGCCTCAAAGTCTCATCAAAACCCCCAAACAATGTGATATACCGGAAAATGAATGGCCAAGTTGAGCACATTTTTGATCTTGAAAACGTGCATATACAACAAGGTCCTCTTGCCTTAATCCGTGAATGGGTTCCATTGGAAAATACATGGGAAAGCTTTTCTGAGCTTGCACCCTTCCTTCTTTCATGGGAAGTAAATCACCTCTGCCGATCTTCCTGCACCTGCTATGTACCCCTTTGGGATGTCTTAGGGCTTTGTGCCTGCTTGGGCCTTAGGCTCACCTGATGTTACCCTACTTGTTTCTTCAGTCAACAAGCTCATTGGAATGGAGCTTTATGAAAATTCTTGAACGATATATTTGTTTTTTACCTCCGTTTTCTTATTTTTGGGTGTCTCTCTTGTTTTTTTGTCGGCCTTTTCACTGTATGCCTTGTTTTCTCATTCTCATGCAATCAACTTTTTGCATTCCAAGTAACCCTTCTTTCGTGCTGAGATATCTTAAGTCAATGCAGAAAATTGCCTTTTTTGTTGTCGGCACACCTTATTAATGTTTCATTGGAATTGATTTGACAGACAACGGTCTGTGTGAGACTTTTTATATCAAAACTTAAGAATATACTATCAAAATTTAAAAGACAACAAAGCATTTTCCAATCTTAACTATCAATATTCACAAGACAAAGACATTCACAAAAAACAAACAACGGCCAATAAACCCTTTGAAAACCAGGCCTTGTCATCATACAAACTACCAGCACATAATTCTCACCAGCCCTCCCATGCATTACCCCTGGGTACTGCGAAGATTCCTGGATCCCCAGCGTGGGCCATTTCTGTGTCTGAGTCACTCCTTTCATCTTCATCGTCCAGAAAGCTCCCTTCATCAATATCTGCGCTGCTGGCATTGATTTCATTTTCACTATCATCTGATTCGACTTCTGGTACCATGTCTTCTGGTAATTTGTATTTTTGTATTTTCAAATCCAAGTATTTTTTGCTGAATGTTTGGCTATCCAACGTTTCATTGGGATCTTGGTTTCCCTTGATTGAGTTTGACACATCCAGTAAAAATGCCACATTTCTTGTATCTGCTAGACCAACCTTCTGCCCTGGTGTGAAATTATTGTACCATCCAGGATCGTAAAAATCAATCGGTAACCCTTTTGGCACTCGGTTGCAGCTTGAAGGTATACTATGGGGTGGCTGTTCTCGTATTCTCTGTTGTAATCTTTTCCCATTCTCTCCTAACACTTTCCTAATTTCTGCATCAACCCGGCGCATAAAAATTGTTGCCTCTTGGGATCGATATTTTAGTTCCTTGATGATGTACTTATCCTTTTCAAAATCTTTCTCATCGTCACTGTGAGAATCCTCATGTATCGTTTTGGGAACCCTTGACTAACCCCAAACTCATAGAGACACTTTTGCAGCTACAAACAAAACAGATTAGTTTTTTGGTACCATGTGGAATCTTCTTTTTTGACTTACCCTGTTCCTTCTTTTGAGCACTGCACCCTGCTGCAGAACCATTTTATGCTTTCCTTGTTGTTTCGCCTCAGCACGATATATCTGAGCCATCATCCAATGCACAAAATGATTGTATGTAGCCTCAAGTAATTGAATTGAATTTAAAAACCTTAAATTTATACTCATTTATTCATAGGCTCCTGCGACAGCAATTTGACGGAACGTTTGTATTGCACTGATACGGCATGCTTCGTTGTATAGGGAGTCGCTTGCATCATCAAGGTCTGGTGACCATATACACATTCCCAGCTTTGCAAGCAAAGCCTGGACATATTGTATATAAAAGTCTTTCATATTGATGATTCCACGACCAATTTTCTTCCTTCCTGGGTAGACACCGTGGAGTGTGATGACTTGGTTTTGTGGAATTAGAGGGGCTACACTTGTGTTTCTTACTACATCTTCAATTTCATCAAGGTTTGAAAATTGATTGTTGAATTCTTGAAGCATTTGTGGGTCAGGTGCCACTGGTACTTAATCCTGTTGAATTAGGCCCCATAGCATCCTGATGTGCGTAAAGAATGCACTCTAAATCCAAAAATATGTATCAAGAACTATTCAATTTGAATTAAACTTAAAATTTTGATAACATACCTTGGTGCGCTCAAATCCTTCAGGTGTATCACTTGTCACCATTTGATGAAGGCTTTTTTTGGGTGAGGACCTAGGCAGTGGCTCAAAGGCTGCTCGTGTAGTATTGCAATCCTTGGTTTTTTTTGTTGAAGCCTTCTTCTGGACGTTGTTTTTTATTTCAGGGCGTGAGCCTGGCTTGGCGTTGATTTGCGATTTGTTAACTGTCTCTCTTGAGTTGGTACTATTAACTGGAAGTTCCTCTACCTTTTTGAGAAGTAACTGAAAGGCATTGTTGTGACTTTCAAGTAGGTCCTGAAGGCTCTGGATGTGCTCTAACTGCTGTGACACAACATCCGCTAATTCAGATTGTCCAGCTAAAGGAGGAGAATTAGAGTTCATGATCAGCAAGTTCAAAAAAAAATGACAAGATAAAAAGTGGGCAAAAAAAAACAAAAAAAAGTATCATTAAATATTCAAACTCTGAAAAAAAATGAAAATTGAAAAAACATTACAGCGCTGTTGGGAATGCTATTGACCGAAAGGATACGTGTGAGTTTGGAGTTGATTTGGGATAGCTACGGTTGCTGAGGTACTGTAGTTTGAGCTGGCATTCGTGAGAAAACGCTTTAGAAATTTGAGATCAAAAATGAAATTGAAACGAAAAAAAATATGATGTAAGAATGAAAAATCCAGCGACAGCTGCTGATTTTCCAGACCTAGATGTGCGACAGTGTGTCCCTGGGTGTGAAAGGTCACCTGATTGCTGGTGGTTCCTAATGGTTAGAGCATCTGCCTCTCAAACTGGTTGAGAGGTGGCATGTTCGATCCTGGGCGCTGGCCAGACTCACCCGGGGGCACCTGGGTTGTGAATCTGGGTGGTTGGTGACAATAGCTTCGGCAAACCAAATCCAACTCATTCTTCCTTGGTGGAACAGGTAGGCTCTGTGGGTTCAAGCCCCTCAGAAGGTCCCTGGCATCACTTCTCTCATACCTTCATCTTTTTGCGCTAAATTCCCATAAGCACAATTATTCTCTATTGTGATACTTGTGGCATCAACTTGTTACCCATGACTTTTTTTGCACTCAGGTGACAAAAGCACACTGGATAATCTTATAAGCAGCTTGGCACAAAGCTGTGTGAAGTCATGACTCCGCACAGTAAGCGTATCCTGCACCCAATAGTGATGAATTACAGGTTACAGGTAATAATAAGTAATATGACACACGCACATGCTACTACACCTTTTGAATTTCTTTGTCAATACCAACCTTTTTAGGTAAGTTCATGATTAAATTAGACTCCAAAGGGTGTTTTTTTTGCCATGCCTCACTAAAATCCAATGCTAAATATTCTGCGAGGCGGTATTTTCTTGGGCAAATTGGTGAAGATGAAGGATTTGAGAAAAAGCTTTCATGAAGGATTTCACATATATACTTGTTTGTGTGCTTCCAAATATCTTCATCTGACAATGATTCTTTTCTCTTGAGCATTGATGTAATTTCCAGAAGCTGAAGGGTCCCTTTTGCTGAACTAATGCGGTAATCAGCTGAGCACACCAGAAGTCCACGTACACCCCCTGTAAGGAATGCTGAAATCAGATTGTAGCATGGCCTTCCAGCCTTCATCTGATCTTGAATGGTCACCAACGCTTGCAAAGGATCCACTCCTCTCTTGACCAATTGCTTTCCAATTTTCTGAGTAGTTTTGGAATCAACCTTAGTATGCGCCCGCACCCAATTAAATGCAATCATCAGCTGGAGGATATTATCAACCAAGCCAGTCAAAGTTGGTGTTAAAATTACCTTTGATGTGATAGTAGTACCTTCTTGACTTTCATTGCTTTGTGGATCTAGTTGAACCTTTTTGACACTCAAACAGGAGCCCAAATATTTCATGGCACTAATTTCCACAGACAAAGAATCACTGGAAGCTGAATCAGAAATATTGAATGTAACCGGAGGGTTCTGATCATCCATATAAAGTGCAATGGCTTCAAATAAAATGTTGGTGACTCACTGCTTTTGATGTTGACTTGGTTGAACAAGATTGTGCACCAATAGATACAGTGCATGGAGCCTCTTGGGTAAACCTGCCAGTATGGACATGTCACTTTGAAATAGTGACATATTCCAAATTGACTCATAGATTAACGGCTCCTCAGATATTGGTGAAAACAGATATAAGCCTATGAAAAAATGAGATTAGTGAGATACGAATATATATATTTCTGAAATCCTGTTTACCAGCTGCATGGAGCTCTTCAAGCCACTCTTTCATTCTAATGTCCCTACCACTCTTGCAGCGAATCCCACATTGGAGCTTGGTCGGAAGTTCATCCTTTGGAACAAGTGATTTGCGCTTCATGAAGGTCATTTGAATGAGCGAATTAAATTTGATCCAATCTTCCCTTTTGAAGACATGATATGACATTAGAATGTAATCAAATTTGTTTTCATTTTCAAATATAATTTTCATTCATGAAGGACTTCGGGTTAGAGTTAGTGAACGAGCAAATGAATCCATTGATGGGTCAGAATTTGTTTGGGTCAATACCATTTCATCCTCAGCCAATGTTCTTTGAGTTTCTGTACTGATATTTTCATTGGGTACAGTAGTTGCTTCCTGAGTGTCCAAATTTGGACTTGGAACAATGTTTTCATGATGATTGGTTACACCTCCAATCTCAGGAATTTTAACAGGGTGATCATTTGTGGTGTTTATTGGATTTCCATTATTACTTTCATTACCAGAAGGACAAAGAGCCCCTGATTCCCCCTCATTAACTTCAGGGGCCAATTGAAAAGTTTGGCGAATTTTCTTTTTTTCTTGATTCTTTGAAGGTTTAAACTTCCTTTTTGAAGAAATGTTTGTCATTGTACCAATTTTAACATGTGATTCGGGAGGTAGTGTATTGCCTGATTTGACCCCTAAAGTTATAATTCCAAGATATTAGGGTGGAATGTGAAATATATGAGATAACAATTTTTTATACATACAATCAATATCAGCAACCAGCAGTTTTCTAGCCTCCTGGAGCTTCTCTCGTGCATCTTTGAACATTCCTTCTAATCCTGGGGCTATTTGTGATGAATTGTTCAAGAACTGTTCCTTTGTAATCACTTCTATTTCAGCCCCAAAAAGCACCTCAGTAGATATTTTTGTGGAAGAAGCCCAATGAGCATGGGGTGCCTCTATGTTGCTTTCGTGCATTATTTCTGATTAATTGAGATACTGATAAGACTGATTTGTTCAGAAGTAAATTCCATTCAAAAAAACATACCTTCTGGCAATTCTGGAGGTGGATTTGGGATGGCTGTACTAATTGCAATGATACTTTCACTTGATGAGCACTCCATATCAGAATATTCGGGAGAATTGAATTTCTTTTGAGGACCCATATCAGAGGTGTTAGTAGTATTGGCGTCCATAGAGACAAAAATGACTAATTGTAGATAAAGATGATATATGTTCTTGGAAGGGAAGTATCTTTATGAAATTATAAGAAAGGGTTGTAGCTAAAGGCTAAAAATTAAAATGAGAATCCCTTTTATAAACTCAATGAGGAGACAAAGAGGGCCAGAATGTGGTTATGGAATTTCTTGGTCTAGAAGCTTCTAATTCATATGAGAATACATAATGCAAAATAGTACCACACATAACAAGACCTGAGGGGAGCTTTATATTTGCTCCCCTTACAGACTGAAACCTAATGAGAGCTGTGATTAGACTGAAATTATTCCACAATTATTACAAGAATGTTAAGCTATTCATATCAATCTATATTCCACCAAAAATCATTTTTAGACCTCTATTTCTTAAACACATCCATTGTTTCAAATATTTTCGTCATCTACCCCCTTATGTCCCCTATCTTTCACTTTGAGCCTGATTACTCCCAATTTGATACCCATCCAGTCCATTATAATGAATCAGAGTGCTCATATCCTTCTCAAAATACTATATTAACACCTGGGAAAACCTTGAAGCCCCACAACCTTCCACCACCTGAATGCTTGACCTCTAGAATGGAATCATTACAACCCATTGAAGCTATGAATCTTCATGAATCTGGGACAACTCAGTTTAAAGGTGATATTGAGGAAATAAAATCATCTATACAGGCCACTACTCATTGCACACCTGCTTTTTCAGTCCCTAATGAACAATTCCCTCTCATTACCGACCCAGATCAATATGATTACTCCACTGGACGTAAGCTTACATATATTTCCATTCATCCACTACACTTTTACTGATTTGAATAACTATATAGTGAAATTAGAACCACCTCCACTTGCAAGGTTCAATGATGTAGATACCCTCATCCAGTTTGCACAAAAGTGGGCTAAAAGTCATGGCTATGCATTAACAAAGAAAAATTCTCACCAAGGGAAGAACGTTTACTTGGCATGTGACCAATATGGTGAATATATAAAATTTAAAGGACCTACCCAGAGGCAGTCAAAAACCAAAAAATGTGGATGCAAGTTTAGGCTCAGAGGCTCTATTCCTGCTCTGAGTAGGTCATCAAATATACTGTATGTATTTACTATGTTCTTACCATTAAGGTGATATCAATTCTGAGGAAGTTCACACAATTCACCTCACCAGATCTGGCTATTGGGTTTTAGTCCTACTAGAAATTCTGCACAATCATCCACCCTCTACAACCCCATCAGTACATCCCATTCATTGTTGGCTTAATGAAAAAGAACTTGTGCAAGTTGAAGGATTGATGAAGGCAAATGTCCGTCCTAATCAGATTTTAAGCCAGCTTTATTCCCAAGGAAATACCTGTACCACTAGCAGAACTCTGTATAACTACAAAGGACATCTATCAATCAAGGAAAGGAATGGTCAATCCCAAGTGGAATATCTAATACGTCTTCTGAAAGAGAGAAATTGGATTCATAGTAATAAAATTAATATAAATGGAAAGATTATCAACCTATTCTTTGCACACCCAGCCTCCATTGAATTGGGTCATATAAACTACCATGTGATATTGATTGATTCCACTTATATTTTAATATAATCTATATATCTAATATATGTCTAGGAGCCTCATTGGAATCCAGCTGGTGAAGATCAAGCTATTGATTGTCTACATCGTATTGGACAAAGGAAAAATGTAATGGCATACCATTTTATATCACCTGATACAGTGGAGATAAACATGCAAAGGGTATGTTAATTCATAAGAAGTTTTATTTAATGAAAAATTTAGAACCACTTATTTTATATTTATGAATTACAGGTACAACAGAGGAAGCGTACTTTGGCAAGGTGTGTACATTTTTAATCATTCAAATCACTGATTGGATTTTATTTTCCTGTCCTTATGGTGGTTATTTTTTTCATGTAAGAACAACTTTAGCAAGTACTTTGACATATGCTGAGCTATCAAAACTTTTCTTAGAGACTCATATGAACATCAAAATTGAAAGTGGGTAACTGTGAAATTATAGTTCTTTTGGATTAAAAAAAATGGGGGCGTGGATTTAGTAATCACTTGGATGCGTGGATTTAGCAATATACATCCATGAAAGGCGTGAAGGCGTATCTGAATCCACAATTTCATGCGTAGGCGTGGAAATATCACTCCCCATATTTTACTCTAGCTTGAAATTCCTGGGTTTACCTTAAATATTCATTCCTAAAAGCCACTCAATATATGAAATTCTTATTTTCTCCAGTAAAAACTCATGAATAGAATATTAGTATCATAAAATTGATCTTAGAGACTTGATTCATCAGCTTATTCAATTGAACCCTTGATAACGAAACACTCAGAGATCCCTTTTTGAGGGATAATGACGCAGAAAGTTCTTCAACTCAATTACTCAAACGACACTAATGAGAAAGTAACGCCCTTATTTCAAAATAGAATTTAAAAGAGAATATATTAGCCTTAAATTATAATATTTCATGATATTTGGATAAGTTCATCCTAAAATTATGTCTTTTCTACTATCTTTAAGAATGAATGGAATGAATCATTGAATATAATATTTCATTATTGTAATAAATAAAAACTGAAGAAAAATTAATTATCTTCTGTGACCAGTAAGTTTCTTCACACAATTGAAAAACCTCAAAAGAATTCCTGACCAAAAACCATGACTTTTAGCAAAAAAAAATGAATGGAAGCCCCAAGAGCCAAATATTTGAAAGTATTTGCCTCGTACCTTCAGTTGGAATTAACTAAACTCATAAATCAAGTTTTATTAATAAAACCCATTTTATATTGGGAAATATTAAGTACTAATGACACTATTAAGCTAAATATCTAAATACCGGAGGCTTATCTCTGAGAAGCATACTATTCTCTATAAGCTTCAAAAGAAGGGAATTATCCCAAGGGTTCTTACATTACCATAGATGAATCATCTGAATAACTATAAAGAAAACTGATTCTTCTATGCATCCAAAATACTGAGCATGCATATTTCTCTGATTTTATGACCAAATTTTGAGTCTCCATCTGAATTTTATACATGTTCACTGGATTGGAAGAAATAATGGAAGATTTTGAAATGAGTTGTCTAATATAATCTTGGATAAACATTACTGGAACATTTTGGTGTATCCTCAAAATAAAATCTCAAAATTTTAACACATGGATCAAAACTTCTCATACAAATTAAGGTTAAATAGATCATTCAAATTCGAAGGTATGTTTTGATTTAAATTAATTAATATACATTTTTGATGAAGTGGAATATCCAGACTTAATAAGAATGTATGAGCCTTTAGAAATTGTGTTATTATGTTGAGGGGTTCAATCTCACAAATCAAATACTTTTTTCGAGTTATAAAAATTTTTAAATCCAAATTAACCAAAAAAATCTCAAATCATGAGCATCAATACTTAGAAGAATTATAGAGCTTATTCCTCTTGGTATAATCTATGTCAGGGTGAGTCTATGTAGTAGCTTAAAAATAGTAAATACAAGCTAGCACTATGACTGTGACACACAAAAAAGTAATAAATCAAATCTTCAGGTCCTACTGCTAAGTGGTAACAGTGGTGATGAGTCTATTGAGGACCTGGGTTGCAATGCTCTAATATCTTTGACTGTAAAGAAACACTACAATAATTAATTATTTTAATTATATCAATATAATCCTAAGAGTACTACTGGTATAAGACAGTTTTACTACGTAAGGATGTTAATTCATGATAAGATGAGTCTTTTCCAGTGAGGAAAGACCTGCTTTTATCTCCTCTGAGGACTGTGAAAGACTGGTAGGCTCTTCACACGTCTACAGAGTGAAACTTTTCACTCTGGAGGCTGGGTTGTGGTTCTGTACCATCAATTCTGACGTCAGCATAGTCAGAATTGTGGTTTTTGGACCACAAATGATCATTCTGGATCAATACAGGGTGAAAAAACTCTTCACAGGCCACGTCAGCACCATTGTGACGTGTCCAGAGTGTCTGTATGACTAATATTAGTCATTCTGGGCGGGTTTAAGCTTTAAACAACCATTATTTTAAGTATCAAGCCAGTACTGGTTGGTACAGGTTTGGTACAGACCAGTATTGGTCAAAATACTTCCAACCAAGATATCTTAGTCAGTTTTTGAGATATCAAGAATCCAAGAGCACAGAATTGAAGGGCTTAATGAGCTCTTCAATTTGGTATGCTTCATGTTTACCCTTCTTTTAAATAGCAAAAGTTATAAGGGTTTTCAGTTTTTGGATGTAATTTTGTACATCAGTATGAGGCTTCAAAAACTTCCATGCCAGATATCTTCTCCAATTTGGAAGATATCTGTATTCTGATGATACAGTTTTGTAGGCCTTGATTAGCTCTACAGTTTGGTATGTTACACTGTACAGTTGTATGAGTGTATGCCAAAGATACAGGGGTTTGTTTACTTTCTTGTTTTCAGAATATCTGTATTTTTGGTTGTTAAACCTTTGAACCAAGATCCCTCAGTCAATTTAAGAGATACAGAGGTCTAATGTATCTCAAATTAAAGCTCTTGTTTATATCTTTAATTTGGTTATACTTTTGTACAGTTTTGTACAAGCCCTCCTACACCTTTGAGGGGTTGTGGGTGAAAAAAGGTGGTATAATGGTATCCCCTGATTTAGGAGTGCTACAGATGAATAGATGATACCATTGGATAGCTCTCCCTTAGAGCTTCAAGAAAAAAACCATTCTGGTTAGGGTTTCATGAAATATGTATAAGTTAGATTAGAGGCTAGAATAAGAGTTTTTGCTTATTTGGTCTTATCTTTGATAGGGCATATCTTTGTCCTTTCTTATTATATTTGAGGAGGTTTCATCTTTATAATCTACTTGTATTGGCTATATTTGTCCAATACTCCTCATACCATTACTTATGGTATGTTGGATGTCATGCTGGTGCTCTGTTTTGAGTCACGGGCTGACAATCTATATGAAAATCTTTATGGGTAGCTATTAATTACACAATGGTTAATCAAAATATAAGTCTTAAATAATCTTCAACAAAGTAAAAATTATCGTAAAATAAGTTTAAATTGTCACAAAAAAAACCAAAAAAAGAGCTTATTTAGAGCTCAACCACCTTAGCTTCACTCAAAATTCGAAATTACACATTGTAACATTTAAAGACAAAAAATCTGTACAATAATCAGTCACATTATCATAAATTCAAGTGAAACTAACCTTATATTCAGTTTATTCGTGTGTAATATACTGAAGAATTAAACTAGGCACAAATCAAAGGACTAAGAATGAACTCTCAAACACAAATACCCACAATATGTGAAAAATTGAATCCAAATTTATAGTAATACACAAAAAATGATCCAATAATCAGGTAAAATGAGATCATCTCCAATTTTTCACAAGAAAAAGTCACTAAAATCAATATTTCAGAAAACTTAATTGAAAATAATTATTCGATATCCTAAAAAAATAGTGTGAAACTCGACTCCAATCACCTTAGTCTTACAAATTAAATCAGAAAATATATCTCAGAATCAATTTGTCAAAAAAACATATTTCAAAATAATTGTATCAAATGAAACCACAAACAGAATCATCGACAAAAAAAACTACTTCAAAATAATATAGCTTCCTTATATTATTATATCATACCCCATAACATCGTATTATATTATAAGAAGCTTTATTATTGAAATGAATTACTAAATCAGTATTTCTATAGCTCCAAATTTGCAATTTTATATCATTTTAGCTGATAAAATTTTTTGTAGCAGGGGATTGTTATAGTTGAATCAATGAAGAGCCTCAATAAAATTTCACAGCACAAACAAAACTTAATTATTTAATCAAGACATCATATGATAAAAAACTAATTATTGTCTCAATTTGAAGTCTTAAAATTTTATTGTATGGTCTATATTAGTTATCATTAAAAAGATCATTTTCGTAAGACTACTACTTATCTCATCTTCCTCTACGCTCATATTATCTTAACTCATATATTTTTCTATCATTCTAGTTCTAACTCCATCTTCATATAGATATATTATACTTCTCCTTTCTGCTTCGTTTTTTTTCCTCCTTAATCTTTATTTTAACTACCAATATTTCTTATTTACTTATTTTACTTATTCATTCCATTTATTTTGACATCTTAGCTCTTAAATTCATCTAAGTTAATCTCATAATGTCATTACATACTTGATTTAATCTAGTAATCTTTTGGCTTTATCAGCTGGATTCTATTATTATTATCAATATTTTGTCTATGTGTATAGTCTAAGATCTTACTTTAAAATTATGCTTTGAAATGAAAACAGGTCTCTAATTCTTTAAACAGCTTAATCCTAACGAATTAATCAGCTGACTAGTGTTCAAGTATTAAAAAGACTTTTCTAAGGTTTTCTCTGGCTATAAAGCCCAAATCTTTATATCTTATATGAGTTCAGAAATAATATCTCTTATTAACCCTTGGCTAAAGGATCACTTTAGATACTCAAAGGCTTTTTCCTGTGACTTGCCCTGAGGGACTGCTTCCATAAATGAAGTATCAAAACATTTAAGATCAAAAATTTAAATATTTGTTTATCCTTATATCTAGAAAACTATTATCATTGAAGTATTCTCATAAGCTGAGCCTTCAGTAATCTCTCTAGTTAATATATCTCAAAATATCATAACCTTAATCTTACAGCAATACATGAGTCCATGCGAAACTTGAAATAAATCTAAGATACAATAAACTCTTACAAATGATAAAGTATTTTCTCAAACAACCGTAACTTAATGATAGGGAAACAGGAGATTCTCAGAAATATTAATAATAGATAATAAAGGGTAGCTTTTGGATCTTGATACTTTTTATATGGAAATCTGAAATTTAAAATCATGAATAAAACTGAAACCTTCAAAGAATAAATTAATTTACTTTTTATTGAATATCTTCAATTATTCTAGAAAGCCACTGTGATCAAATATAAAATTCTCATTTTCAATATGATTTAATTCTCAAACGTTCAGTTTTAATTTTTTAGTTTTCTCTAGTCACATATTGATTTTTTGTTAAATATTAATGAATATTTGATAGAATTTCTATTACTGATTATTAAGCTAAATATTTATATTGATTCATTATCTATCTATTAATAATTATTAATATTTCTCTATTCAATCAGGAATATGAGTAAATTACTTATAATAATTCTTAAATTTATTTCATGCCTTCACTAACATCTTTCCCTTATTGATAAACTATTTAATAACTGTTAACTATGAGCAAAGTGACCTCACCTGAAAAAGGCTCTTAAGATTATAAAATGAAATGAGAAATATTTTGCACAAAGTATTAAATATTCTTGATCTAAGATCTGAGAAATAGTGTATTTGGAAGTAATTCAAACCAAAAATTTCAAATCCACTTGAACAACATTTAGGCTTTGGAATAGTTTTTTTTGAAAAGTGGAAATAAATAATAGAAAACACCCTTTTGTGCTTCAAAGTATCAATAGTAGTTTTTTTTATCAATATAATAATAAAATTCATATAATATGCCTGGATAAAATACTTACATTTCCCTATAAAGATAAAGTATCATTTTTTAAATTAACTCCTATACCCCAAAGATCTAATTTCAAAAAAGTTTGTTTCAAAATGTGGAATAAAAGACATTAATTCTGATTTCGGATAAATTTTTTTGCATATATACTGACATTAATCCCAAAATAAGTTATTCATATGAAAAATTGGGTCAAATACCTAGTATATCTTTTCATAAAGAGTCTTTAGTTTTTGGAACACTTAGGGTGATTTATAATTTAGATATTTAAAACTGTTTCGGAAAAAGTTTCACTTTAATAAGAAATTGACAACATGCTCTTGGTAATTTCACTTAAAGTGGAGAATATAGAAAGGTTTCCAAATATATTTGTATATATCCCTAAATAGGGATAATACTCTTAATTAACCCTAATATCTTTATATATAAATATATATAAAGAAGGCTATACTATCCAAGACCTGAAGTTTCACATAAGATTTTTAATTTGATTCCGGAATCTTATATTGAAATAATAAAGTTTATTAATCTGAAGACCACATTGACATGTAATTGTTGAATTTCAGCTTATGATAATCATAATTCATTAGCTCATGAAAGCACTTTCTCAAAAAATCTTGTGGAAATCGAATTTTCAAACTGTTAACGAAGTTGAATTTTTTAAATAATGGAAATTATTTCAATATTAGATAAATTCCAAATATGAGAATTCATGAATAATATTTCAATATAAAAAAAGAATGTTGTTTTTCAAGAAATGAGTTTGGTTTTCGCACAAGCGGGTAATTCTATCGTTTATAACTTGAAATTTTACAAAAATAAAAATAAAACAAGGCAGTTTTCCCAAGTATGAGTAAAACATTTTAATACAACATCTAGAGCTCACATATGCATAATTGCCATTTATGAACTCATTGGAAATTTTTGTAATCTTCACTTGGAAGAAGCTTTTTTGGAATTTCTCCTCCTAGTACTAAGCCTCTTATTTATTCTTAAGAAGACCACATTGTAGTATCATATGATCCAATATTTATTCAGCCGTCATATAATCATCATTGGTTTTCCCGTCAAGGCTCTGTAATTCAGTGGTAGAATGCCTGCTTTACACTTCTGGAACTTGGTGCCAGCCGTCCGCAGTATGTCGTGGGTTCGATCCCCACCGGAGTCATTGTCTTTCCCTGGTGGCACGCCGTTGTTCGGTGAATGACGCTGTTGCCAATGATCATGGCAGTCGTGTCCCGTCTGACCTCCGAGCATTGGCGGCTGTGGGGCGGACCTTTGCTGTGCCTGTCCGCTTCCTCTGGTAACCTTAGTTCGCTTGAAGCCGCGGAGTTGAATTCACCTTCTTGCCGCACGTTGTAAAATCCTCCGAAAATTTGCTTCTGTGTCAAGAAGTGATGGGAGGTTTCCTTTCGGGTGTGTTTGTTTAAATTCTTGGTTGATAGAAATGTTTGTGATATAGTAGCTTAAATGTAATTGAAAATCTTGAGCAATGTGGGCGCAAGAATTTCTTCACTTCCTTTATATTCCGGCTTATTCGAAAATACAGCTTGAGTTTTGATATGAAGCGAATCTTGGTTTTTATTCAATTCTGTAGAATCTGCTTTGGAAATATATTACAAAAATATCAAGAACTCACTACAAAATATTAAGAACTACTTTTATACAGCAATGAAGGCCCTTTCGGTGGAGGACTTAGGATCGTGAGGGACGACGATAGGGTTTCTTACAAGGCATAGGCCAAACTTATATAGCCTGGCTGTTATTTAAGTTTTATCTATTATATTCTTATTAATATTACTAATCTAATACAGTCGCTACTCTAGTTACAATATGATTGATCGGTGTTAAATCTCCCCTTAGAGAGTAGTGTACCTGATAAATTTTGATAATAATAAAATATTTGATTAGTAATTTTAATAAGGAAATATATATAAAAAATCTCCCCTAAGGAAGACATGTATCATAGAGAGTTTTTTTTGAATTTATAATCTTGCGTATTTACAATTATCACTAATTAGGTTTAACTTATGATATGCATATTCATTTTGTAAATAATATTTTTAGTATATTTACAACACTCCCCTCCAAAACAAAGTTTTGTCAAATTTGAGTTAAAATTCTTGTGAATTTCTTTGTTGCAATGGGTCCAATGCTTTTTGTAAGGATGTCCGCTAGTTGATCTTTAATTGATATCCATTTCAAGTTAATCTTCTTTTTTACTAAGTATTTGTTTATAAGGTTGAATTCCGAAATAAAATGCCGCGTTTGTTTCCTACTGACACATTCTTTGGCTATGTCAATTGCTGTTCTATTGTCCGACAACAGTAAAGGAGTTTTGTTGTGTAAGAAATCTCCAAATAAGTTGGCTAACCATAAACACTCCCTAGAGGAAAAAGATAAAGCAATATACTCAGCCTGCACAGTGGAAGCTGCCACAGTTGCCTGTTGCTTGGATTGCCAGGTAATGGGGTTTCTGCCGTGCATGATTATAAAACCATGGTTTGATCTGTTACCTTCCCCTCCCCAATTGGTGTCCACATAACAGTTGAAAGTTGGTGTCTCCTGATTCTTGGAAATGATAATCTTGTCCTTTATTGTTCCCCTGGGGTAAGCAATTAGATGTTCTAGAGCTTGCCAGTGAGTATCATCAGTCGCCATAGAGAATTGAGCAAGATAATTTACCAAATAGCATATATTGGGTCGTGAACCTTGCACAATGTATAATAGCATTCCTATACGCCGTAAGTAATCTTTGTCCAAGTCACCCGACTTGTTTGATTTCAAATCACAGTTGGCTGGTAGGGGTGACTTTGCTGTTATGTTGCTTTGGTTCCATCCCAGTAGTTTAAGTATGAGATCCTTTTGACTAAATTCGTAACCATCATCTGTGCATGTGATTGAGATGCCAACCAAGCTGGAAATTGTGTCATCCCACTTCATTTTCAATGCCTTGTTCAATTCATTTGATATGTCGTTAAGTACTTTGCTTGTGGAAGCGGTGAGCACACTGTCATCCACATGGATCCATAGTATTGCTCTACCCTTGTCAGTTTTGTAACAATAGGTACTCTGATCCTCACCATTTGGACAAAGTCCAATTTGTTCTAGTATCATTTTCAGGTGAAGCCACCAACATCTTGCGGCCTGTTTGGTCCCACATAGGGCTTTCCATAGTTTAAGAATTGTGTGTTTTGGAACATTAATACCTTTTGGAGGCCACACGTACACCAGTTTATCAATCAGACTATGAAGAAATGCAACTTTGACATCAAAGGTCTGAATGGGCCAGCTATGAGTACACCCAATCAAAAACAAAAGACATAATGCCTCAAAAGTGGGAGTAGGAGAAAAAGTTTCATCAAAATTAATATTGTGTATTTGTTGGAAACCTCTGGCTAGCAACAGTGCTTTGTATCCTTTGGGTTTGTGTTTTCTTACAAAAACCCATGTTGTGCTTAAGATGCTATTGTGGGGAACCTCTTTCAAAGCATTTCTGATTGAAATATCTTCAAATACTTTTCCCTGATTCATGCTGTTAAGCTCTTCCACAATTGCATCTTGCCATTGTACTTGTTCATCTGAGGATATTGCCTCTTTATAAGTAGTTGGTGTTATATTACAAAGGTCATGCATATGATTGATTGTGGATATGAAGGAGTCTTGTTTTTATAATTCTTTTATCATGGAGGAGTCAAATAATGTTTCAGCTTGAATGGACATAGCACTACTCTGGTTCCTAACAGGATACAGAAAGAAATTGCTTTCATCAAACTTTACACTTGCAGCTCTGGTAATCTTTTTTGATTTGGGAACCCAGAAAAGCCAGCCTTTTGAATCCAGAGCTATGCCAAGATGATAACTGACAATTGCTCTTGCAGAGAGATATTTTTGATAATTGTAATCATGAATGTAAGATTTGGTGCCAAATGTTCTCAGTGGTAGGAGCAAAGGTTTCTTTTTACTGACAATTTGATAGGGGGTCTGCTTGCTATCACCATGTAATGTCCGGTTGTAAATCCATGCTGCATGCTTGAATGCAAAAGGTCATAATTGAGGCTCTAGGTTGGCAGCTAGCAGGGAAGTCCGTGCAATCTCCAGAATTGCTCTGTTGGTTTGCTCAACCTTGCTGTTTTGGTGATGTTCATAAGGCAATGATCATTCGTGAATTATGCTCTGTTGCTTTAAAAAATAATCAAATAAATTATTTATGAGCTCAGCACCATTATCTGTACAAATTACTTTGATTTTGAAGTTTGTAACATTAATAAGCTGGATCATCCATAAACAAAGTTGAGTCTTTGCCTCGCTTTTGTCCATGAGAGGTATTACTGTCAACAGTCTTGAATAAAAATCTTGGATCATTAAGCAGTATTTCTTGTTATCTACACTTGTTGGCAATGGTCCAATTAAATCTGAAACAATTGCATCACCAGGAATCTCAACATTTTGACAAGATGGAGAATGAGAGGGGAAGTGTTTGCTCTTAGATATGGAGCAGGGATGACAAATTTTGACATCAGTTAGGATGGATTGAGGAATGCCATCAGCAGTATTAAATTTCAAAAGGCATTTAATATTACATATAGACAAATGACCTAGGCCTTGATGCCATAAGGTACTAAGATTTACAGATGAGCTCATTGGTTTAGTTAAAATGCTAACAGGGGGGGAGGATGGTAATTGGGATCAACAACAATTGGATTAATAGATGGCTGATTGTCATAATGGTGAATTTGCAAGTACCATCTTGAATTTCAATAAAAGGTATGAAAGGTTCACAAGTTCTTATGCAGAATAAATTGATTATCAATAAAATCCACCAATATTTAATGAGAAATTAGGTGCCTAAGTGATAGAACTACACCACATATAGCTTTGAAGTATAAAACTCCATGAACAATCAAAGGCCCTTCTGGTGTAGTCAGTTGGATGTCCACAATGGCATTCACATTGAATTGGTGTGAAGATGTAAGCAAAAGTCTCATGTCAATGCATCAAACATTCATGAATAGAGAGAGATTTCCTACAACTGAGTGAGTTTCCCCCAAGTCCAGTAATGCTTCAATGTTCTCAAGTAAAGGTACAGCCCCCAAGCTAGCAACGGATGGACGCCGCTGAGACAAGTGCATTCTAGCTTGTGCCTCTTTTGTTCTCGCAGGAAAATCTGGTGCCCAATGACCTGCCTCCCCACAATAAAAACAAGGGTTTTGGTTAGTGAGCCATATCTTTTTCCATCCTTCCGGTTGCTTGGATATCAGGGAAGAAGTGTAGGAGGAATTGAACTGAGAAAAAGGTTTGTGATAAGGGGGAGGGGGGGTAGAGGGAAAGGTATTATGCTGTCCTTCAAAACGTTTCTTCCCTTTGAATGGAAGAGGTTTTGATGTGTCAATCTTCGATAACTGTAAATGATCTTGTTTTGTTGGTGGATTGGGAGGATTCAAAATTTGCTGCAAAATGTTGAGTATATCTTCCATGTTAATTTTGAGATGAGGATTGGCAGCAAGTCTGGTGTTGAGTGCCGCAGTAATTTGAGTCTGCATAGTAGGGACCAAAAAAAAAGAGAGATAGCATCACGATTTTGCTGCTGTCCAATGGCCCCAACTGGCTTTCAATTGCCTTGATTGTCTCTCCTAGGTTGATAGTGTGCTTCACAATATTGTTTTATTTATCGGCTGGATTAAAGATGTTTGCAGAATGCCGGATGATTGACAACCAAGATGGCTTTCTGAACCTGCTTTTGATTGCCTGATACACCTTTCTGGCATTCAGCATAAGGATTTGGGATGTAACCAAATCAAATAATGCCCTTTTGGTGCTATTGCAAATAAAGGATAAAGCAATTAAGTTTCTATGATGGTCGGAATCTTTATTGGTTATATCAAAATATTTTCCATCGTCCATAAAACAAGCTACCCATGTCTCGGTCATGTTCCTTGACCAGGAATTAAAATTTGCTCCATCAATAGTTAAACGTGGTTGAATATTTTCCACAAGCTGAGAGAATCAATGTAGCATTTTGGCTTGTTTTTCAGCCCTAGATATGATGTCATTGTCATGAGCCTTAAAGGTATTTTCATATACCCAAAACACCACAAAAGATAAATTAAGACACAAATATAAATAAAATAAATTTATTTATATCATAAAAATAAAAATTGAGATATAAATACAAATTTATATTTAAAAATCAAAATTCAATTATAATTTAGGAATAAAATTACAATAAAATTTAAAATTATGAAATTATATTTTTACTTGTAGAAATTAAGTAAAATTGAATTTTTAATAAAAATTGTGAAATTAAAATATTTTTGGTAAAAATTTATATAAAATATATTATAACTTTTTATCCAATAAATAAACATAAAGAAATTATCACACCATTGGATTCCTCATAAAAAATAAAGTGGGGTCACCTCTGGATGAAATTTCTGTAACTCAACTCTCAATAAGCTTAAATTAAGTTTTTAGTATTTTCAATACAAAAATTGAAAATCCTCAAAACTTTAATTTAATTCACACCACATGTGGTGTTAACCATCATTTTTTGTGTTAAAATTGAGGTGTTGTGTTTAGTTTAGAAGTTATGAGGAATTGAAGTATTTTCAATTGAATTCAATTGAAATGTCAAAGTGTGCGCATGTATTACATAAGTGAACTTTGATTTACATATGAGGTATCAATTATTACTGTATTGTACTGTACAATTCAATTGAGTTACATATGTAAATTACAAGTATAATACATGATGAGGAATTAAAGGAAAAAATAAATTGGAAAGATTAAAATTGGGGGGAAAAGGAACTATAGCTCTAAGGGGGAGCCAGACCCCCAAAATCCTTGCTGACTGGTGTGGGATGTCAAACTCCATGCAAAAGTTCATCACTTTTGGCCTGGAATTGAGTCACAGGGTCTGTGACTCAATTGATGATGAGGTTTTGATACCAACCAGGGTGGTTTTAACTGCTGCCAAGAGGGTAAAACTACCCTTAAGTTGAAACAATGTTAGGAAAAACAGTTTCAACTGGTTTCTACGCCTATTACACACATTCTGACGTGTTTTGAAGGCTCTATACCAGGTATTGCTATAGTAATGGCTGATTTAAGGGTCTAAAATGGCTAAAAATGGCTTAAACCAGCCCTTTTTTGGTCTAAACCAGGGTTCAATGATGCCATAATTGGCTTTTCTGTTGTCAGACTGTTTTTCACGACTGACAAGAGTAAATTTTACTTTTGGAGTAAGAAAATTGATGGCTATAAAAGAATGTCATCTTTGCCCCACTTTCCCTTCATGTTAGAATCTTTTCCCTTTATAATTAGTTTAAACACTTTTAAACCAATCAATAAAAAATTACAGCCACCTTTTTTTAATAATTTTAAACCTTTAAGCCACGTGAAAAAATCATGATAATCATTTTTACCCCTGAACCACCCCAAAAGTGAATTAAAGCATTTTTCATCACTGTTAACTTTGTCACTTTGTTTCCAAATTCATTCTGGTCACTTTTGGGTGTGTTTTCTCTTTAATATTCTTTCTAAAGACACTGTTTTTGAATTAATTGATTTCAGTCTTTTGCTCAATTAATTCCAATTGAAATTTCTCTTGAAGAAATTTCTTTTGTAGCCTTAAATATCTCTTGTAGAGTATTTTTGGATAAATTTTTATTGTTGGTAAAACAATAAGTCTTTATAATCTTATTGTTTTGTACTAATAAAGTTATAACCAATAAAATTTGTGTGTTTTCTCTTAAAAATAATATTTTTTACTATTTTGATTGATTTTTACCTTATACAAATTTTGAGGACAGGAAAAGTACTTGATTTTGAATCAAAGTTTCATATCCACACCTTACATTTGGGGGCCCAGCTCTGATATTTTACCTGTGACATATTTTTTTTACTTTTTTTTGAAACAACCTTTTCTTATATTGAAAAATTTAAAAAACATATAAAAAATACTTATAATTCAAAAAACCCATAAATTTTTTTTTCCATATTATAAGTGAGGCTTATATTTTTATTTCTTTTTTGAAATAACCTTTTTTTTGCTTAATTAATTGGCATTTTCATTAATTTTAGTGTCTGAAAACGTGGTAAGACAAGAAAACATTGAAACACCCTCAACAGTCACCAGCATCATTCCTGCCAGTACTTTTAATTCAGACCATAATAGTACTGTTATTGTGACTCAAAATAACCAACCTGAACCAATATCTTCTGAATTGATTAACTTGGATATAAGTAATACCCTTCAGAAAGCTAAGAATTTGGCCAATAGTAAGTTTTTTGACATAAAAATAGTATTTTAAGCCTTTTTAATCATAAAATATGCCTTCAACCAGATCAGGAGCCAGCTATAACCCCTCAAGCAGCTCCCAGAAAGGTAATAGACGTGATTATGGCAGAAGCCAACCAGGTACAGAAGTAAAAGGGTCAGTTGATGACTTCCAAACAGCTAAAATAGGTCATTCTGATGCTGATAATACCATTTTACCTTCACAAAGAGCTGACAAAGCCACAAGAGCCCTCAGTGGACATATACAAAGCCAGCCACAAAGGATACAGCAATTCCCTGCAGTACAAGGAGTACCAGATCCTTGCAGATCTGTGGAAAAACTGCATGAATTATTACCTGACCATGAGAAAGTTCCTGGGCCATCCCAATACTTGCAAATTGCTCAATGGATGACATCCATTGATGGAGAAAAAAAACATGATGCTCTTGACACTAGAATGGAGGAAAAACAACCCTCCACCACCCAAGAAAGTGCCAAAAACAGCTCCAGTGGCCAGCAGCAGCAATTCCAATGTGAAAAAGCAGCCACAAGCTCCAAACAAGGGCAAAGGAAAGGCACTAGCCACCAAACCTTACAGCCAGGGCTACAGGATTCCAAAAATCCAACAGGATGCCATGTGAAATGTGTTTCAGATGGCTAGAACAATGATGGAATTACAAAAGAAAGAGGAGGCCAGATTAAAATATCAGAAATGATTTCTGATATTTTTGATTCTATTCCAGAGTTGTATGAAGCTATAACTGACGTAAAAAGTCATCTTTCTGATAAAAATGCATCAATTTGTGACAATCTTAAAACACATAACTTGAGTCTGAGCCAAATCAATGAAACACTTAAATGTTTTGAAAAAGTTTCAAGAACAATTGAAACTTCCAATAATGATAATTCTTTTGGCAATAAGATAAATGAACAATCTGCCATTATTAAGGAATTGACAGACAAATATTCTAAATTCAATATTGATGACATGATTGAAAAAAGAATAAAACAAGCCATAAATAATATCAAAGAGGATAATAAGAAAGCTCTTGATGATATTTCAAAATCATTTACTGAAGTAAAGACAAATATAATTTCCTTGAACAAGTGTTTTGATACCTCAAAAGAGGAAATATCAAAATTAACAATAAAGTTGAATGAAGTTATATCTGATAATACTAAACAAACAGAATTATGGAATGAGCTGACATACAAAGAGGATGATTATAAAAAGAATGTAATAACCTCTATACAAAGATTGCAACATGAACTAAGAAATTCACAAAGGTGTAACAATAGTAAAATGAATGATATTGAACAACTACTAAACACCTTACCAACAATGTCTAAACCTCTGAATCAAAATGAGGGTACAGGGATTCCCAATCCACAAGTATTGGATATTGAAAATTCTCAATTAAAAAATGATTTTTATACTTCTTTTCATAACTTGGAACCAACAATGGGCCAAGCTGTCACAGGGGCTCTTCTAAATGAAGAGGGCCTGGCACTCAGTGAACAGACTTACTTATGGAGGGCTCAGAATAAAATACTCAGTTGATAAGAGTAATGAAATAAGAGGATAAATTCCTAGTCATAAAATAATAAGCATTAAAAGATATTAGAGAAAAACAAAAGCAATAATAAAGAGCCAACCACAAATAATCCTGTACCACTGTTTCAATTAAATAATAAATCTAATATTTTAATTAACTGGGGGAACAACCCCCAGGTGGATGAAGAGGGGCTGGTATATGTGAGAAATACCAGCCTTGGAGTTTGAGTGTTGAGATACTTGCCTGTATGCTGGAAGAAGTTGGATGTGGGATTGAATCCTGTATTGGTGAATCCAATACAGGTTATACAGTCAATACAGGTATTTGAGCCTGTATTGATGACAGGCCTGTATTTGGTGAATCCTGTATTTGGGTCTTGCCTGTATGAAACTGTATTGAGGTCTGAAAACTGTGATTGGAGAATGCTGAATGAAACCCCCTTGCTGATTGGGTTTTGAAGGGTATCAATGAAGTAATGATTGTTGAAGATGATTGGTAATGCCCCTGCCTCCTTGGCTGTGACACAAGCACTCTTGAAAGAAGTTCCAAAACTTAAGGAATGGCCTCACTTCAGTGGTGAACAAGAGTATGACCATATGGAATTCATCAGAGGTATTGACATGATCAAAGAAGACTTTGAATTATCAGACAGATTGGTAACAGCCAGGTTTAACACCTTATTTACTAAATCAGCTCACAGATGGTATATCAAATTGAGACAAGCACATGGACACCAAAGTTGGACTTGGTGGAAAACCCAAATTATCAACAAATGGGCCAATGATGCTTGGAGGTTTAAAGTGGAAACAGCCTTTGAATATGCCAAATTTAATGCTGATAAAGACAAAGCTTTACCATGGTTTTTCCAACAAAAAGACAGATTAACAGCATTATATCCTGACATGTCAGAATTTATGTTCCATAGAAAGATTCTGAGACAATGTGGAGGTGACTTAGAGCATGCTGTCAAAAGCAGGACTACTGAACAATCTTCAGCAGAGGATATTATCAATATATTAGAAGAAGTAACCACCAGAACCAAAATTGGTTCTAGTAGGGTGAATCTCAAAACAAGGTTTAACACACCTTGGAAAGATTCTGTGAACAAAAACCCCAAAGAAAATTCTAACAATAAGTATAAATATGCAGATACAGTCAGAAAGTGCCATATTTGACAAAGCACCACTCATTTAGCCAATACATGTCCAAAAAGGGGAAAAATCAATGAAATTGATATTGAAAAGGAACCTGATGTTGAAAAAGATGACATAATTGAAGAAAATTCAGATGATAAGTCATCCATATTTTCTAAATCTTCAAAAGATATAGAAAATATCAATGCCACTTTTGACATCATGGAATCTTATTCCCACTTGCCACAACTGAGCAATGGTCAACTTGATTTATTAAAAGCTCAAGATTCCCAACTCATGAAAACAAACCAAACAGAGGGAAAGGTTATACAGCTGGTAACTCCTGTATAACAGAAGTGGTGATTGAAAACAAGCCCACCAAACTTTTTCTTGACCCAGGAGCCTTCTGCTCTTGTGTTGGAAAATCTTTTCTTAAGACTTGTGTACCAAATTTTGAAGACCAATTGTTACCAATTGATGTTATAAAATTCAATAGTGCAAGTAATCCAATGAAAGCATTAGGAATTTTTGAGACCAATATCATATTCCCACACATTAATGCAAATTTAAGAATCACAGTTGAATTTGTTATGGAAAATTGCTCTAGTACCCATTTTATATTGGGAAATGACTATTTAATCATGTATGGGATAGATTTACATAACAACAAAGACAGATACTTTACTATTGGAGAAAATAAAAGCCAAAAATTTGCATTTTTACCTTTTAAAAGACAAATTACAGTGAACAAAGTATCACCAGTCAACTTAGAGTTATAGAAATTCAAGTCTGAACAGTTAAATGAGGCTGAAATAAGCCTTCATCTAACTGATAAACAAGAAAATGAACTTTCTTCCCTTTTGTATGACCACGGAGGAGCATTTTCTTCAGACAAAGAACCTCTAGGAGAAACTATTGGTCATGAAGCTGATATCATTCTTAATATTGAAAGACCTTATCCACCACTCTTGAGAAGACCTGAATACCCAGCAAGTCCCAAGTCAAGAGAAGCTCTAGAAATTCATGTCAAAGAACTTATAGACCTTGGTGTAATAAGAAAGGTAGGCCACAATGAAGAAATAGAAATAACTACACCAGTCATAGTGGCATGGCATAATGGAAAATCTAGAATGTCTTGGGACTTTAGAGCTCTGAACACTTAGACTGTTCCAGACAGATACCCAATACCAAAAATCCAAATTTCCCTTACTCAAATATCTCAAGCAGTGTATATAACCACTTTGGATGCCCTTAAAGGATTCCATCAAAATGTGGTGACACCAAGAGAAAGAAAATACTTGAGAGTTATTGTTCATTGTGGAGTGTATGAATACTTAAGGATGCCCTTTGGTATCAAAAATGCTCCTTCACACTTCCAAAGAATGATGAATGAAATCTTCCCTGAAGAACTTTCATAGGGATGGTTAATCATTTACATTGATGAGATTATTGTCTGTTCCAAGACTTTGGAAGAGCACATGTACAGATTGTCCAGAGTTTTGACAAGAATTCAATCAGTAAACATGAAAATCTCCTTGAAGAAATGCCATTTTGGACTTCAAAAACTTAAAGCACTAAGACATGTTGTATCTGGTTTGTCCCTTGGGATTGACGAAAACAAAGTTGTAGCAGTATTGCTAAAACCCATTCCTCAGAAAAAAAAGGAAACTCAGTCATTCTTAGGTTTTGCAGGATATTACAAGAAACACATTAAAGATTTTGCATTCATAGCAAGACCACTGTATAAATTGTGTAAAAAAGACACAGTATTTGAAATGACTGTTGACAGAGTCAAAGCTTTTGAGTCTCTAAGAGAAGCCTTGACCACTGCTCCACTATTATTGATGCCAGACTTTAAATTGCCTTTTAAGTTGTATATTGATGCATCAGGGGATGGGCTGGGTGCTGCACTTCACCAAGCTCAGATAATAAATGACAAACATGTAGAAGGACCCATATGTTTCATGTCCAGGAAAATCAAACCAACTGAAGCCAGATATGGAGCAAGTCAAATGGAATGTCTATGCCTTGTCTGGGCCTTGGAAAGATTGAACTACTTCTTAGAGGCATGAGTTTTTGAGGTGATAACAGATTGTACAGCTGTCAAATTACTTTTAAACATGAAAACACCCAACAGACATATGCTCAGATGGCAAATAGCCATACAAGAATACAGAGGCAATATGACTATTGTTCATAAGGATGGGAATATTCATAAGAATGCAGATGAACTTAGAAGATGGCCATTACCAAATAATATTGATAATCCTGCTTATGTTCCTGAAGAAGCTTCACCACAGATGCCAATAGAAGGAATAAGTGTTACAGACTTGAACACCACCTTATTTGAAGAGGTAAGACACAGTTACACTCAAGATAAGAACTTTAGCATCTTGTGCCAATTACTTAACAAAGACTGTAAAGACAGCTCTCTCATACATGCCTTGGATGAATTATGGAAGAAATCTTATGATGAAGGAAGATTTCACCTACTGGATGGTATAATTTACCACAGAACCAAACACACATGTGTCATGACAGTTGTGGACAGGTCATTAATCAATCTTGTACTGAAAGAATGCCATGACAGCCCCTTCTCAGGACATCTGTCTGAAGACAGAACTAGAGAAAAAGTAAAAACCTGTATATGGTGGCCAATGTGGCAGAAAGATGTTTCAGAGTATTGCAAAACCTGTTACAGATGTCAAAAAGCAAATACATCCACTGGCAAGATACTTGGAAATATGATAAAAATCCAAGAACCAAGCAGACCTTGGGAAATTGTCCATATGGATTGGGTAGCTGGGCTACCACCAGGAGGTGACAGAAGCTATAATGATTGCCTAGTAATTGTGGACAGATTCAGTAAAACTCCAATCTTTTTACCATGTCACAAGGATGATACAGCCATGGATACAGCTCTTCTGAAATGGAATAGAGTAGTGTCATGGACTGGAATACTTACAAATATCATTAGTGATAGGGATCCCAAATTCACTTCAGCACTATGGACAAATCTTCACCAATTATTTGGCACTAAGCTGTCTTTCTCTACAGCCTACCACCCACAAAATGATGGTCTGGCTGAAAGGATGATCCAACTCTTAGAGGACATGGTAAGAAGATTTTGTGCATATGGCCTTGAATTCAAATATTGTGATGGATTTACCCATGATTGGTGTACTCTGTTGCCAGCACTGGAATTAGCATATAAAACATCAATCCATTCCAGTACCAATCAAACTCCTGCTATCCTAGAAAAAAGGATGGAACCCCAAATTACCCCAAGATTCCTTGAGGAAAGATTTTATTGAAATACTTCCCACAGCTGCTAGATTCAAAGGAATGTTAGACAAAGCTAGAAAGAATGCAGTAAGGTGCATGGATGACTCTTTTGCATATGCTAAGGACAAATGGGATAAATCACATGCAACTCCAGATTTCAAAGTAGGGGACCTAGTTCTTGTATCCACCACTAACTTCAATAACATCAAAGGATGTAAAAAGCTGAAATACTCCTTTGCAGGACCTTTTGTTATTAAGGCCCTCCATGGAGAAAATGCTGTTGAAGTAGAGTTATCTGAAGAACTTAGCAATAAGCATCCTACATTTCCAGTGAGCTTGATAAATCCACATAAATCTAGTGATTCTGAAAAATTTCCCTTAAGGAATAAAGCTCCCCAGGTTATACCTCCTATTGCCTCATCTGGTAGTAAGAAAATTACCAAAGTTCTCAATTAAAGAAAGTTTAGAACTAACAAAGTAAGGGAATACCTTGTTAGGTACAGTGACCCAACTTGTGAAGATGAATGGTTGCCAGAAAAAGACACACCTGAAGCTACTAAACTTCTCAGAAGGTTCAGGAACACTAGAAATAACAATATTACAAAGTAATATTCTTTGTTTAGGGGGAGGTAATGTGAGCCTTAGAGGTATTTTCATATACCCAAAAGACAACAAAAGATAAATTAAGACACAAATATAAATAAAATAAATTTATTTATATTATAAAGATAAAAATTGAAATATAAATACAAATTTATATTTAAAAATCAAAATTTAATTATAATTTAAAAATAAAATTACAATAAAATTTAAAATTATGAAATTATATTTTTACTTGTAAAAATTAAGTAAAAATGAATTTTTAATAAAAATTGTGAAATTAACATATTTTTGGTAAAAAGTTAGATAAAATATATTATAACTTTTTATCCAATAAATAAACATAAATAAATTATCACACCATTGTATTCCTCATAAAAAATAAAGTGGGGTCACCTCTGGATGAAATTTCTGTAACTCAACTCTACATAAGCTTAAATTAAGTTTTAACACTTACACTGTTCCAGACAGGTACCCAATACCAAAAATCCAAATTGCCCTTACCCAGATATCTCAAGCAGTTTATATAGACACCATGGATGCCCTTAAGGGTTTCATCAGAATGTGGTGACACCAAGGGCAAGAAAATACTTGAGAATTATTGCTCATTGTGGAGTATATGAATATTTGAGGATGCCTTTTGGTATAAAGAATGCACCTTCACACTTCCAAATAATGATGAATGAAATCTTCCCTGAAGAACTTTCAGAAGGATGGCTAATCATTTACATTGATTACATTATTGTCTGTTCCAAAACTTGGGAAGAACATATGTACATATTATCCAGGGTTTTGACAAAAATCCAATCTGTGAACATGAAAATCCTTTTAAAGAAATGCCATTTTGGATTTTAAAGAACTCAAAGCACTGGGACATGTAGTATCTGGTTCATCCCTTGGAACTGACAAAAAAAGGTTTCAGAAGTATTTCTGAAACCTATGCCTCAGAACGAAAACAGGAGATTAAAGGCAACATATGAAAGATTTTTCATCCATAGCAAGACCTCTTTATAAATTGTGTGACAAAGACACAGTATTTGAAATGACTGTTGACAGAGTCAAAACCTTTGAATCTTTAAGACAAGCCTTGACCACTGCTCCACTCTTACTGATGCCAAGCTTTAAGCTACCTTTTAAACTATATATTGATGCATCAGGGGATGGTCTGGGTGCTGAACCTCATCAAGTCAAGAATATAAATGATAAACCTGTGGAGGGACCCATATGCTTCATATCCAGGCAGATCAAACCAACTGAAGCCAGATATGGAGCAAGTCAAATGGATTGTTTATGCCTTTTCTGGGCCTTGGAAAAATTAAATTACTTCCTGGAAGGATGTGTTTTTGGAGTGATAACAGATTGTACCACTGTTAAATCACTTTTAAACATGAAGACACTAACAGAAATATGCTCAGATGGCAAATAGCCATACAGGAATATAAGGGCAATATGACTATTGTTCACAAAGATGAGAATATTCATAAAAATGCAGATGGACTAAGCAGATGGGCACTACCAAATAATATTAATAATCCTACTTATGTGCCAGAAGAAGATTTCCCAAAAATCCCCATAGAAGGAATCAGTGTTACATACCTGAACACCACTTTCTTTGAGGAGGTAACAAACAGTTATACTCAGGATAAGAATTGTAGCATTTTATGCCAATTACTTACTTAGGACTGTAAAGACAATTATTTGATACATGCCTTAGATGAGATATGGAAAAAATCTTACAATGAAGGAAGATTCCACTTACTGGATGATATAATTTACCACAGAACTAAGCATACATGTGTCATGACAGTTGTGGACAGGTCCTTAATCAATCTTGTACTTAAAGAATGCCATGACAGCCCCTTCTCAGGACATATGTCTGAGGACAGAACAATGAAAAAGTAAAAACCTACATATGGTGTCCAATGTGGCAGAAATATGTTGCAGAGTATTTCAAAACCTGTGACAGATGTCAAAAAGCAAATAAATCCACTGGAAAAAGACTTGGAAATATTATCAAGATCCAAGAACCTAGCAGACCTTGGGAGATTGTCCATATGTATTGGGTAACTGGCCTCCCACCAGGAGGCAATAGAAGTTATAATGCCTGCCTAGTTATTTTTGACATATCTAGTAAGACTCCAATCTTTCTACCATGTCACAAAGATGATACAGCCATGGATACAGCTCTTCTGATATGGAATATAGTAGTATCATGGATTGGCATATTCACAAACATCATTAGTGACAGAGATCCCAAATTCACCTCAGCACTATGGACAAATCATCATGGATTATTTGGAGCAAAGTTGTCCTTCTCTACATCCTACCACCCACAAACTGATGGTCTGGCTGAAAGGATGATCCAAACCTTGCAATATATGGTAAGAAGAGTTTGTGCATATGGCCTTGAATTCAAAGATTTTGATGGATTGAACCATGATTAGTGTACTCTTTTACCAGAACTAGACTTGGAATATAAGACATCCATTCATGCCATTACCAATCAAACCGCTGCTATTCTAGAAAAAGGATGGAATCCCAAATTACCCCAATATTCATTAAGGAAGGATATGGCTGAAATTCATCCCACAGCTAGTAGCTTCAAAGGAATTCTATACAAAGCTAGAAAGCATGTAATAAGGTGCATGGAGGACTCATTTGCATATTACAAAGACAAATGGGACAAATGACATGCCACTCCAGATTTCAAAGTGGGAGATTTATTACTTGTATCTACCACTAACTTCAATAACATCAATGGATGTAAAAAGCTCAAAGACTCCTTTGCAGGAACTTTTGTTATTAAGGCCCTCCATGGGAAAAATGCAATTGAAGTAGAATTATCTCAGTAAATGAGAAATAAGCATCCTACATTTGCAGTAAGCTTGGTAAAGCCATAAAACTCTAGTGATGCTGAAAGGTTTTCTTTAAGAAATCAAGTTCCCCAGCATATACCCCCTATTGAATCTTCTGGTACTAGGAAAATCACCAAAGTTCTCAAAGAAAGGAAGTTAGGAATTAAGAAAGTGAGGGAATACCTTGTTAGGTACAGTGACCCAACTTGTGAAAATAAATTTTTAGAAGAAAAGAACATACCTGAAGCTACTAAACTTCTCAGAAGGTTCAGAAACACTAGAAATAACAATATTACAAAGTAATATTCTTTTTTTAGGGGGAGGGAATGTGAGCCTTAGAGGTATTTTCAGATACCCAAAAGACTACAAATAATAAACAAGATACAAATATAAATAAAATAAATTTATTTATGTATTCAAAATAAAAATTGAAATATAAATACAAATTTATATACAAAAATAAAAATTTAATTATAATTTAAAATAAAAATTACATTAAATTTTAAAATTTTGAAAATGCATTTTTACTTGAAAAAATTAAGTAAACATGAATTTTTAATAAAATTAATGAAATTAAAATATTTTTGGTAAAAATTTACATGAAATATGTTATAGCTTTTTAACCAATAAATAAACAAAAGAAAGTTACTTCACCATTGGATTCTTCATAAAAAATAAGGTGCTATCACCTCTGGGTAAATTTCTGTAACTCAACTCTAAATAAGCCCAAATTAAGTTTTTAGTATTTTCTGTACAAAAGTTGAAAATCCTCAAAAACTTAATTTAATTCTCACCACATGTGGTGTTAACCATCAAATTTTGTGTTAATATTGAGGTGTTGTGTGTAGTTTAGAAGTTATGAGGGATTGAAGTATTTTCAATTGAAATGTCAAAATGTGCGCATGTATTACATAAGTGAACTGTAATTTACATATTAGGTATCAATTATTACAGTTGTGTACTGTAAAATTTCAATTGAATTGAATGTGTAAATGACAAATGTATTACATGATGAGGAATTAAAGAAAAAATAATTTGGAAAGATTAAATCTGGGAGGAAAGGAACTCTAGCTCTAAGGGGGACCCAGACCCCCAAATTCCTTTCTGAAAGGTGTGGAATGTCAAAATCCACACAAAAGTTCATCACTTCTGGCCTGGAATTGAGTCACAGGGTCTGTGTCTAAATTGATGATGAGGTTTTGATACCAACCAGGGCAGTTTTAACTGTTACCAAGAGGGTAAAACTTCCCTCGAGTTAAAACAATCTTAGTAAAACCATTGTTAGCTGGTTTCTACGTCTCTTACACATATTCTGATGTGTTTTGAAGGCTCTAGACCAGGTATTACTATAGTAATGGCTGATTTAAGGGTCTAAAATGGCTAAAATCAGCTCTTTTTTGGTCTAAACCAGGTTTCAATGATGCCATAATTGGCTTTTCTGTTGTCAGAGTGTTTTCCACAACTTAAAAGAGTAAATTTTACTTTTTGAGCAAGAAAATTGATGGCTATAAAAGAATGTCTTCTTTGTGCCACTTTTCTCTTCATGTTAGAATCTTTTCCTTTTATAATTAGTTTAAACACTGTTGAACCAATCAATAAAAGATTCCAACCACCCTTTTCATATCATTTTAAACCTTTTAACCACGTGAAAAAATCATTATAATCATTTTTTGTAACTCTTATAATCATTTTTACCCCTTGAACCACCCCATAAGTGAATTAAAGCATCTTTCATCACTGTTAACTTTGTCACTTTGTTTTGAAATTCACTCTGGTAAATTTTGGGCGTGTTTTCTCTTTAAATACCTTTTTAAAGACTTTTTTCTGTAATTAATTTCTTGCAGTTCTTTTCTCAATTAATTCCAATTGAAATTGCTCTTGAAGAAATTTCTTTTGTAGCCTTAAATATCTCTTGTGGAGTATTTTTGGATAAATCTTTATTGTTTGTAAAACAATAAATCTTTATAATATTATTGTTTTATACTTATAAATTTAAAAACAATGAAATTTGCATGTTTTCTCTGAAAAATACTACTTCATACTATTTTTAATCATTTTTACCTTATACAAATTTGGAGGACAGGAAAAGTACTTGATTTTTAATCAAAGTTTCATATCCACACCTTACAACCTCCCTGAAGAGTTTTTGGGAGGCTCTAGGGCTATTGAGGGGTGGCAGGGATGTGGAGGTGGATATGGATGGATGGATGAATGGTTGGTGGTGGTTGAGCCTGGGGTGATGATGCTAAGGGTGGACCTGTTCAAAAAGTTAAAAAATTGAATAAAAAAACATACATAGATGAAAAAACAAAAAAAAAAGAGCTTGAGTGAAAGAGTTGGGAGTGAGGGAGAGCAAAAATAAAATCAAAGTTGAGTCAAAAAAAACAAACCTAGATGAAAAAACAAAAAAAAAAAGTTTGAGTGAAATAGTTGGGAGTGAAGGAGAGCAAAAATAAAATAAAAACTGAATTAAAAAAACTTACCCAGTTGAAAAAACAAAAAAAAAAAATCAGTTTCAGTCAAAGAGTTGGGAGTGAAGGAGATCAATTTTTTGCAGGGTAGTTTTACAACAGAGTTTTTGTTTTAAAAAACAAAATTTAAGTTTATTGAGGAAATTCACTAGAATTTGCAAAAAATTAACAAAAAAAGAAAAAAGAAATTTTGGTGGGAGCCTTCAAATTCAATTTGAACAAATTTGGTCAGTAGCCTTTGGCACATAAAATCTCATTAAAAAACTTTCCCAACATTTCAACTTTTTAATGAATTATGAAGTTAAATTCAATTTCAAAACATGACATCAATTGAAACTTTGTGCCCCGATTGCATATAAACATCAATTTTATTTGACAAATCACCACATTATAAAATGATCCCATGACATATACCTAATGTGTTATTTTTTATTGATTAATGTCAGAATGTTCTCCAGCTTTGCAATTGGCCTGCTTGATGACAATGCCACTAGAGTGAGATCCATCTGGCATTGCTGTTCCTTAAATTCCAATTAATGATTCCACTTTTCTTTTTAAAATTCATATTTCTTGTTGTTTTGTTTTTCATCCAACTCCATTTTCTTTTGTAACTTGGCTTCTTCAAACTGTTGCTTTTCCATATTACTCACTTTCTCTTCATGCCACCTCTCCTTGTCCCACTCCAAAAAAGCATTATCAGTGGCTTCATGGGCTAAGATTTGTGACTATTGTCAGTAGTATTGATCAGAGTAACCATAAATTAAAGACATACCCTTTTGCCATGATTCAACCAAATTTGCATATGTATGTGCAAGCATATCCATTGACCTTTTCCTAGATCCACTCTTGTTGTTCAAGCTGGGTGTCAATGCTTGATTATGCTTTTGTGTTGAATATGTTATGGATTTACTTTTCTGGTCAAAGGAGAAATAATAAATATTGTATTTTGCAAGCATCAGGCTTGAATTTACTTACCGATTAATCTTGAAGGTTTTTTGCTTGAACCAAGTCATCTTCATTATTAAGCAAACAATCAAGATTGACAAGTGATTCCAGACAACTATTCTCCTTTAAAATTCAAATGAATGTTAATTATCTCAGGTAAAAAGAAAAATAGACACTAACTTACCTTATTAAGAAAAAGATCATCATCATCACAATACATTCTGCCTTTTTCATGCAAATCATAGCTTGCAATGGGAGCAACATTGGGCTTGTGGCCAAAGAGTGCATCCATTTTGGCAAGGACACATATTTTCAAGCTTTTCACTCATTTATTTGATACCTTTACTCTCATCTTCAGTTAGTCCGGCCCCAGTTAAATTTTCAATTTTTTTTTCTGCCATATACTTCTTTTTATATGTTCACCATAAATCTTGAATGCTGCTTCAGATAAGGTTTAGGCAATTTTGTGATTTTTTGTTGACCTCAATGTCCATAAGCTGAAACCCATTCTGCTTTGATGAAGGTGGCCTTCCAATTGATTCTGAACCACTAATACCAAAACATGACTCAAAATTGGATTTTATTGAAAGCCAATTAATTATGGTTAAATAATCTGTATGGATGAGGAAGGCCAGAGGTGTTCTTCATATCTGACTTGATGTGTTTTGCTTTGGAAAGAGGCATTATTATATGGATGAAGAAATATAAATGGATTGTAATATTTTTGGTCAGATTGCCAAAAATGGAGTGCAGAAGAATATGTTGTAGAGTTGTGAATTGTGAATACTTGTTTGGTTTAGGTTTCAAACTGAAATCCCAAATGCATGGGATTTGGTTAAAATACCAGGGGACTCAGTTAAAATTCCATGTGATTTACACATGAAAAACCTGGGATTTGGAAGGAAAATCCCATGTTATTTTGAGGCGGGATTTGGTGACTTTTACACCCCCTAATATAAGATTTTTATACTAAATAATAAATAAATTTACCTTTTATTGAATGTTTTGTTGTATTTCTAGCATCTAAGGGGAAAATAGAAGAAGCAGAGGTCCTTTTCTAGTAGATATCCTTCTTTCTAGCTACCAGACACCTTCTAGTAGATGCTTACTGATGTTATAAGCTGGAATTGATCAGTATTTTAAGGTTTGGTGATGATTACATCATTATTGAACCTTTTTATCTCATTATTACACCATTTTTAGAGTTATTGCTGTAGCTCTAACTTGATAACATCATAAGCTTGGAAAATAGTTTGACTTCATAAACTATAGTAGTTTAATAATAAAATACTAATATCCCCCAGTTTTATCTCTTTTTTAACTATTAAACAATTAAGATTAGAGTTATTGATCATAAATGATCATTTTTAAGCTTAAGCTTTGATTCTTAATAACCTTCAGGTTATTCATTCAAAAGAAATTCAGAGAGTGAATTCTGATAGGTTGGCATGTCCTTACTAAGCTTCTAAGAGCATTTAATTACATCATCAAAACCCTGTTTTTGAAGATTTTTCTTGTAACTCATCTTTTCTGTCAAAATTTACTATTTTGGACTTCAAACCATGATTTTGTGGGGTTGTACCTTGAATATCATGATTAAAATTAAATAATTCTTCATATATGAACTAGTATAATCTGAATATCTACTTTTTTATAGTTTGGACAACTTTTAAATTAAAGTGGTTAGCAGCTATTGTTCTTTTGCCCAATATCCTCTTATAAGTTTTAACCTTGTTTATAACTTGCTAAATAAAGTTTATACCTTAATTCTCACAGTTAATTCATGGTAACTTTATTATTGTATCAACTCTTTATCATGTGTAATTCAAATGATATGAG
This sequence comes from Austropuccinia psidii, assembly GCA_023105745.1. NCBI lineage: Eukaryota > Fungi > Basidiomycota > Pucciniomycetes > Pucciniales > Sphaerophragmiaceae > Austropuccinia > Austropuccinia psidii. The sequence goes on from JALGQZ010000001.1 coordinate 5,967,521, forward strand.
CTAAAAGCCATGAACATATGTGCTGATCCTAAAAATGCATATATCCAGGTTATCTCAGTAAGTATTGGTTTTACAGATATGGCATAAAAGATGTCATATATGTAGTTTCTGATGGGGAATCCAATTGTGTAATTTATTTCACATTTTTATTCATTGGTTTCAGAGATAATCAAGAATTTATGCCTTTTTATGGCATTTTTACTGATTTTAAGATTATAATTTCAATTCTTGTTAAAATAAGTTTTGTAAAGTTGTTTTGTGACCTTTTTGGATATGTGGTCATATCTCAAAGGCTCAAAAAAGGGCTCTTGAATTTTTCCCAAATGCTTCACCAATATCTTAAGGTATTATTACCTTGCACATTTTTAAAAGAAAAGCAGAGACTAATCAAAGGTGTAAGTAAAAGTCGTAGTCAAAGACCAAAACCAGATGGGCAGAAAAGCTGTGCTGAACTCTAGTATTTTACTTAAATTTTTCAGCCCTACACTTCATCAATAAAAATCCAATAATGAAGTTTTTGAGTTATGATTTATGAGGTTGATAATCTATTTTAAGAAGAATATAAAAATTGCAGATAGATTTTGCCATTGGGCTTGCATAGCTAGCTGGTTTAGACTTTGATATATATGCTGGAACATTTTAAAATATCAAAGTACAAGAGATATTATATGACATGATGCTTTCTAATAAAAGAAGCATCATTAAGTACAGCTCACAAAAAATCCTGAGAGCAATGATAGCTTTTCTGGCCCTCTCCTGATAAAATAATAGCACCAATCTTCAAAAGTAACACTTCAAGGATTCAAAAACCTGGATATTTTTAAATCAAGATGTATTTCTGTGTTCTTGTTATCACAAAAGCACACTCAGATGAAAGAGATGAATTAATTAAACTTTTACCAAATGGTCATTGTTTTATTAAATAATTGCTAATCTAATTACATCAATTCCAATCATCTTTTGTTCTTCACTGTCATTTGCTCCAACTTGGTTCTTTCCATTACAAATCGCATAGCTTTTTAGTAAAACAGTCCCTTTACTCAAAAATTTTATTTGAATTAACTCATTTGTCTGAATTGATCCATTTTCTTTTAATTCGAACTCTAGCATCCGTGCTTTATTGATACCATTTCGATTAATGAATAATTCATTCAATCCTTGAGTTAAATAGCTTAATTCTTCCTCTTCTGGTTTTAATATAGCGCCATTTAGTCTGCTCATCTCAATACCGAATTTAATTCGCCTTCTAACTCCTATTGAAAAAATGAGATAATGAAATAGATGTCACTATCTAGGATTTTTTGAATACAATTAGAAAACTCACGTACCGCTATCATTTCTTATTTTAACTCCAATTTGATAAAGTTGATCTAATTTTAATTCTTTTACTCGTTCTTTTTCGTTTTCAATTCTGTCGTTGCCTATTGATGATGAGTATTTGGATCCTTTATCTAAAAAAATTTCTGATTCTATGCTGATTTCATCAGCTCTCCAATTGGAAACCATTACTCCACTAAAATCTAGCTCCCTTAAATTGAGTTCACCAAATCGATTAGTGCCAATCTGACATGAATTTTGTAAGAAAAACTCAGTTATGATCCTTGACAAAAGTTGGAAGAATAAGTTTTTATTCTAGACTTACTTCTTTCCATTTCATTTTCACTATTTCTAAAAACTTTTCTTTCAACCAAAAGTTAATCTTCTCTTGTTCCAATTCTGCCTGGTTATTCTTATTTAGATCTAATCCGCTCTGTTCATTGATAACAAATTGTCGATTAATTAAATTAGGGATTGGAGTGTTTAACTCGAATGTAGTAATCGTTATTGGCTCTATTTCAATCATAACGCTGTTTACAAAAATCATTTTAACTTTTGGGAAAAAGTTTGATTTAGAGATAGTCCAGCTTACCAACATGTTGAGGTTGGTTGCAAAATTTGATTTTGACTCTTCATAATTTGCTTGTTGGAATTTACTTTACCGCCTGTAAAAATACATCCATATACTCTCAAGTCAGAAACCAACTTACTCCCCCAAAAAAATAAGATGCAAGTTTTTTTTGTAGTTGCATACCTTTAGCTTCAATTGCAAATACCTGACCAGTTTTACTAGTATTCTTAACTTTAATGACAATCAGTCCGCTGGCTAAACTTTCAAATCCAACAATTTTGAGAGCTTTTTGAACAGATAAACCAATATTCCAATGCAGTTCTCTTTTCATGCCAACTTTATCAGTTCCATACCCAATCACCACTCCTAAAGATTGACATCCAATCTTTCCCAAACATTTCAAGCGTACATACCCGTTCCCAAAGCTTTCAATTGTGGGGCTCCATTCTGCTTGCAAGACAGGTCGATTCACGAGTTCAAACTCCATGTGATGCCTTTCTCGACCAGTTGGTTGAGCAGTAAGGTTTTGTGTTTTCTTTTTTATCGAATCACTCAGCGTATCACAAACTGTGACTTCCAGCCAATCTGCTCTGACTTGAGAGGTATTCTTAAGTTCAACCTCGATGGTTTTTCTATTCATACAACCCAAATCCAATCAACGTCTACATATTAGTAAGTCTCTTCAACCGCAACCATAATTTTCCGGTGCTACTAGTCGGTAAGAAGTATGGAAGGATCTCTTACGTTTCACCATCGTATACCATAACTCCACCGCTTTGGACTAGTTCCTGACAACCTCCAACGATTCTAAGAAATGGCATGCTTTCTAAGACTTCACAACTTAAAATGTTTTGTTCATTGTTATCGTAAACATCATATTTGTTGTCATTAGCGTGATTGTTCAATCCGCTGGTTGCTTTTTTCTTGAACTTGCCGATAGTCACAATAAATTCTTGCGGCTTTTGACAACCAATTAATAAAACCAAACAGCCTCTGATCTTCAATGTACCACTTGTGGTGGGAGTTCCTGTTAATTCAATTGTCTTAATGGTTCTGGGCTGAATAGACACCTTTTTAGGATGTGCCGTAAAATCCACCCCACCTGTGCTAGCAATTGTTGATCAGTCATAAAAAAAAATCAGTGTTGGCACTCTTGTATAGGCAAAGATTTAAGGGAGAGGAACATATTACCTTAAGCAGATCATTGGGATTACAAATTCAAATGCCATTGGGTTTTGCAATGTAACTAGTACAGTCACAATTTCGTCTTTGACAAGTCTCAATGAGTTTTTTGAAGCAGCTGGGCGATTGTGATTATAGTAAAAAAATGTGGGCAATGCATCAGGTTTTTGAGTTTTGAGTCCATCTGATGCCCCTAAACACCTATGATGCTTAATCGGAGCATGTCGGTCTGATAAACTAAATCAATGCACTTTTGAGTTGCCAATAATTGAGGGAATGGGTTAAATAACTAGTCGCTAACTCACCGCATTAGCTCGATTGCCATTACAAGATTCCTGGACCCCCAGTACGTTAAGGAATGTCGATCGAAAGTTTTTAATAATAAAGTAATGCGTCGATTATCAAATTTTAGGCGTTGATCGATTTCCAACCCTGGAAGATCTGATTGATCGACAAGTTGGTTAAGCTTTAAGCAAAACTTAAATTCAGCAAGATCTTCCATGAGATAATCACACATCATTACTGCGTCTTCTAAGACGCCTAATTGAAGATCTCTCCAACCAGGTGCGAGATGATTACTTTGGTCAATCGAATCATCAATGATGAGAGGACCATCGATACCTTCATCGACCGAGAGTCGGAATGTTTGGCATATTTGCTCGATCAACTTAACAAGATGTTGGCGACCCTCCGATGGAATCGAGGCTTGATACCTATTGACCTGTTCTACTACTACCGCAACCAGCTCACGCTTAAACCAAGCTGCTTTCCTATTGAATCCAATTTGTTCAAACACTCCAGCAAGTTTGCTTAATGCCTTGATTCGATCCTCTATAATTGGCAACGACGCCACAGCACTCTCAGCCATCGATCCCATTTGGTTAATCTCAGAAAGCTGATCTGATGACAGACCAACGATTCGATCAAAGGTAGCTTGGCTTAGTTGTTTTCCAAGCAAGGTCTTGAGCATTAAGCGATCTTCTAGACGATCTTGACTATGCCGAAGTTCAAACCAGCCCAACTTGAGATCTAGTAAACGAAAGAGGGCTTCAACAAAGACCAAAGGACAAACAGCTTCCTGAGTGTTGGTTGTAAGTGGACCACCAAAAGTGCAAGGAAGTGATTTAAAATAAGTTTCAATTGCCAACTCTAGCGATTCAACCAAGTCCTCTAAGCTGAATTGTAATGGCGAGCCGGATAGCAAAAGGAGAATTTTAGTAACAGCAAGACCTTCAAGTGCGGCAGCCCACCAAACAAGATCGGATGTAAGTCTTAAAGCATTAATAGCATCAGTATAAATCTTGAGCGCATTTGATGGATTTCCAGCTAGGAGTTGAAGGTCAGCCTCTAGCTTGCGAATCCGACCAAGGTGCTTTTTACGATTTTTTGAGTCATGTGATGATAGGCTTGTAGAATTTGTAATATCAAAATTGGGCAGATGATGGGGGCTGGTGGAAGGTGAAGGGCTAGAATAATGAACAGAAAGATGATTATCTTGTGGGCTAGATTGAGGATTAGTGAGCATGTGAGCAGCTGGTTGACGGGGCTGGGGAGCGGCTAATTTCGAGAAATTAGTTTGAGGAGAAGATAATTGTTTTGGTGACGAAGTAGGTGAACCAGCTGATTTTGGTGTAAGTGAAGGCAAGATTGGAAAAGAATCAAACAAGGTTGGTTGATGAAGCTGTTTGGGAGTTTCCAAACTGGAGATTGATTGAAGTATATCTGACTAAAAGGATCATTTAATCAGTTGTTGATTTTTTTTTGAAAAAAGATCAAAGCGCAAAATTAAATAAAGACACCTTACCAAATCATTGAAAGATTTGATTAGATCAGATAAAAATTCGGTGATGAAAATTTTAATAAAATCTTCTTGATGATGAATGACATTTGGTATCAAGATTAAACTGGAAGGAATCAAATCGATCGATTGAAATTCTGTTGAATTATAAACCAAACATCTTCCAACAGGAGTTCTAGGAAAATGAGTTGCAAGGATGATTTCAAAAGTGCGAAGAGCATCGATTAGATTGGATTGATTTGGATTTGGATGATGATTGGATTGAAATGGACCAAATTGAGATCCATCAATCAAGCCTATTACGCCAAAAGGCTTCCTATGTAATTGAAAAGGCTGCAAGAAATTCTGATAGTTTAAAGATTTAAAAGATGAAATCAAGATGAAATTGAGCAATAAATGAGGCTGAGATTGAGACGAAGATGGCGATTGTAGATGAGGCTGATTCTTGCTCAATTTAGATAAAGGAAAGTTGGAGAATTTAAAGATTAAATTCAAGATTCTTTCCAGATTTTTCAACTTGAAAGGTTGGATTGGAATCAGCAAGACTTTTGGCGTTGAGATCGAGATAATCGATGGATGATGGTCTTGTTGATGTTGAAGAAGATGATGATGGCGATCTTGTCCTTGAAGAGGATCTTGATCCTGAAAATTTGAATTCTCTTTCATTTTTTCGGAATTTCATTTGGGAATTTTTTTGGAAATAAATCCAATTTTCGCTTGATGACATAATCAAAATCTTACTGCGAAGCTGCTCTGCCAAGTTGCGACTTCTTTCTCGCTCACGTCTCATTCAAATCACTCGAGATCATCAAATTAATACTCTTCATCCCAAATCTGGGCAATGTGCAAAAACTTGAAATGTTGTCGTTTTAATTTCAAATTATGATTATTTGCATCAACGTCCTAACTCTTGTCCTGCTTTAAAAATTAGGTAATTTATCTTGTCTGTAAATAGAATTTTAATTATCAATTAATGGGTTCAAGTGTATCCTCTAGACAGTTCATTTTAAGACAAATTGCAAGTCATACTTCATGATCATAAGAAATTGTGGTGTTACAAACTACTTGGATGCTTTTCAAATCTAACAGCTTAATCATTAAAACTAGCTCTGATCTCAACTTAAAAAATCTAATGGGTTGACAACTTACAATTTGGATCATTTCAGAGAATCTTTCACTGAATTGCGAGCGAGTTGACCAAAAGAATCTCTGATCTTTTCAACCCAAATGAGAATGCCATCACCTTGACCTCTTCCCCAAACAAAGCATAGCAGTCTTTATCGAGATGAGCATTCCTTCAACCTTCACTCCTCAAGTTCATGAATAATAAGCACACCTTAATCTCCTCAGACGCTATGTATTCCAAGCCCCCATTCTATCAGCCAGGCACTCATTATGATCGAAATCAATAAAACGATTTTCACCCCAGCGAAGTCTGATTCAACTGAAATTTGATTCTCTAAGCCCTTCACCTTCATCTTCAACAAACTGTGTCTTCGCCCCATTTCTTCGCAACATCCCTAAACCAAACAAATCATGGCAAAAGAAAAAATCAAATCAGTATGTATTACCCCAATCTAAACTATTCTCGTCATAGAAAATCATAAGGATGACAGCTGACCAAAATCCCAACCTCGATCCTAAAAACTCCCTAGCAATAGCATCGGAAGGACAATTCTTGGGTCTAAAACTATTAAACATCCTTTCTCGTCCTTCGCCTTCCCAAACCAGTTCACATTTGTTCTCAGCCAAAGATTGAGGTTCAACCGCTTCATCCTCATCCCCGTTTGCTTGCTGACGCGATTCCTCATCTGGAGTGCGAGCACGCGCCTCGGCCGTCCAATCAATTCGTTCAAGCATAAGATGCTTATAGGCCCTGATGGCTTTAGAGCCTCCCTCCACAACCACAAGGGCAAATCGTGGATTAAAAATTAAGACCCCGGTCAGACCATGTTGTTCGGCATTCCTTCGGACTTTGAAGCGATGAGCAGGATTAGTCAAATACTTAATCCTGCAAACAATTGAAAATTTGGCCGCCATGAGTCTTTAGCAAAGTAGAAATTATAAGTAATATCTACACGAGCAAAAGCAGCTTAACTTGTAAACAGTGGTCATAATTCCTCGGGCTTCGTCGGCTTCCCGTTTCTTGCTTAATTTTTCCTTCCGTTGCTCATCTGTCAATTTGCGGCGTTCATTTGCCTGCTCATGACCCTTTCGCCGTTGCAGCATCTCCCTTCTTACTCGTGCTTCAATTTTGGTCGGATCCGCGACCGCATCCGATGTCAGAACCTTCATCATGTTGGATAGTTTCACTAAAAGTAAAAGTCAGATGACCTGATGCTCTATTGTTCCTCGGTAGTAAATATCAAAGAATACCTTTAGGTGGGTCAGGCGGCAAAAGTCCCATCCGCTGACGATCTTGCTTATCTTGTAATTCAGCCATACGTCGCTGTCGCCTCATTTTGCGTTGTTCATCCTTTGTGAGCTTTAGTGGCTTTAAGACTGCAGGGTCCTTGTCCCCTGGTGCAGGAAGTTGAATCGGGTGCTGAACATAAATAGTAATTGGTGATTCAGTGGAATAAATAAACTTGGAAGCTACTCCCTCATCTAAATCATTGTATGATCGGTTTGGAAGATAGTCCTCATCCCACCATTCGCAATCTGGCGGTTCCGGCCTCTACTTTCTCAGTTTTAAATACCATTAGCAAAATAGTGTTAGACAAGAGAAGACCTCAAAACGCACCCTGACTTGTTTTTCGACTGCTTCAATCTCGCCGTCTAAGCCTGCCTTTCGAGAGCTCTCAGCTATTCTCCGCTTCAGTTCTTCTAGTCGCGCTTCTGCCCGGACTTGTTCAGCTAGTCTAATAAATTTTCCCTTCGGGTTAAACCTTAGGCTCCTAGTTGGCCTATTGCGAATCATACCAGATGGATCGCCTGCTGGTCCTGCCAATGATTTGTCAAAATGAGGATTGGTACGATTATCGGGGAGTGCAGGATCAGTGTCAGTTTGCGAGGTTTGATAAAGGTCTTTTCTTGGCTTAAGAACATGAGTAGTGGGCTTGGCGACGTTGGCCTAAACAGATGTTAGAATTTCTCAGCCAATGTAAAACAGCTGTGCTCATGTGAAATGTAGAGACCGGCAGACCTTAACAGTGGCAAATTTGGGTACCATAGGTTTATAACGATCACTGACACTACTTCCGCCAGATGTGCCTTTGTCCAACCCGATCAGTAAAGGGTGAACACCTGTATTAGACATGGAAACTGGTTCAACTGGATCAGAAGGTGCCGACTGCATCCTCAAAAGCAAATCAGAGGCCGAATAAATCCTGAAAATGAAATCAATAGCTAAACGGACAAACCAGATATGGATTTTTAGCCTTTGCTGTTAATTGTTCCACTGTTTTACGTGCCTCTGCAACTTTCTTGGCCAAATTTGGATCAATATTGGGCAGGTTAGAAGCTGGAATACTTTGCTGAACCATTGGTAATCCAGAGAAGGATGATGTGCCATTTCCAAGTTGATTATTTTTAAATGAGGCGAACTTGGCAGCAATTTCAGCCCGTTTTTGGGCAATTGTTTCTGAGGACTAAAAGAGGAGTTATATAAGCATATATCTGAACGAGTGAGCGTATGTGAGCACAAAAATACCGACAGCTAATGCAGCGGGTTTTGAAGGCAATGACTGAGTTATTGGCGATTGATTAATGATACTGTTGAGATCGCCTTTGGGTGGAAGGAAGGAAAGTGTGGTGGCGGTCTGGCAGCAAAGCTTTAGGTTAGGCTCCAAATGAATATGAACTTGAACGTTTAGATAAAATGTTAAAATAACTGACAGATGAGCTAGAAAAAAGTCAGATTAGAGAATACGTACGAATCATCAGTCAATGATGGTGTATCCAGAGATAAAATGACCATTCTTGACGTACCTCTTGGATCGCTTGGAAGCCGAATTATTCGAGCCGTCTTCCTCGCCCGAACGTTTCTTGCTGGATGACATACTGTTTAGTAAAAATCTGGAAAATGACCTCAAGATTGTGATTTCGGCAAAAAAATAAATGACAGGTGATGGATGACTTGATGATGGACAAATGTCTGCGATCGATTGGGAAGTGGTGACTTTGAATGAGGCATCATATCCTCTCTATAAAGCCATACTTCCCCCATAATATCGAAATGTATGACTTTCGATATATTAAAATCAATGACCAAAAAAAGGATTCTAACCTAAAAAGGAAGGCAAAGCAACAGCACTTCAACATGAAACAAAGAAATATTCCAATATAATAATTAATATTCATTTTATTTTATTTTCTCCTTTTCCTTTGAAAAAAATAAAATAAAATAAAAAATTATTTTGCAGTTTCTTGATAGTTAATTTTAATTTATTTATAAGAAAGACCTTCATTAAGATGAGAGGATATAAATAAGATTTATTTATTTTTATTTTTGAATACCCTACCCTCCAGTCCAAAATAATATAGAATATTTTTTAAAATATTAAGACATATAAATGATTATTTTCTGAATAATTTTATTGAAATTTAAAGAAATTTTCATTTTTTGATACAGTGCATCAAGTGAGTTTAGTCATTTTTCTGATCTGAACTTAGCACATAGAAAGTTTGAATTGAAAAAAAGAACAAATATCTTGAAAACAGGGGTCAAAACTGATCTTATTTTTTCCCCTGATTCTTATTTTATGGAATGGTTTTAGGATAATGCTGATTCTTTATGAATTCAGAAGCCAGATTATTTTCAATTTTTTCAAAATTTTGAATTCCCTGCCCCCCAATCAGGGCACAACACAATCCTAATCATCAGAGGTGTCATAAAAATACATATCAAGACTCACCTGGAAGAACAGTCACCATTAGTAAAAGGAGTGTACCTACTTCAAGGCATACCATTTTTAATTGAGGTTAAATGTAGGCTTCCGGTTCTTCAAAATTCAATTTGGATTATTACTCCAGCTTTTGCATCCCTGAACCCAAAATTTAGCTCTTCTTCCTATATGGTAAACCATTTTTTATGTAAATTTCTTCTCTAAAAATAACTTTAAATACCAAGTTTTATTTTCACTTTTGAAAAACCTTATTAGTCTTTATATGAGGGTGTAAAATCTACAAGATCCTAAATCAATTTTTTTTGTTTTGACACAATTATGGAATAAAATATTTGAGGATTTTAAAATAACATGATTAGGAATCTGTGGTATTTCAAGGTATCAATAATAAAAGGGAATATTTCCTTGAAATTTCATTTTAATAATTAAAATCCTCCATAATCATGAAAAACAATCCTTGTAATCAAATATATAACAAATTTTCCTCAGGCGCCCTGAGGATCTCAAATTCTATCTGGATTTGTTGAGGCACGTGCATGTAATTAAGTTAGTTAGTAATTCGAATAATGAAAATATTAGAAATAGATCATTTATTAATGCAAAAATATGTCATCTCAAGGATATCAAATAACCAATTTAGATAATGTGGTATTTAAGAATAAATCCTAAAATTTGAAATATCACTTTCATACCCAAAACCATATTATTTGGACTGAGGAACCTGAGATTTTATTGAAATTTCTTTTTTCAAAAAATTCATCCTTTCAAATTCAGAAAATAATTTTAATTCAGTAAGAAAGCTATTTTCAACCTCTGAGTGAGATAAACCAACCACCTTTTTTTATAACCTCTGCATATATAAAGCATAGAAATATTTTTCAAAATAAATCTTAGGAATCTGAGCCTCATAATAGAAAATTTAATCTCCATATAAGGTTGATAATCCTTTTTAATCTCATATTTCTCACTTTATTCTATATCTACATTAATCCATTTTTTTCCAATAAAAAATAATATTTTAAACTCCCTATGATAGGATCTTCAGCATAGTCATTGTGTAAGAATAACTCTATTATATAGTAATAAAAAAGCTACAAATATGATTTTAATACAAAATTAGCGGCTACAGTGATCTTTTAAGGGATCTACTAAAATAATATAGTGATTATTAATCCTCTGAGCACCTTGGTTTCAATAATAATCAATTGGAGTATTATAACAATCACTAAAATAAATTGAACTATAATTATACATCGCTGATTAAAATATTACAATTGTTTTTTCAAGATCTAATAAATAATAATTCAAATGCAAAAACATGTTGATTTCTCATTTTAAGAGAAGACCTCTTTTTATCTTACTCCAAGGTAGTGGGAGGTTATTTACCTTTGAGAACAGCCAAAGAGTAAAGATTTTCACTCCTGTGGCTCACTTGTTGTACCACAGATTCCAAAAACCCCTCAGTTGAGAGGAAATTTGGTTTTGGGACAAGTTAGAGTTTTTACTCCATACAGGGTAAACAGTTTCCTCTCCAGACTAACCAGATGTATTATGATGCTTCTGATACATCAAAAAATGTAAAGGATGTGTCTGGGGCCTCTGTTTTCTCAGTCCATAAGTAATTGAAGTATCAAAAGCCTTTTGCTCAGGCTAACACCTCATAATTCAATTATATTGCCAAATATACCACATAACACACCCGTACAGGTTTATGTGGGATTTTAACCTTAAAGCCATGATTTATTTGTCAGTTTTTGGGATTAAGAGCTCAAAGCTGTATCAAAGTATAGACCTGAATGAGCTTTACAGCATGGTTACACTTTTAACCCACTCCAAATCAAGGATGGAAAAACTATTCCTGCTCAAAGTATCTTTTTCCTTTCTTTAAAATTGTAGTTTCCTTGTTTTTTTGAGAGAAAACCCTTGATAATTTTTTATCTTTATGTGATATATTTATGTAAGTGGAATCACTGAGTATCTCCGCTGTAGTCCTTCCAGAAAACCTGTTATTTTCTTGGTCTATCATCAGAACTGTGGAGCTTATATTAGAGATTAATATAACACAGTATTTGTTGCTATTTTGAGTGGGAGTAGTCTTTTGGATTTTTTCTAGTAATTATAAAGCCTTGAAGATAGTAACATTTGATACCCTATTTAAGTGTTTCAATAAAAGACCCCACATGAAAGGGCTATTATCCAAAGTGATATTTTCATATTAGGGGTAAGAATTAAAGTTTATTCTCAGTAAGATCTTAAAGCCTTAATAAAGTTTTCATACTTATGTTTTGGTGATAACAATTGTATTTGTATGGAAGGGGGAGTTCTAATATTTCATATTATTACATTTACAGAATGTATTTTCATATTCCCACGTTTAATTTTTCTGACTTCATTGCTCCTTTATTTGGTTTTATAGAGGAAAAATATGTGTGTTTCACTCTCTTGTTTAGACACAATATTCTATGATATTTTGTGTTTAATGCTTGTGATCTGGTTTTGAGGTAAATAATGACATACCCTCCCTTCAAAACAAGGATTATTATTAGTGAGACTATTCTGTACTCATGAATTCTCTCAGTCCTTCCATCTATACTATAATTTTTCATTGGTCTATTTTTTTTACTTTGTGGTATTTGCTTTCATTAAATAAGTTTTCCACTTTGTGCCCTTTTTTGGGATTTATTCATAGGGGTTTCCCCAAAAAATTATTTTTTCTTTATGGGATCTTTCATTAACTTTCTGTTGTCATTATATGTGATAATAGTATACACCCTTTGATAGTCTGTCCCTAGCAGGAAAACATTCATTTTTGCATTTCAAAGTGCCAAAAACTTAGTAGATAATATTTAGTTCTCCTTCAAGTGTGCTATTATAGTCTCTTTTTGAATTTTCACAAGTGAGCTAATCCTCCCCAAGAATCTTATGAAAATCATTTCTTCTTTTGGAAGTAATATTTCACACAACTAAGGGCAGTATTTTTCCAAGAATTCTTTGCTACCATTAAGAAGTTTGCTCCCATGTTTATGATTAAGCAATTCTTCTTTTTATCAATGTAAAAATACAGTTATATATAATGGTGTAATATTACTCGAACAATGCCTTAACTTGGTATTTCTGAAGGTTTTAGGAAATTTGTGGTTTTTTTAATCCCAAATTCACCATGAGAAAATCAGCTGCACCTGAAAGCAGGTGTTGCATTCAAAAATCAGCTTGGACACAGAATAAAATAAGCTTTGATCCCTCCTCCGAATTGGTTTGTAACCAGGATTTCAATTTCCATTGATATTACAGGTTCTTCAAAGCCACTAGAATATCAATTAATTTTCAAGATTTTTATTTTTTGATTCTATACAATACACATATATTTCATTATATTAGATATCCCCAGAGATTTTTATTGATAAAAAAGGCTTTTCATTCTATTTTTGTCCTCATGCAGATATTAAATGCTATAATCATTCGACCCTAAATATATATTCTTAATTTAATTTTTTTTTATGTCTTTTGTACACCTTCATAAGTAAAATTAAGTACCTAAAAAAAATGAAACCTTTATTTTCCTGAAATAACCCCCTATTTTTGACAGATAGTAATATGAATTTATATATTTTATTCAAAATGTGTCTTGTAGAAAAACTCTCCCTAATGAAATTCTAATCTTAAGGAAAAAAATAATTTTACTTTTTTATATTATCAGTTTTCTCAAAATTAAAAATAAACAAAAGAGAGAATTCAAAAATTTTTCATGAAGGGAATTATTCAGAAAGAAAAAAGTACAAAAATACAGAATATCTCACTCATTGTTCAGGATCTTCTCAATATCATTATTATTAATATTTTCATTTCAGTTTCTGATTTCTGTTATCATTTTTGGATCTCATCAACTTTTCCCATAAGGAAATCTTAAATATCTCTTTTTTTAATAGAAAAAATTTCTTGTTTTGGTTCTTGTGAATTTCCTTTTCATTGAAAAAATAAGTAGTGGGGTCTTTAAGGTAAATTCTGAAACAGCAAAATAATTAAGCATTCTGATTAATATTGAAAGTTCAGGATAAAAGGGAGAAAAATTGTAAAAAATTTAATCATTTTAAATGTAGGAGGAATAACAGAGCCCACTACTGTAAAACTTTCAACAATTGTTGACAATTTTACAGTAGCAGGTGTTACAGGTCTGCTAGTGTACTCCTCAGGATTAAATCATAAAGCAAAGATCTATAAAAATTTCAAAATTTGTAAATTTGTAAAGACTAAACAGAACTCAGAAAACCCCCAAAACAATGATATCATCAAATAAAATAAACTTCATAAAAAATTGATAATCAAATTGAAAAAGTGAACTATTATAAATAAAAAAAATCTTTACATTAGAAAAGGAAGATTTTTTCCAGTGATTGTATTGGAAAAAAATGAAAAAATAATTTAAGTTTAAGTAGACAGCTCATTTTCCATGGTTGTTTTTTATCATTCATTTTTTGAGGTCAATTTATCCTCTGATTTGAACTTTTCAAGGAAAAAGTGTTTTGATTCTTTTTTTTCCATTTTCACTATGAAGAAGTAAGAGAGGAAGTATTCAGTTTGTAACAAAAAAATGTGGTAAGGAATGGTAGGAAATTTATAAATTAAATACCATAATTGTCATCTAAATTTGAAACTTTAATATTGTGAGGCTTGAGGTATGTTTTACATACCCAAATAGGCCACAATTGGTAAGGTTTGACTATGAAACAATAGGTAAATATTACAAATATTTCACCTATTGTACTATGAATGTCCTTATTAATTTAATGAATGGGATAAAGAATAATTATAATTATGGCATAAAATTATTATCTTATTAAATAAATATATTAATATATAATGATTAATATACTTAAAGCTCTTTATTCTTGTTACCAACAAATAATAAAGGCGTAAAAAATTGTTTTTTAACAATAAAAAACAATTAATAACAATAATATTACTAATATTAGAATTGTATTTTAATATAAATACTATTTATATTGAAGAAAGGATTACTAAAGGTAATAATAGGGGGTGTCAAAGTTACCAAATCCCACACTCAAAATCCCAAGTTTTTTTTTGCCAAAATCCCACATTAATTTTTTGGGATTTCAGAAATCCCACACCTCAAGAGGTGAGGTATTTTGAGGTACAAAAACCCAGGTTTTTTGGTACCAAATCCCGTGTTTAAATACCAAAATCCCACCTTTAGCTTCCCATAAAGGCACATTTTTCAAACACACAACTCAGTAAGGGAATGTTAAATTGCATAAAAATTTCCTTCTCTTTCATAAAATCTAAATACACTCATCATTTATTAAGTTATTTGATTTCAAATTGCATTTACTACCAGCCTTTTCTTCATTTACCATGCCCAAGGCATTGCAAAGGCTACCTTTACTTCAGACCTTGAACTCACTTCAGTTCATCGATGCTCTCAACTCTGATAGTGATTCTGATATCCAGGAAGATATAATCTTATTAGATATGATAACCTCACAAAGATACATCAATCCTCGTAGAAGATATCCATCTCATTACATGTATACAATGAATGATTTACAGACATTATCATCTGAAAAGTTTCAACAGCTATGTAGGACCACACATGAATAATTTTAAAAATTGGTTGCACAAATTCAAGCTGATAAAACCTTTCAAAACTCATCACAAAACAAACAACGCAATCCTGCCATCCAATTGGCTGTGGCATTATCAAGGGTAGGATCAAATGGAAATGGGGCCGCTTTGGGAAAGATTGGAATGTTGTTTGGAATTAGCCATGGGGCTATTGTGTTGTACACTCAAAGAGTCATTCAGATATTAATGAAGTTGAAGCACAAAGTAATTGTGTGGCCAACAATAGAAAAACGCAGAGAAATTTCTCAAGTAATGCAAGCAGAAGGCTTCCCTGGGTGCATTGGGTTTATTGATGGGAGTCTCATACCATTATCACAACGTCCTCCCAATGATGGTGAAGCGTATTTTGATCGCAAAAAACGGTAAGCTGTTGAATATTTATTCTTTATTTCAATCTTACTGATGGTTTACATATAAGGTATTCTATGTCAATACAACTGGTTTGCAATATCAACAAACAGTTCACTGCTCTGCATGTTGGTTGTACTGGGTCACTTCATGATTCGAATGTCTATCAACATATGAAAATAGCACAAAAACCTCAAGAGTTTTATGAAAAGGATCAGTACTTACTTGCAGATTCGGCATATGCAAGCTCTCCTTGGGTTGTTCCAGCATATAAGGGAGTTGTAGCACATAATGAAGACAACCGTTCTTTCAATTACTGTCTAGCAAAATCGAGGGTCAGAATCAAGCATGCAATTGGGATTTTGAAGGGGAGGTGGTTTTCTCTAAGGGAAATGAGAAATCAAATGAGGTATAATCATGAAATTGAATATTTTGTTAGTTGGGTTGTGTCTTGCACAATTTTACATAATATGTTAGCTCAAATTGGTGATGAGTGGTTTGATTTATATGAAGATGATGATCCACCACAAGCGGAAAATCTGGCCAACAATGACATTGGGGAAGATGTGCTAAATATGCGTGAGAAAATTAAACCAATCACTTTGGCATGGAAAAATAGTCAATTGTAAATTTCTTCAGGACCAATGTTTTATGTACTTAATTTAATGGCATAAAACGGAGTGGAGATGTTATTCATAAAATAAAAGTATTTAAAATTAAGATTTTTTAGTTATTTTTTGATCCTGCATATTTCTTTCAAAGTACCCATTGACTCTTGAATTTATTTCGGTGGGTGTCATTTTCAAGAATTTGTCACCTACATTAAATAATTTATGGTTTATTTGAAAAGAACATCCAAAATGAGTAATTGTGTCATGATTGCTAATTTCTGGAGGTGGTTTTGTTGTATGATGAACCGTTGTTGATGTCTTCCAAAGTATTTCCATGATGCCAGGTTTTTTTGAAAAATTGATCTCCATTTTTAATTCAGGGAAGTGTAAGCCATGTCCAGAGGGGGTGAAGATAGTAGGAAGTGGAAGGAAATCTTTTTTTGATACAAAAGAAAATATACCATAAGTCCAGGCATTGAGATCATTTAAATCTTTGTGTGGCTTATTGAAAAATCCATCTTGGGTGACAATGAAATTGGTAAACGATTTGAATTCTTCCTTGGGATTGGCAGAAGTCCATTTGAGTTGACTGAATTTGGGTAATTGGGCTGCTTCCATTAATGATTGATTTTCATTTGCTGCTAATTTTGAAAAATGGGAGATTCTTGAGTAAATGAATTCGTCATATTGATGAAGCTTGATCCATTTATTGTTATCTGTTTCAATTTGATGAGGAGTTAAACCAGGTTTTCTGGAGTAAACACCTAATAATTTTGTAATTAGTCAGTAATTATTAAGGTAATATGACAAAAAGATCACACACCTGCAGATTTTCCAGAATCAGAACCAGATCGAAACCCAATACCTTTCATTATGCCACCTTGGAGTTGCTTATTGGTTTTAATTTCTTGTCAATTTTGAGATAAGGACATTAATGTCATGATGATTTTTTGCAGCATTTGAGAGTGGCCAGAAGAATTATCAAATGGGGTTATTTCATATATGATGACAGGCAAAAACGGCTTGGATGTTTTATTAATGAGGATATAAGGATGGGGGAGAGTGTTAAGTGATGGAAGTTTTAACCATGAGGCATTGGAAGATTTCTTGTCAATCGAAATTGTTGAAAAGTTTTTAAATTCTTTTTTGGCATGGCCAAGGTGAGACATTATTTCTTTTGAATCATGGATGTGTTGTCTTTGGCTTTGGGTGAGCTTTCTTTTATTATTTAATTTGGTATTATTATCCTCATGATGTTCTACATTTGGTTTAGTCCTAACCATGACATCAAGAGGAGTAATATGAGCTTCATCATCTTTCAAATCATTCTGATGATGTGCTGAGTCTGGTTTAGTCCTAACCATGACATCATCAAAATGATTGGAAGAATGAGGGAGGAGGATATTTTTTTTTGAATTTTAAGGATGATGGAAGGGATGGGAAATGAAATGACATTGCAAAATAAATTCTTATAATTAATCCTCCCCTATATGAACAAATAAAAAAAAAAGTGAAACAAAAATTAAAATAAAAAATAAATCAAGGGTCAGTAATTATGATTATCCCAAAAATTCAAAAAAAGGAAAAAATAATATCATCAGTAAATGATTTTTCAAATAAAATAAATGAATTAAAAAAAAATCAAAAAAAAAAGATGATCAGTCAATGATTCAAAAAGATAAAAATAAAAAATCATTATCAGTAAATGATTTTTGAGTTAAAATAAATGATTAAAAAAAATCAAAAAAAAACAATCAGTAAAAAAGGAATCAAAAAAAAAACATGATCAGTCAAAGGTTGTTGCAATAAAATGATTGGATAAAAAAACACAAAAAAAAAAGTATTCCTTTTTAACTGATATAATTGAAAAAGAAAATAAAAAAAATAAAATAATCATTCTAATGGCCTCTAGGGGCCATTAGAATGATAATTGCTTAAAACGACGCCGAATCGATTCCGAATTGATTCGGCGCGATTTGAAGGCCTCAGGCCCTGGAACCTCCCAGGAGCCTATTTGGGAGGTTCCAGGGTTAGTGAGGTGGGGTTAGGAGTTAGGTGGGGGGTTTTGGGAGGTGGATGATGAGTGATTATGGTGATGGGAGGGTTAGTTGTGGTTGATAATGGTGATGGGTGGGTGAGTTGTGGATGATGATGGTGATGGGAGGTTGAATTTGGGAGGTGCAAAAAAATGAATAAAAATATTTTAAAAGACAAAAAGGAAATTACCTACAGAAAAATTAAAAAAAAAATTAGCAAAAAAGGATTGTGATTAAACAAAAAGAAGAGAAATTCACTTACCTGAATTTTAAAAAAAGTGGGTTTTTTTTTAGAGGGAAGGGTGAAAAGTAAAAATAGAAAAAAATTCATTGAGAATTAAAAAATAAAATTTAAGAAAATTGGTGAATTTTTTTTAAGA
This sequence comes from Austropuccinia psidii, assembly GCA_023105745.1. NCBI lineage: Eukaryota > Fungi > Basidiomycota > Pucciniomycetes > Pucciniales > Sphaerophragmiaceae > Austropuccinia > Austropuccinia psidii. Next base: position 5,986,251 of record JALGQZ010000001.1, read on the forward strand.
GGGAGGAGTGAAAAGTAAAAATGAAAATAAAAGTGAAATTTAAGATTTGAAATTCAAAAAAAAAAATTAAAAAAAAGGTGTTTTTTTTTTTAAATTGGAGGGGTGAACAGTAAAAATCAAAAATAATAAATTAAATGAAATTAAAGAAAAAAATCAACTTTAAAAAAAAAATTAAAAATCAAAAATCAACCAAACAAGGGTCTTTGCCCATTTAAAAGTTGAAACCCTTCAAAATAAAAAATAACCATTAAATTTAGAAAAATATATAGAAAAAGATGAAAAAATTTACAAAAAAACCATAAAATGACATTTTCATAAAAAAGGAAAAAAGCTGTCATCGAATTTGATTTTTGAACAGACTTCATATAAATTCTCAATGCAAAACTTGCCCAAATTTTCAAATCTCCCGGAAATTGCAAATAAATGTCATATGAACTTGGAATGGCAAGTTGGTGCGTCAATTATGCATAAACATTGAAATTTCCCTTTGGTAATAAAGTGGAGTTAGATTTCATGACATAAGATCAATAATTCAACATAAACATAAGATTTATTGAACAAGCACCATATATAAATTGATCACATTACATATATGTAATAAGTTATTTTTTATTGACTAATGCCAGAATGCGTTCCAGCTTCCCGATTGGCCTGCTTGATGACAATGCCGCTATAGTGAGATCCATCTGGCATTGCTTTTCCTTCAATTCCAATTCACGATTCCACTTTTCTTTTTCAAATTCATGTTTCTTTGCATTTTGCTTCTCGTCAAACTCCATTTGTTTTTGTAACTTGACTTCTTCAAACCGTTGTTTTTCCATGTTGCACACTTTCTCTTCATTCCACCTCTCCCTGTCCCACTCCAAACGTGCATGATCACTGATTTCACGGGCTAATAAGCATGAATTTTGTCAGTAGGATTCGTAATAGTAACCATAATTGCAAGTCATACCTTTGTTCTGTGATTCAAGTAAATTTGCATAAGTAGGTGCAAACATATCCAGCGACCTTTTCCTAGAACCACTCTTGTCATTCAAGTTGGGTGTCATGGCTTGATTACGCTTTTGTGTTGAATGTGTTATGGATTTACTTTTCTGGTCAAAGGAGAGATAATCAACAATGGATTACATAAGAATCACTCTTAAATGTACTTACCCAATCATCTTGAAGGTTTTCCACTGGAACCAAGTTATCATCATTATGAAGCAAAGGATCCAGATTGTGAGGTGAATCCAAGTTATTATTCTCCTTTTAAAAGCAAATGGGCTTTAATTATCTGAGGTATAAAAAGGAAGAGACCATAGCTTACCTTATCAAGCAAAACATCATCATCATCACCATTGAGACTGTCTTTTTCTTGCGAATCATAGCTTGGAATGGGAGTGACATTGGGCTTGTGGCCAAAGAGCACATCCATTTCCGCATAGCAAGGACACATACTTTCCAGCTTTTCACTCATTGTTTTTATTCCTTTACTCTCATCTTCTTCCGTTATTCCAGCCCCAGTTAAGTTTTCGAATTTTTTGGCTGCCATATATTTCTTTTTATATGTTCGCCATCGATCTCGGATGCTGCTTGAACTAAGGTTTAGGCGATTTCGCGATTGTTTGTTTACCTCAATGGCCATAAGCTGAAACCCATGCTGCTTTGAGGAAGGAGGTCTTCCAATAGTTGTTGAACCACTAGTACCAAAACATGACTCAAAATTGGACTTGACTGAAAGCCAATTAATCATTGTTAAATAATCTGTACGTATTAAGTGACCTGATGGATGAGGCAGGCCAGAGGTGATCTTCATATCTGTCTTGATTTGTCTTGCTTTGGATCGAGGCATTATTATATGGATGATGAAGTATAAATGGACTATAAGCTGTTCGGTCAGATTGTCCAAAATGGAGTTTAGAAGAACATGTTGTACAGGTATGAATTGTGAGTACTCATTTGGGTTAGGTTTCAAGCTGAAATCCCAGATGCATGGGATTTGGTCAAAATACCATGGGATTTACACATAAAAAACCTGGGATTTAGTGTTGGGATTTGGGTTCCAAATCCCATGTTATTTTAAGGCGGGATTTGGTGACTTTGACGCCCCCTAATAAAGAGAAATTATTATCAAAGTAAAAATAACCTACTTTTAACACTTGATATAATAATTTTGAATGATTTTACGCCAAAAAATGTAAATACAGATTATTTAAATTGTATTTGCAAAATAAAATAAAAGAAATTAAAAATACTCTAAATCTTATGTGGAAAATAAGATTTATAGAGAAATATAGAAAAAAACAATTAAACAAATAGAGTAATAACGTCAAGATTGATGATTATAAGAAAGATTACCTTTGGTCTTTGATAATATAAATGATTTATATATAAATAATAAAGTTTTTCATGAGCCTTGAGGTATATTTTATCTACCCAAATAGGCCACAATTATCTCAAAAATACATTCTGAACTATGCATAACCCATAAGTAAGGCATATATTCAAAATTCATCTTTTTTGATTTCAGAAAAGATGAATAACTTGTCATTGAGTAAGTGAATCCATGGATTTAAGACCAGATTTGGATTCTACACAAAATTCCACCTAGGGTAGCTCCATAGAGAGCATAAGCTCAAATCAACTCTTTGAGGTGGTAATATGGAAAATACTTCAATACCACATCATCAATACCACATAAAACATCCGTGAAAATTTTTGTTTTTCTTAATTTCACACTAAAATAATGGGAATGTGAGAAATCCCATGTTACATATACACCAAGAATAGTGTTATGCATGTTTGTGGCACTTAATATTATGGTATTCTTACATGCACTTTTGGTACACCCATAGTGGATATCTCACTTGAAGCCTGAATTTCTATTTTGATGTAAAAAATAGTCAAGGGGGACAAAAGACATCAAAGAGAGCCAGGGTACCCAACTTCTGAGGCCTCTAAGGCATGGACAGCTCCAAAGCTTGGATACATGGCTGATATTGGCCCTATTAGTAAACTAAAACCTTTTGGGAACTTGGTTACCAAGTCAAAACTTCATTATATCATAAGAAAATAGAAAATAAGCTGCTATTTTGAAATGCCAAGGAGGTAAAGAGCAACTTAAACTCTTGTAACCATGTCAATTATTAATTAATTTTCATTTATAAACCCCAAAAGAGTAATTAAAACACTTTTTGGACTAGTATCCATTGATTTACCTCATAGCAACCAGCCATATACTGATATTTGCAATTCTATATAGAAATGTGGTAAAAACCTCAAAAATTCATTAAAAATACAATTATTAATTAATCTTTCTGAAACTTTCAGGACCAATTAAGAACTTTATAGTTCATATAAAAGCCAAAAACAATTATCTTTTTATAAGTAAAATTGAAAGCTTTACTTACAGTCCATTTTTGATGATTACATGTGAAATACTGAATCTTTAAAAATTCACAGAAAATACACTCTGTGATGAAATTTCCAGTAACATTGATACCTTTGAGAAATAAATGATTATTTTTGAATGAAAGAAGATTTACAGTTATTACTTCTTTTATTCTTAACCATAAATGGGTTGGTAGTCAGGCAAAAGCATTAATTAAGTAATTATGATAATCTTACATGACAACAGATGATGCAATCAATAATCCAAAAAGGTTTATTGTTTTCTCACTCACTGGTTTTTCAGTTTTCTCCATGGAACGCCTCTGTGAGCTGTCTTAGAGTTAAAAGAGGCCCCCTCTTGCTGTTTTTTCCAAAATCATCACATTATTATATTATACCTTTATTACCAACAAGTAAGTATTAGTTAAAACTTTTTCTTAAGTGTTTTATTCTTTCAAAATCAATAAGAAAGACGTGAAATCATAGAAATAAACTATATATTGTTGTGATAATGTTATATATCCATTTTTGATCCCTCAAATCCACAATTCTCCATTAAATTTCTCTACTTTTATCTTTGATAAGTTTTTCAGAGTATTAGTGAGTGATTTATCTTAATTCTTAAAGTTTCCTCTAGTACTTGCTTTCTTCAAGAATTATATTTATAATTATTCTTGCAAAAGATAATTATACATTAAAACAATTTTATTATTTTAATAAAGAAGTTTTATCATTAAATACTTCTTGTAATTGATTCTAGTAGACAATTACTGCTTACTGTTATAATAACTAGTAGTGTATAAAAAGTCAAAGAAATAATTAATTCTTCAATTATTTAATTGTGGTTATAAATATTTTTTATTATTATATTTCATAAGAACAGTCATAGTACAGTTGATTAATAGTCATATTATCAACAGTTTCATAGAAACATCTTACATTTGGGGGCCTGGCTGTGTTTTTTGAACCTTTAACCCTTAATTAATATATTTTTAAGCTTTAACATTAAATTATTTTTATTTTTGAAATTGTTTACAAATCTTTTTCATTGAGGAATTTGGTTTAATTTTATCCTGTTTTTCAACATGGCTTTTTCACATCCAAAAACTTATAAAATTATTCTTTGAGTTACTCTGAATTGATTTTGATTAAAAATTTTAATTTTTTTTTCTTTGAAAAGAATATTTTTTTTTAATATGAAAAAATGAAAAACTTATAAAAAATCTTAAAAAAACATTTTAAAAGTATAAAAAATAATTTTTCTTTTATCAATTTTTCTCTAGTGTCTTTAATCAAATACTGTGCAGCTGGTAACAGACTCAGTAAAAGATACAATGCCAGTCAAGAATCTTCAGAAGCAGAATCTGAAGACATTATTGAAGTGCAAATTGCTAAAAGAGGCACTTTATTTAAGACAGAACATGCCAAACAACCACCAAAAGGTGTTTGTTTTCTGTTTTCAATTGTTATTTTCTCTTGAATTGACAGGAAAATGTGCATACCAGAAATGGAAGCAGCTATTCAGTCCAACCAGATGGACCTGGAAAAGGAAGAGGTAAGACCATAACAAGGTCTGGCAAGTCTTCTTCAAGAAAGACACATCTGGAGGATGCCAGAGCTGCCCCCCCACTCCCCAAGGTCTGTACCAACAGACTTTGATGTAAACTCTGAGCCTGAAAAAATTGAAGGTAATGTTTTAAGGGCTGAACCACTTTCAAGTGGCAGTGAGAGAAATTTATCAGTCGTGATACAAAAATTGGTTCAGAGCAGCAAAAGAAGAGGAGTGGGAAATATTCCCAAGCCTTTGGCAGGGGTCCATGAACTCCTACTTACACATCAAGAGCTTTCTGGGTCAGGAGAAGACCATAGGACTCTTAGGAAGGTGGAGCCCATTGTCTTGAAAAGAAAAGGTCAAAAAGATAAAGAATTGGTTGAAGAACCAAGGTATTTTATCTGTAGACCAGAAGAAAGAATTGGAAATGACTCCAGCTTTGGAAGAAGGCCCAGTGGCGTCTACCAGCTCCAGAAGCATCCAAAGAGAAGCCCAAAGGACCTCAGAAGAAGAAGAAAGGTCCCAAGAACAATCAGGTCAAGGGCAAAGGTAAAGAAAACTGGCACAGACATTACCGACAAGGGTACAGGAACCCCAAATTGGAGCCTTCAGTCGTGGACAGTGTCTTCAATATGGCCAGGACTCTTATGGAATTCACAGCCAAAGAGCAGGAAAGGATGAACAGGACTTTTCCATGCAAATAATAGATGAAACACAATTTGTTAAATCTAGTATTGATGTAGAACCTGGCAAGTTTGATGCAAAGTTAAATAAAATAACATCAGACATAAGTGAATTGAAAAGAAATGACAAAAAGTATACTGAGTGGTATAAGCTGACAAATGTAAGACTTGATTCAATGACCAATACATGTGACAGAATTGAAAGTAAATTCCAAGTCCAAAATGATGAAATGGAAGATCTTTCCATTTTAAAAATCAATGATCAACTTAGAATTCTGAAAGATCATGTCTTGGAAATAATTAAAAATACCAATCAGTTTGCTACAAATCTGGAAAAAAGTGACAGTAAAAGACAGAAGTTGAAAAATGAGATCATTGAGAATGTGAAGAAAACTAATAGAAATCATGAACCACATATGCCAAGACATTCTACAACTTTGACTTAAGAAAAAATTTCTGTAAAAGGAAGTTTAACCCCATTCTTAGGAGAAAATCCTATCTGTGCAAAAGATATTCCCAAAATAGAAGAATGGCCAAAATTCTCTGCTGAAGGAGAAGAAAATAATATTGAGTTTATCAAAACAATTGATATGTTGAAAGAAGATTTTCACATACCTGATGAAATCATAGTGGGCAAGCTAGACTCTTTGTTTACCAGGACTGCAAAGAAATGGTATTACAAAATGAGAATAGATCATGGTAAATGTGATTGGCCTTTGTGGAAATATGAAATAATCACCAAATGGGCTGACAATTATTGGATATTTAAAATGGAAAATGTTTTTGAGAGTGCCATTTTTCACTGAGAAAAAGATAAACCACTTACTTGGTTCCTCAAACAGAAAGACAGATTATCTGCCTTACACCCAGATATGTCTGACTCTATGATTAATATGAAAATATTAAGAAAATGTGGAGGAGAACTAGAACATTCTATCAAGTGCAGATGTGTAGAGCCCTTCTCAACAGAGGACTACATCAATTCCATGGGAGATATCATTACTAGAACAAGAATTAGTAAAACCTGGACTAGAGTCCCTATGGAATCCAAAATGGTCTCTAAAACTTCCAGAGAAGATAAGAGGCCTGAAAGACCTGTCTTGAAGTGTCATAAATGTGGAAGCACTTCACATTTGGCCAAAACTTGCACCAGAAGGGCAAAGATTAATGAAGTTCAAGTCATTGAAGAAGTTCAGTGTACTAAAGAGAAAGAAGAATCTGACCTAGATTCTGAAGTCTCTGAGGATACACCAGTAGAGGAATATCCCATTGAGAACATTAAAGCTTTCTTTGAGGTCACAGAAGTCCATACTAACTTGCCACAGTACAGTGAGGATTGTCATAACCTGATCAATATCCAGGATTCCAGAATGTGTAAAACCAAACCTGCTAGAGGTAAAGGATACACTTCTGGAACATCTTGTATCACATCAATACTGATTAATGATATTGAAGCCAAAGTAAATTTGGATACAGGGGCATTTTGTACTTGTATAGGCAAAGATTATCTTCAAGCCATACTCCCTGGATGGAAAAGCCATCTATTACCAATAGAGGGTGTACAATTTAGTAGTGCCAGTAGTAATATGTACCCTTTGGGCATATTGGACACTAATATTGTATTTCCACATCCAGTTTGGAAATTATTACTTGAATATTTATGGTATTGAGATCACTAACCATAAAGAAAGATATTTCACAATTGGAGAAAATAAAAGACAAAAATTTTCCTTTTCCAATATTCCAAAGCAAATATCTGTGATATCTTTTGTTAAAGATACTTATAAGCAAGAATTTTTGGCTAATCAACTTTTTAAAGCACAAATTAATCCATCATTATCACCAAAAATGACGCATGACCTTATTGATGTGTTATACACACATAAGAATGCCTTTGCTTCTGATAACAAACCATTAGGCACTATTAAAGGGCATGAAGTTTATATTACTCTTAATATTGACAGACCATACCCTTCAGTACTTAGAAGACCAGCTTATCCAGCCAGTCCCAGAGCTAGAGAAGCCTTAGAAAAACATATCCAAGAGTTGATCCAACTTGGTGTACCAAGGAAAGTAGGCCAGAATGAAGACGTTGAAGTGACAAAACCTGTCATTATTGCTTGGAATAATGATAAATCAAGGATGGTTGGAGATTTTAGAGCATTGAATACCTACACAACTCCAGATAGGTATCCAATTTTTAGAATTCAAGAAACCTGGACCCAATTGTCTAAAGACAAGTATACAACATCCAAGGATGCATTGAAAGGCTTTCATCAAAATGTATTGATGCCCAAAACTAGGAAATTACTTAGAATTATCACTCACTGTGGTATTTATGAGTATCTTAGAATGCCATTTGGTATTAAAAATTCACCATCTCATTATCAAAGAATGATGAATACCATTTTCCCCACAGAACTATCTGGAGGATGGCTTATCATTTATATTGATGTTATTATTATATGTTCTGACTCATGGTCTTTTCACCTTGAAAGAATTCCAAGAGTACTTGATAAAGCTACAGAAGTGCATATGAAGATTTCACTCAAGAAATTTAATTTTGGCTTTGAAGAACTTAAAGCTTTAGGACATATTGTTTCTGGTTTAAGCTTGGTTATTGACAAAAATAAAGTAGCAGCAGTGTTACCTAAGACAATACCCCAGAATAAGAAAGAAATGATGTCTTTTCTTGGCTTTGCCAGATATTACAGGCAACACCTGAAAGACTTTGCAAGTCTAGCCAAGTCACTCTATAGAATCTATGATCAACAGACAGTATTTGAGATGACACAGGAAAGAATTAAAGCTTATGTAAGGAAAGATCTTACAGAAGCACCTTTACTCCTCATGCCTGACTGGAATATACCTTTTAAATTGTACAGTGATGCATGTGGAGATGGATTAGGGGCAGCCCTACACCAAGTCCAAATTATTGATGACAAACCTACAGAGGGACCAGTTTGTTACATCTCAAGACAAATGAAACCAACAGAAGCCAGATATGGTGCAAGCCAGATGGAGTGCTTATGTTTGGTATGGGCACTTGAGAAATCACACTATTATCTTTATGGAAGTGTTTTTGAAGTGATAACTGACTGTAATGCCATGAAATCACTTCTTAACATGAAAACTCCCAACAGACATATGTTGAGATGGCAAATATACATTCAAGAATGTAGAGGTAACATGACTATAGTTCATAAAGCAGGAAAAATTCATAAGAATACTGATGGACTTAGCAGGTGGGAATTAGCCAATACTCCTGATAACCCAGCTTATGTACCTTTGGAAGCAGAACCACAGATTCCAATTGAAGGAATTAACATGACTGATATTGGGACTTAATTCTTTGAAGAAGTCAGAGAATCTTATAAGCAAGACAAGAATTACCATATCCTGAATTCCTTATTAGATAAAGACTGCAAAGATACATCTTTAGTCAATGCACTTGATGAAGTTTGGAAGAATTCCTATTCTGAAGGGAGATTTCACTTGTTTGATGGGATAATTTACCACAGAACCAAACATTCTTGTGTAATGACATTGTGTAGCAGATTGCTTATCAATACCATTATTCATGAATGCCATGATAGCATCTACTATTGACACCTGTCAGAAGACAGAACACTTGAAAAAGTGAAGAACTGTGCATGGTGGCCATCTTGGAGAAAAGAAACCATTGAATATTTCCATACCTGTGATAGATGCCAAAAAGCAAACAGGAGTACAGGCAAGAAATTTGGACTAATGATTTATATTCAAGAACTAAAATCCCCTTGGGAAGTTGTTCACATGGATTGGGTCACAGCACTTCCTACAAGTGGTGACAAAAGTTATAATGCTTGTTTAGTCATTGTAGACAGATATAGCAGAATTTCCATATTCTTACCATGTCATAAAGATGACACTTCTATGGATACAGCTCTTCTTCTATGGAGTAGACTTATTTCTCATAAAGGGTTATTTAAGAATATTATAAGGGCCAGAGATCCCAAATTAAAATCTGCACTTTGGACCAATCTTCACAGATTGTTTGGGACTAAGTTATCATTCTAAACAGAATATCACCCTCAAACAGATGGACTAGCAGAAAGAATGATTCAAACTTTAGAGGACATGATCAGGAGTTCTGTGCTGATGGGTTAAAATTCAAAGACTCAGATGGCTTTACCCATGACTGGTGCACTCTAATACCTGCATTGGTACTGGCATATAAGACATCAGTCCATTCTTCTACAGGCCAAACTCCTGCTATGTTAGAAAAAGGATGGAATCCAAGACTCCCAGCAGACACACTGAAGCAAGACTTGATTGAAATTCACCCTACAGCTTTCAGCTTCAAGATAATGCTTGATAAAGTGAAACATCATTCAAAAAAAATTATGAATGATGCTTTTGACTATGAAAAACAGAAGTGGGACAAGAGTCACAAAGTACCAGAATTCAAAGTAGGGGACTTAGTTCTAGTTTCAACTTCAAATTTTAATAATATCAAAGGCCCAAAGAAACTTAAAGATTCTTATGTAGGACCTTTTGTTATTGTTGCCTTACATGGGACCAATGCAGTTCAAGTGGACATGAGTGGTGAATTGGAAAATAAACACCCCACTTTTCCAGTCAGCTTGATAAAACCTTATAAACCAGCTGAAAAAGAATTCTTTCTCTTAAGGAACCAAACTCCTTTAGCCGTACCACCAGTGGAATTGTAAGGTTTGACTATGAAATAATAAGCAAAAATTACTAATATTTTACTTATTGTACTATGAATGTCCTTATAAATGCAATAAATAAGATAAAAATAATTATAATAATATAATAAATAAATATATCAATATAAGATAATTGATATATTTAAAAGCACTTTATTATTGTTACCAACAAATAATAAAGGCATAAAAAATTGTTTTTTATTAATAAAAAACAATTAATAACAGTAATATTACTAATATTAAAGTTATAAATTAATATGAATACTATTTATATTAATTATAGAATTATTAAAGTAATAATAGAGAAAAATTATTATAATAAGAGAAATAACCTACTTTTAATGCTTAATATAATAATTTTGAATAATTTTACGCCTAGAAATGTAAATACAACTTATTTAAATTGTAATTACAAATTTTCTTGATTTTTTGTGGAATTGAGGTTTTTAAGAGAAATTTAAACAAAACAATTAAATAATTGCAATAATCACGTCAAAGATGAAGATTATTATAAGATTAACTTTGGTCTTTAATAATATAAAGTTTTTATATATAAAGAATAAAGAAATTACCTTTTTATTTAATGTTTTTAATGTTTTGTAAGCATATGAGGGGGAAATAGAGTAAAAAGAGCTCTATTTATATTAAATTACTTCCTCTTAGAGTCCAACAGGCTTCTAGTAGACGTGCACTGATCATATCCACTGGAATTGATTAATACTTTAAGGTTTGGTGATGATTACATCATGATCAAACCATCTTATCTCATTATTACGCCATTATTTAGAGTTATCACTATAACTCTAAGTTTGATGACGTCAAGGCTTGGAAGAACCCCAAAATTTGTGGATTTTATTAGCTTTAATCATAAACTAACAGTATTCACCAATTTTATCACTCATATGACTGTTAAACGTAATTTAAAGTTACAGTGAGTGATCATAAATGATCAAATTAAGCTCAAACTTTGATGCTTAATAGCTTTTAAGTTTTACACAATACAGAAATTCAGAGAGTGAACTCTAATAGCTTGGAATAACTTTATCATTCTTCCAAGAGAATTTCATTACATCATCAAAACTCTATTTTTGATGATTTTTCTTGTAACTCCTCTTTTCTGTTGAAACTTAATATTTTAAACTTCAAACCATGATTTCAAGGGGTTATACCTTGAATATTATAATAAAAATTACATTGTTCTTCACAAATGAACTAGTAGAATCCAACTGTCTATTTTTTTTAAGTTTGGACCACTTTCACAACAAAGTGGTCAACAGCTCTATTGATTTTAATCAATAATCCCTTCAGGTTTTAACCTTGTTTATAGCTTGTGAAAGAAAGTTCATTTATGTATTTCTACAGTAATTACGTGACGACTTTATCTTTGGTTCATCACTCTATCATGCATATTTCAAAAGATATTAGCTAAAATCCTTGAATATATGCATTGACCACAAAAGTGCATATATTCAGCTTAACTCCTTAAGTCTTGACTTTGGAGATTAGCTTCTTAATTGTTTTATGTGTGGAGTTTTATGGAGAATCCAATGTTAAAATTTATTTTACATGTTGCTTCATTGGTATTTGAAATAATTAAGGATTTATGTTTTTTATAAGGTATTATTACTCATAACTCATTAAATATTGACTTTACAGATATGCCATAAAAGTGGTATATGTGTATTTTACCATGGGGAATCCAATGGTATAGTTCATTTCACATGCTTATTCATTGGGCTTTAAGTTAAACCAAGTTTTATGCCTATTTATGGTAATTTTGTAGTTTTAAGATAATTATTTCAAATATTTCTTGTGACCCTTTTGGGTATGTGGTCATATCTCAAAGGTTCACAGGAACAGAATAAAGACAAAAAAATAAAGAAACTAATTAAGGAAAGGAGAATTAGGTGAAAAAATCAAATAGAATATCTTATAAGATATAGAATTCCAGTACATGAATATGAATGGCTGGTATAATCAGATATACCTGACTCAGATAAACTCTTAAGAAGATTTAGACAAGAGAGAAGGCCACAAGCCTGAATTTGTCTATAAATGTGCTTTAAATCACTTGATCTGAGTAATGTAAAGAGGTTGGACAGTGGAAATTAACCCCCTTTTGGGCCTTTGTCTTCTTGATACCATTAATGAAATTGTTGTACAATTTTATATTTTGGTGGGAGGGAATGTGAGCCTTGAGGTATATTTTATATACCCAAATAGGCCACAATGATCTTAAAAATAAACTCTGAACTATGCATAACCCATAAGTCATGCATATATTCAAAATTCATCTTTTTTGATTTAAAAAAAGATGAATAACCTTTTATTGAGTAAGTAAATCAATAGATTTAAGGCCAGATTTGGATTCTACACCAAATTTCATCTAGGGTAGCTCCATAGAGCAAATAAGCTCAAATAAACTCTTTGAGGTGGTAATATGGAAAATACTTCAATACCACATAAAAGATATGTGAAAATTTCTGTTTTTCTTGATTTCACGCCAAAATAATGGGAATGTGAGAAATCCCATGTTACATATACACTATGCATAGTGTTATGCGTGTTTGTGGCACTTAATATTATGGTATTCTTACATGCATGTTTGGTACAACCATAGTGGATATCTCACTTGAAGCCTGAATTTCTATTTTGATGTAAAAAATAGTCAAGGGGGACAAAAGACATCAAAGGGAGCCAGGGTACCCAACTTCTGAGGCCTTTGAGGCATGGAAAGCTCCAAAGCTTGGATCCATGGCTGATATTGGCCCAATTAGTATAATAAAGCCTTTTGGGAACTTGGTTACCAAGTTAAAATCTCATTAAATCATAGTAAAATAGCAAATAAGCCACTATTTTGACTTGCCAAGGAGGTAAAGAGCAACTTAGAATCCTGTAACCATGTCAATTCTTAATTACTTTCCATGGATAAACACCAAAGGAGTAATTAAAAACTTTTTTGGACTAGTATCCATTGATTTACCTCATAGCAACCTGCCATATACTGCTATGTGCAATTCTATGTAGAAATGAGTTAAACACTTGAAAAATTCATTAAGAATACAATTATTAATGAATATTCCTGAAGCATTAAGGACCAATTAAGGACTTTATTGTTCATATAAAAACCAAAAACAATTGTATCTTTATAAGTAAAATTAAAAGTTTTACTTACAGTCCATTTTTGATGATTCCACATGAAATACTGAATCTTTAAAAATTCACAGAAAATGCACTATGTGATGAAATTTCCAACAAAATTGATAAATTTGAGAAAGAAATGATTATCTTCAATGAAAGAATATTTAAATTTATGACTACTTTTATTCTTAACCATAAATGGGTTGGTAGTCAGGCAAAAGCATTGATTAAGTAATTATGATAATATTACATAACAACAGATGATGCAATCAATAATCCAAAAAGGTTTATTGTTTTATAACTCGCTAGCTTTTCAGTTTGGTCCATGGACTGCCTCTTTGAGCTGTCTTAGACTTAAAAGAGGCCTCCTCTTTCTGTTTTTTCCAAAATCATCACATTATTCTATTATACCTTTATTACCAACAAGTAAGTATCAGTTAAAACTTTTGCTTAAGTGTTTTATTCTTTCAGAATCAATCAGAAAGATGTGAAATCATATAAATCAACTTGATATTGTTGTAGTACTGTTATATATCCATTTATGATCCCTTAAATCCACAATTATCCATCAAATTTCTCTACTTTTATCTTTGATAAGTTCTTCAGAATATTAGTGAGTGATTTATCTTAATTCTTAAAGTTTTCCTCTAGTACTTGTTTTCTTCAAGAATTATATTTATAATTATTCTTGCAAAAGAGAATTATAAATTGAAACAATTTTATTATTTTAATAAAGAAGTTTTAGCATTAAATACTTCTTGTAATTGATTCTAGTAGACAATTACTGCTTACTGTTATTATCACTAGTAGTGTATAAAAAGTAAAAGAAATAATTAATTCTTTAATTATGAACTGTGGTTATAATGATTCTTCATTATTATATTTCATAAGAACAGTCATAGTACTGCTGTTTAATAGTAATGTTATCAACCATTTCATAGACACATCTCAAAATTTTACATTTTTAGTTAGCATTTTATTGTTTTTAATACATCTGAGGGGGAAACAAAGTAAAAAGGGCTCTATTAATAGTAGATTACTCCCTTATAGAGTCCGGAAGGCTTCTAGTAGACATTTACTGATGTTATCCACTGTAACCAATTAGTATTTTAAGATTTAGTGATGATTACATTATAATTAAACCATCTTATCTCATTATTATGCCATTATTTAGAGTTATCACTATAACTCCAATTTTGATGACATCATGGGCTTGTAAGAGACCTAAAATTTGTTCATTTTATTAGTATTAATCATAATATAATAGTATTCACCATTTGCATCACTTATATGACTGTTAAACTTAAAATACAATTACAGTGAGTGATCATAAATGATCAAACTTAAGCTTAAAATTTGATCATTAATAACTTTGAAGCTATACATGCTAAGGCCATTCAGAGAGTGAATTCTGATAGCTTGAAATGTCCTTATTAAGCTTCCAAGAAAATTTTAAAAAATCATCAAAAATCTATTCTTGATGATTTTTCTTGTATCTCATCTCTTCTGTTGAAATTCAATATTTCAAACCTCAAACCATCATTTCAGGGGGTTTTACCTTGAATATTAAGACAGAAAAACATTATTATTCACGTATGAACTAGAAAAACTTTAATATACACTTTATTGTAAGGTTGGACCACCTTCACAACAAAGTGGTCAACAGCTCTAGCAATTTTGTTCAATAAACCCTCCCAAGCTATAACCTTATTTATAGCTTATCAAATAAAGCTCATATATATGTTTCTACAGCAATTATGTGTTAGATTTATTTTTGGTTTAACTCTCTAACATGTATATTTCAGGAGATATTAGCTAAAAATGATGGATGTATGCACTGACCAAAAAAGTGCATATATTCAGCTTAATTCCTTAATTTTAGCTTTAGAGAAACAAGATAAAATTGTTTTATGTGTAGCTTTTCATGGGGAATCCAATGGTGTAATTTATTTCACATTTTGTTTCATTGGTGTCTGAGATAAATAAGAATTTGTGTCTTTTTATGGCATTTTTAGCTTATTACTCATTAGTTATTGACTTTACAGATATGCCATAAAAATGATATATGTGTGTTTCATAATGGGCAATCTAATGGTGCAATATATTCCACATTTGTATCCATATTATTCTAATTTAATTCAGAATTTATTCTTTTTTACGCTATTTTTACTTTTTTGAAGAAAATTATTGTGAAGTTTTCTTGTTACCTTTTTGGATATGTGGTCATATCTCAAAGGATCGAATTTCCTACCACCAAAAAATAGATTTTACTACAATATGATATAGTTAATTAGGGTATCATCCACTTTCCTACCTCTTCACTATACTTTCTTAGTCTTGAAGCTCAATAATGCTTAACTCTTTTATTTTTTAGGTCTTCTTTCATGTCTGAACCTTATTAGTAGTTTATCCAAATTAATTATATTATTCTCAAGTAGCCATTCATATTATTGAGTTGGGCATCTATACCTTACATGGTATCCTCTTTCTTTTTTATTTCTTGTCCTTCTTTCTTTAAGGAATTTTACAGTTTTCTTTTCTTCTCCTTCTTCTAGTGGGGGTTTGTTTTTTAGTTGAAATGATTCTTTGTCAATTGAGCTATAAGGCTTTATCAGACTTACAGGGAAAGTTTGGTGTTTGTTCATAAGCTCACCTATTAGCTCTAATTGCACAGAATCAGGTCCAGGTAGTGCTTTTATCATAAATGGTCCTGTAAAGGAGTATTTAAGTTTCTTTGGGCCTTTGATATTATCAAAATTAAGAGTTGATACCAAGACCAAGTCTCCTACTTTAAAGTCAGGCGGTTTATGAATTTTATCCCATCTCTCTTTTGCATATATAAAAGAGTCCTGCATAAATCTGTTTGCATGATGTCTTGCTTTGTCAAGCATTAATTTAAAGCTGCTTTCTGTTGGATGTATATCCACTAAGTCCCTTTTGAGGGCATCATAAGGAAGTCTTGAATTAAAACCTTTTTCTAACATTGCTAGTGTTTTGCCAGTTGAAGAATGGATTGATGTTTTATATGCCAGTTCAAGAGCTGGTAATAAGGTAAACCAATCATGGGTAAAGCAATCAGAGTCTTTAAATTATAGTCCATAAGCACAGAATCTTCTGATCATGTCTTCTAAGTTCTGCATCATTCTTTCTGCTAGACCATCAGTTTGAGGGTGGTATGCTGTTGAGACTGACAAATTTGTTTCAAACAAGTTATGGAGGTTTGTCCATAATTCTGAAGTGAATTTTGTGTCTCTTTCACTTGTGATATTTTGGAATAAGTCTGTATGGATAATAACTTTATTCCATATCATTATGGCTGTGTCCATAGCTGTGTCATCTTCATGAAATGGTAAGAAAATTGGAGTTTTTCTGTATCTGTCAACCAGTACTAGGCATGCATTATAACTCCTGTCTCCTACTGGAGGTAAGGCTGTTACCCAATCCATACAAGATATTTCCCATGGGGATTTTGGTTCTTGGATTTGGATCATCATTCCAAATTTCTTCCCTGTGGCTCTATTTGCTTTTCAACATCTGTCACAGGTTTGGAAGTATTCTGAAACATCTTTTCTCCAATTTGGACACCAAGGGCAGCTTTTAACCCTTTCCAGTGTCCTATCTTCTGAGAGATGTCCAGATGCAACACTATTATGAAATTCATGTAATATAGTATTTACCAAGGTTCTATTTGTTAAGGTCATGACACATGTGTTTTCTTTCTATGATCCAGTATTCCATTGAGGAGGTGGAATCTTCCTTCATCATATGCTTTTTTCCATATTTCATCTAGTTTGGATGAGAGTGATGGGTCTTTTCAGTATTTCATCAGAAGCTAAAATAGGATATGACAGTTCTTATCCATCTTATAGCTTTCTTTAACTTGACCAAAGAATTCTTTGGCAATATCTATGACACATATGCCTTCTATATGGTGCCCTTCCTGTGGTACCCATGCTGGGTTTTAAGGTGTATTTGCTAAAGCCCATCTACTAAGAACATCTCCATCTTTGTGAATATTTCCAGATTTATGAACTATAGTCATATTTCCTCCATATTATTGGATACCAATTTGCCATCTTAGCATATGTATATTTGGTTTCTTCATGTTTAACAAAGATTTTACAGCATTACAGTCTGTAATTACATCAAATACTGTACCATCCAAATAATAATGTAATTTTTCTAAAGCCCACACTAAGCAAAGAAATTCCATTTGGCTTGCTCCATATCTTGCTTCTGTTGGCTTAATTAGTCTTGAAATGAAGCAAATTGGTCCTTCAACAGGTTTATCATTGATAATTTGTGTCTAGTGTAGTGCAGCACCTAATCCTCCTCCACAAGCATCAATGTATAGTTTTAAAGGTAATTTCAAATCTGGAATTAGAAGAAATGGGGCATTTGTGAGGGAATTCTTCAATTTCTCATATGCTTTGACTGTTTCTTCAGTCATTTCATAAACTGTCTGTTGGTCACAGAGTTTATACAAGGATTTGGCTATTCTTGAAAAGTCCTTTATATGATGTCTGTAGTAATGAGCAAATCCTAGAAATGATTGCATTTCTTTTTTGGTTTGGGGCATTGGTTTCAGTAGTACTGCTTCCACTTTGTGTTTATATATGCCCAAGCATAGTCCAGATACAACATGTCCTAGTGCTTTGAGCTCACTATATGCAAAATGACACTTTTTAAGGGAAATTTTCATAATTACTTGCACTATTTCTTGTAGTACCCTTTCTAGTCTTGTTAAGTGACTTTCCCAAGTTTCTGAAAAAACTATGATATCATACATATAGATAATTAACCGTCCTTCTGATAACTCTTCAGGAAATATGGTGTTAATCATCCTTTGATAATGGGAAGGTGCATTTTTATACCAAAAGGCATTCTTAAATATTCATATATCCCACAGTGAACTATTATCCTCAGTTGTTTCTTAGCATTGTCTGTCAAGACATTTTTATGAAATCCTTTTAGAGCATCCATGGCTGTAATGAGCTTAGCCTGTGACAATTGTGTCAATGTCTCATGAATTATGGGTATTGGATATCTGTCAGGGATAGTGTAGGTATTTAGAGCTCTAAAGTCCCCTACCATCCTTGATTCTCTATTATTCCAAGTAATAATGACAGGTGTAGTGACCTCTACCTGTTCATTATGTCCTACTTTCCTTAATACCTCAAGGTCCATTAATTCTTTAATGGGTACCTCTAAGGCTTCTTTATCTCTTGGGCTAGCTGGGTAAGCTGGTCTTCTTAACAGAGGTGGATAAGGGCTTTCTACATTGAGGATAATGTCTACTTCATGTCCAATAATGGTACCTAGTGACTCTTTGTTAGTTTCAAAGGCATTTTCATATTTGAATAAGAGGTCAATCAATTTTTATTTCATTTTTTCTGTTAATTCTTTATTGAATTCTGCCTCTTTAAGCTGGTTCCCTATGAAAAAATCTTTTTCTAGGGTTTTCTCTTGATTTTTTATAACTGTAATTTGTTTTTTGTTATTCAAAAAACCCAAATTTTTGCCTCTTATTGTCTCCTATGGCAAAGTATCTGTCTTTTTGATTTGAGATATCTATTCAATAAATTGAAAAGTAATCATTTTCAAGTATAAAGTGGTTACTAGTATAGCTGTCCATTACTACAAACTCTACTTTAACTCTTATACATTGTGAAGGGTGAGGAGAAATTAATGTTAGGTCTATTATTTCAAATGGCTTCATGCTTTCACTGGCACTACTAAATTTTACTCCTTGTATCGGTATAAGTTTCCATTCCCAATCTGGTACAATTTATCCCAAATAACTTTTGAAACACATGTAAAGTATGCTCCTGTATCCAAGCTCACTTTTTCCTCTTGGTTCTCAACCATGAAAATGCTTATAATTGACTTTCCAGCTGTATATCCCATTACTTTATCTGGTTGGGTTCCATACAGTTTGGAGTGTTGTATGTTTTTAAGGCTTGTATCAGATGTTCCAACTTGTGGTAAGTTTGAGTCAACATCTAATACTTTATATATTAAATCAATATTATTAGTTTGCGCATTAATTATATTAATTTCATCACTTTAAGAAGCTTTTGACTCTTCAGTGTCTTTTCCAGAATCTGATTATTATTCTTTCTCATTGTGGTAATCTGTTTCCACAATTTCATTTTTTTTTGAGGAAATTATTGGATAAGTGTCCAATACCTCCACATTTATGACATTGTCTTTTCTCATTACTGTTGGGTGTATTGGTCTTGAAAGGTTCTCTTGGTTTATCTTTCTTGATAAATGGTTTATTTGGACTTTTGATATCCACTTTCTTCCAAGTTCTACCAGTCTTAGTTCTTGTCACTATATCTTCCAGTGCATTGATATATTCCTCTGTGGAGCATGGTTTTGTGCACCTGCTTCTCAGGGCATGTTCTAATTCCCCTCCACATTTCTTAAGCATATTCATGTGCATCATCTTCCGTGACATTTCTGGGTACAGTGCATTCAATATTTCAGCTTGTTTTAAGAACCAAGTCGGAGGATTATCCTTATTTGGATCAAGGAAGGAATTTTAAAATGAATTTTCTATTTTGTACCTCCAGGAATCATTTGCCCATTTGGTGAGTATTTAATTTTTCCACCAAGACCAGGTATTTTTACCATTGGTTTGTCTTATGCCAAAATACCATCTTTTTTAAGATTTTTAAAATAATGAATGTAATATTGCATTGATTAATTAATTGTGTATGGCATAATCTTCTTGTAACATATCAATTGTTTTAATGAATGACCTATGGTCATATTCACCTTCACCTGTGAATGTTGGACATTCTTTTAATTGATATGCTTCCTTCATAAGGACTTGGTTACTGTCTTGATGACTCAAGTCTGTCATTAATGGGTTTGTTGTTTCCTGTTTTGATTTAACAGGACTTCTAATGTGAGAAAATGGGGTTGATATTTTTGGAATATTTAAGTTAGCCTCATTTATTTCATCCATTTTTTCAGTAATAAGTCTTATTTCACTTTGAATTTCATTCTGAAGATTTTTTCTTGCTTCATCACTCTTTTCTACATGGTCTAGAAGTAAGTTTTGATGTGATGAAGTCTTTTCTTCAAATTATTCAACCAAAATACTTTGTTTGTTTAATTTTTCTGTTAAATTGTCAATGCTCACATCATAATTGATTGTTAAAGTTTTTTCTTTAATATCAGTTATGTATTTATACAATTATTGTTGTCCTTGTATTAAATTATGAGTATTGTCAATTAGATTTTTGGTTTATTATTTTCAATCATAAATTTGATGTTATCAATTTCTCTTTTGTTTTTTACAACAATTTTTGTTAAAGATGATAAGCTGTTATTCATTTCTTGTAAGGATAATAGACTGTTTTTAATGTGTTTAAGAGGTAAGATACTATTTTTAATTTCAGATAAAGAATTTACAACATCAGTAGACAAAGTTATTTCTTTGGGAAATGAGGTTGTCTCATTCTTTGTTCCTCTTTGTCCTTGGATTCCATCAAGGTTCTGGCCATGTCAAAAACATTGTCTATGGCATCTTTTTGCACTTTTTGGGATCCTGTAACTTGGAGAATATGGTTTCCCCCAATTATTTTTCTTGTTCTTATTCCCTTCTTTGGGAAGTTGGTTGGCTTGAGGTTTGCTGGTAAAAGCTACTGGGGCTTCTTCCTTGCTTGCCTATTTCTTTTTGGCATGGTATTACTTTATCTTCTTGATTTGAGGCTTGGATGAAAGTGGATTATCTTACTATTTCCTCCTATTTGAGGAATTATTTTAGTATATTCCAGGAGTTCATCAATACTTGGTGGGTTTGTGGAAACATTTCCCAATCTTTGTCCTTGTACACTGTGTAATACTGCTTTTACTGGCTCATATAAATGTCTATTTGAGCCCCCTGAATTTGATTTTTCCCTGTTGAAATTACTCATACTTAGTTCCAATCCTGGTTCAGAAATCATGGGCATATCTGAGACTTGCCTTTTGGATATGGCACTTCCTTGTGTGGATTCTGTTCCACTGGGGATTTTGCCCTTTATTTTCCCTTTTGAGGGATCAAATCTACTTTTGAGTCCACCTCCATCTGATTGGATGGAGTATTGGGATCCTCTTCTAGTATTCATAGTAAAAATTTAAGAAAACAATAATCTTTTTATGGAAATGAAAAAGGAGGTGCTCACCTTCAGAGTCCTGAATAGTGGGTCCTGGAAAGACTAGTTTCTTTGCTTTCTTTCTTTTATTGACAACTGGTGTTGGAGAGCTTGGACAAGTTTCTTCCACCAATCTCTCAACAGTGGTTTTATTATCCTATTCTGGGTTGTCTGAAAACACTAAAAAGACAAATAAATATAAGTCTTTTCTCATAAGTGTTATTTTTGATACCATATGGAAGTCTCCACGTAAAAATTGCTTTAATATCTTTTAAATTAATAAAATGAATAAAAGAAATGATAAAAAAGGATAAAAATAACTTTTCTTATTGGTTTTTTTTATATATTTTTATATATTTTTTTAATTATTTTTATATTTTTGTTTTTAAATAATAAAATGAAATTAAGATGATTCTTTTTTTAAAATTAATTTATAATATAAATTAATTTTTAATTTAGAAATATCTTTCTTAATCACTATAGTCACCCAAAGAAATTTCTTGCAAGTATAAGGATGTGAAAAACCACATGTAAGATAGTAAAATTGCTTTCCAAATGCCTCAATAGCTCTTAAAATCAATAAATATAATATTAATATATAATTTATTATGGGATAAGCCCAATTTGAATATTTTTTAAAGTTCTTTAAGTAAAAATCAGGTCCAGGCCCCCAAATGTAAGGTTTGACTATGAAACAATAAGGAAATATTACAAATATTTCACTTATTGTACTATTAATGTCCCTATTAATTTAATAGATGAAATAAAGAATTATCATAATTATGCAAGGAAATTATTATATTATTAAATAAATATAATAAAAATAAATATATTAATATATAATAAGTAATATATTTAAAGCTCTTTATTATTTCTACCAACAAATAATTAAGGCATAAAAAATTGTTTTTTAATAATAAAAAACACTTAATAGCAATAATATTACTAATATTAAAGTTATATATTAATATAAATACTATTTATATCAATAAAAGAATTATTAAAAGTAATAATAAAGGGAAAATAACCTACTCTTAACACTTAATATGATAATTTTGAATGATTTTGCACTAAAAAAATGTAAAGGCAACTTATTTCAATTTTACTTACAAAATAAAATAAAAGAAATTATAAATATTCTAAATTTTATGTGGAAAATAAGATTTATAGAGAAATATAGAAAAAACAATTAAACAAATAGAGTAATTATGTCAAGATTGATGATTATATTATATATTACCTTTGGTCTTTGATAATATAAGTAATAAAGATTTTGCCTTTTTTATTTAGTGTTTTATTATTTTTGATGCATCTGAGGGGGAAATAGAGTAAAAAGGGCTCTATTTATTCTGGACTCTAGAAGGCTTCTAGTAGACGTGTACTAATGGTATGCACTGGAATTGATCATTATTATAAGGTTTTGTCAGCCTGTGACTCAAAGCCAGAGCACAAGCATGACAGCCAAAATACCATAAACCAATGGTATAGCCAAGATACCACCAAAACATGGAGCTGAGCCAAATTAGCTCAAAAGGTATCAAAAGAAAGAGGAAACTCACCTCTTTCTGAAAATATAAGTCCCATCACCATAGGACAAGAAATAACAAAGTTATTCCTGCTCAAAGTTATTGCTGAGCATAAACCTTAATTTTCACCTCTCATCTAAAATCTAGAAGGAGAGGCTTAACCCTATCAAATGGGTATTCAAAATAAAGCTCTAAGCCAGGGCTATCTAATGGTGCTATCCAAACTGAGCTAGCACCAGTATTACTTGAGTTATGGTCAAATTCAGACCAAATAAGGGTGAACAAAACATTCACCTCTCATCTAACTTTTACAGTTTTAGTGTGAGATACTTAAAGTGGGGTCTTTTTGGAAAGAGCACAATCAGGGCTATCTGATGGTGCCATCAATTTCCTCATAGCTCAACTACAACAGAAGTTCTTGGCCAAACAAGCATAATACAGCTTTTGCCCAGACCATGCCAATGTACAAAAATACTTGTACATGGGATAACTTTGTCATATTTAATGATAGCCATGTCAAGTTGGGTACCATTGTGTAGAGCTCATACAGAGCTATTCAATGAACCAATTTTGAGCTTTATATCTCAAAAACTGACAGAGCTATGACCATTTTAAGGTCAAAATCCCACCTGCTGTCATATACAGCCTTACCATGGGATAATATCCCATAACCATGAATATGAGGTGTCAAATAGACGAAGAAGCATGTTTTTACTTCAATACCTCATATGTCAGTCAATACTGGGGTCCCATACAGTTTCTGTACAGCATTCTACGTGTCATACACGTCAGAATCAGGCTGTGAGGTCCCCAGATGAAAATTTTCACCCTGTATTGGTGAAAACCGCCCAGATGTGGTTTCAAAACCACATCTGAGCCCAATACAGGGTATACAGGTTGTTTGAAAACCACAAGCCTGTCATAGAGAGTGAAAAATCTTCATTTCCTCTACGTGGAAAGGTCTAGCAGCCTTTCCACCTCAATTTCAGGATAAAAGGAGGGCTTTTCACAGTCAAAAGCCTTTCCTCATCCTGCTCTTGAATAACCTACGTAGTAAACTGTCAAAAACAGTTTTACTCTTGGTTAATAATCAGGTATAATTATAAGTTTTAATTATTGTAGTCTTTTATTATTGTAACCCAACAGATAAAGCTGCACCCAGGGCTTTCAACAGCGCTCACCACCACTATAACCACTATAGTAAAGCCCTTTAAATTTATTCTTAATCATCTCAAAACCTTCTTAAAGCATTTTTACCGTGTAACAAACATAGTTTGAGCTGTAAATAGCCTACATTACCACTCTTTCATAGTTTCATCCTGACAGGTTTAGTGATGATTACATCATAATAAAACCATCTTATCTCATTATTATGCCATTATTCAGAGTTATCACTATAACTCTAAGTTTTATGACATCATAGGCTTGGAAGAAGTCTAAAATTTGCTGATTTTATTAGTATTAATCATAATATAATAGTATTCACCAGTTTTATTACTTATATAACTGTTGATCTTAAAATAAGATTACAGTGAATGATCATAAATGATCAATTTCAAGCTTAAACTTTGATCATTGATAACTTTTAAGTTATAAATGCTAAAGCCATTCAGAGAGTGAATTCCAATAGTTTGGCATTTCCTTATTAAAGTTTCAAAATTCCAAGAGAATTTTGATATGTAATCAAAACTCTATTTTTGATGATTTTTCTTGTATCTAATCTTTTCTGTTGAAATTTAATATTTTAAACTTCAAACCATGATTTCAGGGGGTCTTAACTTTGATATTATGATAAAATATACATCATTCTTCATTTATGAACTAGTAGAGCCTGAATATCCACTTTATTTTAATTCTGTTGGAATTCAATATTTTAAACTTTGAACCATGATTTCAGAGGGTTTTAACTTTAATATTAGGATAAAATATACATCATTATTCACTTATGAACTAGGAGAGCCTTAATTTCCACTTTATTTTAAGTTTGGACCACCTTCACAACAAAGTGGCCAACAGCTCTAGCAATTTTGTTCAATAAACCCTTCCAGGTTATAACCTTATTTATAGCTTTTCAAATAAAGTTCATATCTGTGTTTCTACAGTAATTACGTGCTAAATTTATTTTTGGTTTAACTCTCTATCATGTATATTTCAGGAGATATTAGCTAAAAATCATGAATGTATGCACTGACCAAAAAAGTGCATACATTCAGCTTGATTCCTTAAGTATTAACCTTAGAGAAATGAGATAAAAAAAATTTGATGTGTAGTTTATCATGGGGAATCCAATGGTGCAATTTCTTTCACATGTTGTTTCATTGGCTTCTGAGATAAGTAAGACTTTATGGCTTTTTATGGCATTTTTAGCTTATTACCCATTAGTTATTGAATTCAAAGATATGCCATAAAAATGATATATGTGTGTTTTATCATGGGGAATCTAATGGTGAAATTTAGTTCACATGCTTATTCATAAGATTATAAGTTAATTCAGCATTTATGCTTTTTTATGTTATTTTTACTTGTTTTAACATAATTATTGTCAAGTTTTTCTTGTGACATTTTTGGATATGTGGTCATATCCAAAAGGCTCACACAATTAATATTCAAATAAATTATGCACTATGCATAACCAATGAGTCATACATATATTCAAAATTCATCATTTTCAATTTAAGAAAAGATGAATAACTTTTTTGTGAGTAGGCAAATCCATAGATTCAAGGCCATATTTTGATTCTAAACAACATTTCACTTAGGGTAGCTTCATAGAGTGAATAATATTAAATGAGCTCTATGAGGTGGTAATATGGAAAATACTCCAACACCACATAAAAGAATTGTGAAAATTTATGTTTCACTCAATTTCATGCCAAAATAATGGGAATGTGAGAAATCCCACATTACATATACACTAAGATGAGTGTTATGCATCCTTGTGGCACTTAAAAACATAGTATTCTTACATACAGCTTTGGTACACCCATAGTGGAGATCAGTCTTGAAGCCTGAATTACTATTTTCAATGTGAAAATAGCTAAGGGGGACAAAAGACATCAAACAGAGCCAGGGTACCAAACTTCTGCGGCCTCTGAGGAATGGAAATCTCTAAAGCTTGAATAAATGGCTGATAATTGCCTAATAAGTATACTAAAGCCTTTTGGGAACCTGGTTACTAAGTTAAAGTCCCATCAAATCATAAGAAAATGACAAATAAGCTGCTATTTTGATGTGGCAAGGAGGTAAAGAGCAGCTGTGACTTCTGTAACCATGTTAATTCTTAATTATTTTTCATGGGTAAACCTTAAAAAAGTAATAAAAACCCTTCTTGGACTAGTATCCATTCATTTACCTCATGGAAACCAGATATAATGTGCTATTTGCAATTCCATGTAGAAATAAGGTAAAAACTTCAAAAATTCATTAAAAATAAAATTCTTAATTAATCCTTCTAAAGCTTTCAGCACAAATGGAGAATGGTATGATTCATTAATAAAGCACAAATAGCTGTGATTTAATATGTAAAATTAAAGGTTTAACTTACAGTCCATTTTTGATGATTCCATGTGAAACACTGAATCTTTGAAAATTCACAGAAATTAAAACCTGTGATGAAATTTCCAATAAAACTGATAAATTTGAGAAATTGAATTTTATTTTAAAATAAAAGAATATTCAAAGCTTTTACTCCTTTTATTGTTGACTATAAATGGGTGGGTACTCACATAAAAGGCTTAATTAAGTAATTAAGATAATCTTACGTGACAAAAGATGATGCAATCAATAAGATAAAGAGGATAATTGGTTTCTTGCTCACTTGCTTTTAAGCTTGCTCCATTGAATGCCTCAGTGAGATTTTATTGACTTAAAAAAGGCCTCCTCTTGCTGTGTTTTCCAGATCATCCTATTATCCAATTTTATCTTTATGACCAACAAGTAAGTATTAGTTAAAATTTTTCTTAAGTGTTTTGAATCTTTCAGAATAAAACAGAAAGGCATGAAATAATAGAAAGAAGCTATAATCTGTTGTAATACTGCTATAAATCAATTTTGATACTTTAAATCCACAATTTATCTGTCAAATCTCTCTACCAATTCTCTTCAAGGTATTATTGGAGTATTAGTAAGTGATTTTACTTAATGCTTCAAGTTGTTCTCTAGTAATATCTTTCTTAAAGAATTATCTTTATAATGATTCTTGAAAAATATAATTATATATCAAAATAATTTTATTATCTTAATAAAGAGCTATTATTAAATACTTCCTGTAATTGATTCTTGTAGACAATTGCTGCTAATTATTGTTATAATCACTAGTAGTGTATAACAAGTAAAAGAAACAACTAAGTAATTAGTCATTTAACTGTGGTTAAAATCAATTTGCTTATTATATTTAATAAAAACAGTCATAGTACTGTTGATTAATAGTAATATTATCAACAGTTTCATAGACAAATCTTAAAAATATCATTTTGGATCTTAAGAAATGAGGACCAAATAAATGCATACCTCAGAGATATCTGAATATACCTGTTTCAGGTTTAAGCCAAATAGTCTTACAGAAACTTCATCTAACTGTGATTATTCTCAAATAGAATTATTCAAAGATCCAAACCAAATTCATCATTTTGAAAGATAAACTTTGCAAGCTTTGATTTTATTTACCTTTAAAAAAGCTGATGATTAAGAAATTACATGTATGATAAGTTAAGTATATGAAAATTATTTTGATTGTTAGTTTAAAAATTCCTCATAGGGCAAGATAAGCAAAGTACCATACAAAAATGTTCAAAATATGAGTAAATATTCAGTAAAATTCTCAAAAATCAAATAAGGAAATTTGAGATGTAACTTTGACTATGTTCTGAAGCTTTATGAATATGGCTCTGAAGTAATATATGAATCACTTCAATTATCCTTCTCAAAAGTTACAAGTTTATCTCCGTGGTGCTTCACTTGAAAAATATAAATTTAATGAATCTTATAGGATAATAGTCAAAATAAATAACAGAGAACAAAACAAGGAATCTTATTTTATATTTTCCTCTGAAAATATGCAAAACATATCAATACATAATTCTTAGTACAGATTTACTTTTGTTTTCCGGCTTAATAGATTTGTAAAAATAAATTAATCTTCATAGAGCTCTAATACTATTGATTAATAAAAATCAAGAGATAGATTTGGTAATATATATAATGTATCCTAATCATTTCATTTGAAAGTAACATGGAGATAAATTGTTTAAAAAACATTAGATAATGTTTTTACTTACTCAAGAATAAGTATTCCTCAGGTATTCAAAATTTATATTCAATATTCATATCTTATGCAAAATAACTTACAGAGTTTACCTTCATAAATTTAAGAAAAAATCACTTTAGTGAACTTAGAAATTTAATTTCTCAATCATTTTTATTAATTTCAGTTGTTTAACTGTTGTAAATTGGAGAAATTGAAGAATTATTACAAAATAATTAGGTCTAGAAAGCCATTGAATAAAAAAATCTTTATTTATTAAAAATGGAGAAATCTTCATTCATCCAAATTATTACAGATTATATTTATCCTGTATAAGAAAAGAAAGAAAAGGAATAGCTATGAAGTAGAAAAAAATATAATTCAAAGTTAAGCAAAATAGAAAATGAGTTTTATGCCATATTTCAAAATATAAAATGATTAAACCTAAAATTAAACATATCAATAAGTTAATATAGACTTTACTTGACTATAGAACCTATAATTGCATTGGATTCATATGAAGTATATAAGTATTAGGGTATCACATGGTGGAATGAAATCTACAACTTGCCAGTATTAACTGGTCTTTCAACTGTTTTCATAGCCTTTTTGGCAAGAGTCACCTTTGAAAAGATCTGACAGACAGCATTGTTACAATAAACAAGTTACCAAAGTCATGGGTTTGATTCTAGTTGGAGACAAGAGGAGGTCTCAGTCAAAAAACCAAAAATTTCTGGGTTTTATGCTCCATTGGTGTAAAAGGGCTCTGCCCCTTGGAGGCTCCTTGTGTGCTCTTGCTGTGGCTAATGTAGCACCATGAGGATGACATGGGTAATACCATCAGCTACATGCACTTTGGGACACAATGCTCTAAACCCAGGGGTACTGTCACATGGTGGAAGGTGATCTACAACTTGCCAGTATTAACTGGTTTTTCAACTGGTTTAATAGACTTTTCAGCAAGAGTTCCCTTTGTTGAGGTCTGGCAGACAGCATTATGACATAGGGGTTGTTGCTATATAATATCTCTTGATATAGAATCTCTTCTGAATTTATCAAAATGATATTTCAAGAAATAAAAAATTTGCTAGCAGATTAAATTTGGCTTTGACAGGCTTTCATATGAGCTAAATAAAGATTATTATTTCTAAAAAATTAAGTTTTCAACAGCAATATACCAACTGATAGATAAATTGTTATTAGAAAAAAACATTCTATTGTACATAAATCTAAAAAAGCTGTTTTTTGGAGGAAAATTAAGTTGAACTAATTTGTGTATTCCTTGGATCTTTCCCAAAATCAAGAATTGTCCTTAAGTTACCCCTTGGTATGAACTCATACAAAGCTTTCCCAAAAAAATAAGGGAAATATATTCTACTCAAAATTATCACATACTCAGGTTATAAGTGAAAAAGTTCCTCTATAGAGTTTTTTGGGCTAAAATACTGAAAATATCTCCTTAAGCTGTACTTTCCTTTTAAAAACCCTCCTTGAGATATAATTTGTGTAATTAAGATTGACGTTATTTTTCAACTTTAAAATAAGTAAGCTAACTATAAGGAGAGAAGGAAAGTAAGTAAATTATGTTCCACTTAATACACAATTTAATAAGACACATAAGTTTAATTCTAGGGTTGGTATTTCATCATATCTATAATCTCAGGAAATATTGAATTAATTGAGACTTTTCTCATTTATTGAAGATCTCAAAAATACAGTGTTTCAAGTGTTAATATTCTTTAGCTATGGTTTTCTGTAAATTACTTGGTGAAGCTCTAATATTTATGTGAATTTCTATAATACAGACCATAAATTTTGTATTTTTTTGTTAATGAAATGATATCAATAACTAAAGAATTGAAAATAAATAGGGAATCAAATTAATCCTTTAAAATTTGTTTTTGATCCCCTGAGCTTTGATCAACCTCTCCAAACAATAATATTAAGGAAACTCAATTAAGTTTTTGTGGATTGCATGTGTGGCTTGAAATTCTTCCAAAAGTTCTAATTTGAAATTCAATATCTGTCCTAGCTCCCACTTTTATCCAATTTATCTCTCATGTCAAATGCCGAATAAAATACCTGCTGTCAGGTGTAGCCACTTTGCTCATGGTGAAACATACTAACCTTCTTGTTTGTCAATGTGAGGTATATTAAGGGTAGAATAAATCTATTTTGGGGAGTATTCCTCATATTCAAATATGTGTTTTCATAAGTGGCTTTATTAGATTCTTGATTATCTTATCCCATATCCCATGCTATCACATTCAGAATTGGTCTCTAATTGGAATTATGAATGTCAATCTATTAAAAATATCTTCTTTCCTTTTGGAAAATATTCTTCCTTGGAACTTCTGCACTCTGGGAATACCTTTTATCAATAGATGGCCTTCATTTACTGTTTTATCATAATATTTGTAGGAGTTATTTCTCCCCATTTAAATTCTCTCCCTGAAATATTGAAAACTATCTTCCATGTAATCAAATGTGAAGTTCTTCTAACATCTGAATTTTAATGAATGTTCCAAGTCTCCTGTAAGCTTTATCCACAGTTTATTACTTATAATATTCATTTTTATGTGAGGTTAAATAGCATTTAGCCACTTTAGATTCTTCAAACACCATTCAAATGGATATTTGTCAACTTTATATGTGTTTTTTTCAAAAGGCATTTTCTTTTGAAAAATCCAAGTTCCATTTCTTTATCTTTGAATAATTTTCTTCCTCTGCCATGGCCAGCTTTTTCTTCCATAGACTTATTTCATTTGAATATACCAGATATTGACATGAATTTTGAAAGCTAAATTTAGCCTTTCAGTAATATAGTAAGGCAGAATTCTTGGAACATCAATAATTAGACTATAAAAAGTGAAATCAGCTCCATATGGGCATATTCTCCAATTCTTTATATGGTCATATTATCCAATTTCTTAGAGAATAAGCCAGTCTGGGACTTCTTTGAGCTATTTACATATTTTTGAGCCTTTAAATACATTTTACCTACCCAAATAGGCCACATTTGATATTAAAATAACTTCTGGAATAAACATAACCCATAGCTAATGTATATATCCAAAATTCATTATTTTCATATAGAAAAATATGAATATCTTCTTTGTGAATAATTAAATCCATTGATGACAGAGTGAGTCTATGTAGAAGCTATTAAACAATAATTACAAACTTTATCTATGAATTTGACATGGATAATTGATTTGATAAGTAATTAAAAGGGCTATACTATTGATAAATAGTGGTTATGAGTCTGCTGAAATCCCTGGTTGCAATTATTATAAATTGGCTTACTATAGTAAGAACTAAAACAATTCTTCTTATATTTATATCTCAAGTACTCTAAGGGTTACTTCTGTGTAAGACAGTGTAACCACATATGAATAAGCTGATAAGAGGATGGGGGGTTTTTCCTAAGGGGGAAGGCCTCCTTTTATCCAAAATCAGGGTTAAAAGAGGTGGATAACCTCTTTATAGATTTATATAGTGAAAGGTTTCACTCAGGCGGCTGTTTTATGATTCAATACAGCCAGCATCACCTGTATAAGTGTCCATATGTGGTTTCAGAACCACATCTCAACCTTTAGCACCCACAAGAGTGGAAACATTTTGGAAATAGAAGGCTTAAGAATGTTCTACAGGCCAGGAATTCCTCAATGAGCTAATAGTTACATCTTGGTGATCCTTATTACCCAGGTTATGAGGGGGCAACATGAAAACATTAATTGGTGGGTTTTGACACCTCATAATTCAATTGTATGTAATGTATTCCCACACTAAAACTCAATAAAGCTTTGAGTGGAACTTTAAAGCATTTATCGTGAGAAACCAATTAATAAAAATCCTCTGGGTGCCTTTGACACCTCAAAATTCAACTACATGGGATAATATCCCACAGTAACAATTGGTGTGGGATTATAACCTAAAATACTGTATAGCTTTGTCTGTTTTTGATATAAAGGGCTCAAAAGTTGCCAAAGCTTTATCCACAGGTGAGAATTGAAAGATGGTTTAACTTTTGACCCACTTTGGAGTAAGTATTCCAAAGCTATACAGGCTCAAAGGTCTCTTTCATTTTTGTAAAATAGTATTTTTCTTGGGTTTGGGAGAAAAATACCAATAACTTCTGATCTGAGTAGGATACAGGGACAAGAGTTATATTTTTATTTTTCCCTATTCTAGCTCTTCTGGATAATCTATCATTTGAAGTTCTCTCAGCAAAACTGTAGAAGATAGACGAGATGTGGAAAAAAGTATTATCTTTTCAAGTTACTCAAATATAATTTGTCTGGTAATTTCTGATCCATTGGTGCTACTGTATTGAAAGTGATACCATTGAATAGACCTTCTTGAGAGCTTCAATAAAAGACCCCATTTTGTGGGTATGTAATCCAATATCTGGATTCTAGATGAGAGGTGGATATTAAGGTTTAGGCTCAGAAAGAGTTTGTGACCTTAATATCTTGGTTAATTCCTATTATTTGGTAATAAAAATGGTAATTTCTGAAAGGGAGGAATTTGATCTTTAAGATGGACACTTTTACAGGTTACCTCTGTTTGGTTATTTATTCTGTGTTTGTGGACCTATTTTACCTTTATCAGTTTTGGTAAGGGTGGAAAGGTGTGTATTTCACTTTTCCTTGAGTACCATGTTCATGGTATTTTTAAATTTCATGCATGTGCTCTAGCTTTGAGTCAAAGGCTGACAACATATTTAAGGCCAGAATTTGATTCTACACATAAATCCACCTACTTTAACTCCATAGGGTAAATAAGATTTGATTAACTTGATGAGGTGTTAATATGGAGAATACTCTAACACCTCATCATAAATAACACATGGAAGAGGTGTCAAATTTTTGTTTCTTGCATTTCCAAGCCAAAATAATGGTATTGTGAGAAATCCCATTTTATATATACACCAAGAGGAGTGTTTTTAATTTATATGGCACTTAATATTACTGTAATCTTACATACAGCTTTGGTACACCCATAGTGGATATCAGTCTTGAATCCTGAATTACTATTTTTGACATGGAAATAGCTAAGGGGGACAAAAGACATCAAAGAGCGCGAGGTTACCCAACTTATGAGGCCTCTGAGGTGTGACCTGATACAAAAGTTGAATTAATGGCTGATCGTAGCCCAATTGGAAAATTGAAACCTTTTGGGAATTATGTAACCAATTCAATATCCCAATAAATCATGAGAAAATATCAAATAAGATGCTATTTTTATGTGAAAAGGAGGTAACAATTAGCTCTGACTCCTTGAAAAATCTTAATTATTGATAATTTTACATAGATAAGCCCAAAAATAGTAAATAAAACCCTTTTGGGACCAGTATCCATGGAATTACCTCATGAAAATCAGCTTTCAGTATGCTATGTTGCCATACCATGTAGAAAATGAAGTAAAACTTCAAAATTCATCAAAAATAGGATTATTGAGGAATAATTCTGTAATTTTAAGGACCACTCAGAAAATTAATAAGCCAAATGGAAAATAAAAAGAATTATCACTTAATATTTCAAATCAAAAGCTTCATTTACAGTCCATTTTTGATGATTTCACATGAAACACTGAATCTTCAAAAATTCACATAAAATAAAACTTGTTATTAACTTTCCAATAAGGCCAATAACTTTGAGAAAGAAATTTCTACTTTGAATTGAAATATGGTTTACATTAGTAGATGCTTTGTTTGCTAACCATAAATGGGTTGATAGCAACATAAAATGACTTAATTATGTAAGTATGATAAGCTTATATGGCTACAAGTGATATGTTCAATGGACCAATTAAGGTATCCGGCTTCTCAATAACTGTGTTTTAAGCTTGCTTTGGTGAGAGTATGTAGAATTAAAAGAAGCCTACCATTTCTGTATTTTTCAGATATCCTATTATCATTCAGTTACATCATCAAGTTATTAATATTGCAAAAGTAAGTATTAGTTATTAAATCATTATTAGAATTTTAAATCTTTCAAATTATGAAGAAAGAAATTAAATAAATTCCAGTCACTATTTACAGTAGTATTTAAGCTTTGAATTTGCTCTAATACTGTTTTATCCCACTTTTGATTCCTTGAAACCGCAAATAATCTGTCAAATAACTCTGAGAATATTTCTAAGGGTATTATTTGATGATTGGTGAGTGCCTTTTAAGTTGTTAAAGTTTCTCTCTAATTTTGTATGTTTCTTCAATAATTTATAATAATTACTCTTGTATAAGATAATTATTAATTAAAATAATTACACATTATTCCAATAAGAGGTCTTATTATTAAATCTGCTTGTAATTGATTCTATTAGACAATCACTTATTACTTTAATAGTCACTAGTTTTGTATACAAATTGAAATAAATGATGAAAAAATCAGTTATTCACCAGGGCAAATCTCGTGTCAATCGTTTGCAATTGACTTCATGTTGCACTGCGGTCAGTATAAAATCTTGCTTCAGTGGTGTTAGTGTCACATTATAGTCACTGGATTTAGTGGGTCACATCACGTCAGCGTCAAGACAACATCAATTGTCACATGTGTCACATGAGAATGTCACCCAAAGCCCAAACCCATTTCAACACTATTTGCAATTTTGGGGTAATTACACCTCATGGTGCTACCAAGCAGTTTGGAATGCTCACATTTGTAAATGCGATGACTTCCGCCCCGCCTCCTGGTCATCTCACCCCTTTAACATGCCTACTCTCACGCTTGAATTTGCTTCCACATCCCCACCTAATCATCCTGACACTTAGCATGCTTACGTGCCCGCACTGCTCTCCAGATGAGACTCCAACACTTCCCCCCATCTCCAACCTCACCACTCCTTATGCTTTCACACCCCCACCCTTACCATCTTTATGCTTGCGGAGTGCCCTCCCGACATGGCTCCGACGCCGCGTACCATGCTTACGCTCACATGGTGCCCTCCCGAAATGCCTCCGACACAGCTTACCATCCTTACACTCGTGTAGTGCCTTCCCAACATGGCTCCCACACAGCTTACCATCCTTACGCTTGCGTAGTGCCCTCCTGACATGTCTCCAACGCCGCATACCATCCTTACGCTCACGTGGTGCCCTCCCGACATGTCTTCTCCGCCACTTACCATCCCAACACTTCCATATTAGATCCATAGGGTATGGTGGCTTGTTGGCATACACGATGAAAACAATTAAGGAAATATGCTGAGTGGCCTCCTCTGCCAACAGGATCTAAGGGGAGATTGGTCAGTATATTTGCAATGTTGTGGTTAGGGTTTAAATCATGAGACTCACAAATTAAAATCTAATAAGTGGACTATTTAAGACAAGAATTGTGTCTCCTGTTTCCCCAACAAAACCATTTTATTTCATATCATTCAAATGGAACACTTTGCTTAGTCCTTACCTCATGAGCATTGAATAGTTCAAAAGTTGACTTTAGTAGGTTTCTCACTAGTCAACTTTATTCAATGTCTCACAGGGAAATGATTTCATTTGAATGAGATGAAATAATTTGCAACAAATTGCCTCCTTCAATTTCCCGACGGATTATATTTTGCAAATGCAGTACAATTTCAATAGAAGGTTCCAATGCTGTTTATGCGCAGGTTTATTTTGGTCAGCTTGTGGATCTAAAATGTATTTTTTCTAGAATATTCAATAAATCTCAAACTGCTTTAAATTGATATTTAACTTCTTTCAAACTTGCTGAAATTCTCCCATATTACCTAACAAAGAATCAATTATTTTAAACTTATTTTAATTCCACCTTTTTTCTTCAATTGTGATCTTTTTATTCAAAAATTTTAAAACAAGTTATCAATTAACTCATCACCATCTATTGCTTAATAAACTACCTCCGCTATGGCCCAAACCCCGGGAAATTCAACTGAACTCAATGAATGACCAAATTCAGCCCCAGAGAGTTGAAGTGAAATCTCTGATATGGCCAGTAGTCGTGAATTAGGAATTGAAGTAGAGAGCCAGTAACATGAAGATAATCAAGATACACCAGTTCTTCCAGAATGTGAGTATGCATCCATCTTGAATATTCCAAATCTCTCAAAACCTGATATTTTGTCATAGCATTTATTTCAGCTCAGCCTCCAAGCTCTCAGAAACCAAATTTTAAAAGCTATGAGAAGGAAAAGACTGTTGAACCTTGTGCACCGACAGAAGATGATGGGCAAGATGATGTAATTTTCAGTGGGGAGTTCGAAATTATATCCAAGGAGCAATTTGTCTCAAACATTGCTCAAACAATCCCAAGGCTTGGAAAAATTCAAAATGATAGTAAAATTACTGATTATGTGCGTCAAAGGATTGCTGAAGCAATGAGCCTCCTCAAAATGGATTTTAAGCATAAGTCCATTACTAATTCAATACAAAAACATCAAAATGGCTGCTTAAAATACATGGGCAGGTGTGGAGGTGGGAGAATGTTGAGTGGTAATTGGAATTCCAGGCAAAGGATTAGGAAAAAGACCAAATATACATGCCACCAAAAAAACCAACAAAAAACGCTGCACCTTTGAAGCCGCAAAAATTCCTGGGATCAGGGTGATGAAATGATCAATGTTGAAGTGGACCATATTGATAATGAACCTCCACAACTACCTCCCAATGCCCACCCCTCACACGCAACATCCATCTAGTGGTTCTGCGGAGATTCCTTCATTTGATGCCAATTACATCCCCACTTCCGAAATCCCCTCTGAATTGGATATCCGTTCACTGAGTGATCACCAGATCAAGGGTGAGGCTCTGGAGCATCTCCGACAAATCATATCTGATACCATAATTCCCTCGTCATGGACAAGAGTACCTTGCAAAATGGGTTCCCCCTCTCATGGTAGTTTGAAAGCCGCTGAATGGGCTCTCTTATACAAGGTCTATATTCCATTTTTAATGCTCAGTCAAAAGATCTCATTAGATGAACACAAAGAAACATGGTTCAATCAGAAGAGCTTGCAAATGAAATAACCAAGAATACATTCCATTTGATTAGTGCTATCAACATTGCCACCAGTTGGACTGTTTCAGTGGATGATGCAAATGCATTTTCTGAACATTGGAAAAAATTATGCCTTTCAAATCAACACCTGTTCCCAAAACAGAAAAGTAAACCAAATCATCATTTTGCTGATCATATTACCAAACTCTTCCAACGTTGGGGCCCAGCACAAGCCTCAGCCACATGGGGTTATGAGCGCTTGATTGGAGTATTTGCAAAGATGCCAACAAATAACAAAATATGTAAGTCAATTAATAAGATCAATATATTCACATTGAATAAACACATGAACTGAATAAGAATAACTTCTTGCAGCTCTGAATAGATGATTTAGATAAAACCTTACTTCAACATATCAGTCGATGTTCTAACCTTTCTGTTCTCCTGAAATCACCATCAATCCCATGTGAAATAAAACAGATTTTCAAATCACAGCCACCTGCCCTGTTTAATCACCAAAAACATAACAAACCATCCCGCCATGACCAAGAAAATTATGATTGCCTGGTTGAGTACTTACAGAATTTTTATTCCACAAGGGAAATAGTTGAATGGATCAGCTCAGACACTACCATACAATCCACAAGTCATCCCACTTCAAGGATTGTCTCACCTTGGTATTTTACAGTTTAAAACATTAATATTGGGAACAATATATTCTCAACTGAATCCAAAAATTTCAGCAACAGTGTGATATGTTTTCTGAGGGGCAACTCACAACGTTTTGGTGTTATTAATAGCATTTTTAAGGTTTATGAGCCATCTTTCATGCTGAACAATAACTTTCTAATATTAAAAACTTTGAAGATTGATGTAAATTTCTTACCAGATTGGCCGCATCTCAATATTTATAAAGCTGTTGGTTTTGATGATGGAAAATTGATTTTATCTAAAGAAGAAATAGAAGGTAACTGTGGATTGTATGATAACAAAGTTATGTCATGTGGACTGCTTGTAATGATAAAATTGTTATTTCATGATACTAGTCTACAAAAATGCAAATCTCTCAGATTCATTAGAAATTTTGGTAGTGAAATAACTGTGTCAAAATTTGGTGACAGAGACATGCCATTGTGACAAGCAAAGCCCATTGTTTCACATTGCCACAAAGAAATTACTATTTTGACATTGGGTACAGTGTGAATAAGCAAATTTCAATGATCAAATGTCCCACACACTCACCTATCACAGCATCCAAAATGTCCAACTGCGCCATAATCACATTGAAAGGGGAATCGGCCCTTATGCAACTGCCCCTGCCCTTGCGCATGCACACACTCACGCACCTGCCCCCCCCTTGCGCATGAACACGCTCACGCACCTGCCCCCGCCCCTACGCATGCACATGCCAATGCCACCGCACCACACCCGCGGTATGGTGCGGTGGGCTCTACCAGTGTCATCTGCAAAATGACAATCCCGCGCAGGTGGAGTCCTTTCATGGATGACCTGGTGAGGTCAAACCCCCCCTCTACATCAAGACTGGCTGAAGGAACATTTTGATGTGTGCGTGTGGAAACAGGCGGGTCTTATGTAATTTTTACCAACTTTTGGATGGTTGAGGGAGGATCCGGTGGTGAGGAATTGCATTTGAAGGCACAGGGGAACCACTATTGGTGGATGTCACAGGATCTGGTGTAAGACCAGAGTGTGACGTGTGCTCAACGTTTGCTTGATTTTTGCTTGATGTGAGCTTGACTTTTATCCTGCTTGACTGTCACAGGGGCTCTTGGACAGAAATCAAGAGTGGCCTGGCACTCAGCAATCAGGGAACTCACTTGGAAAACTCCAAAGAATAAAGAAGATAAAAATAAAAGAATAAATTCTTCTAAGAAATATGCAGGTACAAAGATGAGATTCAATGAGAGGAAAGAGAAGCCAAATGGCCAAAGAGCCAAACAAGCAAGTCCTTAATCACTGTTTCAACCTGCCAAAATGAACAATGGAATTGGTAAGGATATGACCACAAACTATCCATTGACAGGCAGAGAAAGAAAAAGAGAAAAGGTGCTAAATGACTGACTTGATAATATCAGTATTCACTTAACAAAAATGATAAGATAAATAAAGATAAAAAAAATCAAAATATATTAATTAACTGTGGAAAAACCCCCCAGGGTGGAAAGGGTAGCCAGTATATGTGAAAAGCTGGGAGCTTGAGTTCTTCAGGCTGAAAACTGATCTGTATTGATTGTTTTGGGAATTGATACAGATGGCTAATATTGAAATTGAATTGGGTTGAATGAATTTCCCATGCTTGAAAATGAAATACAGTTCTTGATGGATCCAGACTGTATTGAAATGAATATGGTTGCCAAGATGGATTGAGTGGAGCTTTGACACTTGACAACTGAATGAATGAATGAACTGCCTCTTGAGTCCCTTGAGAATGGTTGAACAGTATTTCCTTGGAGGAATACTGTGAATGGAATTATCCAATGACGTCTTGATGGTGTGATTGGTCTTTGATGCTGAAACACTTGCTCTTGAGTCTTGATGAGTCCTCTGAATGGTTGGGTGCCTTGATGAAGTGATGATATGTTGGAATGTTTAAATGACCAGTTGATATTGCCACCATTGAATTGATGTTGAAAAATGATGCATAATGATATATAACATCATTTATGGCATATTGGTTCATTGGCAAGAAGATTACGTCCAAAGGTCTTGAGATGGAAAGACAGAGGAGAAAAGATGGATGTGATGGCTTCAGAGCTTGGAAAAGTGTTTCTGGGTCCTTTGAGGTTTTTGGCTACTTTTGGGTTCTGAGCCAAAAACTGGCCCAAAGGGAGGGAAAGTGTCTTTTGGACACTTTGCGTCAAAGTGCACAAAAATGCGCAAATGTGCAAAGTGCGCAAACGTGCGCAAATGCACATTATAATCCCAAATGGCCAAAAACAGTCATTTGTGCCATTTACCCTGGTTTTGAGGGAAATGACCAGAAATAACCATTTGGGCATAAATTGCTGCTATGGCTTCTGGATTGAGGTGAAGGGCCATGAAGGCCCCAAAAGACAAATGGCCATAAATGGTCCATAAGATGATTAAATGGCCATATTGGCCACTGGTGATGGATATGGCCAATTGGCCATAAAAGGACTGTGGCTTGATATGCCATATGGAGATCCAAGGAGGTGAATTGCCATGGTTGTGACAGTACCCCCCACCTTGAAATGGTGAGCTCCTGAGCACCAATACAAGGTGAAGCCTGTTAAGGCTATTGGAAAGGATTGACAGTGGGATAGAGGAAAGTTCTTTTAAGAGGAAAATAAAATAATAACTGATATTAAAAATTTGGCATATGATGCAGGACTTGCTTGATCTTCTTTTGAGATTGGCTTCAAGATTGATGATGTTTGAAATGAATGATAATCTTGATGTGAAATTTGACATGATAAAATGAAAATGAAAATAAAATTTGTTATTAAGAATGAAAATTAAAATAAAAGAAAGAGAAAAGAGAAAAGAAAAATGAATTGAATCTTGAGGAGGTTCCAATCTTCATCACGGAGGTTGATAACTGATTTTGAAATTGGCCAAGGACCTGGAAAGAGAAGTTTGATGCCAGGTGCTCACAAAGTGGCCAAGGTGATGTTTTGACAAGATTGTAGACCCCTCAGGGAAGTGCACACCAGGAGAGGAACTTACTTTTAGGAGTTACCACTCCCACCAGTGCCATAAAAATAAAAACAAAAAATGTTGAAGGAATGAATTTGAATTTGAAGTCTTGGAAATGAATTGAAAAGTGAATGGCCCATTGTCCCAAGTGAAAATGGTCATAAGATTGGAAATGAAGTTGAAAGCCATGCCAAAGATCTGTGTCCAAAATTGCAAAGTGCTCAAAGAGTGGCCAAGGTGATGCTTACAGCAATAAAAAGAGTAGAGTACCCCTGAAGGTGCATACCAGGAGTGGGACTTACTTTTGGTAATTCCTCTCCCCACCAAGCACCATAATGAATCAAGCTCTTGAAGAATTGGGCCCAGGCTTGTCAGGATAGAATGAATGAAAATCTTTGACAAGTTCAGGACAATTCTTGAGGTTCTTGGTTGGTTCCCAAGTGGATCTTTCTGGGTCTTGACTGAAACCTTTCCATTCCACCAGATACCATAATTTTCCTCTCTTAAGCTTTGAGTCCAGTATTTGAGAGACTTCCCATTCCTCTTCTTCTTCAATGATGATTGGAGGAGGAGGCTCTTGATGCCTTTGTGGGATTGTTGATGTCTTTACTGGTTCTAAGAGTGAAATATGGAAGACTGGGTGGATGGACTTCCATTGAGATGGGAGCTTGATGTGGTAGGTATGAGTGCTGACTTTCTTCAAGATTGGAAAAGGACCCAACCATCTTTCAGACAGTTCTTTGGTGGGTCTAGCTGATTTGATGTTCTTGAAGGAAAGCCATACCATGTCACCAGGATTGAAAATGGGTGGACTTGCTCTACTTTAATCTGCATACCTCTTAAACCTGTTTATGGCAGCTTCAAGTTCTGTCCTGATATCTTGCTGTACTGATTGGATTTTTGTTGATAACTTTCCAGCAGGACTATCTTGAGTAATGTGAACTGAGTCAAATTGTGGATCTCTTCCATAAACAGTGAAAAACGGTGATTGTTTTGTTGAAGAGTGGTCAGACTTATTGTAGGCAAATTCAGACAGAGGGAGCCAGGTGTTCCAATCATCTTGATTATAACTGACATACATCCAAAGGTACTGTTCTAGTATCTGATTTACCCTCTGTGTCTGTCCATCAGTTTCTGGATGATAAGCAGTTGACAGATCTCTTGAAATATTGAGCTGCTGACAAATATTGATCCAAAAAGAAGAAACAAAAAAGAGAACCTCTATCACTAACAATGCTTGAGGGAAGGCCATGCTTTGAGAAAATATTCTTGATGAATAAATGGGGCAAATCTAATGAAGTTATTGAAGACATTGTTGGAATAAAAACTGCCATTTTTGAGAATCTGTCCACTATGACAAGGATTGAGTCAAATGAATTGGACAGTGGCAATTGATTGATGAAATCCAAGAACCATTTGGAATTGGAAGAGGTTTGAGGAGTCCAAACTTCTTGTGGTGAATATTTTTGTTTCTTGAACACTGTTGACAGGATGAGACATAATCCTTGATGAACTGAGTCATGCCAGACCAGTGGA
This sequence comes from Austropuccinia psidii, assembly GCA_023105745.1. Lineage (NCBI taxonomy): Eukaryota > Fungi > Basidiomycota > Pucciniomycetes > Pucciniales > Sphaerophragmiaceae > Austropuccinia > Austropuccinia psidii. The sequence goes on from JALGQZ010000001.1 coordinate 6,028,800, forward strand.
AATCCCGCTGGACAAGTTTGAGAGTCTTCTCTTGGCCAGGGTTTCCAGCTAGAGGAGAGTCATGCCTTTTTTGAAGTATGCTGAGTTGAATTGTGGGGTCATTCGGGACCACCACCCTATCTTTGAACAGGAGAAGTTGGGAGGAGGAATAAAGAGAATAATCTTGGACAGATTTACCTTTACCCAAATCTTGAAGGATACTTCTATGTTGAGAATCTTGCCATAATTCCTTCTGAATTGATTCAATCAAATTTGAAAATGCTTCCACCTTGACTGCAAAGAATTTCATCTTGCTTGATTATTTTTTGATAATTAATTGGATTCTTGCTGATAAAATCTTCCCCCCTCTCTGGGTAAACCTTGTCCTGACGTGATAAAGCATCTGGAAGGGTAGCCCAGCGGCCAGGGCGGTAGGTGATTGAAAAATGGAATTTAGAAAGAAATTCAGCCCAGCGGGCTTGATGGTGAGTAAGAATAATTGATGACATAAAATATTGAAGTGATGAATGATTGGTGAGTACTTCAAAAGAGGAAGAAAGAGAAAGGGGAAAAGCTCTCCAGCACTTGAGAGCCCAGACTATGCCAAGGAGTTCCTTGTCATGAATCTCATAATTGAGCTCAGCTGAGAGAAGCTTGCGGCGATCAAATGCAATGGGATGTTTTCCTGAGTCAGAAGTCTGACTCAGTACAGCACCCACGGCATAATCAGAAGCATCAGTCTCTACAATGGTGGGTAGAGAAGGATCAAAGTGAGAAAGGATTGGAGCAATGGTGAAAGCCTCTTTGAGTTGATAAAACTGTCTAAGAGCTTCCTCATTGAGGGGAAAACAGGAATCTTTCTTGAGGAAACTTGTGAGTGAACTAATCTTTGAATAATTCTTGATGAAACGGCAGTAAAAATTGGCAAAGCCAAGGAATTATTGAAGATCCTTGAGGTTTCTTGGAGGTGGCCAATTGAGAGTTTGCTGGAATTTTGCTTGGTCCATCTTGAGGCCTTCAGAGGAAACAACATAAACCAAATAATCTACACTAGTAACATGAAACAGGAACTTGGAGGCCTTAGCAAAGAGGCTATTGGCTCTGAGTCTGGAAAGAACAGTGGACACATGAGTGACATGTTCTTCTTCAGATTTGGAAAAGACCATAATATCATCCAAATAAACCACAACATAAATATCAAGAAGATCATAAAAAATATCATTGACAAGGTTTTGGAAGAAGGCAGGAGCATTGGTGAGTCCAAATGGCATAACCAAATACTCATAGCTGCCATATTTGGCTCTAAAACATGTCAAATTTTCATCACCTTCCTTGATTCTGAGAAGGTTATATGAACCACGCAAATCAATCTTGGAGAAGATAGAAGAACCATTGAAAACAGTAAGAAGCTGATTCATAGGAGGAACAGGATACTTGTTCTTCCTAGTAACAGCATTGAGTTTGCAGTAATCAACACACAAACGGAGGCCACCATCTTTTTTTGACAAAAAGGACAGGTGCTCCTGTTGAAGAGGAGCTTGGATGGATGAAAACTTTCTCTACATTCTCTGAAATTTAGGCCCTGAGTGTATCTGACTCTTGGTTTGATAAAGAGTAGATCACCCCAACTGGAGGTAGAGACCCCCCCAGCTCAATATGATGATCACAGGCGCAGTGAGGAGGAAGTTTTTCTGCTTTCACCTTGGAGAATACATCCAAGTACTGGTGATAAACAGAAGGAACAACTTTCATCATGGTTTCTATTTCTTCTGGCTCTTCCTCTTCATCCCACAACTCCTCCAGGGAGTCATGAAAAGATGAAGGAGGAAGGTCCATATTCGCAAAGAAGAGATGAAGTGAAGATACAGAATTATCTTCTACAACATCTTGAATCTCTTTGAAGACTTAATCTCTAGATGATAGTAATGACTGATGGGAATTAAAGGAAGGAATATGGACAGAAGATGGAAATGATGGTGTTCTAGAATCACCAACCAGAGCTGCACATGATTTTGCAGAAGAAAAGTCATTACTGAAAGATTTTGAAGGATCATGATAGTCCTTATGATCAGCATTAAAGGTGATCAGCCCTTGCCTCCAATCAATAGATGGATTGAAATGATTGAGGAAGTCAAAGCCCAATATGAGGTCTTCTCCCTTGGGAGTATCAATGACTAAAAAGTCCCATTCAAAGCTTGGGAAGGAAGGGAGCTCAACCATATATTTAGTATGGTGAGTCACAAATAAGGAAGGAGATTCTGAGGAGTCAAGAATAATAAGGGGAATCTTCTCTGGGAGTTCTGACATGGTCAAAGAATACTTGTGAACAAACTGCTTTGCAATAAATGAGTTGGTAGCACCAGAATAAATGAGAATACTGTAAAACATATCAGAGAGAGAAGAAAAAGCAAAAAATTTAAGGGAATTTTTGACATCAGTATTCAGAATGCACAATTGTGCTCTGGATGGAAAACTGTGAAGACCATTGAACACAACATGATCTTCACTCAGGCTTTTTGCTGGCTGGGAAATTTGCCTGATGGTTGGGTAAGCTTGTTTTGAGGCCTTTTGATACAGGACTCAAGACTATGCTTCCCACCACAATAGGTACAAAGACCCTCCTTGATTCTTCTTTCTTTTTCAGAGTTCATGAGCTTGAAATCTTTATTCAATAAAGAAGAATGGGGCTTGTACCTCTTCTGAAAATTCTTCTTCTTCTTATGACTTGAACTTGAAGAATTTTGAGCATGAGAAGAACTTGACTTTGAGGCTTCTGGCTTCTTCTCTTGATGATGACTCTTTTCATTTTGCCTCTCATGATACCTGGTATCAATCTCCAGGGTAATATCCATTAAGTCTTGAAGAGAGTCAATTCTTGAAGGATGGGAGGCCAATTGATCCAAAATCCTGGATGGCAATCCCTTCCTGAAATGATGGATAAGAGCTCTTTCACCCCAATCTCCAATTCTTGAGACAAGACTTCTGAAATCAGCAATGTATAAAGATACATGCACACCTTCTTTCATTCTTAAAAAATCCAATTCTGCTTCAGCTTTTCTGACTTCATTTGGGTCCCTGAATAAGGTGAAGACTTGAGATTCAAATAATCTCCATGAATTGAGAAGGTAATTTGGATCTTGATTGGTGAGGTTGGAAAGATAAGGCTCAATCCATTTTGCAGCCCTGCCAATAAGAAATGAAGTGGCATAAAGGACCTTCTTTCTGTCTTGAGCAAAGTTTTCCGGATCATTATGATACATAAATTGACAAGACTGAATAAAGCTTCTAACTTTGAAGGGTTGAGTCCCATAAAAACATTCTGGTGCCTTCATAGATGGAGTTTTGAAGGCTGGTGGTCTTTATGCTTCAGAGGATGAAGATTCTTGAAGATTGGCCATAATCTGAGTCATTTGCTGCATAATGGCCAATAAAGATGGTTCAGACTGATGAGAGACAGGCTGATTAGACTGGGCTAGAGTTGGCCCTCCAGTACCTTGGGATGCCTCCACTGGAGCACCATCAGACTGTTCCTCTTCCACAGAATTCTCCTCCTCCTCTTCACCTGGACCCTTGAAAATGGTCCTTGAAGTTCCTGGAAATCCTCCAGCTACTCCTGAGAATGAGCTTGATCTTCTTGGCACTCTTCCTTCCTTCCTGGACGGTGCTTCTCCTTCCAAAGTGGTTCCTCTGTCCAATTTGGCCCTCAGTTGAGAAACTGCTGGGGTGCCATCAAGAGGAGCCCTTGGAGTTGAAGTGAGAACAGCTTGAGTTCTGGCCTGAGATCTTGTCTGCCTTGCAGGAGGTGAGTGTTGGATGGGCATGACTTCAGGATAAAATGAAATAAAATGAAAAGGTATCAGGACTTGCAGATGAAAACTTGAGGCAATTTGAAATAATGCTTGAAAGCAAAAATCAAAATCAATATCTTGAGGAAAATCAATAAATATCAATAAATCAGATGAAATCTTCAGGTAAATAAATCAATTAAATATCAAAAGAAAACTTGAAGTCAATAAATCAAATGTAAAATCAATCAAAATCAAAATCTTGCAAAATCAATCAATCAAATGAATTCTTGAGGAAAAATCAATTTATGTCAAAATTCTTGATGTGAAAAATCAGCAAAATCAATGAAATCTTCAGGTCAATCAATTTTCTTGAGGTCAATATCAATTTATGTCAAATCAATCAATCAGATAAAAATCAAGTGAGTTCTTCTTAGAAATCAAAATTCTTGAAGAATGAATCAATTATGAATCTTGATGTGAAGAATGTGTCTGAATAACTTGATGAAAAATTTGAAATCAAATTAAAATTAAGATGACGCCTGAATTATGAAATAATCAAAAATTTGATGATTTGAATAAGATTCAAAAAGAGAAACAAAGATGAAATTGGGTCAGCTTTCAATTTTCAGAATGAAGAATGAATGAGAGAAAATTGAGAGGTGACAATGAATCATAAGGTTCATAAGCATTAAAGAGTCATAATTTCAATCAAATGAGTGAATGAAATTATAAAGAAGGAATGAACAGAATGAAAAGAAATTATGAGTTACTTTATATAATGTCACAGGGGCTCTTGAACAGAAAACAAGAGTGGCCTGGCACTCAGCAATAAGGGAACTCACTTGGAAGACTCTGAAGAATAAAGAAGATAAAAATAAAAGAATAAATTCCTCTAAGAAATATGCAGGTACAAAGATGAGATGCAATGAGAGGAAAGAGAAGCCAAATGGCCAAAGAGCCAACCAAGCAAGTCCTTAATCACTGTTTCAACCTGCCAAAATGAACAATGGAATTAGTAAGGATATGACCACAATATTCACTTAACAAAAATGATAAGATAAATAAAGATAAAATAAAATCAAAATATATTAATTAACTGTGGAAAAACCCCCCAGGGTGGAAAGGGTAGCCAGTATATGTGAAAAGCTGGAGCTTGAGTTCTTCAGGCTGAAAACTGATCTGTATTGATTGTTTTGGGAATTGATACAGCTGGCTAATATTGAAATTGAATTGGGTTGAATGAATTTCCCATGCTTGATAATGAAATACAGTTCTTGATGGATCCAGACTGTATTGAAATGAATATGCTTGCCAAGATGGATGGAGTGGAGCTTTGACACTTGACAATTGAATTAATGAATGAACTGCCTCTTGAGTCCCTCAAGAATGGTTGAACAGTATTTCCTTGGAGGAATACTGTGAATGGAATTATCCAATGACGTCTTGATGGTGTGATTGGTCTTTGACGCTGAAACACTTGCTCTTGAGTCTTGATGAGTCCTCTGAATGGCTGGGTGCCTTGATGAAGTGATGATATGTTGGAATTTTTAAATTACCAGTTGATATTGCCACCATTGAATTGATGTTGAAAAATGATGCATAATGATATATAACATCATTTATGGCATATTGGTTCATTGGCAAGAAGATTAAGTCCAAAGGTCTTGAGATGGAAAGACAGAGGGAAAAAGATGGATGTGATGGCTTCAGAGCTTGGAAAAGTGCTTCTGGGTCCTTTGAGGGTTTTGGCTACTTTTGGGTTCTGAGCCAAAAACTGGCCCAAAGGGAGGGAAAGTGTCTTTTGGACACTTTGCGTCAAAGTGCGCAAATGCACATTATGAACCCAAATGGCCAAAAACAGCCATTTGGGCCATTTCCCCTGGTTTTGAGGAAAATGACCAGAAATAACCATTTGGGCATAAATTGCCGCTATGGCTTCTGGATTGAGGTGAAGGGCCACGAAGGCCCCAAAAGACAAATGGCCATAAATGGTCCATAAGATTATGACATGGCCATATTGACCACTGGTGATGGATATGGCCGATTGGCAATAAAAGGACTGTGGCTTGATATGCCATATGGAGATCCAAGGAGGTGAATTGCCATGGTTGTGACATTGATGTTTGCTTGATGTGAAGTCAATCGCCAACGATTGAAGCGAGATTTTTCCTGGTGATTCATTTGTGGTTATGATAAATTTATTTATCATATTTCAAAAATAATTGTCATAGCAATCTTTATCAATAGCAATATTATCAAGAGTTTTATAATGAGCTCTTACAATAAGGTTTCATAAGAAAACCTTGAAGATATTACTATCAAACAAGAGTACTATGACTTTTCTTATGAGAATATGATTTCATGAATTATAACCACAGCAAAAAGAATTCATTTCTCAATTATTCCTTTTACCATATATACTACTAGTAATATAGAGGTAATCAGAAAATGTCTACTAAGATAAACCACAAGAAGTATTACTAATAAAACGTCCTATGCAAAATGATGTGAGATTGTCTCACATGGTGGAATGTGATCTACAGCTTGCCAGTATTAATTGGTCTTTCAGCCAGCTTAATAGCCTTTTTGGAAAGAGTTCCCTTTGCTGAGGTCTGGCAGACAGAATTGTGACAGATTGTTTTAAGTAATTATTATCTTTTTAGAGATTAATAATTTTTAACTCTCTGATAAAAAAATTGATTCCAAAGAGAAAACTCTAAGAATTTATTAGATACTCACTAATACTCTACAAATGATGAAAATGTTTGGAAAAGTGATTTGATTGATTAATTGTATATTCAAATAGCTGAGAGTGGATACAAGATGAATGATATGTAAAATATAGCTATAAAGCCATCACAAGTAGTAACATTATTTTACTTTATGTGTTTATGGATTATTGAGAAATATAATTAACTTAATAATAAATTTATTTTGAATAATAATGACTATAGTAATAATATATTGATTTCTCTTAATGATAAGAATGAATATTGGGGAAAACAGAAACCATAGTATTTTTTGAATCCTAGAAAAGCTTATAGAGGAATTAAAAGGTTCTAACTAAAAAAAACTAGGTGATAAATGAATTAACATATTTGTATTTATGATTGCATCTGCTTTTGTCACATAAAAATTCCTTTATGACCTAATTAGTTGACTTTACTTGAATAAGAACCTATTTATGGCTAATAACTATTGAAGCTTCCACTTTGAATTATCTTATATTTACAAATAAAGAAAGCTTCTCTTAAATATTTCAGTGCTATATGAAATTTAATTACAGGTTTTAATTGCTGTTAGCTTGTAGAAATCCTGGGTTTCATGTGGAGTATTAAGAATAGACTTTAAGTAAACTTTTGATTAAGATTTTGAAGTAATAAATATTTTTGGTTTATATTTAATATATCCAATATCTCCATTTCTCCAAATAGTTATCAACCTCATGAAGAATTTCGTTTCAAATGGATTCTTTAATATTTACCGCATTTTCTACATGTTGCAGGCTAATATTGTGAGCCTGCAAGCATGTAAAGACTTAAGTGATACACAAGATTCAATCACTTTCATTAAAGTTTTTATGAATTATTTCAATTTCTTTGTTTAAATTCAATCTTACTTTTGTTTTCTTCTATTTTTGTATCTGAGTCACTCATTTAATATCTGTTGTTATAATAATCTTGCTATCAAGTCACATATTTAAGACTTATATTTATACAAATCTTGTTTCTATAAAGCCATTTTTTGTTGATATAGTAAGTTTGCTTCTATAAAGAAATTGTAGGTTTTTGGTTATATATCTTGTTTATATAACAGTACCTTTCCTTCTAGAAATTGTATTAGACTGTTTGTGTTTTATTTTGATTTTTTATCTACAGAATTTAAAAAAGAAAATCCTTCTTGAGAATGATTCCCCAGAGCTCTTACAATTAAATTAATAACAATTTTATATCATTAGATCTGTCAAATATAGCTTATAGAACTTACTCTCAGTATTTTTCATATAGGTGAAGCCAATTCCATAAAATAAATACCCCATTTTTGGTGTTTCTCTATTAATTAAACCTAATAGTATTACATTTCCGTTTTAGTTATCTAAAATTTCTGATAATTAGACTGGAAGCCACACAAGAGGCCTCAGCTTACCAAATAGCCTGATAACAGCTGGTTGAAACAACATAATTCCATGGATAATTATCCAAAAAGGGGTTTCAACTGATTATTTATAGTTTATAACTTTAGGTTGTGTGGGGATTTCAGAGGCATGAATAACTACAAAAAATCTGATATGTAACCTATACCAAGGATACCTCATTCCCTAGAAAACTGGCAAAAGCCAAATACATAAACAAGATGGATTAAATGAAAGGTTTTCACCAGAATGGATTTAAACCAAAATACATGAAGTTACTGATGATTATATGTCATATGTCCATATATGAGTACACCAAAGATTCCCCAGACCATTTCCAAAGGATTATGGAAACAATATTTCGAGAGGAAATGTTGGATGGCTGGATGGTGGTATATATTGATGATGTCATTATATACTCCAAGACATAGGAAGACCATGTGTAGTACATAGACAGAGTCCTCAGTAAACGCAAACCTAATAATCTGAAAATCTCACTTAAAAGTGTAACTTTGTTCAACAAGAAGTATTGACACTAGGACATAGAGTCTCAGGCCTTAGCCTAGCCATAGATTAGAACAAAGTAGTAGCAGTAATGCAAAAACCAGTACCAAAGAACATCAAAGTGATTCAATCTTTCCTTGGTTTTGCTAGCTACTAAATAAACCACATCAAAAACTTGGACCACATAACTAGTAGTCTATATAAGTTATGCTCAAAAGATGTAGTTTTTGAAATTACCATGGAAAGGAGGGATACATATGAGAGGATCAAAAATGAACTAACTAATGAACCTGTCCTCATATGACCTGAATTTGAACTACCATTCAGGCTATATATAGATGCAGATTGTAGTCAAGGCCTAGGAGCAGCCCTTCACCAAAGAAAAATTGTGGATGGTGAACCAAGGGAGGGAGTAATATTCTACATCTCCAGGAAATTGAAAGATTCAGAACCCAGGTATGGAGCTACTCAGACTGAATGCTTATGTTTAGTCTAGGCTCTAGAAAAACTCCATTATAAATTGGAGGGTGAAGTCTTTGAGGTCTACACAGAATGCACAGCCTTGAATTCTTTACTTAACATGAAGACTACAAATAGACACATGTTGAGGTGGAACATAGCCATCCAAGAGTATAGAGGTAAAATGAACATCATATACAAAGAAGGCAAAGCCACACCAATGCAGATGGCTTCAATAGATGGCCACCGGATAATGTCAAAATCAACCCAGCTTATGAACCTGAAGTAGCTTCCAAGATTTCTATCCATTTCATGGAAGCAGACAGGAGAAAAAACTGCAAATTTTCTGAATGAGAACCAGGCTTTAGTACCCCAGACAATGATAACACTGAAACAGAAAGGACAGAAACTTCTATACTGGGAATAAACTTCTCAGAACTGCATAATGAATTTTTCAGTTCAGTTACTAAAGCTTATGCCAAGCACAAACAGTGTAGCATATTGTTACAACTTCTTAAACAGAAGTACAGGAGCCCAGAACTGGAATCCAAGGTAGGGCCCTGGTTGAGGGATTATAAGGATAATAAATGCTTCCTTAAAGATGGACTACTATAGCAGAGAGAGAAGCATGGTAGTGCCCTCACAGTGATAGATAGAGACCACATATCCCTGATCCTGCAAGAATGCCATTAATGCCCCTACATGGGACACATGAGTGAAGACAGGACCAAAGAGAGGGTAACAAGCATAGCTTGGTGGCCCAATGGGAAAAAGAGCTTAGTGAACACATCAACACTTGTGAGAGATGCAAGCAGGAAAGAATAAAAAATGGGAAGAGGTATGGGCTACCTCAACATATAGAAGAACACAAAAACCCATGGGAAACCATCAACATGGACTGGGTAACAGGACTAGTCCCAGGAGGAAAGGAAAATTTCAAGAATCTCCTAGTCATAGCTGATAGGTATAGTAAAAGTGTAAGCTGACTACCATGTCACAAGGAAGACACAGCTATGGATACAGACTTGTTATTCTGGAATAACATCATATCCACATGTGGAATCCCTAAAATGATCATTAGAAATAGGGAACCAAAGTTCACATCAGAGTTTTGAACCAATATCTATGACATGGTTGGAACAAAACTTGAATTTTGTACAGCTTATCATCCACAAACAGATGGTATAGCTGAATGAATGATCCAGAAAATGGAGGACATCATCAGTAGATTCTGTGCATATGGCATGGAATATAAAGACTATGAAGGCTATACCCATGAATTGGTCACACCTCTAAAAGCATTCCAACTGGCCTACAACACCTGCCAGCAATCCACCACAGTGAAATCACCCTCACTGGCTGAAAAAGGGTGGAGCCCCCTAATACCTGTGGATCACTTTAAGAAAAATCTTCTGAATATCCACCCCACAGCCAAAGCCTTCCATGACATGTGGAAGAGAGAATGTGATACAGCTGCCAAGGGCATAGATGAGGCTAAAGAGTACAGCAAAAAGAGGTATGACAAAACACACATGGAACCAGACTTCAAAGAAGGGGACCAAGTGTTAGCATCTACACTCAACTTTGACAGCCTCAAGGGACCAAAGAAAATTAGAGATTCATTTGTGGGACCCTTAACCATCATCAAATTGTTAGGGAAAAATCCAGTGGAGGTTAGACTTACAGAGGAATTCTCTAGGAAACACCAAGTATTCCCAGTGAGTTTGGTCAAACCCTATGTGAGCCTTAGAGGTATTGTCAGATACCCAAAAGACCACAAATAACAAAATAACTTACAATTATAAATAAAATAAATTTATTTATATTATCAAAACAAAAATTGAGAATATAAATATAAACTTATACACAACACTTTGTTTCCAATTCACTGTGGTCACTTTTGGGAATGTTTTCTATTTTAAGATCTTTTTAAAGATGCTGTTCTCATATTAGTTGCTTGCAGTTCTTTTCTCAATTAACTCCAATTGTAATTGCTCTTGAAGAAATTCCTTTTTTAGCCTTAAATATCTCTTGTTGAGTATTTTTGGATGAATTTTTATTGTTGGTAAAACAATAAATCTTCATAATGTTAATTTTTTATGCTAATAAGGCTAAGAAAAATAAAGTTGGTGTGTGTTCTCTTAAAAATCTTATTTCATACTATTTTTAATCAATTTTTACCTGAAAAAAATTTTCAGGACAGGAAAGGTACTTGATTTTTAATCACAGTTTCATATCCACACCATACATTTGGGGGCCCAGCCATGATATTTTACCCTTTTTTAAATCCCTTTTATTATGTTGAAAAGCTTAAAAAACCCATACAAAATTCTTATAATCCAAAAATTTCATAAAAAATAAAATGTTTTTATATTATAAGTGAGGCTTTATTTCTCATTTCTCTTTTGAAAAATCCTTTTTTTACTTAAATAATTGCTTTTTTCATTAGTTTTACTGTCTGAAAATGTGGTAAGACAGGAGAATGTTGAAACTGCATCAACAGCTACTAGCATTATTCCTGCTAGTACTGCCAATTCTTACTATAATAGCACAGTTATTATATCTCAGAACAATCAATCAGAGCCAATTTCTTCTGAATTAATTGATTTGGACATAGGTAATACCCTTCAAAAGTCAAAGAATTTGGCCAATAGTAAGTTTTTCGACATAAAATTATTATTTTTAAGCTTTTAATCATAAAACATGTCTTCAAAAAGATCAGGAGCCTGCTATAGCCCCTCAAGCAGCTCCCAAAAAGGCTATGGATGTGATTATGGCAGAAGCCAATCAGTTACAGAAGGACAGGGGTCAGTGGATGGATCCCAAAACAACAAATTATGCCATTCTGAAGCTGACAATCATGTTTGACCATCAAAAAGAGCTGAAACCGCCACAAGAAGCCTCAGTGGACATATACAAAGCCAGCCAGAAGGCCTATGACAATGCATTGCAACACAAAGCATACCAGATACTTTCAGATCTGTGGAAAAACTGTATGAATTTTTACCTGACTGTGAGAAAATTCCTGGGCCATCCCAACCCTTGCAAGTTACTCAATGGATGGCATCCATTTATGGAAAAGAAGAACATGATGCTTTTAACAGCAGAATGGAGGAAAAACAACCCTCCACCACCCAAGCAAGTGCCAAAAACAGCCCCAATAGCCAGAAGAAGCAATTCCAACGTGAAAAAGTAGCCACAAGCTCAAAACAAGGGCAAAGGCAAGGCACCAGCCACAAAACCTTACAGCCAGGACTACAGGATCCCAAAGATTCATCAGGATGGCATGGAAAATTTATTCCAGATGGCCAGAAAAAGCAGGAATCCAGATTGAAATATCAGAAATGATTTCTGATATTCTAGATGGCATTTAAAGCTTGTATATAGCTATAAATGTTGTGAAAAGTCATATTTATGATAAAATTTCATCAATTTGTAACAATCTTAAGACAAATAACTTAAGTCTGAGCCAAATAAATGAGACAATTATGTGTTTTGAAAAATATTTAAGAACAATTAAAGCTTCCAATAATAAAAATTCATTTGGAAATAATTTAAATGAGCAATCTGCCATTGATAAAGAATTGACGGACAAATATGCTAAATGCAATATTGATGAAATAATTGAAACAAGAATAAAACAAGCCATAAATATTATCAAAGAAAATAATAAGAAAGTACTTGATGACATTGAAAATTCATTTACTGAAGTAAAGAGATATACAATTGCCTTGAAAAAGTGTTTTGAAACCTCACAACAGCAAGTATCAAAATTAAAATGGCATCAAGTCACTTCTGATAATACTAGACAGACAGAATTATGGAAAGAACTAACACATAAAGAAGTGTGTATAAAACTGAAGTAATGTATTCAATACAAAGCTAGCAAAATGAGCTTAGAAATTCTCAAAGGTGTAGCAACAGTAAAATGAATGACATTGAACAATTACTGCACACCTTAACTAGAATTTCTACACCTTTGGATCAAAATGGGGGTACAAGAATTCCCAATCCACAAGTATTGGATATTGAAAATTCACAGTTAAAAAATGAATTTTCCACTTCTTTTCATAACTTTGAATCATCAATGGGCCAAGCACTCTTGAAAGAAGAACCAAAACTGAAAGAATATCCTCACTTCAGTGGTGAAGGAGAATATGACCATATGGAATTCATAAGAGGTATAGACATGATTAAGAAAGATTTCCAATTACCTAACAGATTGGTAACAACAATATTTAAAATCTTATTTACCAGATAAGCCCACAGATGGTATATAAAAGTAAGACAGGCACATAGACACCAAAGTTGGACTTGGTGGAAAACCCAAATTATCAACAATTGGGCCAATGATGCTGGGATATTTCAGGTTGAAACAGTCTTTGAACCTGCTAAATCTAATTCTGACAAAGACAAAGCTTTACCATGGTTTTTCCAACAGAAAGATAGATTAACAGAATTATATCCTGAAATGTCAGAATTCATGACTCACAGAAAAATTCTAAGACAATGTGGAGGTGACTTGGAGCATGCTGTCAAAAGCAGGACTACTGAACAATCTTCATCAGAAGATATCAATAATATATTGGAAGAAGTAGCCACCAGAGCCTGAATGGGTTCTAGTAGGGTTAATCTCAAAGCAAGGTTTAATACACCTTGGAAAGATTGTGTGGACAAAAATCCCAAAGAAAATTCTAATAGTATTAAGTATAAATCTGCAGATGCAATGAGAAAGTGCCATATTTTCCAAAGCACCAAACATTTAGCTAATACATGTCTCAAGAAGGGGAAATCAATAAAAATGACATTTAAAAGGAACCTGATGTTGAAAAGGATGAGGCAAATGAAGATAATTCAGATGATAAATCATCAATATTTTCTGAATCTTTCAAAGATATAGAAAATATCAATTCCACTTTTGATATCATGGAATTTCATTCCCACTTGCCACAATTAAGAAATAGTCAACTTGATTTATGAAAAATTCAAGATGCACAACTAATGAAAACTAAGCCAAACAGGGAAAAAGGCTATACAGCTGGTAACTCCTGTATAACGGAAGTGGTAATAGACCAAAAACGCACTAAGCTGTTACTTGACCCAGCAGCCTTCTGCTCTTGTGTTGATTAATATATTTTCTTAAGACTTGTGTACCAAATTTTGAATATCAATTATTGCCAATTGATGGCATAAAATTTCATAGTGCAAGTAGTCCAATGAAAGAATATGGAATATTTGAGACTACTGTCATATTTCCACACATAAATGGAAATCCAAGGATAACTGTTGAATTGTTTGTTATGGAAAATTGCTATAGTACCCATTCTATATTGGGAAATGTCTATTTGATCATGTATGGAATTGACCTACATAACAACAAAGACAGATACTTTACTATTGGGGACAATAAGTGTCAAAAATTTTCCTTTTTAACATTTAAAAGACAAATCACAACAAATAAAGTATCAAAAGTCAAATTAGAGTTAGAAATGCTCAAGTCTGAAAAGTTAAATGAAGCTGAAAGAAGTCTTCATCTCACTGCCAAACACGAAAGTGAACTTTATCCCCTTTTATATGACCACAAAGAAGCTTTTGCATCAGATAAGGAGCCCCTGGGAGCAATTGTGGGTCATGAGGCTGACATTATTCTTAATATTGAAAGACCTTACACACCACTATTGAGAAGAACGTCATATCCAGAAAGTCCTAAATAAAGAGAAGCTCTAGAAATCTATATTAAAGAACTTCTAGACCTTGGGGTAATAAGAAAGGTTGGCCACAATGAGGAGGTAGAAATAACTACACCAGTGATAGTGGCATGGCAAAATGGAAAATCTTGAATGGTTGGGGACCTTAGAGCTCTGAATACTTACACTGTTCTAGACAGGAACAAAAAACCAAAAAGCCAAATTTCCCTTACCCAAATATCCCAAGCAGTGTATATAAGCACCATGGATGCCCTTAAAGGATTTCATTAAAATGTGGTGACACCAAGGGAAAGGAAATACTTGCAAATTATTGTTCATTGTGGAGTGTATGAATATTTGAGGATGCCTTTTGGTATCAAGAATGCACCATCACACTATCAAAGAATGATGAATAAAATATTCTGAGGAGAACTTTCAGAAGGATGGTTAATCATTTACATTGATTACATTATTGTCTGCTCCAAGACCTGGGAAGAACATATATGCAGATTATCCAGAGTCTTTAAAAAACTTCAATCTGTAAACATAAAAAGTTCTTTAAAGAAATGTCATTTTTGATTTAAAGAACTCAAACCACTGGGACATTTAGTATCTGGTTTATCCCTTGGAATTGACAAAAACAAAGGTGCAGTAGTGCTACTGAAGCCTATTCCTCAGAACAAAAAGGAAATCCAGTCATTTTTGGGGTTTTCAGGATATTATAGGCAACACATTAAAGATTTTGCATCCATAGAAAGACCTCTTTATAAATTATGTGACAAGGACACAGTATTTGAAATTACTGTTGACAGAGTCAAAGCCTTTTAATCTTTAAGACAAGCCTTGACCACTGCTTCACTCTTACTAATTCTAGACTTCAAGCTACCCTTTAACATTTAGATTGATGCATAAGGAGATAGACTAGGTGCTGCACTTCATCAAGTCCAGATTATAAATGATAAACCTGTGGAAGGACCCATATGTTTCATATCCAGGAAAATCATACCAACTGAAGCTAGATATGGGGTTGTCACAGGGGCTCTTCTAAATGAAGAGGGCCTGGCACTAAGTGAACAGACTTACTTATGGAGGGCTCAGAATAAATACTCAATTGATAAGAGTAATGAAATAAGAGAATAAATTCCTAGTCATAAAATAATAAGCATTAAAAGATGAGAGAAAAACAAAAGCAATAATAAAGAGCCAACCACAAATAATCCTGTATCACTGTTTCAACCTGTTCAGAAAAGAGAAAAGGATTAATAAAGGATATGGCCATCAGGACTCTACTGAACAGGTGAGGGAAGGCAAAGACTAACTTAATAATTAATAAAATGATATTTCTTAATGAGAAATAAAATAATATGAAATAATAAATCCGATATTTTAATTAACTGGGGAAAAAACCCCCAGGTGGGTG
Organism: Austropuccinia psidii; assembly: GCA_023105745.1. Taxonomy (NCBI): domain Eukaryota; kingdom Fungi; phylum Basidiomycota; class Pucciniomycetes; order Pucciniales; family Sphaerophragmiaceae; genus Austropuccinia; species Austropuccinia psidii. The sequence continues at coordinate 6,044,769 of JALGQZ010000001.1, forward strand.
ACAGGGGGCTGGTATATGTGAAAAAGTGCCAGCCTGGAGTTTGAGTGTTGAAAAACCTGTATTTGAGATGTGAAACTGTATTGGTGTATCCAATACAGACATTTGAATCAATACAGGTATTTGCACCTGTATTGAAGGCCGGCCTGTATTTGGGTTTTGCCTATATTGAGCTGTATTGAGGTTTGGAACTGTATTTGGTGAATCTTCCATGGAACCCCTTGCTGATTAGGTGTTGGAAGATTTTCCATTAGTAATGAGTGGTAATGCCCTGCCTGTCTCCATGGCTGTGACATTACCCCCCTCTTGAAAGTGGTGAGTTCTGAGCACCATAAGGATAGTGACTCTTGATAAGATCAACTGAAGTTTTTTCCCCCAATTACCCAATTTTCATCCCTCATAACTCCTCTTCATAAATCATAATTTCCAACCCTTTAATCTTCACAGCTTGTAGGTCCTTCTTCTTTGACTTGATTCTGATTCTTCTCACCTTCTTTGAAATTTGTTCACTTCCTCCTTTTCTTCAATTTTTGATCTTCTTCTCATTGCAGAGTTCTTCACTCAATTTGTCTTGAGTCCTCATGGCTCATGATAAAAAGTGATTTCAGGTCTATGTCCTAAGAACCCACTGCTTTTTTCATCAAATTGTCTTCATTTTGAGGTTGGGCCAAAATTGGCCTTTTTTTCTTGCTTTGGACTATTTCAGAGTTCCTTGAATTCCCCCCAAATTGTTGTTTTATGGGGTTTTTTGGCCAAAATGCAAGATATTGAAGGTTTTAAAGATTTTTGATTGAAATTGCTTTTTTGGCAATTTTTCATGATTTTGAAGAAGTAATAGCCAGGAATGCACCAAAATGAGCAAAATGCGCAAAAGTGCTCAAATATGTCAATATGATTAAAATGGCATAATTTGATGATTTTTTTGCAATTAAATGAAGTTTTAACGGTTTTGAACAGGAATTAGTCAGAAATGCGCAAAATGCACAAAATGCACAAATGCACCAATTCCACGATTTTTCTTTGGTTTTTGATGTTTGAAGGCCTTTCAGGTAATTTGAAGATGTTTTGATGGCATTATGTGCCAAATGCACAAAAATGCGCAAAATGCGCAAATGCCTCAAAATGGCCAATTTAGCCAATGAAACAGTTTTTGATGATAACTTATCTATTTTCTTGTGCTTCACTCTGTTCTTGAAGCTCAAACTGCCATATTTGACTTGCTGACTTGGATTTTTCCATGATTTGCTTGGTCTTGGTGTTGAATCTTGACTTGAAGATGAGTTCAAAGCCGACTTCCATTTGTGACTCTGATCACTCTGATTCCCCCCCTTCTGCAATTTATGGTGCTGGTGTCTTCAATAACTTGAGGGAGCTTTCTGAAGAGAGTATGTACCCTACAGAGATTTGGGACATCAATAAAACCTATAATGGTTTTAAATCTGTCAGAGTTATTGAACCACCCTGTGTCAATTGTCAGAGGAAAGGGATTCCTTGTGTTGAATCCGCTACTGCTAGGTCAACCAGGTGTCAATTATTCAATCTTGGAAAAAGAAATTGTTCTCAAGCCCACTACTGCTTTCCTGAAAATCCCAGAAGATTATGGAGCAGCATCAAGAACGGCGGAAGATTTGGATTGGAAGCTCCTGTTGATGAACCTCCCACCTCTGATTCCACCTCTGGTCACTCCAATTGTGAGTTGATTGGTCATAAAACTGATGTGTTACTGACTTCTATGGTTTCTTTTCTTCTTCTTCAGTGACTGGCTCCAAAATGAGAGGTGTCCAACAATAGAATAATACCAGCATTTCCTGGGCCAACATTAGAGGATCCATTCACCCCCAAGGAAGTCCCATTAGAGTGGCCCCAGAGGTTCCCATTTTGGTCACCAGAAAAGATGGAAAACTTGGAAAATTGAAGAGAAATTTGGTGGTTCAAGATGAAATTGATACTGATGCTGAAGGAAGTGATGAGATTGATGGAGAAGAGCTTGAAATTACTACCCCAATCCACTTCAAAATCCCCAGTCCAAGCCAGTACCACCAATAATAAAGTGATCAGGTCCCCCCAACCACCTCAACTTCCAATTAGATCCCCAACCAGGCCATCCACACTTGCCTCTACCTCTACCAGTATCCAACCACCTGTCGCCAGCACTTCCAGAGACCCAATGTCTCCAGAACCTGAATCAATCTTTGAAACCCGTCGCCGCTGGAATATAAGTGGAAACTTCACTGATCAGAAAAGGGTGAACAAGAAGTTGGTCACATCCTTATTTTCTGAAGTTGATGCTTTGACTGAGGTGTTTGTTGATGAGGCTATGAAGAGTGCTATTCCAGGGGAGCCTACTATTGCTTTGGCCAAGGAGGCAGTTGCTTATGAAGAAGCCATGGTTGTTAAGTTTAGAGAATCCTTGAAGAAATTTGATGAGGATTATCTGTAGCTGGTATTTACCATTACTAGTGTTTTGCTCTTTGATTATTGAATGAATTGACTCCTCAAACATGATATGGGAGTGATGAATACTGATTTTTAAACAAGAAATAAAAAATAAATCATACAAGTAAAAGAAAATGAAATGAAATAAAAAATAAAGAAAGAATTGAGAGAAAATAGAATAAAGAAACTTCTGAGGATTGATCTTCTTGTGGTGAGTTGCTTGATTTTGGCCATAACTTTCCTGAAAAGATAAAACAAAACATTTGATGCTCACAGAGTGGCCAAGGTGTTGTTTCACAAGAAGTAGAACCCTCAGAGATGCATACCAGGAGATGGAACTTACTTTCATAACTTCCACTCCCCACCAAGCATCATAACAGAATAGAAACTTTGCCATAAATGATTTTGAGTTAAATAATGTCTTGAATAATATTGAATGGCATAATTAGGAATAATAATTGTGAAAGAAACAAAAAGAATGAAAAAGGAAAAAGGGAATTGGGCCATATCTTGATGAAAGGTCCAAATTCAAGGGTATTGATGTTGCAAGGCCTTTTCAACTTGTCCAAAGAAATTGAAAAGTGCTCACAAAGTGGCCAAGGTGATACCTACAACATATTTGGGTAGAATACCCCCTTAAAGGTGCATGCCAGGAGAGGAACTTACTTTCATAAACTCCAATCCCCACCAAGCACCATAAATCAAACTCTTGAGGCATTTGGGCCAGGCTTGTCTGGATAAAAAGTGTGAAAATCCTTGAAAAGGTCTGGGAGTTGGTAAGGTTGGAAGCTGGTTCCCAAGTTGTTCTTTCTGGGTCTTCATTTAATCCTTTCCACTCCACTAGATACCATAATGTACCTCTCTTGATTTTTGAGTCCAGAACCTGAGCCACTTCCCATTCTTCTTGCTCTTCCACTATTACTGGTGGTGGTGGCAATTGATGTTGATTTGGGATAGTCGAATGCTTCACTGGTTCTAACAAGGACACATGGAATACAGGGTGAACTGACTTCCATTGTTGAGGCAACTTAAGGTGAGAAGCATGGCTGCCAATCTTCTTGAGAACTTCAAAGGGTCCCAAAAATCTTTCTGAAAGTTTCTTGGTGGGTCTTGTTGTCTTTATGATCTTGGAAGCTAGCCATACTTTGTCCCCAGGTTGGAAATCAGGTGGAATTGCTCTATTTCTATCTGCATACTTCTTAAAACGCTTTATTTCTGACTCTAATTCTCCTTTGACAACTTGCTGTACTGATTGGAGCTTTGTTGATAACTTTCCAGCAGGTGTATCTTGAGAAATGTGAATTGAGTCAAAGCTGGGATTTTTTCCATAAATGGTGAAAAATGGTGACTGTTTTGTTGATGAATGTTTGGCATTATTATAGGCAAATTCAGCCGGAGGGAGCCAGGTGTGCCAGTCATCTTGATGGTAACTGACATACATCCAAAGATACTGTTCTAGAATCTGATTTATCCTCTCTTGATGTCCATCTGTTTCAGGGTGAAAGGCAGTTGAAAGATCTCTTGATATATTGAGCTGCTGACACAATTGAGTCCAAAATTATGAAACAAATAATGAACCTCTATCACTAACAATACTGATTGGAAGACCATGTTTGGAAAATACATGACTAATAAAGAGCTGAGCTAAGTCCAAAGAAGTGATTGCTGAATAAGTTGGAATAAATATTGCCATTTTTGAGAATCTTTCTACAAATACTAAAATTGAATCAAAGTTTCTTGACAGAGACAATTCAGTGATAAAGTCCATTGATAGTGAATTCCAAGGACCAGATGGAATTTGAAGGGCTTGAGTAATCCAAACTTCTTATTATGAATGTTCTTGTTTCTTGAACATTGCTGACATGAGGACACATAGTACTTGATAATTTGATTCATGCCAGCCCAATAAAGATCTCTCTTGATGAGCTTGAGGGTCTTCCCCTGGCCAGGGTGGCCAGCCAATGATGAGTCATGACGCTTTTGAAGGATATCCAATTGAAGTTCATGACTGCTTGGGCTTACTACTTTATCTTTGAATAATACCAATTGGGTTTGAGGTTCAAGAGTATAATCTGAGACTGATTCACCTCTTGCTAATTGCTTGAGAATTTCCTTATAATCTTTTTCTTGCCATACTGCCTTCTGAATTTGATCAACTAAATCTGAGAAACCTTCAACTTTGATTGAGAAAAATCTTGACTCTTTAATTTCATTTTGCTTGAGAACTTTATGAAAGCTTTGAGGATTCTTGCTGATGAAGTCCACTGCCCTCTCTGGTTACACGTCATCCCGGCATGACAAGGCATCTGGTAAAGTGGCCAGTCTGCCTGGGCAGTAAGTGATAGAGAAATGAAATTCAGAGAAAAACTCAGCCCAACAGGCTTGACAGCGAGTAAGGACTTTGGAGGACATAAAATATTGAAGGGAAGAGTGGTCTGTCAATACTTCAAAGGAATCAGAAAGAGAAAGAAGAAAGGCTCTCCAGTGCTTGAGAGCCCAAACTATGCCAAGGAGTTCCTTGTCATGAATTTCATAGTTGATCTCAGCTGGAAGGAGCTTGCAACTATTAAATGCAATGGGATGCTTTCCTGAGTCATTCACCTGACTCAGTAAAGCACCCAAGGCATAATCAGAAGCATTGGTTTTTACAATAGTTGGTAGAGAAGGATTGAAATCGAATACGATAGAGGCAGTGGTGAAAGCTTCTTTGAGTATTTGAAACTGACTAAGAGCTTTGTCATTGAAGATCAAAGGAAAATCTTTTTTAAAGAGGGAAGTGAGAGCAGAGATTTTTTTGAAATAATTCTTAATGAAACGGTTATGAAAGTTGGCAAAGCCAAGGAAAGATTGGAGTGCTTTTATGTTCTTTGGCTGAGGCCAATTGAGGATTCGCTTAAATTTGGAAGAATTCATCTTGAGGCCTTCACTTGAAACAACATAGCCCAAGTATTCCACACTTGAGGCATGGAATACACACTTTGAGGCTTTGGCAAACAAATTATTGTCCCTCAGTCATTGGAGGACAGAGGCCACATGTTTGACATGTTCCTCCTGTGAACTAGAGAAGACCATAATATCATCTAAGTATACTAAAACAAAAATATCCAAGAAATCTGCAAAGATATAATTCACAAGATTCTGGAATGAAGCAGGAGCATTGGTCAAGCCAAATGGCATAACCAAATATTGATAACTACCATATTTAGTTCTAAAGGCAGTTAAGTGATCATCCCCCTCTTTGATTCTCAAGAGGTTATAAGCACCATGCAAATCTATCTTGGAGAAGATAGTAGCACCGTTAAAGACGGTAAGAAGCTGATTAATTGGAGGAACAGGATACCTGTTCTTCCTAGTGACAGCATTAAGTTTGTGGTAGTCAACACACAAACAAAGGCCACCATCCTTTTTCTTAACAAAAAGGACAGGTGCTCCTGTTGAAGAGGAGCTTGGCCTGATGAAACCTTTCTCTACATTCTTTGAAATGTAGGCCAGCAGTGCTTTTGACCCATTCTTTGATAAAGAGTAGATGACACCAACTGGAGGTAGAAGACCATCCAGTTTGATATGATGATCACAGGCGGGGTGTGGAGAAAGTTTGTCTGATTTCACCTTGGAGAATGAATCCAAATATTTGTGATAAGCAGGAGGGACTACCTTCAACACAGTTTCAATTTCTTCTGGCTCTTCCTCCTCATCCCACTGCTCCTCCAGGGATGCATGAAAGGATGAGGGAGGAAGGTCCATATCCCCTTGAAAGAGATGAAGTGAAGATATAGCAAGATCTTTTCCAACATCTTTTATCTCTTTGAGGACTTCATCTCTTAATGGAAGTAATGACTGAGAGGGACTTATGGAAGGGATATGGACAGAAGAAGGAAGGGAAGGTGTCTTAAGTTCACCAACCAGAGTAACACTGTTGACAGAAGTGGCAAAGGCATTACTAGTAGAAGGAAGAATACCACTAGAATCCTTATGATTAGAATCATAGGTGATCAATCCATTTTTCCAATCAATAATGGGATTAAAATGGTAAAGAAAATCATAGCCCAATATTAGGTCTTCTCCCTTGGGTGAATCTATGATAAAGAAATCCCATTCAAAGCTTGGGAATGAAGGCAAGTTAACAACCCACTTGGTATAATGGGTGATTAACAGGGAAGTGGATTAATTGGAATCCAAAATGAAAAGAGGAATCTTTTCAGGGAGCTCTGACATGGTCACTGAGTACTTGAGAACAAAATTATTTGCAATAAAAGAGTTTTTAGCACCAGAATCAATGAGAATACTATAAAAAATATCAGAGAGAGAACAGAAAATAAGAAATTTTAAGGATTTCTTGACACTAGTATTCAGAGTGAACAATTGTGCTCTTGGAGGAAAGAAGTGAGAACCATTGAGCACATCATGATTCCCACTCATGCTTTTCCCTGCTTGCTAGGGAAACCTTTTGATGACCCCTTCCTATTCTCAGGCCTCTTGAAGCATTTTTCAAATGGGTGCTTTCCACCACAATAATTGCACAAGCCTTCTTTAATACTCCTCTCCTTTTCAGAACCAATTAATTTCTTGTCCTTATTGAGGAGAGAAGCATGAGGCTTGTCTTTGGACACTTTAAAATTCTTCCCCTTCTTATTCTTCCTGGGATAAGGCTTCTTTGATGATGAAATTTGAGGGGGCTTGGAGGAGTTGGATCCACTGATTGGAGGCTTCTTCTCTTGATGACTACCCTTTTCCTTCTGCCTCTCATGGTATCTGGTATCTAATTCCAAAGTGATGTCCATGAGCTTTTGAAGGCTATCAAAGCTTCCAGGGTGAGAAGCCAATTGATCCAACAATCTTTATGCCAATCCTCTCCTATACACATGAATATAGGCCCTTTCCCCCAGTCTCCAATTCTTGACATTAAGCTTCTAAAATCTGCTATGTAAAAGGAAACTTGACCACTTTCTTTCATCCTGAGATTGTCTAGCTCTTTTTCAGCTTTCCTGAATTCATTAGGATCACCAAACAGAGTGAATAACTGGGCTTCAAACAACTGCCAGTTATTGAGGAGATAGGAAGGGTCTTCATTGGAGATATTTGAGAGGTAAGGCTCAATCCATTCGCCAGCTCTACCAGTAAGAAAAGAAGTTGAGTACAAGACCTTCTTCCTGTCAGAGAAGAAGTTTGCTGGCTCATTATGGAAAATTAATTGACAAGATTGAATAAATCCTCTCAATTTATAAGCTTTAGTACCATCAAAGGAGTCAGGTTCCTTCATTGATGGAGTCTTGAATGCTGGGGCCTTTGAAGTGTCCCTTGGGGAAGCTTCTTGAGTGATTGGGCCCATGAACTGAGTCATCTGCTCCATCATTTTGAGAAAATTTGGTTCAGCTTGAGGGACAAGAGGTTGATTAGAAAGGGCTAGATTTGGAGCTTCAGAAGCCTCAGGGGAACCTGTCAAGGCAGCTGCTACTTCAAATTCCTCAGACTCCTCCCCCTCTTCATCTTCAGCTTCCCCCAATCTTCTTCTAGGCCCTTGAGGGATGCTTGGATAGCCACCCAACAAGCCAGAGAATGATCTTCATCTTCTTGACTTCACACCTCCTCTTCTCAAGGGTGCTGCTCCTTCCATTGGTGGTCCTCTGTCCAAGTTTGCACTCAGATGATGAGCTGATGGTGTGCAGTCAAGAGGAGCCCTTGCTTTAGGAGTGAGAACAGCTTGATGTCTTTGAGATCTTGTATCCTTGGCTGGGGGCTATACTGAACTGGCATTATTGAAGAAAGAAAATAAAACTTTATGATACTTGAGAATGAACAAGGCTTGACCAAAACAATCAAATGAGAATATTGATGAACTTGAAAAATTAATAAATAGTCTTGAAGTGAATCAATATGAATAAATCTTGAAGAGTGAAGATGACAAAGTCAAATTCTTATGAATAATTAATTTAAATCAATAAGTCAAATCCAATCAATAAATAAATCAAATCAAATAAATCAAGTCAATTCAAAATCAAATCAATTGTGCCTTGAGGAATTCAATCAATATCTTCAAAAGTCAATTCAATTTTCTTGAGGAATAAAATTCAAATCAATCAATTAAATCAAATATTGAGGATAAATCAGCTATCATGAGGAATCAAATCAGATCAATCAATTTAATCAAATCAGAGTCTTGAGGTAAAGTCAATTTATTGAATAATGAGATCAATCAAACAAATAATTCTTGAGAATTTCAAATCAGCAATGATAACCCCAATTCAATAAGCTCCTGAAATGATGAATCAGTTAATCCCAAATTCCAATTGATTAAACCTGATAAAAGAACCTGAATTCAGACAGAAAATGAAAATGAAATTTGATTGAGAATTAAGAAAATGAAATTGTCAGCAAAATTTTTGAAATGAGAAAGAGAATCAATTTTCATTTTAATGAAATGAATCTTTGGGATCCACTTACTATTCATAGGTCTCTGGGACATCCAAGAAACAAGTATGCATCCAAACTTTTTCCCTTAGTCAACTTCAGCGGGCTTCAGTGCAAAATTTGTGTTCAGGCAAAAATTCACCAACTTCCATTCAAAGGCACTTTTTCCTGAACCCTTTTCCATGTTAGAAATAGTACAAATGGACCTGTGTGGTCCAATTACACCAGAATCTATGGGTGGGAATGCGTATATCTTTCAGATCATGGATGGGTATAGTCGTTTCCGTTTTGTCTACTGTTTGGCAAGAAAAGCTCAGTGCTTTGAGGTGTTTAAAATATTTCAAATTTTTTCTGAAAAGCAAAGTGGTTTTCAGGTCAAAAGTATTGTGTCGGACAATGGAGGAGAGTTTGTGAGCAAGATGTTTCAGGAATATCTTCCAGAAAATGGTATTCAGCAACTATTGACTGCCCCTTATACTCCACAGAAAAATCCTTTTGCTGGAAGGGCAAACAGAACATTGCTTGAAAGGATCAGGTGTCTTCTCCATGACTCGCAGCTAGATCACACTTGGTGGGGAGAGGCAGCAACAATGGCAGTGTTTTTGTTAAATCAAACACCAGTCTCCTCGCAAAACTTCAAGACTCCATATGAAATATTTTACACCAGAAAATCAGATCTCCAAGTTTTTCACCCTTTTGGGAGTAAAATCTTCATAAATAAAGAAAAGAAGAAGCTTGTCTCCAAGCTGGATTCCCATTCTGAAAAAGGGATTTTTGTGGGGTACACAGAAGGACATAGGAATTTTAAAGTGTATAATCTCAAAACAGGTAAGTTTCAGATTACTCACAATTGTGTTTTTCTGGATACCCCAGCTGGTCCCTTGGAGAGGCTTAAGCCCTTGTCTTCATTCTCATTCTCAGTTTATTCTGCCAATTTTCGGTGGTAGCTCTTTTTCTTCTTCTTCTGTAATCCCAGTGGATCATCATTTGTCTGCATTTGAACTTCCTGACATTTGCTTGGAACAAGCTGACACATCAGAAATAGAGAACAGCATACCAGAAGACAAGGTTTGTGATAACAAAATTGCAACTTCTGTGGAGGAATCTGTTGTTTCTGGCTCTATACCAGCACATCCTGTGGATAATCCTCAGGCTTCTTCTTATCCTAATAATGAGATAGAAGAGCTGACAATGTGAGCCTGTGAGGTATGTATAACATACCCATAAGGCCACAAATGATTTTATAAACAGTTAATTTTGTCTTAAACAGACTTTTTAGTTGAAATTAAAATAAAAAATAACAAAAAATAAGTATAACTTTTTTTTGGATAAACAAAGTTATAAATATTATGTCATTTTTAGATTATACACCAAAAATGACCTAGGGTACATCCATAAGGTGTTATACCCAAAAACACTTATTTCTTGTGTTATTAGAAGATTTAAGAATCTCACAGTACTAATTTAACTTTTTAACATTTTTTTAAAATTGTTAAATTTAAGCTTAAATAAGCTTAAATTTAAAGTTGCATAAGGTTAATGCAAACTTACCAAAATTTTAGTTAAAATTGAGGTGTGGTGTATATTTACTGAATTGGCTAAGGATTTGCCATACAGAATGTAAATCCTGTGTGAGCTCAATTTAAAAGGGTTTAAAGCCATGGTATGGCTTTAAATAAATAAAAGGGCAAAATCCACACAAAAAGGTGGGACAAAGGAAAAAGACCAAATAGAGCTGGGGTACCCAACGTTTTGGATATGCAATGATTCATTTAGGGTTTTCCACCTGTATTGGAGGATTTTCAACCTTATTTAAACTTTAAGATTAGACTTTGATCCAACCTTAAGGTTTAAACTGGTTTTATCCCAATTTGGACAGGAATTTCAAGCTGCCAAAGGGTAAATCCCAATATGCAGGCTTGAAATCAAGGTTTTAAGAACTGTCAAAGCTTAATCAAGCCTAAAAACCTTAAATACACTTAAAACTTTAAAGTTATAAGCATCAAAACCTTATCAAAAGTTAAGGTTTGGTGTGTATTTCTATTTTACGTGGAAAAATAGCAATAACTTCAAAAATTCATTAAAAATCCAAATCTTAATGGATTTGCTTGAGAATTTCACACAGCTTAGAATTTAATATTATCTATATATAAATTAAATTCTAAGTATCTTTTATAAATAAATTTCCTGGGTAATTAGCCTGGAAATTTACTCTTTTAATTAAACTCAAAAAAAATTATGATTTCTTTAAAAATTAATTAAAAATTGAGTTTAAGAGATTTCTGCTTGAAACTCTATTTTTAAGTTGTTCATGTGATGAGCTTTAATATAAGTAAATTTATTTATATTGAAAACCTAAAAATAATTAGTTTAAATGAGGATTAAAGCTACATGGAGTTAAGAATAAGACTGGTAACTTTAAATTGGAATTAAAAACAAGTTGCCTTAATTTAAGAACTTTGTTTTGAAGTATGGTTTTTCAGTTTTGACGTGAGGACGCCCTCTATATTCATTATGAATCATGAGAGCTTCTCTGAAGACATAAAAAGAGTCTTTTCATCACCGTTTTTGTCCATCATTCATCATCAATCCAATCATATTAGAAATTTAAACAGGTAAAGTTTTATTATTTATAAAATCTTATTATTAAAGTAATTATTAAGTTATTTTATTCTTTATTAATTTTAAATTAAAGAATTGAAGTCATATAATTCAGATTATTGTTGTAATCATCAATAATATATTCTATATTATAAAATTATCATCTTAAATATCTTTCAAAATCCACAAATTCCTCTTAAAAACTCTTTAATCTTAAATTTTATCATAAAAAGCTATTTTATCTTTAAAATTATTGATTTTAGGCGTGTTTTTAACTTATAATCATTATTTAATATAATAACTGTTGTTGTTTGACTTGTTGTATTAAATAAATATTATAAGTAAGTTTTCTCTAAAGTTCTATATCTTTTTTATCTATTATTAGTTTTTTTATATAGAATTTTATTCTATAAGAATTATTTCTGCACAGTTTGTGTTATAATTCTTTCATAAATAATATTTGTATTATTTATAAGTGGTTAATATTCATATTTCCATGTTTAATTGTCTCATTAAGAGCTTTACAATTCTCACTGGGGCAAATCTTGTGTCAATCGTCGGCGATTGACTTCACGTCAAGCAAACGTCAAGCAGGATAAAAGTCGAGCTCACGTCAAGCGAAAATCAAGCGAACGTCGAGCACACGTCACACTCTGGTCTTACACCAAATCCTGTGACATCCAATAATATTGGTTCCCCTGTGCCTTCAACTCAGATTCCTCACCACCTGATCATCCCACAACCGTCCAATGATTGGTAAAAATTACACCAGACCCGCCTGTTTGCACACACACACATCAAAGATGTCCTTCAGCCAGTCTTGATGTAGGCGGGGGGTTTGACTTCACCAGGTCATCCATGAAGTGTGCGTGTGCATGCGTGGGGGCGGGTGCGTTTGCGTGTGCGGGTGCGTGGGCGTGTGCATTGGCGCGTGCGGGTGGGTGTGCGTGTGCGGGTGCGTGGGCATGTGCATTGGCGCGTGCGGGTGGGTGTGCGTGTGCATTGGCGCGTGCGGGTGCACATGCGGGTGTGGGTACGCAAAAGCCGATTCCGCTTCCAACATGATGATGGCGCAGTTAGAAATTTTGGATGCTGTGAAGGGTGAGTGTGTGGGTCATTTGATCATTGGACTTGGCTTATTCACACTGTACCCAATGTCAAAATAGTAAGTTCTTTGTGGCAATGTGAAATAATGGGCTTTGCTTGTCACAATGGCATGTCTCTGTCACTAAATTTTAAGGCAATTATTTCACTAGCAAAATTGCTAATGAATCTGAGAGATTTGCATTTTAGTAGACTAAATATCATGAAATAACGGCTTTATCATTACAAGCAGTCCACATGACAGAGCTTTGTTATCATACAATCCACAGTTACCTTCTATTTCTTCTTCAGATATAATCAAGTGTCCATCATCAAAACCAACAGCTTTATAAATATTCAGATGCGGCCAATCTGGTAGGAAATTCACATCAATCTTCAAAGGTTTTAAAATCAGAAAGTTATTGTTCAGTATGCTAGATGGCTCAGAGACTTTGAAAATGCTATCAATAATACCAAATTGTCGTGAGTTGCCCCTCAGAAAACATATCACACTGTTGCTGATATTTTTGGATTCAGTTGAAAATATATTGTTCCCAATATTAATGTTTGAAACTGGAAAATACCAAGGTGAGACAATCCTTGAAGTGGGAGGACTTGTGGATTGCACGGTAGTGTCTAAGCTGATCCAATCAACTATTTCCCTTGTTGCATGAAAAGTCTGTAAGTACTCAACCAGGCAATCATAATTTTGTTGGTCATGGCGGGATGGCTTGTTATATTTATGGTGATTGAACATGGCAGGTGGCTGTGATTCGAAAAGCTGTTTTATTTCACATGGCACAGATGGGGATTTCAGGAGAACGGAAAGGTTGGAACATCGACAGATATGTTGAAGTAAGGTTTTATCTATATCATCTATTCAGAGTTGCAAAAAGTTAGTCTTATTCAGTTCAGGTGTTTAATCAATGTGAATATATTGATCTTATTAATTGACTTACATATCTTGTTATTTGTTGGCATCTTTGCAAATACTCCAATCAAGCGCTCATAACCCCATGTGGCTGAGGCTTGTGCTGGGCCCCAACGTTGGAAGAGTTCGGGAATATGATCAGCAAAATGATGATTTGGTTTACTTTTCTGTTTTGGGAACAGGTGTTGATTGGAAAGGCCGAATTTTTTCCAATGTTCAGCAAATGCAGTCGCATCATCTATTGAAACAGTCCAGCTTGTGGCAATGTTGATAGCACTAATCAAATGGAATGTATTCTTGGCTAGTTCATTTGCAAGTTCTTCTGACTGACCCATTTTTCTTTGAGTGTTGGCAGATTGGTGTGCATCTAATGACATCTGTTGACTGAGCATTAGAAATGGAATATAGACCTTATATAAGAGAGCCCATTCAGCGGCTTTTAAGCTACCATGAGAGGGGGAACCCATTTTGCGGGGAACTCTTGTCCATGATGAGGGAATTATGGTCTCAGATATGATTTGTCGGAGATGCTCAAGAGCCTCACCCTTGATCTGGTGATCGCTCAGTGCAGTGATATCCAATTCAGAGGGTATTTCAGAAGTGGGGATGTAATCGGCATCAAATGAAGGAATCTCCGCAGAACCACTAGATGGATGTTCTGTGTGAAGGGTGGGCATTGGGAAGTAGTTTTTCCGGGTGGAAGTAGTGGGGAGTGGCTCATTTATTATTTTTGCTGCGTCTCTTCTCAGGGAGCGGGCCTCTCTCAATGTGATTTTATCAAGAGAGCTGTTGGAGGTCATGGAATCTGAGTCTGAACTGTTGGTGTCATTGGATTTCCTGCGGGACCTGAAGTAAATTTTTGATTTCGCCTCTGGAATGCACAATTTGAAAGTTGCATGATCCTTCAAAATTCCAAGTATTAAATTATGCATTATGTCAAGATTAACCATTCTGGTTGCATCCCAATACGGAAGGTCTTCCAAAATTGAATATCGCACTCCATACTCAGAGAAAATTGCTTGTCTTTGTTGTGGGGTTGCACGAAGCCATTTGGCAATGGTTGATTTATGATTTTGGTATGAGTGCGTGTAGTGAAATTGAGGACCAATTTCTTCAATTTGAGCTTTGTGAATGGTGCAAAAATTACAAAAGTGGTTTCCTGAATGGGAAATAAATCCAGTAAGCTTGCGCATGGCAACCACATCCGCAATGGCTGTGAGGATGGCAACACGGATAAAGGATCCTGATGGACCTGTTGAGGTGGGTGCAAAATGGTAACCTTGCCATAGCTCTTTGAGCTCGTTGATGAGTGGCATTAATAGATAATTCAATTGAAGCACAGTTGGCTCCTTCGGACCAGGGATGATTCCTGCAACATAGACATTCTCGGGCTTCAATCTTTCACTTGGGGGGAGATTAAGACAAATAAGCATGATAGGTCCAATGCTAGCCAACCGGGTTGACTTTCCATGTGCATTAAACCAGTCCACATATATGGAGAAGGCCAATGCACCAGGAATGGACATGAATGGGGGGTCATGGATATTTCTAGTGCCAGTGAAGCGTCTCCAGACCAATCCATCCCAGACGTCACGTTTTGGGGAATCTTCGGGAGTTTGGGATTGTTGATGTTGATGCAGAATGTCCATAATTCCAGCCCGCTGGAGAAATCTGGCAAGCCAATTTTTGAATGGTTGATAAATGAAATGTTTTGTTGGTATAAATTTTTGCTTCATGTTGGTTGTGTTTTGGGTGTGGGGTTCAGATGAATAGATGAATTTGCCTAATGATTGTGTGCAAGGGGGATCATGATCATTTGGGTCATTATGGCGTTGACAGTGGGGTTGGTCAGTTGTGACTGATTCAGTAAGGCCATTAAGAGAGAAACATTGAGGACAACATATATAGTTTTGAATCACTGGCTCCAATTGGAGATGTTCAAATATGGTACTCAGATCTTGAGGTATATGGAATGCAGGAGCGGGGGGACCAGCAGAGCTTGAGATACTGGACTTGATCAGCAGGTTCAGGGCGGGGTTGAGTATGCGTGAAGCCCTGCGGGGTAAATTATACCTTAATGATAGAATGGCAGATATTATCATTCCTAGGTCTTGTGGGGGAAGGGTTTGACTGCCACTATATGGTTTCTGTGCAGTTGAATTGAGACCCACTGGAGTTGGGAAAGTGCTTTGGGTCAAACGTGAATAATCAGCTGGGAAGATTTGATCCAATAGAATTTGTGGGCACCCAGATCCTGATGCAGAAGTAGGGATGTTTGGAAGAGATTTGGGTGCAATGGTTGATTTGAGCTTTTTAATGTGCTGTTTATATTGGAAAGGTGTGAAGGCAACTCCTTGCCTATCACCCTCAGGGAAAGAGTGTGTTTGAGTTGAGCAGTGTTGACACATGCATATACGCATTGAGGAATATGGCCGGGTTGTCATTGCTGCAGGAATTGGGAGTACGGTTGGTTTGTGTATAAATATCTATGGTTGATGTGAAAGTGTTTAGGAGTGTTATTAATTGGAAATAAAATTCAGTGATTATTTATGAAGCGGGAGATGATTTGAGCCAGCTGAGGATTTTATCCCATTTGTAATGGAGCATGAGCTGCAGTGGATAAAGTTTAACATGTCTCATCTGGATGGCGGAATTGGTTAGGCGTTTAATTGGGTAAAATGCCATGCTGCTCAATGCTCATACATATTCTAGTTTATTTACACATTGTGATAGTGCGGGTTTGACCATTGAGGGGGTTCCATTAGTGAAGTGTTACCATTGAATTGAGGGGATTAACATTTAATCCATGTACGCTGGCACGCCATCGTACATGGTTTAAACCTTATTACAGACATAACTATATAACTCTATTACATAAGGGGTTGGAGTGCAGCTAAAGTCTTGGTATTTGGTTTGAGTGCGGCGGGCTTTGAATCAGTTGGAATGTGATTTGGATTGTCTTGCCTTTCAGGAAAAGGTGATGTCTCTTTTGTGGGTAAATCCTTCATGAATATACCCCTTTACAGATGTACAATGTTGTGGAATTTCAATGCATATATGGGAAGTTTGGATAATTCACAAAATGTGACAATGGGGAGGCATAAATGGTACTGAATATGATTACTTATGAATGATGGGTCCCCTTTGAGATCAAGGAAATATCACATTATATGCTGGTAGGCCGTGCAGGGTGGTTTCCGACAAAAGCGGAGGAGCTCAAGAGGAGGCAGGGAGGATTCTCCTCAAAAGAGTCTTATCCGGCTTCCACACAACACTTAGTTCCAACTATTCATAGAATTTCTCTATTCTAAATTTGAAAAGATTTCATCTCATATCACTCTATTTTATCATAATACTGAGGTGTTTTATCTAGTTAAAAATATTACTGTACTTTTTCGGCCCTTATGTCATCTTTCAAGTCACATAAATCCCGTTCAGGTTCTGTTCATGACTCAAATAGTGAATCTAGCATAGAATATGTTCAAACACAGTCACCATTGAGCCCCAACATTCCTCTCACAACCCCTATCGCATCCTCAATGAATGTATCAGGTCTTAACATTGATGTGGGCAATCCAAAGGCTCCAACTTCAAGCACTTGGTCGATCCCAAATATTTCCGTCACTCCAATTCCCCCAAATCCCACTAATACACAAATTCATGTGTCTCAGGGGCCAGAAGGCACACCTCAAATCTCCTCACACGCTAATCCGCAATCAAAATTTCCACGTGAGTTCCTCCTTAATCCCGGTCGGAATCCAGTCGCATCCCAGGATCCCTTTGGCCAAAGTAAACAGCCAACCCTCAATATTCCATCAGGATCGCAGGTTCATGTGGGTGATGAAAGGCGCGTGGATGGGGGGCGACGAAAAAGACCTTTGGAAAATGTATCTTGGAGCGGTCTGTCGGAGGGAAATCCAGTATTGACGCTTCATCAAAGTAAGTCATTTGAATTTTGGAGTAGAAACTTATTCACAATTTGATATGTTTGTTTCATGGGTTAGATATGGCACCTAAAGGCAAGTCAGTCCGATCTCAGGAGCCAATTGAAGATCGTGAGGATGACCAGTCTTCATTAATGTTTTGATGTGTTAACTGATGATTTGCATAGCAGGGGATGAACTTTATGCGTCTTCACCTCTGGTCCATAAAGAGAAAGTCACTGGACGTCATCATCCATATGCCTCCAAACCAAGAACGGGTCATGCCAGTACATCAAGAGCAACAATGGTGGATGATGAGGATGAGAACATGTCTCCGACTCAAAGTGAAAGAAATGATGAACCAAGGAGGGACAATTTCACAGCGCATGAGCAAGGCACTCAATCAAATAGTGAGTTCACCCATCCTCAGCTGGGCCTCGCCCAGAGTATGCTTGAACAATCCGAGGTCAGACAGCAAAGGAACCAGGCCCGCAAAGCTCACAATGTGGCGAAACGTGCAAGCCAGAAGGAGCAACAAAAATGGCTGAAGGCAGAACTTCCAGAGAATGTCCATGGAATGAGATCAGCAGTACACACACATTGCCTGTTCCTACTCAAAGTTAGGGATAAGGATTTTTCCTCACTACCAGCACCACCCAGCACAGAAGAGCGTGAAATTGCAATTCAAGTGGCTGGTCATCTCGGATATGTCCCCGAGGATGTGTTCAATGAGCCATCAACACAGGTTCAGTCTCAGGGTTTCCAAAGCTACTGCAAAAATGAGCTGCACAAGCTAGGATAAAGCGATTCACTTGGGACTGGGAGAGCTCATGGCAACATCCGTTCAACAAGCTGATGTCTATGGTGTTTTACCGTACATTCCGTCTCGCACTTGTCAGCACTGAGTATCATCACTACTGTTGGAACAAGGATCATAACAACTATGGGGTCGTGGCGGCTTTAATGGAGCGATATTTCACTTATTTGAAAAGAGAATGGAAGTCTATTCAAAAGGATGCGGAGTATTTGGTAAAAAAGAAGGAGAATCAAAAGCTCGCAAAGATTCGTCAAAGAGTTAGTTACTGTATCTCTTCTTCATTGTGGACCAAGTCTGATGATGATCTACTTGATTATGTGCAGACCTGTGAGCGCCGTCATGAATGGTGTGATACGGCTAAATTTCCCATTCTAGCATCACAATTCAATGACCCTCGAGTATGCTCAGATACTGAGGAGGTACTGGAAAATGGCCGTCAAGTTTACTGCAAAGTGGGATTACGCTGGCGCTCCCAGTTATTTAATGATTTGGTATTGAAAATGGATAGAGACATAGAGTTTTGTAATCGGATTAAAAAAAAGGGTAAAAAAACTATTGATAGATTGCCAGAATTACGATCGACAGATGATGGTGATATTCCGGAAGGCCTATCATTTCAGGTATTTGATCAAGATTGGCTCAAAGGCTGTAGTAAGATGCAGACTAGCGCCCTCAAGATACTTGACATGCCAGTTATTAGGCCTAATGGTGATGCTCTGCAATAACTTAGTAATTTGTCACGGTATAGCACTGTGACAAATTAAAATTTTGTGAATTATTTGTGCAGGTGTAATAAAATCTGATTATTATCTCTTAAGGATGCAACAACTTGCTAAATATGTTAGAATATAGACAATATGAATTGAAATGTATCACCGTCTCCCTTGCAATAATACTCTATTGCTCATTTTCATTGAGGAAATATTGAAGAAGTTCGATCCAGCTCATGGTGTTCATAATTGTGGACCTGTGCCAGAGTCAACAGGAGTTATCAACTTTGTCAATCACAAATTATATAATATCAGTAAGGCTCACGCAGTTAATGATTTTTTCTTTTCTTGGACCTATTGGTGATTGGAATATGGCATTCCCATAAGGAAGGATTTCAGAATAGTAATACAATCAAGTGAAAGATGAGGTTGAAAGGTACCTTCCGCATGTTGACCTCAACTGAATGAGGAGTGATATAGTGGATGACCTGTACAGGTCGTTGTTGGCCAATACGATGTAGACGATCAACAGCCTGAGCCTCAATGGCTGGGTTCCAATTAGGCTCCTGGAAATGTGGATGTCAGGGTCCAAAAATCAGGGGAGAATTTTGGGGGGCCCCTCACCATTAAATAGACTATATTAGCACAAGTTATATTGAGGCCAGTTCCAGCCGCGGCAATGGATGCAATCAGTACTTCACATTCAGGATTATTGAAGAAATTCTCAAGCGCCTTGTCCTGCGCTCGTGGTGTAATTGTTCCATCAATTCGTGCTGAAAGGATAGAGTGATGGGCAAGAGCAATACCAATTCTACAATATAAAAAAGTCAGATGGAGTCAATTGGTAATGGATGCATATTAGAATTAACGCACAAATCTAGAAATTGGGTCCATTGGGTATAAACCACCGATTTCGTTGGACCACACCTTGTTTGTTTGTTCTTCATTAAGCTTTGTAGGAGGTGTGCAATTTTACTACTCATCATGCATGTTTCCACATCCACAATAGTTCTTGTGATTCTTGGGGAGTTATCCTGAGTGCTCCTGCCCTCGGGGTCTTCCAGCTCCGCCTCCGCAATTGTGTTAAGCATGATGTGATGGTTACAACATATTCGCAGCTTATTAATATTTCTGAAAAACTCTCCTGGTCCTTTGCTTTTGGATGATAGGAATTCTTCATATAATGTGGAATATTCTTGCTGCATGGTCGGGTTGAGTGGGAGCAGCTCATAATGATGGCTAATAGTGGGGAGAGATTCGAGATGTGTGGTTTTGGTGCGGCGCAAACTTAAATGCCGCAATGCCAAATGCAAAATATCCTTGCAACCTTTTGAAAGACTACTCAGGATGAATGGTGACCAGTTATCTTGATCGGCGCTCTGGGGTTGAGTGATGAAGGATATTATGCCCAAAAGGTCATAAATGGTGTTGTGAATAGGTGTGCCCGTTAAACATATTCGACGGGATGAAAGGAGGCTATTAATGGCACGGTGAGTGGCAGTGTATTGAGAGCAAATATAGCTATAAGAGGGGGCAAGGGTTATTGGATATAAAAGGTAATTTGAATCATTTAAGCTCAGCCACTCACTGTGCTTCATCCAAGATTATACAATGCCAATTGATTTGAAAAATGAATGATGTAGAGGGATTGGTTTGCTTAAATTCTTGGGTGATAGTATTGTAAGAAGTGATGATGATATCATATTTTAAGATGTCGGCTTGGGATAATGAGTGACGAGTGGGACCATGGTAGATTTTGGCATGCAGTGCTCCAGCCTGAGCATGCTTGGATATTTCTGATTGCCAGTTGGTAATTAAGCGAGGGGGGAAGATGATCATGGTGGGCGTGGAGCGATGGGGGTTTGCAATCATCCGCTCCTTGGAGGTACCAATTAGAGCAATGGCCTGAATGGTTTTACCTAATCCCATATCATCCGCAAGCAGTCCTCCAAGAGGGGTATTGGTCGAAAGGGATTCAAATGAGCTAACGACCTTGTTTGTAATGATGTGCCTGGCATTAAAAGTGGATCCTGGGGGTGAGGTTGCCCAAAGGTTACGGGCTGATTGGCCATTGGGGATTT
Organism: Austropuccinia psidii; assembly: GCA_023105745.1. Lineage (NCBI taxonomy): Eukaryota > Fungi > Basidiomycota > Pucciniomycetes > Pucciniales > Sphaerophragmiaceae > Austropuccinia > Austropuccinia psidii. Next base: position 6,065,756 of record JALGQZ010000001.1, read on the forward strand.
CTCGATCCCAGAGAAAAGCTAGTCCGGTCTTTTGATGAGGGAGGAGGGGGGTTTGAATAATGGAATGGGGCGGGGTCATCATGGGGAGGTCTGATCCACTGGGTAATTGTATCAGTTTTTGCTTGGAAATCAATGATGAAACAGCAGGATATGAAGCAGGCGTCGAGTTTGAAGCGGGAAATGTCGGAGTAAAGAGTTGACATTGACAATGAGTAGTACAGTCATATTCTTTGAGCATTTTAAGCTTGAAATCTTGTGTTCAAAAGCTTTCCATTATGAATAGAATGTTTGGATACCATGTGAAGAACATCAATGCTAGATTGGGTTTCTGAGATGAGGAGGGATCATTGGCATCAGTCATAAATACTCCCTCAACGAATAATATTTGAGTAGGATTGGATTGGCAATTTTCAATCCATGCCCCACCAGGACCACAGTGCATGAACGTTTTTGGTGCCCCAAGGAATGGTATCAACGTTTGGGAAAGGGTTCCCGGGAGAGAGCCAATAGCATGCTGGTGATTGGGGAGATATACGAATATGTTGTGTTGATTGTGCCATAGGATAATCCAAGAACCTAAGTGGGAATTCTCAGGCTTTAAGGTTATATCACTATTTATTTGAATACGAATATTAATCATCCCAATGCAAAGTGGTTGTGAAGGGGTTGACATGATGGCTATTTTAAATTATTTGGGGACAGTTGGGAATTATATGATTGGGAAGGGTTAGCTAAAGGGAATGAAGAGGAATAAGCGCAGGTGGGGAACTTATATGAGTGGCAGCAACAGGCCAAAAGGGGGATGGCCTGTGATTACGTGCATGGTCTTGATGGAGGTGGGCCTCTTGGGCTCATAATTTTCATATCCGATTTGGGGCATATATCAAGGCAAGGTGGCCAAAATGTGGGTGCACCATTATGACTGCTGGATCTGCAGCGAGTTACGAAACATTTGGTGGAACAAGGCTGACATTAGCACATCCGAAATTGGGTGGGTTGTAGCAGCTTATTGTGGAGGGCATATTAGAGGCATGCGGTCATGTTCGCTGGTGTGACAGCGAACAATGAGCGTATCCTCCCCAGGTTAATTATTCACAGGGACCTACTGGGCAATGTTGGCAGTTTCAAAGGGCAATCTCACTTTGGGGATGTTTGTGTGTGGGCGGGTAAGATATGTTCGGTGGCATGCCACCGAACATGACTTTGGTTTGGCCTGAAGTTTTTTGCTGACTGATGCATACTGGGCTTTCAGGGGGAATGTGTGGGATGATCAAAGGGGGCGCCAGCCGTGAGCCGTGATCCACATATACATTCAGCCCTATGGCGTTTGAGGCAAGTACTAATCCACCGAGATTGGCATCCGGGTCTTTGCCTCATGCGCGTACAGAACTCCGGAGAAAGAGGCCACACGCCCAAGGGATTTTTTGGCTGCAAGCCAGGTGCCACAACTTGCGCGGGGCGTGTGAGAACGTAAAGAAAATGACCCGCGGTGGGAGATCCCCACGCAAACATAACCAGCCTCAGCAATCATAGGCTGGGATTATTCTAATGTGGATGAGGCTGAAGCAAATCCACACTGATTGGCCTCAGGTTTCCACGCGCAAGCGGGTGAGCGTCTGCAGTCAAGCTGACAACCCGAGCAAGAAAATACGCAGCTGGAAGACTGGCAGTAAAATGTGTTCCAGGCGTGTGAAAGTTGCCTGCGTATGACCCATCGGGGGTGCGTATGAAAGCGTGTGGCTGCCCGACAATGAACAAGCGGGCCAGTCATTGTTTGCCCCAACCATGGCACCAGAGTGAATCAACTCTTTGTGTATGACCCAAATATTAAGTCATCCCATTATGACCCACTTACATTAACTTGGATTACATGCGCATCTGTGCCGTAGTTAGGCAGAGCTGTCCAACAAGGTGCATCAAAGGGATGCAGGTGAGAGATATGACTCGATGGCTTGACGTGATTGCATGTTACATTGTTGAACAGCTTTTTGCTCTGCCCCGCAGTACACATTTACAAAGGTGTACTGCGTACTACAGTGTCGACTGTACTGTACAGATCAGGAAGGTGTAATACTACTTGAGCCTGCATGCATATAGCAAATGTGCATGCACGTTCCGATCGTTTGCATTTACGTAGCTCATGTGCCACATGCTCAGCATTGCGTTTCACCCGATTTGCACACGCAAGCTGAGCATGTCATGGTCAAAAGCACCGTGTGAAAGTGCTCAGTAAAGCCATGGAATGAACTAATTCTGCAATAGCTCACTGGAAGGCTCAGTTTGGAGCACTTCACCAAAGCGTGTGAAATGCTGCACCTTGCTGAAATGTCATCCGATGCTGTGCCAAATGCTCAGAGTGTGCGCATACAAAAACGACTGAGCAATGGCTCAGCATGGTGCATTTGATATTGTTATATCTATAGCTCAATCACTGTGCAATTCCAATGTTCAGCCACTGAGCATTTCAATTATGACCCGAAAGCAAACCTGAGCAATGGGTCGAGGCAAGCTCACGCTGTATTCACTTGTCTTACAGCCCCCCCCTTTGTTCACATACTATTACCAGGCCATATGGCCGGTAATCTCGCCGCAGTCACTTGTGACCAAATGCACCGGGTGCTTTTCTGCATGGGTCACTTGTGCATTGCACCCACAATGCACATTCAACATGGGCCTCACGACCACCCTCCTGGGTGATCGGGTGACTATTTAAGGAAACAAAGGGGATTTGACTCAGCTTGACAATTCAATAAATTGCAATACTCAGTGGTGCATTTGATATTGTTATATCAATTGTTCAATTACTGTGCAATTCAAATGTTCAGCCACTGAGCATTTCAATTATGACCCGAAAGCAAACCTGAGCAATGGGTCGAGGCAAGCTCACGCTGTATTCACTTGTCTTACAGCCCCCCCCTTTTTTCAAAGACTATCACCAGGCCATAAGGCCGGTGATCTTGCCGCGGTCACTTGTGCATTGCACCCACAATGCACAATCAATAAGGGCCTCACAACCACCCTCCTGGGTGATCGGGTGGCAATTTAAGGAAACAAAGGGGATTTGACTCAGCATGACAATTCAATAAATTGCAATACTCAGCCAGACCCCCATTGTTCTTCTGCCTCACGCGAGCATTTCACCTCTCAGTTGCAGCATTTGCTGAGACTCAGCTTCAATTTTGCCCACATGCCTTGAAGCTGAGACTTTTGCGGGTGCTGCAACTGCTGAGATTGTCTCAGCTTCACCTTGGTATAAAAGACCATCTTCACATGACACGCACTTCACTTTCTTTCTCACCTGCTCCACTTCGTTCAACCTCACCCGCGTTTGTCCTTCTTGTGCGTATTGCCCCTCGTCTTCCTGCCTTTCCAGTCTTTTCTTTTGCACTCGACTAACCCCACTCCCCTTCCTGCTCGCTTTTTGTTTTTCCTGCTAATACTTTCAGAACCCCACTTCTATCTACTTTGTACGTTTTCTCCAATTAAACTTTCGTCAACATTATGTACCGATATTAATATTTTTCTTTCTTCACGACTTCCTTCCAGACTTTTAAAAACTTCCGACTAGAGCGTCTTTAATTTGATTCCGTTTTATATTTATATAAATCATCGTATGTCTTCCTTTTCTTTCTTGATTGCTTACTTTCTATTCAGTTACTAACCTGTTTTGTTTTGTTTTTAGATGTCGTGCACGTTATGCACCAAGCGGGGTATCCCCTGCATTCGTTCCTCGACGACGAACGACGCTTGTGATGCTTGCCGACAAGCACACAAGAAATGTTCGTTCGTTGTCCGCCCCTTCCGACCACGAGGCCAGACGAGTTCTTGCCCAAGACGCCCTTGCGAGGACTCCTTTGTGGTCGACGATGATGAAACCATTTCCGAGCGTGAATGGACGCCGGGCCCCCAAACAGGCCAACGGGAACGATTCCGGACGATTAGCCCTGTCCCCTCCAGTATCGATTTGTCCACTCCCCCTCCTAGGCCACCATCCGATGGTCACTTCACTCCTCGACCGGAGCGAAGTGATTATCCGGCCGATGAAGGATGGCGATGGCGAGAGGACATTCGAGCTTGGGCTGATCGTCACCATGTCTTATCACCGATGGGATTCAAACGCCAAAGTAAGTTTTATTTCTCCTCTTTATCTCATTTCTCTTCACGCAATAATACTGACTTTTTTCCATTACTCATAGAACCAAACCCCCCGAATCCCCCCCGACACGACTCTCCCGTTCCCAGTTTGCCTCGCGAGCAAACCCCCCGGCAACCCACTCCAGGCCCGAGTGGCACCCGATGGTCTGAGGAATTATTCCGTGGTAAGCAGCCAAAGTTTCATTTCATTTTCACTTTCACTTTTGAGTCGAGTGAACTGACACTTACTCCTTTTTTAGAACCCTCCCGAACCGAAGAGCCACCTATTCCTGGCCCGAGTCCATCGTCCCAACCACCTGAGGACGATACGACTCGTGAGCCAGAACCTGAGGTGGCTCCTACGCAATCCACAGAGGAACCTTATGGTAAGTCACCCCTTTTTTCTCTTCGATCCATATCCACTTTTCCTCATTTTTTCTTCGACCGTCTCCAGATCGTCCCGCCACTCCTCGCTCGATCATCATCATCGACGATACGCCCGTGGGATCACCCCATCCCCCTCCCCCTTCTTCTTCACCGACTCCACCATCTTCCCCTTCCACTCCAACCCCGGTTCCCTCCCCAGAGATCCCTTCCAGTGCCCCCGAGAACCCCAACGCCTCCTCCCCCCCGGTGCCAAGCTCCTCTCATTCCCACGATGACGCTCGCCAGGAATTCACCAACCTGCGACCGACCCTAATGATTCCTCGAGCCATCATCCACGATTCGATCAACCAAATCTTGTTGGAGCATCGTCACTTGCTCCACATGATTCCTTTCGTGGATGCAACTCATCGAAATGAGATGCACCGGGAATTCCGGGAGGAACTAAACTCCCTCCTTGCCCAGGCACTGGAGGCTTATCCAAAGGAGGACATAACCGGGATAGTCTCCAAATTCCTCGAAAAATAAAAATTTAAAAAAAATGTCATTATTTCCTCTTTTTATTTTTTGTAATACTTTCTTTTGAATAAAATATTTGTCTTCAATTATTGTTATGTTCAAATTCTATTACATTCTTTGTTCACGTAAAAATTACTTATTTCCTCCTTAGAGAAAAACCCTGATTGCGTGAGAATTATTTTTGTAAGTGCCCCACCAAGAGTTTGAGTGAGTATTTGTTTTCGTGAACCTCTTTTTCTCAAAATGCGCCAATAGTTGCCGTTATCCTCTCCTATATTTTCTTCTTCCATGGTTTAGAGCCATACCCATTCCTAACTGTAAAAAAGCGGGAGGTTCCTGTATGTGAGCAATCGAGTCCAGATTCGTGAAACATGGCCTTTCCTATGGTCACACGCTATTAGTCTTACTCATGTATTGAATTGTTTAAATTGTCTAGAACCTTCACAAGCGTAAGGATTGGCGTGTGACTTGTCGGGAGGCTGCACAGGCGTAAGGATTGGCGTGTGAATTGTTGGGAGCCTGCACAGGCATAAGGATTGGCGTGTGAATTGTTGGGAGCCTGCACAGGCATAAGGATTGGCGTGTGAATTGTTGGGAGCCTGCACAGGCGTAAGAATTTGTCAGCATTGTTGGCAACCCTCCCATGCGTAAGGATTGGCGTGTGAATCGTCGGAAGCCTGTACAGGCGTAAGGAATTTTAGCACTTTTGGGACCCTCCCCAAGCATAAGGATGGGCGTGTGAATTGTTGGGAGCCTGCACAGGCGTAAGAATTGGCGTGTGAATTCTTGGGATCCTGCACAGGCTAAAGAAAATTTCAGCATTGTGGGGAAGCTTCACAAGCGTAAGAATTGGCGTGTGAATCGTCGAAAGCCTGTAAAGGCGTAAGGATTGGCGTGTAAATTTTTGGGAGCCTGCACAGGCCCAAGGATTGGTGTGTGTAGCGTTGGCACCCCGCATAGGCGTAAGGAACTTTCAGCATTGTCAGAACCTGCACAAGCATGAGGATTCGCGTGTGAAGCATTGGCATCCTGGACAATAGCTACAAACCAGGACAGATGTACGATGGCATGCCACCATACATAATCCACTTCACCCCTTTTTCATGTGAGACACCCCATCTCCCGCACTTGAATCCATCCAATCCTGGTGTATATTGTCCTCTGCCTTACCTCACCATTACTTACCCAACCCACTTGCAAATCTCCTCATTCTTTGAATCGGCATGAGATTGTATTACCATCCCTGATTTGATAGCCCGCTCTCTCGCCAATCTCATAATAGCCATTGCTTTTTTGCCGCATTGTTTTTGCTAACCTGCTTGAGCATTGTGCGGACATACCCACTAGTGTCGTGCTTTCATTGTCCTGTGCTGGATCAGTATAATGAACAAATGTACTACTGGCCCACACTACCTGAATGAGCCCATGACATGCGGATAGATCAATCCAAAAATGCTCATTTGGGAAAATCAATTTTCCCCCTGTACACCGCTTTGACGCATCTCTTTGAATTTGGCCGGTCCGCTTATCAGCTTGAAACCACCATCCCGAAGCATACAGCGATGCATCCTTATCAACATGAGGTGCGTTTTTGAATCCATTCATGGTGAAAGTGAGTGCGGAAGCGAACTCGAATGCACCCTGATTTGCCGGAATATTGCCTTCATAGTTGACTTGATCAAAAGACAGAACCCCCAATGAGTTGTAGCAATTTTGAATCTTCTGAAATAAATTATCCCCAACATATCGTAAGGATTGACCTAGAATGCGACCCACCGAGCTAAGATTGGCACCTCCGTCCCGCCATTCATCTTTTGCATTTTCAATTTTGCCAGCACTACCATACAGACCAAATTGTTCATTCTTCGTGGTGCATTTGCGCCACCCAATCGCGAACATAAATCCCTCCAGTAATGCTCCATTTGTTGCAATAGGGTCGGTGAAACTCTTTTCGCGAAATAGGAATTGTGATAATTCATCCCATTGATTGACCTCGACTTCACTCATTGTTGTGAATGGTCGGAATTTGACAAGGGCAATGAGTAATCCGGTTGAAGAGAAAATTGCCACACGCCCAAAGTGAATGCGTTTGATCTGATTGACATCCACAAGCCTCCAAATTTCACTTGGGGTGATATTTGCTGATACTGGCATTGATATTTGTGCTGTTGGGCGAGAGGAGGAAAACAACCTATTCATTCGGGTCGTTTTGCGCTCATTTGTCTTTTGGGATCTGCTACTATTCCCAAGTGGTTGAGGGATCACTACGTGTTGAAGCACACAAGATATCAGATACTGCCAAGGAGCTTTCTTTGGCACACATCCTTTGACTTCCCTGTTGGAGCCCACATGACATTGGCACAATCTGAACCGACTAAAGCCCATGTTCTTCAGTGGGGCCCAATGAGGGTGCCACATAAATGTGGAAGCATATATATATATCTATATATATACACTGAGATTAAGCGAGTAACTCACACTTTCCTTCCTCAGCCCGACGCTTTCTCGCGAGTTCCCTTTTACGCTCTTTTCCTTTTTTCGTGAATGGCATGCTTTCAGCAGAAAATGAAATGAAACCAAATGATTACTGATTTCTTAATATCACCTAAATTGGATTGCGGTGGATGAATCTTTTTTAATTGCGGCTAAAAAGAAAGCTCACGCCTGACCTTGGCAAATTCACGATCTCAAATACCTGAACCTGAAAATTGCAGTGGATAGTGCATTATTCAATTTTACACATTGATGTTCCCATGCAATCACTTTCCAATCCAACCATTTGGAATATTGCAAGCACACGCAAATGCAATATGCATCCTGCTGCGGATCCCTAGCTATCCTAGTCCTCTTGAAAGACACAGGAACATTTGGCCTATTATGGGCTGGCGGGAAGTGATAAACGCGACTTCGCGCAATGCACCCGCGTGTGCTACTCGCGGGCACATCGCCTGACTCAGCTTGCGTCTTGTCGGAGTCTTCGCAATGATGTACGGACACATGCCGCCGTACAATTACTATTGGTACTCAGACTGTGGCATCCGGGAAGTAGTAGGATACGAAGTCATGATTATTAAATTCATAAATAACTTTGCAAAATTCAATTACAATCTATCTAGTACAAAGCTAATCTAAAATGGGTCAATCCTGGTTGTGAGTTTAGCTGACCTGGGTACCGTCATGGTGACCTCATCACTTGAACCAAGCCCGCGATTCGCCACCCAGGCATCACCAAAGTCTAATACTAAGCATCGTGCAAAATCAAATCTAAGAGGTACAGTGGGGTTAAAAGACTCTGATGAGAAGAAACTTTTATTCAGTAAATTACATATATACTTATTAGTACGTAGCCACACTGGCTCCACTAGATTTTTACCCTCTGAAAGTTTTGCGGAAATGTCAATTAGTGCTAAAGCCCCTTTAACTGAGCTTGTTCTCCAGTCATCTGAGCATACCATCAAACCACGAACCCCCGCCGCACAGAATGCCGCTAATATACCATAGCAAATTCAATTGATTCCAAGATTCTTGTGACACGCCAAAAGATCTTTGATGGCCTCATTTTTTTTTGAGTTCGTGAGTTTGCCTTTGATGCCATTAACTTCGACCTTTGTATGTGCACGTACCATGTTGTATGCAATCATCAAATGGATAACTGTATCCATTAGATCCTCCAGGTTCTTGTGCGGCTTTGTGGATATCTCATTGTCAGCCCCGCCACCTTCAATGCTGAGTTGGGTTGCACGTTGCTTCGATTTACTCAAGCAGGAGGCAAGGTATTCAACTGCTCCCCGTTCGAGTCCAAGAGGATCGGTCGAATTTGATGTTGGTGCAACATATGGTTTGGGTGCAATCACATCGTATGAGACTAAACTAATGGATTCAAACATAACATTTGCCCAAAAATGTTTAACTGGATTGGCGGGGTAAAGAAGGCTCTGAACCATTTTGAAGAAGGAGTGTTCAGATTTTGCGAGATTATCTGGAGGTTTAGCTGATTCCTTCATCAATTTGAGATTCCAAATGTTGTGATCAAAAAACGCTTCTGTTTCGGTTGGCTTAAAAAAATCTAACCCTGTATATTGCAATTTATATCACCAGTCAACAGCCAATAATCAAGTATCATGCACAAAGATAAAAAAAAACTCACCTGCCATCTCAAGGTCCTGCAGCCAAGCCGACATTTTAAGATCTCGGTTACTGATCACCTTAATACCAACGGGCAGGAATGTATGAGCATCCTTTGTTGGTAAATTGTCCCATCTATTTTTGTAAATCCTATTGATATTATCAAGCCCCCTTTTCCATGATTGTTGAGTAATATTGGAATGATAATTCAAAATGCCTGCAAACTCTTCCATGCAGGATAAAAATATTCCTTGAAAATTCGCAGCGGATGACACTTCGGGCTCAGCGTTGGGAATTATATCAGTCATATCTCGTCCCATTGTATCATGTTTAATTGTTTCCCTTTCTTGAAAGGCTTGAATATTCCGAGGAGAGGCGGGAGGGGTTGCATCATGCATTGTTTCATTGGGTATCGGGGGACTTTCTGTATGTGGAGCTTCATCATGGATTGTTTCATTGAGTATTGGGGGGGGTTCAGTATGCGGAGGTTCATTATCAATATGGTCCCCTTCAACATTGATAATTTCATCACCTTGATCGCGAGAATCGTTTGCGGCTTCAAAGGTACGGCGTTTTTTGTTTGTTTTTTTGGTCGCATGTATATTTGGTCTTTTTCCTAATCCTTTGCCTGGAAATCCAATTACGACTCGAGATCCTTCAGGTAGAGATTCTCCCACCTCCACACCTGCCCATATATTGTAAGCAGCTATTTTTATCAATTTTGTTTTGAATTAGTAATGGACTTACGGTTCAAATCCATTTTGAGCAGGCTCATGGCTTCAGCAATCTTTTGACGCACATAATCAGGAATTTTACTATCATTTTGGATTTTTTCGAGCCTTGGGATTGTTTGAGCAATTTTGGAGACAAATTGTTCCTTGGATATAATTTCCACCTCCCCACTGAAAATTACATCATCTTGCCCATCATCTTCTGTCGGTGCACAAGGTTCAACAGTCTTTTCCTTCTCATAACTTTTAAAATTCGGTTTCTGAGAGCTTGGAGGCTGCCCTGAAATAAAGGCTATGACACAATATCAGGTTTTGAGAGATTTGAAATATTCAAGATGGATGCATACTCACATTCCGGAAGAACTGGTGGATCTTGATTATCTTCATGTGACTGGCTCTCTACTTCAATGCCTAATTCACGACTACTGGCGATATCAGAGATTTCACTTCCACTCTCTGGGGCTGAAGTTGGTCGTTCATTGAATTCAGTTGAATTTCCTGGGGTTCGGGCCATAGCGGAGGTAGTTTATTAAGCAAATAGAGGTGACGAGTTGATTGATAACTTGTTTGAAAATTTTTTGATAAAAGATCCAAATTCAAGAAAAAAGGTGCAAGTAAAATAATTGCATTTGCAAAATGCAATTTGTCGGGAAATTGAAGGAGGCGATGTTTTGCAAATTATTTCATATCATGCAAATGAAATCACTTCCCTGTGAGACATTGAATAAAGTTGACTAGTGAGAAACCTACTAAAGTCAACTTTTGAACTATTCAATGCTCATGAGGTAAGGACTAAGCAAAGTATTCATTTGATTGATATGAAATAAAATGGTTTTGTCGGCGAAACAGGAGACACAATTCTTGTCTTAAATAGTCCACTTATTAGGTTTTAATTTGTGAGTCTCATGATTTAAACCCTAGCCACAACATGGTGAATATACTGACCAATATCCCCTTAGGTCCTGTTGGCAGAGAAGGCCACTCAGCATATTTCGGCAATTGCGTTCATCGTGTATGCCAACAAGCCACCATACTGTACACTATGGATGTAATACGGAAGCGTGAGGAGGGTAACTGTTGTTGGAGGCATGTCGGGAGGGCACTACATGAGCGTAAGGATGGTAAGCAGTGTCGGGAGAATGTCGGGAGGGAGGGTAACTGTTGTCGGAGGCATGTCGGGAGGGCACTACATGAGCGTAAGGATGGTAAGCAGTGTCGGGAGAATGTCGGGAGGGAGGGTAACTGTTGTCGGAGGCATGTCGGGAGGGCACTACATGAGCGTAAGGATGGTAAGCAGTGTCGGGAGAATGTCGGGAGGGAGGGTAACTGTTGTCGGAGGCATGTCGGGAGGGCACTACATGAGCGTAAGGATGGTAAGCTGTGTCAGAGGCATGTCGGGAGGGCACTACACAAGCGTAAGGGTCATCAGTGGTGTCGGAGGCATGTCGGGAGGGCACTACATGAGCGTAAGGATGGTAAGCGTTGTCGGAGGCATGTCGGGAGGGTACTACACAAGCGTGAGGATGGTAGGGGCGGGGGTGTGAAAGCGTAAGGAGTGGTGAGGACGGAGAGGGGCGGGCAGTGTCGGAGTCTCATCCGGATGGAGGGTGGTGCGGGTGCGTAAGCATGCTAAGCGTCGGGGAGGCGGAAGCCAATGAGGTGAAATTACACGAACGTTGCGCATAGTGTTGAAATGGGTTTGGGCTTTGAGTGACATTCTCATGTGACACATGTGACGATTGACGTTGTCTTGACGCTGACGTGACGTGACCCACTAAATCCAGTGACTATAAAGTGACACTAACGCGACTGAAGCAAGATTTTATACTGACCGCGGTGCGACGTGAAGTCAATCGCCGACAATTGACGCGAGATTCGCCCTGGTGTCTTATTGTTATAACTGTCAGTGACTATAACAATAATAGAATAATTATAATTTATTATAATTATTAATATTTTTTTTATTATATTTTTATAATAATAATTATATTTAAATTTGTGGTTATAATATTTTATTATATTCTATATTTCTATTGAGGACAGTCATAGTACTTTTGATTTTGCTACTATTATCAAGAGTTTCATAGACAAACCTTACAGACAAGCTCTTTTGAAAAAGCCTTTCCCAAAGGGTGGACAATGGAACTAGTTCCTGATGTGGCTCCGCGAAACATCTCAAGTAGTATTGATATGGCTAATATTATAGATCACAGGAGGCAAAAGCCCCAAAATATCATTAATCTAGTGGCTGTTGGCTCAGATGTGCCAAAAACATATTGGCAGGCTGTCCGTCATGAAAAAGGAAGTGCGTGGAGGGAAGCAATAGACGACAAAATTAAAGCATCAAAAAGCATGCAGTATGGAAAGTAGTAGATAAGTCAAAAGCTCATAATCTATTAGGCACTACCTGGGTATTTTAGGAGAAAGAGGAATCGAAGGGAAATATCACCAGGTACAAGGCACGGTTGTGCATGAAAGGGTTTGCTCATATTGAAGGTCTGGATTATAACAAGACCTTTGCACCAACTGGGAGGATAACTACTCTAAGGTTTCTCCTGGGGTATTGTGCCTCACATGATCTTGAAATTCATCAAATGGATGTCAAGACCACTTTTCTTTATTGGACTCCTGAAGAAAAGTTCTTTATAAGATACCCTGATGGTTATCCTCATTGTATGAAACAGGGAACTTGCCTACAGCTGTTAAAAGCGCTGTATGGCCTAAAACAAAGTCCTCAATGCTGGTACAAGCATCTTTCCAAAGATTTTGAACAGTTAAATTTCAGTCCAAGTAAATCTGATGGATGTCTCTTTGTTAAAAATGGAGGGTCGCAATGCTATGTCTTTCTTCATGTAGACAACATCATCATTGGAGGAGACTTGATGCAGGTGTCAAAGTTTAAAAATGATATTAGGTCATTCTTTGAGATGGATGACTTAGGAGAGGTGTCTTTTGTTCTTGGTATCAAGGTAACTAGGGATAGAGTACTCAAAACCGTTTCTTTGTCGCAGGAGTTTTACATAAACAAGATCCTTGGAGAATATGGGATGCAGGACTGCAAGTCAGTTGTAACACCCATGATCCAAAATGAACGACTGAATCCTACCACCGTCAAGGAAGAAATCAACGGGTTTGATTATCAAAAGGTGGTGGGGCTGCTCAATTACTTGTCAACCTGTACTTGGCCAGACATAGCATTTGTAACTTCAGTCTTGTCTCAATTCCTAGAAAAGCCTTCGGCAGAGCATGTGGCTGCGTTCAAAAGGGTTTTGCGATACTTAAAGGGTACCAAAAAAAGATGTTTTGATGCTTGGAGGAAAGGCCTTGGAAGGCTCAATAACAGGTTTGTGTTATTCAGATTGTAGAAGCAATTTTGATGGTAGATCTTTCTCTGGGTATGGATTTATGTACGGGGGTTTGATTACGTGGAAGACCAAGAAGCAACCAACAGTGGCACTATCAACAACTGAAGCTGAACTCATTCAAGATACAATATGGGTAAAGGGTTTAATTAAGTATTTCAAGCTTCAACCAAATATCAAGATATGCTGTGATAGCCAAGGAACAATAGCTTTGTGCTGCAACCCTCTTTATCATCATTGGACGAGGCACATTAACATACAAATCAATTGCTTATGGGACGTGATTGAACATGAATGGGTGGACTTTGCGTATATCTCAACAAATGAAATGTGGGAAGACATATTAACAAAAGGCCTTGGGAGAATCAAGAACATCAAATGCAAGAGGTCTATGAAGTTAATCACACACTCAAACATGAAGGGGTGTCAAGATTGTCGTTGGAAATTAGAATAGTAGTGTAATTTCTAAATAAAAGTTAAAAGCCATGGTGTTAAGATCACCCTGTACTATAAGGGACCGCAGCTCCATGACTATCATTGTTATCTAGAATCTATCTCATATAGGCCTGTGAGGATTAAACCAAGTTTTTACAATCATGATTAAGATGTTTAATGGCTGTATAAATAGACCACACTTGTGTATTTTTGTTTCCTCATCTTGTAGTGATTAGTTCTTTTCTCAAATATAAAGCTCTAATCCTCACAGGTTTTTCATTTCTCACTTTGTTTCTGTTCTTTGTATATGATTATCCTTTTGTGATTGATTCTTTTCTCAAATACAAAGCTCTTATCCTTACATCACTTAAGCCAATAACCCTGAATAAGAAAGAAATTATTTCTTTTCTTGGCTTTGCCAGTTATTACAGAAAACACCTGAAAGACTTTGCAATTCTAGCCAAGTCACTCTATATATTCTGTGATCAACAGACAGTATTTGAGATGACACAGGAAAGAATTGAAGCTTATGAGAAGATAAGGAGAGCTCTTGCAGAAGCACCTTTATTCCGCATGCCTGACTGGAATATACCTTTTAAATTTGACATTGATGCATGTGGAGATGGATTAGGGGAAGCCCTACATCAAGTCCAAATTATTGATGACAAACCAACAAAGGGACCAGTTTGTTACATCTCAAGACAAATGAAACCAACAGAAGCCAGACATGGTACAAGCCAGATGGAGTGCTTATGTTTGGTATGGGCACTAGAGAAATTAAACTATTATCTTGATGGAAGTGTTTTTAAAGTTAGAGCTGACTGTAATGCCGTGAAATCACTTCTTAACATGAAAAATCCCAACAAACATATGTTGAGATGGCAAATAGCTATTCAATAATATAGAGGTAACATTACTATAGTTCATAAAGCAGGAAACATTCACAAGAATGGTGATGGACTTAGCAGGTGGGCATTAGCCAATACTTCTGATAACCCAGCTTATGTACCTTTGGAAGCAGAACCACAGATTCCAATTGAAGGAATTAACATGACTGATATTGGGACTGAATTCTTTGAAGAAGTCAGAGAATTTCCATATCTTGACTTCCATATTAGACAAAGACTGAAAAAATACATCATTATTCAATGCACTGGATGAATTTTGGAAGAATTCCTATTCTGAAGGAAGATTTCACTTGTTTGATGTGATAATTTACCATAGAACCAAACATTCTTGTGTAATGACATTGTGTAGAAGATTGCTTATCAATACCATTCTTCATGAATGCCATGAGAGCATCTACTCTGGACACCTGTCAGACAACAGAACATTTGAAAAAGTGAAGAACTGTGCAGGGCGTCCATCTTGGAGAAAAGAAACCATTTAATATTGCCATACCTGTGATAGATGCCAAAAAAGCAAAAAGGAGTACAGGCAAGAAATTTGGACTAATGATTCATATTCAAGAACCAAAATACCCTTGGGAAGTTTTTCACATGGATTGGGTCACAGAACTTCCTCCAAGTGGTGAAAAAAGCTATAATGCTTGTTTTGTCATTGTAGACAGATAGAGCAAAACTCCCATCTTCTTACCATGTCATAAATATGACACTGCTATGGATACATCTCTTCTTCTATGGAGTAGAGTTATTTCTAATACAGGGGGATTTAAGAATATTATAAGTGACAGAGATCCCAAATTCACATCTTCCTTTTGGAACAATCTTTACAGATTTTTTGGGACTAAGTTATCATTCCCAACAGCATATCACCCTCAAACCAATGGAATAGCAGAAAGAATGATTCAAACTTTAGAGGATATGATCAGGCAATTCTGTGCTTATGGGTTGAAATTCAAATACTCAGGTGGCTTTACCCATTACTGGTGCACTCCAATACCTGCATTGGAACTGGCATTCAATACATCAGTCTATTCTTCTAAAGGCCAAACTCCTGCTATGTTAGAAAAAGGATGGAATCCAAGACTCCCAGCAGACACACTGAGGAAGGACTTGATTGACATTCATCCTGCACCTTCCAGCTTCAATATAATGCTTGATAAAGTGAAACATCCTGAAAAACAGAGTGTGAGCCTGCAATCATGTAAACCTTTACCTGCTATACAGACCCCAATCACTTTCTTTAAAAATTTTGTCTTATTTTCTTTTATTATTTGTATAAATTTCAAATACTTCAATTCATTATATTAGAATATGAATTTAATCCTTTTGCTATGACTGATTCCTAAATACATCATAGTATAAAGCTCCCACTATGTCATCAATCCTGTTGTTATATCTGCTCATGCTTCTATAACAGATCTTTCCTCATTTGAACAAAAGTTATTTCATATTATTTTGAATTTGAATTTGTAATTACAATACTTAAAGAGGATTAATTCTCTTTGAATTAATCCTCAGAGCTCTTAACCAAATATATTTTGACAATTAAAATTACTTACATTTTATTTTAGAAATATTAGCGCTCTCTCCTTTAAAGTGATTAAATTCACTCTTACCATTTATAATACTGTTGAAGCTTAAATACCAACAGTACATCATTATAACCCAAGTGATGGGTCTATTAATTTCACTAAAATAGTATTCCACTTATAATTATTTTATTAAATTACTAATGTTTAGTCTGGAAGCCACAAAAGAGGCGCCAGCTAACACAGAGTATGAATGATGCATTTGACTATGCAAAAGAGAAGTGGGACAAGAGTCAAAAAGTACCAGACTTCAAAGTAGGGGACTTAGTTCTAGTTTTCAACCTTGAATTTTTATAATATCAAAGGCCCAAAGAAGCTGAAAGATTCTTCTGTAGGACCTTTGGTTATTGTTGCCTTACATGGAACCAATGCAGTTCAAGTGGGATTAAGTGGTGAATTGGAAAATAAACACCCCACTTTTCCAGTCAGATTGATAAACCCTTATCACCCAGCTGACAAAGAATTGGTTCCTGTAAGGAACCCAACTCCTTTAACTGTACCACCAGTGGAACAGAATGAAGACAAAAAGATAAAGAAAGTCATTAAAAAAGGAGAATTAGGGCAAAAAATCAAAGAGAATATCTTGTCAGATATAGAAATCCAGTACATGAAGATGAATGGCTGGCAGAATCAGAAATAACTGACTCCGATAAGCTCTCAAGAAGATTTAGACATTAAAGAAGGCCAAAAGCCTGAATATGTCTATAAATGTGGTTTAAATTACTTTATCTGAGTAACGGAAAGAGGTTGGGCAGTGGACATTAGCCACCTTTGGGGCCTTTTTCTTCCTGATACCATTAATAAAATTGTAGTACAATTTTATTTTTTGGTTGGAGGGAATGTGAGCTTTGAGGTATATTTTACATACCCAAATAGGCCACAATTATCTTAAAAATACATTCTTTACTATGCATAACCCAGAAGTCATGCATATATTCAAAATTCATCATTTTTGGTTCAAGAAAAGATGAATACCTTTTTATTAAGTAAATAAATCCATGGATTTAAGGCCAGATTTGGATTCTACACCGAATTCCACCTAGGGTAGCTCCATAGAGTGAATAAGCTCGAATCAACTCTTTGAGGTGGTAATATGGAAAAAACTTCAATACCAAGTCATCAATACCACATCAAAGATCTGTGAAAAATTTTATTTTTCTCAATTTCATGCCAAAATAATTGGAATGGGAGAAATCCCATGTTACATATACACTAAGAATAGTTTTATGCATGTTTGTGGCACTTAATATTATGGTATTCTTACATACAATTTTGGTACACCCATAATGGATATCTCACTTGAAGCCTGAATTTCTATTTTGATGTAAAAAATAGTCAAGGGGGACAAAAGAAATCAAAGGGAGCCAGGGTACCCAACTTCTAAGGCCTTTGAGGCATGGAAAGCTCCAAAGCTTAGATCCATGGCTGATCTTGGCCCAATTAGTAAACTAAAACCTTTTGGGAACCTTGTTACCAAGTCAAAACTTCATTATATCATAAGAAAATAGCCAATAAGGTGCTATTTTGATGTGCCAAGGAGGTAAGGAGCAACTTGGACTCCTGTAACCATAGCGATTATTACTTATTTTCCATGGATAAACCCCAAAAGAGTAATAAAAACCCTTTTTGGACTAGTATCCATTGATTTACCTCATAGCAACCAGCCATATATTGCTATTTGCAATTCTACATAGAAATGAGGTAAAAACTTCAAAAATTCACCAAAAATTTAATTCTTAATGAATCTTCATGAAAGTTTCAGTAACAATTAAGAGCTGTATAGCTCATATAGAAACTAAAAAAAATTATAATCTTATTGGTAAAATTCAAAGTGTTCCTTACAGTCCATTTTTGATGATTCCACATGAAATACTGAATCATTAAAATTTCACAGAAAATACACTCTGGCATGAAATTTCCAATAACATTAATAACTTTGAGAAAGAAATGATTATTTTAGAACAAAATAATATTTTCAGTTATTAATCCTTTTATTCTTAACCATAAATGGGTTGGTAGTCATGTAAAAGCATCAATTAAGTAATTATGATAATCTTATATGACAACAGATGATGCAATCAATAATCCAAAACGTTTTATTGTTTTCTCACTCACTGGCTTTTCATGTTGCTCCATGGCACTCCTCTGTGATCTGTCTTATACTTAAAAGAGGCCTCCTCTTGCTTTTTTTTCCAAATCATCACATTATTCTATTGTACCTTTATTAACAACAAGTAGGTATTACTTAGAACTTTTCATAAGTGTTTTTTTTCTTTCAGAATGAATAAGAAAGACTTGAAATAATAGAAATTAACTATATATTGTTGTAATACTGTTATATATCCATCTTTGATCCTGCAAATCCACAATTATCTGTCAAATTTCTCTAGTTTTATCTTTAATAAGTTCTTTGGAGTATCAGTGAGTTATTTATCTTAATTCTTAAAGTTTTTCTCTAGTAATTGTTTTCTCCAAGAATTATATTTATAATTATTCTTACATAAGATAATTATATATTAAAATAATATTATTATTTTAATAAAGAAGTTTTATTATTCAATACTTCTTGTAATTGATTCTAGTAGACAATTACTTCTTACTGTTATAACCACTAGTAGTGTATAGCAAGTAAAAGAAATAATTAATGAATTATTTACTTAATAGTGGTTATAATAATCCTTATTATTATGTATAATAAGAACATTCATAGTACTGTTGATTGATAGTAATATTATCAACAGTTTCATAGAAAAATCTTACAATTTATTTACTATCTATAAATAGTAAAATCACTTAAGATTCAATTTAATAATGTAGGATTTTATATTGAATAAAGTACTATCTGTTTAGAATGTCTAATTGAATAATTGATTATTTATAATTCTGGACAAAAACAATGATTCAAAGGCTCTGTTTATGCCTTCAGAGAAACTCACATGATTCATAATGGATATAGAGGATGTGCTCAAGTCAAAACTGAAAGCCCATGCCTTGAAGTAAATTTATTAACTTAAGGTAACTTATTTTTCATTTCAATTTGAAGCTACCAGTGTTATTCCTGACTCTGAGTAACTTTAAACCTCTTGTGGGTTAATTATTTGAAGTTTTACTATGAAGTAAGCTTATTTATATTAAATTATACACATGAAAAAACTCAAAAATAAAGCTTCAAGTTAAAATCTCTTGTACTGGACTTTTAATTAATTTTTAAAGAAATATTAATTTTCTGTAGCAATAGTTAAGAAGGTTAATTGAAAGGCTAATTCTCAATTAATTCTGTTTGAAAAATATACTTATAATTTGATTTATAAACAGATAGCATTGAGGTGTAAGCTGTGTGAAAATTTCAAGCAAATCCATTAAGAATTAGATTTGCAATGAATTTTTGAAGTTTTTGCTATTTTTCCACATAAAATAGCAATAGACACCAAAACCTAACTTTTTGATGAGTTTTTAACACTTATGAATTTATCCTTTAAGCTTATTTAAGCTTTTAAAGTTCTTAAAACCTTTATTTGAAGCCTGAATATGGGGATTTAGGTTTTGGCAGCTTGCAATTCCTGTCCAAATTGAGGATAAACCAGTTTAAAATTGAATATTCAATCAAAGTCTAGTCTTAAATTTTGAATAAGGTTGTAAATCCTCAAATACAGGTGGACAACCTTAATTGAGTCCTTGAAGATCCCAATATTTGAATACCCTGGCTCTATTTTAATTTTTTCCTTTGTCCCACCTCATTGTGTATGGCTTCAAACCAATTTAAATTGAGCTCATGAAAGATGTACATCCTGTATGGTAAATACTTAGACAAGTCAATAAATATAAACCACAACTTAATTTTAAATAAATTTTTGTAAGTTTTCATATACCTTATGCACCTTTAAGTTTAAGCCTAGAATTAACAATTTGAAAATTTTGATAAAGTTTTCAAAAATTTATTTTTTTAATTTGAGATTTTTAAGCCCTCCAATGAAATAATATATAGAAATTTTTGGGTATAACACCCTATGGTTCTACCCTAGGTTATTTTTGGTGTATAAATCAAAAATGACACAATAATTATAGCTTTGTTTACCAAAGATAAATTTTCACTTATTTTTTGTTATTTGTTGTTTTGAGTTCACTTGATAAGTCTGTTTAAGAACAAATGAATGGTATAAGAAGCTATTTGTGGCCTTATGGATTTGCTATACATACCTCACAGGCTGACAATGACTCTTTTTAGAAGAGATTAACTATGATTAGCTCTTGAATGAATGACCAAAGATTATTAATTAACTTAATTTCTAAATATTCTATTTTCCTTGACAGTATTAAAACCATATTTTTCTTCAGAATAATACTTTCCATGGGAGTCATATTGGGCTTGTGGACAAAAGATCCAGCTCATTGAAACAAAGCAAGGACCTAAAATTTCAATATTTTCAGCCATTCAATTAATATTCTTACTCTCATCTTCTTAAGTTATTCAAGCTCTAGTTAGTTTTCAAAATATCTTGGCCACTATATGTCTCTTTGTTTGACATTTTCCATAAAACACAAATTATTCTTGAGCGAACTTTTAATATATGAGATAATCTCTTCATTACCTTTATTTCCATAAGATTAAATCCATTTTCATTTTATAAGGAGGACTTTCCTATAGTAGCTGAGCAACTAGTACCAAAAATGCTTCAAATTTACACTGAATTCAAATCCAACTGATTATTGTTAAATAATCTGCACACATCAAATGGCAAGATAGATTTGTAAGGCTGCAAGTTTTCTCAATATTGGAATTTATTGGGTTTGCTTTTAATCGAAAAATTAATATTTGATTGAAGTAATATGAAGTGATCCTATGGACTTGGAAGAAATGTTTTAAAAAGGATTGTGGAAAAGATAAATCATCCAGTTACGAAGCAAAAATACATAGTGAATTCCCATTTGAGTAATTTCTCATCATAAAATTCCACAGGTACGGTATTTTGTGAAAATATCAAGGGACTAAGTTGAAAATTCCATTTAATTTACACATGAAAAATCTGGGTTTTGCCTGTAGGATTTGGAATACAAATCCTGTGTTATCTTCAGGTAGGATTTGATAGCTTTGGCACCCCTTAATATAATTAAGATTAGAATCTTTTGTTATAGATAGCATCTTAGTTTCTGTTTTTCAATTTTTATTGTATTATTTAATCATTTACCAAAACAAGAAACATACATATTCGTTATCTTTTAATTATATATACATATAATTCAAAGAAGATTACATTCAATTGTTTCTTCAAGACTTTTATCAAATTAATATTATTATTATGATAATTTTCTGTAGATAATATAATTTTAATTAGCTTAACAAAGTAAAAATAAGAAAAACAGTTTTAAAAAAATTGATAAGATTCAATTAAATAATTGATATACTATCTATTTATTTTTTTGGTATTAGAAAAGAAATTTTATAAGATGAATTATCCTGAAAAATAAATATTTCAGGGCTTTGGTAAACCCATGTAAGCAATTTGGTAAAAAGACAGATGGGGTGCCCTTGGCCCATTTCAAATCAAAATACAACAAAATAATCTGCCAAAACCCCCTCACCCATTTGTTTCACATTTTTTTCCCATGCCCCCCCCAAAAAAAAGGACCAGACATCCAAATAATCCACATTATCCCCCCAAACCATGTTTTTTTGAAAAACACCATTAAACGCCAAATTTACAAAGATTTCCCCACTCTTTTTCTTTTTTTCCCCAAAGACCAAATTTCACTTCCTACAAATTAGCTTCCAAGCCTTTCAAATTCCTATTCTTTACTTTTCCTCATCTTTTGATCCCACATTTCTATCACTTTCTTTGACTTTTCAAACCTTTTATCCCCTCTTTTTCATATTTCAAAAGGTTCTTTCCTCATTCCAAATCCCTTAGTTCCACCTTTTTAACTAAATAATGCTTCAACCCCCCACTAAAGGTGAGTTAAAGACCCTTGAGCTTCTTTGGAAGCATTTGCAAAATCTTTCCAGGTCACAGGGGTATTGTGTGTCAACCTTGAGGTCCAATAGGACTCCCAACCAAATTGGAATAGGCTGTGGCAGGTATGGGACCTGCAAAATTGCACAAGAACTACTCCAAAACAGTCACTTCAAGAAAACCTGACTGTCCATTTAGACTTTATGCAAGAAAATATGGCAAGAGGAACACTTGGACTCTTAAATTCAAAAATCCTGAACACAGACATTATTCCCCTGAAAATATCATGGCACATCCTTCTCTCAGAAAGTTTAATGAGCAAGAAACATCCCAAATATCTCAGATTTCTTGATTTCTGTTCATACCAAGGCAAATTAAGGCCCAATTATTCAGCCAGAGGGAGTCTGACAGGACTTTAATCCCTCAAGACATTTAAAACCAAGTCAAGAAAATAAAGAAAGACAAACTGAAAGGTGGATGGCTCATTGATTCTCTTGTTGAAACCCTCATAAAAGAAGATTTTGTGTGGTCCTCTGCAAGGGATACTGAGGGACACATTACTTTCCTTGTTTTTCACTTCCCCCTTTCCATAAAATTCCTTCATTTCTTTCCTTCTTTGATTCTTATGGATTGTACCTGTAAAACCAATAAGCACAAAATTCCCCTTTTTCATATTTTTGAATTCATATCAACAAATAAGACCTTTTCTGAAGCTTTTTGTTTGATTCAGGATAAACCTTTACCCCCATATACTTGGGCATTGAAAAAATACATAGAAAAAGTTCTCAACAACACCAATATTGTTCCCCCTCCAGTTATTATTATTGACAGGTATTTGGCCTTGGGAAATTCTCTTAATACGCTCTTCCAATACTCAAAATTCATGCTATGAACTTGTTACAATAATAAAGATGTATCTTCCCATTTCATAAAAAAAATTAGTCATGGAGCTGATCCTTAAAGATTTATGGGCCTTTGGAATAAAGTAATTTACTTTTATATTTCAGCTTTATTCCTATTATTGTGTTTATTAATGACTTTAGGATTCATTTCTCAGGTTACTTATTAATCCAGTGAAAAGTCTTTCAAAGATAGCTTAAACAATATTCAAAAGCAAGGCAAAAATCCTGAATTGCTGCAATGTTTGGGAAAAACCTGGCTTTCTCTAAAGGATTATCATATTTCATCCTGGACTAACTACCATTGTCACCTGGGTGTGGGCTCCACCTCAAGAGTTGAAGATTCCCATTCCATTGTAGAGCTTTGGCTCAAAAAGTGCACTGGTACTCTCCTGAAGGTTGTTGGGGCCCCTCACATGAATTTCAAGAATCAATTTATTGAAATCATCAACAGAATCTCCAAAGAAATTATTGACCATTTCAATAATTTCCCTCCACACATCTGTGCTCTCAATAGAAAGGTGTCTCATTATGCCCTTCAGATGGCCTTTGTAAATTTCAAACAAAATCTCTCCCCAATGAAAAATACACCAATAAATACAAAAATTATCAAGGCATACCTTTCAAGAACATGACCCAATAAGAATTTTCCAAGTTCCAAAGGCTTCAGTCATCAGACTTTGATCCTCAGTGGAATTTTAATTTACCTGTGAGGATTTTTTCATCTTCAATTTCTTAGCTTTTTTCATATTGACTGATTTTATTTGTCATATTCATCTCAGACTGGCTATCAAGGTGATGATAAAAGTGATGAGAAAGAAAGAAATAATGCAGCTCAAAATAATATTTGAAGATATCTGGGAAGACCTTTTTCAAAGACCAATGGCAGAAATCACACCAATTCTTCAACATTTTCAAGATGTTATGACTAGAAAAGGCCCTTTTGATCAAATTCCCAAGATTCATGAGGATTATTAATATTATAAAGACCCACTAGAATGAAATAATATCTGTGGAAGACCTCAATGAGCCAAAGAAATAAAAATAACAATAAAAGTAAAAATAAAAGTAAAAATAAAAGTAAAAATAAAAGTAAAAATAAAAGTAAAAATAGAAGTAAAAATAAAAGAGATCTTGAAAGATTTTAAATCATTGAAAGTCAATCCAATATAAGAGGAAGAACCCCATCAAAAGTGACCAGCACAACAACTTCAAGATCAAAGTCCATTTCCCCCCCTCAAATTATGGAAGTGGATTCATCTTAAGATTATGGGTCCTAATTATCCAAATCAATACCTTAATCAGTGTCACAACCATGGCAATGCATTCTCTTGGACCTCAATATGGCATATCCGTGCCATACTCAATATATGTCAATTCAGCCATATCCATAACCATTGGCCAAATTGGCCATTGTCATTCTTTATGGCCTTGATGGTCAATTCATCATCTGGGGCCACCCTGGCCCCTTCACCACCACCAGGCTTTTCCTGGGCAGTTTCTGCTTTTGGGAACTCTTGGGTATCTTCCAGTAAAATACAGCTCAAAAGCCTGTATTTGGCTTTTTAAGATTTAAATACAGTTTTGCGCATTTTGTGCATTTTTTCTGTATTCAGCTGTATATGCCATTTTCCCATGTATTATGGTAAATATGTCCAAAAGGCCATATCAGGCCTTTTGGGGCTTAATTGCCAGTTTCGCTCATTTTGCGCATTTCTGCATACTTTGCACAAATACAGTTTTAAAACTGTATAAGCTGTATTTGGGAAAAAACCCAAAAATGGCCAAATCACCCAAAAGACACATTCTCACCTTTGAAGCCACTCAAACCCAATTTTCACTTATATCCTCCTGGAATCACCTCAGAAGACCTTTGGCCACTTTTAACCTCCAATAACCAAAAGTGCCATAAATTGTGTTATACACCATTATGCATCTTTTTTCACCAGCAATCCAATGGCACCAAAAGAAAATGGTTATTTCAGCTTATCATCAGGTCATCAAGGCAAATCATCCAGAGTACTCATGAAGGCTCAAAAAGAAAAGTGTCAATCTCAAATTACCAATGGTGCCATCAAGCCATCATTGGTTATTTCTCACTCACAGTAGTCCTCCAAGGGAATACTGGCAGTTCATTCTGAAGGGATAATCAAGAGGAAGTTCCAAAACAATTTCTCAAGTGTCAGTGCTCCATCAATCCACCTTGGCAGCCACATTCATTAAATGCATTCTGGATTCATCAAGAACTGTATTTCATTCATACACCATGGGAATTTCATTCAACCCAGTTCATTTTCCAATTTGGCAAGGTATACACTTCATCAAGCTGTCAATACAGCTTCAAGGATTCAATACAAACCAGCTGTCAGCCTGAAAGAGTCAAGCTCTCAACTTTTCATATATACCAGTCTCTTTTGAACCTGGGGGGTTTTCCCCAGTTAATTAATATATTTTAATTTTATTTGATCTTTATTTATCTTATCATTTTTGTTAAGTGAATACTGATATTGTCAAGTCAGTCATTTAGCACCTTTTCTCTTTCTTTCTTTCCTTTCAATGAATATTTGGTGGTCATATCCTTACTAACTCCATTGTTCATTTTGGAAGGCTGAACCAGTTAGTAAGGACTTACTTGGTTGGCTCTTTGGCCATTTTGCTTCTCATTTCTTTTATTTCATCTCATCTTTGTACTTGCATTCTTCTTAGAGAAATTCAATTCTTTATTTTTATTTTCTTTATCCTTTTGGAGTCTTCCAAGTGAGTTCCCTGATTGCTGATCTCCAGACCAGTGTTGTTTTCCTGTCCAAGATCCCCTGTGACAATTGGATTCACTACCTTAAGCAACTGAATTTAATGAATATGGAAAATCAGGATTCACCCTCAGGAAGCCCAGAATATTGGACAAGAGTAGAAGAGCCCCACAAAGAAAGTTGCACAAGCCTGAAAAATTTTTGAATATATATGATGCAATTGACTTCACCTGTGAGCATTTCTAAAGCCATCATCAAACAATTGATTAATTCTCCAAGATCTTTGTGAATTTTTGATACATCTTAATGTAGATTTTTTTGTTGAAGTTAATGCTTATTAATTTTTGACCAAATTTTATTAGGTAATTGGCTCAGAAGACTTTCAAATACTCATATTTAAATAAACCTTCAAGGACACCAATGTCCAGGGTGATGGAAGATGTGGCTACAGAACAGTATCCCACTACATTTATAAGACTCAAGATCAATGAGCTGATGTCAGAGGTGACTTGGCTGAAGAAATTCAGAAAAATAAATACCTTCATTAAGCCATGAACACTCTGATCCCCTTGGTACCCTCTTATTTGGACAGAATTTAGTGGTATGAGGATGTTGGCCAGGATCCAAAGAGCAAGTGCATTTCCATGCCTGATAATGGGGATCCAATTAAAAATAAATATCAAAGACTGTTTTTTTTATTCCAAAGTCCAATCTTTCTCTTTTTTTCCTTTTTTTCTGTCCTCAAAATGACAATTCATGTCAACCTGTGACTCAAAACCAGAGCACAAGCATGACAGCCAAATACCACAAATCAATGGTATAGCCAAGATACCACCAAGACATGGAGCTGAGCCATGTCAGGCTGAGTCTATATTGAAGTGGTAATAAGAGTATTTACAACTAGAATTATGACTGTGACACGTAGAAAATTGATTTAAAAATAAGGGTTTTTGATTTAAAAGATGATTTATAATATATTTAAAGGGTTCTACTATTGAAGAATAGTGGTGGTGAGCGCTATTGAGAACCCAGGGTGCAATCTTACCAGTTGGGTTACTATAATAAGAGTTACAATAATTAAATATATAATTATACCTGTTTATTACCCAAGAGTAAAACTGTTTTTGACAGTTTACTACGTAGGGTATTCAAGAGCAGGATGAGGAGAGGCTTTTGGCTGTGAAAAGTCCTCCTTTTATCCTGAAATTGAGGTGGAAAGGCTGCTAGACCTTTCCACGTAGAGGAAGTGAAGATTTTTCACTCTCTATGACAGGCTTGTGGTTTTCAAACAACCTGTATACCCTGTATTGGGCTCAGATGTGGTTTTGAAACCACATCTGGGCGGTTTTCACCAATACAGGGTGAAAATTTTCATCTGGGGACCTCACAGCCTGATTCTGACATGTATGACACGTAGAATGCTGTACAGAAACTGTATGGGACCCCAGTATTGACTGACATATGAGTTATTGAAGTAAAAACATGCTTCTTCGTCTATTTGACACCTCATATTCATGGTTATGGGATATTATCCCATGGTAAGGCTGTATCTGACAGCAGGTGGGATTTTGACCTTAAAATGGTCAAAACTCTGTCAGTTTTTGAGATATCAAGCTCAAAGTTGGTTCATTGAATAGCTCTGTATGAGCTCTACACAATGGTACCCAACTTGACATGGTTATCATTAAATATGACAAAGCTATCCCATGTACAAGTATTTTTGTACATTGGTGTGGTCTGGGCAAAAGCTGTATTAAGCTTGTTTGGCCAATAACTTCTGTTGTAGTTGAGCTATGAGGAAATGGATGGCACCATCAGATAGCCCTGATTGTGCTCTTTCCAAAAATACCCCACTTTAGGTATCTCACACTAAAGCTGTAAAAGTTAGATGAGAGGTGAATGTTTTGTTCACCCTTATTTGGTCTGAATTTGACCATAACTCAAGTAATACTGGTGCTAGCTCAGTTTGGCTGGTACCATTAGATAGCCCTGGCTTAGAGCTTCATTTTGAATATCCATTTGATGGGGTTAAGTCTCTCCTTCTAGATTTTAGATGAGAGGTGAAAATTAAGGTTTATGCTCAGCAATAACTTTGAGCAGGAATAACTTTGTTATTTCTTGTCCTATGGTGATGGGACTTATATTTTCAGAAAGAGGTGAGTTTCCCCTTTCTTTTGATACCTTTTGAGCTGATTTGGCTCAGTTCCATGTTTTGGTGGTATTTTGGATATACCATTGGTTTATGGTATTTTGGCTGTCATGCTTGTGCTCTGGTTTTGAGTCACAGGCTGACATACCCTCCCTCTAAAAAAGGCTCATCATGGATGAGACTGTTCAGTCCTCCTAGAGGCTCTGAATCTCCTTAAATGAAGGTTTCCATCTGGTATGGTATCCTCTGCCAACCATTTGTCTTTGTCAGCTGTCTGGTTCTTGAATCTGACTAGATATTGTCTCTGATCCTTCCCATTAAGTCTGATTTTTCTGGCCCTGATGATTTTACTCACAGGTCCAGGAGAGTCTTCTACTTCCACTATTTCTGGTGGAGTGATGTTTCTCTTCCTGGAGGGGAATTTATCCTCCTCTGTTTGGAAGTATGGTTTGACCAGGCTTACTGGAAAGACTGGGTGTTTCCTAGAAAACTCCTCAGTGAGCTTGACCTCTACTGCATTCTTCCCTATCAACTTAATGATAGTGAAGGGCCCTACAAATGAGTCTCTCATTTTCTTGGGTCCTTTGAGATTGTTAAAGTTCAGTGTAGACACTAACACCTGGTCCCCTTCCTTGAAGTCAGGTTCCATATGTGATTTGTCCCACCTTTTCTTGTTATACTCTTTGGCCTCAGCTATGCATTTGGCAGCAGTATCACAGGCTTTCTTCCACATATCATGGAAGTCTTTGGCTGTGGGGTGGATGGTCAGAAGATTTTTCTTCAAGTGATCCACAGGCAATAGGGGATTCCACCCTTTCTCTACCAGTGCAGGTGTTTTTCCTGTGGTAGAGTGCTGGCTTGTATTAGAAGCCAGTTGGACTGCTGGTAAGAGGGTGACCCAATCATGGGTGTATCCCTCATGGTCCTTGTATTCCATGCCATAGGCACAGAACCTCCTGAGGATGTCCTCCATTGTTTGGATCATCCTCTCAGCTAGGCCATCTGTTTGTGGATGGTAAGCTGTGGAAAACGCAAGCTTGGTGCCAAGCATGTCATATAAATTGGTCCAAAATTCAGATGTGAATTTTGGGTCCCTGTCACTAATTATGATCTTAGGGACTCCACAGGTGGATATGATGTTATTCCAAAATAACAGAGCAGTGTCCATGGCTGTGTCCTCTTTATGGCATGGTAGACTTCTCATGCTCTTGCTGAACCTATAAACTATGATTAAGCAGGCATTGTAGTTTTCTTTGCCTCCTGGGACAAGTCCTGTGACCCAGTCCATGTTGATGGTTTCCCATGGGTGTTTGGGTTCTTCTATGTGTTGAAGCAACCCATATTTCTTCCCATTATTTCTATTTGCCTTTTGGCATCTCTCACAAGTGTTGATGTATTTACTCAACTCTTGCTCCCACTTGGGCCACCAAGCTGTGCTTGCTACCCTCTCTTTAGTCCTGTCCTCACTCATGTGTCCCATGTAGGGGCAGTCATGGCATTCCTGCAGGATTAAAGAGATGTGGTCTCTGTCTATCACTGTGAGTGCGCTGGTGTGCTTTTCTCTGTGATAAATCAGGCCATCTATAAGCAATAATTTATTGTCCTTATAGGCTCTCAACCAGGGTTCCTCCAGCTGGGTTTCCAGTTCTGGGCTCCTGTATTTTTGTTGAAGGAGTTGGAGTAGTATGCTACACTGTTTGTATTTAGCATATGATTTCAGTACTGCATTAAAAAATTCATTGTGCAGTTCTGAGGAACTTATTCCCAGTATGGGGGTTTCTGTCCCTTCTGAATCAGTGTTTCCACTGTCAAGGGTACCACTCCCTGGTGCCCATTCAGAGAGTCTGAAGTTCTTCTTCCTATTTATTTCCATAAAATGGATAGGAATTTTTGCAGCAACTTCAGGGTCATAAGCTGGATTGCTTTTGACATTGTCCAGTGGCCATCTGTTAAGGCCATCTGCATTGGTATGGCTTTTACCTTCTTTGTATATGATGGTCATGTTCCCTCTATACTCCTGGATGGCTATTTGCCATCTCAGCATGTGTCTATTAGTAGTCTTCATGTTTAGTAAAGACTTCAAGGCTGTGCAGTCTGTGTAGACTTCAAAGACTGCACCCTCCAAATAATAATGGAGTTTTTCTAGAGCCCAGACTAGACATAGACATTCTGTCTGGGTGGCCCCATACCTGGCTTCTGAATCTTTCAGCTGCCTGGAGATGTAACATATTACACCTTCCCTTGGTTCACCATCCACAATTTGTCTTTGGTGAAGGGCTGCTCCCAAGCCTTGGCTGCATGCTGCATCTATATATAACTTGAATGGTAGTTCAAAGTCAGGCAAGATGAGCACAGGTGCATTTGTGAGTTCATATTTGATCCTCTCATATGCATCCCTCCTTTCCTTGGTTATTTCAAAAACTACATCCTTTGAGCATAACTTGTATAAACTACTAGTTATGTGGGCAAAGCTTTTGATGTGGTTTCTATAGTAGCTAGAAAATCCAAGGAAAGATTGCATCTCTTTGATGTTCTTTGGTACTGGCTTTTGCAGTACTGCTGCTGCTTTGTTCTGGTCAATTGCCAGACTAAGGCCTGAGACTTTGTGTCCTAGAGCTAGTAGCTCTTGTTGGCCAAAATTACACTTTTTAAGTGAAATTTTCAGATTAATGGGTGTACATTTACTCAGCACTCTGTCTATGTATTGTACATGGTCTTCCCATGTCTCTGAGTATATAATGATATCATCAATATATACTACCATCCAGCCTTCCATTATTTCTTCTTGAAATATGGTGTCCATCATCCTTTGGAAGTGGGCTGGTGCATTCTTGATGCCAAATGGCATCCTGGTGTACTCATATATGCCCATATGGCATATTATTCTGAGCAACTTCATGGAGTTTGGTTTGACTCCATTTTGGTGGAAGCCTTTCATACAATCCATCTTGGTTATGTATTTGGCTTTGGCCAGCTTATCCAAGGCATGAGGTATCCTTGGTATAGGGTACCTGTCTGCTTTTGTGTAGTTATTCAGGGCTCTGAAGTCTCCACACAATCTAGACTTGCCATCATGCCAGGTGATCAGGACAGGAGTGGTGATTTCCACTATTTCATTATGTCCAATCTTCCTGATGACATCCATGTCCAGGAGTTCATTGATGTGTTTTTCAATTTCTTTCCTGGTTTCCAGACTTGCTGGATAAGGAGGTCTCCTCAGCATGGGTGGATAAGGTCTTTCCACATCCAGATATACTTCTATATCATGGCCTTTAATCTTGCCTAGTGGTTCTTCACCAATGGCAAATGCTGGTCTGTTCTTCCTCAGCATCTTCAGTAAACTTAGTTTTTGTTTACTGGTGAGGGTAGTGCTAAACTGTCCCTCCTTGAATTCCTTCAAGAGTTCTTCTAGTGGATCCTGTGAAGATATGTGGTATATGTCAAGTGAAAATTTCTTTTCCTTGTTGGTACCAATGGTAATGTGCCTGTTTTTACTGCTGTAAATATCTATGCCATACATCCTCTGGTAGTCTGTTCCCAGTAAAAACCCTTGGATGTGGGCATCTTCAAGCACTACAAACTCTGGGTTGAGTCTGATATTACCCTTCCTGTGGGGTATAATTATCTCTTTGATAATTGTCCCAATGGAATTCATCTTCCCTGATGCACTTTTAAAGTTCTTTGCCTTAGTGGGCAAGAGCTGGTTTTCCCAGTTTAAGAAGTGGTTATCCAGATAATTTCTGGCCACTATGGAGCAATGTGCTCCACTGTCAATAATCAGTGGGTTCTGAGCATTGTCAATACATACAGTCATTTTTGTAGCTGTTCCATGTATATAAGCCATTCCTTTGGTTGGTGTAACCAGGAATGTTTGTGCATCTTGTGTGTGTTTGCACAAGTTCTTGTTGGCAGTGTCTTGTGGCATGCCTGCTTCCAACTGTATATCCTGGATTTCCAATGGGGTTTCCTCTTGGTATTCCACTAGAAATTCCTCTCTTGGGTCTTGATCATCATCAGATGGTTCTCTGATGGCATCTCCCATAGAGTCTAATTCAGAATCCTCTGTTGGAGGTTCTTCTTCAGGGACTTTTTCTATAGCATAGACTTTTTTCTTAGCTTTTGAACAGTTGTTGGCATAGTGGTCTGTTGAACCACAATTGTGACAAGAATTCTTCTTCTTTGCCACTTCTGCCACTCTTTCTCTGGGTTTGTCTTTAAACTCCACCCTGAAAGGTTGTTTCTCCTTGAAACTACTGCTTCTATATGGGGTGAATTTCCCTATATTTGTCCTCTTCCTTATGTCTTGTAAGGTATTGGCTATGTCATCTAGAGTGCAATTTTGGTTGCATCTGCATTTCACTGCATTCTCTAATTCTCCTGGCAGTTGTGTCAGAAGTTTGTGATTCCTCATCTGGATGTTCATCTGAGGATCAATGGCTTTAAGTCTTTGAGACTGTCTGAGACACCACTCATATGGATCTTTGTCCACAGAGTATTTGTCATTTTCAAATGACATGGTCTTTTGCCATATCCAAGTTCCATTAATTTACTTTTGGATTATTTGACTCTTCTACCATGGCCAGTTTCTTCTGCCATGGATTTCTTTCATTTCTGTATACCATATACTTGCATGACCTTTAAATGCAGTATTCAATCTAGCAGTAATCCAGTAGTCTGGTATGCTTGGTACATCAATGAAGAGTCCATCAATATAATCTATGAGTTCCATATGATCATATTCTCCTGATCCAGAGAATTTGGGCCAGTTTGAGGCCTCAGGAAGCTGTTTCAAGGCTTCCTTCTCTGAATAAGACATGCCATCTCCATCCTGGTATTGTGATGGAGATCTTACCTTATTCAACAACATGGCATCTGGTTTGATGTCATCTGGTTGATATGGATTCTCCATAGCTTGGCCTTGTGGTTGGGGCTTCAAGCTATGGTAGGCATTAAACAATTTGTTAATGTCTTGGTCCAAACACTCCCTGTCCCTTGTGCTGTGGTGTTGTTCTTCAAAGACTTGGTTCAGTCTTTTGTTGGATTCTTCAGAGGCTTTGCTCAGTTGAGCATATCCTTCTTGAAGATTCTTAACTATTTGTTCCAAGGAGGCTTGAGTTTGTCTCATCCTCTCTTGGCTAGCTTTAATTTCTGCAAATTGCTTTGCAGATTGCTCAGCATATTGGGACACTTGTAACCACAGTGTATCACTGTTGATGTTACTCTCAGATGTGACAATGTTATTTTCAGTCTGAGTGAGGGTAATGTTTCTATTACTAGGACTACTGATTCTAGAGTGGTTTACAACTACTTCTGGTTCTTGTGTACTTCCTTTACCAAATCCAACAGCTTCTGGATCATGGGGTCTGACTCTTTCCTCCTCTGGTTGAAGGAGGTTTTGTTCTTGCCCTTGTTTCCTTGTCTTCTCCTGGAAACTTCCTGGAATTGTGAAGAATGGTGACTCTTGGCCACTGATCCGCTGGTGTCTGAATGGTGTGAATCCACTGGAGAGTTGATTTGGCCTGCTCCTTGTGAACCTGAAGGAATCTGAGTAGGCCCTGTCTGGGTCAACTGTCCTTCTATAGCTAGGATAGTGGCTTTATTCTCCCTTATCCTCTGTGCCCTTGCCTCCAGGAGTCTGTGCTGCCTGGTAGGATTCCAACCTTTGGTGATTACCATAAGGTCTTTGAAGTCTATCTCTTTGAGACAGATCTTCTGGCAACTTGATCCCAGTTCTGCCCAGTGAGTTGCTAGGTTTAACCTCTTGTTGTCCATGCTCTATTGAAATAAATCTTTGAGGAGTTGGTGGATCTGAAGAACTTGATCCATATCCTTCCAGTCCTCTGGTTTGAGGTTTCTGTTGAAATGGAGTGTGAATGGCAAGGTTGATATTATCTCCCTCATTGTTTTGCCATCCACCACTGTGTCCAGGGTGTCCTCTTTCAGGTCTTCTGGTTCTGGACAATCCTCCTCTATCCTCTGGCTGGTTCCTTTGGAAGCCAAGGTCTCTGAGGTATACAGGGTACATATCAGTGCTTGCAAGCAGTCAAAAACTTTATGTTCTTAGGGTATTTACCTTTGACTGTGCCTTGTACAAATTTACTGTCTGCTGACTTGGGAAGTTTGCCTTTGGAAGTTACAACTGGGTTAATAATTGTAATCTTTCCTGTACAAGTGGTTAAGGTTGGTTTACCTTGTATGGATGCAGAGTTTCGTGGTTTTCTACTTCTCTGAGTGGCTATTGGAGTCCACTTCTTGGCTGTAATGAGACCTTCACTGTGCCTCTTTCCTTTGCCCTTGCTGCCCTCTGGTTCTGAGGGTGTCACTGGTGTGTTGGCCTGTGACTGGGTCTCAAGTGGGATGTAATTTTCTTCCACTGAAATCAAGGCAGAAAAAGGGAGGACTTATGTCAGTTAAGACTTCTTAAAAATGCTGGTTTTGCATGTCTAAGATGGGCCTCTGGGCTTGTATATTACTACAATGTGCCCTGTATAATGACAGTGTAATTGAATCAACAATTCCATGTCAGAATTACACCTTTTGGTACCCTGTCACACTGTTTGTGTTCCAGTATCCCACAGATACACTTGTGGTTTTCAAGTGTATTCTGTACAAGTGGTTTGTATAAGTGTTATTGAGTTAACAATACACTTAATCCACGTCTGAACTGATGGTTTTTCAGTCAGAGGTGTCCTTATTCAGTCAAGAATACAGGACTTATTGATGGCTTAAGTGTTTTTATATACAAAACACGCCAAAAATAGCTATGTTCAGTGGGTATTAGCCACGTGAAAAATGCTCTTATAATATGAGTATATATATAAAAAAGGATAAATATATATAAAATATATATTTAAATAGAGAAATTACGCCTAAAAAAGATAAAACACTGGTTAATAAGTCATAAAGAGAGAAAAGACTTACTTAAAAGGTCCAAAAAAAGATTTAAAACACGGCCAGGCCCCCAAAATGTCAGGCTGAGTCTATATTGAAGTGGTAATAAGAGTATTTACAACTAGAATTATGACTGTGACACGTAGAAAATTGATTTGAAAATAAGGGTTTTTGATTTAAAAGATGATTTATAATATATTTAAAGGGTTCTACTATTGAAGAATAGTGGTGGTGAGTGCTATTGAGAACCCAGGGTGCAATCTTCCAGTTGGGTTACTATAATAAGAGTTACAATAATTAAATATATAATTATACCTGTTTATTACCCAAGAGTAAAACTGTTTTTGACAGTTTACTACGTAGGGTATTCAAGAGCAGGATGAGGAGAGGCTTTTGGCTGTGAAAAGTCCTCCTTTTATCCTGAAATTGAGGTGGAAAGGCTGCTAGACCTTTCCATGTAGAGGAAGTGGAGATTTTTCACTTTCTATGACAGGCTTGTGGTTTGAAAACAGCCTGTATACCCTGTATTGGGCTCAGATGTGGTTTTGAAACCACATCTGGGCGGTTTTCACCAATACAGGGTGAAAATTTTCATCTGGGGACCTCACAGCCTGATTCTGACATGTATGACGTGTAGAATGCTGTACAGAACCTGTATGGGACCCCAGTATTGACTGACATATGAGGTATTGAAGTAAAAACATGCTTCTTCGTCTATTTGACACCTCATATTCATGGTTATGGGATATTATCCCATGGTAAGGCTGTATCTGACAGCAGGTGGGATTTTGACCTTAAAATGGTCATAACTCTGTCAGTTTTTGAGATATCAAGCTCAAAGTTGGTTCATTGAATAGCTCTGTATGAGCTCTACACAATGGTACCCAACTTGACATGGTTATCATTAAATATGACAAAGCTATCCCATGTACAAGTATTTTTGTACATTGGCGTGGTCTGGGCAAAAGCTGTATTAAGCTTGTTTGGCCAATAACTTCTGTTGTAGTTGAGCTATGAGGAAATGGATGGCATCATCAGATAGCCCTGATTGTGCTCTTTCCAAAAAGACCCCACTTTAGGTATCTCACACTAAAACTGTAAAAGTTAGATGAGAGGTGAATGTTTTGTTCACCCTTATTTGGTCTGAATTTGACCATAACTCAAGTAATACTGGTGCTAGCTCAGTTTGGCTGGTACCATTAGATAGCCTTGGCTTAGAGCTTCATTTTGAATACCCATTTGATGGGGTTAAGCCTCTCCTTCTAGATTTTAGATGAGAGGTGAAAATTAAGGTTTATGCTCAGCAATAACTTTGAGCAGGAATAACTTTGTTATTTCTTGTCCTATGATGATGGGACTTATATTTTCAGAAAGAGGTGATTTTCCTCTTTCTTTTGATACCTTTTGAGCTGATTTGGCTCAGCTCCATGTTTTGGTGGTATTTTGGCTATACCATTGGTTTATGGTATTTTGGCTGTCATGCTTGTGCTCTGGTTTTGAGTCACAGGCTGACAAGCCAAATCAGCTCAAAAGGTATCAAAGGAAAGAGGAAACTCACCCCTTTCCAAATATACAAGTCCCAACATCATAGGACAAAGAATAACAAATTTATTCCTGCTCAAAGTTGTTGCTGAGCATAAACCTTAATTTTCACCTCTCATCTGAAATACAGAGGAAGAGGCTTAACCCCATCAAATGGGCATTCAAACTGAAGCTCCAAGTCAGGGCTATCCAATGGTACTAACCAAACTGATCTGCCACCAGAATTAAAGAAGTTATGACCAAAATAAAGTAAAATAAGGGGGAATAAAACATTTACCTCTCATCTAACTTCTACAGTTTTAGTGTGAGATACCTAAAGTGGGGTCTTTTTAAAAATATAAAAAACAGGGCTATCTGATGGTGCCATCCATTTCCCCATATCTCATCCAGAACAAAAGTTATGGGGCAAACAAGCTCCATTGAGTTTTAAGCAAAACATATATATGTACAGGAAATCTTGTACATGGCATAACTTTGCCATAATTAATGATCATCAAATCAAATGAGGTACCATTGTGTAGAACAGATCCCAGGCTATAGGATGAACCAATTTTGAGCTTAATATCTCAAAAACTCTCAAAGGTATGGCAGTTTTGAGCTGAAAATCCCACAGTTAGACCAATACAGTCTTACTGTGGGATATTCTCCCATAAGTATGATTATGAGGTGCCAGATAGATGAAAAAATGTTTATACTTAAATACCTCATAATTAAGTCAAGAATGGGGTTCCATACAGGTTCTGTAGAGCATTCTATGGCTCATACACGTCAGAAAAGGGCTATGTGCTCCCCAAATGAAAATTTTTACCCTGTATTGGTGAAAACTGCCCAGATGTGGTTGCAAAACCACATCTTAGCCCAATGCAGAGCATACAGGCACTATGAAACCCACAAGCCATTACTCTGAACTGAATAAATCTTCACTTCCTCTACGTGGATGGTCTAGAGGGCTATTCCACCCCATTTTAGGATAAAAGGAGGCCTTTTGTGAGCCTTGAGGTATATTTTACATACCCAAATAGGCCACAATTATCTTCAAAAGAAATTTTGAATTATGCATAACTCATAAGTCATGAATATATCCAAAATTCATCATTTTTGATTTCAGAAAAGATGAATAACTTATTATTGAGTAAGTAAATCCATGGATTTAAGGCCAGATTTGGATTCTACACAAAAATTTACCTGGGGTAGCTCCATAGAGTGAATAAGCTCAAATTAACTCTTTGAGGTGGTAAAATGGAAAATACTTCAATACCACATAAAAGATCCGCGAAAAATTTTGTTTTTCTTAATTTCACGCCCAAATAATGGGAATGTGAGAAATCCCATGTTACATATACACTAAGAATAGTGTTGTGCATGTTTTGAGCACTTAATATCATGGTATTCTTACATGGACTTTTGGTACACCCATAGTGGATATCTCACTTTAAGCTTAAATTTCTATTTTGACATGAAAAATCTGCAAGGGGGACAAAAGACATCAAAGAGAGCCAGGGTACCCAAATTCTGAGGCCTCAGAGGCCTGGATACATGGCTGATCTTGGCCCAATTAGTAAACTAAAACACTTTGGGAACTTGGTTACCATGTTACAACTACAGTAAATCTTAAGAAAATAGCAAATAACCTGCTATTTTGATGTGCCAAGGAGGTAAAAAGCTACTTTTACTCCTGTAACCATGTCAATTCTTAATGATTTTCCATGGATAAACCCCAAAAGAGTAATTAAAACCCTTTTTGGACTTGTATCCATGGATTTACCTCATAGAAACCAGTAAAAAACTGATATTTGCAATTCTATGTAGAAATGAGGTAAAAACATCAAAAATTCATTAAAAATACAATTCTTAATTAATCTTTCTGAAACGTTCAGGACCAATGGAGAACTGTATTATCTATGGTACAACCAAAAAGGATTATAGTTTTACTAGTAAAATTAAAAGTTTTACCTACAGTCCATTTTTGACTATTCTATGTGAAACACTGAATCTTCGAAAATTCACAGTAATTACAACCTATGATGAAATTGGCAATAACATTTATAACTTTGAGAAATCAATGATTATTTTGGAATAAAAGAAGATTTACAGATGTTACTCCTTTTATTCTTAACCATATTGGGGTTGGTAGTCACATAAAAGCATCAATTAAGTAATTATGATAATCTTATGTGACAACAGATGATGCAATCAATAATCCAAAAGGGTTTATTGTTTTCTCACTCACTGGTTTTTCAGTTTGCTCCATGGCACGCCTCTGTGAGCTGTTGTTGACTTAAAAGAGGCCTCCTCTTGCTGTTTTTCCATATCATCATCTTATTATCATTTAAATCATCATTACCAACAAGTAAGTATTAGTTAAAGCTATTCTTGAGTGTTTTAAATCTTTCAGAATCAATCAGAAAGACTTGAAATCATAGAATCCAACTATATATTGTTGTAATACTGTTATAAATTCATTTTGATGCTTAAAATCCACAATTCTACGTCAAATCTCTCTATCTTATCTTTCAATAAGTTCTTTGGAATATTAGTGAGTGATTTATTTTTAATTATTAACGTTTTTCTCTAAAATTAGTTTTCTTCAATAATCACAATTATAATTATTCTTTCAAAAGATAATTATATATTTAAATAATTTATTATTTTAATATTAAAATCTTCTTGTAATTGATTCTTGTAGACAATTACTTGCTCACTGTTAAAATCACTAGTAGTGTTTAACACGTGAAAGAAATAATTCTTTAATTATTTAATTGTTGTTATAATACCCTTTTGTTATTATAGTTCATAAGAACAGTCATAGTACTGTTGATTAATAGTAATATTATCATCAGTTTCATAGACACATCTTACACCTTTTCTCCACCAGAAAAGGTTTCCCAATCCTGCTCTTGAATTCCTACATAGTACAACTGTCAAAAACAGCTATACTCTTGGAAAATAACCAGGTTATACTATCAAATTGAGCATTTTAGACTTTCTTATTGTAACC
Organism: Austropuccinia psidii; assembly: GCA_023105745.1. Classification (NCBI taxonomy): domain Eukaryota; kingdom Fungi; phylum Basidiomycota; class Pucciniomycetes; order Pucciniales; family Sphaerophragmiaceae; genus Austropuccinia; species Austropuccinia psidii. The sequence goes on from JALGQZ010000001.1 coordinate 6,105,117, forward strand.
CAACAGGTAAACCTGCACCCAGGGCTTTCAACAGCGCTCACCACCACTAATAATCATTAGTAAAGCCCTTTTAGTTTTATTAAAACCTATTTTTAACATTATTACCCATGTCACAGTCATAGTTTAGGTTGTAAATACTCTTTTTTATCACCTCTTCATAGATTCAGCCTTACAATTTGGGGGCCTGGGCATATCTTTTAGCCTTTTTTGGACCTCATTAGTGAGTTCTTTCTCTTATTTTCTTCATTTTGACATTTGTTTCTTTTTTTAGTATGAAATTTGTTGAAAATATAAATATAATACAAATCTTATATTTATTTTTAAAGTGGTATATGACTATATACCACTAAGCTTTCCTATTTTTACTGCATTATTGTGTGGTTGATTATAATTTAATCACCACAATACCCTTATTTTTGGGGTTTTGTACATATTTAAACACTTAAAGCCATTAACATAGTCATTTTTTTAATTAAATAAGGACACCTCTTACCGTAAAATCAACAGTTGCGGCGTGGTTGGGTACATTGTTAATTTCAATTACCCTCTTACATAACCACTTTATCATATTATACTTGCTAATGACAATTTAATTTGTGAGATAAGGCTATAAAAACAGTGTGCCAGACATCTGTAAGCTGTATTTCTGACATGGGATTGTTAATTAAATTACACTGTCATAATGCAAGGGCATAATATAGAAATATATTTCCCAAAGGCCATTCTTAGATGTGCAAACAGCATTTTAAGAAGTCTTAACTGACCATAAGCCCTCTTTTTCCTGTCTGATTCAGTGGAAGAAAGCTAAATCCAACTAGAGACCCAGTCACAGGCCAGAATACCAGTGATACCCTCAGAGCCACAGGGAAGCAAGAGCAAAGGAAAGAGTCACAGTGAAGGCCTTATAACAGCTAAAACGTGGGCACCCATTGCCACCCAGAGGAATAGAAAACCACAAAACTCTTCATCAATACAAGGTAAACCAACCTTATCAACTTTTACAGGGAAGATTACAGTCATTACCCAGTTGTAGCCTCTAAAGGCAAATTTCCAAAAGCAGAATACAACAAATTTGTACAAGGCACAGTCAAAGGTAAATACCCTAAGAACAGAAAGCTTTTTACTGCTTGCAAGCACCGATATGTCACCTGTAAACCTCAGAGACCTTGGTTTCCAAAGGCACCAGCCAGAGGACAGAGAAGTCTTGTCCAGAACCAGAAGACCTGGAAGAGGACACCTTGGAAACAGTGGTGGATGGCAAGAAATTGAGGGAAATCATACCCACTTTGCCATTCACATTCTAATTCAACAGAAACCTCAAACCAGAAGACTGGAAGGATATGGAGCAAGTTCTTCAGCTCCACCAACTCCTTGAAGACCTTTTTCAATGGAGCATGGACAACAAGAGGTTCAACCTGGCATCCCACTGGGCAGAACTTGGAGCAAGTTGCCAGAAGATCTGTGTCTCAAAGAGATAGACTTCAAAGACCTTAGGGTAATCACCAAAGGTTGGAATCCCACCAGGCAGTTCAGACTCCTGGAGGTGAGGGCAAACAGGATAAGGGAGAATCAAGCCACTATCCAAGCTATAGAAGAACAGCTGACCTAGACAGGGCATACTCAGATTCCTTTAGTCTCACAAGGAGTAGGCCAAACCAGCTCTCCAGTAGCTTCACACCCTTTATGAACCAACAGATCAGTGGCCAATAGTCACCGATCTTCACAATCCCGGGAAGTTTCCAGGAGAAGACAAGGATACAAGGGAAAAAACAAGACTACCTTTAACCAAAGGAAGAGAGAGTCAGACCCAATGATCCAGAAGCTTTTGGATTTGGTGAAAGAAGTGCACAAGAACCAGAAGTAGTTGTACATAACTCTAGAATCAGTAGTCCTTTTGATAGAAGTATTACCCCCACTCAGATTGAACATAATGTTGTCACAACTGAGAGTAACTTAAACAGTGATTCACTGTGGTTACAAATGTCCCAATTTCCTGAGAAAACTCAAAAGCAGTTTTCAGAACTTTAAGCAAGCCATGACATTATGAAAACATTAAAAGCCTCCATGGACAAAACTGTTAAAAATCTTCAAGAAGGACATGCTGAATTGAGCAAATCCTCTGAAGAAACCAACAAAAGACTGAATCTAGTCTTTGAAGAACAACACCACAGCAAAAGGGACAGGGATTTTCTGGATCAAGACATAGACAAACTATTTGATGTCTACCATAACATGAAGCCCCAATCACAAGGCCATGCTATGGATAATCCATATCACCAAGAGGACATCAAACCAGATGCCATGTTTGTGAATAAGGCAAGATCTCCATATCAATACTAGGATGGCAATAATATGTCTTATTCTGAGAAGGAAGCCTCAAAACAGCTTCCTGAGGCCTCAAGCTGTCCCAAATTCTCTGGCGCAGCAGAATATGATAATATGGAACTCATAGATTATATTGATGGACTCTTCATTGATTTACCAAGCATACCAGACTACTGGATTACTGCTAAACTTAATAAAGCATTTAAAGGACATGCTAGTATTTGGTACACAGAAATGAAAGAAATCCATGGCAGGAGAAGCTGACCATGGTGGAAGAGTCAAATCATCCAAAAGTACAGAAATGGTACTTGGATATGGCAAAAGGACATTTCATTTGAAAATGACAAGTATTCAGTGGACAAAGATCCATATGAATGGTGCCTTAGACAGTCTAAAGGGCTTAAAGCCATTGATCCTAAAATGAACATTTAGATGAGGAATGACAAACTCCTGACACAAACTCCAGGAGAACTAGAGAATGCAGTAAAATGCAGATGCAATCAAAATTGCACTCTAGATGACATTGCAAATACCTTACAAGACATAAGGAAAAGAACAAATATGGGGAAATATTCCCCATATAAAAGCAGTGGCTTCAAAGAGAACCAACCTTTCAGGGTGGAGCTCAAAGACACCCCGAGAGAAGGAGTGGCAGAAGTGACTAAGAAGAAAAATTCTTGGAACAATTGTGGTTCAATAGACCACTATGCCAACAACTTTCCAAAGTCAAAGAAAAAAGTCTATGCCATTGAGAAAGTCCCAGAGGAGGAATCCCCCACAGATGATTCTGAATCAGACTCTATGGGAGCTGCCATCAGAGAACAATCTGATAATGACCAAGACCCAAGAGAAGAATTTCTAGTGGAATACCAAGAGGAAACCCCACTAGAAATCCAGGACATAAAGCTGGAAGCAGACATTCCACAAGACACTGCCAATAAAAACTTGTGCAAAAATACACATGATGCACAGAAATTCCTGGTCACACCAGCTAAAGGAATGGAATACATAGATGGGAAAGCCACAAAAATGACTTTTTGCATTGAAAATGCTCAACACCCATTACTCATTGACAGTGGGGCACACTGTTACATAGTGGCCAGAAGTTATCTGGACAACCACTTCCCAAATTGGGAAAATAGCTCCTTCCAACCAAGGCAAAGAACTTCAAAAGTGCTTCAGGGAATATGACTTTCATTGGTACAATTATCAAAGAGATAATTATACCCCACAGGAAGGGTAATATCAGACTCAACCCAGAGCTTTTAGTTCTTGATGATACCCACATCCAAGGGTTCTTACTGGGGACAGATTACCAGACAATGTATGGCATTGATATTTACAATAGTAAAAACAGGCACATTACCATTGGTACCAACAAGGAAAAGAAATTTTCACTCCATATATACCAAATATCTTCCCAGAATCCACTGGAAGAACTGCTTAATGAATTCAGAGAGAGCCAGCTCAGCACTATCCTCACCAGTAAGCAGAAACTAAGCTTGTTGAAGATGATTCGAAATAATAGAAAAGCATTTGCCATTGGTGAGGAACCATTAGGCAAAATTAGAGGCCATGATATAGAACTATATCTGAATGTAGAAAGACCTTATCCACCCATGCTCAGGAGACCTCCATACCCAGCAAGTCTGGAGACTAAGAAAGAAATTGGAAACACATCAATGAAGTCCTAGACATGGATGTAATCAGAAAATTGGACACAATGAAATAGTGAAAATCACCGCTCCCGTCCTGATCACCTGGAATGATGGCAAATCTGGGCTGTGTGGAGGCGTCAGAGCTCTGAACATGTGAGCCTGTGAGGTATGTATAACATACCCATAAGGCCACAAATAACTTTATACACAGTTAAATTTGTCTTAAACAAACTTTTTTAATTGAATTTAAAATAAAAAATAACAAAAAAGAAGTATAGCTTTTTTGGATAAACAAAGTTGTAAATATTATGTCATTTTTGGATTCTACACCAAAAATAACCTAGGGTACACCCATAGGATGTTACACCCAAAAATACTTATTTCTTATGTTATTGGAAGATTTAAGAAACTCACAGTACTAATGTAGCTTTTTTAACATTTTTTCAAATTGTTAAATTTATGCTTAAATAAGCTCAAATTCAAAGTTGCATAAGGTTTATGAAAACATACCAAAATTTTAGTTAAAATTGAGGTGTTGTGTATATTTACTGAATTGGCTAAGTATTTGCCATACAGGATGTAAATACTGCATGGGCTCAATTTAAAAGTGTTTTAGGCCATAGTAAGGCTTTAAATAAATAAAAGGGCAAGATCCACGCAAAGAGGTGGGACAAAGGAAAAAGACCAAATAAAGCTGGGGTACCCAACTTTTTGGATCTGCAAGAATTAAATTAAGGTTGTCCACCTTTATTGGAGGATTTTCAACCTTATTTAAACTTTAAGTTTAGACTTTGATCCAACCTTAAAGTTTGAACTGGTTTTATCCCAAATTGGACAGGAATTTCAAGCTGCCACAGTGTGAGCCTTAGAGGTAATTTCATATACCCAAAAGACCACAAATACAAAATTAACATATTAATATAAATAAAATAAATTTATTTATATTATTAAAATGAAAAACAAAATATGAATATAAAATTATATTCAAAAATAAAAAATTAATTACAATTTAAAAATAAAATTACATCAAATTTTGAAATTATAAAATTACATTTATACTTGAAAAAATTAAGTAAAAATGAAATTTTAACAAAATTGTGAAAAAATAAATAAATTTGGAAAAAAGTTAAATAAAATTTATTATAACTTTTTATCCAATAAATAAACATATAAAATTTATTTCACCATTGGATTCCTCATAAAAAATCAGGTGGGGTCACCTCTGAGTGAAATTCTTGTAACTCAACTCTAAATAAGCTTAAATTAAGTTTTTAGTATTTTCAATACAAAAGTTGAAAATCCTCAAAACCTTAATTTAATTCACACCACATGTGGTGTTAACCATCAATTTTTGTGTTAAAATTGAGGTGTTGTGTTTAGTTTAGAAGTTATGAGGAATTGAAGTATTTTCAATTGAATTCAATTGAAATGTCAAAATGTGCGCGTGTATTACATAAGTGAACTTTGATTTACATATGAGGTGTCAATTATTACTGTATTGTACTGTACAATTAAATTGAATTACATATGTAAATTATAAGTATAATACATGATGAGGAATTAAAGGAAAAATAAATTGGAAAGATTAAATTTGGGGGGGAAAAGGAACTCCAGCTCTAAGGGGGAGCTAGACCCCCAAAATCCTTGCTGACAGGCGTGGGATGTCAAAATTCACGCAAAAGTTCATCACTTTTGGCCTGGAATTGAGTTAAAGGGTCTGTGGACTCAATTGATGATGAGGTTTTGATACCAACTGGGGTAGTTTTAGCTGTTGCCAAGAGGGTAAAACTACCCTTAAGATAAAACCATCATAGTAAAAACAGTTTTAACTGGTTTCTACGTCCCTGAAACACATTCTGACGTGTTTTGAGGGCTCTAGGCCTGGTATTGCTATAGTAATGGCTGATTTAAGGGTCTAAAATGGCTAAAAATGGCTTAAACCAGCCCTTTTTGGTCTAAACCAGGGTTCAATGATGCCATAATTGGCTTTTCTGTTGTCAGACTGTTTTTCACGACTGACAAGAGTAAATTTTACTTTTGGAGTAAGAGAATTGATGGCTATAAAAGAATGTCTTCTTTGCCCCACTTTTCTCTTCATGTTAGAATCTTTTCCTTTTATTAATTAGTTTAAACACTGTTAAACCAATCAATCAAAGATTCCAGCCACCACTTTGAAATCATTTTAATCCTTTTAACCACGTGAAAAAATCATTATAATCATTGTTTTTAACTCTTATAATCATTTTTTACCCCTGAACCACCCCAAAAGTGAATTAAAGCATCTTTCATCACTGTTAACTTTGTCACTTTGTTTCCAAATTCACTCTGGTCACTTTTGGGTGTGTTTTCTCTTTAATATTCTTTTTAAAGACTTTATTCTTTAATTAATTGCTTGCAGTTCTTTGCTCAATTAATTCCAATTGAAATTGCTCTTGAAGAAATTTCTTTTGTAGCCTTAAAATATCTCTTGTAGAGTATTTTTTGGATAAATTTTTATTGTTGGTAAAACAATAAATTTTTATAATATTATTGTTTTATACTAATAAAGTTATAAACAATAAATTTGGCGTGTTTTCTCTTAAAAATAATATTTCATACTATTTTTAACAGAATTTTACCTTATACAAAATTTGAGGACAGGAAAAGTACTTGATTTTTAATCAAAGTTTCATATCCACACCTTACATTTTGGGGCCCAGCCGTGATATTTTACCTGTGACATATTTTTTTACTCTTTTTAAATCTTTTTTCTTATATTGAAAAATTTAAAAACATATAAAAAATACTTATAATTCAAAAAATCCATAAAAAATAACTTTTTTTTTCATATTATAAGTGAGGCTTATATTTTTATTTCTTTTTTTGAAATAACCTTTTTTTTACTTAATTAATTGGCTTTTTCATTAATTTTAGTGTCTGACAACGTGGTAAGACAAGAAAACATTGAAACAGCCTCAACAGTAACCAGCATTATCCCTGCCAGTACTGTTAATTCTGATCATAATAGTACTGTTATTGTGACTCAAAATAACCAGCCTGAACCAATATCTTCTGAATTGTTTAACTTGGACATAAGTAATACCCTTCAGAAAGCTAAAAATTTGGCCAATAGTAAGTTTTTGACGTAAAAATACTATTTTAAGCCTTTTTTAACCATAATTATGCCTTCAACCAGGTCAGGAGCCAGCTACAACCCCTCAAGCAGCTCCCAAAAAGGTAATAGACGTGATTATGGCAGAAGCCAACCAGGTACAGAAGGAAAAGGGTCAGTTGATGACTTCCAAACAACTAAATTGGGTCATTCTGAAGCTGATAATACTATTTTACCTTCAAAAAGAGCTGACACCGCCACAACAAGCCTCTGTGGACATATACAAAGCCAGCCACAGTGCATACAACAATGAACTTCAATTCAAGGAGTACCAGATCCTTGCAGACCTGTGGAAAAATTGCATGAATTCTTACCTGACAGTAAGAAAATTCTTGGGCCATCCCAACACTTGCAAATTGCTCAATGGATGGCATCCATTGATGGAGAAGAAAAACATGATGCTTTTGACACTAGAATGGAGGAAAAACAACCCTCCACCAGCCAAACCAGTGCCAAAAACAGCCCCAGTGGCCAGCAGCAGCAATTCCAACGTGAAAAAGCAGCCACAAACTCCAAACAAGGGCAAAGGGAAGGCACCAGCCCCAAAACCTTACAGCCAGGGCTACAGAATCCCAAAGATTCAGCAGGATGCCATGGAAAATGTATTTCAGATGGCCAGAACGTTGATGGAATTACAGAAGAAGGAGGAAGCCAGATTAAGGTTCCAGAAATGATTTCTGACATATTTGATTCCATCCCAGAGTTGTATAATGCTATAAATGACGTGAAAAAACATCTTTCTGATAAAAATGAAACCATTTGTAACAACATTAAAACAAACAACCTGAGTCTGTGCCAAATTAATGAAACACTTATGTGTTTTGAAAAAGTTTTAAGAACAATTAAAAATTCCAATAATGATAATTCTTCTAACAATAAAATAAATGAACAATCTGCCATTATTAAAGAATTAACAGATAAATATTCTAAATTCAATATTGATGACATAATTGAAACAAGAATTAAACAAGCCATAAATATTATCAAGACAGATAACAAGAAAGTCCTTGATGACATTTCAAATTCATTTACTGAAGTAAAGACATATACCATTGCCTTGAAAAAGTGTTTTGATGCTTCACAAGAAGAAGTATCAAAATTATCAATAAAATTGAATCAAGTCACTGCTGATAATACAAGACAGACAGAGTTATGGCAAGAACTTACACCCAAAGAAGACATGTATAAAATTGAAGTAATAAATTTAATACAAAGCTTCCAACATGAATACAGAAATTCCCAAAGGTGTAGCAACAGTAAAATGAATGACATTGAACAAATACTGAACACCTTACCAAGAATGTCTACACCTCTAAATCAAAATGAGGGCACAAGAATTTCAAATCCACAAGTATTGGATCCTGATAATTCACAATTAAAAAATGAATTATCCCCTTCTTTTCATAACTTGGAACCATCAATGGGCCAAGCACTCTTGAAAGAAGTGCCAAAACTTAAAGAATGCCCCCACTTCAGTGGTGAAGGAGAGTATGACCATATGGAATTCATTAGAGGTATTGACATGATCAAAGAGGATTTTGAATTACCAGACAGATTGGTAACAGCCAGGTTTAACACCTTGTTTACCAGATCAGCTCACAGATGGTACATCAAAATAAGACAAGCACATGGACACCAGAGTTGGACTTGGTGGAAAACCCAAATCATCAACAAATGGGCAAATGATGCTTGGAGGTTTAAAGTTGAAACAGCCTTTGAATCTGCCAAATTTAATGCTGATAAAGACAAAGCTTTACCATGGTTTTGCCAACAGAAGGACAGATTAACAGCATTATATCCTGACATGTCAGAATTTATGATCCATAGAAAAATTCTGAGACAATGTGGGGGTGACTTAGAGCATGCTGTCAATAGCAGGACTACTGAACAATCTTCAGCAGAGGATATCATCAATATACTAGAAGAAGTAACCACCAGAACCAAAATTGGTTCTAGTAGGGTGAATCTTAAAACAAGGTTTAATACACCTTGGAAAGATTCTGTGGACAAAAACCCCAAAGAAAATTCTAGTAATATTAAATATAAATCTGCAGATACAGTCAGAAAATGCCATATTTGCCAAAGCACCACCCATTTAGCCAATACATGTCCGAAAAGGGGGAAAATCAATGAAATTGACATTGAAAAGGGACCAGATGTTGAAAAAGAAGACATAATTGAAGACAATTCAGATGATAAGTCATCCATATTTTCTGAATCTTCAAAAGATATAGAAAATATCAATGCCACTTTTGACATCATGGAATCTTATTCCCACTTACCACAATTGAGCAATGGTCAAGTTGATTTATCAAAAGTTCAAGATGCACAACTTATGAAGACAAAACCAAACAGAGGAAAAGGTTATACAGCTGGTAACTCCTGTATAACAGAAGTGGTGATTGACAACAAGCCCACTAAACTTTTGCTTGACCCAGGAGCCTTCTGCTCTTGTGTTGGAAAATCTTTTCTTAAGACTTGTGTACCAAATTTTGAAGACCAATTGTTACCAATTGATGGTATAAAATTCAACAGTGCAAGTAACCCAATGAAAGCATTAGGAATCTTTGATACCAATGTCATATTCCCACACATAAATGGGAATTTAAGGATCACAGTTGAATTTGTTGTTATGGAAAATTGCTCTAGTACCCATTTTATATTGGGAAATGACTATTTAATCATGTATGGGATAGATTTACATAATAACAAAGACAGATACTTTACAATTGGGGACAATAAGCGCCAGAAATTTGCCTTTTTACCATTTAAAAGACAAATTACAGTAAACAAAGTATCACCAGTCAACTTAGAGTTAGAGAAATTCAAGTCTGAACAGTTAAATGAGGCTGAAATAAGCCTTCATCTGACTGATAAACAAGAAAATGAACTTTCTTCCCTTTTGTATGACCACAGAGGAGCATTTGCTACAGATAAAGAACCCCTGGGAGCAATTATTGGTCATGAAGTTGACATCATTCTTAACATTGAGAGACCTTATCCACCACTCTTAAGAAGACCTGCTTATCCAGCAAGTCCAAAATCAAGAGAAGCTCTAGAAATTCATATCAAAGAGCTTCTAGACCTTGGTGTAATAAGAAAAGTAGGCCACAATGAGGAAGTAGAAATAACTACACCAGTTATAGTGGCGTGGCATAATGGAAAATCCAGAATGGTTGGGGACTTTAGAGCTCTGAACACTTACACTGTCCCAGACAGATACCCTATACCAAAAATCCAAATTTCCCTTACTCAAATATCTCAAGCAGTGTATATAACCACTATGGATGCCCTTAAAGGATTCCATCAAAATGTGGTAACACCAAGAGCAAGAAAATACTTGAGAATTATTGTTCATTGTAGAGTGTATGAATACTTAAGGATGCCCTTTGGTATCAAAAATGCACCTTCACACTTCCAAAGAATGATGAATGAAATCTTCCCTGAAGAACTCTCAGAGGGATGGTTAATCATTTACATTGATGACATTATTATCTGTTCAAAGACTTGGGAGGAGCACATGTACAGATTATCAAGAGTTTTGACAAAAATTCAATCAGTAAACATGAAAATCTCCTTGAAGAAATGTCATTTTGGATTTAAAGAACTTAAAGCACTAGGACATGTTGTATCTGGTTTGTCCCTTGGAATTGACAAAAACAAAGTTGCAGCAGTATTATTAAAGCCCATGCCTCAGAATAAGAAGAAAATTCAGTCATTCTTAGGTTTTGCAGGATATTACAGGCAACACATTAAAGATTTTGCATCCATAGCAAGACCACTTTATAAGTTGTGTGACAAAGACACAGTGTTTGAGATGACTGTTGACAGAGTCAAAGCTTTTGAGTCTCTAAGAGAAGCATTGACCACTGCTCCACTCTTACTGATGCCAGACTTTAAATTGCCTTTCAAACTGTATATTGATGCATCAGGGGATGGACTGGGTGCTGCACTTCACCAAGTTCAGATCATAAATGATAAGCCTGTAGAAGGACCCATATGTTTCATATCCAGGCAAATCAAACCAACTGAAGCCAGATATGGAGCAAGTCAAATGGAATGTCTATTCCTTGTCTGGGCCTTGGAGAAATTGAACTACTTCTTAGAGGGATGTTTTTTTGAAGTAATAACAGATTGTACAGCTGTCAAATCACTTTTGAACATGAAAACACCCAACAGACACATGCTCAGATGGCAAATAGCCATACAAGAATACAGAGGAAATATGACTATTGTTCATAAGGATGGGAATATTCATAAGAATGAAGATGGACTAAGCAGATGGCCATTACCAAATAATATTGATAATCCTGCTTATGTGCCAGAAGAAGCTTCACCACAAATTCCAATAGAAGGAATAAGTGTTACAGACTTGAACACCACCTTCTTTGAAGAAGTCAGAAGCAGCTATACTCAAGATAATAATTGTAGCATCTTATGCCAATTACTTAACAAAGACTATAAAGACAACTCTCTAATACATGCCTTGGATGAAGTATGGAGAAAATCTTATGATGAAGGAAGATTTCACCTACTGGATGGTATAATTTACCACAGAACCAAGCACACATGTGTCATGACAGTTGTAGACAGGTCATTAATCAATCTTGTACTGAAAGAATGCCATGATAGTCCCTTTTCAGGACATCTGTCTGAAGACAGAACAAGAGAGAAAGTGAAGACCTGCATATGGTGGCCAATGTGGCAGAAAGATATTGCAGAGTATTGCAAAACCTGTGAAAGATGTCAAAAGGCAAATAAATCCACTGGCAAAAGACTTGGAAATATGATAAAGATCCAAGAACCAAACAGACCTTGGGAAATTGTCCATATGGATTGGGTAACTGGCCTACCACCAGGAGGTGACAGGAGCTATAATGCTTGCCTAGTAATTGTAGACAGATTCAGTAAAACTCCAATCTTTTTACCATGTCACAAAGATGATACAGCCATGGATACAGCTCTTCTGATATAGAATAGAGTAGTGTCATGGACTGGTATATTTACAAATATCATCAGTGATAGAGATCCCAAATTCACTTCAGCACTATGGACAAATCTTCACCAATTATTTGGCACTAAACTGTCTTTCTCTACAGCCTACCACCCACAAACTGATGGCCTGGCTGAAAGAATGATCCAAACCTTAGAGGACATGGTGAGAAGATTTTGTGCATATGGCCTTGAATTCAAAGATTGTGATGGATTTACCCATGATTGGTGTACTCTGTTGCCAGCACTGGAATTAGCATATAAAACGTCAATCCATGCCAGTACCAATCAGACTCCTGCTATTCTAGAAAAAGGATGGAACCCCAAGTTACCCCAAGATTCCCTGAGGAAAGACTTAGTTGAAATACATCCCACAGCTGCTAGCTTCAAAGGTATGCTAGACAAAGCTAGGAAGCATGCAGTAAGATGCATGGAGGATTCTTTTGCATATGCTAAAGATAAATGGGATAAATCACATGCAACTCCAGATTTCAAAGTGGGGGACCTAGTACTTGTATCCACCACTAACTTCAATAACATCAAAGGATGTAAAAAGTTGAAAGACTCCTTTGCAGGACCTTTTGTGATTAAGGCCCTCCATGGAGAAAATGCTGTTGAAGTAGAGTTATCTGAAGAACTTAGCAATAAGCACCCTACATTTCCAGTGAGCTTGATAAAGCCATATAAATCTAGTGATGCTGAGAAATTTCCCTTGAGGAATAAGATTCCCCAAGTTATACCTCCTATTGAGACATCTGGAGCTAAGAAAATTACCAAAGTTCTTAAAGAAAGGAAATTAAGAACCAAGAAGGTAAGGGAATACCTTGTTAGGTACAGTGACCCAACTTGTGAAGATGAATGGTTAGAAGAAAAAGATATACCAGAAGCTACCAAACTCCTCAGAAGATTCAGACACACTAGAAATACCAATATTACAAAGTAATATCCTTTTTTAGGGGGAGGGAATGTGAGCCTTAGAGGTAATTTCATATACCCAAAAGACCACAAATACAAAATTAACATATTAATATAAATAAAATAAATTTATTTATATTATTAAAATAAAAATCAAAATATGAATATAAAATTATATTCAAAAATAAAAAATTAATTACAATTTAAAAATAAAATTACATCAAATTTTGAAATTATAAAATTACATTTATACTTGAAAAAATTAAGTAAAAATGAAATTTTAACAAAATTGTGAAAAAATAAATAAATTTGGAAAAAAGTTAAATAAAATTTATTATAACTTTTTATCCAATAAATAAACATATAAAATTTATTTCACCATTGGATTCCTCATAAAAAATCAGGTGGGGTCACCTCTGAGTGAAATTCTTGTAACTCAACTCTAAATAAGCTTAAATTAAGTTTTTAGTATTTTCAATACAAAAGTTGAAAATCCTCAAAACCTTAATTTAATTCACACCACATGTGGTGTTAACCATCAATTTTTGTGTTAAAATTGAGGTGTTGTGTTTAGTTTAGAAGTTATGAGGAATTGAAGTATTTTCAATTGAATTCAATTGAAATGTCAAAATGTGCGCGTGTATTACATAAGTGAACTTTGATTTACATATGAGGTGTCAATTATTACTGTATTGTACTGTACAATTAAATTGAATTACATATGTAAATTATAAGTATAATACATGATGAGGAATTAAAGGAAAAATAAATTGGAAAGATTAAATTTGGGGGGGAAAAGGAACTCCAGCTCTAAGGGGGAGCTAGACCCCCAAAATCCTTGCTGACAGGCGTGGGATGTCAAAATTCACGCAAAAGTTCATCACTTTTGGCCTGGAATTGAGTTAAAGGGTCTGTGGACTCAATTGATGATGAGGTTTTGATACCAACTGGGGTAGTTTTAGCTGTTGCCAAGAGGGTAAAACTACCCTTAAGATAAAACCATCATAGTAAAAACAGTTTTAACTGGTTTCTACGTCCCTGAAACACATTCTGACGTGTTTTGAGGGCTCTAGGCCTGGTATTGCTATAGTAATGGCTGATTTAAGGGTCTAAAATGGCTAAAAATGGCTTAAACCAGCCCTTTTTGGTCTAAACCAGGGTTCAATGATGCCATAATTGGCTTTTCTGTTGTCAGACTGTTTTTCACGACTGACAAGAGTAAATTTTACTTTTGGAGTAAGAGAATTGATGGCTATAAAAGAATGTCTTCTTTGCCCCACTTTTCTCTTCATGTTAGAATCTTTTCCTTTTATTAATTAGTTTAAACACTGTTAAACCAATCAATCAAAGATTCCAGCCACCACTTTGAAATCATTTTAATCCTTTTAACCACGTGAAAAAATCATTATAATCATTGTTTTTAACTCTTATAATCATTTTTTACCCCTGAACCACCCCAAAAGTGAATTAAAGCATCTTTCATCACTGTTAACTTTGTCACTTTGTTTCCAAATTCACTCTGGTCACTTTTGGGTGTGTTTTCTCTTTAATATTCTTTTTAAAGACTTTATTCTTTAATTAATTGCTTGCAGTTCTTTGCTCAATTAATTCCAATTGAAATTGCTCTTGAAGAAATTTCTTTTGTAGCCTTAAAATATCTCTTGTAGAGTATTTTTTGGATAAATTTTTATTGTTGGTAAAACAATAAATTTTTATAATATTATTGTTTTATACTAATAAAGTTATAAACAATAAATTTGGCGTGTTTTCTCTTAAAAATAATATTTCATACTATTTTTAACAGAATTTTACCTTATACAAAATTTGAGGACAGGAAAAGTACTTGATTTTTAATCAAAGTTTCATATCCACACCTTACATTTTGGGGCCCAGCCGTGATATTTTACCTGTGACATATTTTTTTACTCTTTTTAAATCTTTTTTCTTATATTGAAAAATTTAAAAACATATAAAAAATACTTATAATTCAAAAAATCCATAAAAAATAACTTTTTTTTTCATATTATAAGTGAGGCTTATATTTTTATTTCTTTTTTTGAAATAACCTTTTTTTTACTTAATTAATTGGCTTTTTCATTAATTTTAGTGTCTGACAACGTGGTAAGACAAGAAAACATTGAAACAGCCTCAACAGTAACCAGCATTATCCCTGCCAGTACTGTTAATTCTGATCATAATAGTACTGTTATTGTGACTCAAAATAACCAGCCTGAACCAATATCTTCTGAATTGTTTAACTTGGACATAAGTAATACCCTTCAGAAAGCTAAAAATTTGGCCAATAGTAAGTTTTTGACGTAAAAATACTATTTTAAGCCTTTTTTAACCATAATTATGCCTTCAACCAGGTCAGGAGCCAGCTACAACCCCTCAAGCAGCTCCCAAAAAGGTAATAGACGTGATTATGGCAGAAGCCAACCAGGTACAGAAGGAAAAGGGTCAGTTGATGACTTCCAAACAACTAAATTGGGTCATTCTGAAGCTGATAATACTATTTTACCTTCAAAAAGAGCTGACACCGCCACAACAAGCCTCTGTGGACATATACAAAGCCAGCCACAGTGCATACAACAATGAACTTCAATTCAAGGAGTACCAGATCCTTGCAGACCTGTGGAAAAATTGCATGAATTCTTACCTGACAGTAAGAAAATTCTTGGGCCATCCCAACACTTGCAAATTGCTCAATGGATGGCATCCATTGATGGAGAAGAAAAACATGATGCTTTTGACACTAGAATGGAGGAAAAACAACCCTCCACCAGCCAAACCAGTGCCAAAAACAGCCCCAGTGGCCAGCAGCAGCAATTCCAACGTGAAAAAGCAGCCACAAACTCCAAACAAGGGCAAAGGGAAGGCACCAGCCCCAAAACCTTACAGCCAGGGCTACAGAATCCCAAAGATTCAGCAGGATGCCATGGAAAATGTATTTCAGATGGCCAGAACGTTGATGGAATTACAGAAGAAGGAGGAAGCCAGATTAAGGTTCCAGAAATGATTTCTGACATATTTGATTCCATCCCAGAGTTGTATAATGCTATAAATGACGTGAAAAAACATCTTTCTGATAAAAATGAAACCATTTGTAACAACATTAAAACAAACAACCTGAGTCTGTGCCAAATTAATGAAACACTTATGTGTTTTGAAAAAGTTTTAAGAACAATTAAAAATTCCAATAATGATAATTCTTCTAACAATAAAATAAATGAACAATCTGCCATTATTAAAGAATTAACAGATAAATATTCTAAATTCAATATTGATGACATAATTGAAACAAGAATTAAACAAGCCATAAATATTATCAAGACAGATAACAAGAAAGTCCTTGATGACATTTCAAATTCATTTACTGAAGTAAAGACATATACCATTGCCTTGAAAAAGTGTTTTGATGCTTCACAAGAAGAAGTATCAAAATTATCAATAAAATTGAATCAAGTCACTGCTGATAATACAAGACAGACAGAGTTATGGCAAGAACTTACACCCAAAGAAGACATGTATAAAATTGAAGTAATAAATTTAATACAAAGCTTCCAACATGAATACAGAAATTCCCAAAGGTGTAGCAACAGTAAAATGAATGACATTGAACAAATACTGAACACCTTACCAAGAATGTCTACACCTCTAAATCAAAATGAGGGCACAAGAATTTCAAATCCACAAGTATTGGATCCTGATAATTCACAATTAAAAAATGAATTATCCCCTTCTTTTCATAACTTGGAACCATCAATGGGCCAAGCACTCTTGAAAGAAGTGCCAAAACTTAAAGAATGCCCCCACTTCAGTGGTGAAGGAGAGTATGACCATATGGAATTCATTAGAGGTATTGACATGATCAAAGAGGATTTTGAATTACCAGACAGATTGGTAACAGCCAGGTTTAACACCTTGTTTACCAGATCAGCTCACAGATGGTACATCAAAATAAGACAAGCACATGGACACCAGAGTTGGACTTGGTGGAAAACCCAAATCATCAACAAATGGGCAAATGATGCTTGGAGGTTTAAAGTTGAAACAGCCTTTGAATCTGCCAAATTTAATGCTGATAAAGACAAAGCTTTACCATGGTTTTGCCAACAGAAGGACAGATTAACAGCATTATATCCTGACATGTCAGAATTTATGATCCATAGAAAAATTCTGAGACAATGTGGGGGTGACTTAGAGCATGCTGTCAATAGCAGGACTACTGAACAATCTTCAGCAGAGGATATCATCAATATACTAGAAGAAGTAACCACCAGAACCAAAATTGGTTCTAGTAGGGTGAATCTTAAAACAAGGTTTAATACACCTTGGAAAGATTCTGTGGACAAAAACCCCAAAGAAAATTCTAGTAATATTAAATATAAATCTGCAGATACAGTCAGAAAATGCCATATTTGCCAAAGCACCACCCATTTAGCCAATACATGTCCGAAAAGGGGGAAAATCAATGAAATTGACATTGAAAAGGGACCAGATGTTGAAAAAGAAGACATAATTGAAGACAATTCAGATGATAAGTCATCCATATTTTCTGAATCTTCAAAAGATATAGAAAATATCAATGCCACTTTTGACATCATGGAATCTTATTCCCACTTACCACAATTGAGCAATGGTCAAGTTGATTTATCAAAAGTTCAAGATGCACAACTTATGAAGACAAAACCAAACAGAGGAAAAGGTTATACAGCTGGTAACTCCTGTATAACAGAAGTGGTGATTGACAACAAGCCCACTAAACTTTTGCTTGACCCAGGAGCCTTCTGCTCTTGTGTTGGAAAATCTTTTCTTAAGACTTGTGTACCAAATTTTGAAGACCAATTGTTACCAATTGATGGTATAAAATTCAACAGTGCAAGTAACCCAATGAAAGCATTAGGAATCTTTGATACCAATGTCATATTCCCACACATAAATGGGAATTTAAGGATCACAGTTGAATTTGTTGTTATGGAAAATTGCTCTAGTACCCATTTTATATTGGGAAATGACTATTTAATCATGTATGGGATAGATTTACATAATAACAAAGACAGATACTTTACAATTGGGGACAATAAGCGCCAGAAATTTGCCTTTTTACCATTTAAAAGACAAATTACAGTAAACAAAGTATCACCAGTCAACTTAGAGTTAGAGAAATTCAAGTCTGAACAGTTAAATGAGGCTGAAATAAGCCTTCATCTGACTGATAAACAAGAAAATGAACTTTCTTCCCTTTTGTATGACCACAGAGGAGCATTTGCTACAGATAAAGAACCCCTGGGAGCAATTATTGGTCATGAAGTTGACATCATTCTTAACATTGAGAGACCTTATCCACCACTCTTAAGAAGACCTGCTTATCCAGCAAGTCCAAAATCAAGAGAAGCTCTAGAAATTCATATCAAAGAGCTTCTAGACCTTGGTGTAATAAGAAAAGTAGGCCACAATGAGGAAGTAGAAATAACTACACCAGTTATAGTGGCGTGGCATAATGGAAAATCCAGAATGGTTGGGGACTTTAGAGCTCTGAACACTTACACTGTCCCAGACAGATACCCTATACCAAAAATCCAAATTTCCCTTACTCAAATATCTCAAGCAGTGTATATAACCACTATGGATGCCCTTAAAGGATTCCATCAAAATGTGGTAACACCAAGAGCAAGAAAATACTTGAGAATTATTGTTCATTGTAGAGTGTATGAATACTTAAGGATGCCCTTTGGTATCAAAAATGCACCTTCACACTTCCAAAGAATGATGAATGAAATCTTCCCTGAAGAACTCTCAGAGGGATGGTTAATCATTTACATTGATGACATTATTATCTGTTCAAAGACTTGGGAGGAGCACATGTACAGATTATCAAGAGTTTTGACAAAAATTCAATCAGTAAACATGAAAATCTCCTTGAAGAAATGTCATTTTGGATTTAAAGAACTTAAAGCACTAGGACATGTTGTATCTGGTTTGTCCCTTGGAATTGACAAAAACAAAGTTGCAGCAGTATTATTAAAGCCCATGCCTCAGAATAAGAAGAAAATTCAGTCATTCTTAGGTTTTGCAGGATATTACAGGCAACACATTAAAGATTTTGCATCCATAGCAAGACCACTTTATAAGTTGTGTGACAAAGACACAGTGTTTGAGATGACTGTTGACAGAGTCAAAGCTTTTGAGTCTCTAAGAGAAGCATTGACCACTGCTCCACTCTTACTGATGCCAGACTTTAAATTGCCTTTCAAACTGTATATTGATGCATCAGGGGATGGACTGGGTGCTGCACTTCACCAAGTTCAGATCATAAATGATAAGCCTGTAGAAGGACCCATATGTTTCATATCCAGGCAAATCAAACCAACTGAAGCCAGATATGGAGCAAGTCAAATGGAATGTCTATTCCTTGTCTGGGCCTTGGAGAAATTGAACTACTTCTTAGAGGGATGTTTTTTTGAAGTAATAACAGATTGTACAGCTGTCAAATCACTTTTGAACATGAAAACACCCAACAGACACATGCTCAGATGGCAAATAGCCATACAAGAATACAGAGGAAATATGACTATTGTTCATAAGGATGGGAATATTCATAAGAATGAAGATGGACTAAGCAGATGGCCATTACCAAATAATATTGATAATCCTGCTTATGTGCCAGAAGAAGCTTCACCACAAATTCCAATAGAAGGAATAAGTGTTACAGACTTGAACACCACCTTCTTTGAAGAAGTCAGAAGCAGCTATACTCAAGATAATAATTGTAGCATCTTATGCCAATTACTTAACAAAGACTATAAAGACAACTCTCTAATACATGCCTTGGATGAAGTATGGAGAAAATCTTATGATGAAGGAAGATTTCACCTACTGGATGGTATAATTTACCACAGAACCAAGCACACATGTGTCATGACAGTTGTAGACAGGTCATTAATCAATCTTGTACTGAAAGAATGCCATGATAGTCCCTTTTCAGGACATCTGTCTGAAGACAGAACAAGAGAGAAAGTGAAGACCTGCATATGGTGGCCAATGTGGCAGAAAGATATTGCAGAGTATTGCAAAACCTGTGAAAGATGTCAAAAGGCAAATAAATCCACTGGCAAAAGACTTGGAAATATGATAAAGATCCAAGAACCAAACAGACCTTGGGAAATTGTCCATATGGATTGGGTAACTGGCCTACCACCAGGAGGTGACAGGAGCTATAATGCTTGCCTAGTAATTGTAGACAGATTCAGTAAAACTCCAATCTTTTTACCATGTCACAAAGATGATACAGCCATGGATACAGCTCTTCTGATATAGAATAGAGTAGTGTCATGGACTGGTATATTTACAAATATCATCAGTGATAGAGATCCCAAATTCACTTCAGCACTATGGACAAATCTTCACCAATTATTTGGCACTAAACTGTCTTTCTCTACAGCCTACCACCCACAAACTGATGGCCTGGCTGAAAGAATGATCCAAACCTTAGAGGACATGGTGAGAAGATTTTGTGCATATGGCCTTGAATTCAAAGATTGTGATGGATTTACCCATGATTGGTGTACTCTGTTGCCAGCACTGGAATTAGCATATAAAACGTCAATCCATGCCAGTACCAATCAGACTCCTGCTATTCTAGAAAAAGGATGGAACCCCAAGTTACCCCAAGATTCCCTGAGGAAAGACTTAGTTGAAATACATCCCACAGCTGCTAGCTTCAAAGGTATGCTAGACAAAGCTAGGAAGCATGCAGTAAGATGCATGGAGGATTCTTTTGCATATGCTAAAGATAAATGGGATAAATCACATGCAACTCCAGATTTCAAAGTGGGGGACCTAGTACTTGTATCCACCACTAACTTCAATAACATCAAAGGATGTAAAAAGTTGAAAGACTCCTTTGCAGGACCTTTTGTGATTAAGGCCCTCCATGGAGAAAATGCTGTTGAAGTAGAGTTATCTGAAGAACTTAGCAATAAGCACCCTACATTTCCAGTGAGCTTGATAAAGCCATATAAATCTAGTGATGCTGAGAAATTTCCCTTGAGGAATAAGATTCCCCAAGTTATACCTCCTATTGAGACATCTGGAGCTAAGAAAATTACCAAAGTTCTTAAAGAAAGGAAATTAAGAACCAAGAAGGTAAGGGAATACCTTGTTAGGTACAGTGACCCAACTTGTGAAGATGAATGGTTAGAAGAAAAAGATATACCAGAAGCTACCAAACTCCTCAGAAGATTCAGACACACTAGAAATACCAATATTACAAAGTAATATCCTTTTTTAGGGGGAGGGAATGTGAGCCTTAGAGGTAATTTCATATACCCAAAAGACCACAAATACAAAATTAACATATTAATATAAATAAAATAAATTTATTTATATTATTAAAATAAAAATCAAAATATGAATATAAAATTATATTCAAAAATAAGAAATTAATTACAATTTAAAAATAAAATTACATCAAATTTTGAAATTATAAAATTACATTTATACTTGAAAAAATTAAGTAAAAATGAAATTTTAACAAAATTGTGAAAAAATAAATAAATTTGGAAAAAAGTTAAATAAAATTTATTATAACTTTTTATCCAATAAATAAACATATAAAATTTATTTCACCATTGGATTCCTCATAAAAAATCAGGTGGGGTCACCTCTGAGTGAAATTCTTGTAACTCAACTCTAAATAAGCTTAAATTAAGTTTTTAGTATTTTCAATACAAAAGTTGAAAATCCTCAAAACCTTAATTTAATTCACACCACATGTGGTGTTAACCATCAATTTTTGTGTTAAAATTGAGGTGTTGTGTTTAGTTTAGAAGTTATGAGGAATTGAAGTATTTTCAATTGAATTCAATTGAAATGTCAAAATGTGCGCGTGTATTACATAAGTGAACTTTGATTTACATATGAGGTGTCAATTATTACTGTATTGTACTGTACAATTAAATTGAATTACATATGTAAATTATAAGTATAATACATGATGAGGAATTAAAGGAAAAATAAATTGGAAAGATTAAATTTGGGGGGGAAAAGGAACTCCAGCTCTAAGGGGGAGCTAGACCCCCAAAATCCTTGCTGACAGGCGTGGGATGTCAAAATTCACGCAAAAGTTCATCACTTTTGGCCTGGAATTGAGTTAAAGGGTCTGTGGACTCAATTGATGATGAGGTTTTGATACCAACTGGGGTAGTTTTAGCTGTTGCCAAGAGGGTAAAACTACCCTTAAGATAAAACCATCATAGTAAAAACAGTTTTAACTGGTTTCTACGTCCCTGAAACACATTCTGACGTGTTTTGAGGGCTCTAGGCCTGGTATTGCTATAGTAATGGCTGATTTAAGGGTCTAAAATGGCTAAAAATGGCTTAAACCAGCCCTTTTTGGTCTAAACCAGGGTTCAATGATGCCATAATTGGCTTTTCTGTTGTCAGACTGTTTTTCACGACTGACAAGAGTAAATTTTACTTTTGGAGTAAGAGAATTGATGGCTATAAAAGAATGTCTTCTTTGCCCCACTTTTCTCTTCATGTTAGAATCTTTTCCTTTTATTAATTAGTTTAAACACTGTTAAACCAATCAATCAAAGATTCCAACCACCACTTTTAAATCATTTTAATCCTTTTAACCACGTGAAAAAATAATTATAATCATTGTTTGTAACTCTTATAATCATTTTTTACCCCTGAACCACCCCAAAAGTGAATTAAAGCATCTTTCATCACTGTTAACTTTGTCACTTTGTTTCCAAATTCACTCTGGTCACTTTTGGGCGTGTTTTCTCTTTAATATTCTTTTTAAAGACTTTGTTCTTTAATTAATTGCTTGCAGTTCTTTGCTCAATTAATTCCAATTGAAATTGCTCTTGAAGAAATTTCTTTTGTAGCCTTAAAATATCTCTTGTAGAGTATTTTTTGGATAAATTTTTATTGTTGGTAAAACAATAAATTTTTATAATATTATTGTTTTATACTAATAAAGTTATAAACAATAAATTTAGCGTGTTTTCTCTTAAAAATAATATTTCATACTATTTTTAACAGAATTTTACCTTATACAAAATTTGAGGACAGGAAAAGTACTTGATTTTTAATCAAAGTTTCATATCCACACCTTACACACAGGGTAAATCCCTATATGCAGGCTTGAAATTAAGGTTTTAAGAACTGTCAAAACTTAATTAAGCTCAAAAAGGTTAAATAAGCTTAAACCTTTAAGGTTACAAGCATTAAAACCTTATCAAAAGTTAAGGTTTAGTGTGTATTGCTATTTTACGTGGAAAAATAGTAATAACTTCAAAAATTCATTAAAAAATACAATTCTTAATGGATTTGCTGGAAATTTCACACAGCTTACAATTTAATATTATCTATGTATAAATTAAATTTTAAGTATCTTTTTTAAATAAATTTCCTGGGTAATTAGCCTGGAAATTTACTCTTTTAATTAAGCTCAAAGAAAATTATAATTTCTTTAAAAATTACTTAAAAATTGGCTTAAGAGATTTCTGCTTGAAACTCTATTTTTAAGTTGTTCATGTGATGAACTTTAATATAAATAAACTTATTTCATATTAAAACTTAAAATAATTAGTTTAAATGAGGATTAAAGCTACTTGGAGTTAACAAAAACACTGGTAGCTTTAAATTGGAATTAAAATAAGTTGCTTTAAGTTGAGAACTTTATTTTTAAGCATGGTTTTTCAGTTTTGACCTGAGCACGGCCTCTATATTCATTATGAATCATGAGAGTTGCTCTGTAGACATAAAAAGAGTCTTTTCATCACTGTTTTTTGGTCCATCCTCATTAATGAATTCAATCATATTAGACATTTAAACAGGTAAAGTTTTATTATATATAAAATCTTATTATTAAAGTATTTCTTAAGTATTTCATTATTTATAAATCTTAAATTAAAGAATTGAAATCATAAAAATTATATTATTGTTGTAATCACCTATAATATATTTTATTTTATAAAATTATTGTCTTTAAAATATCTTTTAAAATCCACAAATTCCTTTAAAAAACTCTTTAATCATATTTTTGATCATCAAAGTTGTTTTATCATTTAAAATATTGATTTTTGGCGTGTTTTCTAACTTATAATATTCATTGAATATAATAACTGTTGTATTTGACTTGTTTTATTAGATTTTCTTATAAGTAAGTTTTCTCTAAAATTCTATATCTTTTTTTATCTATTATTAGTTTTTTTATATAGAATTTCTTTCTATAAGAATTATTTCTGCACAGTGTGTGTTTTAATTCTTTTATAAATAATATTTATATTATTTATAAGTGGTTAAATATTTATATTTTTCACATTTAATTTTCTCATTAAGAGCTTTACACTTCTTATTGCTATAATTGTCAGTGACTTTAACAATAATAGAATAATTATAATTCATCATAATTATTATATTTTTCTTATTGTTATATTTCACAATAATAATTAAATTTCCTTTTTTATATAATTATTTTTGATAAGTATATTTAAATTTGTGGTTATAATATTTTATTATATTATATTTTTCTACTGAGGATAGTCATATTACTCTTGATATTGTTACTATTATCAAGAATTTCATAGAAAAACATTACAGAACAACTACACAAAAGCTGACAGGTACCCTATACCTAGGATACCACATGCCTTAGAAAAACTAGCAAAAGCTAAATACATAACCAAAATGAATTGTATGAAAGGTTTTCACCATAATGGAGTTAAACCAAACTCCCTAAAATTACTTAGAATAATATGCCATATGCATATATGAGTACACCAGGATGCCATTTGGCATCAAAAACGGACCAGCCCACTTCCAAAGGATGATGGATACAATATTTCAAGATGAAATATTGGAAGGCTGGATGGTAGTATATATTGATGACATCATTATATACTCAGAGATATGGGAAGACCATGTGCAATACATAGACAGAGTCCTCAGTAAATGCACACCCATCAATCTGAAAATTTCATTTAAGAAGTTCAATTTTGGCCAACAAGAGATACTAGCTCTAGGACATAAAGTCTCAGGTCTTAGTCTGACAATAAACCAGAACAAAGTAGCAGAAGTACTGCAAAAGCCAGTACCAAAAGACATCAAATAGATGCAATCTTTCCTTGGTTTTTCTAGCTACTATAGAAACCACATCAAAGATTTTGCCCACATAACTAGTAGTCTATACAAGCTATGCTCAAAAGATTTAGTTTTTGAGATTACTAAGGAAAGAAGGGATGCATATGAGAGGATCAAAAATTAACTCACAAATGCACCTGTCCTCATCTCTCCTGACTTTGAACTACAATTAAAGCTATACATAGATGCAGCATGTAGCCAAGACTTAGGAGCAGCCTTTCACCAGAGACAAATTTTAGATGGTGAACCAAGAGAGGGAGTATATGCTACATCTCTAGGCAAGTGAAAGATTCAGAGGCCAGGTATGGGGCCACCCACAATGAATGTCTATGCTTAGTCTGGGCTCTAGAGAAACTCCACTATTACTTGGAGGGTGCAGTCTTTGAAGTCTACACATACTGAACAGCCTTGAAGTCTTTACTGAACATGAAGACTACCAATAGAAACATGTTGAGGTATCAAATAGCCATCCAAGAGTATAGAGGAAATATGCCCATCATATATAAAGAGGTTAAAGGACATATCAATGCAGATGGCCTCAGCAAATGGCCACTGTATAATTTCAAAAGCAACCCAGCTTATGACCCCAAAGTAGCAGCCAAGATCCCTATCTATTTCATGGAAATAATTTGGAGTAAAGCTTCAGATTTTCTGAATTGGCACAGGAAAGTGGTACCCCAGAAAGTGGAGACACTGAATTAGAAGGCACAGAAACTCCAAAATTAGGAATAAGTGCCTCAAAGCTGCATGATTTATTTTTAGTGCAGTAATGAAGACATATGCCAAACACAAACAGTGTGGCATACTGTTGAAACTCCTTCAACAGAAATACAGGAGCCCAGAACTGGAATTGCAGCTAGAGGAACCCTGGTTGAGGGACTATAAGGACAACAATTTCTTCCATATAGGTATCCTGCTCTACCATAGAGAGAAACCCACAAGTGCACTTACAGTGGTAGAAAGAGACCATATATCCCTGATCCTGCAGGAATGCCATGACTGCCCCTATATGGGACACATGAGTGAAGACAGGACCAAGGAAAGGGTAGAAAGCACAGCTTGGTGGCCCAAATGGGAACAATAGTTTAGTTAATATATCAACACTTGTGAAAGATGCCAGAAGGAAAATAGAAAACATGGGAAGAAGTATGGGCTACTTCAACACATAGAAGAACCCAAACACCCATGGGAAAACATCAAAATGGACTGGGTTTCAGGACTTGTCCCAGGAGGCAAAGAAAACTTTAATTCTTGCCTGATCATAGTTGATAGGTTTGCAAGAGCGTGAGGTCCCTTCCATGTCACAAGGAGGATACATCAATGGATACTGCCTTGTTATTTTGGAATAACATAATATCCACCTGTGGAGTCCCTAAAATTCTTATTAGTGATAGGGACCCAAAATTCACATCAGAATTTTGGACCAACTTGTATTAAATTCTTGGTACTAAACTTGCATTCTCCACAGCTTACCATCCACAAACAGATGACCTAGCTGAAAGGATGATCCAAACCATGGAGGATATCCTTAGAAGGTTCTGTGCATATGGCATGTAATGCAAAGACCATGAAGGATACACCCATTACTGGGTTACCCTTCCACCAGCAGTCCAACTGGCTTATAATACTAGTCAGCACTCTACCACAGGGAAATCACCTTCACTGGTAGAAAAAGGGTGGAACCCACTATTGCCTGTGGATAACTTGAAGAAGAATCTTCTAACTATCCACCCCACAGCCAAGGACTTCCATTATATGTGAAAGAAGGCTTGTGACACAGCTGCCAAATGCATAGCTGAGGAAAAAGAATACAACAAACAGAGGTCAGACAAAACACACATGGAACCTGACTTCAAAGAGGGGGACCAAGTGTTAGTGTCTACACTAAAATTAAACAATCTTAAGGGGCCAAAGAAGATGAGAGACTGATTTTTAGGGCCCTTCACAATCATCAAGATGATATGGGAAAATGCAGTGGAAGTCAGACTCACAGAGGAATTTTCTAGGAAACACACAGTATTCCCAGTGAGCCTGATTAAGCCATACTTCCAGACAGAGGAGGATAAGTTCCCCTCCAGGAAAAAGAATCCCACTCCACCAGAAATAGAGGAAGTAGAGGACTCCCCTAGCCCTGTGAAGAAAACCATGAACACCAGGAAGATTAGACTGAATGGTAAAGATCAGAGACAGTAATTGGTCAGATTTAAAAACCAGACAGCAGATAAAGACATATGGTTGTCTGAAGATGCCATACCAGATGGGAACCTTCATCTGAGGAGATTCAGGGCCTCTAGGAAGACTGAACAGTCTCATCAATGATGAGCCTTTTTAGGGGGAGGGTATGTCAGCCTGTGACTCAAAGCCAGAGCACAAGCATGACAGCCAAATACCATAAATCAATGGTATAACCCAGATACCACTAAAACCTGGAGCTTAGCCAAATCAGCTCAAAAGGTATCAAAGGAAAGAGGAAACCCACCCCTTTCCAAATATACAAGTCCTATCATCATAGGACAAAGAATAACAAATTTATTCCTGCTCAAAGCTGTTTCTGAGCATAAACCTTAATTTTCACCTCTCATATGAAATACAGAGGAAAAGGCTTAACCCCATCAAATGGGTATTCAAAATGAATCTCTGAGTCAGGGCTATTCAATGGTGCTAACTAAACTGAGCTAGCACCAGAATCACAGAAGGTATGACCCAAACAAGGTCAAATAAGGTGAATAAAATATTCACCTCTCATCCAAATTCTACAATTTTAGTGTGAGATACCTAAAGTGGGGTATTTTTGGAAATAGAACAATCAGGCCTATCTGATGGTGCCATCCATTTCTCTATATCCCATCTAGAGCAAAAGGTATGGGGCAAACAAGCTTCATACAGTTTTTAAGCAAAACATATATATGTACAAAAACTCTTGTACATGGCATAACTTTGCCATAGCTAATGATAACCATATGAAATGAGGTACCATTGTGTAGAACACATCCAGGGATACACAATGAACCAACATTGAGCTTGATATCTCAAAAACTGACAACGTTCTGGCAGTTTTAAGCTCAACATCCCACAGTCAGACCAATACAGTCTTACTGTGGGATATTCTCCCATAAGTATGATTATGAGGTGTCAAGTTGACAAAGAAGCATGTTTATACTTCAATACCTCATAATTCATTCAATACTGGGGTCCCATACAGGTTCTGTACAGCATTCTACATGTCACCCATGTGAGAAGAGGCCTATGCGCTCCCCAGATGAAAATCTTCACCTTTTATTGGTTAAAACTGGCCAGATGTGGTTTCAAAACCACATCCTAGCCCAATACAGAGCATACAGGCACTATGAAAACCACACTCCAGTACTCTGAAGTGAAAAAATCTTCACTTCCTCTACGTGGATGGTCTAGAGGGCCATTCCACCCCATTTTAAGATAAAAGGAGGCCTTTTCTCCACCAGAAAAGGTTTCCCCATCCTTCTCTTGAATTCCTACATAGTAGAGCTGTCAAAAACAGCTATACTATTAGAAAAAACCAGGTCATACTATAAACTTTAGTATTGTAGACTTTATTATTGTAACCCAACAGGTAATGCTGCACCCTGTCACAGGGGCTCTTGGGAAATACAGTTCTGACCATCTTGAGAATTGAACTTTGTGATTGAATTCCTACAGTGGAATATGAATTGGCCCAATTGGGCCAAGGACATACAGGTATAATTGATTTCTTCCTGTATGGACCAATTGAGTTTTCCAAGGAGTATTGAATTACTTTCTGCCTTGACAACTGATTGAAAGATGAATAACCTCTGAGAATAGCCCTTTATATAATCCTGAAATAATTGCCAACCCAAATCCTGCAGGGCCAGGCAGGTGGGATCCTTGAATAGTCTTCTGATAGCCGCCATGGATTTCCAGACTGATGAGCTGAAGAGTCCTCCTTCAAAATTGGCGTTGGATTTTGGGATGTTGATTATGAATCATGGAATTTGGTCCTGAAAACATCACCATTGAATTGCTGAGCAAAAATGGTGCATAATGGTATATAATACCATATATGCACCACTCCTGCAACCTTGAGTACGGGATGCATGGAGGAATGGGAAAAATCCCCCTTGAGTTGAGGGGATGGATTTCTGAGCTGATCTGGTGGCCTCTGGTGGTTACCAGAGGCCATTGACTGAAAAGTGTTCCATGGTGGTTCTTGGCCATTTTGGGTTTGATGGGATTTGGGGCCAAAAATGGCTCAGGTGGGTCCAATTGTGGTTTGAGACCCACCTGGCCTTGGTGGCTAGTGGGCTTCCCCCTTTGGCCCCTTTTGGCTTCATTGGATTAGGCTAAAAGGGGCATGATTGGCCCATGCACCGCAGGCCATAGAGGCCATAGCGGGGCTAAATGGCCCAAAAAGGCCATTTAGGCCCTGGACCCCCTAATGAAAAGGGGTGGTTATGGATAGGGGGCCCAGAACCCCCAGGCCCAAAAACAAAGATAGAGGCCTAGGGGTTGGGGATATGGAAATTGGCCAGGGAGGCAAATGATGGCAGGATAGGCCTGAGGCCATAAAGGGTCAGGGGAAGGTGCTATGGCCAAAGGGCCATAGAACACCAAAGGGGGCCAATTGTCCATAAAAGATATGGTGTGGCCAATTGGCCCCAACTTGGTTCCAGGCTGGATTCCTGCAACACCCATGAAGGAGGGTCATTACTCGTGGTTGTGACACACCCAGGGCTTTCAACAGCACTCACCACCACTAATAATCATTAGTAAAGCCCTTTTATTCTTATTAAAACCTATTTTTAACATTCTTATCCGTGTCAAAATCATAGTTTAGGCTATAAATACTCTTTTTTATCACCTCTTCATAGACTCAGCCTGACAATTCACCCATTTTAATCTGTTTTTTGGATAGCTGTTCTCATTTTGTTCCATTTTATATTATCATTTCTAAGGTTTACCCTGTTCCCCCCAGTTACTGTGAATTGGGAATTTCATTCCCAACCACAAACCCTGGGGTGGGCAGATAAATTTGATAAACACAGGATGTTACATTTGTCTAATCTTCCTCCCCCCCTAAGAAAAAACCTACTATTTTAGAGGCTGATTTAGATTGATTTTTCTTGGATATACACACAATTTATGCCAACTATCTCCCTCCTAAGTCCTATTTATTGCTTAAATCCCACCTGAGTCTCTTTTTTTATCAAAAATATGGCACTTTTTTACTTACAAGTAGTCATATTACAAACATGAAAAAAGAATCTTTGACAAAAACACAACTTTTTGAACCTCCACTTGTGTCATCCAAAAAAATTCCCAAAATTCTGGGCTTCTAAGCTTTAATTCTCAAGATTCTCCCTTTTATTTTAGAAAAAAATAGAAATTCATGATTAGGAACATTTTTCATGAATTTTTTTAAAAAATACAAAGTTTTGCCAAATTGGACAAATTGGACAAATTTGGCAAAAAAAAATTGAAAACATTTTGGGATCTTGACATCCAATGTTGGAAAAAATATGGTAAAAAAATAAAAAAATCCTCAAAACTAATCCTGAGTAGTTTTTTTTAAAGAAAACAGGCCACTTACATGTGTTTAGCAACACCTTTATTTAGTCTTCAATGAGTAATATATATAAGAATATAAATTCAAAAGAAAATATGAAATAAATGTGGGTAGTTCATTGAAAAAAAAAACTTAGATTTTTACCTCTGTTTATTAAATTTCCAAAAAAATCAATAAGATTTGAACCATAATATAAAATAATAAATAAATGAATTATTTTCTTTAAATTAATTAACTTCTATAAAACTATTGGAATATATTGAATAAATAAAATCATCATTTATTTCAATTTTTTCAATATATTTCCTTTTGTTAGTTTCATAAAAATTTAACTAGCAATATAAGTTTTTTTTATTATCAAATGTGAATTTAAAATATAATTCATCACTCTGAAGTGATATAATAAGGTATGTTGAGCTATCTATATTGATATCTGGTAAATTAAAACTGGGAATTGGAGTAAAATTTTATTTTCTATAAAACTCTCATCCAGTTTTCTATAGCATGGGCAGAGGATTTCCAAATTTTGAGCCCTTGTATGAATACCCTTTTGACTGTCTTTACTAGTAATACAAGCCACAGTGGTTTTTTCAAAACTCTTTGAAAAAAATATATTTCTTTTTATATCTTCTCCATTGGCCTCTCATATTTTTTGGGGTGAGTTTCAATTAAATTTTATATTTCTTGTTTACCTCATTATCCATCAAGTTAAATCCAATTTTTATTGAAAATTGTGTGCATTTAACTGAAGTTTTTTCTGAAGAGTCAAAACATCCTGCAAAATTCTTGTGAGCCTTCAAGGTATTTTCATATACCCAAAAGACCACAAATAACAAAATAAGATATAAATATAAATAAAACAAATTTATTTATATCATCAAAATACAAATTTATATATAAAAATAATAATTTAATTATAATTTAAAATAAAAAATTACATTAAATTTTGAAATTGTGAAAATGCATTTTTGCTTGAAAAAAATTAATTAAAAATGAATCTTTAATAAAATCAATGAAATTAAAATATTTTTGGTAAAACGTTACATTAAATATATCATAACTTTTTATCCAATAAATAAACTTAAGAAAATTACTTCATAATTGGATTCCTCATAAAAAATAAGGTGGGGTCACCTCTAAGTAAAATTTCTATAACTCAACTCTAAATAAGCTTAAATTAAGTTTTTAGTATTTTCTGTACAGAAGTTGAAAATCCTCAAAACCTTAATTTGATTCACACCACATATGGTGTTAACCATCAATTTTTGTGTTGAAATTGAGATGTTGTGTGTAGTTTAGAAGCTATGAGGAATTGAAGTATTTTCAATTGAAATGTCAGAATGTGCATGTGTATTACATAATTGAACTGTAATTTACATATGAGGTATCAATTATTAGAGTTGTGTACTGTAAAAACTCAATTGAATTGTATGTGTAAATTACAAGTGTATTACATGATGAGGAATTGAAGAAAAAATAAATTGGAAAGATTGAATCTGGGGGGAAAAGGACTCTTGGGTCCAAGGGGGAGCCAGACCCCCAAAATCCTTGCTGACAGGTGTGGGATGTCAAAATACACGCAAACATTCAGCACTTTTGGCCTGTAATGATGAGGTTTGATACCAACCAGGGCATTTTCAACTGCTGCCAAGAGGGTAAAACTACCCTTAAGTTAAAACAATATTATTAAAAACAGTTCTAACTGGTTTTTACGTCTCTTGAACACATTCTGACCTGTTTTGAAGGCTCTAGACCAGGTATTACTATAGTAATGGCTAAAACCAGCCCTTTTTTGGTCTAAACAAGGTTCAATGATGCCATAATTGGCTTTTCTGTTGTCAGAGTGTTTTCCACGACTTAGAAGAGTAAATTTGACCTTTTTAGTAAGAAAATTGATGGCTATAAAAGAATTTCTTCTCTGCCCCACTTTTCTCTTCATGTTAGAATCTTTTCCTTTCATAATTAGTTTAAACACTGTTAAACCAATCAATAAAAGATTCCAACCACCCTTTCTATAACATTTTAAGCCTTATAACCACATGAAAAAATCATTATAATAATTTTTTTCAACTCTTATAATCATTTTTACCCCTTGAACCACCCCATAAGTGAATTAAAGCATCTTTCATCACTGTGAGCCTTAGAGGTAATTTCATATACCCAAAAGACCACAAATACAAAAAGAACATATTAATATATATAAAATAAATTTATTTATATTATTAAAATAAAAATCAAAATATAAATATAAAATTATATTAAAAATAAAAAATTAATTACAATTTAAAAATAAAAAAATACATTAAAATTTTGTAAGTATAAAAGTACATTTATACTTGGAAAAATTAAGTAAAAATGAAATTTTAACAAAATTATGAAAAATTAAATAAATTTGGAAAAAAGTTAAATAAAAATTATTATAACTTTTTATCCAATAAATAAACACATAAAAATTATTTCACCATTGGATTCCTCATAAAAAATCAGGTGGGGTCACCTCTGAGTGAAATTCTTGTAACTCAACTCTAAATAAGCTTAAATTAAGTTTTTAGTATTTTCAATACAAAAGTTGAAAATCCTCAAAACCTTAATTTAATTCACACCACATGTGGTGTTAACCATCAATTTTTGTGTTAAAATTGAGGTGTTGTGTTTAGTTTAGAAGTTATGAGGAATTGAAGTATTTTCAATTGAATTCAATTGAAATGTCAAAATGTGCGCGTGTATTACATAAGTGAACTTTGATTTACATATGAGGTGTCAATTATTACTGTATTGTACTGTACAATTGAATTGAATTACATATGTAAATTATAAGTATAATACATGATGAGGAATTAAAAGAAAAATAAATTGGAAAGATTAAATTTGGGGGGGAAAAGGAACTCCAGCTCTAAGGGGGAGCTAGACCCCCAAAATCCTTGCTGACAGGCGTGGGATGTCAAAATTCACGCAAACGTTCATCACTTTTGGCCTGGAATTGAGTCACAGGGTCTGTGGACTCAATTGATGATGAGGTTTTGATACCAACTGGGGTAGTTTTAACTGTTGCCAAGAAGGTAAAACTACCCTTAAGATAAAACAACCATAGTAAAAACAGTTTTAACTGGTTTCTACGCCTCTTACACACATTCTGACGTGTTTTGAAGGCTCTAGGCCTGGTATTGCTATAGTAATGGCTGATTTAAGGGTCTAAAAGGGCTCAAAATGGCTAAAAATGGCGTAAACCAGCCCTTTTTTGGTCTAAACCAGGGTTCAATGATGCCATAATTGGCTTTTCTGTTGTCAGACTGTTTTTCACGACTGACAAGAGTAAA
Organism: Austropuccinia psidii; assembly: GCA_023105745.1. Classification (NCBI taxonomy): domain Eukaryota; kingdom Fungi; phylum Basidiomycota; class Pucciniomycetes; order Pucciniales; family Sphaerophragmiaceae; genus Austropuccinia; species Austropuccinia psidii. Next base: position 6,139,194 of record JALGQZ010000001.1, read on the forward strand.
TTGTACTTTTGGAGTAAGAGAATTGATGGCTATAAAAGAATGTCTTCTTTGCCCCACTTTTCTCTTCATGTTAGAATCTTTTCCTTTTATTAATTAGTTTAAACACTGTTAAACCAATCAATCAAAGATTCCAACCACCATTTTTAAATCATTTTAATCCTTTTAACCACGTGAAAAAATCATTATAATCATTGTTTGTAACTCTTATAATCATTTTTACCCCTGAACCACCCCAAAAGTGAATTAAAGCATCTTTCATCACTGTAAACTTTGTCACTTTGTTTCCAAATTCACTCTGGTCACTTTTGGGTGTGTTTTCTCTTTAATATTCTTTTTAAAGACTTTGTTCTTTAATTAATTGCTTGCAGTTCTTTGCTCAATTAATTCCAATCGAAATTGCTCTTGAAGAAATTTCTTTTGTAGCCTTAAAATATCTCTTGTAGAGTATTTTTTGGATAAATTTTTATTGTTGGTAAAACAATAAATTTTTATAATATTATTGTTTTATACTAATAAAGTTATAAACAATAAAATTGGCGTGTTTTCTCTTAAAAATAATATTTCATACTATTTTTAATTGAATTTTACCTTATACAAATTTTGAGGACAGGAAAAGTACTTGATTTTTAATCAAAGTTTCATATCCACATCTTACATTTGGGGGTCCAGCCGTGATATTTTACCTGTGACATATTTTTTTTACTCTTTTTAAATCTTTTTTCTTATATTAAAAAATTTAAAAACACATAAAAAATACTTATAATTCAAAAAACCCATAAAAAATAATTTTTTTCATATTATAAGTGAGGCTTATATTTTTATTTCTTTTTTTGAAATAACCTTTTTTTACTTAATTAATTGGCTTTTTCATTAATTTTAGTGTCTGACAACGTGGTAAGACAAGAAAACATTGAAACAGCCTCAACAGTAACCAGCATTATCCCTGCCAGTACTGTTAATTCTGATCATAATAGCACTGTTATTGTGACTCAAAATAACCAGCCTGAACCAATATCTTCTGAATTAATTAACTTGGACATAAGTAATACTCTTCAGAAGGCTAAGAATTTGGCCAATAGTAAGTTTTTGACGTAAAAATACTATTTTAAGCCTTTTTTAACCATAATTATGCCTTCAACCAGGTCAGGAGCCAGCTACAACCCCTCAAGCAGCTCCCAAAAAGGAAATAGACGTGATTATGGCAGAGGCCAATCAGGTACAGAAGGAAAAGGGTCAGTTGATGACTTCCAAACAACTAAATTGGGTCATTCTGAAGCTGATAATACTATTTTACCTTCAAAAAGAGCTGACACCGCCACAACAAGCCTCTGTGGACATATACAAAGCCAGCCACAGTGCATACAACAATGCACTTCAATTCAAGGAGTACCAGATCCTTGCAGACCTGTGGAAGAATTGCATGAATTCTTACCTGACAGTAAGAAAATTCTTGGGCCATCCCAACACTTGCAAATTGCTCAATGGATGGCATCCATTGATGGAGAAGAAAAACATGATGCTTTTGACACTAGAATGGAGGAAAAACAACCCTCCACCACCCAGACCAGTGCCAAAAACAGCCCCAGTGGCCAGCAGCAGCAATTCCAACGTGAAAAAGCAGCCACAAACTCCAAACAAGGGCAAAGGGAAGGCACCAGCCCCAAAACCTTACAGCCAGGGCTACAGAATCCCAAAGATTCAGCAGGATGCCATGGAAAATGTATTTCAGATGGCCAGAACCATGATGGAATTACAGAAGAAGGAGGAAGCCAGATTAAGGTTCCAGAAATGATTTCTGACATATTTGATTCCATCCCAGAGTTGTATAATGCTATAAATGACGTGAAAAAACATCTTTCTGATAAAAGTGACACCATTTGTAACAACATTAAAACAAACAACCTGAGTCTTTGCCAAATTAATGAAACACTTATGTGTTTTGAAAAAGTTTTGAGAACAATTAAAAATTCCAATAATGATAATTCTTCTAACAATAAAATAAATGAACAATCCGCCATTATTAAAGAATTAACAGATAAATATTCTAAATTCAATATTGATGACATAATTGAAACAAGAATTAAACAAGCCATAAATATTATCAAGACAGATAACAAGAAAGTCCTTGATGACATTTCAAATTCATTTACTAAAGTAAAGACATATACCATTGCCTTGAAAAAGTGTTTTGATGCTTCACAAGAAGAAGTATCAAAATTATCAATGAAATTGAATCAAGTCACTGCTGATAATACAAGACAGACAGAGTTATGGAAAGAACTTACACATAAGGAAGACATGTATAAAATTGAAGTAATAAATTTAATACAAAGCTTCCAACATGAATACAGAAATTCCCAAAGGTGTAGCAACAGTAAAATGAATGACATTGAACAAATACTGAACACCTTACCAAGAATGTCTACACCTCTAAATCAAAATGAGGGCACAAGAATTCGAAATCCACAAGTATTGGATCCTGATAATTCACAATTAAAAAATGAATTATCCACTTCTTTTCATAACTTGGAACCATCAATGGGCCAAGCACTCTTGAAAGAAGTGCCAAAACTTAAAGAATGGCCCCACTTCAGTGGTGAAGGAGAGTATGACCATATGGAATTCATTAGAGGTATTGACATGATCAAAGAGGATTTTGAATTACCAGACAGATTGGTAACAGCCAGGTTTAACACCTTGTTTACCAGATCAGCTCACAGATGGTACATCAAAATAAGACAAGCACATGGACACCAGAGTTGGACTTGGTGGAAAACCCAAATCATCAACAAATGGGCAAATGATGCTTGGAAATTTAAAGTTGAAACAGCCTTTGAATCTGCCAAATTTAATGCTGATAAAGACAAAGCTTTACCATGGTTTTGCCAACAAAAGGACAGATTAACAGCATTATATCCTGACATGTCAGAATTTATGATCCATAGAAAAATTCTAAGACAATGTGGAGGTGACTTAGAGCATGCTGTCAAGAGCAGGACTACTGAACAATCTTCAGCAGAGGATATTATCAATATATTAGAAGAAGTAACCACCAGAACAAAAATTGGTTCTAGTAGGGTGAATCTTCAATCAAGGTTTAATACACCTTGGAAAGATTCTGTGGACAAAAACCCCAAAGAAAATTCTAACTATGTTGGGTATAAATCTGCAGATACAGTCAAAAAGTGCCATATTTGCCAAAGCACCAACCACTTAGCTAATACATGTCCAAAAAGGGGGAAAATCAATGAAATTAATATTGGAAAGGGACCTGATGTTGAAAAATATGACATAATTGAAGACAATTCAGATGATAAATCATCCATATTTTCTGAATCTTCAAAAGATATAGAAAATATCAATGCCACTTTTGACATAATGGAATCTTATTCCCACTTGCCACAATTGAGCAATAGTCAACTTGATTTATCAAAAGCTCAAGGGGCACAGCTTATGAAGGGCAAATCCCAATAGAAGGAATAAGTGTTACAGACTTGAACACCACCTTCTTTAAAGAGGTCAGAAATAGTTACATTCAAGATAATAAAACAAAGACTGTAAAAACAACTCTCTGATACATGCCTTGTATGAAGTGTGGAAAGGATCATATGATAAAGGAAGATTTTACCTACTTGATGGTATAAAATTCAACAGTACAAGTAACCCAATGAGAGCATTAGGAATCTTTGAGAATCACAGTTTAATTGGTGGTTATGTAAAATTGCTCTAGTACCCATTTTATTGGGAAATGACTATTTAATCATGTATGGGATAGAAATACATAATAAAAAGGACAGATAATTTCCTATTGAGACATCTGGGACTAAGAAAATTACCAAAGTTGTTAAAGAAAGGAAATTAAGAACTAAAAAAGTAAGGGAATACCTTGTTAGGTACAGTGACCCAACTTGTGAAGATGAATGGTTAGAAGAAAAAGATATACCAGAAGCTACCAAACTCCTAAAAAGATTCAGACACACTAGAGGCACCAATATTACAAAGTAATATTCTTTTTTTAGGGGGAGGGAATGTGAGCCTTAGAGGTAATTTCATATACCCAAAAGACCACAAATACAAAAATAACATATTAATATATATAAAATAAATTTATTTATATTATTAAAATAAAAATCAAAATATAAATATAAAATTATATTAAAAATAAAAAATTAATTACAATTTAAAAATAAAAAAATACATTAAAATTTTGTAAGTATAAAAGTACATTTATACTTGGAAAAATTAAGTAAAAATGAAATTTTAACAAAATTATGAAAAATTAAATAAATTTGGAAAAAAGTTAAATAAAAATTATTATAACTTTTTATCCAATAAATAAACACATAAAAATTATTTCACCATTGGATTCCTCATAAAAAATCAGGTGGGGTCACCTCTGAGTGAAATTCTTGTAACTCAACTCTAAATAAGCTTAAATTAAGTTTTTAGTATTTTCAATACAAAAGTTGAAAATCCTCAAAACCTTAATTTAATTCACACCACATGTGGTGTTAACCATCAATTTTTGTGTTAAAATTGAGGTGTTGTGTTTAGTTTAGAAGTTATGAGGAATTGAAGTATTTTAAATTGAATTCAATTGAAATGTCAAAATGTGCGCGTGTATTACATAAGTGAACTTTGATTTACATATGAGGTGTCAATTATTACTGTATTGTACTGTACAATTGAATTGAATTACATATGTAAATTATAAGTATAATACATGATGAGGAATTAAAGGAAAAATAAATTGGAAAGATTAAATTTGGGGGGGAAAAGGAACTCCAGCTCTAAGGGGGAGCTAGACCCCCAAACTCCTTGCTGACAGGCGTGGGATGTCAAAATTCACGCAAACGTTCATCACTTTTGGCCTGGAATTGAGTCACAGGGTCTGTGGACTCAATTGATGATGAGGTTTTGATACCAACTGGGGTAGTTTTAACTGTTGCCAAGAAGGTAAAACTACCCTTAAGATAAAACAGCCATAGTAAAAACAGTTTTAACTGGTTTCTACGCCTCTTACACACATTCTGACGTGCTTTGAAGGCTCTAGGCCTGGTATTGCTATAGTAATGGCTGATTTAAGGGTCTAAAAGGGCTAAAAATGGCTAAAAATGGCTTAAACCAGCCCTTTTTTGGTCTAAACCAGGGTTCAATGATGCCATAATTGGCTTTTCTGTTGTCAGACTGTTTTTCACGACTGACAAGAGTAAATTTTACTTTTGGAGTAAGAGAATTGATGGCTATAAAAGAATGTCTTCTTTGCCCCACTTTTCTCTTCATGTTAGAATCTTTTCCTTTTATTAATTAGTTTAAACACTGTTAAACCAATCAATCAAAGATTCCAACCACCATTTTTAAATCATTTTAATCCTTTTAACCACGTGAAAAAATCATTATAATCATTGTTTGTAACTCTTATAATCATTTTTACCCCTGAACCACCCCAAAAGTGAATTAAAGCATCTTTCATCACTGTAAACTTTGTCACTTTGTTTCCAAATTCACTCTGGTCACTTTTGGGTGTGTTTTCTCTTTAATATTCTTTTTAAAGACTTTGTTCTTTAATTAATTGCTTGCAGTTCTTTGCTCAATTAATTCCAATTGAAATTGCTCTTGAAGAAATTTCTTTTGTAGCCTTAAAATATCTCTTGTAGAGTATTTTTTGGATAAATTTTTATTGTTGGTAAAACAATAAATTTTTATAATATTATTGTTTTATACTAATAAAGTTATAAACAATAAAATTGGCGTGTTTTCTCTTAAAAATAATATTTCATACTATTTTGAATTGAATTTTACCTTATACAAATTTTGAGGACAGGAAAAGTACTTGATTTTTAATCAAAGTTTCATATCCACACCTTACAATCACTGTTAGCTTTGTCACTTTGTTTCCAGATTCACTCTAGTCAATTTTTGGTGTGTTTTCTCTTTAAATACCTTTTTGAATACTTTGTTCCTTAATTAATTGATTTCAGCTCTTTGCTCAATCAATTACAATTTAAATTGCTCTTGAAGAAATTTCTTTTGTAGCCTTAAATATCTCTTGTAGAGTATTTTTGGATAATTTTTTATCACTGGTAAAACAATAAATCTTTATAATATTATTGTTTTATACTTATAGAGTTAAAAGCAATAAAATTGGTGTGATTTCTCTTAAAAATACTATTTCATACTCTTTTTTAATTTTATTTTACCTTATACAAATTCTAAGGGCAGGAAAATCACTTGATTTTTAATCAAAGCTGCATATCCACACCTTACAATGATTCCTTTTCTTCATTTTTGAATTAATGGCTTATTCAAAATATTCATTTAATTTGTTTGTCTTATAATTATTTTTCTTTGTTTCAATTTTTCTCATTTTGAGTAATTGTTAGTGATTTTTTTTTTTTGCATTTTTGAATTTTTTCAGTTTACAATTTTCAAATTCAAATTCTTTATTTTTTATGTTTAATTTTCATTTCTTCAAATTTTTTTGATTTTTTTTAACTTTTTCAATTGTAACTTTAAGAAAAGGTTTTCATAATATTTTTTCTTCATTTGTAAATGAGTTTTTTAATATTTTTTTTCTGGGTGAAGACACTCCAAATAAGTGATTTTGCACTTATTTGAGGTTCTATTTGGTCATTTGTTTGTGATAGTGCTATTATGCACAAATGACCAAATAAAACACCAAATCATTGTTATTTCACTGATTTGGAGTTTCCCTACCTACAAACAAAGAAAATTAAATTAAATTTCAAAAAAAAATTCATTTGAACTTTTGAAAAAAAGAACAATTAAATTAATAAAATTAAAAAACAAAAAAAAACTTGAAAAAAAATAGAGAAAAACAAAAAAACAAAAAAAATCACAGTAGTAGAATTCAAAAAATTAAAAAACAAAAACAAAAATTGAACAAATTAATATATACAGAAAATGAAATAAAATAGAATCTCAAAATACTAAACAAGAATCATAAACAAAAAAATACAAAAATATCAAATGAAACAAAAGAATTAAAAATATTCTGAAAAAATTATTAAAAGCGAAAAAATTGAAAACAAAAGTGTTTTTTTCTAATAATTAAAAAAGAAGTCAGTATAGATATATAAGAAAAATGCAAAAATTAGTCAGAAAACCAAGTTCTAGAAAGAAAATCAAAATAAAAAGAGAAAATTTATATTTGAAAAAAAAATGTGATTTTTTTCCTTTTAATCAACCTTCCTCATGATTATTATTTGCACTTTTTTCAAATAAGATTTTAAAATTAATAAGATGTCAAGTATGAAGAAAAAATCAAAAAGAAGAAATTCACATTAATGGAAATAAAGAATTTATCTGAGGGGTGAAGAGGTTGAACCAGAAATTGGAACTGTAAAAACTCAATAGTTGAACTGTTTGCAAGCTTGTGTATAGAAATTTTTTGAGAAAATGGATTGAATGTGAAGAATTATGAGTTATTCAAACCAACATGTAACAATTTGGAAAAAGATTGAGTTAAGCTTCATAAGTACCATTGGACTTTAACAAAGGATGATCAAACTAAAAAAACCTGTAAATTAAAGTTGGAAAATACCTTGAATAATGAGAATTTTTCAATACATTTAAAAAATCTTATGAATCTCTAAGAATAGAAGTAGAGGAATATTTTCAACAATAAAAATAAGATTACAAATAGTCAAAAGAAAGAATAATACTCCTGGTTTACAAATATTAATGGCTAGGAATTAAGCTTCAAACAATTGTGGAAAGAATTCTTTTGACATAAATATGGGATATTAATGGGTAATGAGCAAAATATTTTTGTATTTATCAAGAAAATATTTCAACCTTGGTTATACCTTTTGAAACGTCTATATAATATGTAATAGTATATCAAAATGATATGGTGGATTATTCAGCTGGATTTTGTCTCATTTCCTTTTATACATTGAACTTTTTCATTCAACAAAAGTTCACAATTAATGTTTTCGTAATGGTGACACAGTGGAGTGAGTTTATTTTTTTAATAAGCAAAGACAATGGAATTAATGTGAATATTCTCCATAGATCTTAATTAGAGAAGTTTCTTTCCCTGTTCAATATGAGTTTCATTCATGACCCCCTTAAATTAATGAATAGTGAATATGGTATGTATGAAGAGAGAAACAAATATCATGGAAAATCCATAATATTCTATTTTAATTGAGTAACATTCTTAATGTTCAAATATGTGGCTAAAAGTATCTGCAAAAATACTTCAAGGTTAGAACCAAGGTCGAGACACAGGTCAAAAGCAGGTTGGACCTGGGTTGGACCTGCTACCCCTGCCAGCAGGGGTAGCTTTTTTTTCATGGTGATTGGTTATAAATCTTATTTTAAGAGGTTCAATTTTCATAATTATGGATTAAGTTATTGATAATTATAGTAGTATCAAGATATTTCATGATTTAATTCCTGTGTGTGATAATTTAACCACATAAGATTGGGTACAGTTGTTTTATAAGGAAACTATCTACTTTTTACGTTGAAAGTGGTGATTGGAGGATATTATTCTGCTTACAGACATAGAGAGTAAAAATTTTTACTATCGATTGTTGAAGTCTTGTTCAAAAAACTCAATACTAAAATTCTTCAGATGAGGCTATGATTTTGAAGCTAAGTCTGGTGATTTTAATTCATATAGGATCCAAGTTGTCACCTATGGATGTTCTAGACATATCAGACACAACAAAATCGTGCATAAAAAATTTGACGTGGTTCTCATTGGTGGGTTTAAAAGAAATTAAAGTATAGAAAACAACCTGAGATTAGTGCTCAAAATCTTGCATACTGTACATTTTTCTCACTTTTAAGATCTTTAGCTCAAAATTATCTCAGAACTTAATACTTTTTACTTTAAAAAAGATTTAAGGATAATTTTTTGCCTTGAAATCTTGGATGATATCATTTTAAAGTGTTTCCCCTTCCCTCAGCCATAAATCTAAATTGTGATGTTTTGCAGGACACCGATATTTGGGTGGACTTTTTAGTCCTCAGAGCTTCCTTGGCTACTAGCTTCCATGCTTTGGCTTTGGCTTTGGCTTTGGCTCTGGCTTTGGCTTTTTTGGCGAATAAAAAGACCAAAAAAAGTTTTATTTCTTGTAAATTTTAATAAAAGTATGAGATTTTTACCTCAAAGATCAATTTTTTGCTCTAATTTGATCAAAATCAGCCACCAAAATCTACATTTTTTCTCATTCAAGCCTTCCTTCTGGGTCATACCCCCAAAATCTCTGTGGTCGCTTCTCCCTGCCATCGGATCTCGCGCGGCAGCCACCCAGTCTGGAAATCCCAGTCATCTCGCTTCGCCCGTCGAGGATTGTGCCCTGCTGAGCGCACACAAGTTTTAATTATTCCTGAATCAGCATCATGGATTCTTCTTCTGCTCATTCGATCCATTTCTCAGCTCAAGCTAATCGTTCAACGATCCAACAGCCGTCTCAGGATGATGGAATCTTGCCACCCTTGCCTAAAGGTATCTCCTTCCTTCAACTGGTTTCAATCTGCTTCTGGTGTGCTAACTGATTGTCTTTCGTAATCGCAGTCGGTGATCGATTCGAGACCTGGGATGATTTCAGACAATATGCTCGTAGAGGAGCTGAAACTCGTGGGTTCGCTCTCTCTCAAGCTCAATCTAAGGGTAGCTCCGGCACAATCGTATTACGTTGCAGTCGTTTCAAAGATCCTGGTACGCCAGGTCAAAAAAAGTCCGAAAACGGTTGCGAAGTCGTCTTCAAAGTCATGAAAGCAAAGAATGGCAACGGTGGATTTGAGGTAGTACACACTTATGATGAGCACAATGTCAGTCAAAATCCTCCATCAGAAATTGTGAAAATTCAATTACTCATCTTTCAAATCATTCTGTAGCATCCCTATGGTCCTCACATTCCAACCGGTCATCATGTTGGTACTCCTCTACCTGGTCAACCACCTAAAAGGAAGAAACTCAGACCAACGGCTTCATTACAGACTATCGATTCGACAAGCCAACAACCTCCTCCATCGGCTCCTACTAACTCTCGTCAATTGGCTAATCCCAATCCTCAACCAGTCTCTTCAAATCCAGCCCCTTCTGCTCCTAAACCATTCTTGTTTGATCCTTATACCGGTAAACCATTGAGATCATCAGCAACGCCTGCGCCAAATCCTCCAACCCCAAGTCCACCATCTCATCTTGATCAAACCCATCTTCCAATCAATCAACCCAATCAACCCATTCAACCTACTCTTACTCAAACTCACTCAAGAAAATCAAGCATTACTAATGGTACTACTTTCAGTAATCCATTACCTCATCCTCATTCCTCCAAACCACTCAATTCCTCTCAACCCAACCCAATTCCTCCTCCTCCTTCATCCACAAATCAAGTCCATCAACCAGCTCCGTCTATCCAAACCAGAGCTGTCAAAAAACCTCCAGCTTATGTGCCAAGTCCACTTAAGCCCTATCCTCCATTGAGCATTCGATTATCAGTCAAAGCACAGAATTCAATCACAGAGTTTTTAACTAGTCTTTCACCTACCCTTACACCTTATGGTGTTCATTTCACTTGGGTGGGAATTCAAACTCCAGCTGATCTATTAGAGATAGTTGATCAAGGTGGCGAAGACGAATTAGAGATGTTTTTAAGCGAAATTGATACTTCGGGTATCGGTGCTACAGGTGAAGGCGTAAATGAAGAGGAAAAAATTCTAATTGTGAGAGGTCTAAGAAAGCTTAGGTCAATGAAACATAAATCTTGACACAAGTCATATTTGCAAATCACTTTTGATTTTGTGAAAAACATAAGCAGGTCAAAATAAAAATGAGTATTGTTGTTTTAATTTAAAGCCATATTTTTGAAATTATTCTCTTAACTATTTGAAATCCAGAAAGAAACACCAAGGATCATACACTAGAATCATTGTTTATGAAGATTGGTTATCGAAACTCACAATTTTTGGATGGTCTCTCATACAACAACCATCTCAACCTCTCGAGTGCGTATAAAAGGCCACTTCTTTTCAGAATAAAATGCTATAACGATTTTTAGAAAACCACTCCAACCAATGGTTTCTTGGCAAATTTGGATTGCCCTTGATGACGGTCTAAAATCAATTGCATACACTAAGAGCTCTGCGTGTATCTCGTATATATTTATAACTTGAACAACTTGCCGATGTCAATCTATTATATATATATATATATATATATATATTTCGTTTGTATTTGCGACTGCTTATAATAATAATAATGTTTTTTTTATTCAAGAAAGCTCAACAATTTTTTTAATATATATATATATATATATATATATATATATATCATTATTATTACTGAAGGCTTGTTAACTTAAATCAATAAAGTTAATATAAATGATCGTGATTTTAACAATATTAAAAATAAGAGTAAAAATAAAAAATTCCAATTAAAATTCCAATTATTTTTCAATTTAATTTTTAATTAATTTTTATTCTTTTTTTAAACATAAAATAAAAACTAATATTTAAAATTAGGATTAAAATTTTAAAATCACATTTCATCATAATCCCCCACCCCCTTTCGGGTAGGTTTTTGTTTATTCATTTTTTGGAAAAAAATGTTTATGTGTTTGATTTTTTGAAGCAAAAAAAGGTGAAAAGTGAAATGATAATTAAAGTAAAATATTTTGTTTAATAAATTAATAAAGGTTAAGGGCAAGGGTAAACAAATTTAATCCTTTATATGTTTGGAAGTATGTACCTTCTTTTTCTGATTTACAGTATGTTTTTTATTTATCATTTCATGCATAATACATGTAAAATTTTGTTTAAAAAAGAGAAAAACAGTTTCAACTTTTTCAAAAAAAATAAATTCCCTTTTTAAACCAAAATTTAAATAATAATAATAGCCCCCCCTCAAAGTTGACATCAACTGAGTTCATTTGATTTGGGATTTCCAGCCAAAAACACTATGAAATATAAAAAAATTTTAATAGTAAAGTAAACAAGATTGGAAATTGAAATTATTCATTTTCAGATAAAACCAATTTAAGAATTTGGAAGAATAAGTAAGTTAGGTCTAAATTTTTAGCTCTACACTCATCAAAAAGATTCCAATTTAAAGCACTGATTAAAAACTTAAGCCAAAACCTACCCTTATCTTAATTATATTTTCAGTTGATATCATTCATTGATCTTTTTATCAAAACCCACCACAAACATATATTACTTCCTATAAAGGAAAGAATCCCTATTCAAAATCATCAATAAAACTGACAAATTCTGACTATTCTATCATAATAAATTGGCTCAAGGTGAAGATATGAAACTTTGATTAAAAATCAAGTACTTTTCCTGTCCTCAGAATTTGTATAAGGTAAAATAGAATTAAAAAATAGTATGAAATAGTATTTTTAAGAGAAAACACACCAATTTTATTGTTATTAACTTTATAAGTATAAAACAAAAATATTATAAAGATTTATTGTTTTACCAACAATGAAAATTTATCCAAAAATACTCTACAAGAGATATTTCTTCAAGAGCAATTTCAATTGGAATTAATTGAGCAAAGAACTGCAAGAAATGAATTAAAGAACAAAGTCTTTAATAAGAATATTAAAGAGAAAACATGCCCAAAAGTGACCAGAGTGAATTTGGAAACAAAGTGACAAAGTTAACAGTGATGAAAGATGCTTTAATTCACTTATGGGGTGGTTCAAGGGGTAAAATTGATTATAAGAGGTACAAACAATTATTAGAATACTTTTTTCAAATGGTTAAAAGGTTTAAAATGATATTAAATTGGTGATTGGAATATTTCATTGATTGGTTTAACAGTCTTTAAACTAATTATAAAAGGAAAAGATTCTAACATGAAGAGAAAAGTGGGGCAAAGAAGACATTCTTTTATAGCCATAAATTTTCTTACTCCAAAAGTCAAATTTACTATTTTCAGTTGTGGAAAACACTCTGACAACAGAAAAGCCAATTATGGCATCATTGAACCCTGTTTAGACCAAAAAAGGGCTGGTTTTAGCCATTACTATAGTAATACCTGGTCTAGAGCCTTCAAAACAGGTCAGAATGTGTTCAAGAGACGTAGAAACCAGTTAAAACTGTTTTTACTAAGATTGTTTTAACTTAAGGGTAGTTTTACCCTCTTGGCAACAGTTGAAACTGCCCTGGTTGGTATCAAAACCTCATCATCAATTGAGTCACAGACCCTGTGACTTAATTACAGGCCAAAAGTGATGAAAATTTGCATGTATTTTGACATCCCACGCCTATCAGCAAGGATTTTGGGGGTCTGGCTCCCCCTTGGAGCTAGAGTACCTCTCCCCCCCAGAATTAATCTTTCCAATTTATTTTTTCTTCAATTCCTCATCATGTAATACACTTGTAATTTACACATACAATTTAATTGAGCTTTACAGTACACAACTGTAATGATTGATACCTCATATGTAAATTACAGTTCACTTATGTAATACACGTGCACATTTTGACATTTAAATTGAAAAGACTTCAATTCTTCATAACTTCTAAACTACACAAAACACCTCAATTTTAACAAATAAATTAATGGTTAACACCACATGTGGTGTGGATTAAATTGAGGTTTTGAGGATTTTCAACTTTTGTACAGAAAATACAAAAAACTTAATTTAAACTTATTTAGAGTTGAGTTACAGAATTTTTACCCAGAGGTGACCCCAATTTATTTTTTAAGAGGTATCCAATGGTGAAGTGTGTTTATTAAGTTTATTTATTGGACAAAAAGTTATGATATATTTTATATAACTTTTTACTAAAAATGTTTTACTTTCATTAATTTTGTTAAAAATTCATTTGTACTTAATTCTTTCAAGTAAAAATGCATTTTCATAATTTTAAATTTTAATGTAATTTTTATTTTAAATTATAATTAATTTTCTATTTTTGTATATAAATTCGTATTTATATTTTGATTTTTATTTTGATAATATAAATAAATTTCTTTTATTTATATTTGTATCTTATTTTGTTATTTGTGATCTTTTGGGTATACAAAAATACCTCTAAGGCTCACAGTCATGATTTAAGAAAATGAAGGAAATAGTGCCAAAAACAATGCACAAATTACAAAGATCAAAATTATTTGCAACTTCATTGATTAACTATGGAACTATTGTAACAAAAAATTAGATAAAAATACAATGAAAGTTTTTTATTTAAGATAAATTCGTGAGCCTTTGAGATATGGCCACATATCCAAAAATGTCACAAAAATACTTTACAAAGTTTACTCTAATAATAAGAATTAAAATTATTATCTTAAAATAGATAAAAATGCCATAAAAAGGCATCAATTCTTTATTGACTCTGAAGCCAATTAATAAAGATGTGAGATAAATTGTATTGTTAGATTAACCATGGTAAAATACACAAATAACATTTATATGTCATATCTGTAAAGAAAATATTTACTGGGTAATAAGTAAAAATGCCATAAAAAGGCATAAATTGTTGATTATATCAAAAATGAATGAGTAAAAGTTTTGAATAAATTCCACCATTAGATTCACAATTGATAATTTTATATTTATCACCTTTATGTAATATCTGTAAAATCAATACTTAAGGATATAACCTGAATATATGCACTTTTATGATCAGTGCATATATCCATGGCTTTTAGCTCATATCTCTTGAAATATACATTGTAGAGTTTTAAGCCAATAATAAAGCTACCACCTAATTACTGTGATAACACAGATATAAGATTTATTTGACAAGCCATAAACAAGGTTATAACTTGTAAGTGTTGATTGAACAAAGCTGTTATAGCTGTGGACCACTTTGTTGTGAAAGTGGTCCAAGCTTAAACCAAAGTGTATATTCAAATTCTACTGGCTCATACATGAATAATTATGTAATTTTTATTATTATATTCAAGGTATAACCCCATGAAATCATGGCTCAAAGTTTAAAATAGTAAATTTCAACAGAAAAGATGAGTTAGAAGAAAGATAATCAAAAATAGGCTTATGATTATTTAATGAAATTCTCTTTGAAGTTTGATAATGATATGCCAAGCTATCAGAATTCACCCTCTGAATGGCTGTACTGTGTATGAATCAAGAGGTATCAATGATCAAAGTTTAAGCTTAAAATTGGTCATTTATCATCACTCACTGTAATCTTAATTTGAGATTAACAGTCATATAAGTGATTAAAGTTGTTCATAATAGTTGATTATGATTAGAACTAATTAAATCCACAAATTTCAGTCTTCTGAAAAGCCTATGATTTCAGAAAACTTGGATTTACAGTGATAACTCTAAATAATGGCATAATAATGAGATAAGACGGTTTAAATATGATCAATATAACTATCACTAAGCCTTAAAATACTGATCAACTACAATGGATACCATAAGTACACGAATACTAGAAGCCTTCTGTACTCTAGGAGGGAGGAATTTACTATACATAGAGCTCTTTTTACCTCTATTTCCCCCTCAGACATATCAAAAACATTAAAACATTGAAACAAAAGGTAATTTGTTTATTCTTCATATATAAATCTATTATATCATTTAATCTAAATGGCTGTCTCCATTTTAATCATCAATATCAATGTGATTGAATCAATTTTTCTTTTTTTTTTGTTAAATTTCTCTATAAACCTCTAATGCCAGGTAAAACCAATAATATTTGTAATTTCTTTTATATTTAATTTTAAATAGAATTCAAATAAGCTGTATTTAAATTTTCAGGCCAAATTTATTCAAAATTATTATATTAAGTGTCAAAGATAGGTTATTTGCATTTTTGATAATAACTTGTCTCTTTATTATCATTTGAATAATCCTTACATTGATATAAGTAGTATTTCTATCAATATATAGCTTTAATATTGGTAATATTATTGTTATAAACTGTTTTTTATTATGAAATAAAAGATTTCCAAGCATTTATTAATTGTTTGTAGCAATAATGAAGCTTCATAAATATATCAATTATTAAATATTAATAGATTTATTCTTATTATATTAGTTTTTTACTTAATAACTCAGATATTTTACGCCATAACTATAATAAATCTTTATTATTATAGTTATTATTTATCCTATTCTTCAATCTAATAAGGACATCAATAGTAAAATAAGTAAGATATTGGTAATATTTACTTATTGTTTCATATTCAAGCCTTACATTTGGGGGCCTGGCCATGATATTTACTTAAAAGACCTTTTCAAAAGATTGAAATTGGGTTTATCCAATGAAATTATATTTATGATAATAAAATTATATAAATATTGTATATTCATTGATTTTAAAAGCTATTTAGTCATTTGAAAAGCAATTTTACTGTCTTACATGTGGTTTTTCACATTGTTAGATTTGCAAGAACTTTCTTTGAGTGACTCTAGTGATTAAACAAAATTATAAGTTAAAAATGAATTTATATTATAATTTAGTTTTTTTAAAAAAGAATAAGCTTAATTTTTATTTTATTCTTCAAAAAAAAAAAATAAAATAAAATGAAAAATAATTTTTATTCATTTCATTTATTTAAAAAGATATAAAAGCAAGTTTCAAGTGGAAATCATCATATCTTCTCAAAAAGAACACTTTTTGTAAAAAAAATTATCTTGAGTTGTCTTTTTTAGTATTTGAAGACAGCCCAACAGAATAAAATCAGAAAACTGTTGAGAGATTGGTGAAAGAAACTTGTCAAAGTTCTCCAACACCTGTTGTAAATAAGAAAAGAAAGGCCAAGAAATTAGTCTTTCTAGGACCCACTGTTCAGGACTCTGAAGCTGAGTACCTATCTTAAAATTGCCATAAAAGGATGTTTTAGTGTTCTGAAATATTTTTTATTTCTTATTCCTTAGTTATGACTACTAGGAGAGGATCCCAATAGTCTATCCAATCAGATGGAGCTGGACTCAAAAGTAGAATTTATCCCTAAAAAGGGAAAAGAAAGGGAAAAATTTCCAGTGGAACAGAATCCACACAAGGAAGTTCCATATCCCAAAGGCAAGTCCCAGAAATGCCCATAATATCTGAGCCAGAGTTGGAACCAAGTATGAGTAACTCCAACAGGTACAAATCACACTCAGAGGGGTGAGATAGACATATACGTGAGGTAGTACAAGCAGTACTACATGGTGTACAAGGAAAAGGATTAGGAAATGTTGCCACAAATACACCAAGAAGTGATGAACTCCTGGCACATCCTGAAAAGGTTCCTGAAAGAGGAGGAAATAGTGAGATACTCCAATGGATGGAATCCACTATCATCCAAACCTCAAATAAAAAAATAAATGAGTACCATACCAAAAAGAAGGAGGCAAGAAAGGAAGAAGCCCCAGTGGCTTCTACCAGCAAGCCTCAAACTTCCCTCAAAAGGGAACAAGAACAAGAACAAGAATTGGAGGAAACCATATTCCCCAAGTTACAGGATTCCAAGAGTCCAAAAAGATGCCATAGACAATGTCTTCAACATGGCCAGAACCTTGATGGAATTAAAGGAAAAAGAGGAACAAAGAATGGGAAAACCCCATTTACCAAAGAAATAACTTTGTCTCCTGATGTTTTGAACACTTTAACAGAAATTAAGAAAATTATTTTACCTCTAAAAGAAATCAAAAATAGTTTATTATCTCTACAAGAAATAAATTGTAGTTTCTTATCTTTAACACAAATTAAAATAATAAACCAAAATTATTAATTGACAATACTCAGAAAATGATACAAGGACAACAGGAATTGTATAAATACATAAAAGATATCAAAGAAAAGACTTTGAAAATAAATTATGATGTGATTATTGACAATCTGACAGAAAAACTAAACAAATTAAATATCTCTATTGAAACATTTGAAGAAAAGACTTCATCAAATCAAAATTTACTTCTAGAACATGCAGAAAAAAGTGAGTAATCAAGAACTTAAAGATGAAATTCAAAGTGAAATAAGATTTATTACTGAAAAAATGGATGAAATAAATAAGGATAACTTAAATATTCCAAGGTTATCAACCCCATTTTCTCAAATGAGAAGTCCTGTTAAGCCAAAAGAGGAAATAAAAAATTCATTAATAACAGACTTTAGCCATCAAGACAACAATAAAGTCTTAATAAAGGAAGAACCTGAATTAAAAGAATGGCCAACATTCACAGGCAAAGGTGAATATGACCACCTGTCATTTATTAAAACAATTGACATGTTGAAAGAGTGTTATTCCATACTAGATGAATTAATCACTGTAAGATTAAATTTATTATTTTAAAAATCTTCAAAAAGATGGTATTATGGCATAAGACAAACAAATGGCAAAAATACCTAGTATTGGTGAAAAAATGATTCCTGGAGGTACAAAATAGATAATGCATTTTAAAATTACTGCTTTGACCCAGATAAGGATAAACCTTTGACTTGGTTCTTGAAGAAAGCTGAAATATCAATTGCATTGTACCCATAAATGTCACAGAAAATGGTGCCTATGAAGATACTCAAAAAATGTGGAGGAGAACTGGAAAATTCACTGAGAAGCAGGTGCATAGAACCATGTTCCACACAGAAGTACATTGATGCACTAGAAGACATAGTTACAAGAACCAAGATTTGCTGAACATGAAAAGTCCAAATAAACCAAGAGAACCTTTCAAACCCAATAAACCCAAAAACTAATAAGAAAAGAAAATGCCATAAATGTGGTGTTATTGGACACTTGGCCAATAATTTTGTAAAAAAGGCAGAAATAAATGAAATTGTGGAAAAAAAGACAACACACCAGGGCAAATGTCATATCAATTGCTGGCGGTTGACTTCACATCCCACCGCTGTCAGTATAAAATCTTGCTTCAGTCATGTTAGTGTCACATTATAGTCTCTGGATTTAGTGGGTCACGTCACATCTGCATCAAGAAAATGTCAATTGTCACATGTGTCACATGAGTATGTCACTCAAAACCAAAACCCATATCAACACCATTGGCAAGGTTTGGGTAATTACACCTAATAATTAAAGGCAGCAGTTTGGAATGATTATATTTGTGCATGAGATGACTTCTGCCCCACTTCCTGATCATCTGACCCCTTTAACATGCCTACTCTCACACATGAACTGGCTTTTGCACCCCAGCCTAATCCTCTCCAACCCTTAACATTCTTACACTCCTGCACTGCACTCAATATATGCCTTTGTGGCTGCCCCCCATATCCACCCTCACCCACCTTCCACTTACCATGTTAACCCTCCCACTGCACCCTCAAGATATGCCTCTGATGCCATCCTCACCCCTCCTTACACTTCCTCCCACCCACCTACCACCCTTACGCTCAAATAGTTCCCTCAAGATGTGACTCTGATGCCACCCCCGTCTCCACCCTCACCTCTCATTATGCTGCTGCAGCACCCTCAAGATATTCCTCCGATGCCACCACCTCATCTCCATGCTCACCCCTGCCTCATCTTCCCCACCACTTACCATGCTTACACTCCCATATTACATCAATAGGGTACAGTGGCTTGTTGGCATACTTGATGAACCCAATCACAGAAATATGCTTAGTGGCCTTCTCTGCCAACATCTTCTAGGAGGAAATCGGTGGGGATATTGACAATGTTGTGGTTAGGGTTTAAATCATGAGACTCAAAAATTAAAATCTAATAAGTGGACTATTTAAAACCCAAATTTTGTCTTCTGTTTTTGCAACAAATACATTTTATTTCATATCTTTCAAATTGAACACTTTGCATTGGAATAGTTCAAAATTTAATTTTGGAAGGTTTCTCACTAGTAAACTTTATTCAATTCCTCACAGGGAAGTAATTTCATTTGAATGAGATGAAATAATTTGCAACACATCACCTCCTCAAATTTCCCAACAAATCATATTTTGCAAATGCAATACCAGTTCAATAGACATTGATGGAAGATTCCAAGGGTGTTGATGGAAAGTGTGAGCCTTAGATGTATTTTCAGATACCCAAAAGACCACAAATAATAAAACAAGATACAATTATAAATAAAATAAATATCTTCATATTATCAAAACCAAAACCAAAATATAAATATAAATTTATACACAAAAATGAAAATTTAATTATAATTCAAAAATAAAATTACATTGAAATTTAAAATTGTGAAAACACATTTTTACTTGAAAAAATTAAATAAAAATGAATTTTAAACAAAAATACCAAAATTGAAATATTTTTGGAAAAAAAGTAAAATGAAAATTATCATAGCTTTTTATCCCAAAAATAAAAATATGAAAATTTTCTCACCATTGGACTCCTCATAAAAAATAAGGTGGGGTTACTTCTGGGTAAAATTTCTGTAACTCAACTCTAAATAAGCTTAAATTAAGTTTTTTAGTATTTTCTGTACAAAAGTTGAAAAGAATCAAAACCTTAGCTTAATTCACATCAAATTGGGTATTAACCATCAATTTATTTGTTGAAATTGAGGTGTTGTGTGTAGCTTAGAAGTTATGAGGAATTGAAGTATTTTCAATTGAAATGTCAAAATGTGCATGTGTATTACATAAGTTAACTGTAATTTAGATATGAGGTGTCAATTATTAAAGTTGTGTAATGTAAAAACTCAATTGAATTACATATGTGAATTATAAGTATAATACATGATGAGGAATTAAAGAAAAAATAAACTGGAAAGATTGAGTCTGGGGGGGAAAAGGAATCTTGGGTCCAAGGGGGAGCCAGACCCCCAAATTCCTTGCTTACAGGCGTGAGATGTCAAAATCCACACAAAAGATCATCACTTTTGGCCTGGAATTGAGTCACAGGGTCTGTGTCTCAATTGATGATGAGGTTTTGATACCAACCAGGGCAGTTTTGTCTGTTGCCAAGAGGGTAAAACTACCCTCAAGCTAGAAAAAACATTTTGAAAAGAGATTTAACTTGTTTTCACATCTCTTACACAAATTCTGATGTGTTTTGAAGGCTTAAAACCAGGTTTTACCTTTTGCAATGGCTGATTTAAGGGTCCAAAATGGCCAAAAATAGCAAAAAATGACTAAAAACAGCCCTTTTTTGGTCTAAACAAGGCTTCAATGATTGCATAATTGGCTTTTCTGTTGTAAGAGTGTTTTCCATGACTGAAAAGAGAAAATTTCACTTCTGTATTAAGAGAATTGATGACTATAAAAGAATGTCTTCTTTTCCCCACTTGTCTCTTCATGTTAGAATCTTTTCCTTTTATAATTAGTTTAAATACTGTTAAAACAATCAATAAAGGATTAAAACCACCCTTTTTCAATCATTCTACACCTTTCAACCATGTGAGAAAATCCTTATAATCATTTTTTGTAACTCTTATAATCATTTTTACCCTTCAACCACCCCATAAGTGAATTAAAGCATCTTTCATCCCTGTTAACTTTGTCACTTTGTTTCCAAATTCACTCTGGTAGCTTTTGGGTGGGTTTTCTCTCTAATAATATTTTTAAAGACTCTTTTCTTATATAAATTGCCTGAAGTCCTTTGCTCAATGAATTCTAATTGAGATTGCTCTTGAAGAAATTTCTTTTGTAGCCTCAAATATCTCTTGTAAAGTATTTTTGGATAAATTTTTATTGTTGGTAAAACAATAAATCTTTATAATATTATTTTTTTGAAATGATGAAGCTGAAGACAATAAACCTGGCATGTTTTCTCTCAAAAATCTTATTTCATAATATTTTTAATCAATTTTTACCTTATACAAATGTTGAGGACAGGCAAATTACTCAATTTTTAATCAAAGTTTCATATCCACACCTTACAGGAAGGTTTTTTTGGTAAGCCTGTGATTCTATTTTTTTTATTAGAAAATTCACCAACTATTGAACTGATTTCAATTGATATTGAACTTCTTTAAAACTTTCCAAAATGCTCCAATATTGAGGTTACTGAAAAAAGAATCAATAATTCATAACTTAAACTTATTTTACTTCCACCACTATCAGAACTCCTGAATTTCTTTTGTCAATTTTGATCTTTTTATTAAAAAAATTTCAATCAAGTTATCCATTGACTTGTCACCATCTCTTTACTCAATAAACTACCTCTGCTATGCCCCAACCACTGACACAAACCCTGGGAAATTCAGCTGAATTCAATGAACTATAAACTTCAGCCCCAGAAAGTGGAAGTGAAATATCTGATATGGTCAGTAGTCATGAATTTGGAATTGAAGTAGAGAGCCTGTCATATAAAATAATTCACATTAACCAGTTCTTCCAGAATTTGAGCATACATTTGTGAGGCCTGAGGTATATTTTACATACCCAAATAGGCCACAATGTCACAGGGGCTCTTCTAAGTGAAGAGGGCCTGGCACTCAGTGAACAGACTTACTTATGGAGGGCTCAAAACGAGATACTCAAATGATAAGAGTAATGAAATAAGATAATAATTTCCTAGTCATAAAATAATAAGAGTTAAAAGATATTAGAGGAAAACAAAAGCAATAATAAAGAGCCAACCACAAATAATCCTGTACCACTGTTTCAACCTGTTCAGAAAAGAGAAAAGGATTAATAAAGGATATGGCCACCAGGACTCTACTGAACAGGTGAGGGAAGGCAAAGACTAACTTAATAAATAATAAAATAATATTAATTAATAAATCCAATATTTTAATTAACTTGGGGAAAAACCCCCAGCCGGATGAAGAGGGGCTGGTATATGTGAGAAATACCAGCCTTGGAGTTTGAGTGTTGAGATACTGGCCTGTATGCTGGAAGAAGTTGTATGTGGGATTGAATCCTGTATTGGTGAATCCAATACAGGTTATACAGTCAATACAGGTATTTGCGCCTGTATTGATGAAAGGCCTGTATTTGGTGAATCCTGTATTTGGGTCTTGCCTGTATGAAACTGTATTGAGGTCTGAAACTGTAGTTGGAGAATGTAGAATGAAACCCCCTTGCTGATTGGGTTTTGAAGGGTATCCATGAAATAATGATTGTTGCTGATTGGGTTTTGAAGGGTACCACTGAGGTAATGATTGTTGAAGATGATTGGTAATGCCCCTGCCTCCTTGGCTGTGACATTATCCCCCTCTTGAAAGTGGTGAGCTCTGAGCACCATGAGTATAGTGAGTCTTGATGAGCTTGCAATCAATCCATACAGTTCTTTCCCCAATTCCTTAAATGTATCCCATTAAACTTTCTTCTTCAATCAATACTCAAACAAAATCTTCATTTAGTCACTTGTAGGTATCTTCCCCTTGATCTTGATTCTGAATTCCCTCTTTTCCTTCAAAATGCCTTCATTTTTTCTAAAATAATGTTCATTCTTGTCTTGAGTGTCTTCACTAAGCTTTTCTTGAGTCCTCATGGCTTTTGAAAAGGGGGTGACCTGGGTTTATGTCCCAAGAACACCTGATTTCATCATAATTTTGAAATTTGACAGTGTTGGCATGAAGTGGCCAATACTTGAGGTTTTGGACCATTTCAGAAATCCTGGCCAAAATCCTTGATTTTGTGATTAAAAGGGGATTTTGGCCAATTTGCGCAAAAATGCGCAAAGTGCGCAAATGCGCATATATGCCATAATGGCATATAATGGTGAAAAAATTGAAAAAACTTGCTTTATGATGAAAAATTGGCCTTATAGGGTGTTTTGGCCATTTTGCGCATTTTTGCGCAAAATGTGCAAATGCGCATATATGCCATAATGGCATATATATTGGTGAAAAAAGGTGAAAAGGTTGATAAATGATGGAAAAATGGCCTCTAAGGTGTTCTGGCCATTTTGCGCAAAATGTGCAAATGCGCAATTATGATGAAAATAGCCAAAAAGGCCTTTTGAAGACTTTTGACAAGATAAACAGGCCTTTTACGCAAAAGTGCGCAAATGCGCAAATTTGCCAATATGCCTAATTAAGCATATTTTGATGAAAAATGATAAAACTGAGCTATTTTGAAGTTTTGAGGTTTGATATGGCCATTTGTGCCAAAGTGCATAAATTCATGAAATTGGCCCATTGGGCCATTTGAAGCAGGGTTTTCCTCTTGATCTTGATTTCTTCTTGAATGTCTTTCTGCTTATCCCCTTCTTGACTGGTCAATTCCCATAAATGCCTTGCTGACTTGCAATTGTCCATAAATCTCTTGATCTTGAATTTGAAATTTTGACTTGAAGATGAGTTCAAGGCTGACTTAAAGAAGTTTTGATGAGGGTTATCTGTAGGTGGTCTTTACCATTACTAGTGTTTTACTCTTTGATTATTGAATGAATTGACTCCCCAAACGTGATATGGGAGTGATGACTACTGCTTTTTGAACTAAGAAATAAAAATAAAAATAAAAAATAAAAATAAAAGATACAAGTAAAAGAAAATGAAATAAAAAATAAAAATAAAAATGAAAAAGAATTGAGAGAAAAAGAGAGTAAAGAAAGAAATAAGAAATGCCTGAGGGTTGTCCTTCTTGCGGTGAGTTGCTTGATTTTTGGCCAAAATGTTCTGAAAGATAAAATCAAGCATTTGATGCTCACAGCGTGGCCAAGGTAATGTTTTACAAGAAGTAGACCCCTCAGGGATGCATACCAGGAGATGGAACTTACTTTCATAATTTCCAGTCCCCACCAAGCACCATAAATGAAAAAGAAATTATGCCATAACATGAATTGTGGTAATGAATGTCTTGAAAGATAATTTATGGCATGATTAAAGAAAGAAAAGAAAATAAGAGAGAGATTGGGCCATATCTTGATGAAAGGTCCCAATGTAGAGGGTATGATGTTGCAAGGCCTTCTGAACCTGTCCAAAGAATTGACAAGTGCTCACAAAGTGGCCAAGGTGATGCTTACAACAAATTTGGGTAGAATACCCCCTTAAAGGTGCATGCCAGGAGAGGAACTTACTTTCATAAACTCCAATCCCCACCAAGCACCATAAATCAAACTCTTGAGGCATTTGGGCCAGGCTTGTCTGGATACAGAGTGTGAAAATCCTTGACAAGGTCTGGGGAGTTGGTAAGGTTGGAAGCTGGTTCCCAAGTTGTTCTTTCTGGGTCTTCATTGAATCCTTTCCACTCCACTAAATACCATAAGGAACCTCTCTTGAGTTTTGAGTCCAGAACCTGAGCCACTTCCCATTCTTCTTGCTCTTCCACTATTACTGGAGGTGGTGGCAATTGGTGTCGATTTGGGATAGTTGATTGCTTCACTGGTTCTAATAAGGACACATAGAAAACAGGGTGAACTGACTTCCATTGTTGAGGCAACTTGAGGTGATATGCATGGCTGCCAATCTTCTTGAGAACTTGAAAGGGTCCCAGCCATCTTTCTGAAAGCTTTTTGGTGGGTCTTGTTGTCTTGATGTTCTTGGAAGCTATCCATACTTTGTCCCCAGGTTGGAAATCAGGTGGAATTGCTCTATTTTTATCTGCATACTTCTTAAAACGCTTGATTGCTGACTCTAATTCTTCTTTGACAACTTGCTGTACTGATTGGAGTTTTGAAGATAACTTTCCAGCAGGTGTATCTTGAGAAATGTGAATTGAATCAAAGCTGGGATTTCTTCAATAAATAGTGAAAAATGGAGACTGTTTTGTTGATGAATGTTCTGCATTATTATAGGCGAATTCAGCCAGAGGGAGCCAGGTGTGCCAGTCATCTTGATGGTAACTGACATACATCCAAGGATACTGTTCTAGAATCTGATTTACCCTCTCTGTCTGTCCATCTGTTTCAGGGTGAAAGGCAGTTGAAAGATCTCTTGATATCTTGAGCTGATGACGCAATTGAGTCCAAAATGATGAAACAAATAATGAACCTCTATCACTAACAATACTGATTGGAAGACCATGCTTGGAAAAGACATGATTAATGAATATTTGAGCTAAATCCAAAGCAGTGATTGTTGAATAAGTTGGAATAAATATTGCCATTTTTGAAAATCTGTCTACAACTACTAAAATTGAATCAAAGTTGCTTGACAAGGGCAATTGGGTGATAAAGTCCATTGATAAAGAATTCCAAGGACCAGATGGAATTTGAAGAGGATTGAGTAATCCAAACTTCTTATGGTGGATGTTCTTGTTTCTTGAACATTGCTGACATGAGGACACATAGTCCTTGATGATTTGATTCATGCCAGCCCAATAAAAATCCCTCTTTATTAGCTTGAGGGTCTTCTCCTGGCCAGGATGGCCAGCCAACGGTGAATCATGACGCTTTTGAATAATGTCCAATTGAATTTCATGATTGCTTGGAATGACTACTCTATCTTTGAACAATAATAATTTTTCTTGAGGTTCAAGGGAATAGTCTGGGACTGATTCTCCTCTTGCTAATTTCTTGAGGATTTCCTTATAATCTTTGTCTTGCCATACTTGTCTTTGAATTTGATCAACTACATCTGAAAAAATATCAACTTTTATTGAGAAGAATCTTGACTCTTGAATTTCATTTTGCATGAGAACTTGATGAAAATTCTGAGGATTCTTGCTGATGAAATCCACCCCCCTCTCTGGGTACACGTTGTCCCAACGTGACAAGGCATCTGGTAAAGTGGCCAGCCTGCCTGGGCGGTAAGTGATGATAAAGTGGAATTCAGATAGAAATTCTGCCCAATGGGCTTGACGACGAGTAAGGACTTTAGAGGACATAAAATACTGAAGGGAACAATGGTCTGTCAAGACCTCAAAAGAATCAGAAAGAGACAGGAGAAAATCTCTCCAGCGCTTGAGAGCCCAAACTATGCCAAGGAGTTCCTTGTCATGAATTTCATAGTTGAGTTCAGCTGGTAAGAGCTTGCGACTATCAAATGCAATGGGATGCTTTCCTGAGTCATTCAACTGACTCAGTACAGCACCCAAGGCATAATCAGAAGCATCAGTCTCTACAATGGTTGGTAGAGAAGGATTAAAGTGAGAGAGAATAGGAGCAGTGGTGAAAGCTTCTTTGAGTATTTGAAACTGACTAAGAGCTTCCTCATTGAAGATAAAGGGAGAATCTTTTTTAAGGAGGGAAGTGAGAGCAGATATTTTTTTGGAATAATTTTTAATGAAACGACGATAAAAGTTGGCAAAGCCAAGAAAGGATTGAAGGGCCTTGATGTTCTTGGGCTGAGGCCAATTGAGGATTTGTTGAACCTTTGAATAATCCATCTTGAGGCCATCACTTGAAACAACATAGCCCAAGTATTCCACACTTGAGGCATGGAATACACACTTTGAGGCTTTAGCAAACAAATTATTGTCTCTCAGTCTTTGGAGAACAGAGGCCACATGTTTAACATGTTCATCCAAAGAGCTAGAGAAGACCATAATATCATCTAAGTACACTAAAACAAAAAAATCCAAATAACCTGCAAAGATATCATTCACAAGATTTTGGAATGAAGCTGGAGCATTGGTTAAGCCAAATGGCATAACCAAATATTTGTAACTGCCATATTTGGCTCTAAAGGCAGTTAAGTGCTCATCCCCCTCTTTGATTCTCAAGAGATTATAAGCACCACGCAGATCTATCTTGGAGAAGATAGTAGGACCGTTGAATACGGTAAGAAGCTGATTCATTGGAGGAACAGGATACCTGTTCTTCCTAGTGACAGCATTAAGTTTGCGGTAGTCAACACACAAACGAAGACCACCATCCTTTTTCTTAACAAAAAGGACAGGTGCTCCTGTTGAGGAGGAGCTTGGTCTAATGAAACCTTTCTCTAAATTCTCTGAAATGTAGGCCCGCAGTGTTTCTGACTCATTTCTTGATAAAGAGTAGATAACACCAACTGGAGGTAGAAGACCCTCCAGTTCGATATGATGATCACAGGCACGGTGTGCAGGAAGTTTCTCTGCTTTCACTTTGGAGAATACATCCAAATATTTGTGATAAACAGGAGGGACTACCTTCAGCACAGTTTCAATCTCTTCTGGCTCTTCCTCCTCATCCCACTGCTCCTCCAGGGAGGCATGAAAAGATAAAGGAGGAAGGTCCATATCCCCTTGAAAGAGATGAAGTGAAGATATAGCAACATCTTCTCCAACATCTTTTATCTCTTTGAAGACTTCATCTCTTAATGGAAGTAATGACTGAGAGGGAAAAATGGAGGGGTTATGGACAGAAGGAGGAAGGGAAGGTGTCTTAAGTTCACCAACCAGAGCAACACTGTTGAAAGCAGTGGAAAAGTTATTACTGGTAGAAGAAATAATACCACTAGAATCCTTATGACTAGAATCATAGGTGATAAATCCATTTTTCCAATCAATAATGGGATTAAAATGGTAAAGAAAATCATAGCCCAATATTAGGTCTTCTCCCTTGGGTGAATCTATGATAAAGAAATCCCATTCAAAGCTTGGGAAGGAAGGTAAATGAACAACCCACTTGGTATAATGGGTGATGAACAAGGAGGTGGATTCACTGGAATCCAGGATGAAAAGAGGAATATTTTCAGGGAGCTCTGACATGGTCAATGAGTACTTGAGAACAAAATTCGTTGCAATAAAGGAGTTTGTAGCACCAGAATCAATGAGAATACTATAAAAAATATCAGAGATTGAAGAAAAAATAAGAAATTTTAAAGATTTCTTGACACTAGTATTGAGAGTGCACAATTGTGCTCTTGAAGGAAATAAGTGAGAACCATTGAACACATCATGATTCCCACTCAGGCTTTTCCCTGCTTGCTAGGGAAGCCTTTTGATGACCCTTGCCTATTCTCAGGCCTCTTGAAGCATTTTTCAAATGGGTGTTTACCACCACAATAATTGCACAAGCCTTCTTTAATCCTCCTCTCCTTTTCAGAACCAATTAATTTGTTGTCCTTATTGAGGAGAGCAGCATGAGGCTTATCTTTGGACACTTGAAAATTCTCCCCCTTCTTATTCTTCTTGTGATAAGGCTTCTTTGATGATGAACTTTGAGGGGGCCTGGAGGAGTTGGATTCATTGATTGGAGGCTTCTTCTCTTGATGACTACCCTTTTCCTTCTGCCTCTCATGGTACCTGGTATCTAATTCCAAGGTGATGTCCATGAGTTCTTGAAGACTATCAAAGGTTCTAGGGTGAGAAGCCAATTGGTCCAACAACCTTGATGCCAAGCCTCTCCTATACACATGAATATAGGCTCTTTCCCCCCAGTCTCCAATTCTTGACATTAAACTTCTAAAATCAGCTATGTACAAGGAAACTTGACCACTTTCCCTCATCCTCAAATTGTCCAACTCTTGTTCAGCTTTTCTGACTTCATTGGGATCACCAAACAGAGTGAATAACTGGGTTTCAAACAGCTGCCAGTTATTGAGGAGATAAGAAGGGTCTTCATTGGAGATATTTGAGAGGTAAGGTTCAATCCATTTGCCAGCTCTACCAGTAAGAAAAGAAGTTGAGTACAAAACCTTCTTCCTGTCAGAGAAGAGGTTTTCTGGGTCATTATGGAAAATTAATTGACAAGATTGAATAAATCCTTTCAATTTATAAGCTTTAGTACCGTCGAAAGAATCAGGTGCCTTCATTGATGGAGTCTTGAATGCAGGGGCTTTTGAAGTGTCCCTTGGGGAAACTGCTTGAGTGAGTTGTCCCATAAACTGAGTCATTTGCTCCATCATCTTGAGGAAATTTGGTTCAGCTTGAGAGACAGAAGGTTGATTAGAAAGGGCTAGATTTGGAGCCTCAGGAGCTTCAGAAGTACCTGCCAAGGCAGCTGCCACTTCAGTCTCCTCAGATCCTTCCTCTTCCACAGACTCCTCCCCCTCCTCATCTTAAGCTTCTCCCAATCTACTACTAGGCCCTTGAGGAATGCTTGGATAGCCACCCAACAGTCCAGAGAATGGTCTTGATCTTCTAGACTTCACACCTCCTCTTCTTGAGGGTGCTGCTCCTTCCATTGGTGGTCCTCTGTCCAAATTTGCACTCAGTTGATGAACTGATGGTGTGCGGTCAAGAGGAGCCCTTGCTGTAGGAGTGAGAACAGCTTGATGTCTTTGAGATCTTGTATTATTGCTGGAGGGCTATGCTGAACTGGCATTATGAAAGAAGAATGAATAAAACTTGATGATACTTTGAATAAAAGAAGGCTTGACCAAAACAATCAAATGAAAATCTTGATGAACTTGAGAACTCAATCAATAATCTTGAAGTGAATCAATGAATAAATCTTGAAGAGTGAAGATGACAAAGTCAAATTCTTATGAATAATCAATTTCAATCAATAAGTCAAATAAAGTCAATGAAAATCAAATCAATTAAGTCTTGAGGAATTAAATCAATATCTTCAAAAGTCAATTCAATTTTCTTGAGGAATCAAATTCAAATCAATCAATTAAATCAAATCTTGAGGATAAATCAGCTATCTTGAGTAGTCAAATCAAGTCAATCAAATCAATTCAATCAAAGTCAATTCAAAATCTTGAGGTGAAATCAATGTCTTGAGGAATCAATCAATCAATCAATAATCTTGAGAAATTTCAAAATCCAAAATCACTGAATACCCCAAATCAATAAAATCCCTGAATGATTAATCAATTAACCCAAATAGTTCCACTCAAATAACCTGATGAAAACCTGAATTCAGACAAAAAAGAGAAATGAGAATGAGAATGATAAAGTGAAATGGTCAGCAGAAATTTTTGAAATGAGAAAGAGAATCAATTTTCATTTGAATGAAAAGAATGAGATGAAAATTGATGAGAGAGAAAAAATCATAAAATCATGAAAAGATCATAATTGAAGAATGAGAGAAATGAATAAAATGAATGAAAGAAAAAGAAGAAATTATGAGTTAATTAAAATAATGTCACAGGGGCTCTTCTAAGTGAAGAGGGCCTGGCACTCAGTGAACAGACTTACTTATGGAGGGCTCAAAATGAGATACTCAAATGATAAGAGTAATGAAATAAGATAATAATTTCCTAGTCATAAAATAATAAGAGTTAAAAGATATTCGAGGAAAACAAAAGCAATAATAAAGAGCCAACCACAAATAATCCTGTACCACTGTTTCAACCTGTTCAGAAAAGAGAAAAGGATTAATAAAGGATATGGCCACCAGGACTCTACTGAACAGGTGAGGGAAGGCAAAGACTAACTTAATAAATAATAAAATAATATTAATTAATAAATCCAATATTTTAATTAACTGGGGGAAAAACCCCCAGGCGGATGAAGAGGGGCTGGTATATATGAGAAATACCAGCCTTGGAGTTTGAGTGTTGAGATACTGGCCTGTATGTGGGATTGAATCCTGTATTGGTGAATCCAATACAGGTTATACAGTCAATACAGGTATTTGCGCCTGTATTGATGAAAGGCCTGTATTTGGTGAATCCTGTATTTGGGTCTTGCCTGTATGAAACTGTATTGAGGTCTGAAGCTGTAGTTGGAGAATGTAGAATGAAACCCCCTTGCTGATTGGGTTTTGAAGGGTATCCATGAAATAATGATTGTTGCTGATTGGGTTTTGAAGGGTACCACTGAGGTAATGATTGTTGAAGATGATTGGTAATGCCCCTGCCTCCTTGGCTGTGACACACAATTATCTTCAAAATAAATTATGAACTATTCATAACTCATAAGTCATGCATGTACTCAAAATTCATCATTTTTGATTTCAGAAAAGATGAATAAATTTTTATTGAGTATGTAAGTCCATGGATCTAAGGCCAGATTTGGGTTCTACACAAAATTTCACCTAGGGTACCTTCAAAGAGTGAATAAGCTTAAATGCACTCTTTGAGGTGGTAATATGGAAAATACTTCAATACCACATAAAAGATCTGTGAAAATTTTTGTTTTTCTCAATTTCACACCAAAACAATGGGATTGTGAGAAATCCCATGTTACATATACACTAAGAATGGTGTTATTCATTTTTGTGGCACTTGTTATTATGGTATTCTTACATAAACGTTTGGTACACTTATGGTGGATATCTCACTTGAAGCGTGAATTTCTATTTTGATGTAAAAAATAGTTAAGGGGGACAAAAGACATCAAAGAGAGCCAGGGTACCCACCTTCTGAGGCCTCTGAGGTGTGGATAGCTCCAAAGATTGGATCCATGTCTTATCTTGGCCCAATTAGTATAATAAAACCTTTTGGGAACTTTTTAACCAAGTCAAAACTTCATTATATCATAAGAAAATAGCAAATTAGCTGCTATTTTGACATGCCAAGAAGGTAAAGAGCAACTTAGACTCCTGTAACCATGTCAATTATTAATTATTTTCAATGGATAGACCCCAAAGGAGTAGTTAAAGCCCTTTTTCGACTAGTATCCATTTATTTACCTCATAGTAACCAGCCATATAGTGCTATTTGCAATTCTATGTAGAAATGAGGTAAAAACTCCAAAAATTCATGTAATATAAACATCTTAATTAATCTTTCTGAAACTTTCAGGACCAATTAAAAACTGTATAATTCATATAAAAACCAAAAATAATTATACTTTCATAGGTAAAATTAAAAGGTTTACTTACAGTCCATTTTTGATTATTCCATGTGAAACACTGAATCTTCAAAAATTCACAGAAAATACACTCTGTGATTAAATTTCCAATAACATTGATAACTTTGAGAAATAAATGATAATTTTGGAATAAAAAAAGATTTGAAGTTGTTACTCTTTTTATTCTTAACCATAAATGGGTTGGTAGTCACGTAAAAGCATCAATTAAGTAATTATGATAATCTTACGTGACAACAGATGATACAATCAATAATACAAAAAGGCTTATTGTTTTCTCACTCACTGATTTTACAGTTTTTTCCATGGCATGCCTCTTTTAGCTGTTGTAGACTTAAAAGAGGCCTCATCTTGCTGTTTTTTCCAAATCATCACTTTATTCAATTATACCTTTATTACCAACAAGTAAGTATTAGTTAAAACTTTTTATTAAGTGTTTTATTCTTTCAGAATCAATCAAAAAGACGTGAGATCATAGAAAATAAACTATATATTAACTTAATACTGTTATAAATCCATTTTGATTCATTAAATACACAATTATCAGTCAAATTTCTCTGCTATTATCTTTGATAAGTTCTTTGGAGTATTAGTGAGTGATGTATCTGAATTCATAAAGTTTTTCTCTGGTAATTGTTTTCTTCAAGAATTAAGTTTATAATTATTCTTGCAAAGAATAATTATATATTAAAATAATTTTATTAGTAAATACTTCTTGTAATTCATTCTAGTGGACAATTACTGCTTACTGTTATAATCACTAGTAGTGTATGACAAGTAAAATAATTAATTAATTATTTAATTGTGGCAATAATAATTCTTATTATTATTTTTCATAAGAACAGTCATAGTTCTGCTGATTAATATTAACATTATCAACAGTTTCATAGACACATCTTACAAGATTCATCTTGAACATTTGTAATATCTCCAAAACTGATAATTTTGTCATAGCCTGTATTTCAGCTCAGCCTCCAAGCTCTCAGAAACCAAACTTCAAGAGCTATGGGAAGGAAAAGACTGTTGAACCTTGTGCACCAACAGAAGAGGCTGGGCAAGATGACATAACTTTCAGTGGTGAGCTTGAAACTATATCCAAGGAGCAATTTGTCTCAAACATCACTCAAACAATCCCAAGGCTGGAGAAACTTCAAAAAGATAGTAAAATCCCTGATTATGTATGTAAAAAGATTACTGAAGCAATGAGCCTCCTCAAATTGGATTTGAACCATAACTCTATTACTAATCCAATACAAAAACGTTCAAAATGGCTGCTTACAATATATGGGCAGGTGTGGAGGTGGGAGAATCTCTACCTGAAGTATCTTGGGTGGTAATTGGAGTTCCAGGAAAAGGTTTAGGAAAAGAACAAATATAAATGCCACCAAAAGAACAAACAAAAATTGCCCTACCTTTGAAGCTGAAAAGGATTCCCGGGATCAAGGTGATGACATGATCAATGTTGAAGTGGATGATATTGATAATGAACCTCTGCATACTGAAAGTTCCCCATAATCAATGAAACAATCCATGATGAAGCCTCTCCCACTTCTCCTTGAAATATTCAAGAATCTCAAGAAAGGGAGACAATCAAAAATGATACAATGGGTCAAGATATGACTGATAGAATGCCTGACCCTGAGCCCCAAGTGTCATCCTCTGCTAATTTTCAAGGAGTATTTTTATCCTGCATTGAAGAGTTTGGAGAAATTTTGAATTATTATTCCAATATTACTCAAGAATCATGGAAAAGGGGGATTGATAATAACAATATTATTTACAAAAATTGATGGGAAAATTTACCAAAAAATGATTCTGATACATTCCTTCCTGTTAGTATTAAGGGGATCAGTAACCGAGAGCTTAAAATGTCAGGGTGGCTTGATGTCACAGGGGCTCTTTGAAGTGAAGAGGGCCTGGCACTCACTTATGGAGGGCTCAAGGATATTGTAAGAAAGGATACACTTAAGAGTGTTAAAGATGAATTACTAAAAGAATGAATATAAGAAAGCAGCAACAAAAGAATAAGAATAAAAGAATAGAAGAGCCAACCACAAACAAGTCCAAGTCCACTGTTTCAACCTGTCAGAATGGAAAGAGAAGGGTTAATAAGGATATGGCCACCCAACTCATATTGTACAGGCGAAGAAAGAAATGCAAAGACTAACTTAAAATTAAATAATTATAATACCCAAAAAATAAGGATAAGAATAATTATCAAATAATAAATAAACTAAATTAATTAACTGGGGAAAAGTCCCCAGGGGGGAGAAAGAGGGGCTGGTATATGTGAGAACCACCAGCCCTGATCCAGAGGAAGAATTTTCATGAGAATAATTGATGATTGAATTGAGTCTGGCCAATACAGGTCCTGTACAGCTGTACAGAACCAGTACAAGAGGTGTGGTGTATTTGAGTGATCATACAGTTTATACTGGTGTATTGGAACTGTATTGGGTGAGTCCAACCTGTACAGGTATTGACAGGCTGTATTGAGGTACCAAGCTGTATAACTGTTTCAGAATAAAGATTGCTGAAACTGAATGCTGATACAAGTGCTGGATCTGCTGATTTGAGATGCTTGAGTGGGTGTATGAATGAATACACTTACCCCTGATGGATGGTTGTTACAGTATCCCCCTCTTGAAACTGGTGGGCTCCTGAACACCATAATACCCTGCCATTATTGAGTGGCATCTCACTACCCCACAATTCCTTCGAAAAGTTTTCTTTTGACCATTATCTTGAAATCCTTCTTCAACTCTTCTCTGTCAATTATATTTATTTTCCCCCCTTCTTTTAACTTTGAGTAAGTACCCCACTTCGGACTAAACTTTTCTTCTGATTCAGTGAGTTTACTTGTCCTTGGGGCCTGGCCTTGGGTTGTATCCCAAATGGATGGCCACTGAGCTCTTGTGCTCAAAAAATGGCGCCAGATGAGTATATGAAGTGTACCCATCTGGCCAGGCTTAATCAGAAGAAATTTATTAGAAAGTGAATTCAGGGGTCTTGTCCCCATTGGATTTGAAAAAACTGCCTCAACAACCCTCCATAACAATCTTGGGCTGTGGCCCTTGCTATGGTAAGTCTGGATGACTCATGCCCTTATGGCCCTTTTGGCCTAATTGGTCTTCTTGGTGATCTTTGGTCATATTAGAACATATGACCATTTCTGGCCTTTTTGAGGTTCTAGGTGATTATGGTGAATTTTTTGACCTATGGCCATTCATGGCCATTTTAGGGTTTATTGGAATTCTGGGCCTATTTGGCCATTTTTTTGATTTTGGGGTCCTACAGTCCGCAGGGGTTATTGGAGGCCCCCAGGACGAAAATGAGCCCCTGGGCCCAAATTTTCTGGGAACCCAGGGGTACCATGGGACCGTAAATTGGCCCCATGACCCATAACTCCACCTACATGGCCTGGACCCATTGGGGGGTCCAGGACCACCAAGACCATGGCCTCCCCAAAGTTGCAGGGGAGGCCCTGGGTGATGAATCCAGCCCAAGGAGGGCTTTGAGTGGGGGGCCATAATTGAGTTATGGCCCACTTACTTGAGGGTTTTCTCTGAATTTGATGTGGACTGATTTGACATCTTGACCCTTCTGCTTGGGTATTCTCCATGAGTTGATGACTGAATCCCCGTGAACTTTGATGATTTGGGTGGAGTTAAAACCAGTATCTTGTTCTTGTTTGTGTTTGGTTTGGCTTCTGTTCATACTCTTATAAATACTAATAAATGGAATAAAATAAATAAAAGTAAAATAAGAATAAAAAATAAAGGAACCTCCCAATACGTGATATGGAAGGGGATGCTGCTGCTTTAAAAGAAATAAATAAAAGAAAATTATACAAGTAAATAAAGAAAGAAAAAATAAACGAATAAGAGAAAATGAGAGTAAAGAAAGAAATAAAGAAAAATCCTGATGGTTGGTCCTTCTTGTGGTGAGTTGCTTGATTCTGGCCAAAAAGTGTCTGAAAATGAAAACCAAGCATTTGATGCTCACAGAGTGGCCAAGGTAATGTTTTACAAGAAGTAGAACCCTCAGGGATGCATACCAGGAGATGGAACTTAATTTCATAACTTCCACTCCCCACCAAGCACCATAAAATTGAAAAGAATTGCCATAAATGGCTTCTGAGATGAATTGCCATAAATGACTTCTGAAAAGAATTGCCCTAAATGACTTGAAGTAATGAATGTCTTTAATTATGATGATTGGCATAAATGAAATGATAAATAAAAGAGAAAGAAAGGAAAATTAAAGAAAGAAACATTTGGCCATATCTTGATAAGGTCCAAAGCAGAGGGTATTGGTGTTGTATGCTTCCTGAACCTGTCCAAAAAAATTGACAAGTGCTCACAAAGTGGCCAAGGTGATGCTTACAACAACATATGGGTAGAATACCCCCTTAAAGGTGCATGCCAGGAGAGGAACTGACTTTCATAACTTCTTCTCCCCACCAAGCACCATAAATCAAACTCTTGAGGTATTTGGACCAGGCTTGTCTGGATACAATGAATGGAAGTCCTTGACAAGATCTGGTGAGTTGGTAAGGTTTGAAGCTTGTTCCCAGGTGGTTCTTTCTGGGTCTTCACTGAATCCTTTCCACTCTACAAGATACCATAATTTACCTCTTTTGAGTTTTGAGTCCAGAACCTGAGCCACTTCCCATTCTTCTTGCTCCTCCACTAAAACTGGTGGTGGCGGCAATCGATGACGATTTGGGATAGTTGAATGCTTGACTGGTTCTAATAAGGACACATGGAATACAGGGTGAACTGTCTTCCATTGCTGAGGCAACTTGAGGTGATATGCATGACTGCCAATCTTCTTCAGAACTTCAAAAGGTCCCAACCATCTTTCTGATAACTTCTTGGTGGGTCTTGTTTTCTTGATGTTCTTGGAAGCTAGCCATACTTTGTCCCCAGGTTGGAAATCAGGTGGAATTGCTCTATTTCTATCTGCATACTTCTTGAATCTCCTTATTGCTGACTCTAATTCTTCTTTGACAACTTGCTGTACTGATTGGAGTTTTGTTGATAACTTTCCAGAAGGTGAGTCTTGAGAAATATGGATTGAGTCAAAGCTGGGATTTCTTCCATAAATGGTGAAAAAAGGTGATTGCTTGGTTAATGAATGTTCTGCATTATTATAGGCAAATTCAGCCAGAGGGAGCCAGGTGTACCAGTCATCTTGATGATAGCTGACATACATCCAAAGGTACTGTTCTAGTATCTGATTTACCCTCTCTGTCTGTCAATCTGTTTCAGGGTTAAAGGCATTTGAAAGATCTCTTGATATCTTGAGCTGCTGACACAATTGAGTCTAAAATGATGAAACAAAGAAGGATCCTCTATCACTGACAATACTGACTGGAAGTCCATGCTTGGAAAATACATGACTAATGAAGATTTGTGCTAAGTCCAGAGCAGTGATTGTTCCATAAGTTGGAATGAAGATTGCCATTTTTGAAGATCTGTCCACAACTACTAAAATTGAATCAAAGTTGTTTGACAGTGGCAATTGAGTGATGAAGTCCATTGATAATGAATTCCAAGGACCAGACGGAATTGAAAGAGGCTTGAGTAATCCAAACTTCTTGTGATGAATGTTCTAGTTTCTTGAACATGGCTGACATGAGGACACATACTCCTTGATGAATTGATTCATGCCAGCCAAATAAAAATCCCTCTTGATGAGCTTGAGGGTCTTCTCCTGGCCAGGATGGCCAGCCAATGGTGAGTCATGATGCTTTTGAAAAATATTGAGTTGAAGTTCTTCATTGCTTGGGATTACCACTCTATCTTTGAATAATAATAACTTGGCTTGAGGTTAAAGAGAATAATCTGGAACTGATTCACCTCTTTCTAGTTGCTTGAGTATTTCTTTATAGTCTTTATATTTCCATACTTCTTTTTGAATCTTGTCTACTAGATCTGAGAAAATCTCCACTTTGATTGAGAAGAATCTTGACTCTTGAATTCCATCTTGCTTAAGTACTTGATGAAAATTTTGAGGATTCTTGCTGATGAAGTCCACCCACCTCTCTGGGTACACATTGTCCCGACGTGACAAGGCATCTGGTAAAGTGGCCAGGCTTCCTGGGCGGTAAGTGATAGTGAAGTGAAATTCTGAGAGAAATTCAGCCCAACAGGCCTGACGACGAGTAAGAACTTTGGAAGACATGAAATACTGCAAGGAAGAGTGGTCTGTCAAGACCTCAAAAGAATTGGAAAGAGAAAGAAGAAATGCTCTCCAGTGCTTGAGAGCCCAAACTATGCCAAGGAGTTCCTTGTCATAAATTTCATAGTTGAGTTCAGCTGGTAAGAGCTTGCAGCTATCAAATGCAATGGGATGCTTTCCTGAGTCATTCACCTGACTCAGTACGGCGCCCAATGCATAATCAGAAGCATCAGTCTCTACAATAGTAGGTAGAGATGGATTGAAATGGGATAAGATAGGAGCAGAGGTGAAAGCTCCTTTGAGTGCTTGAAACTGACTAAGAGCTTCCTCATTGAAGATAAAGGGAGAATCTTTTTTGAGCAGGGAAGTGAGAGAAGTGATTTTTTTGGAATAATTTTGAATGAAACAACAGTAAAAATTGGCAAAACCAAGAAAAGATTGAAGGGCCTTGATGTTTTTGGGCTGAGGCCAATTGAGGATTTGCTGAACTTTTGAAGAATCCATCTTGAGGCCATCACTTGAAACAACATAGCCCAAGTATTCCACACTTGAGGCATGGAATACACACTTGGAGACTTTGGAAAATAAATTATTTTCTCTGAGTCTTTGGAGGACAGAGGTCACATGTTTGACATGTTCTTCCTCAGAACTTGAGAATACCATAATATCATCTAGATAGACCACAACAAACACATCCAAGAAATCTGAAAATATATCATTTACAAGATTCTGGAAAGAAGCAGGAGCATTGGTCAAACCAAATGGCACGACCAAATACTCATAACTACCATACTTGGTTCTGAAGGCAGTTAAGTGCTCATCCCCCTCTTTGATTCTCATAAGGTTATATGCACCATGCAAATCTATCTTGGAGAAGATAGTGGAGCTGTTGAATACGGTAAGGAGCTGGTTCATAGGAATTACAGGGTATCTGTTCTTCCTAGTGACAGCATTGAGTTTGCGGTAGTCAACACACAAACGAAGACCTCCATCCTTTTTCTTGACAAAAAGGACAGGTGCTCCTGTTGAAGAGGAGCTTGGTATTATGAAACCTTTCTCTACATTCTCTGAAATGTAGGCCCGCAGTGTTTCTGACTCTTGATTTGATAATGAGTAGATAACACCAATTGGAGGTAGAAGACCCTCCAATTCAATATGGTGATCACAGGTGCGGTGTGGAGGAAGTTTCTCTGCTTTCACCTTGGAGAATACATCCAAATATTGGTGATAAGCAGGAGGGACTACCTTCAACACAGTTTCAATTTCTTCCGGCTCTTCCTCCTCATTTCACTGCTCCTCCAGGGATGCATGAAAAGATAAGGGAGGAAGGGTCATATCCCCTTGAAAGAGATGAAGTGAAGATATGGCAACATCTTCTCTAACATCCTTTCTCTCTTTGAACACTTCATCTCTTAATGGAAGTAATGACTGAGAGGGAATGATGGAAGGGATATGGACAGAAGAAGGAAGGGAAGGTGCCTTAAGTCCACCAGCCAGAGGAACACTGTTGACAGCAGTGGCTAAGTCATTACTAGTAGAAGGAATAATACCACTAGAATCCTTATGACTAGAATCATAGGTGATCAATCCATTTTTACAATCAATAATGGGATTAAAATGGTAAAGGAAATCATAGCCCAGTATCAGGTCTTCTCCCTTGGGTGAATCTATGATAAAGAAGTCCCATTCAAAGCTTGGGAAGGAAGGCAAGTCAACTACCCACTTGGTATAATGGGTGATGAACAAGGCAGGGGATTCATTAGAATCCAAAATGAAAAGAGGAATCTTTTCAGGGAGCTCTGACAGAGTCAATGAGTACTTGAGAACAAAATTCTTTGCAATAAAAGAGTTTGTAGCACCAGAATCAATGAGAATACTATAAAAAATATCAGAGACAGAAGAGAAAATAAGAAATTTTAAAGATTTCTTGACACTAGTATTCAGAGTGCACAATTGTGCTCTTGAAGGAAATAAGTGAGAACCATTGAACACATCATGATTCCCACTCAGGCTTTTCCCTGCTTGCTAGGGAAGCCTCTTGATGATGACCCAGGCTTGTTCTGAGGTCTCTTGAAGCATTTTTCAATTGGGTGCTTTCCACCACAATAAGTACACAACCCCTCTTTGATCCTCCTCTCCTTTTCAGAACCAATTAATTTATTGTCCTTATTGAGGAGAGCGGCATGGGGCTTGTCCTTTGAAGATTGAAATTGCTTGCCCTTCTTGTTCTTCTTCTGGTGAGGCCTCTTTGAATATGAGTTTTGAGGAGGCCTAGATTGATTGGATCCAATGACTGGAGGCTTCTTCTCTTGATTGCCACCCTTTTATTTTTGCCTCTCATGATACCTTGTGTCTAATTCCAAAGTGACATCCATAAGTTCTTGAAGAGTATCAAAAGTTCCAGGGTGAGAAGCCAACTGATCCAATAATCTTGATGCCAATCCTCTTCTGTAAACATGGATATAAGCTCTTTCCCCCCAATCTCCAATTCTTGACATTAAGCTTCTGAAATCTGCAATGTACAAGGAAACATGACCACTCTCCTTCATCCTCAAATTGTCCAACTCTTGTTCAGCTTTCCTGACTTCATTGGGGTCACCAAACAGAGTGAATAATTGAGATTCAAATAATGGCCAATTATTGAGGAGGTAGGAAGGGTCTTCATTGGAAATATTTGAGAGATAGGGTTCAATCCACTTTCCAGCTCTACCAGTTAGAAAAGAAGTTGAGTAAAGAACTTTCTTCCTGTCAGAGAAGAAATTTGCTGGATCATTATGGAAGATTAATTGACAGGATTGGATAAATCCTCTCAATTTATGAGCTTGAGTACCATCAAAAGAATCAGGTGCCTTCATGGATGGAGTCTTGAAAGCAGGGGCTTTAGAATTGTCCCTGGGAGCAACTGCTTGAGTGAGTTGCCCCATGAATTGAGTCATCTTCTCCATCATCTTGAAGAGACTTGGATCATTTTGAGAGACAAGAGGTTGACTAGAAAGGGCTAGATTAGAACCCTGAGGCACCTCTGGAGCATTTGCCAAGGCATCTGCCACTTCAGTTTCCCCAGAATCTTCCTCTTCCACAGACTCTTCCCCCTCTTCATCTTCAACTTCCCCTTGTCTTGCTCTTGCACCTTCAGACATGCCAGGGTAGCCACCCAAAAGTCCAGAGAAAGACCTTGATCTTCTAGATTTCATTCCACCTCTTCTTGAGGGTGCTGCTCCTTCCATTGGTGGTCCTCTGTCCAAGTTTGCACTCAGTTGATGAACTGATGGTGTGCAGTCAAGAGGAGCCCTTGCTGTAGGAGTGAGAACAGCTTGAATTATTTGGGATCTAGTATTTTTGGCTGGGGGGCTATGCTGAACTGGAATTTTGAATAAAAATGAAATAAACTTGATGGTATGAGAACAGAAATCAAAACTTGGCCAAATCAATCACAGTAGAAACTTGATTAATCTTGAGGAATCAATTAAAATCTTGAGGTGAAATCAAATTCAGTCAACAGTCAAATCAATTCAACAATCAACAATCAATTCAAATCAAATATCAATAATCTTGAGTAAATCAACAATCAATCAATATTTAATCAATAATCAACCAATCAATAAATCAGTGTCTTCAATATGGAATCAATGTCTTGAGGAATCAATCAATCAATTTAAAATTTTCAGGAATCAATTCAATATCTTGATGAGTCAGAATAAGTCAATAATAAAAATCAATTCTTGAGGATCAATAAAATATCTTGAGGATTCAAAGTCAATCAATGATCAAATTCAGCTCTTGAGGATCAATCAATATCTTGAGAAGTCAAAATCAATCAATCCAATCCAAATAAGAATCCTGAGCCGCTGAATCAATAAACCAATGAATCCCAATGAAATAATCCAATCAATTAAACCAATAATCAATCCTGAATAAGACCTGAATAAGAACACAGAGAAAATTTGATTTGATAAAATGAAATGGTCAGCAATTATTAAGAAAGAAGATAAATCAATTTCATATGAATGAAATGAATGAGATGAAATTGATGAGAGAGAAAACTCATAATCATTAAAGATCATTAAGTCATAAAGATATCATAATTGATGAATGAGAGAAATCAATATAAATGAATGAAAAGAAAGAATCAAATATGAGTTAATTAATTTAATGTCACAGGGGCTCTTCGAAGTGAAGAGGGCCTGGCACTCAGTAAACTGGGACTTACTTATGGAGGGCTCAAGGATATTGTAAGAAAGGATACACTTAAGAGTGTTAAAGATGAATTACTAAAAGAATGAATATAAGAAAGCAGAAACAAAAGAATAAGAATAAAAGAATAGAAGAGCCAACCACAAACAAGTCCAAGCCCACTGTTTCAACCTGTCAGAATGGAAAGAGAAGGGTTAATAAGGATATGGCCACCCAACTCATACTGTACAGGCAAAGAAAGAAATGCAAAGACTAACTTAAAATTAAATAATTATAATACCCAAAAAATAAGGATAAGAATAATTATAAAATAATAAATAAACTAAATTAATTAACTGGGGAAAAGTCCCCAGGGGGGAGAAAGAGGGGCTGGTATATGTGAGAGCCACCAGCCCTGATCCAGAGGAAGAATTTTTGTGAGAATAATTGATGATTGAATTGAGTCTGGCCAATACAGGTCCTTTACAAGAGGTGTGGTGTATTTGAGTGATCATACAGTTTACACTGTTGTATTGGACCTGTATTGGGTGAGTCCAACCTGTACAGGTATTGACAGGCTGCATTGAGGTACCAAGCTGTATAACTGTTTCAGAATGAAGATTGCTGAAACTGAATGCTGATGCAAGTGCTGGATCTGCTGATTTGAGATGCTTGAGTGGGTGTATGAATGAATACCCTTACCCCTGATGGATGGTTGTTACACTTGAGGAGCTTGAGATTGCAGGTGATTTTTCTCTTTGTGAATGATACATTATGATTCGGCTGATTACTCACACAATATACATTGCAATATATAGGGTTAGGTTTTTTAAGGCAACAGAAACAGAAGTATTTTTTAATAATAAGATTTGAAATCAGCTAAAACTCCAGATAATCTACCAAAATCTGAACACTCTTTCTTCAAAATGGTTCAGAGCCTTCTTCACCCCTCCACTCCAACTAAACATTTTTGGGCAAATCATCTGTTTGAATCCTTCAGTTTAGTCTCATACAATGTGATTCCACC
Organism: Austropuccinia psidii; assembly: GCA_023105745.1. Lineage (NCBI taxonomy): Eukaryota > Fungi > Basidiomycota > Pucciniomycetes > Pucciniales > Sphaerophragmiaceae > Austropuccinia > Austropuccinia psidii. The sequence continues at coordinate 6,182,971 of JALGQZ010000001.1, forward strand.
CAGATAATATGTGGCACAAACAAAACGTTTGAGCAATCCTCTTGGACTCAAATGGGGAGTGGTTGAATACCTTTCCTCCTGCTTGAGTAAATGGAAGCAATGTGCAACACAACTTAGCATTGAAGGTGGCAGGGCTGACATTGTGATATTGACAAAGCTGCACAATAACTTGGAGGATCTGATTCATACAGTTATCTACTTGATGAGTGCATACAAAATGGTATGTGCACATACAAAGGTCAAAGCTTATGGCATGAAAGGCAAACTGTAAGTTTTTTCTATGAATTTCCTCAGTAGAAAAATATAATATAACACAATATTATAACAAAAAATTAAATGTAATTATATTAAATGAAATAAATTTAATTTTTATCATATAATATAATAATAAAGAAATATTAATAATGATAATAAACTATAATTATTCCATTATTGTTATAGTCACTGACAGTTATAACAATAAGAAGTGTAAAGCTCTTAATGAGACAATTACATGTAGAAAATATAAATATTTAGCCACTCATAAACAATATAAATATTATTTATAAAAGGAAATTATAACACACACTGTGCAGATATAATTCTTATAGAAAAAATTATATATAAAAAAAACTAATAACAGATAAAAAAATTATATAATCTTTAGAGAAAAATTTACTTATAATATATATTTAATACAACGAGTCAAATACAACAGTTATTATATTAAATAACTATTTTAAGTTAAAACCACACCAAAAATCAATATTTTAAAAGATAAAACCACTTTTTATAATAAAAAATATGATTAAAGAGTTTTTAAGAGGAATTTGTGGCTTTTAAAAGATATTTTAAAGACAATAATTTTATAAAAGAAAATATATATTATTGGTGATTACAACAATAAATCTGAATTATATGATTTCAATTCCTTAATTAAAAATCAAAAGAGAATCAAATGACTTAAGAATTACTTTGATAATAAGATTTTATATGTGATAAAACTTTACCTGTTTAAATGTTTAATATGATGAGGTTGTATTGAATTGATGGACAAAAACAGTGATTAATAGACTGTTTTTATGTCTGCAGAGCAGCTCTCATGATTTTTAATGGATATAGAGGGCGTGCTCGGTCAAAACTGAAAAACCATGCTTAAAAATAAGGTTCTTAACTTAAGGTAAGTTATTTTTAATTCCAATTTAAAGTTACTGGTGTTATTCTTAACTCCAAGTAACTTTAATCCCCATTTAAATTAATTATTTCAAGTTTTAATATAAAATAAGTTTATTCATATTAAAAGTAATCACATGAGAAACTTAAAAATAAATTTCCATGAAAAAATCTCTTAAACTCAATTTTTAATTAATTTTTGAAGAAAGCTTAATTTTCTCTAAGTATAATTAAAAGAGTAATTTTCCAGCCTAATTACCAATGAAAACTGTTTATAAAAGATAATAAAATCTTAATTTATACACAGATAACATTGAATTGTAAGCCTTGTGGGATTTTCAAGCGAATACATTAAGATTTGGATTTTTAATGAATTTTTGAAGTTATTGCTATTTTTCCACATAAAATAGCAATAAACACTAAAACTTAACTTTCAAGAAGGTTTTGATGCTTGTAACTTTGATGCTTTGAGATTATTTAAGCTTTGAAAGCTCTTAAAGCTTTAATTTCAAGCTTTCATATTGGGATTTACCCTTTGGCAGCTTGAAATTCCTGGCCAAATTGGGATAAAAACAGTTTAAACTTTAAGGTTGGATCAAAGCCTAATAATAAATTTTGAATAAGGTTGAAAATCCTCCAATACAGGTGGACAACCTTAATTGAATCCTTGCAGATCTAAAAAGTTGGGTACCCCAGCTCTGTTTGGTCTTTTCCTTTGTCCCACCTTTTTGCATGGATTTTGCCCTTTTATTTATTTAAAGCCATACTATGGCCTTAAACACTTTTAAATTGATCCCACTCAGGATTTAAATCCTGCATGGCAAATACTTACCCAATTCAGTAAATATACACAACACCTCAATTTTAACTAAAATTTTGGTAAGTTTGCATAAACCTTATGCAACTTCAAATTTAAGCTTATTTAAGCTTGAATTTAACAATTTTAAATTTTTTTTAAAAATGTTACACTGGTATTGTAAGATTCTTAAATCTTCCAATAACTCAAGAAATAAGGATTTTTGGGTATAACACCCTAAGGGTGTACCCTAGGTTATTTTTGGTTTGGAATCCAAAAATGACATAATAATTATAGCTTTGTTTATCCTAACAAAAGTTATACTTATTTTTGTTGTTTTTTATTTTAATTGCAACTGAAACGTTTGTTCAACACTAAATCAGCTGTATATCAAGCTATTTGTGGCCTTATGGGTATGTCATATATACCTCACAGGCTCACATTCCCTACCACCAAAAAATAATTGTACCACATTTTTATTTAGTAGTATACCCCCAAGTTAATTGGGGGGGGTATCATCCACTGTCCAACCTCTCTACTTACACTTTTAAGTATGGAAAGCACAAAATGAAGATGTTTTATTGAGGAATTGGTCTTCTCATGTCTGAATCTTCTGAGAAACCTTTTGGAATCAGGTATTTTTTCTGCTACAATCCATTCATCTTCATGTTGTGGATTTCTGTAACTGAACAAGTATTCTCTTTCATATTTTCCCCCAATTATTCTTTATTTCAATACTTTGAGTAATTTTCTCTCTTCAATTTGAGAAAGTGGAGGTAATTATAAGGGTGTTTCATTTTTTAAAGGAAATAATTCCTTATCACTTGAAGTGTAATGCGTTACTAGACTAACAGGAAAAGTTGTTTGTTTGTTTTCAAATTCTCCTCAAAGTTCTTCCTTTACTGCATTTGTCCCATGAAGGGCTTTAATAATAAATGGTCCTGCAAAGGGGTCTTTCAATTTCTTTGGACCTTTAATATTATGAAAGTTCAAGGTTGAAACTAGTATTAAATCTCCTACTTTGAATTCTGGGTTTTTATGACTTTTATTCCAAATCCGTTTATCATATTCAAAGGCATCATTCATGCTTTGTTTTGCATGATGCCTCACTTTATCAAGCAATAATTTAAAGCTTGAAGCAGTTGGATGAATATTAATTAAATCTTTCTCCAAATTAACAACTGGAAGTTTAGGGTTCCATCCTTTTTCCAACATTTCAGGAGTCTTGCCTGTTGAAGCATGGATAGAAGTCTTATAGGCTAATTCCAATGCTGGTATAAGAGTACACAAATCATGGGTAAAGCCATCAGAATATTCCAACTCCAGGCCATAAGCACAAAATCTTTTGTACATGTCCTCAAGGGTTCAAATCATTCTTTCTGCTAACCCATCTGTTTGTGGATGGTATGCTGTTGAGAATGATAGTTTTGTACCCAAAAGCTTATGTAAATTAGTCCATAAGGCTGATGTAAATTTTGGGTCTCTATCAATAATGATATATTTAAAGAGACCAGTATGGGATATGACTCTGTTCCAAATCAAAAGAGCTGTATCCATAGCTGTGTAATCTGCATGACATGGTAAAAATATTGCGGTTTTGCTATATCTGTCAACAACGACAAGACATGCATTGTAACATTTATCACCTCCAGGTAGTAAGGCAGTTACCCAATCCATATGAACCACTGCCCATGGGGTACTTGCTTCTTGGATATGAATCATTAAACCAAGTCTTTTACCAGTAGCTTTATTGGCTTTCTGGCATCTATCACAACTATGATAGTACTAAATGACATCTTTTCTCCAAGATGGCCACCAGGAACATGTCTTAATTCTTTCCATTTTTCTTTCTTCAGACAGATGTCCAGAATAAATGTTATCATGGCATTCCCGTAGTATTATGTTGATTAACATTCTACTACATAAGACCATGACACATGTTTGTTTAGACCTATGATATAAGCTACCATCCAACAAATGGAATATTCCATTGTCATAAGATGTTTTCCAAATATCATCCAGAGAATTAGCCAAGGATGCATCTTTGCAATCTTTGTCAAGTAGAGAAGTAAGAATATGACAATTATTATAATGCCTATAGCTTTCTCTAACTTCTTCCAAGAATTCTGTTCCCACATCTGTGATTTTAATTCCTTCAATTGGAATTTGAGGTTCTGCACTTGTAGGAACATAGGCAGGACTGTCAGATGTATTGGGTCAGGCTCATCTACTCAAGCCATCAGAATTCTTATGAATATTTTCAGCTTTATTTACTATGGTAATATTGCCTCTATACTCATGAATAGCAATATGCCATCTTAAATGTGTCTGTTTGGAGTATTCATGTTAAGAAGTGATTTTACTGCATTAAAATCAGTAATTACTTCAAACACACTACCATCAAGATAATAATGAGGTTTTTCCAGAGCCCAAATGAGGCAAAGGCACTTCATTTGGCTAGCTCCATATCTGGCTTCAGTAGGTTTTATTTGTCTTGGGATAAAACAAATTGGACCCTAATAAGGCTTGTAATTGAAAATTTGAACGTGATGAAGAGCTGCACCTAGGCCTTCACCACATGCATCAATATACAGATTGAAAGGGAGTTTCCAGTCTGGCATCAATAATAATGGTGCATTAGTCAAGGAATACTTAATTTTTTCATATGCTTGAATTCTTTCCTGTATCATCTCAAAGACAGTTTGTTCATCACAAATTCTGTAAAATGATTTGGCATGGATTGCAAAATCTTTAAGGTGTTGTCTGTATTAACTGGAAACCCCTAAGAAAGACATCATTTCTTTTTTGTTCTGAGGAATGTGTTTCAGTAAAGCTGCAGCAAATTTTTTTTATCAATACCAAGGCTCAGTCCTGATACTAAATGTCCTAAAGCTTTCAGATCATGAAACCCAAATTACCTTTTTTAAGAGATATTTTCATGTTCACTTGAAGAATTTTTCCAAGTACTAATGAAAGTCTCTCTAAATGCAATTCCCAGGTTTCTGAACAAATGATAATGTCATCAATATAAATGATCAACCATCCCTCTGATAATTCATGTGGGAAAATGGTATTCATCATTCTTTGATAATGAGAGGGTGCATTTTTAATACCAAAAGGCATCCTCAAGTATTCATAAATACCACAATGAGAAATAATTCTCAATGATTTCCTAGCATGAGGTGTTAAAACATTCTTATGGAAACCTTTAAAAGCATCCATAGAAGTGATAAACTTTACTTTGGATAATTGAGTAAAAGTCCCATGGATTCTGGGGATTGGATACTTGTCTGGCATAGTGTAGGTGTTCAATGCTCTAAAATTACCAACCATCCTTGATTTATCATTATTCCAAGTGATAATTACAGGAGTTGTGACTTCTACTTCCTCATTGTGACCAGCCTTTCTAAGAACTCCCAGTTTCATTAGTTCATTAATATGAATTTCTAATGCTTCTCTAGATATAGGGCTAGCTGGGTAAGCTGGTCTTCTTGATAGTGGAGGATAAGGTCTTTCCACTTCATGGCCTTTGATAGCTCCAAGTGGTTCATTATCAGAAGCAAAGGCCTCTCTGGATTGAAATAAAATTTCAATAAGTTCTTCCTTCATTTCTAATGTTAGTTCAACACTAGTTTTTGCTTCAATTAACTGATCTGACACAAATTTTTCTTTATTAACATTCTTTGCTTGTCTAATGACAGTTATTTATCTTTTTTCTAGAGGAGAAGCAAATTTTTCCTTTTTATTTTCCCCTATAGTGAAATATCTGTCTTTATTATTATTAATATCAATTCCATAAATATTGAGATAATCATTTCCAAGTATTAAGTGTTGTGAAGTACAATTATTAATAACAACAAATTAAACCTTTAATCCAATACTTCCTGAAGGATGAGGGAATATCATTGCTGCTTCAAAAATGCCCAAGGGGTGCATATATTGGCTAGCACTAACAAATTTTATACCTTCAATTGGATTTAAGCTTTCTTTCCAATTCTCATAAATCTTGTAAAGGTAATCTTTTCGAACACAAGTAAAAAAAGCACCTGAGTCAAGATTTAACTTGGCTTCTCTGTTCTTTATCAAAATATTAGTGATACAAGATGCTCCAGCTGTAGAACCTTTACCTCTGGAAGGTTTGGTTTTCTGAATTTTAGCATCTTGAACATGTATGAGATCCATACATTCATCACTGTACTGTGGTAAGTGAGTATGTACTTCTGTGACTTCAAAGGAAACATTAATATTTTCTATACTAAGTTAATCTGGTACTTCTTCTTCTTCAGAAGGCTCAGAATAATTCTCATGTAAAGATACATTACTTGTTTCTCTTGTTTCTTCAACTTTATCTATTTCTATCTCATTTATTCTTGTCTTTTTGGTACAAGTTTTTTCCAAATGAGATATAATTCCACATTTATGAAATTTCAAAGGAGCTTCGTCATGTTGTTTATTGGGCTTTAGAATTGGTTTCCCACTGGTCTTGTTTTACATTGGGGGTTTATACCAATTCCTTACAATCTTTGTCCTAGTTGTTATTTCTTCCATGGCATTGATATAATCTTCTGTAGAGCAAGGCTTGATACATCTGCTTCTTATAGCATGCTCAAAGTCACCACTACCTTTTCTTCATATCCTTTTATGAATAATTGTTTCAGAAATATCAGAATGAAGAGAAGTTAATCTGTCTTTCTGTTTGAGAAACCAAGACATGGTCCTGTCCCTCTCAATATTAAAAAAGGCTTCTTCAAAAGAATTTTCCATTTTAAATCTGCAGGAATCATTTTCCCATTTGGAAAAAATTTGTTCTTTCCACCAAGGCCAAGAATGTTTACCATGGTCTTGCCTTATTTTGTAATACCATTTCTTTTCTGATTTGGTAAACAGGGAGTGTAATCTGGCACTTATGTATTCATCTGGTATATTAAAGTCTTATTTAAACATATCAATTTTTTTATAAATTCCATATGATTATATTCTCCTTCACCACTGAAGGTTGGCCATTCCCCTAATCTTGGAATATCTTTGGAATTACAAGCAGTCTCCACTTCTGCATTGCTCAAAATGGTATGATTTAAGTCATTATTCAAGTTTAGCACATTTCTGTCAAGAATTGGTGTGGACTGTCTTGGAAAATAATTCTTCAGTGATATATTATTAATACTTGATTGAATATCTTCTTTCAATTCAAGTATGGCTTTATAGCTTTTTTCCAATTGTTCTTGGAAAAGAGCTGCATTGGGGCATGTAGAGTTTTCCAAGTTCTGAACTTGTATTCTTAATTCTTTCAACTGTCTAGCTATAAGAGAAATAGAATTGTCATCTGGTTGATTGAGTAAGGTAGCTTTAGACTCAATTTTTGCACAAATTTGTGTCAAAGACATGATATTGTCTTTATTCACATTTTCTAGGCTAATTATGGGCTCTTGTGACTCTTTTACTTTTAATATCGCTCTACCCAACTTCTGTTAGATATACTCAAAATTTGTCAGCCTGTGACTCAAACCAGAGCACAAGCATGGCATCCAAATACCATAAATCAATGGTATAGCCAAGATACCACCAAAACATGAAGCTGAGCCAAATCAGCTCAAGAGGTATCAAAAGGGGGAGGAACCTCGCCCTTTTACAAATATACAAGTCCAATAATCATAGGACAAAGAATAGAAAAGTTATTCCTGCTCAAAGTTGCTGCTGAGCATAAACTTTAATTTTCATCTTGCATCTAAAATACAGAGGAAGAGGCTTAACCCCATCATATGGGTATTCAAAATGAAGCTCTACATCAGGGCTATCCAATGGTAGTAGCCAAAATGAGCTAGCACCAGGATTACAGAAGTTATGACCAAGATAAGGTCAAATAAGGGTGATTAAAATATTCACCTCCCATCTAGCTTCTACAGTTTTACTGTGAGATACTTAAAGTGGGGTATTTCTGGAAAGAGCACCATCAGGGCTATCAAATGGTGCCCTCCATTTCCCCATATCTCATCTAGAAAAAAGATATGGAACAAACAAGCTCCATACAGTTTTTGGACAAATCATAAATGTGTATAAGAAAGCTTGTACATGGCATAACTTTGTCATATTTAATGATAACCATACCAAATGAGATACCATTGTTTAGAAAACATCCAGAGATACACATTGAACCAACTTTGAGCTTGATATCTCAAAAAATGACAAATTTATGGCAGTTTTAAGCTCAAAATCTCACAGTTAGACCAATACAGCCTTACTGTGCAATATTCTCCCATAAGTATGATTATGAGGTGTCAAATAGATGAAGAAGAATGTTTATACTTCAATCCCTCATAGTTCATTCACTACTAGGGTCCCATACAGGTTCTGTACAGCATTCTACATGTCATACATGTCAGAAAAGGACTATGTGGTCCCCAGATGAAAATTTTCACCCTGTATTGGTGAAAACTGCCCAGATGTGGTTTCAAAACCACATCTTAGCTCAATTCAGGCTATACAGGCTTTGTTAAATTCACAAGCCAGTACTTGGGAGTGAAAATTCTTCACTTACTTTATGAGGAAAGGTCTAGAAGCCTTTTCACCCCATTTTAGCATAAAAAGGGGCCTTTTAACAGCCAGAAAAGGTTTCCTCATCCTGCTCTTTAATTCCTACATAGAAAAACTGTCAAAAACAGTTATACTCTTGTAGAATAACCAGGATTTACTTTAAAACTAAGTATTGTAGCTCTTATTATAGCACCCCAACTGGTAAGACTGCACCCAGGGCTTTCAGCAGCCCTCACCACCACTATTATACAATAGTAAAGGCCTTTTATCATCATTACAACCTTTTATTATTATAAATCAAACTCTTTTAAACTATTTTCACTATGTCACAGTCATAGTTAAAGCTTGTAAGATACTATTATACACCTTTATCATAGACTCACCCTGACAAAATGATTAAACTTTTCTAAATTTCTTTATTACAAGTCTCATAATGAGTTACAAGATTTACAAGGTCTAATTCTTTGGAAAAGATTGTTTCAATCTTTCCTTCTCCTTGTTTTTGAGTTCCATCAGAGTTCTTGCCATATTGAACACATTGTCCATGGATGTCTTCTATTTCTTGGGAATTCTGTAGTTCTGTGGGTAAGGCTTGTTCCACTTGAATTTTTCCTTTCCCTTTGCCTTTTGCTTGCCTGTAACAACCATCCATCAGGGGTAAGGGTATTCATTCATACACCCACTCAAACACCCCAAATCAGCAAATCCAGTATCTGCATCAGCATGCAGTTTCAGCAATCTTCATTCTGAAACATGCATACAGCTTGGTACCTCAATACAGCCTGTCAATACCTTTACAGGCTGGATTCACCCAATACAGTTTCAATACACCAATATGGAACTGTATGATCACTCAAATACACCACACCTCTTGTACAGGTTCTGTACAGCTGTACAGGACCTGTATTGGCCAGACTCAATTCAAATCATCAAGTATTCTCATGAAAACTCTTCCTCTGGATCAGGGCTGGTGATTCTCACATATACCAGCCCCTCTTCCTCCCCCCTGGGGACTTTTCCCCAGTTAATTAATTTAGTTGATTTATTATTATCTGAATATTCTTATCCTTATATTTTTTGGGTATTATATTTATTTAATCTTAAGTTAGTCTTTGCCTTTTTTCTTTCTTCGCCTGTACAGTATGAGTTGGGTGGCCATATCCTTATTAACCCTTCTCTTTCCATTCTGACAGGTTGAAACAGTGGACTTGGACTTGTTTGTGGTTGGCTCTTCTTTTCTTACTCTTATTCTTTGTTGCTGCTTTCTTATTTATATTCTTTTAGTAATTCATTATTCACACTCTTAAGTGTATCCATTCTTGTCTTATCTTTGAGCCCTCCATAAGTGAGTCCCAGTTTACTGAGTGCCAGGCCCTCTTCACTTCGAAGAGCCCCTGTGACATTAAATTAATTAACTCATATTTGATTCTTTCTTTTCATACATTTATATTCATTTCCTTTTATTCATCAAATTATGATCTCTGAATGACTTTATGATTCTTAATGATCATGATTTTTCTCTCTTATCAATTTTTCATCTCACTCATTTCACTCTTATGAAAATTGATTCTTTTCCTTTTCTTAATCATTGCTGACCATTTCATCACTTCATTTTATTCTATCAATCAAATTTTTTCTGTGTTCTTATTCAGGTTTTATCTAGGAATTATTGATTGGTTTAATTGATTGGATTATTCATTGGGATTCATTTGGGTTATTGATTCAGGATTTATTGGATTTATTGACTTTGAACTCTCAAGATATTGAATTGATTTCTGAAGATTTTGAACTGATTGATTGATTCCTCAAGACTTGATTTCATATTGAAGACACGTATTGATTGATTATTGATTGAATATTGATTGATTATTGAATTCCTCAAGATTATTGATATTTGATTTGATTTGATTGTTGATTGATTGAATTTATTTGACTGTTGATTGAATTTGATTCCTCAAGATTTGAATTGATTCCTCAAGATTCATCAAGATTTTATTGTGATTGATTTGGCCAAATTTGATTATTCTTCTTAATACCATCAAGTTCTATTTCATTATTTCAAAATGCCAGTTCAGCATAGCCCCCCAGCCAAAAATACTAGATCCCAAAGAATTCAAGCTGTTCTCACTCCTACAGCAAGGGCTCCTCTTGACCGCACACCATCAGTTCATCAACTGAGTGTAAATTTAGACAGAGGACCACCAATGGAAGGAGCAGCACCCTCAAGAAGAGGTGGAATGAAATCTAGAAGATCAAGATCTTTCTCTGGACTTTTGGGTGGATACCCTGGCATGTCTGAAGGTGCAAGAGCAAGACAAGGGGAAGTTGAAGATGAAGAGGGGGAAGAGTCTGTGGAAGAGGAAGATTCTGGGGAAACTGAAGTGGCAGATGCCTTGGCAAATGTTCCAGAGGTGCCTCAGGGTTCTAATCTAGCCCTTTCTAGTCAACCTCTTGTCTCTCAAACTGATCCAAGTCTCCTCAAGATGATGGAGCAGATGACTCAATTCATGGGGCAACTCACTCAAGCAGTTGCTCCCAGGGACAATTCCAAAGCCCCTGCTTTCAAGACTCCATCCATGAAGGCACCTGATTCTTTTGATGGTACTCAAGCTCATAAGTTGAGAGGATTTATCCAATCCTGTCAACTAATTTTCCATAATGATCCAGCGAATTTCTTCTCTGACAGGAAGAAAGTTCTTTACTCAACTTCTTTTCTCACTGGTAGAGCTGGCAAATGGATTGAACCTTACCTCTCAAATATTTCCAATGAAGACCCTTCCTACCTCCTCAATAATTGGCCATTGTTTGAATCTCAATTATTCACTCTGTTTGGTGATCCCAATGAAGTCAGGAAAGCTGAACAAGAGTTGGACAATTTGAGGATGAAGGAAAGTGGTCATGTCTCCTTGTACATAGCAGATTTCAGAAGCTTAATGTCAAGAATTGGAGATTGGGGGGAAAGAGCTTACATTCATGTGTACAGAAGAGGATTGGCATCAAGATTATTGGATCAGTTGGCTTCTCACCCTGGAACTTTTGATACTCTTCAAGAACTTATGGATGTCACCTTAGAATTAGACACAAGATATCATGAGAGGCAAAAAGAAAAGGGTGGCAATCAAGAGAAGAAGCCTCCAGTCATTGGATCCAATCAGTCTAGGCCTCCTCAAAACTCATCTTCAAAGAGGCCTCACCAGAAGAAGAATAAGAAGGGCAAGCAATTCCAATCTTCAAAGGACAAGCCCCATGGCGCTCTCCTCAATAAGGACAATAAATTAATTGGTTCTGAAAAGGAGAGGAGGATCGAAGAGGGGTTGTGTACTTATTGTGGTGGAAAGCACCCAATTGAAAAATGCTTCAAGAGACCTCAGAACAAGCCTGGGTCATCATCAAGAGGCTTCCCTAGCAAGCAGGGAAAAGCCTGAGTGGGAATCATGATGTGTTCAATGGTTCTCACTTATTTCCTTCAAGAGCACAATTGTGCACTCTGAATACTAGTGTCAAGAAATCTTTAAAATTTCTTATTTTCTCTTCTGTCTCTGATATTTTTTATAGTATTCTCATTGATTCTGGTGCTACAAACTCTTTTATTGCAAAGAATTTTGTTCTCAAGTACTCATTGACTTTGTCAGAGCTCCCTGAAAAGATTCCTCTTTTCATTTTGGATTCTAATGAATCCCCTGCCTTGTTCATCACCCATTATACCAAGTGGGTAGTTGACTTGCCTTCCTTCCCAAGCTTTGAATGGGACTTCTTTGTCATAGATTCACCCAAGGGAGAAGACCTGATATTGGGCTATGATTTCCTTTACCATTTTAATCCCATTATTGATTGGAAAAATGGATTGATCACCTATGATTCTAATCATAAGGATCCTAGTGGTATTATTCCTTCTACTAGTAATGACTTTGCCACTGCTGTCAACAGTTTTGCTCTGGTTGGTGAACTTAAGACACCTTCCCTTCTTTCTTCTGTCCATATCCCTTCCATTAATCCCTCTCAGTCATTACTTCCATTAAGAGATGAAGTCTTCAAAGAGATAAAGGATGTTGGAGAAGATGTTGCCATATCTTCACTTCATCTCTTTCAAGGGGATATGGACCTTCCTCCCTTATCTTTTCATGCATCCCTGGAGGAGCAGTGGGATGAGGAGGAAGAGCCAGAAGAAATTGAAACTGTGTTGAAGGTTGTCCCTCCTGCTTATCACCATTATTTGGATGTATTATCCAAGGTGAAAGCAGAGAAACTTCCTCCACACCGCGCCTGTGATCACCATATCGAATTGGAGGGTCTTCTACCTCCAATTGGTGTTATCTACTCATTATCAAATCAAGAGTCAGAAACACTGCGGGCCTACATTTCAGAGAATGTAGAGAAAGGTTTCATTAGACCAAGCTCCTCTTCAACAGGAGCACCTGTCCTTTTTGTCAAGAAAAAGGATGGAGGTCTTCGTTTGTGTGTTGACTACCGCAAACTCAATGCTGTCACTAGGAAGAACAGATACCCTGTTCCTCCTATGAACCAGCTCCTTACCGTATTCAACGGGTCCACTATCTTCTCCAAGATAGATTTGCGTGGTGCATATAACCTTCTGAGAATCAAAGAGGGGGATGAGCACTTAACTGCCTTTAGAACCAAATATGGCAGTTATGAGTATTTGGTCATGCCATTTGGTTTGACCAATGCTCCTGCTTCTTTCCAAAATCTGGTAAATGAGATCTTTGCAGATTTTTTGGATGTGTTTGTTGTGGTTTATTTGAATGATATTATGGTCTTTTCCAGTTCTGAGGAGGAACATGTCAAACATGTGGCCTCTGTCCTCCAAAGACTGAGGGACAATAATCTGTTTGCCAAAGCCTCCAAGTGTGTATTCCATGCCTCAAGTGTGGAGTACTTGGGCTATGTTGTTTCAAGTGATGGCCTCAAGATGGATTCTTCAAAAGTTCAGCAAGTCCTCAATTGGCCTCAGCCCAAAAACATCAAGGCTCTTCAATCTTTTCTTGGCTTTGCCAATTTTTATCGTCGTTTCATTAAAAATTATTCCAAAAAAATCACTTCTCTCACTTCCCTTCTCAAAAAAGATTCTCCTTTCATCTTCAATGAGGAAGCTCTTAGTCAGTTTCAAGCACTCAAAGAAGCTTTCACCTCTGCGCCTATCCTTTCTCACTTTAATCCTTCTCTTCCAACCATTGTAGAGACTGATGCCTCTGATTATGCCTTGGGTGCTGTACTGAGTCAGGTGAATGACTCAGGAAAGCATCCCATTGCATTTGATAGTCGCAAGCTCTTACCAGCTGAGCTCAACTATGAAATTAATGACAAGGAACTCCTTGGCATAGTTTGGGCTCTCAAGCGCTGGAGAGCCTTTCTCCTTTCTCTTTCTGATTCCTTTGAGGTCTTGACAGACCATTGTTCTCTCCAATATTTTATGTCTTCTAAAGTACTTACTCGTCGTCAAGCCCGTTGGGCTGAATTTTTGTCTGAATTCCACTTTGTTATCACTTACCGCCCAGGCAGGCTGGCCACTTTACCAGATGCCTTGTCACGTCGGGACGACGTGTACCCAGAGAGGGGGGTGGATTTCATCAGCAAGAATCCTCAAAACTTTCATCAAGTTCTCAAGCAAAATGAAGTTCAAGAGTCAAGATTCTTTTCCATAAAAGTTGAAATGTTCTCAGATTTAGTTGATCAGATTCAAAGACAAGTATGGCAAGACAAAGACTATAAGGAGATCCTCAAGAAATTAGCAAGAGGAGAATCAGTCGCAGACTATTCTCTTGAACCTCAAGCAAGATTATTATTGTTCAAAGATAGAGTAGTTATTCCAAGCAATCATGAAGTTCAATTGGACATTCTTCAAAGGCGTCATGATTCACCATTGGCTGGCCATCCTGGCCAGGAGAAGACCCTCAAGCTCATCAAGAGGGATTTTTATTGGGCTGGCATGAATCAAATCATCAAGGACTATGTGTCCTCATGTCAGCAATGTTCAATAAACAAGAACATCCACCATAAGAAGTTTGGATTACTCAAGCCTCTTCAAATTCCATCTGGTCCTTGGAATTCATTATCAATGGACTTCATCACTCAATTGCCTCTGTCAAACAACTTTGACTCAATCTTAGTAATTGTAGACAGATTCTCAAAAATGGCAATATTCATTCCAACTTATGGCACAATCACTGCACTGGACTTAGCTCAAATCTTCATTAGTCATGTATTTTCCAAACATGGCCTTCCAGTAAGTATTGTTAGTGATAGAGGTTCCTTATTTGTTTCATCATTCTGGACCCAGTTATGTCAGCAGCTCAAGATATCAAGAGACCTGTCAACTGCATTTCACCCTGAAACAGATGGACAGACAGAGAGGGTAAATCAGATACTAGAACAGTACCTTTGGATGTATGTCGGCTATCATCAAGATGACTGGCACACCTGGCTCCCTCTGGCTGAATTTGCCTATAATAATGCAGAACATTCATCAACCAAGCAATCACCTTTTTTCACCATTTATGGAAGAAATCCCAGCTTTGACTCAATCCATATTTCTCAAGACTCACCTGCTGGAAAGTTATCAACAAAACTCCAATCAGTACAGCAAGTTGTCAAAGAGGAATTAGAGTCAGCAATAAGGAGATTCAAGAAGTATGCAGATAGAAATAGGGCAATTCCACCTGATTTCCAACCTGGGGACAAAGTATGGCTAGCTTCCAAGAACATCAAGACAACAAGACCCACCAAGAAATTATCAGAAAGATGGTTGGGACCCTTTGAAGTTCTGAAGAAGATTGGCAGCCATGCATATCACCTCAAGTTGCCTCAGCAATGGAAGACAGTTCACCCTGTATTCCATGTGTCCTTATTAGAACCAGTCAAGCATTCAACTATCCCAAATCGTCATCAATTGCCGCCACCACCAGTTCTAGTGGAGGAGCAAGAAGAATGGGAAGTGGCTCAGGTTCTGGACTCAAAACTCAAGAGAGGTAAATTATGGTATCTTGTAGAGTGGAAAGGATTCAGTGAAGACCCAGAAAGAACCACTTGGGAACCATCTTCCAGCCTTACCAACTCACCAGACCTTGTCAAGGATTTCCATTCATTGTATCCAGACAAGCCCGGTCCAAATACCTCAAGAGTTTGATTTATGGTGCTTGGTGGGGAGAAGAAGTTATGAAAGTAAGTTCCTCTCCTGGCATGCACCTTTAAGGGGGTATTCTACCCATATGTTGTTGTAAGCATCACCTTGGCCACTTTGTGAGCACTTGTCATTTCTTTGGACAGGTTCAGGAAGCATACAACATCAATACCCTCCATTTGGACCTTATCAAGATATGGCCCAATGTTTTCTTTATTTATTTTTCATTTCTTTCTTTATTATCATTTCATTTTACGCCAATCATCATAATTCAAGACATTCATTTACTTCAAGTCATTACGGCAATTCTTTTCATAAGTCATTTATGGCAATTCAACTCAGAAGTCATTTATGGCAAGTTATTTCAAGTTTATGGTGCTTGGTGGGGAGTGGAAGTTATGAAAGTAAGTTCCATCTCCTGGTACGCATCCCTGAGGGTTCTACTTCTTGTAAAACATTACCTTGGCCACTCTGTGAGCATCAAAATGCTTGGTTTTCATTTTTTCAGACTTATTGGCCAAAATCAAGCAACTCACCACAAGAAGGACCAACCATCAGGATTTTTCTTTATTTTCTTTCTTTACTCTCATTTTCTCTTATTCTTTTATTTTTCTTTCTTTCTTTACTTGTATAATTTTCTTTTTTTTATTTCTTTAAAGCAGCAGCATCCCCTCCCCAAATCATGTATTGGGAGGTTCCATTATTTTTTCATTTTTTAGTATTTATAAGAGTGGGGATAGAAGGCAAGCCAAACACAAACAAGGAAAAGGAAACTAGTTATCTCTACCCAAGTCATCAAAAGTTCTCTGGAAATCATTTATCAACTCATCTTCATACCAGGCAAATTTTGCAGCCATTTCTTCAGAAGCAGTACCTGGAATCGTCCTGTCATTGGCATACATAATCACCTCTCTGCTATTTCTATCAACTCTCCTGAACAATCTGGCCACAGCATCTTGATTTTCACTAGCCGCGTTGGGATCTTCTCTGGTAACCCGGATAGGCCAACGTTCTCTTCTTTGGAATACTTGAGCGGCAGGAAACGGCAAAGGGGACAATCCATCTCTTCTTCTGCTGGAGCTGGCCACAGGTTGGAGTTGACGGGAGGTGTTTATGGGTGAGTTTCTGGGCTGTTGAACTGGAGATGGTCTTACTGCTGGATTCAAGGCAGGCCTGGTGGTGTGGGAAGTAGTTGGTGATGGAGGAGGAAGGGTTGTAGGAATTGAAGCAAGCATTGGTTGGAAGGTTCTTGGAGTGCTGGGAATCACTTGGCTTTGGAATCTGTGGTTGGCAAGAGGTTGAGAAGAGGAATTGCTGGATGGATGGCCACTTGAATGAGGAATAACTTGAACTTCTTCACCATCCAACTCATCACTTCCTTCAGCATCTGGATCTGATGGGGAATCAACAATTCTTCTTAGCTTCTTCACTACTTTCACCACTCCATCAGCATTGGTCCTTGAAATGGGAATTTCTGAGCTGTAGTGGATGGGCCTACCACCAATCCGAATGGGCCCTCCAACATTAGTCCATCTGGCCACATCCCTCTGCCTGGAACCAGTCACTACATCAAAATATCAGCATCAATTCAACCAAGAAAAGCAAATCACTCACATTGAGAAAAGCCAGAAGTGGCATCAGGGGTAGGTTCCTCAAGAATGGGGAATTCCTGCCCATAAGGCCCATCCTTCCTACTCCATAAGTGCCTCCTCACCTGGGACAAAGTTGATCCGGTACGGCGGCATGGCTTCTTCCCAATAAAGCAGAAATGGCATTTTGACGATCGAGGATTGTAATGTTGAAAGCAATCCTTCCCCCTGGCCAAACACTCAGTACAGGCAGGATCAAGGACTTCAACTGCTCTGAACCCATCATATGTTTGGGAGGGGTCAAAATGGCCAGAAGACGCCATGGAGGGAGAAGACAATCGACTGAAGATGCCAGAACCATGAAGAACAGACAGTGGCGGTGCAGAAGGGGAAGATTCAGTGAGTTCAGTCAGTTTGAAACTCATAACTGAAGAAAGTGCAAGCAGAAGATTCAAGACGTCAGAATCAATCCACTCCACATCAAGAAAAAAAGTTGACTCAAGGAACTGGGGCCATAACTCAATTATGCCCCACCTCAAAGCCTCTAAGGTGAAGGTTCACACCCCTTTGGGGCTGAACCCATCACCCAGGGCCTCCCCTGCAACTTTGGGGGAGGCCAAGATCTTGATGGTCCTGGACCCCTTCAATGGATCCAGGCCATATATGGTGAAATTTGGAATGGGGCCATTTTTGGGCCCCTTGGTCACCCTGGGTCCCCAGTAAATTTGGGCCCAGGGGCTCCATTTTGGTCCTGGGGGCCTCCAATAACCCCCACGGACCGCGGACCGTAGGACCCCAAAACATCAAAAAGGCCTATTATGGCCAAAAAACCACAAAAATCAAAAAAATTGCCCTAATCACCAAAAAGGCCATAAAAAGCAGGATACATCAAGATCACTCCAGATGGAGGCCACAGCCCAAAAACCATTGGGAGGGCTGCCTGAGGCCAATTCCTTGGATCATGGGGACAAGACCCCTTGGAGGTTCATTCAATGGGTTAAGTCTGGGCCAATGAGTACAAGTCATATACTCATTGGGCACCAATTTTTGAGCACAAGTGCTCAATGGTCTTTATTCTGGGATGTATCCCAAGGCCACATCCCAAGACATGGCTGATTGAATCAAAAGAAAAGAAATTGCATACTCTGGAAGGAATACTCACTCAAACTTGAAAAAAAAGGGGGGAATCAATTGAATTTGGCAGGGAAGAAGTAATGAAGGATTTTCAGGATAATGGTCAAGAGGAAAGAAAATTAAAAAGAAAATTTTTTGAAAAAATGTGGGGATATTGAGATGCCACTCAACAGTGGCAGGGTATTATGGTGTTCAGGAGCCCACCAGTTTCAAGAGGGGGATACTGTAACAACCATCCATCAGGGGTAAGGGTATTCATTCATACACCCACTCAAACACCCCAAATCAGCAAATCCAGTATCTGCATCAGCATGCAGTTTCAGCAATCTTCATTCTGAAACATGCATACAGCTTGGTACCTCAATACAGCCTGTCAATACCTGTACAGGCTGGATTCACCCAATACAGTTTCAATACACCAATATGGAACTGTATGATCACTCAAATACACCACACCTCTTGTACAGGTTCTGTACAGCTGTACAGGACCTGTATTGGCCAGACTCAATTCAAATCATCAAGTATTCTCATGAAAACTCTTCCTCTGGATCAGGGCTGGTGATTCTCACATATACCAGCCCCTCTTCCTCCCCCCTGGGGACTTTTCCCCAGTTAATTAATTTAGTTGATTTATTATTATCTGAATATTCTTATCCTTATATTTTTTGGGTATTATATTTATTTAATCTTAAGTTAGTCTTTGCCTTTTTTCTTTCTTCGCCTGTACAGTATGAGTTGGGTGGCCATATCCTTATTAACCCTTCTCTTTCCATTCTGACAGGTTGAAACAGTGGACTTGGACTTGTTTGTGGTTGGCTCTTCTTTTCTTACTCTTATTCTTTGTTGCTGCTTTCTTATTTATATTCTTTTAGTAATTCATTATTCACACTCTTAAGTGTATCCATTCTTGTCTTATCTTTGAGCCCTCCATAAGTGAGTCCCAGTTTACTGAGTGCCAGGCCCTCTTCACTTCGAAGAGCCCCTGTGACATTGCCCTTCTGGTTGGTCTTTGGGGCTTTCTTGGGCTTTTTGGGCACTTGCTGAGGAGTATTTTTGCTTTTGGAGGCTTGGGGAGTTTCCACTGGGCTGTTTTTCTTTCCTTGGGCCAACTTCTTCTTCTGGTCCTCTGAAAACATTCTTTGGTTTTTAAGCCAACCTTTTATTTGTTGGACTTGTCCCTTTCAAGAAATGGCTGTCCAACCCCTCAGAAGTTCTTCTTTCTTTTCTGGGCCCATGAACTTCTTCACTTGAAGATAAGAGTTCATTGTGCCTATCCAAAGGCTTGGAAGAAGTTCCCACTTCTGCTGCTTTGCTGCCATAAACCAGTTTTTGTACTGAGACTGGTATATCTCTATTTCTGCCTGCTGGAAATGATTCAGGTCTGACAACAGGAATAGCAGTTATGTCAGCATCTGGACTCTTAATAAGAGCTTCAAAGGTGCTGATTAACGTTTGGGAAATGGTAGAGATTCTGGCATCCTCCATTTGTGCCTCTCCTCAAGGCTGACATTCTTGTCTTTTGGATTTTTGACTTGAATGTCCTGGTCCAGATCCATTTGATTGGATGGAGTATTTGCTTCCACTTCTAGTAGGATTCATTTAATGTAAGCTTTAATAAAAGATGGACTAAGAAATGAATTGAACTCACCTGCTGGACCTTTGAAGGGTTCATTGGTAATTAAACCCCTTGGTGCTGGGCTGGTTTAAATTTCAATACTAGACTCTGATGCCTCAGAGTCTGAAGAACTTTCTCTGATGGATGACACTAGAGAAAATTAAAAATATAAGTTATTCTATGCAACAATAACAATAGCGTATAAGCTAAACTTATTGGATAAAGTTGTTTTAATGTAATTTATGGAAATTTACATCAAAATTAAGGAAAAATGTCTAAATATTAAAGAAAATAATTTTTTTAATAAAGATTTTTGAGCTTTTTCTTTTATTTTATATTTTTGTCAAGGAAATAATAATTATGCAATTAATAAGTTATTAATCAAAATTGTATTATTATTCACTTTATACTAGAATAACTCAAAGAATAAATTTCAAGTCTGTGATGTGAAAAAGCCACTGGTTAGACAAAAGAAATTTATTCCAAGTCACTCAATAGTATATTGATGCAAACAATATTCTTAAGAAAAAATAACTTTATTGATATTATAATGATTATTTATAAGGGCTAAGTCCCCAAAAAAGCCAATATTAAGATAGATATTGCAATTTTATGTCAAAAAGAGTAAAATAGTGTCCAGAATATGATTTATGTCCCAGAAATTGGTTAAAATCACGGCCAGGCGCCCAAATGTAAGGTTTTTCTATGAAACACTTGATAGTAGTAACAATATCAAGAGTAATATGACTATCCTCAGTAGAAAAATATAATAAAACAAAATATTATAGCCACAAATTAAATATAATTATCAAAAAAAAATAAATTTAATTATTATTATATAATATAATAATAAAAAAATATTAATAATTATAATAAATTATAATTATTCTATTATTGTCATAGTCGCTGACAGTTATAACAAGAAGAAGTGTAAAGCTCTTAATGAGACAATTACATGTGGAAAATATAAATATTTAACCACTTATAAACAATATAAACATTATTTATAAAAAGAAATTATAACACAAACTGTCCAGATATAATTCTTATGGAAAAAATTATATATAAAAAAAACTAATAATAGATAAAAGAAATTATAGAATCTTTAGAGAAAAACTTACTTATAATATATATTTAATACAACAATTCAAATACAACAGTTATTATATTAAATAATTATTATAAGCTAAAAACACACCAAAAATCAATATTTGTAAAGATAAAACAAATTTTTATAATAAAAGATATGATTGAAGAGTTATTAAGAGGAATTTGTGAATTTCAAAAGATATTTCAAAGACAATAATTTTATAAAATAAAATATGTTATTTGTGATTACAGCAATAATCTGAATTTTAAGATTTCAATTCTTTAATTGACAATTAATGAAAAATAAAATAACTTAAGAATTACTTTAATAATAAGATTCTATATGTAATAAAACTTTACCTGTTTAAATTTTTAATATAATTTGATTGTATTGAATTGATGGACAAAAAAAGTGATTAATAGACTCTTTTTATGTCTGCAGAGAAGCTCTCATGATTCATAATGGGTATATAGGGAGTGCTCAGGTCATAACTGAAAAACAATGTTAAAAATAAGATTCTTAACTTAAGGAAGCTTTTTTTTAATTCCAATTTAAAGTTACTGGTGTTATTCTTAAGGCCAAGTAGGTTTAATCCTCATTTAAGATAATTATTTTAATGTTTAATATAAGATGAGTTTATTGATATTAAATTTCATCACATGAAAAACTTAAAAATAAAGCTTCAAGCAAAAATCTTTAAACTCAATTTTTAATTAATTTTTAAAGAAATCTTATTTCTTATTTTCTCTCAGTATAATTAAAAGAGTAATTTTCCAGGCTAATTACAAATAAAACCTGTTTATAAAAGATACTTGAAATTCAATGTATACACAGATAAAATTTAATTTCAAGCTGTGTGAAGATTTCAAGAAAATCCATTAAGACTTTGACACTCTTGAGTTGTCCTTGGGGGAAACTGCTTGAGTGAGTTGTCCCATGAATTGAGTCATTTGCTCCATCATTTTGAGAAAATTTGGTTCAACTTGAGAGACAAGAGGTTGATTAGACATGGCTAGATTTGGAGCTTCAGAAGCCTCAGGGGCACCTTTGAAGGCAGCTGCCACTTTGGTTTATCCTGACTCTTCCTCCTCCACAGACTCCTCACCCTCTTAATCTTCAGCTTTCCCTAATCTGCTTCTAGGACCTTGAGAAATGCTAGGATAGCCACCCAATAAAACAGAGAATTATCTTGATCTTCTAGACTTCACACCTCCTCTTATGAAGGGTGCTGCTCCTTCCATTGGTGGTCCTCTGTCCAAATTTTCACTCATGTGATGAGCTTATGGTGTGATATCAAGAGGAGCCCTTGTTTTAGGAGTGAGAACAGCTTTATATATTTGGAATCTTGTATGCTTGGCCGGAGGGCTATGCTGACCAGGCATTATTGAAGAATGAGAAAATAAATCTTTATGATACTTTGATACCAAAAATTAAGGCTTTACCAAATTAAATAAAATTGGAATTATTGATGAAACTTGAGGAAGCAATAAATAGTCTTGAGGTGAAGGCAATGAGAGAAAATCTTTAGGAATGTGTCACAGGGGCTCTTGGGAAAAACAAGAGTGACCTGGTACTCAGCAATGATGGAACTCACTTAGAAGACTCCAAAGAATAAAGAAGACAGGAAGAAAAGAAATGAATTTCTCTAAGAAATGAGCAGGTACAAAAATGAGATGAAATAAGAGAAATAAGAAGCCAAATGGCCAAAGAGCCAACCAAGTCCTTAATCACTGTTTCAACCTGCTAGAAGGACCAATAGAATTAGTAAAGGATATTTCCACCAATATCCACTGACAGGAGAAGAAAGAAAAGAGAAAAGGTGCTAAATTACTTACTTAATAATATCAGTATTCACTTAACAAAAATATAAGATAAATGAAAATAAAATAAAATCAGAATATATTAATTAGCTGGGGGAAAAACCCCCAGGGTCAAAGGGGGCTGGTATATGTGAAAATTAAAGTGCTTGACTCCTTCAGGCTGACAGCTGGTCTGTATTTAATCCTTGAAGCTGCATTGACTGCTTGATGAAGTGTATACCCTTCCAAATTGTTGAATGAACTGAGTTTATTCATCTTCCCATGGTGTATGATTGAAAATAAAGGTCTTGATGAATCCAGGCTGTATTGAATGAATGTGGTTGCCAAGGTGGATTGATGGAGCATTGAAAATTTCCAAATTGTTTTGGAACTGCCTCTTGAATATCCCTTGAGAATGAACTTCCAGTATTACCTTGGAGGAATACTGTGAATGAGAATAACCAATGATTGCTTGAGGGTTTCATTGGTATTTGAGATTGTCACTTGTCCTGGAGCCTTGATTAATCCTCTGGATAATGTGCCTTGATGACCTGAGAAAAAGCTGAAATAACCATTTGATATTGGCGCCATTGGAATTCTGGTGAAAAAAGATTCCTAATGGTGTATAACACCATTTATGGCACTTTTGGTTATTGGAGGGTGAAATTGGCCAAAGGTCTTTTGGGATGATGCCAGGAGGATATGAGTGAGAAATGGGTTTTGGGTGGCTCCAGAGGTCAAAGAGCGTCTTTGGGTGTTTTGGCCAAATACAGCTTATACAGCTTTGAAACTGTATTTGCGCAAAATGTGCAAAACTGTATTTTAAGCTTAAAAAGCAAAATAGAGGCTTTTGGGCTGTATTTTCCCTGCTGACTGGAAAATACCCAAAGGTTCCCAAAATCAGAGAAAGACAGGAAAGGCCTGATGATGGTAAAGGGGTCAGGTTGGCCCCAGATGATGAAATTACCATAAAGGCCATAGAATTTGGGATGAGCAATTTGACCAAGAATGACAGATATGGCCAAATTGCCACAAACTGGATATTGCATTGATATGCCATATAGAGGTCCAACAGGGTGATTGCCATGGTTGTGACACAGTGTTGAGGTGAAGCCAATGTGAAAAAATCTTGAGTAATGAAAAAGAAAAAGTCAAAATCCTGTCAAATAAATCAAACTTCTGGAAGATTGTCAAAGTAATTTCAATCATTCAATAAATTACTTCAATGAAATATCAAGACAATTCAAGATAAATATCAATTATATCTTGTAGAATTCAATAAATCAATAGATTTCTTCAAACCAGCTTAATGTCTCAAGGTATAAACTCAGTCAATAAATATCTTTATGAGTAAAAATCAGATCAATTCATGAATTTGATTCTTGAGGTCAATAAATTAATCTTGAGGAACTCAACATTCAATCAAAATTAAGCCAATCCAACAAAATCCTGAATCTGAATCAATTATGCTAATGAATCCCAATCAATTAAAAAATAAATATGGACCTGATAGACTTGAATCAAAAAAAGAAAGAAAATTTGAAAATTATTAAGAATTAGGATAGAGTGAAATGATAAGCAAAATTAAGAAATTAGAACCAGTCAATTTTCATATTAATTAATTAATGAGATGAAAACGGATGGAGAAATCTTAAAGTAATAAAAATAATGAAAACTCATAAATTAATAAAGAGATCATAATTCATAAATGGGAGAAATGAATATAAATGGATGGAGAGAAAGAAACAGTGATGAGTTAATTGATATAATGTCACAGGGGCTCTTCAAAGTAAAGATGGCCTGGCACTCAGCAAACTGGACTCACTTATGGAGGGCTCAAGGATTTAATAAGGTGGAATACACTTAAGAGTGTAATAAAGGTAGAATTACTAATGAATTAAATATAAGAAAGCAGAAACAAAATAATAAGAGTTAACAAAAAAAGGGCAAACCACAAACAAGTCCAAGTCCACTGTTTCAATCTGTCAGAAAGAAAGAGAAGGGTTAATAAGTATATGGCCACCACAACTCTACCGAACAGGTGAGGAAAAGGCAAAGACCAACTCAATGCCAATAAATATAATAACCCAAAATAAGATTAAGAATATTTATTAAATAATAGATCAAATATATTAATTAACTGGAGAAGAGTCCCCAGAGGGGGAAGAGGGGCTGGCATATGGGAAAATCCACCAGCCCTTATCCAAAAAGAGAATTTTCATGAGAAGAATCTTCATTTGAATTTATTTGAATAATACACCACCTGTATGACTGTACATGGCCTGTACAAAGGGTGTGGTGAATTTGGGTGATCATACAGTTTCAGACTAGTGTATCCAAAACTGTATTGGTGAATTCAGCCTGTACAAGTGTTGACAGGCTGTATTGAGTGTCCAAACGGTCTGAGTTTTTCAGCAAGAAGATTTTCTGAAACTGGATGCTCATACAGACATTGATTTGCTGGTTTGGTGAGTTTGAGTGGGTTTAAGGTTGAATGCCCTTACCCCAGATAGTGGCTGTGACACAAACCTTACAAAAAGACAGAAAGATTACTTCAAAACAACATATATTTAGTAAAAGAAATAAATGAATAATTTATCACTAAAATAAATCATTAATTAATCAAAAAAAAACTTGTAGTTTTATCATTTTTCTTATTGAAATTATTCAAAACTTTTTAAATTATTCATCTCAATAGCCTCAAATACCAGCTTGTAATTTTAAAGAAGAGTGTTTTCAACATAATTTAATACATCATAAGCTTTAAATAAACCAAAACATGATTTAGCTAAATGAAAATTCAAATTAGAGAAGGTTAAATACTTTCATGAGCTTCCAAAGAAACAGATTTCTGATATTTAATTAATAGTTTCAGCTATATTTACCCCCAAGAAGGCTTTGAAAGCTCAAAAGGCCAAAAATGCAGGCTTTAGAATCTTAAATTGAGCTTCAAACTTAATTTCCTAGGGTATCAGATGAAACAACTTGCCTATAGGAAACTAACAGACTCATCTCAAAAAGATGGGGATCTCTGATTATGAATAGAATGTCTCATAATTAAAAATTCCCATTTTTTCTAAGGAGTTTAAAAAATGTCAAGCTTACCATGAGAAGAAGAATTCATTATATACCTAAATCACTCTTGAGAAAATTACAAATATTTTTGGTAGATTATTTTTTGAAACTTTGGTGCCAAGATCTATCTCTAAAATTTAAAAGATAATCATTTAGATCCAATTTGAGAAAAATCAATTCAAAAGAAGCTTTTCATTTAGGGTTTGATGAAGCTTGAGAATCTAAAATACAATAAGAATTACAAATATTTTATAATATGAAAGGTATTTGAAAAGTGAAATTTAAAAAGACATCATGAGAGAAAAGCTTACCATAAGATCCTGAATTGGATTCAGCTCTTGTTTATTTTATTTTGATAAAAAAGACTTTGAATATTTTTCACATCAATTCTTTTAAAATTTTCTATAAGTAAAACTCTTTCATTTTTATTAACAGAAATTTAGTTGTGTTGTATTAAGGGTTGATAAGTAGGCAAATATATAAATATATTTTCATACACAGTGAAAAGCTCTTGTTAATTTTTTGCAAAAAAATACTATTTGTTCCTTTTTTAATAATTATTGTTCATTTATTTATCAATTCCAAAACTAGCTCAAAAAGAAGAGAGCCTTAATGCTTCTTTTTTTTTGAGAAAATAATTTATAAATGGGGGTTGGTAAATTAAAATAAATCATATAAGTTTAAATTTCAAAAGCCCACATTAGGTGGTGTCAAAGTCACCAAATCCCAACACTAAATCCTGGGTTTTTTTATGTGTAACTCCCATGGCATTTTAACTGAGTCCCCTGGTATTTTGACCAAATCCCATGCATCTGGGATTTCAGCTTGAAACCTAACCCAAATTAGTACTCACAATTCATACCTGCACAACATGTTCTTCTACACTCCATTTTGGACAATCTGACCGAACAGCTTACAGTCCATTTATACTTCTTCATCCATATAATAATTCCTTGATCCAAAGCAAGACAAATCAAGTCAGATATGAAGATCACCTCTAGCCTGCCTCATCCATCAGGTAACTTAATATGTACAGATTATTTAACCATAATTAATTGGCTTTCAGTCAAAGCCAATTTTGAGTCATGTTTTGGTACTAGTGGTTCAACATCTATTGGAAGACCTCCCTCATCAAAGCAGCATGGATTTCAGCTCATGGCGATTGAGGTCAACAAAAAATCACATAATCGACTAAACCTTAGTTCAAGCAGCATCCAAGATCGATGGTGAACATATAAAGAGAAATATATGGCAGCAAATAAATTTGAGAATTTAACTGGGGCTGGAATAACGAAAGAATATGAGAGTAAAGGAATAAAGTCAATGAGTGAAAAGCTTGAAATTATGTGTCCTTGCTATGCTGAAATGGATGCGCTCTTTGGCCACAAGCCCAATGTCACTCCAGTTGCAAGCTATGATTCACAAGCAAAAGACAGCTTAAATGGTGATGATGATGATGTTTTGCCCAATAAGGTAAGTTATTGTCTCTTCCTTTTTTACCTGTGATAATTAAAGTTCGTGTGCTTTTTAAAGGAGAATAATGGATTGGAATCACTTCTCAATCTTGTTCCTTTGGTTCATAATGAAGATGACTTGGTTCAAGCGGAAAACCTTCAAGATGAATCAGTAAGTATGTTTAAGCCTGATACTTATGAAATCCATTGTTGATTATTTCTCCTTTGAACAGAAAATTAAATACATAACGTATTCAACACAAAAGCGTAATCAAGCATTGACACCCAACTTGAATGACAAGAGTGGCTCTAGGAAAAGGCCAATGGATATGTTTGCACCGACATATGCCAATTTGCTTGAATCACAGCAAAAGGGTATGTTTTGGACTTATGGCTACTCTGATCAATCCCACTGACTAAATTCATGAGTTGTAGCCCGTGAAACCAGTGACAATTCTCGTTTGTAGTGGGACAGGGAGAGGTGGAATGAAGAGAAAGCAAGCAACATGGAAAAGCAACGGTTTAAAGAAGTCAAGTTGCAAAAGCAAATGGAGTTCAAGGAGAAGCAACATGCAAAGCAATATGAATTTGAAAAAGAAAAGTGGAATCGTGAATTGGAATTGAAGGAAAATCAATGCCAGATGGATCTCACTATAGCGGCATTGTCATCAAGCAGGCCAATTGGGGAGCTGGAACGCATTCTGGCATTAATCAATGAAAAATAACTTATTACATATATGTAATGTGTTCAATTTATATGTGGTGCTTGTTCAATAAATCTTATGTTTATGTTTAATTATTGATCTTATGTCATGAAATCTAACTCCACTTTATTACCAAATGGAAATTTCAATGTTTATGCATAATTGGGGAACCAACTTGAAATTTCAATTTCATATAACATTTATTTGCAATTTCTGACATATTTGAAAATTTGGGCAAGTTTTGCATTGAGAATTTATATGAAGTCTGTTCAAAAATTCAATGACGGCTTTTTTCCTTTTTTATGAAAATGTCATTTTATGTTTTTTTTTTTAATTTTTTCATCTTTTTCTATATGTTTTTTTTTAATTTTTTAGTTTGAAGGGTTTCAACTTTTAATTGGGCAATGTCCCTTGTTTTGTTGATTTTTGATTTTTAATTCTTAATTTTTAATATTTTTTTTAAAGTTGATTTTTTTCTTTAATTTCTTTGAATTTATTATTTTTTATTTCTACTTTTCACCCCTCCAATTTAAAAAAAAAAAACACCTTTTTTTTTAATTTTTTTTTTTAATTTCAAATCTTAAATTTCATTTTTTTTTTTTTACTGTTCACCCCTCCCTCTTAAAAAAAATTCACAATTTTTTTTTTATTTTTTTTTTAAATTTTATTTTTTAATTCTCAATTAATTTTTTTCTAATTTTACTTTTCACCCTTCCCTTTAAAAAAAACCCCACTTTTTTAAAATTCAGGTAAGTGAATTTCTCTTCTTTTTCTTTAATCACAACCATTTTTTGCTAATTTTTTTTTTCTATAGGTAATTTTCTTTTTGTCTTTTAAAATTTTTTTATTCATTTATTTGCATCTCCCAAACTCACCCACCCATCACCATCATCATCCACAACTAACCCACCCATCACCATCATCAATCATCATCCACCTCCCAAAGCCCCCACCTCACTAACCCTGGAACCTCCCAAATAGACACCTGGGAGGTTCCAGGGCCTGAGGCCTTCAAATTGCTCCAAATCGATTCCAAATCAATTTGGCATCATTTTACTTAATCATCATTCTAATGGCCCCTAGAGGCCATTAGAATGATTATTTTGATTTTTTTTTTCATTTTTATTTTTTTAATTATATCATTTAATTAAAAAAAGATACTGATGATCTTTTTTTTTCTATAATCCACTTTCCTTTTTTTTTTCTTTTTCATTTCTGGAATTTGCAAACTGATATCTTTTTCTTTTCTTATTATTCATCTATTGAATTTGAATAATATCTTACTGATTTTTTTCTTTTGATTTTTTTTATTCATTTATTTTATTTCGAAAATCATTGACTGATAATGATTTTTTTTTAATCATTTATTTTATTTCAAAAATCATTTACTGATAATAATTTTTTTTTTGATTTTTTTTAATCATATATGTTATTTGAAAAATAATTTACTGATAATGATTTTTTTTTGGATTTTTTTTAATTCATTTATTTCATTTCAAAAATCATTTACTGATAATGATCTTTTTTTTACTGATGATATTTTTTTTCCTTTTTTTAATTTTTTGGGATAATAATCATGAATTACCCTTGATTGATTTTTTATTTTAATTTTTGTTTAACTTTTTTATTTATTTGTTCATATAGGGGAGGATTAATTATAAGAATTTATTTTGCAATGTCATTTCATTTCCCATCCCTCCATCATCCTTAAAATTCAAAAAAAATTCTCCTCCTCCCTCTCATTCTATCATTTTGATGATGTCATGGTTAGGACTAAACCAGACTCAGCATATCATCAGAATGATTTGAAAGATGATGAAGCTCATATTACTCCTCTTGATGTCATGGTCAGGACTAAACCAAATATAGAACACCATGAGGATAATAATACCAAATTAAATAATAAAAGAAAGCTCACCCAAAGCCAAAGACAACACATCCATGATTCAAAACAAATAATGTCTCACCTTGGCCATTCCAAAAAAGAATTTAAAAACTTTTCAACAATTTCGATTGACAAGAAATCTGCCAATGCCTCATGGTTAAAACTTAACATGCCCTTACTGAGTTGTGTGTTTGAAAAATGTGCCTTTATGGGAAGCTAAAGGTGGGATTTTGGTATTTAAACACGGGATTTGGTACCAAAAAACCTGTGTTTTTGTACCTCAAAATACCTCACCTCTTGAGGTGTGGGATTTCCCAAATCCCAAAAAATTAATGCGGGATTTTGGCAAAAAAAAACTCGGGATTTTGAGTGTGGGATTTGGTAACTTTGACACCCCTTATTAACTGAAACCTTTCTTGGTAAAAAGATATAATGATAATTATCTTTGCAAAAATAGGATGATTGAAATTAAATCAAGATTAAAAATGATTTTATTTTCAAACAATGTTCTTCCAATGAATTCAATTTGAAATTATGAAAGGTGGTTATTGAAATAAGTAAATAAAATAAAACATAAAAATTTCTCATATTAATCAGATAATCTTGAATAAAATCCCTTCTCATTCAAAAAGAAGGAATCTATTATTGATTAATATTTCTTTTTCCAAAAAAAAAAAAATTAAAAAAACTAGAAAAACTTGTAGATCAATTTATTTTAAAACCAGATTCTTTGAGATAAAAATTATTGCCATACCATATTGCAGTGAATGGTTTAACCTTTCATTCTGATTTAGAAATTTTCCTAAATTTGAACAGACTTATTGAGCCTCAGCTGGCTCTAAATAAAACTATTCAGCTCAGAAACCAGTTGATAAAATTCCTTTCAGCCTTCTCATCTTTCATCTGTGTCTCCAAGTGATTACCATTGTCCTTAGGGATGAATTCCTTCAAGACAACAAAAGCAAGTTAAACAGCATGCTATAACCAAATCAATAACCAAAGACCTAACAAGATAAATCTCAATCTACTCTTTCAACCTTTCAAAAGGAAAGAAGGATTAATGATGGTATGACCACCCACAGTCCATTGGATAGGCTTGAGTTGCAAAATTAATGATATTGATTCTAAGGTGACAGAAAAATCTAAAAATCAATTGCTTTCCCCCTCAACAATCAAGCTCAAATTCCATCAAAACTTATTCTTAATTGTTGGCTTGACGCTTGGTTGATGTGCTATCAAGATTTACTGATCGTCTTTGATGATTATTTTTATGGATTCTAGTCATAAATTATCAATTTTATTTCTCTGGCTTCTTCAAAAATCTTGAGCTGAGACCCTTCTTGGTATCTTACTTTAATCCTTGGCTTGTTTTTGAGTTCTTCCAACAATCAGGAAGCCTTTCCCATATCTTGCCATCAAACACTGATCTTACCACTAATCTCCGGCAGCGGCATAAGGCCATAAATTTGAGATGCTCCAATCAAATTATGATATCGAAATTCCAAGTCAGGCTTGCCGATTACGTCGTCGTCTTCCGCCATGTCATTCTCTCCGTTTATGTCCATCGAACGTGACACTGTCTTTCTTAGATCGCTGGCTATTGCACCTTGGATCAAAGCCAATGATCCCACAAAAATCTCGTCAAGCTTCGTCCAACAGCCTGGTTTGGTTCATCTTAGAGTCATGCCCCCTGATGGGTTCTCTCGCTCGATTCACTGTGACCAACTAGAATCTGATACGGTTTCTTACTTTGATCTTGCCGTGTTAACCTTCGCTCGCGTCAATCAAGCAAGTGCTTCATTCCTTTCAATCGACGATCTTGCTGAAAGTCTGGCAAATGCCATCATGGACAAGTATATTGGAATGAGTCTAGTTGATCAGTCATCCAAGCAAGGCGTTATGGATTTTGAATTGGCAATTGAATTACCCAAAGCGATTAAATTCTCAAGTGGACTTTCAATCTTGATCAAACGATCACTGTTATCAAACCAGGAACAAGCACGCTCAATGTTTGATCAAATCTCTATCAACCAGATCAGACTAGTAACTCTCATCGGTGTGCTCGAACATGAGCGAATTACAAAACAGGAAGTTGTGGTGACCTTGACTCTTTGGAAAACAACTAGGAGTGATCGAATTGATTGTCAGAGACTGGCTGAATTAGTAAGCGATGTGAGTCAATCGGTTCATAACAACATCCATGTTTTTCTTTTAATGTGCTTTCTATACTTAAATTTCTCAATGATAAAATCTGATATCAGCAAAGGATTTGTTTTTGATCTTTCACAGAATGTAACACGCAGTTCATTTTTTACCGTCGAAGCCCTCGCTCACTTCATTGCCACCAATCTTTTGTCAGTTGAGACAAATCAAGCTGCCAAATTCATTGAAAGAGTCAGGGTTAGAGTTGAGAAACCAGAAGCCGTGCCATTGGCTTTGGGGTCCGGCGTTGAAATTACTATTTCAAAAAAAGCTTTGGTCTGAATAGTGCAATTGGGTCAGGCATCATTCGGCTGTTTTGGCAATTAAATCTACATTCCCAGAAACCGTCACTCTTTCTGACCAAAGTGACTCATAAGATTAAGGCATTTTAAATTCGGTGTTGTCTTCATGGTTACTCGTTTCGTAGGCAGCCGCCACTCAAATCAAGAAAGTTCATACACCGAGGAGTATATTATCAATTTTTTTACACCTTCCAGAAATAAAACATCAAGCATTTTGAATTAGTCAGCCAAAATAAAACCACTGTCGTCAAAATGACATTCGTCAGAGTGAACTGAAAACTGCTTACGACCTTTGTAAAAACTTCTCAGCCAAATGCTGGGCTAAAGGATACCCAATGAGAAGGTAAGAAAAGGAATTAGTTGCAAATGTATTTTTGATGTGTTTCAAAAATAATTATTTGCTTTTAGTCTCCCAAGCAGTTGATTTGTTCACTCATTAGTTTTGTATTTGTTACTTTAATATATCTTTTTTGATTAAGCAAGGTTTACCACCACCTTTTTTTATTACATTGCTTTCGGAATTTTTAAATAACATTTAAGTAAGAAAAGTTTTTTTTATATTTGAAAAAGAAAATCGAATTCGAACTTTTCCCTGTATATTGTGACAATGACTTACATTTCAGATATTTTGCTTTTCTTTTTTTTTGGAATTAAGCTGGTCAATTTTTGTTCTCAAAAGAAGAAGAATTATATTAAATAATTTCAATCACGAAACTTCAAATTTTCTATTATTTTAAAGGAAAGTTATGAATTTTTTTTTAGAATCCAAGTAAAAAACTTAAAATGAGATTGATTAAACAAAAAAGACTTTTTTCATCCATAGAAATTTATTAAAGTAATAATAATTCAATATTAAGGTTCAAAAGATTAAATTAATAAAGAAAATTTTGAAAATAAGTATTTCATTATCAAAAAAACAGCAAACAACCTTTTACTATAGTTTCCAAAAAGACAGTATTTCTTAATAAGGAAATACACAACTAAATAACAATTATAATTGTGAAGTTTGTCTATGAAACAACTAGTTCAAATAAATTCATGTATTATGTCATCCTCAAAAATCAATATAATAAAAGAAAAATTTATTATAACCAAATGATTTAGATTTTCAAGCACTTAAAACTTTAAACTATAAAGCTATTAAATATATAATATAACTGATTATATAAAATAAAAAATAAAATTATTTCATCATTGCTTAAAACAATTATTTTGTTACCAACCATATGAATGTAAGGGTAATATTTCTTTACCAGAGGCAATAATCAAGAAAACAAGGTTTTAATGTCAAGAAAAGGTTTATATGGACTAGATGGAATTGGAATATTTCATTTTAAAATAAAAATCTAATAAAGAGATTCTTTCTAGTTAAATTGAAAGGATTTATAAACTTACTTGTGTATAAAATTGATAAGAAATAATTTATAAAAGTCCAAAATTAATTTGGAAGTCATAAACAGAAATAAAAAAGGAATATAAGGCCAAGCCCTTTGAAAAAAACTATAATTAAAGAGTGTAAGGCTTTTGAGTAATCTTAGAAGAGAACTTTTGGATTTAAAAAAAAAATTATCTAGAAATTCAATTAATATAAAATCTAAGTATTCTGATACTATTAAAAAAAGGAGTAATATTCTTCATTTAACATAATTTTAAAGGAAACAAGAGACTCAAAAAGATTAAGAATAATTTTATGATATCTTTTAGAAGTATTATAAGGCTTAGATATAAAACTTTAATAAAAAAAATCAAGTAATTTTCCTCACCTCAAAATTTGTATAAGGTAAAATAATTTAAAAATAATAATCTTAAGAGTTTTAAAAGATAAAACTTCCTAAATTGATGTTCTTAACTTTTTTAGAATAAAATATTGATATTATAAGTATTCATTCTTTTATCAAAAATTGAAAATTATTCCAAAATACTCCATAAGAGATATTTAAGGCTACACAAGAATTTCTTCAAGAGAAATGTAAGGTTTGTCTATGAAACTCTTGATAATAGTAACAATACCAAGAGTACTATGACTGTCCTCAATAGAAAAATATAATATAACAAAATATTATAACCACAGATATAATATAATTATCAAGATAATTAAATTAAAAAAAATAAATTCAATTCTTATTATATAATATAATAATAATAAAAATCAATAATTATAATAAATTAAAATTATTCTAGTATTGTTATAGTCACTGACAGTTATAACAATAAGAAGTGTAAAGCTCTTAATGAGACAATTACATGTGGTAAATATAAATATTCAACCACTTATGAATAATATAAATATTATTTGTAAAAAGAAATTATAACACACACTGTGCAGATATAATTCTTAAAAAAAAATTTATATAAAAAAACTAATAATAGATAAAAAAATTGTAGAATTTTAGAGAAAAACTTACTTATAATATATAATCAATACAACAGTTATTATATTAAACAATTATTATAAGTTAAAAACATGCCAAAACTCAATATTTTAAAGGATAAAACAGCTTTTTATAATAAAAATATGATTTATAGAGTTTTTTAACAGGAATTTGTGGATTTTAAAAGATATTTTAAGACAATAAGTTTATAAAATAAGATATATTATTGGTGATTAAAACAATAATCTAATTTATATAATTTTAATTCTTTAATTGATGATTAATAAAGAATAAAATGATTAAGAAATACTTTAATAATAAAATTTTATATATAATAAAACTTTACCTGTTTAAGTGTCTGATGCAAATGGATTGGATTGAATTGATGGACAAAAACAGTGATTAATAGACTATTTTTATGTCTACAGAGATTACCACATGATTCATAATGGATATAGAGGTCGTGCTCAGGTCAAAACTGAAAAATCATGCTTAAAAATAAGGTTCTTAACCTAAGGTAACTTTTTTTTTAATTCCAATTTAAAGTTACTGGTGTTATTCTTAACTCCAAGTAGCTTTAATCTTCATTTAACTTAATTATTTTAAGTTTTGATATAAAATAAATTCATTTATATTAAAGTTCATCACATGAGCAACTTAAAAATGAAGTTTCAAGCAAAATCTCTTAAACTCAATTTCAAATTAATTTTCAAAGAAATCTTAATTTTCTCTAAGTATCATTAAAAGAGTAATTTTTCAGGCTAATTAACAATTAAGCCTGTTATTAAAAGATATTTAAAATTTGACTTATACACAGAGACTATGGAATTGTAATCTGTGTGAAATTTTCAAGGATATCCATTCAGTTTTGGAGTTTTAATGAATTTTTGAAGTTATTGCTTTTTTTCCACATAAAATAGCAATACACACTAAACCTTAACTTTTTATAAGGGTTTAATGCTTGTAACTTTAAATTTTTAAGCTTATTTAAGCTTTGAAATGTCTCAAAAATTTAATTTCAAGCTTGCATATTGTGATTTACCCTTCCGCAGCTTGAAATTCCTATCTAAATTGGCATAAAAGCAGTTTAAATTTTGAGGTTGGATCAAAGTCTAATATTAAAATTTGAATAAGGTTGACAATCCTCGAATACAGGTGGACAAACTTAATTGAATCCTTGCGGATTCAAAAAGTTAGGTACCCCTGTTCTGTTTGGTCTTTTTCCTTTGTCCCACCTTTTTGCATGGATTTTGCCCTTTTATTCATTTAAAGACATACTATGGCCTTAAACACCTTTAAATTGAGCTCACACAGGATTTACATCTTTTATGGGAAATCCTTAGCTAGTTCAGTAAATATACACAACAACTTAATTTTAAATCAAATTTTGGTAAGTTTGCATAAACCTTATGCAACCCTAAATTTAAGATTATTTAAGCTTAAATATAACAATTTTAAAAAAATGTCAAAAAAGTTACATTAGTACTGCAAGACTCTTGAATCTTCCAATAACTAAAGAAATAAGCATTTTTGGGTATAACACCCTATGGGTTTACCCTAGGTTATTTTTGGTGTAGGATCCAAAATTGACATAATAAGAATAGCTTTGTTTATCAAAACAAAAGTTCTACTTAGTTTTTGTTATTTTTTATTTTAATTTTAACTGAAAAGTCTGTTCAAGACTAAATCAGCTGTATATAAAGCTATTTGTGGCCTTGTGGGCATGTCATATATACCTCACAGGCTCACATTCCCTATCACCAAAAAAATTGTACCACAATTTTCTTTAGTATTATAATCCCAAGTTAATTGGGGGGGTATCATCCACTGCCCAACCTCTCTACCTACACATTTAAGTATGTAAAGCAAAAAATTCAGATGTTTTATTGAGGAATTGGTCTTCTCTCATGTCTGAATCTTCTGCAAAACCTTTGGGAATCAGGTATATTTTCTCCTACAATCCATTCATCTTCATGTTGTGGATTTTTGTACCTGACCAAGAATTCTCTTTTATCTTTTCCCCTCAGTCTTCATTCTTTCAAGACTTTCAGTACTTTATTCTCTTTAATTTCATCAAGTGGAGTTACTTCTAAGGGTCTTTCATTTATCAAAGGAAATAATTACTTATCACTTGAAGTGTAATGCTTTACTAGAATAACAGGAAAAGCTGGATGTTTGTTTTCCAATTCTCCTGGAATTTCTACTTTTACTGAGTTTGTCCCATGAAGGGCTTTAATAATAAATGGTCCTTCAAAGGAATCTTTCAATTTTTTTGGACCTTTAATATTATTAAAGCTCAAGGTTGAAGCTAGTAACAAGTCCCCTACTTTGAATTATGGGTTTTTATTACTTTTATCTCATTTCTGTTTAGCATTTTCAAAGGCATCAGTCATGCTTTGTTTTTCATGATGCCTCTTTTTGCCAAGAAATAACTTAAATCTTGAAGCAGTTGGATGAATATCAACTAAATATTTCTTCAAAGTATCAACTGGAAGTTTAGGGTTCAATCCTTTTTCCAACATCGCAGGAGTCTTGCCTGTTGAAGCATGGATAGAAGTCTTATAGGCTAATT
The DNA here is from genome assembly GCA_023105745.1 of Austropuccinia psidii. NCBI lineage: Eukaryota > Fungi > Basidiomycota > Pucciniomycetes > Pucciniales > Sphaerophragmiaceae > Austropuccinia > Austropuccinia psidii. The sequence goes on from JALGQZ010000001.1 coordinate 6,220,378, forward strand.
CCAATGCTGGTATAAGAGTACACCAAGCATGGGTAAAGCCATCATAATCTTCCAACTCCAGGCCATAAGCACAAAGCCTTCTGATCATGTCCTCAAGGGTTTTAATCATTCTTTCTGCTAACCCATCTATTTGTGGATGTATGCTGTTGAGAATGATAGTTTTGTACCCAAAATCCTATTTATATTAGTCCATAAGTCTGATGTAAATTTTGAGTCTCTATCACTAATGATATTTTTAAAGAGACCACTATGGGATATGACTCTGTTCCAAATCAAACAAGCTGTATCCATAGCTGTGTCATCTTTATTACATGGTAAAAATATTGGTTTTTTGCTATTTCTGTCAACAATGACAAGACATGCATTATAACCTTTATTACCTCCAGGTGGTAAGGCAGTTACCCAATCCATATGAACTGCTTCCCATAGGGTACTTGGTGCCTAAATATGAATCATTAATCCAAACCTCTTACCAGTAGCTTTTTTGGCTTTCTGGCATCTATCACAACTAGGACAGTACTCAATAACCTCTTTTCTCCAAGATGGCCACCAGTAACAACCACTAATCAGGGGTAAGGGTATTAATACTTACACTCACTCAAACAACTCAAGCCAGCAAATCCACTGTGTGTATCAGCATTCAGTTTCAGCAATCTTCTTTGCTGAAACATGCATACAGTCTGGTTCATCAATACAGCGTGTCAATACTTGTACAGGTTGGACTTACCCAATACAGTCTGGATACACCATCCCAAAACTGTATGTTCACACAATACCACCACTCCTCTTGTACAGATCCTGTACAGCCATACAGGAACTGTATTTGACAGACTAGATTCAATCATCAAATCTTCTCATGAAAACTCTCTGTCTGGATCAGGGCTGGTGATTCTCATATATACCAGCCCCTCTTTCTCTCCTTGAGGAATTTTCCCCAGTTAATTAATTTAGTATATTTATTATTTTATAATTATTCTTATCCTTATTTTGGGTATCATAGTTATTTGATTTTAAGTTAGTCTTAGCCTTTTTCTTTCTTTGCCTGTACAGTATGAGCTGGGTGGAAATATGCTTATTAACCCTTCTCTTTTCATTCTGACAGGTTGAAACAGTGGACTTGGACTTGTTTGTGGTTGGCTCTTTTCTTCTTACTCTAATTATTTGTTTCTTATTTTTTTATATTTTTTTATTTGTTAATTCATCTCACAACACTCTTATGTGTATTCTTTCTTACCATATCCTGAGCCCTCCATAAGTAAGTCCCAGTTTACTGAGTGCCAGGCCCTCTTCACTTAGAAGAGCCCCTGTGACATTAAATTAATTAACTAATATTTGAGTCTTTCTTTTTATTAGTTTAACTTCATTTCTCACATTAATAAAATCATGACTCTTTTATGGTCTTATGATTTCTCATGATTATGACTTTTCTCTCATCAATTTTCATCTCATTCATTATATTCAGCTGAAATTTGATTCTTTTTATTTCTCAATCATTTCTGGCCATCTCATTTCACTTCATTTTTATCTCAAATTAAACTTTTCTTTTTTTGTTTATTCAGGTCTTGCCAGGATTTATTGATTGGTTAATTGATTGGTTGATTTACTGAGATTCATTTGGATTATTGATTCAGAAATTCAGGATTTTATTTGTATGGGACTGATTGACTTTTGAATTCAACAAGATAATGACTTTCCTCAAGAATTGATTTTTGATTATTGATTGGTTTTGATTCCTGAAGATATTTATTTGACTGATTGATTCCTCAAGACCTTGAATTGACATTGAAGGCATTTATTTATTTATTTATTTATTTATTTATTTATTTATTTATTTATTTATTTATTTATTTATTTATTTATTTATTTATTTATTTATTTATTTATTTATTTATTTATTTATTTATTTATTTATTTATTTATTTATTTATTTATTTATTTATTTATTTATTTATTTATTTATTTATTTATTTATTTATTTATTTATTTATTTATTTATTTATTTATTTATTTATTTATTTATTTATTTATTTATTTATTTATTTATTTATTTATTTATTTATTTATTTATTTATTTATTTATTTATTTATTTATTTATTTATTTATTTATTTATTTATTGATTGATTCATTGATTGATTATTGAATTCTTAAAGATTATTGATATTTGATTTGTATTGATTGTTGATATTGGTTGAACTGATTGATTGATTGTTGATTGAATTTAATTTCACCTCAAGACTGTTGATTGATTCCTTAAGATCATCAAGATTTTATTGCTTATTGATTTGGCCAAGCTTTAATTCCTTTTGTGAAGTATCATCAAGTTTTTATTCTTAATTTTCCAACAATGTCAGTTCAGCATAGTCCTCCAGCCAAGAATACTAGAACTCAAAGAAATCCAGCTGTTCTCAGTCCTACAGCAAGGGTTCCTCTTGACTGCACACCATAATTTCACCAACTGAGTGCAAATTTGGACAGAGGACCACCAATGGAAGGGGAAGCACCCTCCAGAAGAGGGGGAATAAAATAAAAAAGATAAAGATCCTTCTATGTCCTGTTGGGTGGTTATCCTGGCATGTCTGAAGGTACAAGAGCAAGACTAGGAGAAGTTAAAGATGAAGAGGGGGAGGAGTCTGGGGAAGAGGAAGATTCTAGGGAAACTGAAGTGGCAGATGCTTTGGAAAATGCTCCAGAGGTACCCCAGGGATCTAATCTAGCCCCTACTAATTAACCTGTTGGCTCTCAATCTGTCACAACCATGGAAATCCACCCTCTTGGACCTCAATATGGCATATCCATGCCAGAGCCAATATATGGCAATTTGGCCATATCCACAATCATTGGCCAAATTGGCCATTGTCATGTTTCCTGGGATTAATGGTCATTTTATCATCTGGGCCAACCTGGCCCCTTCACCATCCTCAAGCCATTCTAGGCTGTCTCTGTGCTTTTGAGCATCTTGGGTATTTTCCATACAACAGGGAAAATACAGCCCAAAAGCCTGTATTTGGCTTTTTAAGCTTAAAATACAGTTTTCTCACTTTTGCGCATTTGGCTGTATTTAGCCATTTATGCCATATTTCTCATGTATTCTGTAAAATATGCCCAAAAGGCCGTATCAGGCCTTTTGGGGCTTCATTGCCAGTTTTGTGCATTTTGCGCACTTTGCGCAAATACAGTTTTTAAGCTGTATTAGCTGTATTTAGCCAAAAACCCAAAAGACACTTTATCACCTCTGAAGCCTCCAAAACCCAAGTTTCACTCTTATCCTCCTGCCATCATTCCAAAAGACCTTTGGCCCATTTCAACCTTCAATAACCAAAAGTGCCATATAGGGTGTTATACACCATTATGCATCTTTTTTCAGAAGAAATACAATGGCGGCAATTTCAAATGGTTAGCTCAATTTTTCAACAGGTCATCAAGGAACACCTTTCAGAGGATTCATCAAGGCTCAAGGGCAAGTGTCATAATCTCAAATACCAATGATGCAATCAAGAAATCAATGGTTATTCGCACTAACAGTATTCCTCCAAGGGAATACTGGCTGTTCATTCTCAAGGGATATTCAAGAGGCAGTTCCAAAACCAGTTGTCAAGTGACGATGCTCCATCAATCCTACTTTGCAACCACATTCATTCCAATACAGTCTGGACTCATCAAGACCTGTATTTCAATAATACATCATGGGAAAATTGTTCAACACAGTTCATCTCCCAATCTGGAAAGGTATAAGCTCCATGAGAAAATCAATACAGGACCACTGCTAGCCTGAAGGAGTCAAGCTCTCAACTTTTCACATATACCAGCCTCCTTTGACCCTGGGGTGTTTTTGTAAGGTGTGGATATGAAACTTTGATTAAAAATCAAGTACTTTTCCTGTCCTCAAAATTTGTATAAGGTTGAAATCAATTAAAAATAGTGAAGAATATTTATTTTTAAGAGAAAACACGCCAATTTTATTGTTTATAACTTTATTAGTATAAAACAACAATATTATAAAAATTTATTGTTTTACCAACAATAAAAGTTTATCCAAAAAATACTCTACAAGAGATATTTTAAGGCTACAAAAGAAATTTCTTCAAGAGCAATTTCAATTGGAATTAATTCAGCAAAGAACTGCAAGCAATTAATTAAAGAACAGAGTCCTTAAAAAGAATATTAAAAAGAAAACACGCCCAAAAGTGACCAGAGTGAATTTGGAAACAAAGTGACAAAGTTAACAGTGATGAAAGATGCTTTAATTCACTTTTGGGGTGGTTCAGGGGTAAAAATGATTATAAGAGTTACAAACAATGATTATAATGATTTTTTCACGTGGTTAAAAGGATTAAAATGATTTAAAAATGGTGGTTGGAATCTTTTATTGATTGGTTTAACAGTGTTTAAACTAATCAATAAAAGGAAAAGATTCTAACATGAAGAGAAAAGTGGGGCAAAGAAGACATTCTTTTATAGCCATCAATTCTCTTACTCCAAAAGTAAAATTTACTCTTTTCAGTCGTGAAAAACAGTCTGACAACAGAAAAGCCAATTATGGCATCATTGAACCCTGGTTTAGACCAAAAAAGGGCTGGTTTAAGCCATTTTTAGCCATTTTAGACCCTTAAATCAGCCATTGCTATAGAAATATCAGGCCTAGAGCCTTCAAAACACGTCAGAATGTGTGTCAGAGGCGTAGAAACCAGTTAAAACTGTTTTTACTATGGTTGTTTTATCTTAAGGGTAGTTTTACCCTCTTGGCAACAGCTAAAACTACCCCAGTTGGTATCAAAACCTCATCATCAATTGAGTCCACAGACCCTGTGACTCAATTCCAGGCCAAAAGTGATGAACTTTTGCGTGAATTTTGACATCCCACGCCTGTCAGCAAGGATTTTGGGGGTCTAGCTCCCCCTTAGAGCTGGAGTTCCTTTTCCCCCCCAATTTTAATCTTTCCAATTTATTTTTCCTTTAATTCCTCATCATGTATTATACTTATAATTTACATATGTAATTCAATTCAATTGTACAGTACAATACAGTAATAATTGACACCTCATATGTAAATTAAAGTTCACTTATGTAATACACGCGCACATTTTGACATTTCAATTGAATTCAATTGAAAATACTTCAATTCCTCATAACTTCTAAACTAAACACAACACCTCAATTTTAACACAAAAATTGATGGTTAACACCACATGTGGTGTGAATTAAATTAAGGTTTTGAGGATTTTCAACTTTTGTATTGAAAATACTAAAAACTTGATTTAAGCTTATTTAGAGTTGAGTTACAAGAATTTCACTCAGAGGTGACCCCACCTGATTTTTTATGAGAAATCCAATGGTGAAATAATTTTTATATGTTTATTTATTGGATAAAAAGTTATAATAATTTTTATTTAACTTTTTTCCAAATTTATTTATTTTTTCACAATTTTGTTAAAATTTCATTTTTACTTAATTTTTTCAAGTATAAATGTAATTTTATACTTACAAAATTTGATGTATTTTTATTTTTAATTTGTAATTAATTTTTCATTTTTCATATAATTTTATATTTATATTTTGATTTTTATTTTAATAATATAAATAAATTTATTTTATTTATATTAATATGTTATTTTTTATATTTGTGGTCTTTTGGGTATATGAAATTACCTCTAAGGCTCACAGTTTTTCCCCCAGTTAATTAATATATTTTGAATTTATTTTATCTTTATTTATCTTACCATTTTTTGTCAAGTGAATACTGATATTATCAAGTAAGTCATTTAGAATCTTTTCTCTTTTATTTCTTTTCCTTTAAATGGATATTTGGTGGTCATATCGTTACTAATTCCATTGTTTATTTTGGAAAGTTGAAACAGCAATTGAGGACTTACTTGGTTGGCTCTTTGGCCATTTGGCTTCTCATTTCTCTTATTGCATCTCATCTTTGTACTTGCATCCTTCTTAGAGAAATTTATTCTTTTATTTTATTTTCTTTATTCCTTGGAGTCTTAAAAGTGAGTTCCCTGATTGCTGAGTGCCAGGCCAATCTTGGTTTTCTGTCCAAGAGCCCCTGTGACACAATCTGATCCACGTCTCCCCAAGATCATGGAGCAAATGCCCATTATTATGGGACAACTTTCTCAAGAAGCTGCCCCCAGAGACAATTCCAAAGCCCCTGCATTCAAGACTTCATCAATGAAGGCACATGATTATTTTGATTGTACTCAAGCTCATAAATTGAGAGGATTTATCCAATCCTGTCAATTGATTTTCCATAATGATTGAGAAAATTTCTTCTCTGACAGGAAGAAAGTTCTGTACTAAACTTCTTTTCTCACTGGAAGAGCTGGCAAATTGGTTGAACCCTACCTCTCCAATATTTCCAAGGAAGATCCTTCCTACCTCCTCAATAATTGGCAGTTATTTAAAACTCAATTATTAACTCTGTTTGGAGATCCCAATGAAGTCAGGAAAGCTGAAAAATAGCTGGACAATTTGAGGAGGAAGGAAAGTGGTCATGTATCCTTCTACATTCACCAGGGCCAATCTTGTTTCAATCATTGGCAATTGACTTCATGTTGCACCACGGTCAGTATAAGATCTTGCTTCAGTTGCGTTAGTGTGACTTTATAGTCACTGGATTTAGTGGGTCACGTCACGTCAGCATCAAGACAACGTCAATCATCACATGTGTCACATGAGAATGTCACACAAAGCCCAAACCCATTTCAACACTATTTGAAATGTTTGGGTAATTTCACCTCATTGGCTTCCGCCTCCCCAACACTTACTACACAAGAATTTCTTCAAGAGAAATCACAATTTTAATTAATTAAACAAAGGGGTGAAGGAAATTAATATGACAGCTGTCAAAAAACAAAGCCATAATGAGCTTAGGTTAGTCAATCCTAGCCCAAAAACCCTAGACTACTGATTCTTCTGCCACAGGCAGCATAACATAGCATCAGAAATTTACTCTGATCTTATCTCCTTACCTCAAACAACACAACGTAAGGAAAGCTACTAGTCTGTCGAGTTTTCCTAGGTGCAAATGTGACCACATGCCAAAGGATTAAGAATACTATAAAAAGACGCCCAGGAGGTTGTTTAATGAGGGCACATTCAAGAAGACTGCTGGATAGTTAACACTCTTGAAATACCATAAAGATATTATTACAAACCTGTACTTAATTACTTCCAATTATCTTTTGTAATTAATCCCCATAATACATTTGTATTTTATCAGATTTACAGTCTTGAGATTCTTCTATATACAAAAAAAAAACCTATAAACATAATGAACGAAAAATCACTTGATACCAAGGACATATCAACAATTCGCATCCTTGATGGAACAAAATATGGACACTGGCAAATGCGCATGAAAACTCACTTAAGATCAAGAGACCTGCTGGAAGTTTGCGAGAAATCAATTGCCCCTGACGCCTCCACTAGCGCGGTAAACAAATGGACCAAAGCAAGCTTTGAAGCTATCAATCTCATCACAACAAGAGTCACTGAAAGAGTTTTTAGAGAAGTTATTAACTCTGAGACTATTGAGAACTGCCGTGAACTGTGGTCCAAGATCGCTGACCAATACGCTTCCAAACGAGCGGTCAACAGAGGTAGAGTATGAATGGATTGGCAACGATGCTTCTATGATGGTAACCTACAGAACTACATTGACACTTGCCAAAAACTGATGATGGAACTGGCTGCAGTTAGAATCGTTGTTCCAAATGAACTCCTATCCTACTCCTTACTAGGAAAGTTAGGAGGAAGTTCAAACCTCAGTCAATTTGTTGAAAACTTGATTTTCAATGAGGACATCATTGAAAAACCATTGCTCATCCTTTTGCGACTGCAAGATTTTTCCAATCACAATCACCACAACCCAGATAGAACTGAATCCACCACCACAGCATTAACTACACTGTCTGATAAACCTCACAAAATAGTATTCTACTGTGGTAATGGTAAGCACAACACATAAAAGGGAAGAATGTTGGGCTGAGAACCCACACCTGAGACCTTCTCGGAAAGATAAGAAATGCAAAAATAATCCTTTGGCTCACTTATCCATTGTTCAAGCTCTAATAACCTTGTCAGAACCAACACAAACTACCTCTGATCAAGTAGTCATCGACTGTGGTGCCACGCACCACATGTTCAATAACACCAAATTCTTCTCCAACCATCCTAGATCCATAAGATCGGAAGTGGCAACTGGAGACAGGCAAAGTCACTTGATAGCCACTGGAATTGGCAGAGTGACATTGCACTGCAATGGCAAAACTCTCAACCTCGAAAATTGTCTGCTTGTTCCAGGCTTGAAATGCAACCTTGTCAGAATGCTGGAACTATTTAAGAACCAACTAACCGTGAATCGACAAAAGAAAACTTTTTCTCTCACTTCAAACAAAGAAGTGTTGCTCACCGGAGAAATTGTTAATCGACTGATGTGCATTAATTATGAACTACCCACTGCCTTTCTCACAACTACAGAAAAACACCCCTGGCACAATAGGATGGGCCATACCGGGCCAGCTGTCTTGAAATACCTGGGCCTCCCCAACATTGATACACCATGTCAAATCTGCAAAATAGGTAAAGCTCATAGACTTCCATTTAATCACCACTTTGACCCAGTCCAGAATCCTTTTGATTCCATTCACATTGACCTGGTTGGGCCAATCACACCAGTATCTCTATCAGGATCTAAGTACCTTCTCACAATCATCGACCAATTATTAGCGTTGAAAGTTATGAAATTTCTGAAGAAAAAATCAGAAAGCTTTGAACAATTCGTAATAGCCAAAAACTTCATGGAAAACCAACAACATAGAAAAATGAAGAGACTCACGTCAGACCAGGGAGGTGAGTTTGTTAATGAAAAATTTAAGAAATTGGCTGAAGACTGTGGCTTCACACACATCCTTTCACCGCCAAACACACCAGAAAACAACGGATATGCTGAATGCTGCAATTGTACCATCCTTGAAAAAGCCAGGTGCCTCATGAGCATGGCAAACCTACCAAATCATTATTGGGCCGAGGCAGTCAACACTGCCGTATTCCTATCAAACCTGTCTCCTACGCCCTCAAGGGGAAACAAGTTGCCTTATCAATTATGGAACAACAGATTACCTATATTATCAAGGTTGAGAACTTTTGGATGTTGGGCTGTGATCTACAATCTTAAAAATCAAAGAGATTGGAAACTAGCTCCGCCTGGTCAGGAGGGTTTACTCTTAGGTTTTGAGAATGAAAATACCTCATATAGAATCTTACGATTGGCCGATCTAAAAGTTGTCATAACTAGAAATGCAATCTTCAATGAGAACCTATTTCCGCGTGTCCTTGGAGGAAGAAGCAAAATACCATAGACCGTGTCAGAAATATCTAAGCAACCTACTGAAAATTTGGTTTCTTCAGATATTGAACCGAACGTATTCCCTTCAACAATTAATTGCTCCGAACCAGCAGAAACAACTGAACAAATCCCTACTCACACCAATGATTTACTTGAAGAAACTGCGTTTGAAGAACCAGATGCTTCTCACACTCAAACAGAAGCAGAGAGTACATGAAACCATGAACACTTGGTGGACCAAAAACAGAACCCCAAGGCTAAAGGTCATTGGACCACGCCATCCGACCCTGATCACCTCCAACGTTGATCCTCTCCACATACTACCATACACAAGAAGGCCAATAAGCTATCTAACCATATCAGAAGAAACACCAAAAACATATTGTGGCGCCCTAAAGTCAGATAATCAACTGGCTTGGGTAAAAGCAATAGAAAAAGAACTCTCCAATATGGATAGACTGAAGGTATGGGATGTGATCAAGCGCAAGAACGAATATAAACTCATCAGTACCACGTGGGTCTTTAAGGTAAAAAAGAATCACCTCAATCAAGTAACAGAAAGAAAGGCCCGTCTTTGTGCCCAAGGGTTCAGACAAACCCTTGGAGTAGATTTTGATAAAACTTACACTCCGACTGGAAGACTGAATTCCTTAAGGGCACTAGTTGCACATGCCTGTCTCAACAAATTGGACTTTTGCCAGGTTGACATCAAGAGCGCCTTCCTGAATGCACCACTGAGCGAAGAAGTCTAACTTAACATTCCTCAAGGACTTGCCATCAATCGTTGACGATACTTCCTGCACCTTAACAAAGCAATTTACGGCCTGAAACAGGCCCCATTAGCCTGGTACACTTGTCTACAGGAGTGGCTGCAGATTGCAGGTTTTGTAACCTGTAAGCTGGATCCTTGCGTCTTTCACAGAAACAATCCAGAAAAGGTGTGGATTTATGTCCATGTCGACAACATTGCGATATTTGGGAAAAATCTCCACATTTTCAAGAAAGAAATCGGCAATGAGTTCAAAATCAAAGATATGGGACCTGCCGATCTCTTACTAGGCGTGAAGATTAGCCAGCTGGAGGAGGGAATTGGTATGGATCAACAACATTTTGTTGAGTCACTGCTTGAGGTGTATGGGATGCAAGACTGCAAACCCATCAGTACCCCTCTTGTGCCCAACAAACATCTAGGGCCTGCTACAGAAGAAGAGAGAGTCGCTTTTGATTCTCTCCAAATCAACTTTAGAAGCGCTGTTGAGAGTATTAATTACCTTAGTACAGCAACATGGCCTGACCTCTCCTTTGCGGTCAGTAGCCTATCTCAATATCTTGAAAAAACCAGGTATGCAACACTGGAGGGCTTTCCTCCATGTTCTCAAATACCTTCGTGGGACACAAGAAATAGTATTTTGGTACTCCTGGGAAGGAGAGGCAGGCCTCATCTCCTATAGCGATGCGGACTGGGGGAACTGTCGTGAGCCAAGACGTTCCACATCTGGCTTTTTAGCACAGCTTCATGGCTGCTTAATCTTTTGGAAAAAGAGGAAACAACCCCTGGTGTTGATTTCCACATCAGAAGCCAAGTATAAGTCACTCTGTGACCTAACGTCTGAACTGCTGTGGTTCCGCCAACTGTGTCAGGAAGCAAACATTCTCTTACTTAACACGGCAATAACCATCTGGGAAGACAACCAAAGTTGCATTAACATTGCAACTTCAACAATAAAAGAATGAAGCATGTAGACATACAGCTTCACTTTGTGAAAGAGGAAATTCAAACGAACCTCATCACACTTCAATATGCTGGCTGATTTCCTTACAAAATCAGTACCAAAGCCCACCCTCGTTCGGGCATTAATGAAACTAAGAATTTTTAAACTAGGAGTGAGGGGGGATGTCGAAAACAAAGCCATAATGAGCTTAGGTTAGTCAATCCTAGCCCAAAAACCCTAGACTACTGATTCTTCTGCCACAGGCAGCGTAACATAGCCTCAGAAACTTACTCTGATCTTATCTCCTTAGCTCAAACAACACGATGTAAGGAAAGCTACTAGTCCGTTGAGTTTTCCTAGGTGCAAATGTGACCACATGCCAAAGGATTAAGAATACTATAAAAAGACGCCCAGGAGGTTGTTTAATGAGGGCACATTCAAGAAGACTACTGGATAGTTAACACTCTTGAAATACCAAAAAGATATTATTACAAACTTGTACTTAATTACTTCCAATTATCTTTTGTAATTAATCCCCATAATACATTCGTATTTTATCAACAACATAGTCTTTAAGATTAATATTAGAGATAAAACGCACCCAAAAGTCACTAGAGTGAAGTCACAAACAAACTGAAAAGATTTATAGTGATAAAAGATGCTTTAATCCTCTTTTGGGGTGGTTCAAGGGTAAAGTGATTATAAAGAGTCAAAAATTATGATCATAGTTATTTTTTCATATGGTTGAGAGTTATGAAATTATTCAAAAATGGTGGTTAAAATCATTCATTGCTTGTTTTAACAGTTTTCAAACTAATTATAAAAAGAAACTGTCAGGCTGAGTCCTTGATGAAGTTAAATAAGACTAATTACAAGCCTTAGCTATGACTGTGACATGGTGAAAATGATTTAAAAAATATTGTTTGATGATAATAAAGGTTGAGGATGAGGTATACAGGGATTTACAATTAAGGAGTAGTGGTGGTGAGTGCTTTTGAAAGCCCTGTGTGCAATAATTATCAGTTGTTTTACTATAATAACTACTAAAATGATGAGTATTATAATTATAACCTGTTTATTTTACAAGAGTATAACTGTTTTTGACAGTTATACTCCATAAGAATTCAAGAGAAGGATGAGGAAACATTTTCTGGTGGAGAAAAGGCCCCTTTTTATCCTAAACTTGGGTGAAAAAGTCTTCCAGACCTTTTCACATAGAGGAAGTGAAGATTTTGCACTTCCAAGGACTGGCTTGTGGTTTTCACAAAGCCTTTATAGCCTGTATTGGGCTCAGATGTGGTTTTGAAACCACATATGGGCATTTTTCACCAATACAGGGTGAAAGGTTTCATCTGGGGACCACACAGCCCTCTTCTGATGTGTATGACATGTAGAATGCTGTACAGAACCTGTATGGGACCCCAGTATTGAATCGACTATGAGGTATTGAAGTATCAAAATGATTCCTTGTCTTTTTGACACCTAATAATCATAATTATGGGATATTATCCCATGGTAAGGCTGTATTAGTCCAACTGTGAGAGTTTGACCTTAAAACTGCCATACCTTTGTCAATTTTTGAGATATCAAGCTCACAGTTGGTTCATAATGTAGCCCTGGATGTGTTCTACACAATGGTACCTAATTTGATATGGCTATCATCAAATATGGCAAAGTTATGCCATGTAAAAGGGTTTTTGTACATATATATGATTTGCTTAAAATCTGTATGGCGCTTGTTTTCCCCATAAAGTTTATTCTAGATGAGATTTGGGGAAATATATGGAACCATCAGATAGCACTGTTTGTGCTCTTTCCAAAAAGATCCCACTTTAGGTATCTCACACTAAAACTGTAGAAGCTAGATGAGAGGAGAATATTTTATTCACCCTCATTTGACCTTCTTTTAGCCATAACTCCTGTAGTTCTGGTGCTAGCTAAATTTGGCTAGTACCATTAGATAGCCCTGACTTAGAGCTTCAATTTGAATACCCATTTGATGGGGTTAAGCTTCTCTCTCTGGATTTCAGATGGGAGGTGAAAAATAATGTTTATGCTCAGCAACAACTTTGTTATTCCTTGTCCTATGATGGTAGGACTTGTGTATTTGGAAATTGGTGGGTTTCCCCTTTAGTTTGATACATTTTGAGCTTATTTGGTTCATTTCCATCTCTTGTTGGTATCTTGGCTTTACCATTGGTTTATGGTATTTGGCTGTGAGCCTTGAGGTATATTTCACATACCCCAATAGGCCACAAATATCTTTAAAAGTAATTCTGAACTATGCATAACCTATAAGTCATGGATATATTCAAAATTCATTGTTTTTTATTTCAGAAAAGATGAATAACTTATTTTTAGTAAGTGAATCCATGGATTTAAGACCAGATTTGGACTCTACACAAAAATTCACCTAGGGTAACTCCATAGAGTGAATAAGCTTAAATTAACTCTAAGAGGTGGTAATTGTGAGCCTGTGAGGTATGTATAACATACCCATAAGGCCACAAATGATTTTATAAACAGTTAATTTTGTCTTAAACAGACTTTTTAATTAAATTTAAAATAAAAAATAACAAAAAATAAGTATAACTTTCTTTTGGATAAACAAAGTTATAAATATTATGTCATTTTTGGATTCTACACCAAAAATAACCTAGGGTACACCCATAGGGTGTTATACCAAAAAACACTTATTTCTTGAGTTATTGGAAGATTTAAGAATCTCACAGTACTAATGTAACTTTTTAACATTTTTTCAAATTGTTAAATTTAAGCTTAATTAAGCTTAAATTTAAAGTTGCATAAGGTTTATGCAAACTTACCAAAATTTTAGTTAAAATTGAGGTGTTGTGTATATTTACTGAATTGGCTAAGGATTTTCCATACAGAATGTAGTCCTGTGTGAGCTCAATTTAAAAGGGTTTAAGGCCATAGTATGGCTTTAAATAAATAAAAAGGCAAAATTCATGCAGAAAGGTGGGACAAAGCAAAAAGACCAAATAGAGCTGGGGTACCCAACTTTTTGGATCTGCAATGATTAAATTAAGGTTTTCCACCTGTATTGGAGGATTTTCAACCTTATTTAAACTTTAAGATTAGACTTTGATCCAACCTTAAGGTTTAAACTGGTTTTATCCCAATTTAGACAGGAATTTCAAGCTGCCAAAGGGTAAATCCCAATATGCAGGCTTGAAATCAAGGTTTTAAGAACTGTCAAAGCTTAATCAAGCTTAAAAACCTCAATTAAGCTTAAACCTTTAAAGCTACAAGCATTGAAACCTTATCCAAAGCTAAGGTTTGGTGTGTATTGCTATTTTACTTGGAAAAATAGCAATAACTTCAAAAATTCATTAAAAATCAAATTCTTAATGGATTTGCTTGAAGCTTTCACACAACTTAGAACTTAATGATATCTACATATAAATTACATTTTAAGTATCTTTTAAAAATAAATTTCCTGGGTAATTAGCCTGGAAATTTACTCAATTAATTAAGCTCAAAGAAAATTATGATTTTTTTAAAAATTAATTAAAAATTGAGTTTAAGAGATTTCTGCATGAAACTCTATTCTTATTTTGTTCATGTGATGAAATTTAATATAAATAAGTTTATTTATATTGAAAACTTAAAATAATTGGTTTAAATGAGGATTAAAGTTACTTGGAGTTAAGAATAACACTGGTAACTTTAAATTGGAATTAAAAATAAGTTACCTTAAGTTAAGAACCTTATTTTTAAGCATGGTTTTTCAGTTTTGACCTGAGCACGCCCTCTATATTCATTATGAATCATGAGAGCTGCTCTGAAGACATAAAAAGAGTCTTTTCATCACTGTTTTTGTCCATAATCATTTTATCAATCCAATCATATTAGAAATTTAAACAGGTAAAGTTTTATTAAATATAAAATCTTATTATTAAAGTAATTCTTAGGTTATTTTATTCTTTATTAATTAAAATTAAAGAATTGAAATCATAGAACTTAGATTATTGTTGTAATCACCAATAATATATTTTCTTATATAAAATTAATCATTTTAAATATCTTTTAAAATCCACAATTTCCTCTTAAAAACTCTTTAATCATAATTTTCATCATAAAAAGTTGTTTTATATTTTAAATTATTGATTTTTGGTGTGTTTTTAACTTATAATTATTATTTAATATAATAACTGTTGTTGTTTGACTTGTTGTATTAAATAAATATTATAAGTCAGTTTTCTCTAAAGTACTATATTTTTTTTATCTAGTATTAGTTTTTTTATATAGAATTTTTATTCTATAAGAATTATTTCTGCACAGTGTGTGTTTAATTCTTTTTATAAATAATATTTATATTATTTATAAGTGGTTAAATATTTATATTTTCCACATGTAATTGTCTCATTAAGAGCTTTACACTTCTTATTGTTATAATTGTCAGTGACTATAACAATAATAGAATAATTATAATTTATTATAATTATTATATTATTATAATTTATTATATTATTATAATAATAATTAAATTTATTTTTTTTATATAATCATTTTTAATAATTATATTCAAATTTGTGGTTATACTATTTTATTATATTATATTTCTCGACTGAGGACAGTCATAGTACTATTGGTATTGCTACTATTATCAAGAGTTTCATAGACAAACCTTACATTTGGGGGCCTGGCCGTGATTTTAAACCAATTTTTGGGACATAAATCATATTCTAGACCTCATTTTACTCTTTTTTGACGTAAAATTGCCATATTTGTCTTAATATTGGCTTTTTTGGGACTTATCCCTTATAAATAATCTTTATAATATTAATAAAGTTATTCTTTTCTTAAGAATATTGTTTGAAACAATATACTATTGAGTGACTTGGAATAAATTTCTTTTGTCTAACTAGTGGCTTTTTCACATTGTAAGCCTTAGAGGTAATTTCATATACCCAAAAGACCACAAATACAAAAATAACATATTAATATAAATAAAATAAAATTTATTTATATTATTAAAATAAAAATCAAAATATAAATATAAAATTATATTAAAAATAAAAAATTAATTACAATTTAAAAATAAAAATACATCAAATTTTGCAAGTATAAAATTACAGTTATACTTGAAAAAAATTAAGTAAAAATGAAATTTTAACAAAATTGTGAAAAAATAAATAAATTTGGAAAAAAGTTAAAATAAAAATTACTATAGCTTTTTATCCAATAAATAAACATATAAAAATTCTTTCACCATTGGATTCCTCATAAAAAATCAGGTGGGGTCACCTCTGAGTGAAATTCTTGTAACTCAACTCTAAATAAGCTTAAATTAAGTTTTTAGTATTTTCAATACAAAAGTTGAAAATCCTCAAAACCTTAATTTAATTCACACCACATGTGGTGTTAACCATCAATTTTTTGTGTTAAAATTGAGGTGTTGTGTTTAATTTGGAAGTTATGAGGAATTGAAGTATTTTCAATTGAATTCAATTGAAATGTCAAAATGTGCGCGTGTATTACATAAGTGAACTTTGATTTACATATGAGGTGTCAATTATTACTGTATTGTACTGTACAATTGAATTGAATTACATGTGTAAATTATAAGTATAATACATGATGAGGAATTAAAGGAAAAATAAATTGGAAAGATTAAAATTGGGGGGGAAAAGGAACTCCAGCTCTAAGGGGGAGCTAGACCCCCAAAATCCTTGCTGACAGGCGTGGGATGTCAAAATTCACGCAAAAGTTCATCACTTTTGGCCTGGAATTGAGTCACAGGGTCTGTGGACTCAATTGATGATGAGGTTTTGATACCAACTGGGGTAGTTTTAGCTGTTGCCAAGAGGGTAAAACTACCCTTAAGATAAAACAACCATAGTAAAAACAGTTTTAACTGGTTTCTACGCCTCTGACACACATTCTGACGTGTTTTGAAGGCTCTAGGCCTGATATTTCTATAGTAATGGCTGATTTAAGGGTCTAAAATGGCTAAAAATGGCTTAAACCAGCCCTTTTTTGGTCTAAACCAGGGTTCAATGATGCCATAATTGGCTTTTCTGTTGTCAGACTGTTTTTCACGACTGAAAAGAGTAAATTTTACTTTTGGAGTAAGAGAATTGATGGCTATAAAAGAATGTCCTCTTTGCCCCACTTTTCTCTTCATGTTAGAATCTTTTCCTTTTATTAATTAGTTTAAACACTGTTAAACCAACCAATAAAAGATTCCAACCACCATTTTTAAATCATTTTAATCCTTTTAACCACGTGAAAAAATCATTATAATCATTGTTTGTAACTCTTATAATCATTTTTACCCCTGAACCACCCCAAAAGTGAATTAAAGCATCTTTCATCACTGTTAACTTTGTCACTTTGTTTCCAAATTCACTCTGGTCACTTTTGGGCGTGTTTTCTCTTTAATATTCTTTTTAAGGACTCTGTTCTTTAATTAATTGCTTGCAGTTCGTTGCTGAATTAATTCCAATCGAAATTGCTCTTGAAGAAATTTCTTTTGTAGCCTTAAAATATCTCTTGTAGAGTATTTGTTGGATAAACTTTTATTGTTGGTAAAACAATAAATTTTTATAATATTGTTGTTTTATACTAATAAAGTTATAAACAATAAAATTGGCGTGTTTTCTCTTAAAAATAAATATTCTTTACTATTTTTAATTGATTTCAACCTTATACAAATTTTGAGGACAGGAAAAGTACTTGATTTTTAATCAAAGTTTCATATCCACACCTTACATTTGGGGGCCCAGCCGTGATATTTTACGTGTGACAATTTTTTTACTCTTTTTAAATCTTTTTTCTCATATTGAAAAATTTAAAAACATATAAAAAATACTTATAATTCAAAAAATCCATAAAAAATCACCTTTTTTTTCATATTATAAGTGAGGCTTATATTTTTATTTCTTTTTTTGAAATATCTTTTTTTTACTTAATTAATTGGTTTTTTCATTAATTTTAGTGTCTGACAACGTGGTAAGACAAGAAAATATTGAAACAGCCTCAACAGTAACCAGCATTATTCCTGCCAGTACTGTTAATTCTGATCATAATAGTACTATTATTGTGACTCAGAATATTCAACCAGAGCCAATTTCTTCTGAATTAGTCAACTTAGAAATAAGTAATACTCTTCAGAAAGCCAAAGATTTGGCCAATAGTAAGTTTTTTGACGTAAAATTACTATTTTAAGCCTTTTTTAACCATAATTATGCCTTCAACCAGGTCAGGAGCCAGCTATAACCCCTCAAGCAGCTCCCAGAAAGGTAATAGACGTGATTATGGCAGAGGCCAATCAGGTTGTAAGATGTGACTATGAAACTGATGATAATATTACTATTAATCAACAGTACTATGTCTGTTCTTATGAAATATAATAATAAAAATTATTATAACCACAATTAAATAATTATAAAATTATTTCTTTCACGTGTTATACACTACTAGTGATTATAACAGTGAGCAGTAACTGTCTACAAGAATCAATTACAAGAAGAATTTAATAATAAAAAACTTCTTTTATTAAAATAATAAAATTATTTTAATATATAATTATCTTTTACAAGAATAATTATAAAGATAATTCTTGAAGAAAACTATTACTAGAGAAAAACTTTAAGAATTAAAGATAAATGACTCACTAATACTCCAAAGAACTTATTGAAAGATAAGAGTAGAGAAATTTGACGTAGAATTGTGGATTTAAGGGATCAAGATGATTTATAACAGTATTTCAACAATATATAGTTGGATTCTATGATTTCACGTCTTTCTGATTGATTCTGAAAGATTTAAAACACTTAAGAATAGCTTGAACTAATACTTACTTGTTGGTAATAATGGTTTAATAAATTTATAAGATGATGATACGGAAAAAACAGCAAGAATAGGCTTCTTTTAAGTCAAAAACAGCTCACAGAGGCGTGCCATGGAGCAAACTGAAAAACCAGTGAGTGAGAAAACAATAAACCCTTTTGGATTAATGATTGCATCATCTGTTGTCACGTAAGATTATCATAATTACTTAATGGATGCTTTTACGTGACTACCAACCCCAATATGGTTAAGAATAAAAGGAGTAACACTTGTAAATCTTCTTTTATTCTAAAATAATCATTGATTTCTCAAAGTTATCAATGTTATTGCCAATTTCATCACAGGTTGTAATTACTGTGAATTTTTGAAGATTCAGTGTTTCACGTAGAATATCCAAAAATGGACTGTAAGTAAAACTTTTAATTTTACTAGTAAAACTGTAATTCCTTTTGGTTGTACCATAGATAATACAGTTCTCCTTTAGTCCTGAAAGTTTCAGAAAGATTCATTAAGAATTGTATTTTTAATGAATTTTTGAAGGTTTTACCTCATTTCTACGTAGAATTGCAAATAGCAGTGTTTTGCTGGTTGCTATGAGGTAAATCAATGAATATGGGTCCCAAAAGGGTTTTAATTACTCTTTTGGGGTTTATCCATGGAAAGTCATTAGTAATTGACATGGTTACAGGAGTGTAAGTAGCTCATTACCTCCTTGGCACGTCAAAATAGCAGGTTATTTGCTATTTTCTGATGTTTTACAGTAGTTGTAACTTGGTAACCAAGTTCCCAAAGAGTTTCAGTTTACCAATTGGGCCAAGATGAGCCATGGATCCATGCTCTGGAGCTATCCACGCCTCTGAGGCCTCAGAAGTTGGGTACCCTGGCTCTCTTTGATGTCTTTTGTCCCCCTTGCCTATTTTTTACGTCAAAATAGTAATTTAAGCTTAAAGTGAGATATCCACTATGGGTGTACCAAAAGTCCATGTAAGAATACCATGATATTAAGTGCTCAAAACATGCATAACACTATTCTTAGTGTATATGTAACATGGGATTTCTCACTTTCCCATTATTTTGGCTAAAAATCAAGAAAAACAAAAATTTTCACGGATCTTTTATGTGGTATTAATGATGTGGTATTGAAGTATTTTCCATTTTACCACCTCAAATACTTAAATTGAGCTTATTCACTCTATGGAGCTACCCTAGGTGAATTTTTGTGTAAAATCCAAATCTGGTCTTAAATCCATGGATTTACTTACTCAATAAAAAGTTATTCATCTTTTCTGAAATTGAAAATGATGAATTTTGGATATATGCATGACTTATGAGTTGTGCATAATTCAAAATCTCTTTTTAAGATAATTGTGGCCTATTTGGGTATGTAAAATATACCTCAAGGCTCACATTCCCTCCCACCAAAAAATAAAATTGTATTACAATTTTATTAGTGATAAAAGAATAAGGCCCCAAAAAGGGGTAATGTCCACTGTCCAACCTCTTTTTATTACTCAGATCAAGTAATTTAAAGCACATTTATAGACATATTCAGGCTTGTGGCCTTCTTTCATGTCTAAATCTTCTTAAGAGCTTATCTGAGTCAGGTATTTCTGATTCTGCCATCCATTCATCTTCATGTACTGGGTTTCTATATCTGACAAGATATTCTCTTTGATTTTTACCCCTAAGTCTCCTTTCTTTGATGACTTTCTTAATCTTTTTGTCTTCATTCTGTTCCACAGGTGGTACAGTTAAAGGAGTTGGGTTTCTTAAAGGAAACAATTCTTTATCAGCTGGTTGATAAGGTTTTATCAAGCTGACTGGAAATGTGGGGTGTTTATTTTCCAATTCACCACTCAATTCCACTTGAACTGCATTGGTTCCATGTAAAGCAACAATAACAAAAGGTCCTACATAAGAATCTTTAAGTTTCTTTGGGCCTTTGATATTATTAAAATTCAAGGTTGAAACTAGAACTAAGTCCCCTACTTTGAAGTCTGGCACTTTATGACTCTTGTCCCACTTCTGTTTTGCATAATCAAAAGCATTATCCATACTTTGTTTTGCGTGGTGTTTTACTTTATCAAGCATTAATTTGAAGCTGGAAGCTGTAGGATGAATGTCAATCAAGTCTTTCCTCAGTGTGTCTGCTGGGAGTCTTGGATTCCATCCTTTTTCTAACATAGCAGGAGTTTGTCCTGTGGAAGAATGGACTGATGTCTTGTATGCCAATTCTAATGCAGGTATCAAAGTGCACCAGTCATGGGTAAAGCCATCTGAGTCTCTGAATTCTAATCCATAAGCACAAAATCTCCTGATCATGTCTTCTAAAGTTTGAATCATCCTCTCTGCTAGCCCATCTGTTTGAGGGTGATATGCTGTAGAGAATGATAGCTTAGTCCCAAACAATCTATGAAGATTGGTCCAAAGTGCAGATGTGAACTTGGGGTCTCTGTCACTTATGATATTCTTAAATAACCCTGTATGAGAAATAACTCTACTCCATAAAAGAAGAGCTGTATCCATAGCAGTGTCATCTTTATGACATGGTAAGAATATGGGAGTTTTGCTATATCTGTCTACAATGACTAAACAAGCATTATAACTTTTGTCACCACTTGGAGGAAGTGCTGTGACCCAATCCATGTGAACAACTTCCCAAGGGGATTTTGGTTCTTGAATATGGATCATTAATCCAAATTTCTTGCCTGTACTCCTGTTTGCTTTTTGGCATCTATCACAGGTATGGCAATATTCAATGGTTTCTTTTCTCCAAGATGGCCACCATGCACAGTTCTTCACCTTTTCAAGTGTTCTGTCTTCTGATAGGTGTCCAGAGTAAATGCTATCATGGCATTCATGAAGAATGGTATTGATGAGCAATCTACTACACAATGTCATCACACAAGAATGTTTTGTTCTATGGTAAATAATCCCATCAAACAAGTGAAATCTTCCTTCAGAATAGGAATTTTTCCAAACTTCATCTAGTGTATTAACCAAAGATGTGTCTTTGCAGTCTTTATCCAATAAAGAAGTCAAGATATGGCAATTCTTGTCTTGTTTATAAGACTCTCTGACCTCTTCAAAGAATTCAGTCCCAATATCAGTTATGTTAATCCCTTCAATTGGAATCTGTGGTTCAGCTTCCAAAGGTACATAAGCTGGGTTATCAGGAGTGTTGGCTAAAGCCCATCTACTAAGTCCATCAGCATTTTTGTGAATGTTTCCTGCTTTATGAACTATAGTCATGTTTCCTCTATATTCTTGAATGGCTATTTGCCATCTCAACATATGTCTGTTGGGAGTTTTCATGTTAAGAAGTGATTTCACGGCATTACAGTCAGTTATCACTTCAAAAACACTGCCATCAAGGTAATAGTGTAATTTCTCAAGTGCCCATACCAAACATAAGCACTCCATTTGGCTTGCACCATATCTGGCTTCTGTTGGTTTGATTTGTCTTGAGATATAACAAACTGGTCCTTCTGTAGGTTTGTCATCAATAATTTGGACTTGGTGTAGGGCTGCCCCTAATCCATCCCCACATGCATCAATGTACAATTTAAAAGGAATATTCCAGTCAGGCATGAGGAGTAAAGGTGCTTCTGTAAGGGCTTTCTTTATCTTCTCATAAGCTTTAATTCTTTCCTGTGTCATTTCAAATACAGTCTGTTGATCACAGATTCTATAAAGTGACTTGGCTAGAATTGCAAAATCTTTCAAGTGTTGCCTATAGTAACTAGCAAATCCAAGAAAAGACATCATTTCTTTTTTATTCTGGGGTATTGGCTTAAGTAACACTGCTGCTACTTTATTCTTGTCAATACCCAAGCTCAAACCAGAAACAACATGTCCTAATGCTTTGAGTTCTTCAAAACCAAAATTGCATTTCTTAAGTGAAATTTTCATGTTCACTTCTGCAACTTTATGAAGTACTCTTGCAAGTCTTTCAAGGTGCAAAGACCATGAGTCAGAACATATAATAATATCATCAATATAAATGATAAGCCATCCTTCAGACAATTCTGTGGGGAAGATGGTATTCATCATTCTTTGATAATGAGATGGAGCATTTTTAATGCCAAATGGCATTCTAAGATACTCATAAATATCACAGTGAGTGATAATTCTAAGTAATTTCCTAGCTTTAGGCGTCAAAACATTTTGATGGAAGCCTTTTAATGCATCCATTGATGTTATATACTTGGCTTTAGACAATTGTGTCAAGGTTTCTTGGATCCTAGGGATTGGATACCTATCTGGAACTGTGTAGGTATTCAAAGATCTAAAATCTCCAACCATTCTTGACTTATCATTATGCCATGCAATAATAACAGGTGTTGTCACTTCAACTTCCTCATTATGGGCTACTTTCCTTAGCACACCAAGTTGGATCAACTCTTGGATATGTTTTTCCAAGGCCTCTCTAGCTCTGGGACTGGCTGGATAAGCTGGTCTTCTAAGTACTGGAGGATATGGTCTATCAATATTAAGAGTAATATCAATTTCATGTCCCCTTATAGCGCCTAATGGTTCATTATCAGATGCAAATGCATTATTGTAAGGTGTGGATATGAAACTTTGATTAAAAATCAAGTACTTTTCCTGTCCTCAAAATTTGTATAAGGTAAAATTCAGTTAAAAATAGTATGAAATATTATTTTTAAGAGAAAACACGCCAATTTTATTGTTTATAACTTTATTAGTATAAAACAATAATATAAAAATTTATTGTTTTACCAACAATAAAGATTTATCCAAAAAATACTCTACAAGAGATATTTTAAGGCTACAAAAGAAATTTCTTCAAGAGCAATTTCAATTGGAATTAATTGAGCAAAGAACTGCAAGCAATTAATTAAAGAACAAAGTCTTTAAAAGGAATATTAAAGAGAAAACACGCCCAAAAGTGACCAGAGTGAATTTGGAAACAAAGTGACAAAGTTTACAGTGATGAAAGATGCTTTAATTCACTTTTGGGGTGGTTCAGGGGTAAAAATGATTATAAGAGTTACAAACAATGATTATAATGATTTTTTCACGTGGTTAAAAGGATTAAAATGATTTAAAAGTGGTGGTTGGAATCTTTGATTGATTGGTTTAACAGTTTTAAACTAATTAATAAAAGGAAAAGATTCTAACATGAAGAGAAAAGTGGGGCAAAGAAGACATTCTTTTATAGCCATCAATTCTCTTACTCCAAAAGTAAAATTTACTCTTGTCAGTCGTGAAAAACAGTCTGACAACAGAAAAGCCAATTATGGCATCATTGAACCCTGGTTTAGACCAAAAAGGGCTGGTTTAAGCCATTTTTAGCCATTTTTAGCCATTTTAGACCCTTAAATCAGCCATTACTATAGCAATACCAGGCCTAGAGCCTTCAAAACACGTCAGAATGTGTGTCAGAGGCGTAGAAACCAGTTAAAACTGTTTTTATTAAGATTGTTTTATCTTAAGGGTAGTTTTACCTTCTTGGCAACAGCTAAAACTACCCCAGTTGGTATCAAAACCTCATCATCAATTGAGTCCACAGACCCTGTAACTCAATTCCAGGCCAAAAGTGATGAACTTTTGCGTGAATTTTGACATCCCACGCCTGTCAGCAAGGTTTTTGGGGGTCTAGCTCCCCCTTAGAGCTGGAGTTCCTTTTCCCCCCCAAATTTAATCTTTCCAATTTATTTTTCCTTTAATTCCTCATCATGTATTATACTTATAATTTACACATGTAATTCAATTCAATTGTACAGTACAATACAGTAATAATTGACACCTCATATGTAAATCAAAGTTCACTTATGTAATACACGCGCACATTTTGACATTTCAATTGAATTCAATTGAAAATACTTCAATTCCTCATAACTTCTAAACTAAACACAACACCTCAATTTTAACACAAAAATTGATGGTTAACACCACATGTGGTGTGAATTAAATTAAGGTTTTGAGGATTTTCAACTTTTGTATTGAAAATACTAAAAACTTAATTTAAGCTTATTTAGAGTTGAGTTACAAAAATTTCACTCAGAGGTGACCCCACCTGATTTTTTATGAGGAATCCAATGGTGAAATAAAATTTATATGTTTATTTATTGGATAAAAAGTTATAATAAATTTTATTTAACTTTTTTCCAAATTTATTTATTTTTTCACAATTTTGTTAAAATTTCATTTTTACTTAAATTTTTCAAGTATAAATGTAATTTTATATTTACAAAATTTAAAGTAATTTTATTTTTAATTATAATTAATTTTTTATTTTTAATATAATTTTATATTTATATTTTTTATTTTTATTTTAATAATATAAATAAATTTATTTTATTTATATTAAAGTGTTATTTTTGTATTTGTGGTCTTTTGGGTATATGAAATTACCTCTAAGGCTCACATTCCCTCCCCCTAAAAAAGAATATTACTTTGTAATATTGGTGTTTCTAGTGTGTCTGAATCTCCTCAGGAGTTTGGTGGCTTCTGGTATATCTTTCTCTTCTAACCATTCATCTTCACAAGTTGGGTCACTGTACCTAACAAGGTATTCCCTTACTTTCTTGGTTCTTAATTTCCTTTCTTTAAGAACTTTGGTTATTTTCTTAGTACCAGATGTCTCAATAGGAGGTATAACTTGGGGAATCTTATTCCTCAAGGGAAATTTCTCAGCATCACTAGATTTGTATGGCTTTATCAAGCTTACTGGAAATGTAGGGTGCTTATTGCTAAGTTCTTCAGATAACTCTACTTCAACAGCATTTTCTCCATGGAGGGCCTTAATCACAAAAGGTCCTGCAAAGGAGTCTTTTAACTTTTTACATCCTTTGATGTTATTGAAGTTAGTGGTGGATACAAGAACTAGGTCCCCCACTTTGAAATCTGGAGTTGCATGAGATTTATCCCATTTGTCTTTAGCATATGCAAAAGAGTCCTCCATGCACCTTACTGCATGCTTTCTAGCTTTGTCTAGCATTCCTTTGAAGCTAGCAGCTGTGGGATGTATTTCAATTAAGTCTTTCCTCAAGGAGTCTTGGGGTAACTTGGGGTTCCATCCTTTTTCTAGAACAGCAGGAGTCTGATTGGTACTAGCATGGATTGATGTTTTATATGCTAATTCCAGTGCTGGTAACAGAGTACACCAATCATGGGTAAATCCATCACAATCTTTGAATTCAAGGCCATATGCACAAAATCTTCTCACCATGTCCTCTAAGGTTTGGATCATTCTTTCAGCCAGACCATCAGTTTGTGGGTGGTAGGCTGTAGAGAAAGACAGTTTTGTGCCAAATAATTGGTGAAGATTTGTCCATAGAGCTGAAGTGAATTTAGGATCTCTATCACTGATGATATTTGTAAATATCCCAGTCCATGACACTACTCTATTCCATATCAGAAGAGCTGTATCCATGGCTGTATCATCTTTGTGACATGGTAAAAAGATTGGAGTTTTACTGAATCTGTCCACAATTACTAGGCAAGCATTATAGCTCCTGTCACCTCCTGGTGGTAGGCCAGTTACCCAATCCATATGGACAATTTCCCAAGGTCTGTTTGGTTCTTGGATTTTCATCATATTTCCAAGTCTTTTGCCAGTGGATTTATTTGCCTTTTGGCATCTGTCACAGGTTTTGCAATATTCTGCAACATCTTTTTGCCACATTGGCCACCATATGCAGGTCTTTACTTTCTCTCTTGTTCTGTCCTCAGAAAGATGTCCTGAAAAGGGACTATCATGGCATTCTTTCAGTACAAGATTGATTAATGACCTGTCTACAACTGTCATGACACATGTGTGCTTGGTTCTGTGGTAAATTATACCATCCAGTAGGTGAAATCTCCCTTCATTATAAGATTTTCTCCATACTTCATCCAAGGCATGTATTAGAGAGTTGTCTTTACAGTCTTTGTTAAGTAATTGGCATAAGATGCTACAATTCTTATCTTGAGTGTAACTATTTCTGACTTCTTCAAAGAAGGTGGTGTTCAAGTCTGTAACACTTATTCCTTCTATTGGAATTTGTGGTGAAGCTTCTTCTGGAACATAAGCAGGATTATCAATGCTATTTGGTAATGGCCATCTGCTTAGTCCATCTGCATTCTTATGAATATTCCCATCCTTATGAACAATAGTCATATTGCCTCTGTATTCTTGTATGGCTATTTGCCATCTGAGCATGTGTCTGTTAGGTGTTTTCATGTTCAAAAGTGATTTCACAGCTGTACAATCTGTTATTACTTCAAAAACACATCCCTCTAAGAAATAGTTCAATTTCTCTAAGGCCCAGACAAGGCATAGACATTCCATTTGACTTGCTCCATATCTGGCTTCAGTTGGTTTGATTTGCCTGGATATGAAACATATTGGTCCTTCTACAGGTTTGTCATTTATGATCTGAACTTGGTGAAGTGCAGCACCTAGTCCATCCCCTGATGCATCAATATACAGTTTGAAAGGCAATTTAAAGTCTGGCATCAGTAAGAGTGGAGCAGTGGTCAATGCTTCTCTTAGAGACTCAAAAGCTTTGACTCTGTCAACAGTCATCTCAAATACTGTGTCTTTGTCACACAACTTATAAAGTGGTCTTGCTATGGATGCAAAGTCTTTAATGTGTTGCCTGTAATATCCTGCAAAACCTAAGAATGACTGAATTTCCTTCTTATTCTGAGGCATGGGTTTTAACAATACTGCTGCAACTTTGTTTTTATCAATTCCAAGGGACAAACCAGATACAACATGTCCTAGTGCCTTAAGTTCTTTAAATCCAAAATGACATTTCTTCAAGGAGATTTTCATGTTTACTGATTGGATTTTTGTCAAAACTCTTGATAATCTGTACATGTGCTCCTCCCAAGTCTTTGAACAGATAATAATGTCATCAATGTAAATGATTAACCATCCCTCTGAGAGTTCTTCAGGGAAGATTTCATTCATCATTCTTTGGAAGTGTGAAGGTGCATTTTTGATACCAAAGGGCATCCTTAAGTATTCATACACTCCACAATGAACAATAATTCTCAAATATTTTCTTGCTCTTGGTGTTACTACATTTTGATGGAATCCTTTAAGGGCATCCATAGTGGTTATATACACTGCTTGAGATATTTGAGTAAGGGCAATTTGGATTTTTGGTATTGGGTATCTGTCTGGAACAGTGTAAGTGTTCAGAGCTCTAAAGTCCCCAACCATTCTGGATTTTCCATTATGCCACGCCACTATGACTGGTGTAGTTATTTCTACTTCCTCATTGTGGCCTACTTTTCTTATTACACCAAGGTCTAGAAGTTCTTTGATATGAATTTCTAGAGCTTCTCTTGATTTTGGACTTGCTGGATAAGCAGGTCTTCTTAAGAGTGGTGGATAAGGTCTCTCAATGTTAAGAATGATGTCAACCTCATGACCAATAATTGCTCCCAGGGGTTCTTTGTCTGTAGCAAATGCTCCTCTGTGGTCATACAAAAGGGAAGAAAGTTCATTTTCTTGCTTATCAGTCAGATGAAGGCTTATTTCAGCCTCATTTAACTGTTCAGACTTGAATTTCTCTAACTCTAAGTTGTCTGGTGATACTTTGTTTACTGTAATTTGTCTTTTAAAGGGTAAAAAGGCAAATTTCTGGCGCTTATTGTCTCCAATTGTAAAGTATCTGTCTTTGTTATTATGTAAATCTATCCCATACATGATTAAATAGTCATTTCCCAATATAAAATGGGTACTAGAGCAATTTTCCATAACAACAAATTCAACTGTGATCCTTAAATTCCCATTTATGTGTGGGAATATGACATTGGTCTCAAAGATTCCTAATGCTTTCATTGGGTTACTTGCACTGTTGAATTTTATACCATCAATTGGTAACAATTGGTCTTCAAAATTTGGTACACAAGTCTTAAGAAAAGATTTTCCAACACAAGAGCAGAAGGCTCCTGGGTCAAGCAAAAGTTTGGTGGGTTTGTTGTCAATCACCACTTCTGTTATACAGGAGTTACCCGCTGTATAACCTTTTCCTCTGTTTGGTTTTGTCTTCATAAGTTGTGCATCTTGAACTTTTGATAAATCAACTTGACCATTGCTCAATTGTGGTAAGTGGGAATAAGATTCCATGATGTCAAAAGTGGCATTGATATTTTCTATATCTTTTGAAGATTCAGAGAATATGGATGACTTATCATCTGAATTGTCTTCAATTATGTCTTCTTTTTCAACATCTGGTTCTTTTTCAATGTCAATTTCATTGATTTTCCCCCTTTTTGGACATGTATTGGCTAAATGGGTGGTGCTTTGGCAAATATGGCATTTTCTGACTGTATCTGCAGATTTATATTTAATATTACTAGAATTTTCTTTGGGGTTTTTGTCCACAGAATCTTTCCAAGGTGTATTAAACCTTGTTTTAAGATTCACCCTACTAGAACCAATTTTGGTTCTGGTGGTTACTTCTTCCAGTATATTGATAATATCCTCTGCTGAAGATTGTTCAGTAGTCCTGCTTTTGACAGCATGCTCTAAGTCACCTCCACATTGTCTCAGAATTTTTCTATGGATCATAAATTCTGACATGTCAGGATATAATGCTGTTAATCTGTCCTTTTGTTGGCAAAACCATGGTAAAGCTTTGTCTTTATCAGCATTAAATTTGGCAGATTCAAAGGCTGTTTCAACTTTAAACCTCCAAGCATCATTTGCCCATTTGTTGATGATTTGGGTTTTCCACCAAGTCCAACTCTGGTGTCCATGTGCTTGTCTTATTTTGATGTACCATCTGTGAGCTGATCTGGTAAACAAGGTGTTAAACCTGGCTGTTACCAATCTGTCTGGTAATTCAAAATCCTCTTTGATCATGTCAATACCTCTAATGAATTCCATATGGTCATACTCTCCTTCACCACTGAAGTGAGGCCATTCTTTAAGTTTTGGAACTTCTTTCAAGAGTGCTTGGCCCATTGATGGTTCCAAGTTATGAAAAGAAGTGGATAATTCATTTTTTAATTGTGAATTATCAGGATCCAATACTTGTGGATTTGAAATTCTTGTGCCCTCATTTTGATTTAGAGGTGTAGACATTCTTGGTAAGGTGTTCAGTAATTGTTCAATGTCATTCATTTTACTGTTGCTACACTTTTGGGAATTTCTGTATTCATGTTGGAAGCTTTGTATTAAATTTATTACTTCAATTTTATACATGTCTTCTTTATGTGTAAGTTCTTGCCATAACTCTGTCTGTCTTGTATTATCAGCAGTGACTTGATTCAATTTCATTGATAATTTTGATACTTCTTCTTGTGAAGCATCAAAACACTTTTTCAAGGCAATGGTATATGTCTTTACTTCAGTAAATGAATTTGAAATGTCATCAAGGACTTTCTTGTTATCTGTCTTGATAATATTTATGGCTTGTTTAATTCTTGTTTCAATCATGTCATCAATATTGAATTTAGAATATTTATCTGTTAATTCTTTAATAATGGCAGATTGTTCATTTATTTTATTGTTAGAAGAATTATCATTATTGGAATTTTTAATTGTTCTCAAAACTTTTTCAAAACACATAAGTGTTTCATTAATTTGGCACAGACTCAGGTTGTTTGTTTTAATGTTGTTACAAATGGTGTCATTTTTATCAGAAAGATGTTTTTTCACGTCATTTATAGCATTATACAACTCTGGGATGGAATCAAATATGTCAGAAATCATTTCTGGAACCTTAATCTGGCTTCCTCCTTCTTCTGTAATTCCATCATGGTTCTGGCCATCTGAAATACATTTTCCATGGCATCCTGCTGAATCTTTGGGATTCTGTAGCCCTGGCTGTAAGGTTTTGGGGCTGGTGCCTTCCCTTTGCCCTTGTTTGGAGTTTGTGGCTGCTTTTTCACGTTGGAATTGCTGCTGCTGGCCACTGGGGCAGTTTTTGGCACTGGTTTGGCTGGTGGAGGGTTGTTTTTCCTCCATTCTAGTGTCAAAAGCATCATGTTTTTCTTCTCCATCAATGGATGCCATCCATTGAGCAATCTGCAAGTGTTGGGATGGCCCAAGAATTTTCTTACTGTCAGGTAAGAATTCATGCAATTCTTCCACAGGTCTGCAAGGATCTGGTACTCCTTGAATTGGAGTGCATTGTTGTATGCACTGTGGCTGGCTTTGTATATGTCCACAGAGGCTTGTTGTGGCGGGGTGTCAGCTCTTTTTGAAGGTAAAATGGTATTATCAGCTTCAGAATGACCCATTTTAGTTGTTTGGAAGTCATCAACTGACCCTTTTCCTTCTGTACCTGGTTGGCCTCTGCCATAATCACGTCTATTACCTTTTTGGGAGCTGCTTGAGGGGTTGTAGCTGGCTCCTGACCTGGTTGAAGGCATAATTATGGTTAAAAAAGGCTTACAATAGTATTTTTACGTCAAAAACTTACTATTGGCCAAATTTTTGGCTTTCTGAAGTGTATTACTTATATCCAAGTTAATTAATTCAGAAGATATTGGTTCAGGTTGATTATTTTGAGTCACAATAACAGTACTATTATGATCAGAATTAACAGTACTGGCAGGGATAATGCTGGTTACTGTTGAGGCTGTTTCAATGTTTTCTTGTCTTACCACGTTGTCAGACACTAAAATTAATAAAAAAGCCAATTAATTAAGTAAAAAAAAGATATTTCAAAAAAAGAAATAAAAATTTAAGCCTCACTTATAATATGAAAAAAAATTATTTTTTATGGATTTTTTGAATTATAAGTATTTTTTATATGTTTTTAAATTTTTCAATATAAGAAAAAAGATTTAAAAAGAGTAAAAAAATATGTCACAGGTAAAATATCACGGCTGGGCCCCCAAATGTAAGGTGTGGATATGAAACTTTGATTAAAAATCAAGTACTTTTCCTGTCCTCAAAATTTGTATAAGGTAAAATTCAGTTAAAAATAGTATGAAATATTATTTTTAAGAGAAAACACGCCAATTTTATTGTTTATAACTTTATTAGTATAAAACAATAATATAAAAATTTATTGTTTTACCAACAATAAAGATTTATCCAAAAAATACTCTACAAGAGATATTTTAAGGCTACAAAAGAAATTTCTTCAAGAGCAATTTCAATTGGAATTAATTGAGCAAAGAACTGCAAGCAATTAATTAAAGAACAAAGTCTTTAAAAGGAATATTAAAGAGAAAACACGCCCAAAAGTGACCAGAGTGAATTTGGAAACAAAGTGACAAAGTTTACAGTGATGAAAGATGCTTTAATTCACTTTTGGGGTGGTTCAGGGGTAAAAATGATTATAAGAGTTACAAACAATGATTATAATGATTTTTTCACGTGGTTAAAAGGATTAAAATGATTTAAAAGTGGTGGTTGGAATCTTTGATTGATTGGTTTAACAGTTTTAAACTAATTAATAAAAGGAAAAGATTCTAACATGAAGAGAAAAGTGGGGCAAAGAAGACATTCTTTTATAGCCATCAATTCTCTTACTCCAAAAGTAAAATTTACTCTTGTCAGTCGTGAAAAACAGTCTGACAACAGAAAAGCCAATTATGGCATCATTGAACCCTGGTTTAGACCAAAAAGGGCTGGTTTAAGCCATTTTTAGCCATTTTTAGCCATTTTAGACCCTTAAATCAGCCATTACTATAGCAATACCAGGCCTAGAGCCTTCAAAACACGTCAGAATGTGTGTCAGAGGCGTAGAAACCAGTTAAAACTGTTTTTATTAAGATTGTTTTATCTTAAGGGTAGTTTTACCTTCTTGGCAACAGCTAAAACTACCCCAGTTGGTATCAAAACCTCATCATCAATTGAGTCCACAGACCCTGTAACTCAATTTCAGGCCAAAAGTGATGAACTTTTGCGTGAATTTTGACATCCCACGCCTGTCAGCAAGGTTTTTGGGGGTCTAGCTCCCCCTTAGAGCTGGAGTTCCTTTTCCCCCCCAAATTTAATCTTTCCAATTTATTTTTCCTTTAATTCCTCATCATGTATTATACTTATAATTTACACATGTAATTCAATTCAATTGTACAGTACAATACAGTAATAATTGACACCTCATATGTAAATCAAAGTTCACTTATGTAATACACGCGCACATTTTGACATTTCAATTGAATTCAATTGAAAATACTTCAATTCCTCATAACTTCTAAACTAAACACAACACCTCAATTTTAACACAAAAATTGATGGTTAACACCACATGTGGTGTGAATTAAATTAAGGTTTTGAGGATTTTCAACTTTTGTATTGAAAATACTAAAAACTTAATTTAAGCTTATTTAGAGTTGAGTTACAAAAATTTCACTCAGAGGTGACCCCACCTGATTTTTTATGAGGAATCCAATGGTGAAATAAAATTTATATGTTTATTTATTGGATAAAAAGTTATAATAAATTTTATTTAACTTTTTTCCAAATTTATTTATTTTTTCACAATTTTGTTAAAATTTCATTTTTACTTAAATTTTTCAAGTATAAATGTAATTTTATATTTACAAAATTTAAAGTAATTTTATTTTTAATTATAATTAATTTTTTATTTTTAATATAATTTCATATTTATATTTTTTATTTTTATTTTAATAATATAAATAAATTTATTTTATTTATATTAATATGTTATTTTTGTATTTGTGGTCTTTTGGGTATATGAAATTACCTCTAAGGCTCACAATTATTGTATGTATATAATACATCAATAAGTTCATTCCTCATCTTTGGTGACAATGATGGATTAATTTGTGCTTCAACAAGTTGTTTAGACACAAATTCATCTTTGTAAGTATCTTTGACAGAAGATACTACAGATATCTGTTTTGGCATATTGGAGAAAGCAAATTTTTGCCTTTTGTTATCTCCAATTGTGAAATATCTGTCTTTATGGTTATTTATATCAATACCATAAATATTCAAGTAATCATTTCCAAGAATGATATGCTGAGATGTACAATTATCCATTACTACAATCTCAGTTTTCATTCTTACACTTCCTGCTGGATGTGGGAATACAATATTAGTATCCAATATGCCCAAGGGGTACATATTGTTACTGGCACTACTGAACTGTACACCTTCTATTGGTAATAGATGGTTTTTCCATTCAGGAAGTATAATTTGGAGATAATCCTTGCCAATACAAGTGCAAAATGCCCCTGTATCCAGATTTACTTTGGCTTCAATATCACCCATTAGAACTGATGTGATACAGGATGCTCCAGCAGTATAACCCTTTCCTCTAGCAGGTTTTGTTTTACACATTCTGGCATCTTGGATATTGATCAGGTTGTAGCAATCCTCACTGTACTGTGGCAAGTGGGTATGGACTTCTGTGACCTCAAAGAAAGCTGAAATGTTTTCAATGGGATAGTCCTCTACTGGTGTATCTTCAGAGACTGCAGAATCTTGATCAGACTCTTCTTTCTCTTCAGTACACTGAATGTCTTCAATGATTTGAACTTCATTGATCTTTGTCTTCTTAGGGCAAGTGTTGGCTAAATGTGAAGTACTTCCACATTTATGACACTTCAAGACAGGTCTTTCTGGTCTTCTTTCCTCTCTAGGAATCTTTGAGACTATTTTGGACTCCATTGGGTTTCTAACCCAAGTTTTACCAATTCTTGTTCTGGTAATGATATCTTCCATAGCATTAATGTAGTCCTCTGTTGAACAGGGTTCCACACATCTGCTTTTGATAGCATGTTCCAGTTCTCCTCCACACTTTCTTAATATTTTCATATTAATCATAGTGTCAGACATATCTGGGTGTAAAGCAGATAATCTGTCTTTTTGTTTGAAGAACCAAGTAAGTGGTTTGTCTTTTTCTGAGTTAAAAATGGCACTTTCAAAAGCATTCTCCATTTTAAACCTCCAAGAATTATTGGCCCATTTGGTAATCACTTCAGATTTCCACCAAGACCAGTCATGTCTTCCATGATCCATTCTCATCTTGTAATACCATTTCTTTGCAGTCTTGGTAAACAAACAATGTAATTTTCCTACTATGATTTCATCAGGTATATTAAAGTCTTCTTGCAACATATCAATAGTCCTGATGAATTCAATATGGTTGTATTCTCCTTCACCAGAGAATGTTGGCCATTCTTCTAATTTGGGAATATCCTTTGCAGAAATAACATTCTCTCCTAAGAATGGAGTCAAACTTTCTTTGACAGAAAGTTTTTCTTCAGTCAAAGGTGTAGAATGTCTTGGCATATGTGGTTCATGATTCTTATGAATTTGCTCCACACTTGCAATTATTTCATTCTTCAATTTCTGCCTTTCACTGTCACTTTTTGCTAAATGTATAGCAAATTGATTGGTGTTCTTAACTATTTGTAAGACATGGTCTTCAAGAGTTTTAAGTCTATCATTTACTTTAAAGATGGAAAGATCCTCTGTGTCATTATTTTGACATTGGTTCTCAATTCTTTCACAAGCATTGCTAATTGACTCAAGGGTGACAGTTGTCAATTTATGCCAATCAGAATGTTGCTTGTCATTTTTCTTTAAATCATTGATGTCTAATGTAATTTGCTTCAACTTTGACTCAAGTTTGCCAATTTCTACACTAATACTTCTATGTACATCATTTATTTGCGTGGAAAAGTCCTGTTCATCCTTTCCTGCTCTTTGGCTGTGAATTCCATAAGAGTTCTGGCCATATTGAAGACACTGTCCACGGCTGAAGGCTCCAATCTGGGGATCCTGTACCCTTGTGGGTAAGGTCTGTGCCAATTGGCTTTGCCTTTGCCCTTGCCTTGATGGTTCTTGGGACCTCTCTGTTTCTTTTGAGGTCCTTTGGGCTTGTCCTTGGATGCTTCTGGAGCTGGTTTGGAGCTGGTAGATGCCACTGGTGCCTCTGTCTCCAAAGTTGGAGTCATTTCCAATTCTTTCTTCTGGTCTATGGATAAAAGACTCTGGTTCTTCAACCAATTCTTTATCTTTTTGACCTTGTCTTTGCAAGACAGGGGGCTCCAACCTCCTAAGAGTTCTATGGTCTTCTCCTGACCCAGAAAGCTCTTGATGTGTAAGTAGGAGTTCATGGCCCCCTGCCAAAGGCTTGGGCAGATTTCCCACTCCTCTTCTTTGGCTGCTCTGAACCAATTTTTGTACTGGCTCTGATATATTTCTATTGCTGCCACTTGAAAATGGTTCAGCCCTGGAAATATTATCATAAATTAGTTCAGGCTCAGAATTCACGTCAAAATCTGTTGGTACAGACCTTGGGGAATGGGGGGCAACTCTGGCATCCTCCAGATGTGCCTTTCTTGTGGAAGATTTGGCACTTCTGGATTTGGTCTTGCCTCTTCCTTGTCCACATCCATCTGGTTGGACTGAATAGTTGCTTCCATTTCTGGTATGCACCATTTTCACGTCAATTTAAAGATAAAAGGTGAAAATATAAGATAAAATACACACCTTTTGGTGGTAATTTAGCTTTTTCTGAGTTGAATAAGGTGCCTCTTTTAGCAATCTGCACCTCAATACTGTCTTCAGATTCTGCTTCTGAAGATTCTGGACTAGTGATATATCTTTTACTGAGTCTGTTGCCAGCTGCACAGTATTTGATTAAAGACACTAAAAGAAATTATAAAAGAGAAAAAATTATTTTTTATACTTTTTAAAATATTTTTTAAAGATTTTTTATAAGTTTTATATTTTTTAATATTAAAAAAATTATTCTTTTTAAAGAAAAAAATTAAAATTTAAGATTTTGAATGAAAATTAATTCAGAGTAACTCAAAGAATAATTTTATAAGTTTTTGGATGTGAAAAAGCCACGTGTAAAAACAATATAAAATTAAACCAAATTCCTCAATGAAAAAGATTTTAAAACAATTTCAAAAATAAAAATATTTTAACTCCAAATTGAAAGAAAAAAAATTAATTAAATTAATATATTTTAGAGCTTAAAAATATATTAATTAAGGGTACAAGGTTCAAAAAACACGGCCAGGCCCCCAAATGTAAGATGTGGTAGGTATGGTGGTTTTTTTGGAACACAAAAATGAAGTCTAGAATATGATTAAAGCCAAGTCTATGGATAAAATCACGGCCAGGCCCCCAAATGTAAGATGTGACTATGAAACTGATGATAATATTACTATTAATCAACAGTACTATGTCTGTTCTTATGAAATATAATAATAAAAATTATTATAACCACAATTAAATAATTATAAAATTATTTCTTTCACGTGTTATACACTACTAGTGATTATAACAGTGAGCAGTAATTGTCTACAAGAATCAATTACAAGAAGAATTTAATAATAAAAAACTTCTTTTATTAAAATGATAAAATTATTTTAATATATAATTATCTTTTACAAGAATAATTATAAAGATAATTCTTGAAGAAAACTATTACTAGAGAAAAACTTTAAGAATTAAAGATAAATGACTCACTAATACTCCAAAGAACTTATTGAAAGATAAGAGTAGAGAAATTTGACGTAGAATTGTGGATTTAAGGGATCAAGATGATTTATAACAGTATTTCAACAATATATAGTTGGATTCTATGATTTCACGTCTTTCTGATTGATTCTGAAAGATTTAAAACACTTAAGAATAGCTTGAACTAATACTTACTTGTTGGTAATAATGGTTTAATAAATTTATAAGATGATGATACGGAAAAAACAGCAAGAATAGGCTTCTTTTAAGTCAAAAACAGCTCACAGAGGCGTGCCATGGAGCAAACTGAAAAACCAGTGAGTGAGAAAACAATAAACCCTTTTGGATTAATGATTGCATCATCTGTTGTCACGTAAGATTATCATAATTACTTAATGGATGCTTTTACGTGACTACCAACCCCAATATGGTTAAGAATAAAAGGAGTAACACTTGTAAATCTTCTTTTATTCTAAAATAATCATTGATTTCTCAAAGTTATCAATGTTATTGCCAATTTCATCACAGGTTGTAATTACTGTGAATTTTTGAAGATTCAGTGTTTCACGTAGAATATCCAAAAATGGACTGTAAGTAAAACTTTTAATTTTACTAGTAAAACTGTAATTCCTTTTGGTTGTACCATAGATAATACAGTTCTCCTTTAGTCCTGAAAGTTTCAGAAAGATTCATCAAGAATTGTATTTTTAATGAATTTTTGAAGGTTTTACCTCATTTCTACGTAGAATTGCAAATAGCAGTGTTTTGCTGGTTGCTATGAGGTAAATCAATGAATATGGGTCCCAAAAGGGTTTTAATTACTCTTTTGGGGTTTATCCATGGAAAGTCATTAGTAATTGACATGGTTACAGGAGTGTAAGTAGCTCATTACCTCCTTGGCACGTCAAAATAGCAGGTTATTTGCTATTTTCTGATGTTTTACAGTAGTTGTAACTTGGTAACCAAGTTCCCAAAGAGTTTCAGTTTACCAATTGGGCCAAGATGAGCCATGGATCCATGCTCTGGAGCTATGCACGCCTCTGAGGCCTCAGAAGTTGGGTACCCTGGCTCTCTTTGATGTCTTTTGTCCCCCTTGCCTATTTTTTACGTCAAAATAGTAATTTAAGCTTAAAGTGAGATATCCACTATGGGTGTACCAAAAGTCCATGTAAGAATACCATGATATTAAGTGCTCAAAACATGCATAACACTATTCTTAGTGTATATGTAACATGGGATTTCTCACTTTCCCATTATTTTGGCTAAAAATCAAGAAAAACAAAAATTTTCACGGATCTTTTATGTGGTATTAATGATGTGGTATTGAAGTATTTTCCATTTTACCACCTCAAATACTTAAATTGAGCTTATTCACTCTATGGAGCTACCCTAGGTGAATTTTTGTGTAAAATCCAAATCTGGTCTTAAATCCATGGATTTACTTACTCAATAAAAAGTTATTCATCTTTTCTGAAATTGAAAATGATGAATTTTGGATATATGCATGACTTATGAGTTGTGCATAATTCAAAATCTCTTTTTAAGATAATTGTGGCCTATTTGGGTATGTAAAATATACCTCAAGGCTCACACAGGTACAGAAGGAAAAGGGTCAGTTGATGACTTCCAAACAACTAAAATGGGTCATTCTGAAGCTGAAAATACCATTTTACCTTCAAAAAGAGCTGACACAGCCACAACAAGCCTCTGTGGACATATACAAAGCCAGCCACAGTGCATACAACAATGCACTCCAGTTCAAGGAGTACCAGATCCTTGCAGACCTGTGGAAGAATTGCATGAATTCTTACCTGACAGTGAGAAAATTCCTGGGCCATCCCAATACTTGCAAATTGCTCAATGGATGGCATCCATTGATGGAGAAGAAAAACATGATGCTTTTGACACTAGAATGGAGGAAAAACAACCCTCCACCACCCAAACCAGTGCCAAAAACAGCCCCAGTGGCCAGCAGCAGCAATTCCAACGTGAAAAAGCAGCCACAAGCTCCAAACAAGGGCAAAGGGAGGGCACCAGCTCCAAAACCTTACAGCCAGGGCTACAGAATCCCAAAGATTCAACAGGATGCCATGGAAAATGTATTTCAGATGGCCAGAACCATGATGGAATTACAGAAAAAGGAGGAAGCCAGATTAAAATATCAAAAATGATTTCTGATACTTTTAATTGTATTCCAGAGTTGTATAAAGCTATTTCTGACGTAAAAAGTCATCTTTCTGATAAAAATACATCAATTTGTGACAATCTTAAAACAAATAACTTGAGTCTGAGCCAAATAAATGATACACTTAAATGCTTTGAAAGAGTTTTAAGAACAATAAAAACTTCCAATAATGATAATTCTTTTGGCACTAAGATAAATGAACAATCTGCCATTATTAAAGAATTAACAGACAAATATTCTAAATTCAATATTGATGACATAATTGAAACAAGAATAAAACAAGACATAAACACTATCAAAGAAGATAATAAAAAAGCTCTTGATGATATCTCAAAATCATTTGCAGAAGTAAAGACAAATACAATTGCCTTGAAAAAGCATTTTGATACCTCAAAAGAGGAAATATCAAAATTAACAATAAAGTTAAATGAAGTTATATCTGATAATACTAAACAAACAGAATTATGGAATGAGCTTACATATAAAGAAGATGATCATAAAAAGAATGTCATAGACTCTATACAAAGCCTACAACATGAATTAAGAAATTCACAGAGGTGTAACAACAGTAAAATGAATGATATTGAACAGCTGCTGAACACCTTTCCAAGAATGTCTACACCTCTGAACCAAAATGAGGGGGCAAGGATTCCTAATCCACAAGTATTGGATATTGAAAATTCACAGTTAAAAGATGAATTTTCTACTTCTCTTCATAACTTGGAACCATCAATGGGCCAAGCACTCTTGAAGGAGGTTCCAAAACTTAAAGAATGGCCTCACTTCAGTGGTGAAGGAGAATATGACCATATGGAATTCATTAGAGGTATTGACATGATCAAAGAGGATTTTGAATTACCAGACAGATTGGTAACAGCCAGGTTTAACACCTTGTTTACCAGATCAGCTCACAGATGGTACATCAAAATAAGACAAGCACATGGACACCAGAGTTGGACTTGGTGGAAAGCCCAAATCATCAACAAATGGGAAAATGATGCTTGGAGGTTTAAAGTTGAAACAGCCTTTGAATCTGCCAAATTTAATGCTGATAAAGACAAAGCTTTACCATGGTTTTGCCAACAAAAAGACAGATTAACAGCATTATATCCAGACATGTCAGAATTTATGATCCATATAAAAAACCTGAGACAATGTGGAGGTGACTTAGAGCATGCTGTCAAAAGCAGGACTACTGAACAATCTTCAGCAGAGGATATTATCAATATATTAGAAGAAGTAACCACCAGAACCAAAATTGGTTCTAGTAGGGTGAATCTCAAAGCAAAGTTTAATACACCTTGGAAAGATTCTGTGGAAAAAAACCCCAAAGAAAATTCTAAAACTATTAAGTATAAATCTGCAGATACAATCAGAAAGTGCCATATTTGCCAAAGCACCACCCATCTAGCCAATACATGTCCAAAAAGGGGGAAAATCAATGAAATTGACATTGAAAAAGAACCAGATGTTGAAAAAGAAGACATAATTGAAGACAATTCAGATGATAAGTCATCCATATTTTCTGAATCTTCAAAAGATATAGAAAATATCAATGCCACTTTTGACATCATGGAATCTTATTCCCACTTGCCACAATTGAGCAATGGTCAACTTGATTTATCAAAAGTTCAAGATGCACAACTTATGAAAACAAAACCAAACAGAGGGAAAGGTTATAAAGCTGGTAACTCCTGTATAACAGAAGTGGTGATTGAAAACAAGCCCACAAAGCTTTTGCTTGACCCAGGAGCCTTTTGCTCTTGTGTTGGAAAATCTTTCCTCAAAACTTGTGTACCAAATTTTGAAGACCAATTGTTACCAATTGATGGTATAAAATTCAATAGTGCAAGCAATCCAATGAAAGCATTAGGAATTTTTGAGACCAATGTCATATTCCCACACATAAATGGGAATTTAAGAATCACTGTTGAATTTGTTGTTATGGAAAATTGCTCCAGTACCCATTTCATATTGGGAAATGATTATTTAATCATGTATGGCATAGATTTACACAACAACAAAGACAGATACTTTACTATTGGAGACAATAAGCGCCAAAAATTTGCCTTCTTACCATTTAAAAGACAAATTACAGTAAACAAAGTATCACCAGACAACTTAGAGTTAGAGAAATTCAAGTCTGAACAATTAAATGAAGCTGAAATAAGCCGTCATTTGAGTGATAAACAAGAAAATGAACACTATTCTCTTTTATATGACCATAAAGAAGCATTTTCCTCAGATAGAGAACCCCTAGGGGCAATTATTGGTCATGAAGTTGATATTATCCTTAATATTGAGAGACCTTATCCACCACTCTTAAGAAGACCTGCATATCCAGCAAGTCCAAAATCAAGAGAAGCTCTAGAAAGCCATATTAAAGAACTTCTAGACCTGGGTGTAATAAGAAAAGTGGGCCACAATGAGGAAGTAGAAATAACTACACCAGTCATAGTGGCTTGGCATAATGGAAAATCTAGAATGGTTGGGGACTTTAGAGCTCTGAACAATTATACTGTTCCAGACAGATACCCAATTCCAAAGATCCAAATTGCCCTCACTCAAATATCTCAAGCAGTATATATAAGCACTATGGATGCTCTCAAAGGATTTCATCAGAATGTAGTGACACCAAGAGCAAGAAAGTATTTGAGAATCATTGTTCATTGTGGAGTTTATGAATATTTAAGAATGCCCTTTGGTATCAAAAATGCACCTTAACACTTCCAAAGAATGATGAATGAAATCTTCCCTGAAGAACTTTCAGAAGGATGGTTAATCATTTACATTGATGACATTATAGTCTGCTCCAAAACTTGGGAAGAACATATGTACAGATTGTCCAGAGTTTTGACAAAAATTCAATCTGTCAATATGAAAATTTCTTTAAAGAAATGCCATTTTGGATTTAAGGAGCTTAAAGCACTAGGCCATGTAGTATCTGGTTTATCTCTTGGAATTGACAAAAACAAAGTTGCAGCAGTATTGCTTAAGCCCATGCCTCAAAACAAAAAAGAAATTCAGTCATTTTTGGGTTTTGCAGGGTATTACAGGCAGCACATTAAAGATTTTGCATCCATGGCAAGACCTCTTTATAAGCTATGTGACAAAGACACAGTCTTTGAAATGACAGTTGACAGAGTAAAAGCCTTTGAATCTTTGAGACAAGCCTTGACCACTGCCCCACTCTTACTGATGCCAGACTTTAAGCTTCCCTTTAAGCTTTATATTGATGCATCAGGAGATGGGCTAGGTGCTGCACTTCACCAAGTTCAGATCATGAATGATAAACCTGTAGAAGGACCCATATGTTTCATATCTAGGCAAATCAAACCTACTGAAGCCAGATATGGAGCAAGTCAGATGGATTGTTTATGCCTTGTTTGGGCTCTAGAAAAGCTAAAATACTTTCTAGAAGGATGTGTCTTTGAAGTAATAACAGATTGTACCGCTGTTAAATCACTTCTGAACATGAAAACACCCAACAGACATATGCTTAGATGGCAAATAGCCATACAAGAATATAGGGGAAATACGACTATTGTTCACAAAGATGGCAATATTCATAAAAATGCAGATGGACTAAGCAGATGGCCATTACCAAATGATATTGATAATCCTGCTTATGTACCAGAAGAAGCCTCCCCACAAATTCCAATAGAAGGGATAAGTGTTACAGACTTAAACTCCACCTTCTTTGAAGAAGTCAGAAACAGTTACACTCAAGATAAGAATTGTAGCATCTTATGCCAATTACTTAACAAGGACTGTAAAGACAACTCTCTTACACATGCCTTGGAAGAAGTATGGAAAAAATCTTATGATGAAGGAAGATTTCACCTACTGGATGGTATAATTTACCACAGAACAAAACACACATGTGTTATGACAGTTGTGGACAGGTCACTAATCAATCTTGTGCTGAAAGAATGCCATGACAGCCCCTTTTCAGGACATCTGTCTGAAGACAGAACAAAAGAAAAGGTAAAAACCTGTATATGGTGGCCAATGTGGCAAAAAGAAGTGACAGAGTATTGCAAAACCTGTGACAGATGTCAAAAAGCAAACAAATCCACTGGCAAGAGACTTGGAAATATGATAAAAATCCAAGAACCCAGCAGACCTTGGGAAATTGTCCATATGGATTGGGTAACAGGACTACCACCAGGTGGTGACAGAAGTTATAATGCTTGCCTAGTAATTGTAGACAGGTTCAGTAAAACTCCAATCTTTTTACCATGCCACAAAGATGATACAGCCATGGATACAGCTCTTCTGATATGGAATAGAGTAGTATCATGGACTGGCATATTTACAAATATCATTAGTGACAGAGATCCTAAATTCACCTCAGCACTGTGGACAAATCTTCACCAACTATTTGGGACAAAACTATCCTTCTCCACAGCCTACCACCCACAAACTGATGGTCTGGCTGAAAGAATGATTCAAACCTTAGAGGATATGGTGAGAAGATTCTGTGCATATGGCCTTGAATTTAAAGATAGTGATGGTTTCACCCATTATTGGTGTACTCTTCTTCCTGCACTGGAACTGGCATACAAAACATCCATTCATGCCAGTACCAATGAGACTCCTGCTATTCTGGAAAAAGGATGGAA
Organism: Austropuccinia psidii; assembly: GCA_023105745.1. Lineage (NCBI taxonomy): Eukaryota > Fungi > Basidiomycota > Pucciniomycetes > Pucciniales > Sphaerophragmiaceae > Austropuccinia > Austropuccinia psidii. The sequence continues at coordinate 6,264,448 of JALGQZ010000001.1, forward strand.
TCCCAAACTACCCCAAGATTCTTTGAGGAAAGATTTAGTTGAGATACATCCTACAGCTGCCAGCTTCAAAGGAATGCTAGACAGAGCCAGAAAGCATGCAGTAAGATGCATGGAAGACTCATTTGCATATGCTAAAGATAAATGGGACAAATCTCATTCCACTCCAGATTTCAAGGCAGGAGATTTAGTAGTAGTATCCACCACCAACTTCAATAACATCAAAGGATGTAAAAAGCTCAAAGACTCCTTTGCAGGACCTTTTGTTATTAAAGCCCTCCATGGAGACAATGCTGTTGAAGTAGAGTTATCTGAAGAACTTAGCAATAAGCATCCTACATTTTTAGTGAGCTTAGTGAAGCCATATAAATCTAGTGATGCTGAGAAATTTCCCTTAAGGAATAAAGTTCCCCAAGTTATACCTCCTATTGAAACATCTGGTACTAAGAGAATTACCAAAGTTCTTAAAGAAAGGAAATTAAGAACCAAGAAAGTGAGGGAATACCTTGTTAGGTACAGTGACCCAACTTGTGAAGATGAATGGTTAGAAGAAAAAGTTATACCAGAAGCTACAAAACTCCTCAGGAGATTCAGAAAAACTAGAAATACCAATATTACAAAGTAATATTCTTTTTTTAGGGGGAGGGAATGTGAGCCTTAGAGGTAATTTCATATACCCAAAAGACCACAAATACAAAAATAACATATTAATATAAATAAAATAAAATTTATTTATATTATTAAAATAAAAATCAAAATATAAATATAAAATTATATTAAAAATAAAAAATTAATTACAATTTAAAAATAAAAATACATTAAATTTTGCAAGTATAAAATTACAGTTATACTTGAAAAAAATTAAGTAAAAATGAAATTTTAACAAAATTGTGAAAAAATAAATAAATTTGGAAAAAAGTTAAAATAAAAATTATTATAACTTTTTATCCAATAAATAAACATATAAAAATTATTTCACCATTGGATTCCTCATAAAAAATCAGGTGGGGTCATGTGAGCCTTAGAGGTAATTTCATATACCCAAAAGACCACAAATATAAAAAATAACATATTAATATAAATAAAATAAATTTATTTATATTATTAAAATAAAAATCAAAATATAAATATAAAATTGTATTAAAAATAAAAATTTAATTACAATTTAAAAATAAAAATACATTAAATTTTATAAGTATAAAATTACATTTATACTTGAAAAAATTAAGTAAAAATGAAATTTTAACAAAATTGTGAAAAAATAAATAAATTTGGAAAAAAGTTAAATAAAAATTATTATAACTTTTTATCCAATAAATAAACATATAAAATTTATTTCACCATTGGATTCCTCATAAAAAATCAGGTGGGGTCACCTCTGAGTGAAATTCTTGTAACTCAACTCTAAATAAGCTTAAATTAAGTTTTTGGTATTTTCAATACAAAAGTTGAAAATCCTCAAAACTTTAATTTAATTCACACCACATGTGGTGTTAACCATCAATTTTTGTGTTAAAATTGAGGTGTTGTGTTTAGTTTAGAAGTTATGAGGAATTGAAGTATTTTCAATTGAATTCAATTGAAATGTCAAAATGTGCGCGTGTATTACATAAGTGAACTTTAATTTACATATGAGGTTTCAATTATTACTGTATTGTACTGTACAATTGAATTGAATTACATATGTAAGTTATAAGTATAATACATGATGAGGAATTAAAGGAAAAATAAATTGGAAAGATTAAAATTGGGGGGGAAAAGGAACTCCAGCTCTAAGGGGGAGCTAGACCCCCAAAATCCTTGCTGACAGGCGTGGGATGTCAAAATTCACGCAAAAGTTCATCACTTTTGGCCTGGAATTGAGTCACAGGGTCTGTGGACTCAATTGATGATGAGGTTTTGATACCAACTGGGGTAGTTTTAGCTGTTGCCAAGAGGGTAAAACTACCCTTAAGATAAAACAACCATATTAAAAACAGTTTTAACTGGTTTCTACGCCTCTGACACACATTATGACGTGTTTTGAAGGCTCTAGGCCTGATATTTCTATAGTAATGGCTGATTTAAGGGTCTAAAATGGCTAAAAATGGCTTAAACCAGCACTTTTTTGGTCTAAACCAGGGTTCAATGATGCCATAATTGGCTTTTCTGTTGTCAGACTGTTTTTCACGACTGACAAGAGTAAATTTTACTTTTGGAGTAAGAGAATTGATGGCTATAAAAGAATGTCTTCTTTGCCCCACTTTTCTCTTCATGTTAGAATCTTTTCCTTTTATTAATTAGTTTAAACACTGTTAAACCAATCAATAAAAGATTCCAACCACCATTTTTAAATCATTTTAATCCTTTCAACCACGTGAAAAAATCATTATAATCATTGTTTGTAACTCTTATAATCATTTTTACCCCTGAACCACCCCAAAAGTGAATTAAAGCATCTTTCATCACTGTTAACTTTGTCACTTTGTTTCCAAATTCACTCTGGTCACTTTTGGGAGTGTTTTCTCTTTAATATTCTTTTTAAGGACTCTGTTCTTTAATTAATTGCTTGCAGTTCTTTGCTCAATTAATTCCAATTGAAATTGCTCTTGAAGAAATTTCTTTTGTAGCCTTAAAATATCTCTTGTATAGTATTTTTTGGATAAACCTTTATTGTTGGTAAAACAATAAATTTTTAAAATATTGTTGTTTTATACTAATAAGGTTATAAACAATAAAATTGGCGTGTTTTCTCTTAAAAATAAATATTCTTTACTATTTTTAATTGATTTCAACCTTATACAAATTTTGAGGACAGGAAAAGTACTTGATTTTTAATCAAAGTTTCATATCCACACCTTACACACATCATAGACTTGAAATTTATTCTTTAAGTTATTCTAGTATAAAGTGAATAATCATAAAATTTTGATTAATTAACTTGTTAATTGCATAATTATTATTTCTTTAAAAAATATAATAAATCAAACAAAAAATCTTTACTAAAAACATTTTTTTTTCTTTTATCTTAGACATTTTTCTTTATTTTTGACGTAATTTGCCAAAAAATTACATTAAAACAACTTTATTTAATAAGTTGAGTTTATAAGTTATTTTTATTATTTGATAAAATAACTTATATTTTTAATTTTTTCTAGTGTCTTCCATCAGAGAAAATTCCTCAGAGTCCAGTATTGAAATTCAAACCAGCCCAGAACCAAGGGGTTTGATAACCAAAGAGCCCTTTAAAGGTCCTGCAGGTGAATTAAATTCAATTTTACTCTATTTTTTATTGAAATTGACGTGAAATGACTCCTACTAGAAGTGGAAGTAACTACTCCATCCAATCAAATGGATCTGGACCAGGACATTCCAGCCACAAATCAAAAAGGCAAGAATGTCTTCCCAGAGGAGAGGCACAAATGGAGGATGCCAGAACTTCCACCAGTTCGCAAAGGTTAGCCAGCACCTTTGAACCTCTTATTGAGAGTCCAGAAGCTGACATAACTGCTATTGCTGTTAGATCTGAACCATTTCCAACAGGCCACTGTGGAAATTTATCAATCCCAATGGAAGAAATGGTTCCTGGAATCAAAACCACAAGAGTGGGAACTTCTCCCAAGTCTTTGGATAGGCACCATGAACTCTTATCTTCAAGTGAAGAAGCTCATGGGACCAGAAAAGGCAGAAGATCCTCTGTTGGGTTGGACACCCATGTCTGTCAAAGGACAAGTCCAACAGATAAAAGCTTGGTTGAAAAACCAAAGCATGTTATCAGAGGATCAGAAGAAGAAGTTGGCCCAAGGCAAGGAAAACAGCCCAGTGGAAGCTCCCCAAGCATCCACCAGCGAAAATCTGCCTCAACAAGTGCCAAACAAGCCCAAGCAAGCCCCAAAGACCAACCAGAAGGGCAAGCAAAAGGCAAAGGGAAAGGCAAAGCCCAAGTGGAACAAGCCTTACCCTCAGAATTACAGAATCCCAAAGAAGGAAAAGACAGCCATGGACAATGTGTTCAATATGGCAAGAAATTTGATGGAATTCAAAAACAAGGAGGAGGAAAGATTGAACCAATCTTTCCTAAAGAAATAGATCTTGTAAAGCTTGTAACTGACTTTGAATCTTGTAATAAAGAAATTATGACAAAATTTAAAGAATTTGATTATGTCCAACAGAAGTTAGGTAATGAGATATTAAAAGTTAAAGAGCAGCAAAAGACCATTATTTGCCTTGAAAATGTTAATAAGGCAAATATCTTGTCTTTGACGCAAATTTGTGAAAGACTTGAGCATAAAGTTACCTTACTCAATCAACCAGATGAGAATTCAATTTCTTTCCTAACTGGACAGTTAGGAGAATTGAAAATACAAGTTCAAAACTTGGAAAATTCAACTGGTCACAATGAATCTCTTTTTCAAGAACAATTGGAAAAAAGTGATAAAGCAAGACTTGAATTGAAAGAAGATATTCAATCAAGTATTAATAATATATCACTGAAAAATGAAGTGCCAAGACAGTCAACACCAATTCTTGACAGAAATGTGCTTAACTTGAATAATAATTTACATCATACAATTTCAAGTCATGATGTGGAAACTGCTTGCAATTTTAAAGACATTCCAAGATTAGAGGAATGGCCAACCTTCAGTGGTGAAGGAGAATATAATCATATGAAATTTATGAAAACAATTGATATGCTCAAAGAAGACTTGAACATACCAGACAAATTTATAAGTTCCAGATTACACTCATTATTTACCAAATCAGCAAAGAAATGGTAATATAAAATGAGACAAGACCATGGTAAACACTCTTGGCCTTGGTGGAAAGAACAAATTATTTCCAAATGGGCAAATGATTCCTGGAGATTTAGAACGGAAAATTCTTTTGAAGAAGCCATTTTTAATATTGAGAGGGACAGGCCCATGTCTTGGTTTCTTAAACAGAAGGACAGATTAACTGCCCTTCATCCTGATATTTCTGAAGCAATGGTACATAAAAGGATATTGAGAAAGTGTGGTGGTGACCTTGAGAATGCTATAAGAAGCAGATGTATTGAGCCTTGCTCTACAGAAGATTATATCAATGCTATGGAGGACATCACTACTAGAAAAAAAATTGGAAGAAATTGGTATAAACCCCCAATAGACAACAAGACTAGTGGGAAACCAATTTCAAAACCAAATAAACCACATGACAGACCTCCTTTGAAATGTCATAAATGTGGAAGTACATCTCATTTGGCAAACACTTGTCCAAAAAAGACAAGAGTCAATGAGATAAATGTTGAAAAAGTGGAAGACACAAAAGAAACTGATGTATCTTTACATGAAAGTGATTCTGAGCCTTCAGAAGAAGAAAAAACATCAGAAGAGCTTAGTATAGAAAATATTAATGTTTCTTTTGAAGTCACAGAGGTACATACTAATTTACCACAGTATAGTGATGAATGTATGGATCTCATACATGTGCAAGATGCCAAAATGCAAAAAACCAAACCTGCCAGAGGTAAAGGTTATACAGCTGGGTCATCTTGTATCACTGATATAGTGATCAACAATATAGAAGCCAAGATAAATCTTGACTCAGGTGCTTTTTGCACTTGTGTTGGAAAAGGTTATCTTGACAATATTGATACCAATCGGCAAAACAAATTGATGCCAATTGAAGGTATAAAATTCAGCAGTGCTAGCCAAAATATGCACCCTTTGCGTATATTTGAAGCAGAAATAATATTTCCTCACCCTGCAGGGCGTATAAGATTGAAAGTTGAATTTGTTGTTATGAATAATGGTACTTCACAACACTTTATACTTGGGAATGATTATCTCAATATTTATTGTATTGATATTAATAATCATAAAGACACGTATTTCACTATAGGGGAAAATAAAAGACAAAAATTTGCTTTTCCCCTAGAAAAAAGAGAAATCACTGTCATTAAAAAAGTGAAAAATGTTGATAAAGAAAATTTTGTGTCAGATCAGTTAATTGAAGCACAAATTAGTCCTGAATTAACATTAGAAATGAAGGAAGAACTTATTGAAATTTTATTCCAATACAGGGATGCCTTTGCTTCTGATAGTGAACCACTTGGGGCTATCAAAGGCCATGAAGTGGAAAGACCTTATCCGCCACTATTAAGAAGACCCGCTTACCCAGCTAGCCCTAGGGCTAGAGAAGCATTAGAGAATCATATTAATGAGCTAATGAAACTGGGGTTTCTTAGAAAGGTTGGTCACAATGAGGAAGTAGAAGTCACAACTCCAGTGATCATTACTTGGAATAATGATAAGTCAAGGATGGTTGGTGATTTTAGAGCACTGAATACCTATACTATTCCAGATAGGTACCCAATACCTAGAATACATGAGACTTTGACTCAATTATCCAAAGCAAGATTTATTACTTCCATGGATGCTCTTAAAGGCTTCCATCAAAATGTTTTAACAGCTCATGCTAGGAAATTATTGAGAATAACTACTCATTGTGGTATTTATGAATATTTGAGGATGCCTTTTGGTATTAAAAATGCACCCTCTCATTATCAGAGAATGATGAATACCATCTTCCCACATGAATTATCAGAGGGATGGTTAATCATTTATATTGATGACATTATCATTTGTTCAGAAACCTGGCAATTACTTTTAGAGAGACTTTCATTAGTACCTAAGAAGATTCTACAAGTGAACATATAAATCTCTCTTAAAAAATGTAATTTTGGGTTCCACAAGTTAAACGCTCTAGGACATGTAGTCTCAGGACTGAGCCTTGGTGTTGATAAAAACAAAGTGGCTGCAGTTTTACTGAAACAAATGCCTCAGAACAAAAGAGAAATGATGTCTTTCTTGGGGTTTTCCAGTTATTACAGGCAACACCTTAAAGATTTTGCAATCCATGCCAGATCATTATACAGAATTTGTGATCAAAAACCTGTTTTTGAAATGACACAGGAGAGAATTGAAGCATATGATAAAATCAAGTATGCCTTGACCAATGCACCATTATTATTAATGCCTGACTGGAAACTTCCTTTCAAGCTGTATATTGATGCATGTGGTGAAGGTTTAGGAGCTGCTCTTCATCAAGTTCAAATTGTGAATGAAAAACCTTATGAAGGTCCAATTTGTTTTATTTCAAGACAAATTAAACCTACAGAGGCAAGATATGGAGCTAGCCAAATGGAGTGCCTTTGCCTTGTTTGGGCTCTGGAAAAACTTCATTACTATCTTGATGGTAGTGTGTTTGAAGTAATTACTGATTGTAATGCAGTGAAATCACTTCTTAACATGAAGACTCCAAACAGACACATGTTAAGATGGCAGATTGCTATACAGGAGTATAGAGGCAATATGACCATAGTACATAAAGCTGGAAATATTCATAATAATGCTGATAGCTTAAGTAGATGGGCATTACCAAATACACCTGATAACCCTGCCTATGTTCCTACAAGTGCAGAACCTCAAATTCCAATTGAAGGAATTAATATCACAGATGTTGGAACAGAATTCTTTGAGGAAGTTAGAGAAAGCTATAAGCAAGATAAAAATTGCCATATGCTTACTACTCTACTTGAAAAAGATTGCAAAGATGCAGCATTGGCTAATTCTCTGGATGATATTTGGAAAACATCTTATGATAATGGAAGATTCCATTTATTTGATGGTATAATATATCATAGATCTAAACACACATGTGTCATGGTTTTATGTAGTAGAATGTTGATTAACACAATACTACTAGAGTGCCATGATAACATTTCTTCTGGACATCTGTCTGAAGACAGAAAAATGGAAAGAATTCAAACATGTGCCTGGTGGACATCTTGGAGAAAAGATGTCATTGAGTACTGTCATAGCTGTGATAGTTGCCAGAAAGCCAATAAAGCTACTGGTAGAACATTTGGTCTAATGATCCATATCCAAGAACCAAGTACCCCATGGGAAGTGGTTCACATGGATTGGGTAACTGCTTTACCACCTGGAGGTGATAAAAGCTACAATGCATGTCTTGTTATTGTAGACAGATATAGCAAAACACCAATCTTTTTACCATGTCATAAGGATGACACAGCTATGGATACAGCTCTTTTAATTTGGAACAGAGTCATAACCCATACTGGTCTCTTTAAAAACATTATTAGTGATAGAGACCCAAAATTCACATCAGCCTTATGGACTAATTTACATAAGCTTTTAGGTACAAAACTATCATTCTCAACAACCTACCATCCACAAACAGATGGGCTGGCAGAAAGAATGATTCAAACCCTTGAGGACATGATCAGAAGATTTTGTGCTTATGGCCTGGAGTTTAAAGATTCTGATGGCTTTACCCATGATTGGTGTACTCTTATACCAGCTTTGGAATTAGCCTATAAGACCTCTATCCATGCTTCAACAGGCAAGACTCCTGCAATGTTGGAAAAAGGATGGAACTCCAAACTTCCAGTTGATACTTTGAAAAAAGATCTGGTTGACATTAATCCAACTGCTTCAAGCTTTAAGCTACTGCTTGATAAAGTGAGACATCATGCAAATCAAAGCATGAATGATGCCTTTGAATATGCTAAGCAAAAATGGGATAAGAGTCATAAGACACCAGAGTTCAAAGTAGGGGACTTAATACTAGTTTCAACCTTGAACTTTAATAATATTAAAAGTCCAAAGAAATTGAAAGATTCCTTTGCAGGACCATTTATTATCAAAGCCCTTCATGGGACAAATGCAGTACAAGTAGAACTGTCAGGAGAGTTAGGAAACAAACATCCAGCTTTTCCTGTCAGTCTTGTAAAGCATTATACTTCAAGTGATAAGGAATTATTTCCTTTAAGAAATGAAACACCCTTAGAGGTACCCCCACTTGAGCCAAGTGAGGAAAAGAAGGTACTAAAAGTCTTGAAAGAAAGAAGACTTAGGGGGAAAAATTGAAAGAGAATACTTAGTCAGGCACAGAAATCCACAACATGAAGATGAGTGGATTGAAGAAGGTAAAATACCTGATTCCCAAAGGTTTCTCAGAAGATTCAGACATGAGAGAAGACCAATTCCTCAATAAAAAGTCTGAATTGTGTGCTTTACATACTTGAACAGTATAAGTAGAGAGGTTGGACAGTGGATTATACCCCCCCAAATAACTTGGGGGTATACTACAAAATAAAAATTGTTGTACAATTTTTTTTTGGTGGTAGGGAATGTGAGCCTGTGAGGTATGTATAACATACCCATAAGGCCACAAATGATTTTATAAACAGTTAAGTTTGTCTTAAACAGACTTTTTAATTGAATTTAAAATAAAAAATAACAGAAAATAAGTACAACTTTTTTTTGGATAAACAAAGTTATAAATATTATGTCATTTTTGGATTCTACACCAAAAATAACCTAGGGTACACCCATAGGGTGTTATACCCAAAAACACTTATTTCTTGAGTTATTGGAAGATTTAAGAATCTCACAGTACTAATGTAACTTTTTAACATTTTTTTAAATTGTTAAATTCAAGCTTAATTAAGCTTAAATTTAAAGTTGCATAAGGTTTATGCAAACTTACCAAAATTTTAGTTAAAATTGAGGTGTTGTGTATATTTACTGAATTGGCTAAGGATTTGCCATACAGAATGTAAATCCTGCGTGAGCTCAATTTAAAAGGGTTTAAGGCCATAGTATGGCTTTGAATAAATAAAAAGCCAAAATCCACGCAGAAAGGTGGGACAAAGCAAAAAGACCAAATAGAGCTGGGGTATCCCACTTTTTGGATCTGCAATGATTCAATTAAGGTTTTCCACCTGTATTGGAGGATTTTCAACCTTATTTAAACTTTAATATTAGACTTTGATCCAACCTTAAGGTTTAAACTGGTTTTATCCCAATTTAGACAGGAATTTCAAGCTGCCAAAGGGTAAATCCCAATATGCAGGCTTGAAATCAAGGTTTTAAGAACTGTCAAAGCTTAATAAAGCTTAAAAACCTTAATTAAGCTTAAAAATTTAAAGTTACAAGCATTGAAACCTTATCAAAAGCTAAGGTTTGGTGTGTATTGCTATTTTACGTGGAAAAATAGCAATAACTTCAAAAATTTATTAAAAATCCAATTCTTAATGGATTTGCTTGAAAATTTCACACAGCCTAGAATTTCATATTATCTACATATAAATTTAATTTTAAGTATCTTTTATAAATAAATTTCCTGGGTAATTAGCCTGGAAATTTACTCAATTAATTAAGCTCAAAGAAAATTATGATTTTTTTAAAAATTAATTAAAAATTGAGTTTAAGAGATTTCTGCTTGAAACTCTATTTTTCAGTTGTTCATGTGATGAAATTTAATATAATTAAGTTTATTTATATTGAAAACTTAAAATAACTAGTTTAAATGAGGATTAAAGTTACTCGGAGTTAAGAATAACACTGGTAACTTTGAATTGGAATTAAAAATAAGTTACCTTAAGTTAAGAACCTTATTTTTAAGCATGGTTTTTCAGTTTTGACCTGAGAACGCCCTCTATATTCATTATGAATCATGAGAGCTCCTCTGAAGACATAAAAAGAGTCTTTTGATTACTGTTTTTGTCCATAATCATTTTATCAATCCAATCATATTAGAAATTTAAACAGGTAAAGTTTTATTAAATATAAAATCTTATTATTAAAGTAATTCTTAGGTTAATTTATTCTCTATTAATTAAAATTAAAGAATTGAAATCATAGAATTTAGATTATTGTTGTAATCACCAATAATATATTTTCTTATATAAAATTAATCATTTTAAATATCTTTTAAAATCCACAATTTCCTCTTAAAAACTCTTTAATCATAATTTTTATCATAAAAAGTTGTTTTATATTTTAAATTATTGATTTTTGGCGTGTGTTTAACTTATAATTATTATTTAATATAATAACTGTTGTTGTTTGACTTGTTGTATTAAATAAATATTATAAATAAGTTTTCTCTAAAGTTCTATATTTTTTTTAATCTAGTATTAGTTTTTTTATATAGAATTTTTATTCTATAAGAATTATTTCTGCACAGTGTGTGTTTGATTCGTTTTATAAATAATATTTATATTATTTATAAGTGGTTAAATATTTATATTTTTCACGTGGAATTGTCTCATTAAGAGCTTTACACTTCTTATTGCTATAATTGTCAGTGACTATAACAATAATAGAATAATTATAATTTATTATAATTATTATATTTTTTTATTATTATATTATTATAATAATAATTCAATTTATTTTTTTATATAATTATTTTTAATAACTATATTTAAATTTGTGGTTATAATATTTTATTATATTATATTTTTCTACTGAGGACAGTCATAGTACTCTTGATATTGCTACTATTATCAAGAGTTTCATAGACAAACCTTACAGTAATATTGAAAATACTTCAATACCACATCATCAATACCACATAAAAGAATTGTGAAATTTTTTGTTTTTCTCACTTTCATTACAAAATAATGGGAATGTGAGAAATCCCATGTTACATAGACACTAAGAATAGTGTTATGTCTGCTTGTGACACTTAATATTATGGTATTCTTACATACACTTTTGGTACACCCATAGTGGATATCAGTCTTGAAGCCTGAGTTTCTATTTTTGACATGAGAATAGTCAAGGGGGACAAAAGACATCAAAGAGAGCCAGGGTACCCAACTTCTCAAGCCTCTGAGACATGGACAGATCGAAAACTTGAATCCATGGCTAATCTTGGCTCAATTAGTATACTGAAAACCTATGGGAGCTTGGTTACAAACTCAAAACTTCATTATATCATAAGAAAATAGCAAATAATCTGCTATTTTGACATGCCAAGGAGGTAAAGATCAACTTAGACTCCTGTAACCATGTAAATTCTTAATTACTTTCCATGGCTTACCCCAAAAAGAGTAATTAAAACTCTTTTTGGAGTAGTATCCATTGACCTACCTCATAGCAGCCAGCAATATAGTATTATTTACAATTCTATTTAGAAATGAGGTAAAAACTTCAAAGATTCATTAAAAATACAATTCTGAATGAATCTTTCTGAAAATTTCAGAAACAATTAAAAAAAGTATAAATCATCCAAAAACCAAAAAGAATCATACTTTTATAAGGAAAATTAAACGTTTTACTCACAGTCAATGTTTGATGATTCTATATGAAACATTGAATCTTCAAAAATTCACAGAAAATACAGTCTGTGATGAAATTTCCAATAAAATTGACAGAACTGAGAGATAAATGATTATTTTGAGATAAAAAAAAGTTTACTGTTTTTACTCCTTTTATTCTTAACCATAAATTGGTTGGTAGTCACATAAAAGCATCAACTAAGTAATTATTGTAATCTTATGTGACAACAGATGATGCAATCAATAATCCAAAAAGGTTTATTGTTTCCTCACTCACTGGGCTTTCAGTTTGCTCCATGGAACACCTCTGTGAGCTGTTTCTGACTTAAAAAAGGCCTCCTCTTTCTGTTTTTTCCAAAATGATCACATTATTCAATTATACCATTATTACCAACAAGTAAGTATTAGTTCATCTTTTCTTAAGTGTTTTATTATTTCAGAATCAATAAGAAAGACGAGAAATCATAGAAATCAAATATATATTGTTTTAATATTGTTATGAAGCCATTTTGATCCATTGAATCCACAATTATCTGTCAACGTTCTCTAATATTATCTTTTGATAAGTTCTTTGGAGTAGTAGTGAGCATTTGTCTTAATTCTTAATGTTTTTCTCTAGCAATTGTTTTCTTCAAGGATTATATTTATAATTGGGTGTTGGTAAAAGCACGTAAGCCCTTACTTGTTTTTACCATAAACTTATGTGTTTTTACCAAATTATGGCCAAAACATGTAATTTTATGGTAAAAACACGTAAGTGACCTAATTTCTTTTATAAAAATTCCTCAGGCTCAGTTTTGAGAATTTCAACAATTTTTTTTGCCATATTTTTTCTGACATGGGATGTGAAGGTCCCCAAATGTTTTCTATTTTGGGCAATTTGGTAAAATGGCCCATTTTGTTGAAAAAATTCATTAAATATGTTCCCACTTCTGAATTTCAATATTTTTTTTAAAATGAAGGTGAGAATGTTGAGAATAATAAACCAGAAGCCCAACATTTGGGTATTTTTTTTGCAAGAACATTTGTAGGCCCAAAAAGTCCATGTTTTTTTATGTTTTTTTGTTCATGTTTGTATTAAATTGAAAATGCCATTTATGACTTAAATTGAATTCAAAATATAATTTATGATGAGTGGAAGTTAAAATTTGATTTTTGGCATTAACAGTGCCATTTATCACATCAAAAGTGCCATAAATGGCATCACTAATGACATAATAATGCCCTAAATGGCATCAAGAATGACATACAGATGCCATTTATGGCCAGAAAATTTGCATAAATGGCATTACAGCAATGCCATAAATTGAATTTAATGGCCTTGACAATGCCATAAATGGCCTTAACATTGGCCTTAAAAATGCGATGAATGGCCTTAACATTGGCTTTAAAAACGGAATTAACGGCCTTAACTATAACATAAATGGCATCAAAAATGCCATTTATGGTGTTACATAAATGGGATTATGCCATTTATGGTGTTACATAAATGGCATTATGCCATTTATTGCATTGATAATGCCTTTCATGGTATTAGTAATTCCATTAATGGCATTGTTAATGTGGCATTATTAATGCCATTTATGGCATTAATGGCATCAGAAATGTTGCATTTTTAATGCCACACATGGCATTGTTGATGTCATAAATGGCCTTAATGGCATCAATAATATTTCATTGATAATGCCATTAATGGCACTGTTAATGCCATAAATGGCATTGTTAATGCCATAAATGGCATTGTTAATGCCATAAATGGCGTTGTTAATGCCATAAATGGCGTTGTTAATACCATAAATGGCGTTGTTAATGCCATAAATGGCGTTGTTAATACCATAAATGGCATTGTTAATGCCATAAATGGCATTGTTAATGCCATAAATGGCATTGTTAATGCCATAAATGGCATTGTTAATGCCATAAATGGCATTGTTAATGCCATAAATGGCATTGTTAATGCCATAAATGGCATTGTTAATGCCATAAATGGCATTGTTAATGCCATAAATGGCATTGTTAATGCCATAAATAGCATTGTTAATGTCATAAATGGCATTGTTAATGCCATAAATGGCATTGTTAATGCCATAAATGGCATTGTTAATGCCATAAATGGCATTGTTAATGCCATAAATGGCATTGTTAATGCCATAAATGGCATTGTTAATGCCATAAATGGCATTGTTAATGCCATAAATGGCATTGTTAATGCCATAAATGGCATTGTTAATGCCATAAATGGAATTGTTAATGCCATTTATAGCACTGTTAATGTCAATTATGGCACTGTTAATGTCCTTTATGGCATTTTTGATTCCATAAATGGCATTAATGGCATCAGAAATATTGCATTGATAATGCCATTAATGGCATAAATGGAATTTTTAATGCCACAAATGGAATTAATGGCATCATAAATGCCATAAACAGCCATATTTCATTTAAAAACCATCCCTTACGTGTTTTTACCATAAAATTACGTGTTTTTACCAATTGATGGTAAAGACACGTAAGCTCTTATGTGTTTTTACCAATTTGCTTACGTGTTTTTACCAATACCCTTATAATTACTCTTGAAAAAGATAATTATATATTAAAATAATTTCATTATTTCAATAAAGAAGCTCTATTAGTAAATAATTCTTGTAATTGATTCTTTTAGACAAGTACTGCTTACTGTTATAATCACCAGTTGTGCATGACAAGTAAAAGAAATAAATAAATAATTAATTAATTATTAAATTGTGGTTATAAGAAGTTTGATAATTATATTTCATAAGAACATTAATAGTACTGCTTATTAATAGTAATATTATTAACAGTTTCATTGGCTGTCATGCTTGTGCTCTGGTTTTGAGTCATAGGCTGACATACCCTCTCTCCAAAAAGGATCATCATTTATGATACTTTTCAGTCCTCCTAGAGGCCCTGAATCTCCTTAGGTGAAGGTTCCCATCTGGAATGGCATCCTATGAAAACCATTTGTCTTTATCTGCTGTCTGGATTTTAAATCTGACCAAGTATTACCTTTGGTATTTACCATTGAGTCTAATCTTCCTGGCCTTGATGATTTTCCTCACAGGGCCAGGGGAATCTTCCACTTCCACTATTCCTGGTGGCGTGGGACTTCTCTTCCTGGAGGGGAACTTATCCTCCTCTGTTTGGAAGTAAGGCCTAACCAGACTCACTGGGAATACTTGGTGTTTCCTAGAACGTTCCTCTGTGAATTTTACCTCCACTTCATTTTTCCCTATCAGTTTAATGATATTAAAGGGCCCTAAAAATGAGTCTCTCATCTTCTTTGGTCCCTTAATATTGCTGAAGTTGAGTTTGGACACTAATACCAGGTCGCCTTCCTTGAAGTCAGGTTCCATGTGAGATTTTTCCCACCTCTGTTTATTGTATTCTTTTGCCTCAGCTATGAACCTAGCAGCTGTATCAAAAGCCCTCTTTGACATATAATGGAAGTATTTATCTATTGGGTAGATAGTAAGAAGATTTTTCTTCAGGTGATCCACAGGCAATAGGGGGTTCCACCCTTTTTTCTACCAGTGAGGGTAATTTCCCTGTAGTGGAGTGCTGGCTTGTGTTGTAAGCCAGCTGGACTTCTGGTAGAAGGCTAACCCAGTTATGGGTGTATCCTTCATGGTATTTGTATTCCATGCCAGATGCACAGAATCTTCTGATGAGGTCCTCCATTTTTTGGATCGTCCTTTCAGCTAAACCATCTGTCTGTGGGTGGTAAGTTGTGGAGAATGGAAGTTTAGTACCAAGCATTTCATAAATGTTTGTCCAAAATTCTGATGTGAATTTTGGGTCCCTATCACTAGTGATAATTTTAGGGACTCCACAGGTGGATATTATGTTAGTCCAAAATAACAAGGCAGTATCCATTGCTGTGTCCTCCTTGTGACATGGTAGGCACCTCACACTCTTTCTGAACCTATCAACTATGATCAGGCAAGGATTTAAGTTTTCTTTGCCTCCTGGGACAAGTACTGTAACCCAGTCCATGTTGATGGTTTCCCATGGGTGTTTGGGTTCTTCTATGTGTTGAAGTAGTCCATACTTCTTCCCATGTTTTCTATTTGCCTTCTGGCATCTTTTAAAAGTGTTGATGTATTCACTCAACTCTTGTTCACATTTGGGCCACCAAGCTGTGCTTGCTACCCTCTCCATGGTCCTGTATTCACTCATGTATCCCATTTAGGGGAAGTCATGGCATTCCTGAAGGATGAGGGATATATGGTCCCTGTATAATACTGTAAGTGCACTTGTGTTCTTCTCTCTATGGTAGAGCAGGCCATATATAAGGAAAACCTTGTTGTCCTTATAGTCTCTCAACCAGGGTTCCTATAGCTGGGATTCCAGTTCTGCGCTCCTGTACTTCTGTTGGAGGAGTTGCAAAAATATGCCACACTGTTTGTGTTTGGCATATGTCTTCATTACTGCAATGAAGAACTCATTATGCAGTTCTGAGGAACTTATCCTCAATATGGGAGTTTCTGTACCTTCTGATTCAGCATTTCCGCTGTCTGGGGTACCACTTCTTGGTGCCAATTCAGAGACTCTGAAGTGTTTCCTCCTATCTATTTCCATGACATGGATAGGAATCTTGGCTTCTACTTCAGGGTCATAGGCTGGATTGCTTTTGACATTGTCCAGTGTCCATCTTCTGAGGCCATCTGCATTGGTGTGGCCTTTTCCCTCCTTTTATATGATGGTCATATTGCCTCTATACTCCTGGATGGATATTTTACACCTCAACATGTGCCTGTTGGTAGTATTAATGTTCAAGAGAGACTTCAAGGCTGTGCAGTCTGTGTAGACTTCAAAGACTGCACTCTCCAAATAATAGTGGAGTATCACTAGAGCCCAGACTAAGAATAGACATTCAATCTGGGTGGCCCCATACCTGGCTTCTGAATCTTTCAGTTTCCTAGAGATGTAGCATATTAATCCCTCTCTTGGTTCACCATCTACAATCTGTCTCTGGTGAAGGGCTTGTCCTAAGCCTTGGCTACATGCTGCATCTATGTATAAATTGAATGGTAGTTCAAAGTAAGGTAAGATGAGCACAGGTGCATTTGTGAGTTCATGTTTGATCCTATCAGATGCATCTCTTCTTTCCTTGGTAATCTCAAAAACTTAATCTTTTAAACATAACTTGTATAGACTACTAGCTATGTGGGCAAAGGCTTTGAGGTGGTTTCTGTAGTAGCTAGCAAGCCCAAGGAAATATTGCATCTCTTTTATATTCTTTGGTACTTGCTTCTGCAGTACTGCTTCTACTTTGTTCTGGTCTATGGCTAGACTAAGACCTGAGACTTTGTTTACCAGTGAAAGTAATTCTTGTTGGCCAAAATTTCACTTTTTAAGTGAAATTTTCAGATTAATGGGTGTGCACTTACTTAGTACTCTGTCTATGTACTGCACATGGTATTCCCATGTCTCTGAGTATATAATGATGTCATTAATATATACTACCATCCAGCCTTCCAATATTTCTTCCTTAAATATTGTGTTCATCATCCTTTGGAAGTGGGCTGGTGCATTTTTGATGCCAAATGGCATCCTGGTGTACTCATATATACCCATATGGCATATGATTCTGAGTAACTTCATGGAGTTTGGTTTAACTCAATTCTGGTGAAAGCCTTTCATACAATCCATTTTGGTTATATATTTGGCTTTTGCCAGATTTTCTAGGGCATGAGGTATCCTTGGTATGGGGTCCCTGTCAGCTTTTGTGTAGTTATTCAGAGATCTGAAGTCTCAACAGAGCCTAGAATTGCCATTATTCCAGGTGATAAGGACAGGAGTGGTGATTTCCACTATTTCATTGTGTCTTATCTTCCTGATGAAGTCCATGTCTAGGAGTGCATTGACATGTTTTTCAATTTCCTTCCTACTTTCCAGACTTGCTGGGTATGGAGGTCTTCTAAGCATGGGTGGATATGGTCTTCCCACACCCAGATCTAATTCTATATCATGGCCTCTGATTTTTCCTAATGGTTCTTAACCAATCTCAAATGCTGGTCTATTATTGCTTAGCATCATCAGTAAATTATGTTTTTGTTTACTGGTAAGGTTAGTGCTGAATTGACCCTCCCTGAATTCATTCAGTAATTTTTCTAGAGGGGTATGGGTAGATATTTGGTATATCTCAAGTAAAAATTTCCTTCCCTTGTTTGTACCAATAGTAATGTGCCTATTTTTACTATTGTAAATATCAATGCAATACATCCTCTGATAGTTGGTTCCCAGTAAAAACCCTTGGATGTGGGACTCTTCAAGCACAAAAAACTCTGGGTTGAGTTTGATATGACCTTTCCTATGGGGTATAGTTATCTCTTTGATTATGGCCCAAATGGAAGTCATCTTCCCTGATTCACTTTTGAAGTTCTTTGCCTTGGTTGGCAAGAGCTGTTTTTCCCAATTTGGGAATTGGTGATCCAGATAATTTCTGGTGACTATTGATTAGTGTGCTCCACTGTAAATTATCAATGGGCGTTGAGCATTTTCAATGAAAACAGTAATCTTTGTGGCTGTCCCATGTATGTATGCCATTCCTTTAGTTGATGTAACGAGGAACGTCTGTTCATCTTGTGTGTGTTTAAAAAAGTTCTTATTTGAAGTGTCCTGTGGCATGCCTGCATCAAGCTGTATGTCCTGAATTTCCAGTGGTGTTTCCTCTTGGTATTCCACTAAGAGTTCTTCTCTTGGGTCTTGGTCATCATAAGATTTTTTGCTGATGGCATCACCCATAGAGTCTGATTCAGAATCCTCTGTGGGGGATTCCTCCTCTAGGACTTTCTCAATGGCATAGACCTTCTTCTTTGACTTTGGAAGGTTGTTGGAATAATGGTATGTTGAACCACAATTGTGAAAAAATGTTTTCTTCTTAGCCACTTCTGACATCCTTTATCTGGGTTTGTGTTTGAACTCCATCCTGAAAGGTTGTTCCTCTTTGAAAAAAGTGCTTTTATATGGGCAATATTTCCCTATATTTGTTCTTTACCTTACATCTTGTAAGGTATTTGCAATCTAATATGGAGTGCAATTTTGGTTGCATCTACATTTCACTGGATGCTCTAGTTCTCCTGGAGTTTGTGATTCCTCATCTGATTGTTCATTTGAGGATCAATGGCTTTAAGTCTTTTATACTTTCTAAGACCCCACTCATATGGATATTTGTCCACAGAGTACTTGTCATTTTCAAATGACATGGTATTTTGCCATATCCAAGTACCATTGCTGTACTTTCGGATAATCTGACTATCCCACCATGGCCAGCTTCTTCTGAAATGTATTTCTTTCATCTCTGAATACCAAATACTAGCATGTCCTTTGAATGGTTTATTGAGTCTAGAAATAATTAAGTAGTCTGGTATGCTTGGTACATCAATGAAGAGTTCATCAATATAATCAATGAGTTCCATATGATCATATTCTCCTGCTCCAGAGAATTTGGGCCAGCTTGAGGCCTCTGGAAGCTGTTTCAAGGCTTCCTTCTCATAATAAGACATATTATCTCCATCTTGGTATTGGAATGGAGATATTGCCTTATTCACCAATACGGCATCTAGTTTGATGTCTTCTTGGTGGTATGGATTCTTCAAAGCATGGCCTTCTGTTTGGGGATTCATGTTTTTGTAGACATTAAACAATGTTTTTATGTCTTGGTCCAGAAACTCCCTGTCCCTTTTTCAATGATGTTGCTCCACAAAGACTTGATTCAGTCTTTTGTTGGTTTCTTCAGAGGCTTTTCTCAAATGAGCACAGCTCTCTTGGATGGCTTAAATTGTAGCCTCTTGTAAGATTGCATTTCTTTAAGCCTTTCATTTATACTCTTGAAATAATCAAGTTATTATTGAGTTTTCACTGAAAATTGCAACATTTGTAGCCATAGTTTATCACTGTTCAAGTTACTCTCAGGTGTAACAACATTATGTTCTTTCTGAGTGGGGGTAATATTTCTATTAATGGGGCTACTGATTCTAGAAGTATGTACAACTATTTATGGCTCTTGTGTACTTCTTTCACCAAGTCCAACAGCCTCTGGATCATTGGGTCTGACTCTCTCCTCCTTTGGGTGAAAGATGTCTTGTTTTTGCCCTTGTATCCTTGTCTTCTCCTGGAAACTACCTAGGATTGTGAAGATTGGTGACTCTTGGCCACTGATCTGTTGGTTCCTCCATGATGTGAAGCTACTGGGGAGCCGGTTTGGCCTACTCCTGGTGAGCCTGAAGGAATCTGAATATGCCCTGTCTGGGTCAGCTGTTCTTCTATAGCTTGGATAGTGGCTTGATTCTCCCTTATCCTGGTTGCCCTCTCCTCCAGAATTATGAACTGTCTGGTGAAATTCCAACCTTTGGTGACTACCATAAGGTCTTTGAAGTCTATCTCTTTGAGACGTATCTTCTGGAAACTTGCTCCAAGTTCAGCCCAGTGGGATGCTAGGTTGAACCTTTTGTTGTCCATGCTTCATTGAAAAAGGTCTTTGAGGAGTTGGTGGAGCTGAAGAACTTGATACATATCCTTCAAGTCCTCTGGTTTGAGGTTTCTGTTGAATTGGAAAGTGAATGGCAGAGTGGGTATGATTTCTCTCAATGTCTTGCCATCCACCACTGTGTCAAAGGTGTCCTCTTCCAGGTCTTCTGGTTCTGGACAAGCCTTCTCTGTCCTCGGGCTGGTTCCTTGGGATGACAAAGCTTCTGAGGTGTACAGGTGACATAGAAGTGTTTAAAAGCCGTCAACAACTTAATGTTCTTAGGGTATTTACCTTTGACTGTGCCTTGTACAAATTTGTTGTCTACTGCTTTTGGAAATTCTCTTTTAGAGGTTACAACTGGGTTAATGATTGTAATATTCCCTGTACCAGTGATTAAGGCTGGTTTACTTTGTATTGATGCAGAGGTTTGTGGTTTTCTACTCCTCTTAGTGGCAATTGGTGTGATAAGGCCTTTGATGTGCCTCTTTCCTTTCCCCTTGCTTCCCTCTGGTGTGTTGGCCTGTGACTGGGTTTCAAGTGGTATGAAATTTTCTTCCACTGAATAAAACAGGAAAAATAGGGCTTATTGTCAGTTAAGACTTCTTAAAATGCTGTTTGCACATCTAAGAATGGCCTCTGGGAAATATATTTCTATATTATACTCTTTTATTATGACACTGCAATCAAAAGCATTAATCATAAGCCTAAAAATACAGCTTTTGGATTTCTGGTACACTGTTTGTATGCCAGTATCTCACAGATTAGCTTGTAATTAACAAGTTTCATCTAACAGTGATTATGTAAAGGGCAATTGAAATAATCAATATACCCAACCACTCCTCTAATACTGTTGGTCTATAGTAAGAGAGGTGTCTCTTTTAATTAAAAAAGGACAGTATTGATGGCTTAAGATTTTTTAATATGTAAAACAGGCCAAAAATAAGGGTTTTGTGGTGATTAAATTATAATAAACCACACAAAAATGCAATTAAAGTAGAAAAACATAGTAGTATATGGTCATATACCACTCAAAAACAATCATAAGAGATATCTTATATTATTTTTTAAGGAATTTTTACACCTAAGAATAAGAAACAATAGTGTCATAATCAAGAACATAAAAGAAAATACACGCTTTTGGCATAAAAAGGTCCCAAAAATTCAAAAAAACACATCCAGGTCCCCAAAATGTCAGGCTGAATCTATGATAAAGCTAAATTTGACTAATTGAAAGCTTTAACTATGACTGTGACACAGTGAAAATGATTTAGAAAATAGGGGGTTTGATGATAATAAAGGTTGATGATGAGGTATACAGGGCTTTACTATTAAGGAATAGTGGTGGTGAGTGCCGTTGAAAGCCCTGGGTGCAATAATTATCAGTTTGTTTACTATAATAACTACTACAATAATTAATATTATAATTACACCCTGTTTATTTTACAGGAGTATAGCTGTTTTTTGCAGTTGTACTATGTAGGAATTCAAGAGCAGGATGAGGAAACATATTCTGGTGGAGAAAAGGCCCCTTTTTCTCCTAAACTTGGGTGAAAAAGTAATCTAGACCTTTCCATGTAGAGTAGATGAAGATTTTTCACTTCCAAAGACTGGCTTGGGGTTTTAAAAATGCCTGTATAGAGTGTATTGGGCTCAGGTGTGGTTTTGAAACTATATCTGGCCAGTTTTCACCAATACAGGGTGAAAACCTTCATCTGGGGACCACACAGCCCTCTTCTGACGTGGATGATGTGTAGAATCCTGTACAGAACCGGTATGGGACCCCAGTATTGAATTAAATATGAGGTATTGAAGAATAAAAATGCATCTTTTTTTTTCGACACCTCATAATAATAATTATGGGATATTATCCCATGGCAAGGCTGTATTAGTCTAACTGTGAGATTTTGACCTTAAAGCTGCTATAAATTTGTCAGTTTTTGAGATATAAAGCTCAAATTTGGTTCATTATGTAGAACTTGATGTGGTATACACAATGATACCTCATTTGATATGGCTATCATTAAATATGGCAAAGTTATGCCGCGTACAAGATTTTTTGTACATATGTATGGGGCTTATTTTCCCCATAACCTTTGTCTAGATAGGATATGGGGAAATGGATGGCACCATCAGATAGGCCTGATTGTGCTATTTCCAAAAGGACTCCACTTTAGGTATCTCACACTAAAACGGTAGAAGTTAGATGAGGGGAGAATATTTCATTCACCCTTATTTTACCTTATTTTGGACATAACACCTGTAGTTCTGGTGCTAGCTCAATTTGGCTAGTACCATTGGAAAGCCCTGAATTAGATCTTAAATTTGAATACCAATTTGATGGGGTTGAGCGTCTTCCTCTAGATTTCAGATGAGAGGTGAAAAATAAGGTTTATGCTCAGCAACAGCTTTGAGCAGGAATAACTTTGCTATTCCTTGTCCTATGATGGTGGGACTTGTGTATTTGGAAATTGGTGGGTTTCCTCTTTCGATTTATGACTTTTGAGCTTCTTTGGCTCAGTTCCATCTTTTGTTGGTATCTTGGCTTTACCATTGGTTTATGGTATTTGGCTGTCATGCTTGTGCTCTGGTTTGAGTCACAGGCTGACAGAAACAATACGGAGAAGGAAAAATTCTTGTGTAGCCACCAATTTTCTCCCTTCAAAAGTGGAATTTACTCTAATAATTTGTGAGAAACACATCAAAAGTAAAAAATCCAATCAGGAAATCATTGAATCCTGCTGTGGACCAAAACAAGGGATGGCATTAGCCATTTTTACCCATTTCATTCCTCTAAGCCACCCATTACTACAGGAATGGCTGATTTTAGCACTTAAAAAATGTCATAATGTGTTTAAGAGTCATTGAAAACAATTAAAGCTGCATTGGTGAAACGTTTTTGAGCTTAAGGGTAGTTTTACCCTCTTGGAAACAGTTAAAACTGACCTGGTTGGTATCAAAACCTTGTCATAAATTGGGTCACAGACCCTATGATTCTGTGAGCTTGTGAGATATATATGACATACCCATGAGGCCACAAACAAATTTCTATACAGTTGATTTAATCTTGAACAGATTTATAAATTGTATTTAAAACAAAAAATAACAAAAAATAAGTATTTTTTTTTTGGATAAACAAAGTTGGGGTGTTTATGTCATTTTCTGATTCTACAAAAAGAATAACCTAGGGTATACCCATAGGGTGTTACACCCAAAAATTGATATTTCTTATGTTATTAGAAGATTTAAGAATCTCACAGTACAATTGAAAATTTTTGAACATTTTTTTAAAATTGTTAAATTTAAGCTTAAATAATATTAAATTTAAAGTTGCTTGAGGTTTATGCAAAGTTATCAAAATTTGAGCTAAAATTGAGGTGTTTTGTATATTTACTGAATTGGCTAAGGATTTTCCATACAGAATGTAAATCCTGCATGAGCTCAATTTGAAGAGGTTCAAGGACATAGTATGGGTTTAAATAAATAAAAGGGCAAAAACTATGCAGAAAGGTGGGACAGAGGAAAAAGACCAAATAGAGACAGGGTACCCAACGTTTGAGATCTTCAGGGACTAAACTGGATTTTTTCACTTGTATTTTAGGATTTGCAACCTTATTTAAATTTTAAGCTTAGACTTTGATGAAAAATTAAAGTTTAAACTGGTTTTGCACCAATTTAGACAGGAATTCCAAGCTTTCAAAGGGTAAATCCCAATGTGCAAGCTGTTAATCAAGGTTTTAAGTACTGTCAAAGCTCAAAAAAGCTTAAAGGTTTGAATGTATAAGTGTTAAAACCTTATCAAAAGTCAAAGTTTGGTGTGTATTGCTATTTTACATGGAAAAATAGCAATAAATTCAAAAATGTATCAAAAATACAATTCTTAATGGATTTGATTGATAATTTCACACAGCTTATAATGTAATTTTATCTTTGTATAAATACAATTTTGAGTGTTTTTCTAAACAGGTATAATTGTTAGTAAGAATTTAAGTTAATATTTTTAATCATTCTTAAAGAAAATCAAGATTTCTTCAAAAAATTTAATTAAAAATTTAATTTAAGAGGTTTCTTCTTGAAACTTTATTTTAAGTTTTTCATGTGATGAAATTTAATATAAATAAATTTATCTTATATTTCAACTTGGAATGATTAATTCAAAAGAGAATCAAGGCTATCTGGCGTTAAGAATAACATTGGTAACTTTAAATTGGAATTAAAAATAAGTTACCTTAAGTTAAGAATGTTATTTTTAAGCATGGTTTTTCAGTTTTGACCTAAGACTTCCC
This sequence comes from Austropuccinia psidii, assembly GCA_023105745.1. Classification (NCBI taxonomy): domain Eukaryota; kingdom Fungi; phylum Basidiomycota; class Pucciniomycetes; order Pucciniales; family Sphaerophragmiaceae; genus Austropuccinia; species Austropuccinia psidii. The sequence goes on from JALGQZ010000001.1 coordinate 6,289,337, forward strand.
TCTATATCAATCATAATTCAATCAATTAGACACTTTAAACAGGTAATATGTTATTCAATATAAAATCTTATATTACTAAATTAATTCTTAAGTTATTTTACTCTTTATAAACTATAAATAGATAATTGAAATAATATGATTTAGATGATATTTTTTTAATCACCAATAATAGATTTTATCATAGAAATTATTTTCTTAAAGTATCTTTTAACTTCACAAATTTTCTTCATAGAGACTTTATTCTGATTTTGTCATAAAGAGGCTGTTTTATTCTTTTAAAACATTTTTTTTGGTGTGTTTTTATCTTATAAGCATTATTTAATACCATAATTGTTGTTTTTTGACTTGTTATATTAAATAAATATTATAAGGTAGTTTTCTCTAAAGTTCTCTATTTTTTCAGCTAGTATGAGTTTTTTATATAGAATTTTTCCATAAGAGTCATCTCTTCACAGTGTGTGTGATATTTCCTTTATAAAAATCATTAATATTCTTTATAAGTGGTTAAATATTAATATTTTCCATGTATAATTGTCTCATTAAGAGTTTTATAATTCTTATTATTATAACTGTCAGTGACTAAAGTAACAATAGAGGAGTTATAATGTATTATAATTATTAATGTTTTTCGTATTATTAAATAATTTGAGAATAATTGAATTATTTTTTAAATTTAATTATTCTTAATAATCATATTAATTTTTGGCTATAATGTTTAATTATTCTATATTTTCTACTGAGTACAGTCATAGTACTCTTGATATTTATTACTATGATCAAAACTTTCATAGACAAACCTTATAGATTCAATTCCAGGTCAGACAAAATAAAGTTTAAAAAGAATTTTGACATCCCAAACATTTCAGAAGGTAATTTGTATCAGTCTGGCACCCTTTAAGCCAAAATCCCTTCCCCCCAAAAGATTTAGTCTTTCAAATTGAATCTATTGCAATTCTTCCATTTGAATTATGCTTACATCTTTACATATAGACTCAAATTAAAAAATTAGAGCACACCAATGTTACTGTTTGTTCCTAATATATAAGCTTAAGTCTGCTTATCTAATACACATACAAACTTTGAAATTTCAATTAAAAATAACTCAATTCCTAATAAATTCCAGACTAAAGACCACAGCTTATGTTTAACACAAGAATTGATAGTTTAAACCACATTTGGTGTGAATTAATTTAAAGTTTTGAAAATTTTGAGATTTTAATACAGGAAATACTTGAGCTTAATTTAAGCTCATTTAGAGTTGAGCTACAGAAATTTCATCAAGAGGTGACCCCACCTGAACTTTCATGAGAAATCTAATCCTAAAGAAAATTTCATGGGTTTATTAATTGGATAAGAAGTTATAATAAGTCTTATCAAATTGTTTTCCAAAAATTATTTCATTTTTGAAATATTTATCAAGAATTTGATTTTACTTTATTGTTTGGGAGAAAATGATATTTTTTTTACAGATTTTGTTATATTTCAACATTTATATAAAGTCAGTAGTATTTCAATTTTATCTTAAATATTTTGAATAAATGACTATAGTATTCTCAATTATTAATAATATCCAAATTTGGGGTCTTTTGGGTATATGAAAATACCTTTAAGGCTCACAAGTATACTGGTAGGCACTATATAGATTGAAGTGATGATTAGATGATTATAGGTAAAGAGAGAAACAGTATCCTTCTTCTCTGTAGACAAAAACTCAAAGAGGAATTCAAAATAGTAAATGGAAAAGCACATAGATGAGAAAACTTGTTTTATTTGTATCTATCTTTACATCACTTCTTGCTTTGTAGCAAGATGATAATGACTTAATTATGTGATTTTATATAGATACCAACCCATTTATGGTTAAGAAATGATTAATTTGACACTTTAATTTTTTTTATTGAAAAATTAACCTTTTTCCACAAATTCATTAATCTAATTGGAAATTTTTCAGAATTTTGTAATTTCTGTGAATTTTTGAAGATTCAGTGTTTCATGCAGAATTCTCAAAAAGGGACGGTAAGTAAAATTTTTAATTTGAATAATTAAGTAAATTTTTTTTTTGGATTCAGTGAGGAGTTCAATCTTCTATATTTCTCCCCAATTTCTCAGATAAATCAATCAATAATTGTAATTTTAATGAATTATTAATTTTTTAACTCATTTTCTACATGGTTCAGGAAACTGGTTTCCTTCAGTTAGATCCATGGATGCCAGTCCAAAGGCGCTTTAGATAGTAATTTTAAGATTATAAAGGGAAAATAATCAATAATAGGCATCTTTAAAGGAGTGAAAGGTTCTTTTACCTCCTTAGAAAGTCAAAAACCTAGATTTGCTATTTTCTCATGATTTAATGAGAGTTAGCCTTAGTAAAAAATTTGAAAAGTGATTTAGTAGACTAATTTGATCACAAAAAGCTGCTGGTTAGAGATCTGGAGCTGTACTCACCTCAGAGGCTTCTAAAGATTGGTAAACTGGCCCTCCTTGATTTCTTTTGCCTTGTCTGGCTACCTTCTACGCCACAATATTAATTAATCCTTGAATATGGACATACAATATCTGTGTAAAAATAATTTAAGTAATAATAAAGCATTTTCAAGTCCTAGAAATATGCATAACACAGAAATTAGTGTACAGGTAATATGCCATTTGTCAGGATCAAATGAATGTGGCATAAAAATGCAATGAAAAAAAGGTTTACACCAATCCTCTATGTGATATTCATTCTGAGGTGTTGAAGTATTTTAAATATTACAACCTCATAGAGTCGATTCATTATTATGCACCATATGAAGTTACCCTGAAGAAAGCTTTGTGTAGAATTTAAATCTGGCCTCAGATCCATAGTTTAATTACTCAAAAAAGGTTCTTCATTTTCTATTTATAGAAAATGATGAATTTTGAATATGTAGATGATCAATAGGTTTCTAATATTTGAAGATTTATTCAAAGTTATCTGTGGCTTATTTTGGTATGTGACATATAAATGAAGGCTCACTTTCCCTCCCACAAAAAAATCAAATTGTACAAAATGTTTATGAGAAAGGGAAAATAAAACCACAGAGGGGGGTAAAGGTTCACTGTGCATCCCTCTCATGCTACTAAGATCCAGTAAAGAAAGAACAATTGCAGCTATAGTAAGGCATTGAGACTTCTTTCATAACTAAATCTTTTCAGAGATGTATCTGGGTAAAGTGTATCTTTTCAGCAGCCATTAATCTTCTGGGGATGGGGTTCTATACCTGACTAATTATTTTCTGTAAATTATGCCCATAAACATCCTCTGTTTAAACACTTTGGTTATTATTTCAGTGTAATTGTCGGCCTGTGACTCAAAGCCAGAGCACAAGCATGATAGCCAAATACCATAAACCAATGGTAAAGCCAAGATACCACCAAAACATGGAGCTGAGCCAAACCAGCTCAAAAATTATCAAACAAAAGAGGAAACTCACCTCTTTGAAAATATAAAAGTCCCATCATCATAGGACAAGGAAGAAGGAAGTTATTCCTGCTCAAAGCTGTTGCTGAGCATAAAACTTAATTTTCACCTCTCATCTGAAGTCCAGAGGAAGACGCTTAACCCCATCAAATTGGTATTTAAGTTTAAGCTCTAATTCAGGGCTATCCAATGGTACTAGCCAAATTAAGCTAGCATCAGAATTACTCAATTCATGACCAAAATAAGGTCAAAAAAGGGGGAATAAACAATTCACTTCTCATCTAACTTCTACAGTTTTAGTGTGAGATACCTAAAGTGGGGTCTTTTTGGAAAGGGAACAATCAGGGATATCTGATGGTGCCATCTATTTCCCCATATCTCATTTAGAACAAAAGTCATGGGGCAAACAAGCTCCTTACAGATTTTAAGCAAATCATACATATGTACAAATATTCTTGTACATGGCCTAACTTTGAAATATTTAATGATAGCCATACAAAATGAGGTACCATTGTTTAGAACACATCCAGGGATACGCAAAGAGAAAAATTTGATCTTGATATTCAAAAACTGACAAAGGTATGGCAGGTTTAAGGACAAAATCTCACAATTAGACCAATACAGCCTTACTGTTGCATACCCTTCCATAATTATGATTATGAGGTGTCAACCAGACAAAGAAGCTTGTTTATACTTCAATAACTCATAGTTTGGTCAATACTGGGGTCCTCTACAGGTTCTGTAGAGCATTCTATGCGTCATACACATTGGAAGAGGGCAATGTGGTCTCCAGATGAAAATCTTCACCCTGTATTGGTGAAAACTACCCAAATGTGGTTTCAAAACTACATCTGAGCCCAATACCGGATATACAGGCCAGTCCCTGGAAGTGAAAAATCTTCACTTCCTCTATGTGGAAAGGTCTAGAAGCCTTTTTCACCCTATTTTAGGATAAAAGGGGACCTTTTCTCTACCAGAAAAGGTTTCCTCATCCTGCCCTCGAATTCCTATGTAGTAAAAACATCAAAAACAGTTATAATCTTGGAAAAGAAATCAGAAATGGTTAAAATTTTAATTATTTTAGTCTTTATTATTGTAACCCAACAGGTAAAGCTGCACCCGGGGCTTTCAACAGTGTCCACCACCACTATTACTCAATAGTAAAGCCCTGAATATTATTTTATGAACCCTTATTATTTCAAACAAATCTTTTTTATACCATTTTCACCATATCACAGTCATAGTTAAACCTTGTAATTAGTCATCAATAAGCTTCATCATAGACTCAGCCTGACAGTAATCTTGTTCCAATTGGGGATATTGGAAAGGTGTTGGGTTTTTTAGGGGAAAACAATTCTTGGTTAATTAATATTCCTTAAGTATACTGACATAAAAAATAGGACTGTTATTCTTCTTTGAGATGTACTTGTACTGAATCATATCCATGAAGTGATTTAGTAATGAAAGTTCTTGTAATAAAACCTTTAAACATGTTGGTTCCTTTAATATGATGAAAATTCAAGGCTGAAGCAAAGACTAGGTTTCTTACATCAAAGTTGGTGTAATTGATTTCCCATTTTTATACATTTTATTGAGATCATCAAGGGTTTATGCCTTTTTATTGAATCTTTACTTATTCGAATGGTTTTTAAGAATTTATTTTTAATTGATATTATTAAAATAAGTTTTATAAATTAATTATTGAGCTTTTTGGATAGGTGGTCTTATCTCAAATACTGAAGATTTCTTACCATGGTATTTTCTCCTTTAAGAATACCATTTGTTAGCTGATATGTTAAATAATCAGTGTAATCTGGCATTTATCTCTTCATCTGGTATGATGAGGTCCTATCTAAACATCAATTATTCTCATCAATCTAATATGATTATATTCTCCCTTTTCACTAAAGGTGAGCTATTATTCTATTCATGGGATGTCGTGAAAGTTAAAGGAAATTCACAACTCTGCATGATTACTTGAATTTGTAGAATTATTTAAATATTTATTATGAAATTTAAACACATTTCTACCTAGAATGGGTGTATAGTTTCTTGGTAACTCATGCTTCAAGGAGATATTATGAATGATTGATTGAATATCTTCTCTAAATACAAGTATTCCTGTGAGCCTTGAGGCATATTTTACATACCCAAATAGGCCACAATTATCTTTAAAAGGAATTCTGAACTATGTATGACCTACAAGTCATGCATATATTCAAAAGTCATAATTTTTGATTTCAGAAAAGATGAATAACTTTTTATTGAGTAAGTAAATCCATGGATTCAAGGCCATATTTGGATTCTACACAAATCTTCACTTAGGGTAGCTCCATAGAGTGAATAAGCTCAAATTAACTCTTTGAGGTGGTGATATGGAAAATACTTCAATACCACATCATCAATACCACATAAAAGATCCATGAAAAGTTTTGTTTTTCTCAATTTAACAAATAAAACTGAGAATGTGGGAAATAACATGTTACATATACACTAGGAATAGTGTTATGCATGTTTGTGGCACTTAATAATATGGTATTCTTACATGAGCCTTTGGTACACCAACAGTGGATATCTCACCTTAATCCTGAATTTCTATTATAACGTAAAAATAGTCAAGGCGCACAAAAGACATCAAAGAGAGCCAGGGTACCCAGCTTCTGAGGCCTCTGAGGCTTGGACACCTCCAAAGTTTGGATCCATGGCTGATCTTGACCCAATTTTTAATCTGAAACCTTTTGGGAACTTGGTTACCATGTCAAAACTTCATTATATCATAAGAAAATAGCAAATAAGCTGATATTTTGACGTGCCAAGGAGGTAAAGAGCAACTTGGACTCCTGTAGCCATTTCAATTCTTAATGAACTTCCATGGATAAACCCCAAAAGAGTAATTAAAGCCCTTTTTGGACTATTATCCATTGAGTTACCTCATAGAAACTAGCCATATAGTGCTATTTGCAATTCTATGTAGAAATGAGGTAAAAACTTCAAAAATTCATTAAAAAGACAATTCTTAATGAATATTTCTGAAACTTTCAGGACCAATTAATAACTTTATACTTCATATAAAAACCAAAATTAATCATAATTTAATAAGTAAAATTAAAAGTTTTACGTACAGTCCATTTTTAATGATTCCATGTGAAATACTGAATCTTTAGAAATTCACAGAAAATACACTCTGTGATGAAATTTCCAATACTATTGATAAATTTGAGAAATAAATGATTAGTTTGGAATCAAAGAAGATTTACAGTTGTTAATCCTTTTATTCTTAGCCATAAATGGGTTTGTAGTCACATAAGAGCTTCAATTAAATAATTATGATAATCTTACGTAACAACAGATGAGGAAATCAATAATCCAGAAAGTTTTATTGTTTTCTCACTCACTGGTTTTTCAGTTTGCTTCATTGCACACCCCTGTGAGCTGTCTTAGACCTAAAGGAGGCCTCATCTTTCTGTTTTTTCCAAATCATCACCTTATTCCATTATACCTGTAACAACCATCCATCAGGGGTAAGGGTATTCATTCATACACCCACTCAAACACCCCAAATCAGCAAATCCAGTATCTGCATCAGCATGCAGTTTCAGCAATCTTCATTCTGAAACATGCATACAGCTTGGTACCTCAATACAGCCTGTCAATACCTGTACAGGCTGGATTCACCCAATACAGTTTCAATACACCAATATGGAACTGTATGATCACTCAAATACACCACACCTCTTGTACAGGTTCTGTACAGCTGTACAGGACCTGTATTGGCCAGACTCAATTCAATCATCAATTATTCTCATGAAAATTCTTCCTCTGGATCAGGGCTGGTGATTCTCACATATACCAGCCCCTCTTTCTCCCCCCTGGGGACTTTTCCCCAGTTAATTAATTTAGTTGATTTATTATTACTTGAATATTCTTACCCTTATATTTTTGGGTATTATATTTATTTAATCTTAAGTTAGTCTTTGCCTTTTTTCTTTCTTTGCCTGTACAGTATGAGTTGGGTGGCCATATCCTTATTAACCCTCCTCTTTCCATTCTGACAGGTTGAAACAGTGGACTTGGACTTGTTTGTGGTTGGCTCTTCTTTTTCTTACTCTTATTCTTTGTTGCTGCTTTCTTATTTTATTCTTTTAGTAATTCATTATTCACACTCTTAAGTGTATCCATTCTTGTCTTACCCTTGAGCCCTCCATAAGTGAGTCCCAGTTTACTGAGTGCCAGGCCCTCTTCACTTCGAAGAGCCCCTGTGACATTAAATTAATTAACTCATATTTTATTCTTTCTTTTCATTCATTATATTCATCTCTTTTTATTCATCAAATTATGATTCCTTAATGACTTTATGATTATTAATGATCATGATTTTTCTCTCTTATCAATTTTTCATCTCACTCATTTCATTCTTATGAAAATTGATTCTTTTTCTTTTCTTAATCATTGCTGACCATTTCATCACTTCATTTTATTTTTTATCAATCAAAATTTTTTCTGTGTTCTTATTCAGGTTTTATCTAGGAATTATTGATTGGTTTAATTGATTGGATTATTCATTGGGATTCATTTGGGTTATTGATTCAGGATTTATTGGATTTATTGACTTTGAACTCCCAAGATATTGATTGATCCTCAAGAATTGATTTTGATTATTGATTTGATTTGACTCATCAAGATATTGAATTGATTTCTGAAGATTTTGAACTGATTGATTGATTCCTCAAGACTTGATTTCATATTGAAGACATTTATTGATTGATTATTGATTTAATATTGATTGATTATTGATTTCCTCAAGATTATTGATATTTGATTTGATTTGATTGTTGATTGATTGAATTTATTTGACTGTTGATTGAATTTGATTCCTCAAGATTTGAATTGATTCCTCAAGATTCATCAAGATTTTATTGTGATTGATTTGGCCAAATTTGATTATTCTTCTTAATACCATCAATTTTATTTCATTATTTCAAAATGCCAGTTCAGCATAGTCCCCCAGCCAAAAATACTAGATCCCAAAGAATTCAAGCTGTTCTCACTCCTACAGCAAGGGCTCCTCTTGACCGCACACCATCAGTTCATCAACTGAGTGTAAATTTAGACAGAGGACCACCAATGGAAGGAGCAGCACCCTCAAGAAGAGGTGGAATGAAATCTAGAAGATCAAGATCTTTCTCTGGACTTTTGGGTGGCTACCCTGGCATGTCTGAAGGTGCAAGAGCAAGACAAGGGGAAGTTGAAGATGAAGAGGGGGAAGAGTCTGTGGAAGAGGAAGATTCTGGGGAAACTGAAGTGGCAGATGCCTTGGCAAATGCTCCAGAGGTGCCTCAGGGTTTGTAAGATGTGACTATGAAACTGATGATAATATTACTATTAATCAACAGTACTATGTCTGTTCTTATGAAATATAATAATAAAATATTATTATAACCACAATTAAATAATTAAAAAATTATTTCTTTCACGTGTTAAGCACTACTAGTGATTTTAACAGTGAGCAAGTAATTGTCTACAAGAATCAATTACAAGAAGAATTTAATAATAAAAACTTCTTTATTAAAATAATAAAATTATTTTAATATATAATTATCTTTTGCAAGAATAATTATAAAGACAATTCTTGAAGAAAACTATTACTAGAGAAAAACTTTAAGAATTAAAGATAAATGACTCACTTATACTCCAAAGAACTTATTGATAATAAAAGTAGAGAAATTTGACGTGGAATTGTGGATTTAAGGGATCAAAAGGATTTATAACAGTATTACAACAATATATAGTTGGATTCTATGATTTCACGTCTTTCTGATTGATTCTGAAAGAATTAAAACACTTAAGAATAGTTGAACTAATACTTACTTGTTGGTAATAAAGATTAATAAATTGATAAGATGATGATGATAAAACAGCAAGAAGAGGCTTCTTTTAAGTCAACAACAGCTCACAGAGGCGTGCCATGGAGCAAACTGAAAAACCAGTGAGTGAGAAAACAATAAACCTTTTTGGATTATTGATTGCATCATCTGTTGTCATGTAAGATTATCATAATTACTTAATTGATGCTTTTACGTGACTACCAACCCCAATATGGTTAAGAATAAAAGGAGTAACACTTGTAAATCTTCTTTTATTCTAAAATAATCATTGATTTCTCAAAGTTATCAATGTTATTGCCAATTTCATCACAGGTTGTAATTACTGTGAATTTTTGAAGATTCAGTGTTTCACGTAGAATATCCAAAAATGGACTGTAAGTAAAACTTTTAATTTTACTAGTAAAACTGTAATTCTTTTTGGTTGTACCATAGATAATACAGTTCTCCTTTAGTCCTGAAAGTTTCAGAAAGATTCATTAAGAATTGTATTTTTAATGAATTTTTGAAGGTTTTACCTCATTTCTACGTAGAATTGCAAATAGCAGTGTTTTGCTGGTTGCTATGAGGTAAATCAATGAATATGGGTCCCAAAAGGGTTTTAATTACTCTTTTGGGGTTTATCCATGGAAAGTCATTAGTAATTGACATGGTTACAGGAGTGTAAGTAGCTCATTACCTCCTTGGCACGTCAAAATAGCAGGTTATTTGCTATTTTCTGATGTTTTACAGTAGTTGTAACTTGGTAACCAAGTTCCCAAAGAGTTTTAGTTTACCAATTGGGCCAAGATGAGCCATGGATCCATGCTCTGGAGCTATCCACGCCTCTGAGGCCTCAGAAGTTGGGTACCCTGGCTCTCTTTGATGTCTTTTGTCCCCCTTGCCTATTTTTTACGTCAAAATAGTAATTTAAGCTTAAAGTGAGATATCCACTATGGGTGTACCAAAAGTCCATGTAAGAATACCATGATATTAAGTGCTCAAAACATGCATAACACTATTCTTAGTGTATATGTAACATGGGATTTCTCACTTTCCCATTATTTTGGCTAAAAATCAAGAAAAACAAAAATTTTCACGGATCTTTTATGTGGTATTAATGATGTGGTATTGAAGTATTTTCCATTTTACCACCTCAAATACTTAAATTGAGCTTATTCACTCTATGGAGCTACCCTAGGTGAATTTTTGTGTAGAATCCAAATCTGGTCTTAAATCCATGGATTTACTTACTCAATAAAAAGTTATTCATCTTTTCTGAAATTGAAAATGATGAATTTTGGATATATGCATGACTTATGAGTTTTGCATAATTCAAAATTTCTTTTTAAGATAATTGTGGCCTATTTGGGTATGTAAAATATACCTCAAGGCTCACATTCCCTCCCACCAAAAAATAAAATTGTACTACAATTTTATTAGTGATAAAAAGAATAAGGCCCCAAAAGGGGGTTAATGTCCACTGTCCAACCTCTTCACATTACTCAGATCAAGTAATTTAAAGCACATTTATAGACATATTCAGGCTTGTGGCCTTCTTTCATGTCTAAATCTTCTTAAGAGTTTATCTGAGTCAGGTATTTCTGATTCTGCCATCCATTCATCTTCATGTACTGGATTTCTATATCTGACAAGATATTCTCTTTGATTTTTACCCCTAAGTCTCCTTTCTTTAATGACTTTCTTTATCTTTCTGTCTTCATTCTGTTCCACAGGGGGCACAGTTAAAGGAGTTGGGTTCCTTAAAGGAAACAATTCTTTGTCAGCTGGTTGATAAGGTTTTATCAGGCTGACTGGAAATGTGGGGTGTTTATTTTCCAATTCACCACTCAATTCCACTTGAACTGCATTGGTTCCATGTAAGGCAACAATAACAAAAGGTCCTACATAAGAATCTTTAAGTTTCTTTGGGCCTTTGATATTATTAAAATTCAAGGTTGAAACTAGAACTAAGTCCCCTACTTTGAAGTCTGGTACTTTATGACTCTTGTCCCACTTCTGTTTTGCATAATCAAAAGCATCATCCATACTTTGTTTTGCATGGTGTTTTACTTTATCAAGCATTAATTTGAAGCTGGAAGCTGTAGGATGAATGTCAATCAAGTCTTTCCTCAGTGTGTCTGCTGGGAGTCTTGGATTCCATCCTTTTTCTAACATAGCAGGAGTTTGTCCTGTGGAAGAATGGACTGATGTCTTGTATGCCAATTCTAATGCAGGTATCAGAGTGCACCAGTCATGGGTAAAGCCATCTGAGTCTTTAAATTCTAATCCATAAGCACAAAATCTCCTGATCATGTCTTCTAAAGTTTGAATCATCCTCTCTGCTAGCCCATCTGTTTGAGGGTGATATGCTGTAGAGAATGATAACTTAGTCCCAAACAATCTATGAAGATTGGTCCAAAGTGCAGATGTGAACTTGGGGTCTCTGTCACTTATGATATTCTTAAATAACCCTGTATGAGAAATAACTCTACTCCATAAAAGAAGAGCTGTATCCATAGCAGTGTCATCTTTATGACATGGTAAGAATATGGGAGTTTTGCTATATCTGTCTACAATGACTAAACAAGCATTATAACTTTTGTCACCACTTGGAGGAAGTGCTGTGACCCAATCCATGTGAACAACTTCCCAAGGGGATTTTGGTTCTTGAATATGGATCATTAATCCAAATTTCTTGCCTGTACTCCTGTTTGCTTTTTGGCATCTATCACAGGTATGGCAATATTCAATGGTTTCTTTTCTCCAAGATGGCCACCATGCACAGTTCTTCACCTTTTCAAGTGTTCTGTCTTCTGATAGGTGTCCAGAGTAAATGCTATCATGGCATTCATGAAGAATGGTATTGATGAGTAATCTACTACACAATGTCATCACACAAGAATGTTTTGTTCTATGGTAAATAATCCCATCAAACAAGTGAAATCTTCCTTCAGAATAGGAATTTTTCCAAACTTCATCTAGTGTATTGACCAAAGATGTGTCTTTGCAGTCTTTATCCAATAAAGAAGTCAAGATATGGCAATTCTTGTCTTGTTTATAAGACTCTCTGACCTCTTCAAAGAATTCAGTCCCAATATCAGTTATGTTAATCCCTTCAATTGGAATCTGTGGTTCAGCTTCCAAAGGTACATAAGCTGGGTTATCAGGAGTGTTGGCTAAAGCCCATCTACTAAGTCCATCAGCATTTTTGTGAATGTTTCCTGCTTTATGAACTATAGTCATGTTTCCTCTATATTCTTGAATGGCTATTTGCCATCTCAACATATGTCTGTTGGGAGTTTTCATGTTAAGAAGTGATTTCACGGCATTACAGTCAGTTATCACTTCAAAAACACTGCCATCAAGGTAATAGTGTAATTTCTCAAGTGCCCATACCAAACATAAGCACTCCATTTGGCTTGCACCATATCTGGCTTCTGTTGGTTTGATTTGTCTTGAGATATAACAAACTGGTCCTTCTGTAGGTTTGTCATCAATAATTTGGACTTGGTGTAGGGCTGCCCCTAATCCATCCCCACATGCATCAATGTACAATTTAAAAGGAATATTCCAGTCAGGCATGAGGAGTAAAGGTGCTTCTGTAAGGGCTTTCTTTATCTTCTCATAAGCTTTAATTCTTTCCTGTGTCATTTCAAATACAGTCTGTTGATCACAGATTCTATAAAGTGACTTGGCTAGAATTGCAAAATCTTTCAAGTGTTGCATATAGTAACTAGCAAATCCAAGAAAAGACATCATTTCTTTTTTATTCTGGGGTATTGGCTTAAGTAACACTGCTGCTACTTTATTCTTGTCAATACCCAAGCTCAAACCAGAAACAACATGTCCTAATGCTTTGAGTTCTTCAAAACCAAAATTGCATTTCTTAAGTGAAATTTTCATGTTCACTTCTGCAACTTTATGAAGTACTCTTGCAAGTCTTTCAAGGTGCAAAGACCATGAGTCAGAACATATAATAATATCATCAATATAAATGATAAGCCATCCTTCAGACAATTCTGTGGGGAAGATGGTATTCATCATTCTTTGATAATGAGATGGAGCATTTTTAATGCCAAATGGCATTCTAAGATACTCATAAATACCACAGTGAGTGATAATTCTAAGTAATTTCCTAGCTTTAGGCGTCAAAACATTTTGATGGAAGCCTTTTAATGCATCCATTGATGTTATATACTTGGCTTTAGACAATTGAGTCAAGGTTTCTTGGATCCTAGGGATTGGATACCTATCTGGAACTGTGTAGGTATTCAAAGCTCTAAAATCTCCAACCATTCTTGACTTATCATTATGCCATGCAATAATAACAGGTGTTGTCACTTCAACTTCCTCATTATGGCCTACTTTCCTTAGCACACCAAGTTGGATCAACTCTTGGATATGTTTTTCCAAGGCCTCCCTAGCTCTGGGACTGGCTGGATAAGCTGGTCTTCTAAGTACTGGAGGATATGGTCTATCAATATTAAGAGTAATATCAATTTCATGTCCCCTTATAGCGCCTAATGGTTCATTATCAGATGCAAATGCATTATTGTATGTATATAATACATCAATAAGTTCATTCCTCATCTTTGGTGACAATGATGGATTAATTTGTGCTTCAACAAGTTGTTTAGACACAAATTCATCTTTGTAAGTATCTTTGACAGAAGATACTACAGATATCTGTTTTGGCATATTGGAGAAAGCAAATTTTTGCCTTTTGTTATCTCCAATTGTGAAATATCTGTCTTTATGGTTATTTATATCAATACCATAAATATTCAAGTAATCATTTCCAAGAATGATATGCTGAGATGTACAATTATCCATTACTACAATCTCAGTTTTCATTCTTACACTTCCTGCTGGATGTGGGAATACAATATTAGTATCCAATATGCCCAAGGGGTACATATTGTTACTGGCACTACTGAACTGTACACCTTCTATTGGTAATAGATGGTTTTTCCATTCAGGAAGTATAATTTGGAGATAATCCTTGCCAATACAAGTGCAAAATGCCCCTGTATCCAGATTTACTTTGGCTTCAATATCACCCATTAGAACTGATGTGATACAGGATGCTCCAGCAGTATAACCCTTTCCTCTAGCAGGTTTTGTTTTACACATTCTGGCATCTTGGATATTGATCAGGTTGTAGCAATCCTCACTGTACTGTGGCAAGTGGGTATGGACTTCTGTGACCTCAAAGAAAGCTGAAATGTTTTCAATGGGATAGTCCTCTACTGGTGTATCTTCAGAGACTGCAGAATCTTGATCAGACTCTTCTTTCTCTTCAGTACACTGAATGTCTTCAATGATTTGAACTTCATTGATCTTTGTCTTCTTAGGGCAAGTGTTGGCTAAATGTGAAGTACTTCCACATTTATGACACTTCAAGACAGGTCTTTCTGGTCTTCTTTCCTCTCTAGGAATCTTTGAGACTATTTTGGACTCTATTGGGTTTCTAACCCAAGTTTTACCAATTCCTGTTCTGGTAATGATATCTTCCATAGCATTAATGTAGTCCTCTGTTGAACAGGGTTCCACACATCTGCTTTTGATAGCATGTTCCAGTTCTCCTCCACACTTTCTTAATATTTTCATATTAATCATAGTGTCAGACATATCTGGGTGTAAAGCAGATAATCTGTCTTTTTGTTTGAAGAACCAAGTAAGTGGTTTGTCTTTTTCTGAGTTAAAAATGGCACTTTCAAAAGCATTCTCCATTTTAAACCTCCAAGAATTATTGGCCCATTTGGTAATCACTTCAGATTTCCACCAAGACCAGTCATGTCTTCCATGATCCATTCTCATCTTGTAATACCATTTCTTTGCAGTCTTGGTAAACAAACAATGTAATTTTCCTACTATGATTTCATCAGGTATATTAAAGTCTTCTTGCAACATATCAATAGTCCTGATGAATTCAATATGGTTGTATTCTCCTTCACCAGAGAATGTTGGCCATTCTTCTAATTTGGGAATATCCTTTGCAGAAATAACATTCTCTCCTAAGAATGGAGTCAAACTTTCTTTGACAGAAAGTTTTTCTTCAGTCAAAGGTGTAGAATGTCTTGGCATATGTGGTTCATGATTCTTATGAATTTGCTCCACACTTGCAATTATTTCATTCTTCAATTTCTGCCTTTCACTGTCACTTTTTGCTAAATGTATAGCAAATTGATTGGTGTTCTTAACTATTTGTAAGACATGGTCTTCAAGAGTTTTAAGTCTATCATTTACTTTAAAGATGGAAAGATCCTCTGTGTCATTATTTTGACATTGGTTCTCAATTCTTTCACAAGCATTGCTAATTGACTCAAGGGTGACAGTTGTCAATTTATGCCAATCAGAATGTTGCTTGTCATTTTTCTTTAAATCATTGATGTCTAATGTAATTTGCTTTAACTTTGACTCAAGTTTGCCAATTTCTACACTAATACTTCTATGTACATCATTTATTTGCGTGGAAAAGTCCTGTTCATCCTTTCCTGCTCTTTGGCTGTGAATTCCATAAGAGTTCTGGCCATATTGAAGACACTGTCCACGGCTGAAGGCTCCAATCTGGGGATCCTGTACCCTTGTGGGTAAGGTCTGTGCCAATTGGCTTTGCCTTTGCCCTTGCCTTGATGGTTCTTGGGACCTCTCTGTTTCTTTTGAGGTCCTTTGGGCTTGTCCTTGGATGCTTCTGGAGCTGGTTTGGAGCTGGTAGATGCCACTGGTGCCTCTGTCTCCAAAGTTGGAGTCATTTCCAATTCTTTCTTCTGGTCTATGGATAAAAGACTCTGGTTCTTCAACCAATTCTTTATCTTTTTGACCTTGTCTTTGCAAGACAGGGGGCTCCAACCTCCTAAGAGTTCTATGGTCTTCTCCTGACCCAGAAAGCTCTTGATGTGTAAGTAGGAGTTCATGGCCCCCTGCCAAAGGCTTGGGCAGATTTCCCACTCCTCTTCTTTGGCTGCTCTGAACCAATTTTTGTACTGGCTCTGATATATTTCTATTGCTGCCACTTGAAAATGGTTCAGCCCTGGAAATATTATCATAAATTAGTTCAGGCTCAGAATTCACGTCAAAATCTGTTGGTACAGACCTTGGGGAATGGGGGGCAACTCTGGCATCCTCCAGATGTGCCTTTCTTGTGGAAGATTTGGCACTTCTGGATTTGGTCTTGCCTCTTCCTTGTCCACATCCATCTGGTTGGACTGAATAGTTGCTTCCATTTCTGGTATGCACCATTTTCACGTCAATTTAAAGATAAAAGGTGAAAATATAAGATAAAATACACACCTTTTGGTGGTAATTTAGCTTTTTCTGAGTTGAATAAGGTGCCTCTTTTAGCAATCTGCACCTCAATACTGTCTTCAGATTCTGCTTCTGAAGATTCTGGACTAGTGATATATCTTTTACTGAGTCTGTTGCCAGCTGCACAGTATTTGATTAAAGACACTAAAAGAAATTATAAAAGAGAAAAAATTATTTTTTATACTTTTTAAAATATTTTTTAAAGATTTTTTATAAGTTTTATATTATTTTTTTTTTTTTTTTTTTTTTTTTTTTTTTAAATATTAAAAAAAAATTATTCTTTTTAAAGAAAAAAAATTAAAATTTAAGATTTTGAATGAAAATTAATTCAGAGTAACTCAAAGAATAATGTTATAAGTTTTTGGATGTGAAAAAGCCACGTGCAAAAACAATATAAAATTAAACCAAATTCCTCAATGAAAAAGATTTTAAAACAATTTCAAAAATAGAAATATTTTAACTCCAAATTGAAAGAAAAAAAATTAATTAAATTAATATATTTTAGAGCTTAAAAATATATTAATTAAGGGTACAAGGTTCAAAAAACACGGCCAGGCCCCCAAATGTAAGATGTGACTATGAAACTGATGATAATATTACTATTAATCAACAGTACTATGTCTGTTCTTATGAAATATAATAATAAAATATTATTATAACCACAATTAAATAATTAAAAAATTATTTCTTTCACGTGTTAAGCACTACTAGTGATTTTAACAGTGAGCAAGTAATTGTCTACAAGAATCAATTACAAGAAGAATTTAATAATAAAAACTTCTTTATTAAAATAATAAAATTATTTTAATATATAATTATCTTTTGCAAGAATAATTATAAAGACAATTCTTGAAGAAAACTATTACTAGAGAAAAACTTTAAGAATTAAAGATAAATGACTCACTTATACTCCAAAGAACTTATTGATAATAAAAGTAGAGAAATTTGACGTGGAATTGTGGATTTAAGGGATCAAAAGGATTTATAACAGTATTACAACAATATATAGTTGGATTCTATGATTTCACGTCTTTCTGATTGATTCTGAAAGAATTAAAACACTTAAGAATAGTTGAACTAATACTTACTTGTTGGTAATAAAGATTAATAAATTGATAAGATGATGATGATAAAACAGCAAGAAGAGGCTTCTTTTAAGTCAACAACAGCTCACAGAGGCGTGCCATGGAGCAAACTGAAAAACCAGTGAGTGAGAAAACAATAAACCTTTTTGGATTATTGATTGCATCATCTGTTGTCATGTAAGATTATCATAATTACTTAATTGATGCTTTTACGTGACTACCAACCCCAATATGGTTAAGAATAAAAGGAGTAACACTTGTAAATCTTCTTTTATTCTAAAATAATCATTGATTTCTCAAAGTTATCAATGTTATTGCCAATTTCATCACAGGTTGTAATTACTGTGAATTTTTGAAGATTCAGTGTTTCACGTAGAATATCCAAAAATGGACTGTAAGTAAAACTTTTAATTTTACTAGTAAAACTGTAATTCTTTTTGGTTGTACCATAGATAATACAGTTCTCCTTTAGTCCTGAAAGTTTCAGAAAGATTCATTAAGAATTGTATTTTTAATGAATTTTTGAAGGTTTTACCTCATTTCTACGTAGAATTGCAAATAGCAGTGTTTTGCTGGTTGCTATGAGGTAAATCAATGAATATGGGTCCCAAAAGGGTTTTAATTACTATTTTGGGGTTTATCCATGGAAAGTCATTAGTAATTGACATGGTTACAGGAGTGTAAGTAGCTCATTACCTCCTTGGCACGTCAAAATAGCAGGTTATTTGCTATTTTCTGATGTTTTACAGTAGTTGTAACTTGGTAACCAAGTTCCCAAAGAGTTTTAGTTTACCAATTGGGCCAAGATGAGCCATGGATCCATGCTCTGGAGCTATCCACGCCTCTGAGGCCTCAGAAGTTGGGTACCCTGGCTCTCTTTGATGTCTTTTGTCCCCCTTGCCTATTTTTTACGTCAAAATAGTAATTTAAGCTTAAAGTGAGATATCCACTATGGGTGTACCAAAAGTCCATGTAAGAATACCATGATATTAAGTGCTCAAAACATGCATAACACTATTCTTAGTGTATATGTAACATGGGATTTCTCACTTTCCCATTATTTTGGCTAAAAATCAAGAAAAACAAAAATTTTCACGGATCTTTTATGTGGTATTAATGATGTGGTATTGAAGTATTTTCCATTTTACCACCTCAAATACTTAAATTGAGCTTATTCACTCTATGGAGCTACCCTAGGTGAATTTTTGTGTAGAATCCAAATCTGGTCTTAAATCCATGGATTTACTTACTCAATAAAAAGTTATTCATCTTTTCTGAAATTGAAAATGATGAATTTTGGATATATGCATGACTTATGAGTTTTGCATAATTCAAAATTTCTTTTTAAGATAATTGTGGCCTATTTGGGTATGTAAAATATACCTCAAGGCTCACAGGGTTCTAATCTAGCCCTTTCTAGTCAACCTCTTGTCTCTCAAACTGATCCAAGTCTCCTCAAGATGATGGAGCAGATGACTCAATTCATGGGGCAACTCACTCAAGCAGTTGCCCCCAGGGACAATTCCAAAGCCCCTGCTTTCAAGACTCCATCCATGAAGGCACCTGATTCTTTTGATGGTACCTAAGCTCATAAGTTGAGAGGATTTATCCAATCCTGTCAACTAATTTTCCATAATGATCCAGCAAACTTCTTCTCTGACAGGAAGAAGGTTCTGTACTCAACTTCTTTTCTCACTGGTAGAGCTGGCAAGTGGATTGAACCTTACCTCTCAAATATTTCCAATGAAGACCCTTCCTACCTCCTCAATAATTGGCCATTGTTTGAATCTCAATTATTCACTCTGTTTGGTGATCCCAATGAAGTCAGGAAAGCTGAACAAGAGTTGGACAAATTGAGGATGAAGGAAAGTGGTCATGTTTCCTTGTACATTGCAGATTTCAGAAGCTTAATGTCAAGAATTGGAGATTGGGGGGAAAGAGCTTACATTCATGTGTACAGAAGAGGATTGGCATCAAGATTATTGGATCAGTTGGCTTCTCACCCTGGAACCTTTGATACTCTTCAAGAACTTATGGATGTCACCTTAGAATTAGACACAAGATATCATGAGAGGCAAAAAGAAAAGGGTGGCAATCAAGAGAAGAAGCCTCCAGTCATTGGATCCAATCAGTCTAGGCCTCCTCAAAACTCATCTTCAAAGAGGCCTCACCAGAAGAAGAATAAGAAGGGCAAGCAATTCCAATCTTCAAAGGACAAGCCCCATGCTGCTCTCCTCAATAAGGACAATAAATTAATCGGTTCTGAAAAGGAGAGGAGGATTAAAGAGGGGTTGTGTACTTATTGTGGTGGAAAGCACCCAATTGAAAAATGCTTCAAGAGACCTCAGAACAAGCCTGGGTCATCATCAAGAGGCTTCCCTAGCAAGCAGGGAAAAGCCTGAGTGGGGATCATGATGTGTTCAATGGTTCTCACTTATTTCCTTCAAGAGCACAATTGTGCACTCTGAATACTAGTGTCAAGAAATCTTTAAAATTTCTTATTTTCTCTTCTGTCTCTGATATTTTTCATAGTATTCTCATTGATTCTGGTGCTACAAACTCTTTTATTGCAAAGAATTTTGTTCTCAAGTACTCATTGACTCTGTCAGAGCTCCCTGAAAAGATTCCTCTTTTCATTTTGGATTCTAATGAATCCCCTGCCTTGTTCATCACCCATTATACCAAGTGGGTAGTTGACTTGCCTTCCTTCCCAAGCTTTGAATGGGACTTCTTTATCATAGATTCACCCAAGGGAGAAGACCTGATATTGGGCTATGATTTCCTTTACCATTTTAATCCCATTATTGATTGGAAAAATGGATTGATCACCTATGATTCTAATCATAAGGATTCTAGTGGTATTATTCCTCCTACTAGTAATGACTTTGCCACTGCTGTCAACAGTGTTGCTCTGGTTGGTGAACTTAAGACACCTTCCCTTACTTCTTCTGTCCATATCCCTTCCATTAATCCCTCTCAGTCATTACTTTCATTAAGAGATGAAGTCTTCAAAGAGATAAAGGATGTTGGAGAAGATGTTGCCATATCTTCACTTCATCTCTTTCAAGGGGATATGGACCTTCCTCCCTTATCTTTTCATGCATCCCTGGAGGAGCAGTGGGATGAGGAGGAAGAGCCAGAAGAAATTGAAACTGTGTTGAAGGTTGTCCCTCCTGCTTATCACCATTCTTTGGATGTATTCTCCAAGGTGAAAGCAGAGAAACTTCCTCCACACCGCGCCTGTGATCACCATATCGAATTGGAGGGTCTTCTACCTCCAATTGGTGTTATCTACTCATTATCAAATCAAGAGTTAGAAACACTGCGGGCCTACATTTCAGAGAATGTAGAGAAAGGTTTCACTAGGCCAAGCTCCTCTTCGACAGGAGCACCTGTCCTTTTTGTCAAGAAAAAGGATGGAGGTCTCCGTTTGTGTGTTTACTACCGCAAACTCAATGCTGTCACTAGGAAGAACAGATACCCTGTTCCTCCTATGAACCAGCTTCTTACCGTATTCAATGGTTCCACTATCTTCTCCAAGATAGATTTGCGTGGTGCATATAACCTTCTGAGAATCAAAGAGGTGGATGAGCACTTAACTGCCTTTAGAACCAAGTATGGCAGTTATGAGTATTTGGTCATGCCATTTGGTTTGACCAATGCTCCTGCTTCTTTCCAAAATCTAGTAAATGATATCTTTGCAGATTTTTTGGATGTGTTTGTTGTGGTTTATTTAGATGATATTATGGTCTTTTCCAGTTCTGAGGAGGAACATGTCAAACATGTGGCCTCTGTCCTCCAAAGACTGAGGGACAATAATCTGTTTGCCAAAGCCACCAAGTGTGTATTCCATGCCTCAAGTGTGGAATACTTGGGCTATGTTGTTTCAAGTGATGGCCTCAAGATGGATTCTTCAAAAGTTCAGCAAGTCCTCAATTGGCCTCAGCCCAAAAACATCAAGGCTCTTCAATCTTTTCTTGGCTTTGCCAATTTTTATCGTCGTTTCATTAAAAATTATTACAAAAAAATCACTTCTCTCACTTCCCTTCTCAAAAAAGATTCTCCTTTCATCTTCAATGAGGAAGCTCTTAGTCAGTTTCAAGCACTCAAAGAAGCTTTCACCTCTGCTCCTATCTTACCCCACTTTAATCCTTCTCTTCCAACCATTGTAGAGACTGATGCCTCTGATTATGCCTTGGGTGCTGTACTGAGTCAGGTGAATGACTCAGGAAAGCATCCCATTGCATTTGATAGTCGCAAGCTCTTACCAGCTGAGCTCAACTATGAAATTCATGACAAGGAACTCCTTGGCATAGTTTGGGCTCTCAAGCGCTGGAGAGCCTTTCTCCTTTCTCTTTCTGATTCCTTTGAGGTCTTGACAGACCATTGTTCTCTCCAATATTTTATGTCTTCTAAAGTCCTTACTCGTCGTCAAGCCTGTTGGGCTGAATTTTTGTCTGAATTTCACTTTGTTATCACTTACTGCCCAGGCAGGCTGGCCACTTTACCAGATGCCTTGTCAAGTCAGGACGACGTGTACCCAGAGAGGGGGGTGGATTTCATCAGCAAGAATCCTCAAAACTTTCATCAAGTTCTCAAGCAAAATGAAATTCAAGAGTCAAGATTCTTTTCCATAAAAGTTGAAATGTTTTCAGATTTAGTTGATCAGATTCAAAGACAAGTATGGCAAGACAAAGACTATAAGGAGATCCTCAAGAAATTAGCAAGAGGAGAATCAGTCCCAGACTATTCTCTTGAACCTCAAGAAAGATTATTATTGTTCAAAGATAGAGTAGTTATTCCAAGCAATCATGAAGTTCAATTGGACATTCTTCAAAGACGTCATGATTCACCATTGGCTGGCCATCCTGGCCAGGAGAAGACACTCAAGCTCATCAAGAGGGATTTTTATTGGGCTGGAATGAATCAAATCATCAAGGACTATGTGTCCTCATGTCAGCAATGTTCAAGAAACAAGAACATCCACCATAAGAAGTTTGGATTACTCAAGCCTCTTCAAATTCCATCTGGTCCTTGGAATTCATTATCAATGGACTTCATCACTCAATTGCCTCTGTCAAACAACTTTGACTCAATCTTAGTAATTGTAGACAGATTCTCAAAAATGGCAATATTCATTCCAACTTATGGCACAATCACTTCACTGGACTTAGCTCAAATCTTCATTAGTCATGTATTTTCCAAACATGGCCTTCCAGTAAGTATTGTTAGTGATAGAGGTTCCTTATTTGTTTCATCATTCTGGACCCAGTTATGTCAGCAGCTCAAGATATCAAGAGACCTGTCAACTGCATTTCACCCTGAAACAGATGGACAGACAGAGAGGGTAAATCAGATACTAGAACAGTACTTTCGGATGTATGTCAGCTATCATCAAGATGACTGGCACACCTGGCTCCCTCTGGCTGAATTTGCCTATAATAATGCAGAACATTCATCAACCAAGCAATCACCTTTTTTCACCATTTATGGAAGAAATCCCAGCTTTGACTCAATCCATATTTCTCAAGACTCACCTGCTGGAAAGTTATCAACAAAACTCCAATCAGTACAGCAAGTTGTCAAAGAGGAATTAGAGTCAGCAATAAGGAGATTCAAGAAGTATGCAGATAGAAATAGGGCAATTCCACCTGATTTCCAACCTGGGGACAAAGTATGGCTAGCTTCCAAGAACATTAAGACAACAAAACCCACCAAGAAATTATCAGAAAGATGGTTGGGACCCTTTGAAGTCCTTAAGAAGATTGGCAGCCATGCATATCACCTCAAGTTGCCTCAGCAATGGAAGACAGTTCACCCTGTATTTCATGTGTCCTTATTAGAACCAGTCAAGCATTCAACTATCCCAAATCGTCATCAATTGCCGCCACCACCAGTTCTAGTGGAGGAGCAAGAAGAATGGGAAGTGGCTCAGGTTCTGGACTCAAAACTCAAGAGAGGTAAATTATGGTATCTTGTAGAGTGGAAAGGATTCAGGGAAGACCCAGAAAGAACCACTTGGGAACCATCTTCCAACCTTACCAACTCACCAGACCTTGTCAAGGATTTCCATTCACTGTATCCAGACAAGCCTGGTCCAAATACCTCAAGAGTTTGATTTATGGTGCTTGGTGGGGAGAAGAAGTTATGAAAGTAAGTTCCTCTCCTGGCATGCACCTTTAAGGGGGTATTCTACCCATATGTTGTTGTAAGCATCACCTTGGCCACTTTGTGAGCACTTGTCATTTCTTTGGACAGGTTCAGGAAGCATACAACATCAATACCCTCCATTTGGACCTTATCAAGATATGGCCCAATGTTTTCTTTATTTATTTTTCATTTCTTTCTTTATTATCATTTCATTTTATGCCAATCATCATAATTCAAGACATTCATTTCAGGAGTCATTTATGGCAATTCACCTCAGAAGTCATTATGGCAATTCTTTTCAGTTTTATGGTGCTTGGTGGGGAGTGGAAGTTATGAAAGTAAGTTCCATCTCCTGGTATGCATCCCTGAGGGTTCTACTTCTTGTAAAACATCACCTTGGCCACTCTGTGAGCATCAAAATGCTTGGTTTTCATTTTTTCAGACTTATTGGCCAAAATCAAGCAACTCACCACAAGAAGGACCAACCATCAGGAATTTTCTTTATTTCTTTCTTTACTCTCATTTTCTCTGATTCTTTTATTTTTCTTTCTTTCTTTACTTGTATAATCTTCTTTCTTTTATTTCTTTAAAGCAGCAGCATCCCCTCCCCAAATCATGTATTGGGAGGTTCCATTATTTTTTTTATTTTATTTTTTAGTATTTATAAGAGTGGGGATAGAAGGCAAGCCAAACACAAACAAGGAAAAGGAAACTAGTTATCTCTACCCAAGTCATCAAAAGCTCTCTGGAAATCATTTATCAACTCATATTCATACCAGGCAAATTTTGCAGCCATTTCTTCAGAAGCAGTACCTGGAATCGTCCTGTCATTGGCATACATAATCACCTCTCTGCTATTTCTATCAACTCTCCTGAACAATCTGGCCACAGCATCTTGATTTTCACTAGCCGCGTTGGGATCTTCTCTGGTAACCCAGATAGGCCAACGTTCTCTTCTTTGGAATACTTGAGCGGCAGGAAACGGCAAAGGGGACAATCCATCTCTTCTTCTGCTGGAGCTGGCCACAGGTTGGAGTTGACGGGAGGTGTTTATGGGTGAGTTTCTGGGCTGTTGAACTGGAGATGGTCTTACTGCTGGATTCAAGGCAGGCCTGGTGGTGTGGGAAGTAGTTGGTGATGGAGGAGGAAGGGTTGTAGGAATTGAAGCAAGCATTGGTTGGAAGGTTCTTGGAGTGCTGGGAATCACTTGGCTTTGGAATCTGTGGTTGGCAAGAGGTTGAGAAGAGGAATTGCTGGATGGATGGCCACTTGAATGAGGAATAACTTGAACTTCTTCACCATCCAACTCATCACTTCCTTCAGCATCTGGATCTGATGGGGAATCAACAATTCTTCTTAGCTTCTTCACTACTTTCACCACTCCATCAGCATTGGTCCTTGAAATGGGAATCTCTGAGCTGTAGTGGATGGGCCTACCACCAATCGGAATGGGCCCTCCAACATTAGTCCATCTGGCCACATCCCTCTGCCTGGAACCAGTCACTACATCAAAATATCAGCATCAATTCAACCAAGAAATGCAAATCACTCACATTGAGAAAATCCAGAAGTGGCATCAGGGGTAGGTTCCTCAAGAATGGGGAATTACTGCCCATAAGGCCCATCCTTCCTACTCCATAAGTGCCTCCTGACCTGGGACAAAGTTGATCCGGTACGGCGGCATGGCTTCTTCCCAATAAAGCAGAAATGGCATTTTGAAAAAATCGAGGATTGTAATGTTGAAAGCACTCCTTCCCCCTGGCCAAACACTCAGTACAGGCAGGATCAAGAACTTCAACTGCTCTGAACCCATCATATGTTTGGGAGGGGTCAAAATGGCCAGAAGACGCCATGGAGGGAGAAGACAATCGACTGAAGACGCCAGAACCATGAAGAACAGATGGTGGCGGTGCAGAAGGGGAAGATTCAGTGAGTTCAGTCAGTTTGGAACTCATAACTGAAGAAAGTGCAAGCAGAAGATTCAAGACGTCAGAATCAATCCACTCCACATCAATAAAAAGAAAATTGACTCAATGAAATGGGGCCATAACTCAATTATGCCCCACCTCAAAGCCTCTAAGGTGAAGGTTCACACCCCTTTGGGGCTGAACTCATCACCCAGGGCCTCCCCTGCAACTTTGGGGGAGGCCAAGATCTTGATGGCCCTGGACCCCTTCAATGGGTCCAGGCCATATATGGTGAAATTTTGGATTTGGGCCATTTTTGGGCCCCTTGGTCACCCTGGGTCCCCATCAAATTTGGGCCCAGGGGCTCCATTTTGGTCCTGGGGGCCTCCAATAGCCCCCACGGACCGCGGACCGCGGCGTACGGCCCGCGGACCGTGGGACCCCAAAACATCAAATAGGCCTATTTTGGCCAAAAAACAAGAAAAAATCAAAAGAATTGCCTAATCACCAAAACACCCAGCAAGGCCAAAAAGGCCATAAAAAGCAAGATACATCAAGATCACTCAAGATGGAGGCCACAGTCCAAAAAACACTGGGAGGGCTGCCTGGGGCCAATTCCTTGGATCATGGGGACAAGACCCCTTGGAGGTTCATTCAATGGATTAAGTCTGGGCCAATGAGTACAAGTCATATACTCATTGGCACCAATTTTTGAGCACAAGTGCTCAATGGCCTTTATTCTGGGATATATCCCAAGGCCACATCCCAAGACATGGCTGATTGAATCAAAAGAAAAGAATTGCATACTCTGGAAGGAATACTCACTCAAACTTGAAAAAAAAGGGGGGAATCAATTGAATTTGGCAGGGAAGAAGTAATGAAGGATTTTCAGGATAATGGTCAAGAGGAAAGAAAATTAAAAAAGAAAATTTCTTAAAAAAATGTGGGGATATTGAGATGCCACTCAACAGTGGCAGGGTATTATGGTGTTCAGGAGCCCACCAGTTTCAAGAGGGGGATACTGTAACAACCATCCATCAGGGGTAAGGGTATTCATTCATACACCCACTCAAACACCCCAAATCAGCAAATCCAGTATCTGCATCAGCATGCAGTTTCAGCAATCTTCATTCTGAAACATGCATACAGCTTGGTACCTCAATACAGCCTGTCAATACCTGTACAGGCTGGATTCACCCAATACAGTTTCAATACACCAATATGGAACTGTATGATCACTCAAATACACCACACCTCTTGTACAGGTTCTGTATAGCTGTACAGGACCTGTATTGGCCAGACTCAATTCAATCATCAATTATTCTCATGAAAATTCTTCCTCTGGATCAGGGCTGGTGATTCTCACATATACCAGCCCCTCTTTCTCCCCCCTGGGGACTTTTCCCCAGTTAATTAATTTAGTTGATTTATTATTACTTGAATATTCTTACCCTTATATTTGTGGGTATTATATTTATTTAATCTTAAGTTAGTCTTTGCCTTTTTTCTTTCTTCGCCTGTACAGTATGAGTTGGGTGGCCATATCCTTATTAACCCTCCTCTTTCCATTCTGACAGGTTGAAACAGTGGACTTGGACTTGTTTGTGGTTGGCTCTTCTTTTTCTTACTCTTATTCTTTGTTGCTGCTTTCTTATTTTATTCTTTTAGTAATTCATTATTCACACTCTTAAGTGTATCCATTCTTGTCTTACCTTTGAGCCCTCCATAAGTGAGTCCCAGTTTACTGAGTGCCAGGCCCTCTTCACTTCGAAGAGCCCCTGTGACAATACCGTTATTACCAACAAGTAAGTATTAGCTAAGACTATTTATTGAGTGTTTTAATCTTTGAGAATCAATCAGAAGGACGTTGGATCATATAAGTCAGCTATATATTGTCGTAATACTGTTATAAATCCATTTTGATCGATTAAATCCACAATTATCTATCAAATCTCTGTGCTATTATCTTTGATAAGCTCTTTGGAGCATTAGTGAGTGATTTATCTTAATTCTTGAAGTTTTTCTCTATTAATTGTTTTTTTCAAGAATTATATTTCTCATTATTCTTGCAAAAGATAATTATATATTAAAATAATCTTATTATCAAATACTTCTTGTAATTGATTCTAGTAGACAATTACTGCTTACTGTTATAATCACTAGTAGTGTATAAAAAGTAAAAGGATAAATAAGTTAATTGATTATGTAATTGTGGCTATAATAATTTTTATTATTATATTGCAGAAGAACAGTTGAGAAATTTGGACAATTTTTTTTAAAAGATTCATCATATATGTTCCCACTTATGAATTTCCATAATTTGTTTGTCAAAATAAAGGGCAAAATCTTGAGAATAAAAAACCAGAAGCGCAAGATTTGGGGATTTTTTTCCAGGACAATTGTAGGCCAAAAAAGTGTCTTTTTTACGTTTTTTTCTTCATTTTTGTAATTAACTTGAAAATGCCATTTATAAAATCAATTGAATTAAAAATGTAATTTATGAGGAGTGGAAGTTTAAAGTCAATTTTTGGCATTAAAAGTGCCATTTATGGTATCAAAGGTGCCATAAATGGCATCACAAATAACATAATAATGCCATAAATGGCATCAAGAATGAAATATAGATGCCATTTATGGCCATATTAGTGGAATAATTGGAATTAAAACAACGCCATAAATGTAATTTTATGGCCTTAAAAATGCCATTTATTCATTTAACAATGTGTAAGATCTGTCTATCAAACTGTTGATAATATTACTATTAATCAACACTACTGTGACTGTTCTTATGAAATATAATAATAAAAATTATTATAACGACAATTAAAAAATTAAAGAATTATTTCTTTTATGTGTTATACACTACTAGTTATTATGACAGTAAGCAGTAATTGTCTACAAGAATCAATTACAAGACAAATTTAATAATAAACACTTCTTTTATTGAAATAATAAAATTGTTTTAATATATAATTATCTTTTACAAGAATAATTAGAAAGATAATTCTTGAAGAAAACTATTACTAGGAAAAAACTTCAAGAATTAAGATAAATCACTCACTGATAATCCAATGAACCTTTCAGAAGATGATAATAGAGAGATTTGTCGTGGAATTGTGGATTTAATGGATCAAAATTGATTTTATAACAATATGACAACAATATATAGTTGATTTCTATCATTCCACGTCTTTCTGATTGGTTTCTGAAAGAATAAAACACTTGAGAAAGGTTTTAACTAATACTTACTTGTTGGCAATAAAGGGATAATAGATCAATGTGATGATTTGGAAAAAACAGCAAGAGGACGCCTCTATTAAGTCTAAGAAAGCTCACAGAGGTGTTCCATGGAGAAAAATAAAAAAATAGTGAGTGAGAAAACAATAAACCTTTTTGGATTAGTGATTGCATCATCTGTTGTCACATAAGATTATCATAATTACTTAATTGAAGCTCTTATGTGACTACCAACCCATTTATGGTGAAGAATAAAAGGAGTAACACCTGTAAATCTTCTTTTATTCAGAAATAATCATTGATTTCTCAAAGCTATGAGTGGTAGTAGCAATTTCATCACAGAATGTATTTTCTGTAAATTTTTAAAGATTTTGTGTTCCATGTCAAATCATCAAAAATGGATTGTAAGTAAAGAAATAGGTTTTACTTATGAAAGTATAGTTCTTTTTGGTTTTAATATGAATTCTACAGTTCGCAATTGATCCTGAAAGCTTCAGAAAAATTAATTGAGAATTGTATTTTTAATGAATTTTTGAAGTTTTTACCTCATTTCTTGGTAGAATTGCAAATAGCAGTATATGGCTGGTTACTATGAGGTAAATCAATGGATACTAGTGAAAAAAGGGATTTAATTACTCTTTTGGGGTTTATCCATGGTAATTCAAAAAATAATTGACATGGTTACAGGAGTCTAAGTTACTATTTACCTCCTTTGCATGTCAAAATAGCAGCTTATTTGCAATTTACTTATGATATAATGAAGTTTTGATTTGGTAACCAAGTTCCCAAAAGGTTTTAGTTTAATAATTTGGCCAAGATCAGCCATTGATCCAAGCTTTGGAGATGTCCATTCCTCAGAGGCCTCAGAAGTTGGGTACCCTGGCTCTCTTTGATGTCTTTTGTCCCCCTTGCCTATTTTTTACGTCAAAATAGAAATTCAAGGTTCAAGTGAGATATCCACTATGGGTGTACAAAAGGTGCATGTAAGAATACCATAATATTAAGTGCCAAAAACATTCATAACACAATTCTTAGTGTATATGTAACATGGGATTTGTCACATTCCCACTATTTTGGCGTGAAATAGAGAAAAATGTTTCATGGATCTTTTATGTGGTATTGAAGTATTTTCCATATTACCACTTCAACGAGCTGATTTGAGCTTATCCACTCTATGGCGCTGCCCTAGGTGGATTGCTGTGTAGAATACATATCTGGTTTTAAATTCATGGATTTACTCACTCAATGAAAAGCTATTCATCTCTTCTGAAATCAAAAATGATGAATTTTGAATATATGCATGACTGATGGGTTATGCATAGTTCAGAATTTATTTTTAAGATAATTGTGGCCTATTTGGGTATGTAAAATATACCTCAAGGCTCACACAAGGTCATAACTGGCCTCAACAATGGCATTGTTAAGGCTATTCATGCCATTTTTAAGGCCATTAACAATGGAATGAATGGCCTTAAAAATGCCATAAATGGCATTTTGAATTTCATTTTTTGCCTTGAAATGCCATTAATGGCCTCAACGATGGCATTAATGGCCTTAACAATACCATAAATGGCATGAACAATTCCATTGATGGAATTAATAATACCATTTATCTCATTAACAATGCAATTGATGAAATTAATAATGCCATTTATGGAATTAATAATTCTATTTATGGCATTAAAAACTGCATTTGTGGCATTAAAAATGCAATTTATGGAATCAATAATGCCATTTATGTAATTCATAATTAACTTTATTGCATTGATAATGCCATTAATTGCATTAATGGCCTCAGAAATGCCAGTAATTGAATTAATGGCCTCAGAAATGCCAGTAATTGAATTAATGGCCTCAGAAATGCCAGTAATTGAATTAATGGCCTCAGAAATGCCAGTAATTGCATTAATGGCATCAGAAATGCCATTAATTGCATTAATGGCATCAGAAATGCCATTAATTGCATTAATTGCATCAGAAATGCCATTAATTGCATTAATGGCATCAGAAATGCCATTAATTGCATTAATGGCATCAGAAATGCCATTAATTGCATTAATGGCATCAGAAATGCCATTAATTGCATTAATGGCATCCAAATTGCCATTAATTGCATTAATGGAATCCAAATTGCCATTAATTGCATTAATGGCATCCAAATTGCCATTAATTGCATTAATGGCATCCAAATTGCCATTAATTGCATTAATGGCATCCAAATTGCCATTAATTGCATTAATGGCATCCAAATTGCCATTAATTGCATTAATGGCATCCAAATTGCCATTAATTGCATTAATGGCATCCAAATTGCCATTAATTGCATTAATGGCATCCAAATTGCCATTAATTGCATTAATGGCATCCAAATTGCCATTAATTGCATTAATGGCATCCAAATTGCCATTAATTGCATTAATGGCATCCAAATTGCCATTAATTGCATTAATAGCATCCAAATTTCCATTAATTGCATTAATGGAATCCAAAATGCCATATATAGCCTGATTTCATTTAAAAACAACCCCTTGCATTTTTTTACCACAAAATAATGTGTTTTTACCATCAATTGGTTAAAACAAGTAAGGTTTTAGTAAAACCACGTAAGCTCTTACATGTCTTTACCAACACCCTATTTAAAATTTTGAAAAAATAATTTTCTTTCATCAAATTTTTCCTCTAGTGTCTTTAAGCAAGTATATTGCAGCTGGTAATAAGCTCAGTAAGAGATATATTACCAGTCCAGAATATTCAGAAGCAGAAGCTGGAGACATTATTGAAGTGCAAATTGCTGAAAGAGGCACTTTATTTAAAACAGAAAAAGCTGAACAACCACCCAAAGGTGTGTGTTTTCTGTTTTCATTTCTTATTTTTCTCTTGAATTGATGTTAAAAATGGTGCATACCAGAAATGAAAGCAGCTATTAAGTCCAACGAGATAGACCTGGACAAGGAAGTGGTAAGACAAGAACAAGGTCTGCCAAGTCTTTCTCAAGAAAGACACATCTGGAGGATGGCAGAGCTGCCCCCCATTCCCTAAGGTCTGTGCCCGCAAACTTTGAGGTGAACTCTGAGACTGAACTAATTGAAGGTAATATTTTAAGGGCTGAACTGTTTCCAAGTGGCAGCCATATACAAATATCAGTCCCAATACAAAAATTGGTTCAGCGCAGCAATAGAAGAGGAGTGGGAAATATGCCCAAGCCTTTGGAAGGGGGCCATGAACTCCTACTCAAAAATCAAGAGCTTTCTGGGTCAGGAGAAGACCATAGAAATCTTAGGAGGGTGGAGCCAATTGTCTTGCAAAGACAAAGTCAAAAAGATAAAGAATTGGTTGAAGAACCAAAGTATTTTATCTGTAGACCAGAAGAAGGAATTGCAAATAACTCCATCTTTGGAAGAAGGCCCAGTGGGGTCTACCAGCTCCAAACCCGCTCCAGAAACATCCAAAGAGAAGCCCAGAGAACCTCAGAAGAAGAAGGAAGGTCCCAAGAACCATCAGGGAAAGAGAAAAGGCAAAGAAAATTGGCACAGACCTTACCCACAAGGGTAGAGGATTTCCGAATTGGAGCCTTCAGCTGTGGACAGTGTCTTTGATATGGACAGGACTCTTATGGAATTCACAGCCAAAGAGCAGGAAAGGATGAACAGGACCTTTCCATGCAAAGAATACAAGAAATACAAATTTTTAAATCTAGTATTGATGTAGATCTTGGTAAATTTGATGCAAAGTTAAATAAAATAACAACAGATATAAGTAAATTGAAAAGAAATGACAAAAAGTATACTGAATGGTATATGTTGAAAAATTTCAAACTTTATTCAATTGCCAGTACATGTGACAGAATTGAAAGTAAATGTCAAGCCCAAAATGATGAAATGGAAGATATTTCCATTTTAAAAGATTAATGAGCAACTTAGAATTCTAAAAGATCATGTTTTGGAAATAAGTGATCATACCAATGAGTTTGCCACACATTTCGCAAGAAGTGACAGTGAGAGGCAGAAATTAAAGAATGGAATCTTTGCAAATTTGGAGGAAATTCATAAGAATTATGAACCACATATGCCAAGACATTCTATACCTTGGACTGAAGATAAAACATCTGTAAAAGGAATTTTTACACCATTTTTAGGAGAAAATACTATCTGTGCAAAAGATATTCCCAAACTGGAAGAATGGCCAACATTCTCTGGTAAAGGAGAATACAATCAAATTTAGTTAATCAGAACAATTGATATTTTGAAAGAAGCTTTTCAGATACCTGATGAAACAATAGTGGGCAAGCTACACTCTTTGTTTACCAGAACTGCAAAGAAATGGTATTACAAAATGAGACTAGATTGTGGTAAACATGATTGGCCTTGGTGGAAATGTGAAATAATCACCAAATGGGCTAACAATTCTTGGAGATTTAAAATGGAAGATTATTTTGAAAGTTCCATTTTCAACTCAGAAAGGGATAAACCACTTACTTGGTTCTTCAAACAGAAAGACAGATTATATGTCTTACACCCAGATATGTCTGACTCTATAATTAATATGAAGAAAATGTGGAGGACAACTGGAACATACTATCAAGTGCAGATGTGTAGAGCCCTGTTCAACAGAAGACTCTATTCATTGCATGGAAGATATCATTAGTAGAACAAGTATTGGTAAAACCTGGAATAGATTCCCTATGGACTCAAAAAGGGTCTCTAAAACTTCGGGAGAAGATAAGAGGCCTAAAAGACCTGTTGTGAAGTGTAATAAATGTGGACACACCTCACATTTGGCCAACACTTGCACCAAGAAGACAAAAATTAATGAAGTTCAAGTCATTGAAGAAATTCAGTATACTGAAGAGAAAAAGGAATCTGACTTAGATTCTGCAGTCTCTGAGGATACACCAGTAGAAGACTATCCCATTGAAAACATTGCAGACTTCTTTGAGGGAACAGAAGTCCATACTCACTTGCCACAGTACAGTAAGGATTTTCATACCCTGATAAAAAACCAGAATGCCAGAATCTGTAAGTCCAAATCCACTAGAGGTAAAGGATACACTTCTGGAGCATCTTGTATCACATCAATCCTGATGAATGATATTAAAGCAAGAGTGAATTTGGATACAGGGGCATTTTGAACTTGAGTAGGAAACGATTATCTTCAAGCCATACTTCCTGAGTGGAAGAACTATCTATTACCAATAGAGGGTGTACAATTTAGTAGTACCAGCAATAATATGTACCCTTTGGGAATATTGGACACTAGCCTTCTATTTCCACATCCAGCGGGAAGTGTTAGAATGAAGACAGAGATAGTAGTAATGGACAATTGGACATCTCAGCACACATTCTTGGAAATGATTACTTGAATATTGATGGTATTGACATCAATAACCATAAATACAGATATTTCACATTTGGAGAAAATAAAAGACAAAAACTTGATTTTCCAATATGTCAAAGAAAATATCCATAATATCTTCTGTTAAAGGCACTTGTAAAGAAGTATTGGTGGCTAATAAACTTGTTGAAGCACAAAGTAATCCATCATTATCACCCAAAAGAGGCATGATCTTTTTGATTTATTCTACACATATAAGAACACCTTTGTTTCTGATAATGAACCATTAGGTGCTATTAAAGGGAATGAAGTTGATATTACTCTTAATATTGACAGACCATACCCTCCAGTACTTAGAAGACCAGCTTATCTAGCCAGTCCCATAGCTAGAGAAGCCTTGGAAAAACATATTGAAGAGTTGATCCAACTTGCTGTACTAAGGAAAGTAGGCCACAATAAAGAAGTTGAAGTGACAAAACCTGTTATTATTTCTTGGAATAATTATAAATCAAGGATGGTTGGAGATTTTAGAGGATTAAATTCCTACACAGTTCCAGACAGGTATTGTGAGCCTTGAGGTATATTTTACATACCCGAATAGGCCACAAGTATTTTTAAAAAAAATTCTGAACTATGCATCACCCAGAAGTCATGCATATATTCAAAGCTCATCATTTTTGATTTCAGAACAGATGAATAACTTTTTATTGAGTAAATAAATCCATGGATTTAAGGCCAGATTTGGATTCTACACCGAATTTCAGCTAGCATAGCTCCAAAGAGTGAATAAGCTCAAATTAACTCTTTGAGGTGGTAATATGGAAAATATTTCAATACCACATCATCAATACCACGTAAAAGATCTGTGAAAATGTTTGTTTTTCTCAATTTCACGCCAAAATAATAGGAATTTGAGAAATCACATGTTACATATACACTAAGAATAGTGTTACACATGTTTGTGGAACTTAATATTATGGTATTTCTACGTGCACTTTTGGTACACCCATAGTGGATATCTCACTTTAAGCCTGAATTTCTACTTTGACATAAAAAATAGTCAAGGGGGACAAAAGACATCAAAGAGAGCCAGGGTACCAAACTTCTGAGGCCTCTGAGACATGGACAGCTCCAAAGCTTGGATACATGGCTGATATTGGCCCAATTAGTAAACTAAAACGTTTTGGGAACCTGGTTACTATGTCACAACTTGAGTAAATCATAAATAAATAGCAAATAACTTGCTATTTTGACATGCCAAGCAGGTAAAAAGCAGCTTAGACTCCTGTAACCATGTCAATTATTAATTACTTTCCATGGATAAACCATAAAAGAGCAATTTAAACCCTGTTTGGACTAGTATCAATTGATTTACTTCATAGAAACCAGCCATATAGTGCTATTTGCAATTCTATGTAGAAATGAGGTAAAAACTTCACAAATTCATTGAAAATACAATTCTTAATGAATCATTCTGAAGCTTTCAGGACCAATTGAGAACTGTATAATTCATATAGAAACCAAAAAGAACTATACTTTTATAAGTAAACTGTATTGTTTTACTTACAATCCATTTTTGATGATTTGACATGAAACACAGAATCTTTAAAAATTTACAGAAAATACATTCTGTGATCAAATTTCTAATACCATTGATAGCTTTGAGAAATCAATTATTAATTTGGAATAAAAGAAGATTTACAGTTGGTACTTCTTTTATTCTTAACCATAAATGGGTTGGTAGTCACATAAGAGCTTCAATCAAGTAATTATGATAATCTTATGTGACAACAGATGATGCAATCAATAATCCCCAAAGGTTTATTGTTTTTGCATCCACTTGTTTTCAAGTTTGCTCCATGGAACACCCTTGTGAGCTGTCCTAGACTTAAAAGAGGCCTCCCCTTGCTGTTTTTTCCAAATCATCACATTATTCCATTATACCTTTATTACCAACAAGTAAGTATTAGTTGAAACTATTTCTTAGGTGTTTTAATATTTCAGAATCAATAAGAAAGACATTGGATAATCAAAATTAACTATATATTGCTGTAATACTGTCATAAATACATTTTGATCCATTAAATCCACAATTATCTGTCAAATTCCTCTGCTATTATCTTTAATAAGTTCTTTGGAGCATTAGTGAGTGATATATCTTAATTCTTGAAGTTTTTTTAAAGTGATTGTCCTCTTCAAGAGTGATATTCAAAATTGTTCTTGCAAAAGATAATTATATATTGAAATAGTTTTATTATTTTAATAAAGAAGTTTTATTATTAAATACTTCTTGTAATTAATTCTAGTAGACAATTACTGCATACTGTTATAATCACTAGTAGTGCATAACAAGTAAAAGAATTAATTAATTAATTTTGTAATTGTTGCTATAATAATTTATATTATTATATCTCATAAGAACAGTAATAGTACTATTGATTAATAGTAATATTATCAACAGTTTCATAGACACATCTTACATTTAATTTTGTTTTTCTTTTGATTTGAAGTTGAAATTATTTTTATTTTTGAAATTGTCTTAAAATCTTTTTCATTGAGGAATTTGTTTTAATTTTATACTGTTTTGACACATGGCTTTTTCACATCCAAAAACATATAAAATTATTCTTTGGGTTACTCTGAATTAATTTTGATTCAAAATCTTAAATTTTAATTTTTTTCTTTGAAAAAGAATAGTTTTTTTATCAAAAAATAAAAAATCATAAAAATATTTTAAGGGTGTTGGTAAACACACATAAGCCCTGATGTGGTTTTACCAATTTATAGCCAAAACATGTAGGATTATGGTAAGAGCATGTAAGTGACCTTATTTCAAAATAAACTCCTCAGAATTGGTTTTGAGTTTTTTTAAATTTTTTTGGCCATATTTTTCCCGACATGGGATGTCAATATCCACAAATTCTTTCATATTTGTTTTTGGCAAAATTTCTCAAATTTGGCGAATTTGGAAAAATGGCCTATTTTTTTAAAAAATTCATTATATATCTCCCCCACTTATGAATTTCCATAATCTTTTTTTCAAAATAAAGGGCAAAATCTTGAGAATAAAAAACCAGAAGCCCAAGATTTGGGGATTTTTTTGCAAGGACAATTGTAGGCCCAAAAAATCCCTTTTTTACTTTTTTTTGTTCATTTTTGTAATTAACTTGAGAATGCCATTCAGGACATAAATTGAATTAAAAATGTAATTTATGAGGAGTGGAAGTTGAAATTCCATTTTTGGCATTAAAAGTGCCATTTATGGTATCAATGGTGCCATAAATGGCATCACAAATGACATAATAATGCCATAAATGGCATCAACAATGACATAGTAATGCCATAAATGGCATCAAGAATGACATATAGATGCCATTTATAGCCATAGTATTTGCATAATTGGAATTAAAACAATGCCATAGATGTAATTGTATGGCCTTAAAAATGCCATTTATGCATTTAACAATGTCATAAATGGCCTCAACAATGGCATTGTTAAGGCTATTCATGCCATTTTTAAGGCCCTTAAAAATGGAATGAATGGCCTTAAAATATCCATAAATGGCATTTTTAATGTCATATTTTGCCTTAAAAATGCCTCTAATGGCCTCAACAATTGCATGAATGGCCCTAACACTACCATGAATGGCATTAGAAATTCCATTGATGGAATTAATGATGCCATTTATGGCATTAACAATCCAATTTGTGGCATTAACAATGCCATTTATGGCATTGATAATCCCATTTGTGGCATTGTTAAGGCCAAAAATGACATTAAAAATGCATTTCATTCCATTGTTAATGGTTTTACAAATGGCATGAATGGACTTAAATTATTGATTCCATAATATACATAGAAATGAGGTAAAACCTTCAAAAATTCATTAAAAATACAATTCTTAATGAATCTTTCTGAAACTTTCAGGACCAACTGAGAGCTGTATAATTCATATAAGAACTAAAGACAATCATAATTATATACATAAGATTAAATGTTTTACTTACAGTCCATTTTTAATGATTCCACATGAAATACTGAATCTTTAAAAATTCACAGAAAATAAACTCTGTGATGGAATTTCCAATAACATTGATAGCTTTGAGCAATTAATGATTTTTTTGGAATAAACAAAGATTTACAGTTGTTAACCCTTTTATTTTTAACCATAAATGGGTTGGTAGTCACATAAGAGCTTCAATTAAGTAATTATGATAATCTTATGTGAGAACAGATGATGCAATCAATAATCCAAAAGGGTTTATTGTTTTCTCACTCACTGGGTTTTCAGTTTTATCCATGGAAAGCCTCTGTGAGCTGTCTTAGACTTAAAAGAGGCCTCTTCTTGCTGTTTTTTCCAAGTAATCATATTATTTCATTATACCTTTATTACCAACAAGTAAGTATTAGTTAAAACTATTTCTTAAGTGTTTTACTCTTTCAGAATCAATAATAAAGACGTGAACTCATAGAAATCAACTATATATTGTTGTAATATTTTTATAAATCAATTTTGATCCTTTAAATCCACAATTATCTGTCAAATTTCTCTACTATTATCTTTTTATAAGTTCTTTGGAGTATTAGTGAGTGTTTGGCTTTAATTCTTGAAGTTGTTCTCTAGTAATACTTTTCTTCAAGGTTTATTCTTATAATTATTCTTATAAAGGATAATTATATTTGAAAATAATTTAATCATATTAGTAAAGAATATTTCTTATTAAATTCTTCTTGTGATTGATTCTTGTAGAAAACTACTGCTTACTGTTATAATCCCTAGTAGTGTATAACAAGGAAAAGAAATAAATAAATAAATAAATAAATAAGTAAATATTTAATTGTAGTTATAATAATTTTTATTATTATATTTCATAAGAACAGTCATAGTGTTGTTGATTAAGAGTAATATTATCAACAAGCTTCATAGACACATCTTACAGGTACCCAATTCCTAGAATTTGAGAAACCTTGACTCAATTGTTTAAAGCCAAGTATATAAAATTCATGGATACATTAAAAGGCTTCATCAAAATGTTTTTATGCCCAAAAATAAGAAATTACTTAGAATTATCACTCACTGTGGTAATTATGAGTATCTTAGAATGTCATTTGGTGTTAAAAATGCACCATCTAATTATCAAAGAATGATGAATACCATCTTCCACACCGGATTATCTGAAGGATGGCTTATCATTTATATTGATGATATTATCATATGTTCTGACTCATGGTATTTGCACTTTGAATGACTTGTAAGAGTACTCGACAAAGCTACAAGAGTGAATACAAAGATTTAACTCAAGAGATGAAACTTTGGCTTTGAATAACTTAAAGCTTTAGGACATATTGTTTCTGGTTTAAGCTTTATTATTGACAAAACTAAAGTAGCAGCAGTGTTACTTAAGCTAATACCCCTGAATAATAAATAGATTATGTCCTTTTTTGGCTTTACCAGTTATTAAAGGCAACAAATGAAAGACTTTGAAATTCTAGCAAAGTCACCCTATAGAATCTGTGATCAACAGAAAGTATTTGAGATGAAACAGGAAAGAATTAAAGCTTATGAGAAGATAAGGAAAGTTCTTACAGAAACAACTTTACTCCTCATGCCTCACTGGAATATACCTTATAAGCTGTACAATGATGCATGTGGAGATGAACTAGGGGAAGCCCTACAACAGGTCCAAATTATTGATGAAAAACCTACAGAGGGACCAATTTGTTACATCTCAAGACAGATCAAACCAACAGAAGGCAGATATGGTGCAAGCCAGATGGAGTGCTTATGTTTGGTATGGGCGCTTGGGAAATTACCTATTATCTTCATGGAAGTGTTTTTGAAGTGATTACTGACGGCAATTCTTTGAAATCACTTCTTAACATGAACACTCCCAACAGACATATGTTGAGATGGAAAATAGCCATTCAAGAATATATAGAGGTAACATGACTATAGTTCATAAGGAAGGAAAAATTCACAAGAATGCTGATGGACTTAGCAGGTGGGCATTAGCCAATACTCCTGATACCTCATCTTATGTACCTTTGGAAGCAGAACCACAGATTAAAATTGAAGGAGTTGAAATGAGTGATATTGGGACTGAAGTCTTTGAAGAAGTCAGAAAATCTTATAAGCAGGATAAGAATTGCAATATCTTGACTTCCTTGTTAGATAAAGACTGTAAAGATACATCTTGAGTCAATGAACTGGATGAAGTTTGAAATAACTCCTATTATGAAGGAAGATTTCACTTGTTTGATGGGATAATTTACAACAGAACCAAACATTTTTGTGTAATGACATTGTGTAGCAGATTGCTTATCAATACCATTATTCATGAATGCCATGATAGCATCTAATATGAAAACCTGTCAGAAGACAGAACATTCTATAAAATGAAGAACTGTGCATGGTGGCCATCTTGGAGAAAAGAAACCATTGAATATTGCCATACCTGTGATAGACCCCAAAAAGAAAACAGGAGTACAGGCAAGAAATTCGGACTTATGATTCATACTAAAGAGCCAAAATCTCCTTGGGAAGTTGTTGACATGGATTGGCTCACAGCACTTCCTTTGAATGGTGACAAAAGCTATAATTCTTGTTGAGTAATTGTGGACAGAGATAGCAAAATTCTCATATCCTTAACATGTTATAAAGATGACACTGCTATGGATACAGAGCTTCTTCTATGGAGTAGATAAATTTCCCATACAGGATTATTTAAGAATATCATAAGTCACAGAGATACCAAATTCACATCTGCACTTTGGACCAATATTAACAGATTGTTTGGGACTAAGTTATCATTCTCAACAGCATATCACCCTCAAACAGCTGGACTAGCAAATAAAATGCTTCAAATGCTAGAGGACATGATCAGGAGATTCTGTGCTTATGGGTTAGAATTTGAAGACTCAGATGGATTTACCCATGACTGGTGCACTCTAATACCTGCATTGGAGCTGGAATATAAGACATAAGTCCATTCTTCTACAGGCCAAACTCCTGCTATGTTAGAAAAAAGATGGAATCCCAAACTCCCACAATACACACTGAGGAGAGACCCATTTGAAATTTATCCTACAGCTTCCAGCTTCAAGATAATGCTTGAGAAAGTGAAGCATCATGCAAACAGAGTATTAATGACTCTTTTGACTATGCAAAACAGAAGTGGGACAAGAGTCACAAAGTACCAGCCTTCAAAGTAGGGGACTTAGCTCTAGTTTCAACCTTGAATTTTAATAATATCAAAGGACCAAATAAACTTAAAGATTCTTATGTAGGAATTTTTGTTATTGTTGCCTTACATGGAACCAATGCTATCCGAGTGGAATTGAGTGGTGAGCTAGAAAATAAATACCCCACCTTTCCAGTCAGCTTGATAAAACCTTATCAACCAGCTGACAAAGAATTATTTTCTTTGAGGAACCCAACTCCTTTGACTGTACCACCAGTGGAACAGAGTGAAGACAAAAATATAACGAAATTTATTAAAGAAAGGAGACTTAGGGGTAAAAAGAAAATAGAATATCCTTTCAGATATAGAAATCAACTACATGGAGATTAATGGCTGCAGAATAAGAAATAACTGACTCAGATAAACTCTTAAGAAGATTTAGACATGAAAGAAGGCCACAAGCCTGAATGTGAGCCTTGAGGTATATCTTACATACCCAAATAGGCCACAATTATCTTAAAAATAAATTTTGAATTATGCATAACTCATAAGTCATGCATATATCCAAAATTCATCATTTTTGATTTCAGAAAAGATGAATAACGTTTTATTGTGTAAGTAAATCCATGGATTTAAGGCCGGATTTGGATTCTACACAAAAATTCACCTAGGGTAGCTCCATAGAGTGAATAAGCTCAAATTAACTCTTTGAGGTGGTAATATGGAAAATACTTCAACACCACATCATGAATACCACATAAAAGATCCGTGAAAATTTTTGTTTTTCTTCATTTCATGCCAAAAAAATGGGAAAGTGAGAAATCCCATGTTACATATACACTAAGAATAGTGTTATGCATGTTTCGAGCACTTAATATAATGGTATTCCTACATGGAATTTTGATACACCCATGGTGGATATCTCACTTGAAGCTTAATTTTCTATTTTGACATGAAAAATAAGCAAGGGGGACAAAAGACATCAAAGAGAGCCAGGGTACCCAACTTCTGAGGCCTCAGAGGCGTGGACAGCTCCAAAGCTTGGATCCATGGATGATCTTGGCCTAATTGGTAAACTAAAACCTTTTGGGAACCTGGTTACCATGTTACAACTACTGTAAATCTTAAGAAAATAGCAAATAACCTGCTATTTTGACGTGCCAAGGAGGTAAAGAGCTACTTAGACTCCTGTAACCATGTCAATTATTAATGATTATCCATGGATAAACCCCAAAAGAGTAATTAAAACCCTTTTTGGACTTGTATCCATTGATTTACCTCATAGCAACCAGTGAAACACTGATAATTGCAATTCTATGTAGAAATGAGGTAAAAACTTCAAAAATTCATTAAAAATACAATTCTTAATGAATCTTTCTGAAACATTCAGGACTAATAGAGAACTGTATTATCTATGGTGCAACCAAACAAAATTATGGCTTTACTAGTAAAATTCAAAGTTTTACTTATAGTCCATATTTGACTATTCTTCGTGAAACACTGAATCTTCAAAAATTCACAGTAATTATAACCTGTGATGAAATTGCCAATAACATTGATAACTTTGAGAAATCAATGATTATTTTGGAATAAAAGAAGATTTACAGATGTTACTCCTTTTATTCTTAACCATATTGGGGTTGACAGTCACGTAAAAGCATCAATTAAGTAATTATGATAATCTTACATGACAACAGATGATGCAATCAATAATCCAAAAGGGTTTATTGTTTTCTCACTCACTGGTTTTTCAGTTTGCTCCATGGCACGCCTCTGTGAGCTTTTGTTGACTTAAAAGAGGCCTCCTCTTGCTGTTTTTTCCAAATCATCATCTTATTATCATTTTATATCATTGTTACCAACAAGTAAGTATTAGTTGAACTATTCTTAAGTGTTTTAAATCTTTCAGAATCACTCAGAAAGACGTGAAATCATAGAATCCAACTATATATTGTTGTAATCCTGCTATGAATCATTTTGATCTCTTAAATCCACAATTCCACGTCAAATTTCTCTACTTTTATCTATCAATAAGTTCTTTGGAGTATTAGTGAGTCATTTATCTTTAATTCTTAAAGTTTTTCTCTAGTAATAGTTTTCTTCAAGAATTATCTTTATA
Source organism: Austropuccinia psidii (assembly GCA_023105745.1). Classification (NCBI taxonomy): domain Eukaryota; kingdom Fungi; phylum Basidiomycota; class Pucciniomycetes; order Pucciniales; family Sphaerophragmiaceae; genus Austropuccinia; species Austropuccinia psidii. The sequence goes on from JALGQZ010000001.1 coordinate 6,332,959, forward strand.
ATTATTCTTGCAAAAGATAATTATATCTTAAAATAATTTTATTATTTTAATAAAAGAAGTTGTTATTATTAAATTCTTCTTGGAATTGATTCTTGTAGACAATTACTGCTCACTGTTATAATCACTAGTAGTGTATAGCAAGTGAAAGAAATAATTATTTAATTATTGAATTGTGGTCATAATAATATTTTATTATTATATTGCATAAGAACAGACATAGTACTGTTGATTAATAGTAATATTATCATCAGTTTCATAGTCACATCTTACACTGAATATGTCTAGAAATGTGCTTTAAATTACTTGATCTGAGTAATTTAAAGAGTTTGGACAATGGACATTAACCCTGTTTGGGGACCTTTTCTTCTTGATACCCTTAATAAATTTGTAGTACAATTTTCTTTTTTGGTGGGAGGGAATGTGAGCCTTGAGGTATATCTTACATACCCAAATAGGCCACGATTATCTTTAAAATAAATCCTGAACTACGCATAACCCATAAACCATGCATATATACAAAATTAATCATTTTTTATTTCAGAAATAATGAATAACGTTTTATTGAGTAAGTAAATCCATTGATTTAAAGGAAGATTTGGATTCTACACAAAGGTTAACCTAGGGGAGCTCCATAGACTGAATAAGATTAAAAGAACTCTTTGAGGTGGTGATATGGAAAATACTTCAATACCACAAGATCAATACCACATAAAAGAATCGTGGAAATTTTTGTTTTTCTCAATTTCACACCAAAATAATAGGAATGTAAGAAATCCCATGTTACATATACACTAAGAATAGTGTTATTCATGTTTATGGAACTTAATATTATGGTATTCTTACATACACGCTTGGTACATACATAGTGGATATCAGTCTTGAAGCCTGAACTTCTATTTTGACATAAAAAATAGTCAAGGGGGACAAAAGAAATCAAAGAGAGCCAGGGTACCCAGCTTCTGAGGCCTCTGAGGTGTGGACAGCTCTAAAGCTTGGATCCATGGATGATCTTGGCCCAATTAGTATACTAAAACCTTTTGGGAACTTGATGACCAAGTCAAACTTCAGTATATCATAAGAAAATAGCAAATAATCTGCTATTTTGATGTGCCAAGGAGGTAAAGAGCAACTTAGACTCCTTTGACCATGTAAATTCTTAATGAGTTTCTATGGATAAACCCAAAAAGAGTAATTGAAACCCTTTTTGGACTAGTAACCCTTGATTTACCTCATAGCAACCAGAAATATAGTATTATTTGAAATTCTACATAGAAGTGTGGTAAAAACTTCAAAAATTAATTAAAAATATAATTCTCAATTAATCTTTCTGAAACTTTCAAGACCAATTGAGAGCTGTATAATTCATATAAAAACCAAAAAAATTCCACTTTTATAAGTAAAATTACAAGGCTTACTTACAGTCCATGTTTGATGATTCCACATGAAAGACTGAATCTTTAAAGATTCACAGAAAATACACTCTGTGATGAAATTTCCAATGACATTGATAACTTTGAGAAATTTATGATTATTTTGTAATAAAAGAATATTGACAGTTGTTACTCTGGTTATTCTGAACCATAAATGGGTTGGTAGTCATGTAAAAGCCACAATTAAGTAAATATGATAATCTTACATCACACCAGATGATGAAATCAATAATTAAAGAATGTTTATTGTTTTATAGCTCACTGGATTTTCAGTTTGATTCATAGCATGCCTCTGTGAGCTGTCTTAGACTTAAAAGAGGCCTCCTCTTGCTATTTTTTCCAGATTATCACATTATTCAATTATACCTTTATTAACAACAAGTAAGTATTAGTTAAAATCTTTTCTTAAGTGTTTTAATATTTCAGGACCAATCAGCAAGAAGTGAAATCATAGAAATAAACTATATATTGTTGCAATACTGTTATAAATCCATTATGATCCATTAAATCCAGAATTATCCATCAAATTTCTCTGCTATGATCTTTGATAAGCTCTTTGGAGCCTTAGTGAGTGATTTATCATAATTGTTGAAGTTTTTCTCTATTAATTGTTTTATTCAAGAATTATATCTATAATTATTCTTGCAAAAGATAATTATTTATTGAAATAATTTGATTATTTCAATATAGAAGTTTTATTATTAAATAATTCTTGTAATTGATTCTAGTAGACAATTACTGCTTACGGTTATAATCAATAGTAGTGTATAACAAGTAAAATTATTAATTAATTAATTAATTGTGGTTATACTAATTTTTTTTATTATATCTCATACGAGAAGTAATAGTACTGTTGATTAATAGTAATATTACAAACAGTTTCATAGACACATCTTACAATTCATTTGATACTCTTTTCTCATTGTTCTTGGAGCAATGCTGAATTATGTAAGGTTTAATTTTCTAGGTTTTCAGCTTGTGTTCTTAATTATTTCAACTTTCAGTTATAAACAAAATGGAACTTTAGTTTGGCTAATTGAGCATGTGACTTTGGCTTCTATCCTCTCACAAGTATTTTGTAAAGACAAAATATTTTATTCATTGATATTTTCCAGACCAAGACTATCCTTTTGTGATTATTTGACTTGAAAAATCTCTCTACCCAACATCTGTTAAATAAACTTCAGCTTGTTAAATTGTGTTAGAATTTCCCTATGACAAGTTTTGAAAGAATTTACAAGTTCCACAAGATTTATTCCTTTGGGAAGGATTGATTCCTCCTTTCCTCTTCTTTGGCTTTGAATTTTAGCAAGGTTCTTGCCATGTTGCACATGTTTTCCATGGCTGTCCTTCATTTATTTGGAGTTCTGGAATTCTGAGGAGGAGTCTTGTTCCCCTGGGCTTTTCTGTAAGGTGTGGAGATGCAAGTTTGATTAAAAATCAAATACTTTTCCTGTCCTCAAAATTTGTATAAGGTAAAAATATGATTAAAAATGTTAATAATTAAGATTTTTGAAAGAAAAAACGCCCAATTTATCATTTCAACCTTATAAGTATAAAAGAATAATATTATAAAGATTTATTGTTTTACCAACAATAAAAATGGCTCCAAAAATACTCTATAAGAGATATTTAAGGCTACAAAAGAAATTTCTTCAAGAGCAATTTCACTTGTAACTAATTGAGAAAAGGACTGCAAGCAATTAACATAGTAACCAAGTCTTTAAAAAGAATACTAAAGATACAAAACACCCAAAAGTGACCAGAGTGAATTTGGAAACAAAGTGAAAAAGTTAACAGTGATGAAAGATGCTTTAGCTCACTTATGGGGTGGTTCAAGCGTAAAAATAATTAGAATAATTTTTTCAGGTGTTTGAAAGGTTTAAAATGATATGAAAAGGGTGTTTTGAACCTTGGTTTAACAGTGTTTAAACTAATTATAACAGGAAAAGATTCTAGCATGAAGAGAAAAGTGTGGCAAAGAAGGCATTCTTTTATAGCCACCATTTTTCTTACTCCAAAAGTAAAATTTACTCTTGTCTGTCGTGAAAAAAACTCTGAAATCAGAAAAGCCAATTATGAAATCATTGAACCCTGGCTTAGACCAAAAAAGGGGTGGTTTTAGCCATTTGTTTGCTATTTTCATCCATTTTAGACCCTTAAATAAGCCATTGCTATAGTAATACCTGGTTTGAAGGCTTAAAAACATGTAAGAATGTGTTTAAGAGACGTAAAAACCAGTGAAAACTGTTTTTGTTATGATTGCTTTATCTTAAGGGTAGTTTTACCCTCTTGGCAACAGTTAAAACTGCCCTGGTTGGTATCGAAACCTCATCATCAATTGAGACACCAACCCTGTTACTCAATTCCAGGCCAACAGTGATGAATATATGCGTGGATCTTGACAACTCACACCTGTCAGAAAGGAATTTGGTGGTCTGGCTCCCACTTGGAACCAAGATTCCTTTTTCCCCCCAGAATCAATCTTTCCAATATATTTTTCTTTAATTCTTCATCATGTATTATACTTTTCATTTAAATATTTAATTACATTGAGTTTTTACAGTACACAACTGTAATAATTGATACCCCATATGTAAATTAAAGTTCACTTATGTAATACACACGCACACTTTGGCATTTCAATGGAAAATACTTCAATTGCTCATAACTTCTAAACTACACGCAACACGTCAATTTTAACACAAAATTGATGGTTAACACCTAATTTGATGTGAACTAAGTTAAGATTTTGAGGATTTTCAACCTTTTTACAGAAAATAATAAAACCTTAATTAAAGCTTATTTAGAGTTGAGTTGCAGAAACTTTACCCAGAGGTGACCCCACTTTATTTTTTATGGGGAATTCAATGGTGAAATAATTTTCACATGTTTATTTGTTGGATAAAAAGCTATAATAATGTTTACTTAACTTTTTTCCAAAAATATCTTAATTTTAGTATTTTTGTTCAAAATTTATTTTTATTCAATTTTTTCAATTAGAAATCTGTTTTCACAATTTTGAATTCCCAAGTATTTTTTATCTTAAATTATAATTAAAATTTTAATTTCTTATATGAATCTGATATTTAAGTTTTGATTTTGTTATTAATAAAATAAATAAATTTATTTTATTTATAATTGTGTAAGTTTATTATTATTTGTGGTCTTTCGTGTATATAAAAATACCTCTAAGGCGCACATTTTCCCTTGCCTTTCTGTTTGTGCTTTTCCTTATGCTTTATCTTTGGGCTTTCTTGCTATTAATTTGAGCTTTTTTATGTGGTTTTTTTCTTGTGGAGGCTTGGGAGGCTGTCACAGGGGCTCTTCTAAATGAAGAGGGCCTGGCACTCAGTGAACAGACTTACTTATGGAGGGCTCAAATAAATACTCAAAGGGAGAAGAGTAATAAGATATGATAATAATTCCTAGTCATAAAAATAATAAGTATAAAATAAGAGAGCAAACAAAAGAAAACAATAAAGAGCCAACCACAAATGATCCTGTAAAACTGTTTCAACCTGTTCAGAAAAGAGAAAAGGATTAATAAGGATATGGCCACCAGGACTCTACTGAACAGGTGAGGGAAGGCAAAGACTAACTTAGTAAATAATAAAATAATATTTCTTAAGGAGGAAATAAAATAATATTAAATAATAAATCAACTATTTTAATTAACTGGGGGAAAAACCCCCAGGTGGGTGAAGAGGGGCTGGTATATGTGAGAAATACCAGCCTTGGAGTTTGAGTGTTGAGAAACTTGTCTGTATGCTGGAAGAAGTTGGATGTGGGATTGAATCCTGTATTGGTGAATCCAATACAGGTTATACAGTCAATACAGGTATTTGCGCCTGTATTAATTACAGTCCTGTATTTGGTGAATCCTATATTTGGGTCTTGCCTGTATGAAACTGTATTGAGGTCTGAAAACTGTATTTGGAGACTGTTGAATGAAGCCCCCTTGCTGATTGGGTTTTGAAGGGTATCAATGAAATACTTGATTGTTGAAGATGATTGGTAATGCCCCTGTCTCCTTGGCTGTGACATTATCCCCCTCTTGAAAGTGGTGAGCTCTGAGCACCATAAGTATAGTGAGTCTTGATGAGCTTGCAATCAATCCATACAGTTCTTTCCCCCCGATTCCTTAAATTTATCCCATTAATTTTCTTCTTCAATCAATACTCAAACAAAATCTTCATTTAATAACTTGTAGATATCTTCTCCTTGATCTTGATTCTGAATTCCCTCTTGTCCTTCAAAATTCCTTCATTCTTCTTAAAACATGTTCATTGTTGTCTTGAGTGTCTTCACTAAAGTTTGCTTGAGTCCTCATGGCTTTGAAAAGGTGGTGACCTGGGCTTATGTCCCAAGGACACCTGATTTCATCATAATTTTCATCTTGAGAGTGTTGGCATAAATTGACCAACACCTGAGGTTTTGGACCATTTCAGAAGTCCTGGCCAAAATCCTTGATTTTGTGATTAAAGGGGATTTTGGCCAATTTGCGCAAAGTGCGCAAATGCGCATATATGCCATAATGGCATATATTGGTGAAAGACTTGAAAAAATTTGATTAATCATGGAAAATGGCCTTTTAAAGTGGTCTGGCCATTTTGCGCAAAGTGCGCAATTGCGCATATATGCCATAATGGCATACATTGGTGAAAAAATTGAAAAACTTGATGAATGATGAAAAAATGGCCTGATATAGTGTTCTGGCCATTTTGTGCAATTTTGCGCAAAGTGCGCAAATGCGCAATTATGATGAAATTGGCCAAAAGGGCCTTTTGAAGCCTTTTGACAAGAAAAACAGGCCTTTTGCGCAAAAGTGCGCAAATGCGCAAAATTGCCCAAATTGCGCAAATTTGCCAATATGCATATTTAAGCATATTTTGATGAAAGATGATAAAATAGAGCAACTTTGAAGTTTTGAGGTCTGATATGGCCATTTGTGCCAAAGTTCATAAATTCATGAAATTGGCCAATTGGGCCATTTGAAGCAGGGTTTCCTTTTTGATCTTGATTTCTTCCTGAATGTCTTTCTTCTTATCTCCTCCTTGACTGGCCAATTGCCATAAATGCCTTGCTGATTGGGTTTTTTGGCTTTCAATTTTGATCTTAAGGAATGAGTTTAAGGCTGACTTGAAGAAGTTTTGATGAGGGTTATCTGTAGGTGGTCTTTACCATTACTAGTGTTTTGCTCTTTGATTATTGAATTAATTGACTCCCCAAACGTGATATGGGAGTGATGACAACTGCTTTTTGAAATAAGAAAGAAAAAAAAAAAAAAAAAGGATACAAGTAAAAGAAAATGAAATAAAAAATAAAATGAAAAAGAATTGAGAGAAAAAGAGAGTAAGGAAAATAAAAATAAAGAAACTTCTGAGGATTGATCTTCTTGTGGTGAGTTGCTTGATTTTGGCCATAATTTTCCTGAAAAGATAAAACCAAACATTTGATGCTCACAGAGTGGCCAAGGTGTTGTTTTACAAGAAGTAGAAGCCCCAGAGATGCATACCAGGAGATGGAACTTACTTTCATAACTTCCACTCCCCACCAAGCATCATAAAAGAATAAAAATTTGCCATAAATGAATTCGAGTTAACGAATGTCTTGAATATCAATGAATGGCATAATTTGAAATAATAATTAAGAAAGGAAGTGAAAGAAATAAAAAGAAAAGTTGGAATTTGGCCATATCTTGATGAAGGGTCCAAATTCAAGGGTATTGATGTTGCAAGGCCTTCTAAACCTGTCCAAAGAAATTGAAAAGTGCTCACAAAGTGGCCAAGGTGATGCTTACAACAAATTTGGGTAGAATACCCCCTTAAAGGTGCATGCCAGGAGAGGAACTTACTTTCATAAACTCCAATCCCCACCAAGAACCATAAATCAAACTCTTGAGGCATTTGGGCCAGGCTTGTCTGGATATAAGGTGTGAAAATCCTTGAAAAGGTCTGGGGAATTGGTAAGGTTGGAAGCTGGTTCCCAAGTTGTTCTTTCTGGGTCTTCATTGAATCCTTTCCACTCCACTAGATACCATAATGCACCTCTCTTGAGTTTTGCGTCCAGAACCTGAGCCACTTCCCATTCTTCTTGCTCTTCCAGAATAACTGGTGGTGGTGGCAATTGATGTCGATTTGGGATAGTTGATTGCTTCATTGGTTCTAATAAAGTCACATGGAAAACAGGGTGAACTGATTTCCATTGTTGAGGAAACTTGAGGTGATATGCATGGCTGCCAATCTTCTTCAGAACTTCAAAGGATCCCAACCATCTTTCTGAGAGTTTCTTGGTGGGTCTTGTTGTCTTGATGTTCTTGGAAGACAGCCATACTTTGTCCCCAGGTTGGAAATCAGGTGGAATTGCTCTATTTCTATCCGCATACTTCTTGAATCTCCTTATTGCTGACTCTAATTCTTCTTTGACAACTTGCTGTGCTGATTGAAGTTTTGTTGATAACTTTCCAGCAGGTGAGTCTTGAGAAACATGGATTGAGTCAAAGCTGGGATTTCTTCCATAAATGGTGAAAAAGGGTGATTGCTTGGTTGATGAATGTTCTGCATTATTATAGGCAAATTCAGCCAGAGGGAGCCAGGTGTGCCAGTCATCTTGATGGTAACTGACATACATCCAAAGATACTGTTCTAGAATCTGATTTACCCTCTCTGTCTGTCCATCTGTTTCAGGGTGAAAGGCAGTTGAAAGATCTCTTGATATCTTGAGCTCCTGACACAATTGAGTCCAAAATGATGAAACAAATAATGAACCTCTATCACTAACAATACTGATTGGAAGGCCATGTTTGGAAAATACATGACTAATGAATATTTGAGCTAAGTCCAAAGCAGTGATTGTGGAATAAGCTGGAATAAATATTGCCATTTTTGAGAATCTGTCTACAACTACTAAAATTGAATCAAAGTTGCTTGACATAGGCAATTGAGTGTTAAAGTCCATTGAAAGTGAATTCCAAGGACCAGATGGAATTTGAAGAGGTTTGAGTAATCCAAACTTCTTATGGTGAATGTTCCTGTTTCTTGAACATTGCTTACATGAGGACACATAGTCCTTGATGATTTGATTCATGCCAGCCCAATAAAAATCCCTCTTGATGAGCTTGAGGGTCTTCTCCTGGCCAGGGTGGCCAGCCAACAGTGAGTCATGACGCTTTTTAAGGATATCCAATTGAAGTTCATGATTGCTTTGAATGACTACTCTATCTTTGAATAATAACAATTTGGCTTGAGGTTCAATAGAATAATCTGAGACTGATTCACCTTTTGATAATTGTTTGAGAATTTCCTTATAATATTTGTCTTTCCATACTGCCTTCTGAATTTGATCAACTAAATCTGAGAAAACTTCAACTTTGATTAAGAAAAATCTTGATTCCTTAATTTCATTCTGCTTGAGAACTTGATGAAAGTTTTGAGGATTTTTGCTGATGAAGTCCACCCTCCTCTCTGGGTACATGTTGTCCCGACGTGACAAGGCATCTGGTAAAGTGGCCAGTCTGCCCGGGCGGTAAGTGCTAGAAAAGTGAAATTCAGAAAGAAACTCTGCCCAATGGGCTTGACGGCGAGTAAGGACTTTGGAGGACATAAAATATTGAAGGGAAGAGTGGTCTGTCAAGACTTCAAAGGAATCAGAAAGAGAAAGAAGGAAGGCTCTCCAGCGCTTGAGGGCCCAAACTATGCCAAGGAGTTCCTTGTCATGAAATTCATAGTTGAGCTCAGCTGGGAGGAGCTTGCAACTATCAAATGCAATGGGATGCTTTCCTGAGTCATTCACCTGACTCAGTACAGCACCCAAGGCATAATCAGAAGCATCAGTCTCTACAATAGTTGGTAGAGAAGGATTAAAGTGGGATAAGACAGGAGCAGTGGTGAAAGCTTCTTTGAGTGACTGAAACTGACTAAGAGCTTCCTCATTGAAGATGAAAGGAGAATCTTTTTTAAGGAGGCAAGTGAGAGAAGAAATTTTCTTGGAATAATTTTTAATGAAACAACAATAAAAGTTGGCAAAGCCAAGGAAAGATTGGAGTGCTTTGATGTTCTTTGGCTGTGGCCAATTGAGGATTTGCTGAACTTTTGAAGAATCCATCTTGAGGCCTTCACTTGAAACAACATAGCCCAAGTATTCCACACTTGAGGCATGGAATACACACTTTGAAGCTTTAGCAAACAAATTATTGTCTCTCAGCCTTTGGAGAACAGAGGCCACATGTTTAACATGTTCATCCAAAGAGCTAGAGAAGACCATAATATCATCTAAGTACACTACAACAAAATTATCCAAATAATCTGAAAAGATATCATGCACAAGATTTTGGAATGAAGCTGGAGCATTGGTTAAGCCAAATGGCATAACCAAATACTCATAACTACCATATTTGGTTCTAAAGGCAGTTAAATGCTCATCCCCCTCTTTAATTCTCAGGAGATTATAAGCACCACGCAGATCTATCTTGGAGAAGATAGTGGCACCGTTGAATACAGTAAGAAGCTGATTCATTGGAGGAACAGGATACCTGTTCTTCCTAGTGACAGCATTAAGCTTGCGGTAGTCAACACACAAACGAAGACCACCATCCTTTTTCTTAACAAAAAGGACAGGTGCTCCTGTTGAGGAGGAAGGGAGCTTGGTTTAATGAAACCTTTCTCTACATTCTCTGAAATGTAGGCCCATAGTGTTTCTGACTCATTCTTTGATAAAGAGTAGATAACACCAACTGGAGGTAGAAGACCCTCCAGTTTGATATGATGATCACAGGCACGGTGTGGAGGAAGTTTCTCTGCTTTCACTTTGGAGAATACATCCAAATATTTGTGATAAACAGAAGGGACTACCTTCAGCACAGTTTCAATCTCTTCTGACTCTTCCTCCTCATCCCACTGCTCCTCCAGGGAGGCATGAAAAGATAAAGGGGGAAGGTCCATATCCCCTTGAAAGAGATGAAGTGAAGATATAGAAACATCTTCTCCAACATCTTTTATCTCTTTGAAGACTTCATCTCTTAATGGAAGTAATGACTGAGAGGGAAAAATGGAGGGGTTATGGACAGAAGGAGGAAAGGAAGGTGTCTTAAGTTCACCAACCAGAGCAACACTGTTGACAGCAGTGGAAAAGTCATTACTAATAGAAGAAATAATACCACTAGAATACTTATGACTAGAATCATAGGTGATCAATCCATTTTTCCAATAAATAATGGGATTGAAATGGTCAAGAAAATCATAGCCCAATATTAGGTCTTCTCCCTTGGGTGAATCTATGATAAAGAAATCCCATTCAAAGCTTGGGAAGGAAGGTAAATAAACAACCCACTTGGTATAATGGGTGATGAACAAGGAAGTGGATTCACTGGAATCCAGAATGAAAAGGTGAATCTTTTCAGGGAGCTCTGACATGGTCAATGAGTACTTGAGAACAAAATTCTTTGCAATAAAAGATTTTGTAGCACCAGAATCAATGGGAATACTATAAAAAATATCAGAGATTGAAGAGAAAATAAGAAATTTTAAAGATTTCTTGACACTAGTATTCAGAGTGCGCAATTGTGCTCTTGAAGGAAATAAGTGAGAACCATTGAACACATCATGATTCCCACTCAGGCTTTTCCCTGCTTGTTAGGGAAGCCTTCTGATGACCCTTGCCTATTTTCAGGCCTCTTGAAGCATTTTTCAAATGGGTGTTTACCACCACAATAATTGCACAAGCCTTCTTTAATCCTCCTCTCCTTTTCAGAACCAATTAATTTGTTGTCCTTATTGAGGAGAGCAGCATGAGGCTTGTCTTTGGACATTTGAAAATTCTTCCCCTTCTTATTCTTATTGTGATAAGGCTTCTTGGATGATGAACTTTGAGTAGGCTTGGTGTAAGGTGTGGATATGAAACTTTGATTAAAAATCAAGTACTTTTCCTGTCCTCAAAATTTGTATAAGGTAAAATTCAGTTAAAAATAGTATGAAATATTATTTTTAAGAGAAAACACGCCAATTTTATTGTTTATAACTTTATTAGTATAAAACAATAATATAAAAATTTATTGTTTTACCAACAATAAAAATTTATCCAAAAAAATACTCTACAAGAGATATTTTAAGGCTACAAAAGAAATTTCTTCAAGAGCAATTTCAATTGGAATTAATTGAGCAAAGAACTGCAAGAAATTAATTAAAGAACAGAGTCTTTAAAAAGAATATTAAAGAGAAAACACGCCCAAAAGTGACCAGAGTGAATTTGGAAACAAAGTGACAAAGTTAACAGTGATGAAAGATGCTTTAATTCACTTATGGGGTGGTTCAGGGGTAAAAATGATTATAAGAGTTACAAACAATGATTATAATGATTTTTTCACGTGGTTAAAAGGTTCAAAATGATTTAAAAAGGGTGGTTGGAATCTTTTATTGATTGGTTCAACAGTTTTAAACTAATTAATAAAAGGAAAAAGATTCTAACATGAAGAGAAAAGTGGGGCAAAGAAGACATTCTTTTATAGCCATCAATTCTCTTACTCCAAAAGTAAAATTTACTCTTGTCAGTCGTGAAAAACAGTCTGACAACAGAAAAGCCAATTATGGCATCATTGAACCCTGGTTTAGACCAAAAAGGGCTGGTTTAAGCCATTTTTAGCCATTTTTAGCCATTTTAGACCCTTAAATCAGCCATTACTATAGCAATACCAGGCCTAGAGCCTTCAAAACACGTCAGAATGTGTGTCAGAGGCGTAGAAACCAGTTAAAACTGTTTTTATTATGATTGTTTTATCTTAAGGGTAGTTTTACCCTCTTGGCAACAGCTAAAACTACCCCAGTTGGTATCAAAACCTCATCATCAATTGAGTCCACAGACCCTGTAACTCAATTCCAGGCCAAAAGTGATGAACTTTTGCGTGAATTTTGACATCCCACGCCTGTCAGCAAGGAATTTGGGGGTCTAGCTCCCCCTTAGAGCTGGAGTTCCTTTTCCCCCCCAAATTTAATCTTTCCAATTTATTTTTTCCTTTAATTCCTCATCATGTATTATACTTATAATTTACGTATGTAATTCAATTCAATTGTACAGTACAATACAGTAATAATTGACACCTCATATGTAAATCAAAGTTCACTTATGTAATACACGCGCACATTTTGACATTTCAATTGAATTCAATTGAAAATACTTCAATTCCTCATAACTTCTAAACTAAACACAACACCTCAATTTTAACACAAAAATTGATGGTTAACACCACATGTGGTGTGAATTAAATTAAAGTTTTGAGGATTTTCAACTTTTGTATTGAAAATACTAAAAACTTAATTTAAGCTTATTTAGAGTTGAGTTACAAAAATTTCACTCAGAGGTGACCCCACCTGATTTTTTATGAGGAATCCAATGGTGAAATAAAATTTATATGTTTATTTATTGGATAAAAAGTTATAATAAATTTTATTTAACTTTTTTCCAAATTTATTTATTTTTTCACAATTTTGTTAAAATTTCATTTTTACTTAAATTTTTCAAGTATAAATGTAATTTTATATTTACAAAATTTAAAGTAATTTTATTTTTAAATTATAATTAATTTTTTATTTTTAATATAATTTTATATTTATATTTTTTATTTTTATTTTAATAATATAAATAAATTTATTTTATTTATATTAATATGTTATTTTTTATATTTGTGGTCTTTTGGGTATATGAAATTACCTCTAAGGCTCACACTTGGAGAAATTGGATCCAATGATTGGAGGCTTCTTCTCTTGATGACTGCCCTTTTCCTTTTGTCTCTCATGATATCTTGTGTCTAATTCTAAAGTGACATCCATAAGTTCTTGAAGAGTGTCAAAGGTTCCAGGGTGAGAAGCCAATTGGTCCAACAATCTTGATGCCAAGCCTCTTCTATACACATGAATGTAAGCTCTTTCCCCCCAATCTCCAATTCTTGACATTAAGCTTCTGAAATCTGCTATGTACAAGGAAACATGACCACTTTCCTTCATCCTCAAATTGTCCAACTCTTGTTCAGCTTTCCTGACTTCATTGGGTTCACCAAACAGAGTGAATAATTGAGATTCAAATAATGGCCAATTATTGAGGAGGTAGGAAGGGTCTTCATTGGAAATATTTGAGAGGTAAGGTTCAATCCACTTGCCAGCTCTACCAGTAAGAAAAGAAGTTGAGTACAAAACCTTCTTCCTGTCAGAGAAGAAGTTTGCTGGATCATTATGGAAAATTAGTTGACAGGATTGGACAAATCCTCTCAGCTTATGAGCTTGAGTACCATCAAAAGAATCAAGTGCCTTCATGGATGGAGTCTTGAAAGCAGGGGCTTTGGAATTGTCCCTGGGGGCAACTGCTTGAGTGAGTTGTCCCATGAACTGAGTCATTTGCTCCATAATCTTGAGGATACTTGGTTAAGTTTGAGAGACAGGAGGTTGACTAGAAAGGGCTAGATTAGAACCCTGAGGCACCTCTGGAGCATTTGCCAAGGCATCTGCCACTTCAGTCTCCCCAGAATCATCCTCTTCCACAGACTCTTCCCCCTCCTCATCTTCAACTTCCCCTAATATTGCTCTTGCACCTTCAGACATGCCAGGGTAGCCACCCAAAAGTCCAGAAAAGGATCTTGATCTTCTAGATTTCATTCCACCTCTTCTTGAGGGTGCTGCTCCTTCCATTGGTGGTCCTCTGTCCAAATTTGCACTCAGTTGATGAACTGATGGTGTGCGGTCAAGAGGAGCCCTTGCTGTAGGAGTGAGAACAGCTGGAATCTTCTGGGATCTAGTATTCTTGGCTGGGGGACTATGCTGAACTGGCATCATGAAAGAAGAATGAATAAAAACTTGATGATACTTTGAATAAAATAAGGCTTGACCAAAACAATCAAATGAGAATCTTGATGAACTTGAGAAATCAATCAATAGTCTTGAAGTGATTCAATATGAATAAATCTTGAAGAGTGAAGATGACAAAGTCAAATTCTTATGGATAATCAATTTCAATCAATAAGTCAAATCAAGTAAATCAAGTCAATTCAAAGTCAAATCAATTAAGTCTTGAGGAATTAAATCAATTACTTCAAAAATCAATTCAATTTTCTTGAGGAATAAAATTCAAATCAATCAATCAAATCAAATCTTGAGGATAAATCAGCTATCTTGAGGAATCAAATCAGATTAATCAATTAAATCAAATCAGAGTCTTGAAGTCAGTCAATTTCTTGAGCAATCAATCAATAAATAAATAATCTTGAGAACTTTCAAAATCAACCAATGATAACCCCAATTCAATAACTCCTGAAATGATAAATCAGTTAATCCCAAATTCCAATCAAATAAACCTGATAAAAACCTGAATTCAGACAGAAAATGAAAATGAAATTGATTGAGAATTAAGAGAAAATGAAATGGTCAGCAAAATTTTGAAATGAGAAGGAGAATCAATTTTCATTTGAATGAAATGAATGAGATGAAAATTGATGAGGGAAAAATCATAAAAATCATAAAAATCATGAAAAGATCATAATTGAAGAATGGGAGGAATGAATAAAATGAATGAACAAAAAAGAAGCAATTATGAGTTAATTAAAATAATGTCACAGGGGCTCTTCTAAATGAAGAGGGCCTGGCACTCAGTGAACAGACTTACTTATGGAGGGCTCAAAAAAATACTCAAAGGGATAAGAGTAATGAGCAAACAAAAGAAAACAATAAAGAGCCAACCACAAATGATCCTGTACCACTGTTTCAACCTGTTCAGAAAAGAGAAAAGGATTAATAAGGATATGGCCACCAGGACTCTACTGAACAGGTGAGGGAAGGCAAAGACTAACTTAGTAAATAATAAAATAATATTTCTTAATGAGGAAATAAAATAATATTAAATAATAAATCAACTATTTTAATTAACTGGGGCAAAAACCCCCAGGTGGATGAAGAGGGGCTGGTATATGTGAGAAATACCAGCCTTGGAGTTTGAGTGTTGAGAAACTTGTCTGTATGCTGGAAGAAGTTGGAGGTGGGATTGAATCCTGTATTGGTGAATCCAATACAGGCTATACAGTCAATACAGGTATTTGCACCTGTATTGATTACAGTCCTGTATTTGGTGAATCCTGTATTTGGGTCTTGCCTGTATGAAACTGTATTGAGGTCTGAAAACTGTATTTGGAGACTGTTGAATGAAACCCCCTTGCTGATTGGGTTTTGAAGGGTATCAATGAAATAATTGATTGTTGAAGATGATTGGTAATGTCCCTGCCTCCTTGGCTGTGACAGAGGCTTCCACAGGGGTCTTGCTTTTTGCTTGAGCCAACTCCTTTTTCTGGTCTCTTCTGGTAAAATAATGTGGTTTTTATGCCAATTATTTATCTTTTTAAGCTGATCTTTGAAGCTGAGAGGGTTCCAACCTTTTGAGAGGTCTTTTATTGTTTCTTTATGTTGCAAGAAGCTCTTGAAGTGGTGATAAGAATCTCCCATTATTGTTTATTGGACACCATGTACCAAGTCATGTACTGGGACTGGTATATATTCACACCTTCCACTTGGAAGTTGTTCAGATCTGATTGAGATAAAATAAGTAATATCAGGCTCTGAGCTCTCAAGAAGTGGCTCAAAAGTGGACAACAAAATTTGTGAACAGGCCCTCCTCTATGTTAATTTCCCTTCCTTTTGGACTTTCAACGACTATGTCTGTGTCCAGATCCATCAGAATGGATGGAGTAGTTACTCCCAATTCTGGCTGGAGAAATTTTGAAGTCAGTATCAACGTTTTAGGTGAATATTCCAAAAATTGTCACAGGGGCTCTTTGCAAAAGCAAGAGTGGCCTGGAACTCAGGAATTACAAACTCTCTTGGAGGGCTTCAAAAGAATAAAGAAATAGAAGAATAATATATTTCCTGGAGCCAAGGAGAAAAATTTAAGATATGTCAAAGGTAATAATGAAGCCAAAGGCTAAAGAATAATAAGAAAAAATCCAAACAAATGAATCCTCAATTCACTGTTTCAACCTGCCAGAGAGAGCAATGGAATTAGTAAAGGATATGACCACCAATATCCACTGACAGGCAAAGAAAAAGGTGCAAATGAATGACTTAAGATTATCAGTATTTAATTTAATAATTAAAAGAAAATAATAATAAATAAGAAATCCAATATATTAATTAACTGGGGAAAAGGTCCCCAGGGGTGAAAAAGTGGCCAGTATATGCGAAAAGCTGAAAGACTGATCCTGGAAGGGGAGTCAACCAGCTGTATTGACTGAATTGTGTCAATCCAGATCTGGCCATCTTTAAATTGGAATTGTGTGTCTTGAATCACCACAGTGGAATATTGATTGGCCCAAAAGGGTCAATTCCATACAGGTTTCCTGAATAAGTTCTGTATAGAAAAATTGAATTTTCCAAGGAGTGCTCAATTCCTTGAAAACTGTCTTGATGTTAAACATCCTCTTGAATAATCCTTGTGTGAAATACCAACACCTAGAAAGGAAGGGAGTTGGGGCCTTCAAGTAACCTTCTGGTCACCACCATAAATTCTATGACTAAGGGGCTGGAGCCTTGCTTCAAAATGGGTAATGAACTTGAGGACTTGATTTGGATTGGCCTAATTGAGTCCTGAAACCATTACCATTTGATTGCTGAGGAAAGATGATGCATAATTGTATATAATACCTTATATGCACCACACTTGGTTGCGACAGCCTTGGATCCATTGAGTTGGGCCAGGGGCCTCTCAGATCTCAAGGGGAAACCACCTTATTGAAGAAGGCTGGGGGCCTTGGTTGAGATCTTGAGTGGAATGGCCACTTATGGGCAAATTTAAGGTCTTGGGTCCTTGGGCCAATTTGAGGTTTTTGGCAAAAGACAGGCTCAGGTGAGCCAACTGGACTACCCCCCTTGGCCCCATTGGAATTGGTCCCACAGTCCATAAAGACCATAGGGCACCTAAATGGCCCAAATCTGCCATTTAGGCCCCTAACCCCCTAGCCAAAGGGGGGGGCCAAAGGCCCTGGATAGAGTTAGGGGGGCCAGAGGCCCCGCAAAGGCTCAATGACCCCAATGCCCAGAATTAAGGCATTGGCCTGGGGGTTGGTGGGAAAAATAATTGGCCAAGGAGGCCAATGATGAAGGATATGGCCTTGGGGCCAGAAATTCACGTCTGGGGTCAATAATGGCCATGAAGAGTGGATATGTACAAAATGACATTCCCCACCATGAGGGTTTGAATGGAATACGATTGAGAATATGGCCAAATTGGCCATATATTTGTGGAGGCTTGAATTGCAATAAACACAAATCAAGAGGGGTCTTTTTGCAGGGTTGTGACAGTACCCCCACCTTGAAGGGTGAGCTCCTGAGAACCAAGAGAAGGTAGAAGCTTGTTGAGGCTGTTGAAATGGATTGGATGTAGGGATTCCAGAGGTGTTGATTTTTTACAAAAGAAAATTAGAACTGGTACTAGGGTGGAACATGATGTGAGGATAATTTGGTCTTCTTTTGACATTTGAATTTGGGTTTTGAAGATTTGAGTTGACATAAAAGGGTTTGGCATTAATTTTCTAAAGAAAAGAATATTGAAAAATTATAATAGAAGAGAAATAAAGAATGATAATGAAATAAGAAGAAAGAAAAGGAAAAAGAAAAACAAAAAAAGAAATAAAATAATTTTGAGGAGGTTCCAATCTTCATCACTGATGTTGGTAATTGATTTTTGAAATTGATCAAGGGCCTTGAAACAAAGAATATCATTCCAGTTGCTCACAGAGTGGACAAGGTGATGTTTTGACAGATTTTAGACCCTTCAGGGAAGTGCACACCAGGGGAGGAACTTATATTTGGTAGTTACAACTCCTGCCAGTGCCATAAATGAAAAAAAATTTGTTGAATGAGTGTATTGAAATGATAAGGCCTTGGGAAAAACAATGAAGAAAGGATGGTCAATTGCCCAAGTAAAAATGGCCATAAAATTGGAATCGGTGTTGAAAGCCAGGCCAAAGCTCTGTGTCCAAAAATTGGAGACTTCTCACAGAGTGGCCAAGGTGATGCTCACAATAAAAAAAGTAGAATACCTCTAAAAGTGCATACCAGGAGTGGAACTTACTTTTGGAAATTCCTCTCCCCACAAAGCACCATAAAACATCAAGCTCTTGAAGATTTGGGTCCTGGATTTTCAGGATATAAAGAATGAAAATCCTTGACAAGGTCAGGAAATTTCTTGTGTTTTTGGCTGGTTCCCAAGTGGCTCTTTCTGGGTCTTGAATGAAACCTTTACATTACACCAACTACCATAATTTTCTTCTCTTGAGCTTTGGGTCCAGTATTTGAGAGACTTACAATTCCTCTTCTTCTTCAATGATGATTGGAGGAGGAGGTTCTTGATGCCAATTCGGGATTTTTGATGTATTGACTGGTTCTAAGAGTGAAATATGGAAGACTGGGTGGATGGACTTCCATTGAGATGGTGGGCATGAGTGCCGACTTTGCTCAAGATTGGAAAAGGACCCAACCATCTTTCAGACAGTTTCTTGGTGGGTCTAGTAGATTTTATATTCTTGGAAGAAAGCCATACCATCTCACCAGGATTGAAAACTGGTGGACTTTCTCTACTTGTATCCAAATACCTCTTAAAACTGTTTATGGCAAATTCAAGTTATCTCTTGAAATTGTTCTGTACTGATTGGGATTTTGTTGATAAATTTACAGAAGGAGTATCTTTAGTAATGTGAGCTGAGTCAAATTGTGTATATCTTCCATAAACAGTGAAGAATGGTGATTTTTCTGTTGAAGAGTGGTCAGAGTTATTGTAGCCAAGTTCAGCCAGAGGGAGCCAGTTGTTCCAATCATCTTGATGATAACTGACATACATCTGAGGGTACTATTCTAGTATCTGATCTACCCTCTCTGTCTATCTATCCGTTTCTTGATGGTAAGTGGTTGAATGATCTCTGGAAATCTTGAGCTGCTGACAAAGAATGGCCTCAAAGGAAAAAAAAGAGAACCTCTATCACTGAAAATGCTTGGAGGAACGCCATGCTTTGAAAATATATTCTTGATGAATAAATAGGCCAAGTTCAATGAATTAATTGAAGACATTGTTTGAATAAATACTGCCATTTTTGAGAACCTGTCCACTATGACCAAAATTAAATAAAAACAGTTGGACAGTGGCAGCTGAGTAATCAAGTCAATTGACAGACAAATTCAAGGACAATTTGAAATTGGAAGAGGCTTAAAGAGTACGAACTTCTTGTGATGGATATTCTTGTTTCTTGAACACTATTGACAGGATGAAACATAATCCTTACTTAATTGAGTCATGCCTGACCCATGGAAATCCTACTTGACAAGCATGAGACTCTTCTCTTGACAAGGATGGCCAGATACAGTAGATTCATGGCAATTTAGAAGTATACTGAGCTGAATTGTTGGGTCATTTGTGACACCCACCCAACCTTTGAATAAAAAAAGTTGGGAAGAGGAATCAAGAGAATAAGCTTGGACAGATTTAGCTTTCCCCAAATCTTGAAGAATAATTTTGTACTGAGAATCCTGCCATAGAGCCTTTGGAATTTATTCAATCAAATTTGAAAAAGCTTCCACCTTGGCTGCTAAGACTCTTGAGAGTTTGACTTCATCTTTCTTAATGAGTTATTGAAAGTTCATTGGATTCTTGCCCATGAAATCCTCCCCCCTCTCCAGATAAACGTTGTCCCAACGTGATAAGGCATCTGGAAGAGTGGCTAGGAGGCCAGGGCGGTAAGTGATTTAAAAGTGAAAT
This sequence comes from Austropuccinia psidii, assembly GCA_023105745.1. NCBI lineage: Eukaryota > Fungi > Basidiomycota > Pucciniomycetes > Pucciniales > Sphaerophragmiaceae > Austropuccinia > Austropuccinia psidii. The sequence goes on from JALGQZ010000001.1 coordinate 6,353,163, forward strand.
TCAGAAAGGAATTCTGCCCAGAGGGCTTGACAGAAAGTAGGGATTAAATGAAGTATTTAAGGGAAGAGTGATCAGTGAGAACTTCAAAAGGGGAAGAAAGGGAAAGAAGAAAAGCCCCCCAGCACTTGAGAGCCCAGAATATTCCAAGGAGTTCCTTGTCATTAATCTACTAGTTGAGCTCTGTTGGAATACACTTGTGGCTATAAAATGCAATGGGATGTTTGCCTGAGTCAGAAACCTGACTCAGTACAGCACCTAAGGCACGATTGGTTGCATCAGTCTCTACAATGGTGGGTAGAGAAGGATTGGAGCTGTGGTGAAAGCCTCTTTGCCTTGGTGAAACTTTTTAAGACCCTCCTAATTGAGGGGTAAAAAGGAATCTTTCTTGAGGAAACTGGTGAGTGAACTAATTTTTTTTGAATAATTCGTGATGAAAGGGCGGTAAAAATAGGCAAAGCCAAGGAATAATTGATGAGCCTTGAGGTTTCTTGGAGGTGGTCAATTAAGGATGTTCTGGACTTTTGCTTGGTCCATCTTGAGGCCTTCAGAAGAAACAATATAACCTAAATACTCTACACTAGAAACATGAAATAGGCACTTGGAGGCATTAGCAAAGAGGGTATTGGCTCTGAGTCTGGAAAGAACAGTGGAAAAATGAGTGAGATGGTCTTCCTCAGATGTGAAAAAGACCATAATGTGATCCAAAGAAATCATAACATGAAAATAAAGAAGATCATAACATATATAAGTGACAAGATTTTGAAAAGAGGCAGCAGCACTGGTGAGCCAAAATGGCATAACTAAGTACTGATAACTTCCATATTTAGTTCTAAATGCTGTCAAATGTTCATCACCCTTCTTGATTCTCAGCAGGTTATATGAACCATTCAAATAAATCTTGGAGAAGATAGAAGAACCATGAAATGCAGCAAGAAGCTGATTCATAGGAGGAACAGGATACGTGTTCTTCCTAGTAATGGAATTTTGTTTGCAGTAATCAACACACAAATGGAGGCCACCATCCTTGTTTTTGACAAAGAGGACAGGTGCTCCTGTTGAAGAGGAGCTTGGTCAGATGAAACCTTCCTCCAAATTCTCTGAAATGTAGGCCCTGAGTGTATCTGACTCTTGGTTTGATAAAGAGTAGATCACCCCAACTGGAGGTAGAGACCCCTCCAGCTTGATATGATGATCACAGGTGCGGTGAGGAGGAAGTTTCTCTGCATTAAACTTAGAGAATACATCCAAATACTGGTGATTAGAAGAGGGAATAACCATAAGCACGGTTTCTATTTATTCTGACTCTTCCTCTTTATCCCACAACTCCTCCAGGGAGTCATGATAAGATGGAGGAGGAAGGTCCATATTCCAACAGAAGAGATGGAGTGAAGATTCAGAACTATCTTCTCCAACATCTTGAATCTCTTTAAATAATTCATCTATAGAGGATAGTAGTGACGTATTTGACTTAAGGAAAGGAATATGGAAAGAAGATGGAAATGATGGTGTTTAAGAATCACCAACCAGAGCTGAACATGATTGGGCAGAAGCAAAGTCATGACTAAAGGTTATATAAGGATCATAATAGTCCTTATCATCAGCATTAAAGGTGATCAGCCCTTGCCTACAATCAATATATGGATGAAAAGAATTAAGAACGTCAAAGCCCAATATGAGGTTTTTCCCCTTGGGAGTATCAATGACTAAAAAGTCGCATTCAAAGCTGGGGAAGGATGGAAACTCAACCATATATTTGGTATGGCAAGTCACAAATAAAGAAGGGGACTAAGAAGAGTCCAAGATAATAAGAGAAATCTTCTCTGGCAGTTCTGACATGGTCAAAGAATACTTGTGAACACACAGATTTGCAATAAATGAGTTGGTAGCACCGGAATCAATGAGAACACTGTAAAACATATCAGAGAGAGAAGAAAAGACAAAAAATTCAAGAGAACTCTTGACACCAGTATTAAGAATGTAAAATTGTGCTCTGGATAAAAATAGTGAAGACTATTGAGCACAACATGATCTTCACTCAGCCTTTTCCCGGGCTGGGAAATTTGCCTGATGGTTTGGTAAGCTGGTTTTGAGATCTTTCAAAAAAAGACTCAAGACTATAGTTCCCACCACAATAGGCACATAAGCCCTCCTTGATTATTGTTTCTTTTTCAGAACTCATCAACTTGGAGTCCTTATTCAGAAAAGAATAATGGGGCTTGTCCCTCTTCTGAAAATTCTTCTTCTTCTTTTGATTTGACCTTGAAGAATTTTGGGGATGAGAAGAATTTTCCTGTGGGGCTTCAAGATTCCTCTCTTGATGATTACTATTCTCCTTTTTCCTCCCATGGTACCTGGTATCCAGCTACAGGGTAATATCCATTAAGTCTTTAAGAGAGTCAATTATTGAAGGATGGGAGGCCAATTGATACAGAATCCTGGATGGAAATCACTTCCTGAAATTATGGATGAGAGCTCTTTTACTCCAATCTCCAATTCTTAATCCAATCTTCTGCAATCAGAAATTTATAATGAAACATGTCCATCTTCTTTCATTATTGAGGAATTCAACTCTGCTTCAGATTTTCTAACCTCATTGTGGTCCCCAAAGAAAGTAAAGAGTTGAGATTAAAATAAAATCCAAGAATTGGGAAGGTAATTTTGATCTTGATTATTGAGATTGGAAAAATAAGGCTCAATCCATTTTGCATCCCTGCCAATGAGAAATCAAGTGGCATAAAGATCTTTCATTTTGTCTTGAGAGAAATTTTCCAGGAGGGCCAAGTCCCATAAATCCATTCTGGTGCCTTCATAGATGGAGTCTTGATGCTTAAGAAGATGAAGCTTCTTGAATATTGTCAATAGTCTGAGTCATTTGCTGCATTATGGCCAATAAGAATGGTTAAGACTCATGAGAGAAAGGCTGATTATACTGGGCTATAGTTGGCCCTCTGGTACCTTGGGATGCCCCCACAGGGGCAGGAACACCTTCAGTACCTTCAGACCCTTCCTCTTCCACAGAATTCTCCTGCTCCTCTTAATAATCTTCACCAGGGACTTTTGAAAGTGGTCCTTGAATTTCCTGGAAACTTCAAACTAATCCTTAAAAAAAACTTGATCTCCTTGGCCCTCTTCCTTCCTTCCTGGATGGTGTGGCTCCTCCCAAATTTGATCCTCTGTCTAAGTGGCCCCCCAGTTGCAGAACTTCTGGGGTTCCATCAAAAGGAACTCTTGGAGCTGGAGTAAGAACAGCTTGAGCTCTGGCCTGAGATATTGTCTGTCTTGCAGGAGGTGAGTTTTGGACAGGCCTGATTTTATGGATAAGATTAGAATAAAATGAATAACAATAAAGATTTCAAGATGATCAACTTGAGGAATTTCAAAATGAAAGGCTTAAGTCAAATCAAAAATCAATATCTTGAAGGAAAAATCAAGGAATCAAATGAAATCTTCTGGTAAGTCAATCAATCAAATATCAAATGGAGTCTTGAAGTCAATAAATCAATATGTAAATCAATAAAACCCACCTCTTTCAGAAATAAATCAATCAATAAGTTCTTGGGGAAAAATCAATTTATGTCAAAAAATCTTGATGTGAAAAATCAGAAAAATAATTAATCTTTAGGCCAATACATTTTCTTGAAGTAAATGTCAATTTTATGTAAAATGAGTCAATCAAATCAAAATCAAGTGAATTCTTCCTTAAATCAAAATTCTGGAAGAATGAATCAAAGTGAATCCTGATATGAAGAATTTGTGTGAAGAATCTTTATTACCACTTTGGAAATCAATTAAAAAAATGAGACTTGGATTATGAATTGAAAAGAATTGATGATTGAAATCATTATTTAAAAGATAAAAAAAGGGTCAGCTTTCAATTTTCAAGAATGAAGAATGAATGAGAGAAAATTGAGAGGTGACACTAAGTAATAAAATTCATAAGAATTAAAGAGTCATAATTTCAATGAAATGAGTGAATGAAATCATAGAAAAATGAATGAACATAATGAAAAGCAATTATGAGTTAATTAATATAATGTCACAGGGGCTCTTGGGGAAAAAAAAGTGTCCTGGAGCTCAGGAATCAAGAACTCACTTGGAGGGCTCCAAAAGATTGAAGAAATAAAAGAATAATATATTTCTTTGAGAAAAAAAGAGAGCAATACAAGATATGACAAAGATAAGAAGGAAGCCAAAGGCCAAAGATAATGAGAGAAAGTAAAAGGCTAAAGAGCCAGTCAAATGAATCGTCAATTCACTGATCTACAATCTGCCAATATTAACTGGTAATTAAACTGATTTAATAGCCTTTTTGGCAAGAGCTCCCTCTTATGAGGTCTGGCAGACAGCATTGTGACACATATATTGGTGGAGGCTTGAACTTCTGTAAACACTAGTTGAGAGGAGTCTTTTTGCAGGGTTGTGACAAAAAAGCACCTTGTCCGGCAAAAAAATATTTGGTGAAAGCTCCTTTAGGTACTGGAGTGGACTAAATTCTTCATTCATAAGAGTCACTTGAGTATTTGGTGTTGCTTCTTTGAGGTGACACCTTTATAATCAGAAGAAAGGATTATTGTAAGCCTTTTATATAAGAGAATAAAAGATCTTAAAATTGAATCCACCTGTCAAATAAAGTTGTTTTGCATAATTTTAAAGCAAAATTTCATCAAAATAAAAAGCTTTCTCTACTAAAGAAAAAAAAGGGATTTTTAAAGCAAAGAGCTTTAAGATTTTTTTCATTCATTTTCCTGAGGAAATGATAAATATTAAGTTAATAAATTATTAATAAGAACTGTATTATTATTCACTTTATACTAGAATAATTGAAAAGATAAGTTTCATGTCTGTGGTTTGGAAAGGCTACTAGTTTGAAAATTGAAATTTATTCAAAATTACCAAATAGTATATTGGTTCAGAAAATATTTTCAAGACAATTAGGTTTATTCAAATTAGAGAAATTAGTTATAAGGGATAAGTCATTAAAAACCCAAATTTTAACTAATTATGGAAATTTTATGCCAAAATAGAGTAAAATAAGGTCTATAGTTTGATTTATGTTCCCAAGATTGTTCAAAATTACAGCCAGGCCCCAAAATGTAAGATTTGCCTATGAAATCCTTAATAGTAATACTTATTATCAAGAGTACTATGGCTATCCTCAAATGAAAATACAAAAGAATTAAATATTATAACTACAAATATATATAGAATTATTTTTAACAAAATCATATGAAAAAATTAATATTATTAAAGCTTTTAATACTATTATGGGTCAGTGACAAGTGTGATAATAAGAATATAAAAGCTCTACTATATACAATTATATTTGGTTTATAAGAAAAAAACCTAGTTATAGATAATATAAGATATTACTCAAAAATAAATCAGTATCAACTAATGTGTAAGATTAAGCATTACAATAATTATATAAAAAAATACAACAATAAGTTAAAAAATAGAATTTTGATGAAAAACTTACTTATAAGTTATTAATTTATAAAAAAGGCAAAAGCAGGTCAGAAACAATTCTAAAATAATAAAAACAAATTAAAAAACACCAATATAATATTCAATGACTTTCTATAGGATTTTTGGACCTTTAAAAATTATCTTATAAGAAGACTTTGCAAGTATAAAACAATTATCAAAGAATATATAGATATGATCAAAGTCTAAGCTATTTATTGATGTAAGTATAGAAAGAAAACAGAAAAAGTTAACTTCTGATAAGGATTTGATTTGGTTGATCCCAATTTTAAGCTTATTTAAGCCTGATTTCAAGCTATGAAAGTTCTTAAACCCATTATTACAAGCCTGCATATAGGAATATACCCTTTTGCATCATGCAAGTCCTGTTCAAAAGTATGATAGAGCATTAGAAACTTGAATATTAAATCAAAGTCTAACCTTAAAGCTGGAATAAGGCTGAAAACGTTTCAATACTAGACAAAACCCTTATTTTGGCTCTTGCAGATCCCAAACATTTGGGACCCTAGCATCTTGTTCCATTTTCCCCTTTGGACCATGTTTTTGCATGTATTTTTCCAATTCATTTACTTAAAGCCATCCCATGGCTTTTGAACAGTTTAAATCAATCCCACACATTATTTACAGCCTGTATGAAAATATTCTTAGCCAATTCAGTAAGTAAACACAACACCTTAATATTAACATACTTTTTGGAAGCTTACATAAGCCCTATGAAACCTAAACTTAAAGTCAAAAAAACAAATTTTGTTAAATTGTGTAAGTGTAGGGCAAGATTATTCAATCTTTCAATGAAATCCAAAATAACCACTTTTTGGTATAACATGCTATGTGTAAATGCTGTATTACGTTTGGTGTAGAATCCAAAAATTACCTAATAGTTAGAGTTTTGTTTATCCAAAAACATTTTATAGTCATTTTAATTGATTTTTTGTTTCACAGAAGTTTGAAAATTTGCTTTTGACTTAATAAAATGTATACAATATGATTTGTGGCCTTATGGGTATCTCACACACACCTCACAGGCTAACTATGATCCTTAGACATATCTTCATATTGCCAAAGAATCACAAAAGGTTAATGAAGCTACAATTAAGAACTATGCCTTTGTCTTTAAATATAATAAGTAAATTCATAATTGATTTCATGATTAATTGACATCGAATTCTCAAAATGCAAAGAATATCTTTACTTGAAATAATGAATTAAAAAAAATACTGATTAGTGTAAACTTTACCTTTGGAGTAAGATAACCGACATATAGAAAACGATTAATTATTTGGCCCACTTTTCTCTTCACTTTAATACATTTTCCTTTCATTATTAGCTTAAACACTTTTAAGTTCATCAATAGAGGATTTGAACCACAAATATTAAATGGTCTTAAGCCTTTTAACCATGTGAAAATAACTATAATCATTGTTTGGACCTCTTATAATCATTTTTCTTCTTGAACCACCACAAAAGTAAATTAAATATTCTTTTAGCACTATGAAATCTTTCACTTTGTTTCCAAACTCACTCTGGTCACTTTTGGGTGTGTTGTTGGCCTGTGACTTAAACCCAGAGCACAAGCATGACACCAAAATATCATAAACCAATGGTAGAGGGAAAATGACCACTAAAAGTGAACAAATCCAGAAATACTCATAAAGGGAATCAACCAAAAGAGGAAAGTCCTCTTTTTCCAATTATCTAAATCCCATAAACAGATTATAAGGAATGTCAGAGTTATTCCAACTCAAAACAAGAACTGAGCATAAACCTCAATTGTGACCTCTCATCTAAAATCAAGAAAAAGAGGCAGAAAACCATAAAATGGGTGTTTAAATTAAATCTTTCACTAATGTCTATCTAATGGTACTAGCCAAATTGAGCTGGCATCAAAACTTCAGATTTTATGGCTAAAAATGAGCCAAATGAGGGTGAACAAAACATTCATCTATAATATAACTTCTAAAGTTTTAGTGGGAGATTCCCAAAGTGGAGTCCTTTTGGAAAGACCAAAATAGAGGCTTTATGATGGTGCAATCCATTTCTCACAGATTATCTAAAACAAAATTTATCGAGAAAACAAAATCAATACATGATTCATAAAAAATCCACAAATTGATAATGGAATTTAAAGTTGGTATGGATTTGCCATATTTAATTTTAGCTATAAAAAATGGGTAGCCATTGTTTAGATGTTATAAAGGGCTACAAAATGAGCCACCTTTGAGATTTCCAACCTCAAAACTGACAAAGATATCCATTTTTAAGATCTTAACCTGACACTAGCTAGTTTGGGATCTTAATGTGGGACAACTTTCCATATAAGTGAATTAAAAGCTAATCAAGGGAATTAAATGCTGCTTATTCTTCGATTTCTCATAACAAAAAAAATAGGAGTCATGCAGGCATTTTCAGGCTGACTCTATGATGAAGCTTATTAATAACTAGATCAAAGCTTTAACTATGACTGTGATATGGTGAAAATAACACTAAAAAGTTTTCTAATGATAATAAAGGTTAATAAAAGGATATTCAGGGCTTTACTATTGAGTGATAGTGGTGGTAAGCACTGTTTGAAGCCCTGGGTGCAGCTTTACCTGTTGGGTTACAATAATAAAGACTACAAGAATTGTAATTATAGCTATACCTGATTATTTTCCATAAGCATAATTGTTTTTGACAGTTGTACTACATAGGAAATCAAGAGAAGGATGAGGAAACCTTTTCTGGTGGAGAAAAGGCCCCTTTTTATCCTAAAATTGGAGGAAAAAGTCTTCTAGGCCTTTCCACGTAGAGGAAGTGAATATTTTTCACTTCCAAGGACTGGCTTGTAATTTTCACAAGGCCTGTATAGCCTGTATTGGGCTCAGATGGGGTTTTGAAACCACATCTTGGCTGTTTTCACCAATACAGGGTGAAGATTTCCATCTGGGGACCCCATAGCCCTCTTCTGACGTGTATGATGCATATAATGCTGTACAGAACCTGTAAAGGACCCCAGTATTGACCAAAATATGAGGTATTGAAGTATAAACAGGCTTATTCATGTGTTTGACACCTCATAATCATAATTATGGGAGAATATCCGACAGCAAGGCTGTATTGGTCTAATTGTGGGAGTTTGACCTTAAAGCTGCTATATATTTGTCAGTTTTGAGATATCAAGCTTAACATTTGTTCATTGTGTAGCACTGGGTGTGTTTTACACAATGGTACCTCATTTGGTATGGTTATCATTCAATATCGCAAAGTTATGCTATGTATAAGATTTTTTGTACATATGTATGATTTGCTTAAAATCTGTATGGAGCTTGTTTGCCCCATACCTTTTGTTCTAGATGAGATATGGGGAAACAGATGGAATAATCAGATAGCCCTGTTTGTGCTCTTTTCAAAATGCCCCACTTTAGGTATCTCACACTAAAACTGTAGAAGTTAAATGAGAGGTCAATTGTTTATTCCCCCTTATTTGACCTTATTTTGATCATAACCTCTGTAATTCTGGTGCTAGCTCTATTTGGTTAGTACCATTGGATACCCTTAGATTAGAGCTTCATTTTGAATACCCATTTGATGTGGTTAAGCGTGTTCCTCTGGATTTCAGATGAGAGGTGAAAAATAAGGTTTACGCTAAGAAACAACTTTGAGCAGGAATAAATTTGCTGTGCCTGTTCCTGTGAAGGTGGGACTTGTATATTTGGAACGAGGTGAGTTTCATTTTTTGTCTGATACTCTTTGAGCTGTTTTGGCTCAGTTCCATGTTTTGGTGGTATCTTGGCTCTACCATTGGTTTATGGTATTTGGCTGCAATGCCTGTGCTCTGGTGTTGAGTCAAAGGCTGACAGGCATGCTCTGGGCATCTTCTGGTGCATTAGAAGGACCATAGCACACCTTTAAACTCCATTGGTAAGAACGTTCACCCTGTATAGGGTGAAACTCACAACTTGTGGTTCTCAAACCACATTTCCACCCAATACCAGTGTGTATTGAGTGAATAGACCCACAAAAAAACCTAAATAGGTGAGATTAACCTTGTGGGCATGTGCATAGGTAAGAAACCTCCCACTACCCCAGAACAAGATAAACGGAGGCTTTTATTCACCCAAGGGAAAATCTCTACTTGTGTTCTTAGTGTTATACCTGGTATAGATTTTTAAAGAAGTGGTATCCTTAGAATTACTCAGGTATAATTCTAATTGTAATTATTGTAGGGTTAAATAATGTAAACCAAAAAATAAACACTGCACCCAGGACTATCAGTAGTACTCACCATCACTAAAATCCTTATTATATCCCTTTTAACCAGCTTATCATTAATGTATGATGATTATTTTTGTTTCAAACTCATATTTATATCTTTTTATTATCATTGTAAAGCTATATAATAGAGTCACACTGACATTTTTTTCTATTTAATATTATATTTAAAGACTCTGTTCTCATATCAACTGCCTGAAGTTCCTTCCTCAATTAATTCCATTTGTAATTTCTCTTAAAGAAATTCCTTTTTTAGCCTTAAATATCTCTGGTAGAGTATTTTCAGATAACTTATTATTGTTGGTAAAACAATAAATCCTTAATTTATTATTGTTTTATACAAAAAAAATTGAAAGCAATAATTTTAAATTTTTTTCTCTTAAAAACTATCAAAATGCACTATTTTTAAAACAATTTGCCTTATACAAATTTTGAGGATAGGAAAAGTACTTTATTTTTTATCAAAGTTTCATTTCCACACATTAAATTTGGGGTCCTGGAAGTGATCCTTACCTGTGAAATGTTTCTTAACTTTTTTTAATCTATTCTCTTTTATTGAAAATCTTCAAAATTCATAAAAATTGCTTATAATTTCAAAACAATTCATACAAATATTAACTTTTAATACTATAAGTGAGTATTCATTTTCAATTTCTTTTGAGAAATCCTTTTTTACTTCAATTAATTGTCTTCTTTGTTTATTTTAGTGCCTGGAAATGTGGTAAGACAAGAAAACAATGAAACAGCTTTAACAGTCACTAGAATTATGAAAGCCAGTACTTTCAATTCAGAGAATAATAACAGAGTGATCATAAGTCAGAATAATCATTCAGAAACAATTCATTCTAATTTGAGCAATTTGGACATGAGTAATACTCTCTGAAAAGGAAATAATTTAACCAATAGTAATTTTTTGATGCAAAACTAATATCTTTAATATTTTTTACTTATAATTATGCCTTCAACCAGATAGGGGGCCAGCTATGACACTTAAAGAAACTCCCAAAAAGGTTATAGATGTGAGTGTGGCTAAATCCAACCAGTTACAGATGGACAAGGGTCAGTAAATGAAACCCAAACTGACAAATTAAGCTATCCTGAAGTTGAAAACACTTTTTTAACTTCAGATAGAGCTTAAAGCACCACAAGAAGCCTCACTATAAATATCAAGGCCAGTCAGAAGGGGTAAGACATTTCAATCCAGTACAAAGAGTATCAGCTTCTACCAAACCTTCAGAAGAGCTTCATGATTTTTTACCTGAATTTGAAAATATTTCTGAGCCACCTTACTACTTTCAAGTTACTGAATGGATGTAATCCATTGATTTAAAAGAATAAAATGCTGTGTTTAGCAGAGGAATGGGGAAAAAAACCCTCAACCACCAAAGAAAGTTCTGGAACTTGCCCCAGTGGACAGAAGCAGAAATTAGAATCTGAGAAAGAAGCCACAAGCTCAGAAAAATGGAAAAGGGAAGGCACAAGGCCACAAAATTCAAAGTATCTAAAAAGCTTCCAAGGAAAATGTGTTTCATACTTCCAGAACTATGATGGAAATGCAGAACAGAGAGGGAGCCAGGTTAAAAGATTGGAGACAATTTCTGAGACTTTGTGTTGAATTCAGGGTTTTTATATATCCAGAAATTTAAGAGGTGTCTATGAAACTCTTGATGATATTACTATACATCAAGAGTAATGTCACTGTTCTTGTAAAATATAATAAATGAATTCATTATAAACAGAAATAATTCAAAGATTATTTCTTTCATTTGTTATACACTACTATTAATTATAAAAGAAAGAAGTAATTTTCTTCTAGAATCAATTAAAAAAGGTATCAATAATAAAGCTTTATATTAAAATAGTATGAAGTTATTTTCCATTTAAAGTCATCTTTTACAAAAATAATTATAATGATATTGCTTTAAAACAACTACACCCTAGAGAAAGAATTTTATCATTGAAAAAAACTCATTAGAACGCCAAAAATGCCTTTAAAAGAATTGGTAGAGTGATTTTTACAGATTATTTGGGCATTTAACAGATAAAATTATATTTATAACAGTAATGAAACGATATAAAAGCTAAGATCCATTAAAAATAGTATATTTATTTTATCTCACATCTTTCTGTTTGATTCTGAAAGATTTAAAACACTTACGGAAAGATTAACTAATATTTACTTGTTGGAATGGATAATAATATTGAACAATAAAGTGGTGATTGGAAAAAACAGCAAGAAAAGTCCCATTTTTTATCAAAAAAAACTTACAGAGGATTTTCATTGAGAAAGCTGAAAAGCCAAGGTGTGAGAAACCAGTTATCCTCCTTTGAATAATGATCAAAGGACTTGTTGTCACATAAGAATATCATAATTACTTAATTAAGTCATTTTATGCAACTAAAAATCCATTTATGGTTAACAAATAAAGGAGTAAAAAGTGTAAATATTCTTTTTTTAAGAATAAATATTTTTTTCTAAAAGTTATTAATGTAATTGAAAATTTCATCACAGGTAGTGTTTTCTGTGAATTTTTGAAGATTCAGTGTTTCATGTGGTGTTATCAAAGATGGACTGTAAGTAAGGATTTCAATTTGAATAATGAAGTCATGAATCTTTTTAGTTTTTATATAAGCTATCACTTTCTCCATTGGTAATGAAAGCTTCAGAATGATTCATAAAGAATGGAATTTTGAATGAATTTTTGAAGTTTATTGCTTATTTCTATTTAGAAAAGCAAATGACATAGTAATTGCTGGTTGCCATGAGGTAAATTAATAGATATCATTGCAAAAGGGTTTTCATTACTCTTTCTGGGTGTTTTGATGGAAAATTATTAACAATGGAGAATTTTACAGGAGTCACAGTTTCTCCTTACCTCCTTGTCACATGAAAATAGAAGCTAATTTGCTATTTTCTCATGATTTAATGGAATTTTAACTCTGTAAAAAAGGTTCCAAAAGGTTTAAGCAGACCAATTTAGCAAAGGAAAGCCATGGATCAAGGCTTTGGAGCTTAAAATGACTAAGCAGCCTCAGAAGTTGGGTACCCTGGCTCTTTTTGATGCCCTTTTTCCCCTTAGGTATTTTCAGATCAGAAACAGTAATTCAGGCTTCAAAACCAATATCCACTATTGGTTTATCAAATCTTTATGTAAGAATAAAGTAATATCAAGTCCAAAAACATGCATAATACTATTTGAAGTGTATATTTAACATTGTATTTTGACATAAATTTGAGAAAAACAAACGTTTCCACAATTATTTCATAAGTTGTTGAAGTATTTTCCATATTGCCACCTCATAGAGTTAATTTAAGCTTATTCACTATATGGAGCTACCCTATGTTAATTTTTGTGTAGAACTGAAATCTGGACTTAAATACCCAGATTTACTTACAAACAAAAAGAATACTCTTATTTTGTTAAATGAAAAATGATTAATTTTGGATACATGCATGAATTATGGGTTATGAATACTTCACAATTTGTTGTGATTTTAATTTTTGCCTAGTTGGGTATGTAACATAAATCTCAAGCATCACAATAAATCACATGAAAGCTCATATTTCTGATAGTGATTCAAAAATTTGTAGCAATGGTTAGTTTGCAAGTGAGCCAAAGAAATGAAGCGTTTTTGTGTCTTGGAAATTTCAAGAACAATCAAAATATCAAATAGTTAAAATTCATTTGAAGAATTAAATGAACAATCAGTCATTATAAAAGAAGTAGAAAAAAATTCAAACTTATAAATAGATGTCAGTATTGAGAAAAGAATACAAAACACCACAATTATCATTTGATAAGTTAATAATGGAATTATTGATGATATCTCAAACTCATTTTCTAAATTAAGGACAAATACAATCACCTTGAACAAGCTCTTTTTTACTTCACAAGTGGTGGTATTAAAATTAACAATGAGATTGTTTTGAATTATTTATGATAATGCTAGAGAAACAGATTTATGGCAAGAAATGAAAATAAAATAAGGCATGTATAATGTTGAGTTGTTCAATTTAATACAAAATTTCCAGCAAGAATTCAGGAATTCCACTGTAAGATGCGTCTATGAAACTGTTGATAATATTACTATTAATCGGCAGTAATATGACTGTTCTTATGAAATATAATAATGACAATTATTATAAGCACAGTTAAATAATCAATTAATTAATTATTTCTTTTACTTGTTATACACTACTAGTGATTATAACAGTAAGCAGTAAATTTCTACAAGAATCAATTACAAGAAGAATTTAAAAATAAAAACTTCTTTATTAAAATAATAAAATTATCTTAATATATAATTATCATTTACAAGAATAATTATAAAGATAATTCTTGAAAAAAACTAGTAATAGAGAAAAAACTTTAAGAATTAAGATGAATCACTCACTAATACTCCAAAAAGCTTGTTGAATAATAATAGTAGAGGAATTTGACAGGTAATTGTGGGTTTAAAAGATCAAAAATGGATATATAACAGTATTACAAAAATATATTGTTGATTTCTATGATTTCAGGTCTTTCTGATTGATTTTGAAAGAATGAAAAACTTAAGAAATAGCTTTAACTGATACTTACTTGTTGGTAATAATGGTATAATGTAATAATGTAATAATTTTGAAAAAACAGCAACAGGAGGCCTCTTTTAAGTCAGCAACAACTCACAGAGGCGTTCCATGGAGCAAAATAAAAAATCAGTAAGTGAGAAAACAACAAAACCTTTTGGATTATTGATTGCATCATATGTTGTCATGTAAGATTATCACAATTACTTAATTGATGCTTTTACATGACTACCAACCCATTTATGGTTAAGAATAAAAGGAGTAACAACTGAAAATATTCTATAATCCAAAATAGTCATTTATTTCCCAAATTTATCAATGTTATTGTAAATTTCATCACAGAGTGTATTTTGTGTGAATTTTAAAGATTCAGTATTTCAGGTGGAATCATCAAAACTGGACTGTAAGTAAACCTTTTAATTTCACTTATAAAAGTATATTTTTTTTATACTTAGACGATTGTCACAGGGGCTCTTGGAAGAAGAGGGCCTGGCACTCAGGAATCAAGAACTCACTTGGAGGGCTCCAAAGATAAAGAATAATAAGAATGAATTTCTTTAAGAAAGAATAAGGGGGGAAACAAGTATGCCAAAAGATGAAGCCAATGGCCAAAGATAATAAAGAAGCCAACAGCCAAGAAGCCAACCAAGTGAATCCTCAATTCACTGTTTCAACCTGCCAGAAAAGGAAATGGAATTAGTATAAGGATATGACCACCAATATCCACTGGACAGGCGAGGAAACAAACAAAAAGGGTGCTGAATGACTGACTTAAGATTATCAGTATTAACTTTAATAAGGTAAAAGAAAATAAGGATAAAAATAAATCCACTATATTAATTAACTGGGGAAAAAGTCCCCAGGTGCTGAAAAGGTGGCCAGTATATGTGAAAAGCTGAAAAGTTGATCCTGGAAGGTGGATCAATGACTGTATTGTCCGAATCGGGAAATACAGTTCTGGCCATCTTGAAATTTGAACTGTGTGATGGAATTCCCACAGTGGAATAAGAAGTGGCCCAATTGGGCCAAGGCCATACAGGTTGATTGAATAAGGCCTGTACGGATGAATTGGGTTGTCCAAGGAGTATTGAATACTTGATGTCTTGACAACTGATTGAATTTTGTAATACCTCTTGAGAATTGACCTTAGAATAATCCTGAATGAATTGTACCAACCCAACTCCTGCAGATACAGGTGGTTGGGATCCTTGAATGATCTTCTGAATTACCGCCATGGATTGCCAGACTGATAAGCTGAAAAGTCCTCCTTCGAAATGGGCGTTGGAATTATGGACCTTGAAATGGAAAGGTGGAATTGGGTCCTGAAAACGTCACCATTGGATTGCTGAGTAAAAATGGTGCATAATGGTATATAATACCATATATGTACCACACCTGCAATCTTGAGTACGGAGTGCATGAAGGAAAGGAAAGAATTCCCCTTAAGTTGAGGGAAATGCTTGTTGAGATGATTTGGTGGCCTCTGGTGGTTACCAGAGGCCATGACGGTGAAGTTGGTCCATGGTGGTCCAGGGCCAAAAGTGGGTCCTACGGGATTTATGGCCAAAATGGGTCCAAGGTGTTTTTGGTCCAATTTGGGTCCAAGGGATTGGTGGCCAAAAATGGCTCAGGTGGGCCCAATTGTGGTTTGGGACCCACCTGGCCTTGGGGGCTAGGTGGCTGCCCCCTTTGGCCCCTTTTGGCCTCATTGGATTAGGCCAAAAGGGGCCTAATCCGCCTACGGACCGCGGCCTGCGGACCGCGGACCGCGTATTACGGCCCCCGGACCGTAGAAGCCGTGGGGGGCCTAAATGGCCCAAAAAGGCCATTTAGGCCAAAAACCCCCATAATGAAAGGGGTGGCCAGGAAACCAATGAAGGTGGCCATGGGGCCTGGAAGCCCCTGGAAGACAAAGGGACCCCCCAGGCCCAAAAACAGTGATGGAGGCCTGGGGGTTGGTGAGGTGCAAATTGGCCAAGAGGGCCAATGACGCAGGATATGGCCTGAGGCCATAAAGGATGATGGAGGCCATAAGTGGCCAATGGAATGGGTTATGGCATAAGAGCCATGGAACACCCAAAAGGGGTCAATTGGCCATAAATGATATGACATGGCCAATTGGCCCCAGCTTGGCTCCAGGTTGGATTGGCGCCGCCATCAAGGAGGAGGGTCAAAATACGTGGTTGTGACAGTACCCCCCTACCTTGAATGGTGAGCTCCTGAGCACCAAGATAAGGTAGAGGCCTGTTGAGGCTAATGAGACGGATTTGACGTAAGGATTCCAGAGGTATTGAATCTTGAAAAGAAGAATTGAACTGATAAGCTTGTTGGCATATGAATTGAGGTTGACTTGATCTTCTCTTGACATTTGGCTTTGACAAAGTTGAAGACATGATTTGACGTAAAGATTTTGGCGTTAAAGAGTTATAAGAAAAGAAATTTTGAAAGAATATACAGAGTAAAAGAGAAAAGGAAACAGATATAAAGAGAGAAACAGAAAAAATAAAGAAAATGAAATTTGAGGGGGAATCCAATCTTCATCACGGATTACGACAATTGATTTTGAAAGTGACCAAGGACCTGGATAAAAGAATTTGATGCCAGGTGCTCACAGAGTGGCCAAGGTGATGTTTTGACAGATTGTAGACCCCTCAGGAAGTGCACACCAGGAGAGGAACTTACTTTTAGTAGTTGCCCCTCCCGCCAGTGCCATAAATAAGAAAAATCTTGATAAATGAATGTGTTGAAAGAATAAAGTCTTGGGAAGGAGAGTAAAAAAGGAATGGTCCATTTGCCCAAGTGTGAATGGCCATAAATTTGGAATTCGGATGTTGAAAGCCGGGCCAAAAGGTCTGTGTCCAAATTGAAAAGTGCTCACAGAGTGGCCAAGGTGATGCTTACAACAAAGAAGAGTAGAATACCCCTAAAGGTGCATACCAGGAGTGGGACTTACTTTTGGTAATTCCTCTCCCCACCAAGCACCATAAAAATTCAAGCCATTGAAGAATTGGGTCCTGGCTTGTCAGGATATAACGAATGAAAATCCTTGACAAGTTCAGGACAATTCTTGAGGTTTTCAGCTGGTTCCCATGTGGATCTTTCTGAATCTTGACTGAAACCTTTCCATTCCACCAGATACCATAATTTTCTTCTCTTGAGCTTTGAATCCAGTACTTGAGAGACTTCCCATTCCTCTTCTTCTTCAATAATGATTGGAGGAGGAGGCTCTTGATGCCGATTTGGGATTGTTGATGTCTTGACTGGTTCCAAGAGTGAGATATGGAAGACTCGGTGGATGGATTTCCATTGAGATGGGAGCTTGAGGTGGTAAGCATGAGTACTGACTTTCTTCAAGATTGGAAAGGGACCCAACCATCTTTCAGACAGTTTCTTGGTGGGTCTAGTTGATTTGATATTCTTGGAAGAAAGCCATACCATGTCACCAGGATTGAAAACGGGTGGACTTGCTCTACTTTTATCTGCATACCTCTTAAAACGGTTTATGGCGATTTCAAGTTCTCTCTTGACATCTTGCTGTACTGATTGGATTTTTGTTGATAACTTTCCAGCAGGAGTATCTTGAGTGATGTGAACTGAATCAAATTGTGGATCTCTTCCATAAACAGTAAAAAACGGTGATTGCTTGGTTGAAGAGTGGTCAGAATTATTGTAGGCAAATTCAGCCAGAGGGAGCCAGGTGTTCCAATCATCTTGATGATAACTGACATACATCCGAAGATACTGTTCTAGTATCTGATTTACCCTCTCTGTCTGTCCATCAGTTTCTGGGTGATAAGCAGTTGACAAGTCTCTTGAAATCTTGAGCTGCTGGCAAAGATTGGTCCAGAAAGAAGAAACAAAGAGTGAACCTCTATCACTGACAATGCTTGATGGAAGGCCATGCTTTGAGAAGATATTCTTGATGAATAAATGGGCCAAATCCAAAGAAGTTATTGAAGACATTGTTGGAATAAAAACCGCCATTTTTGAGAATCTGTCCACTATGACAAGAATTGAGTCAAAAGAATTGGACAGGGGCAGTTGAGTGATGAAATCCATTGAGAGACAAATCCAAGGACCATTTGGAATTGGAAGAGGTTTGAGGAGTCCAAACTTCTTATGGTGGATATTCTTGTTTCTTGAACACTGTTGACAGGATGATACATAATCCTTAATGAATTGAGTCATGCCGGACCAGTGGAAATCCCGTTTGACAAGTTTGAGAGTCTTCTCTTGGCCAGGGTGTCCAGCTAGAGGAGAGTCATGACGCTTTTGAAGAATGCTGAGTTGAATTGTGGAGTCATTTGGGACTACCACCCGATCTTTGAAGAGAAGAAGTTGGGAGGAGGAATCAAGAGAATAATCTTGGACAGATTTACCTTTACCCAAATCTTCAAGGATACTTCTGTACTGAGGATCTTGCCATAATTTCTTCTGAATTGAATCAATCAAATTTGAAAAAGAATCCACCTTGACTGCGAAAAACTTTGAGGGTTGAACTTCATCTTGCTTAATGAGTTGTTGAAAATTCATTGGATTCTTGCTGATGAAATCCTCCCCCCTCTCCGGATAGACGTCGTCCCGACGTGATAAGGCATCTGGAAGAGTTGCTAGGCGGCCAGGGCCGTAAGTGATTGAAAAATGAAATTCAGATAAGAATTCAGCCCAACGGGCTTGACGGCGAGTAAGGATCTTTGATGACATGAAGTACTGAAGAGAAGAATGATCGGTGAGAACTTCAAAAGGAGAGGACAGAGAAAGAAGAAAAGCCCTCCAGCGCTTGAGAGCCCAGACTATACCAAGGAGTTCCTCGTCATGAATTTCATAGTTGAGTTCTGCTGGAATAAGCTTGCGGCTGTCAAATGCAATGGGATGTTTTCCTGAGTCAGAGACCTGACTCAGTACAGCACCCAAAGCATAATCGGATGCATCGGTCTCTACAATGGTGGGTAGAGAAGGATTGAAGTGGGAAAGGATTGGAGCGGTAGTGAAGGCCTCTTTGAGTTGATGAAACTGGCTAAGAGCTTCCTCATTGAGGGGGAAACAGGAATCTTTCTTGAGGAAACTGTTGAGTGAACTGATTTTCTTTGAATAATTCTTGATGAAACGGCGGTAGAAGTTGGCAAAGCCAAGGAAGGATTGAAGAGCCTTGAGGTTTCTTGGAGGAGGCCAATTAAGGATCTGCTGGACTTTTGCTTGGTCCATCTTGAGGCCTTCAGAAGAAACAACATAACCAAGATATTCTACACTAGAAACATGAAAAAGGCATTTAGAAGCCTTGGCAAAAAGGTTATTGGCTCTGAGTCTGGACAGAACAGTGGACACATGGGTGACATGTTCTTCCTCAGATTTGGAAAAGACCATAATGTCATCCAAATAAACCACAACAAAAACATCAAGAAGATCTTGGAATGTATCATTGACAAGATTCTGAAAAGAGGCAGGAGCATTGGTGAGCCCAAATGGCATAACCAAGTACTCAAAACTGCCATATTTAGTTCTGAAGCATGTCAAATGTTCATCACCCTCCTTGATTCTGAGCAGGTTATATGCACCACGCAAATCAATCTTGGAGAAGATAGAAGAACCATTAAAGACATTAAGGAGCTGGTTCATAGGAGGAACAGGATATTTGTTCTTCCTAGTGACAGCATTGAGTTTGCGGTAGTCAACACACAAACGGAGGCCACCATCTTTCTTTTTAACAAAGAGGACAGGTGTTCCTGTTGAGGAGGAGCTTGGCCGGATGAAACCTTTCTCTACATTCTCTGAAATGTAGGCCCTGAGTGTATCTGACTCTTGTTTGGATAAAGAGTAGATCACCCCAACTGGAGGTAGAGACCCCTCCAGTTCGATATGATGATTACAGGCACGGTGAGGAGGAAGTTTCTCTGCTTTCACCTTGGAGAATACATCCAAGTATTGGTGATAAACAGAGGGAACAACCTTCATCACGGTTTCTACTTCTTCTGGCTCTTCCTCTTCATCCCACAACTCCTCCAGGAAGTCATGATAAGATGAAGGAGGAAGGTCCATATTCCCAAAGAAGAGATGAAGTGAAGATACAGAATTATCTTCCCCAACATCTTGAATCTCTTTGAAGACTTCATCTCCAGATGATGGTAATGACAGATGGGAATTAAGGGAAGGGATATGGACAGAAGATGGCACTGATGGTGTTCTAGAATCACCAACCAGAGCTGCACATGATTTGGCAGAAGAAGAGTCATTACGGAAAGATTTGGAAGGATCAGAATAGTCCTTTTGATCAGTATTAAAGGTGATCAGCCCTTGCCTCCAATCAATAGAAGGATTAAAATGATTGAGAAAGTCAAAGCCCAATATGAGGTCTTCTCCCTTGGGAGTATCAATGACTAAAAAATCCCATTCAAAGCTTGGGAAGGAAGGGAGCTCAACCATATATTTAGTATGGTGAGTCACAAATAAGGAAGGGGACTCAGAGGAGTCCAAAATGATAAGAGGAATCTTCTCTGGAAGTTCTGACGTAGTCAATGAATACTTGTGAACAAACTGCTTTGCAATGAATGAGTGTGTAGCACCAGAATCAATGAGAATACTGTAAAAAACATCAGAAAGAGAAGAGAAAACAAAAAATTTAAGAGAATTCTTGACACCAGTATTCAGAATGCACAATTGTGCTCTGGAAGGAAAACTGTGAAGACCATTGAACACAACATGATCTTCACTCAGGCTTTTCCCTGGCTGGGAAAACTGCCTGACGGTTGGGTAAGCTTGTTTTGAGGCCTTTTGACACAGGACTCAAGACTATGCTTCCCACCACAATAGGTACACAACCCCTCCTTGATTCTTCTTTCCTTTTCAGAACCTTTCAACTTGAAGTCCTTATTCAACAGTGAAGAATGGGGCTTGTCCCGCTTTTGAGAATGAAATTTCTTCTTTGGTCTTGAACTTGAAGAAACTTGATGATGAGAAGAGTGAGACTTTGAGGCTTCAGGCTTCTTCTCTTGATGATGATTCTTTTCCTTCTGCCTCTCATGGTACCTGGTATCAAGTTCCAGGCTGACGTCCATTAAGTCTTGAAGAGAATCAATGTTTGAAGGATGGGAGGCCAATTGATCCAGAATCCTGGAGGCCAAACCCTTCCTGAAATGATGAATAAGAGCCCTTTCACCCCAATCCCCAATTCTTGAAACCAAACTCCTGAAATCGGCAATATACAAAGCAACATGCCCACCTTCTTTCATCCTAAGGCCATCCAATTCAGCTTCTGCTTTTCTAACATCATTTGGGTCTCCAAATAAAGTGAACAATTGGGATTCAAATAATGGCCAGGAATTGAGGAGATAATTTGAGTCTTGATTATTGAGGTTGGATAAATAAGGCTCAATCCATTTTGCAGCCCTGCCAACTAAGAATGAAGTGGCATAAAGAACCTTCTTTCTGTCTTGAGAGAAGTTTGCCGGGTCATTATGAAAGATGAGTTGGCAAGACTGAATAAAGCTTCTGACTTTGAAGGGCTGAGTCCCATCAAAGCATTCTGGAGCCTTCATAGAGGGAGTCTTGAAGGCTGGTGGTCTTGATAATTCAGAAGAAGAAGCTGCTTGCAGATTGGCCATAATCTGAGTCATTTGTTGCATAATGGCCAATAAAGACGGTTCAGGCTGATGAGAGGCAGGCTGATCAGACTGGGCTAGAGTTGGTCCTCTGGTGCCCTCAGATGCTCCCACAGGAGCAGGAGCAGCCTCAGTGCCATTAGACTCTTCCTCTTCCACAGAATTCTCCTCCTCCTCTTCACCATCTTCACCTTGAACCTTGGGACTGGTTCTTGAAAATCCTGGGAATCCGCCAACCACTCCTGATAAAGACATTGACCTTCTTGGCCCTCTTCCTTCCTTCCTGGATGGTGCTGCTCCTTCCATGATGGGTCCTCTGTCCAATCTGGCCCTCAGTTGAGAAACTGCTGGGGTACCATCAAGAGGAGCCCTTGGAGTTGGAGTCAGAACAGCTTGAGCTCTGGCCTGAGATCTAGTCTGTCTTGCTGGAGGTGAATGTTGAACTGGCATGATTTCAGGAATAATCAACCAAATAAATGAAATAAAATCAAAATTTTCTTGAAGTACAAAATCAACAATCAAATCTTGAGGAAATTGGATAATCAATGAATCAAAATTCTCCAAATACGTCAATCAATCAAATCAAATGAGTCTTGAAGTAAAAATCAATATCAATGAGAATCTTGAAGTCAATAAAAACAATCAATCAAACAATCAAAATCAAATCAAAATCTTGCAGAAAAAATCAATCAATCAAAATGAATTCTTGAGTCAAAATCAATTTATGTAAAAAATCTTGATGTGAATAGTCAGCAAAATCAATAAAGTCTTCAGGTCAATCAATTATCTTGAGGTCAATTTCAATTATGTCAAATTAGTCAATCAAATCAATTTTCAAGTGAATTCTTCCAAAAAATCAAAAATTCTTGAGGAATAAATCAAAGTGAATCCTGATATGAAGAACATGTCTGAATAACCTGATGAATAACTTGAGAACCAAAGATAAAAAATGCCTGAATTATAGATAAAAATAGATTGATTAAGATTGAGAATGAGATTGAAAAGATAACAGAAAATAAAAATGGGTCAGCTTTCAATTTTCAGAATGAAGAATGAATGAGGGAAAATTGAGAGGTGACGAAGAATCATAAGATCATAAAACGTCAAAGAATCATAATTTTGATGAAATGAATGAATGAATTTAAAATATAAGAATAAAAGAATGAATGAATGAAGAAGAATTATGAGTTAATTAATATAATGTCACAGGGGCTCTTGGAAGAAGAGGGCCTGGCACTCAGGAATCAAGAACTCACTTGGAGGGCTCCAAAGATAAAGAATAATAAGAATGAATTTCTTTAAGAAAGAATAAGGGGGGAAACAAGTATGCCAAAAGATGAGATAAGAAAAAGATGAAGCCAATGGCCAAAGATAATAAAGAAGCCAACAGCCAAGAAGCCAACCAAGTGAATCCTCAATTCACTGTTTCAACCTGCCAGAAAAGGAAATGGAATTAGTATAAGGATATGACCACCAATATCCACTGGACAGGCGAGGAAATAAACGAAAAGGGTGCTGAATGACTGACTTAAGATTATCAGTATTAACTTTAATAAGGTAAAAGAAAATAAGGATAAAAATAGATCCACTATATTAATTAACTGGGGAAAAAGTCCCCAGGTGCTGAAAAGGTGGCCAGTATATGTGAAAAGCTGAAAAGTTGATCCTGGAAGGTGGATCAATGACTGTATTGTCCGAATTGGGAAATACAGTTGTGGCCATCTTGAAATTTGAACTGTGTGATGGAATTCCCACAGTGGAATAAGAAGTGGCCCAATTGGGCCAAGGCCATACAGGTTGATTGAATAAGGCCTGTACGGATGAATTGGGTTGTCCAAGGAGTATTGAATACTTGATGTCTTGACAACTGATTGAATTTTGTAATACCTCTCGAGAATTGACCTTAGAATAATCCTGAATGAATTGTACCAACCCAACTCCTGCAGATACAGGTGGTTGGGATCCTTGAATGATCTTCTGAATTACCGCCATGGATTGCCAGACTGATAAGCTGAAAAGTCCTCCTTCGAAATGGGCGTTGGAATTATGGACCTTGAAATGGAAAGGTGGAATTGGGTCCTGAAAACGTCACCATTGGATTGCTGAGTAAAAATGGTGCATAATGGTATATAATACCATATATGTACCACACCTGCAATCTTGAGTACGGAGTGCATGAAGGAAAGGAAAGAATTCCCCTTAAGTTGAGGGAAATGCTTGTTGAGATGATTTGGTGGCCTCTGGTGGTTACCAGAGGCCATGACGGTGAAGTTGGTCCATGGTGTTCCAGGGCCAAAAGTGGGTCCTACGGGATTTATGGCCAAAATGGGTCCAAGGTGTTTTTGGTCCAATTTGGGTCCAAGGGATTGGTGGCCAAAAATGGCTCAGGTGGGCCCAATTGTGGTTTGGGACCCACCTGGCCTTGGGGGCTAGGTGGCTGCCCCCTTTGGCCCCTTTTGGCCTCATTGGATTAGGCCAAAAGGGGCCTAATCCGCCTACGGACCGTACGGACCGCGTATTACGGCCCGCGGACCGTAGAAGCCGTGGGGGGCCTAAATGGCCCAAAAAGGCCATTTAGGCCAAAAACCCCCATAATGAAAGGGGTGGCCATGGGGCCTGGAAGCCCCTGGAAGACAAAGGGACCCCCCAGGCCCAAAAACAGTGATGGAGGCCTGGGGGTTGGTGAGGTGCAAATTGGCCAAGAGGGCCAATGACGCAGGATATGGCCTGAGGCCATAAAGGATGATGGAGGCCATAAGTGGCCAATGGAATGGGTTATGGCATAAGAGCCATGGAACACCCAAAAGGGGTCAATTGGCCATAAATGATATGACATGGCCAATTGGCCCCAACTTGGCTCCAGGTTGGATTGGCGCCGCCATCAAGGAGGAGGGTCAAAATACGTGGTTGTGACAACGATGTATAAAGTTCCCAAGTGGTCCTGAAAGTCTCAGAAAGATTAATTAAGAATTGTATTTTTAATGAATTTTTGAAGTTCTTACCTCATTTCTATGTAGAATTGCAAATAGCACTATATGGCTGGTTGTTATGAGGTAATTCCATGGGTCCTAGTCCAAAAAGGGTTTCAATTACTCTTTTGGGGCTTATCCGTGGAAAGTCATTAAAGATTGACATGGTTACAGGAGTCTAAGTTGCTTTTTACCTCCTTGGCATGTCAAAATAGCAAGTTATTTTCTATTTACTTATGATTTACTGAAGTTGTGACGTGGTAACCAAGTTACCAAAATGTTTTGGTTTACTAATTGGGCCAAGATCAGCCATGTATTCAAGCTTTGAAGCTGTCCACGCCTCAGAGGCCTCAGAAGCTGGGTACCCTGGCTCTCTTTGATGTCTTTTGTCCCCCTTGACTTATTTTTACATCAAAATAGAAATTCAGGCTTCAAGTGAGATATCCATTATGGGTGCACCAAACATTTATGTAGGAATACCATAATATTAAGTGCCACAAACATGAATCACACTATTCTTAGTGTATATGTAACATGCGATTTCTCACATTCCCATTATTTTGGCGTGAAATTGAGAAAAACAAATATTTTCCACAGATCTTTTATGTGGTATTGAAGTATTTGTCATTTTACCACCTCAAAGAGTTGGTATTCACTCTATAGAGCTACCCTAGGTGAAGTTTGTGTAGCATCCAAATTTGGCATTAAATCCATGGATTTAATTACTCAATAAAAAGTTATTTATCTTTTCTGAAATCAAAAATAATGAGTTTTGAATATATGCACGACTTGTGGGTTATGCATAGTTCAGAATTTATTTTCAAGAGAATTTTGGCCTATTTGGGTATGCAAAATATACCTCAAGGCTCACATCCACAAGGTGTACTATCAGTAAAATGAATGAAATTGAACAATGATTGCCCCCTTTGCAAGAATTTCTTCACCTCTCAATCAAAGTAAGGGTACACAAAATTCCAACCCGCAAGTATTTAATATAGAAAAATCACAAAACGAGGTGACATTTGCACCCCTTTCCATAGCTTGGAACCAGAGAAGGGCCCAGAATCTTTGAAAGAAGTACCAAAACCTAAAGAATTTCCTCACTTTAGTGGTGAAGGAGAATATGACCATGTTGAATATATCAGATTTATTGAGAGGATCAAAAATGACTAAGAATTTCCAGAAATATTCAATGCCTTGTTTACCAAATCAGCTCAAAGATGGTATATCAAGTTAAGACAAGAACCTAGACACCAATTTGGGACATGCTGGAAAACCAACATCGTTGGAAAATGGGCCAATGATTCTTGGAGGTTTAAAGTTGAAACAGACTTTGAATATAAAAAATTCAATTTTGAAAGAGACAGAGCCTTACCAGGTTTTTGTCAAAAAAGACGGACTAATAGCATTTTATCCTGAAATGTCAGAATTTATGATCCATAGAAAAACTATAAGAAATTGTGGAGGTGATTTGGAAATTTGTCAGCCTTTGACATATGAACACATATAAAAAAAGGTCACAAAACAACTTCAAAAACTTGTCTTAATAATAAAAATTGAAATTATGAGCTTAAAACAAGTAAAAATGCCATAAAAAGGCCTAAATTCTCAATCATCTCTGAAACTGATGAGTAGGAATGTGAATTATATTAAACCATTGCAGTCCCCATCAAATACCACATATATGACTCTTTTATTTAATATATGTAAGCCCCAAAATACGGAGAGAACCTGAATATATGCACTTTTATGATCAATGCGTATATTCATGGTGTTTAGCTCATATCTCTTTAATTACAAAAGATAAAGACTTTATTGAAAAACAAAGCTATCAAAAAGTAACTGTAAAAATGAAGATAGAAACTTTATTTGTAAAGTGATATACAAGGCTGAGAATTATGAGGGGATATTGGGAAAAATAGCAATACCTGTTGACCATTTAAAATCAAAATTGGTCCAAACTTAAAAAAGGGGATGTTTGGGTTCTACTAGTTCATACATTAATAATGAAGTAATTTGTATCAAGATATTAAAGATATAACTTTATGAAATCATGGTTTGAATACTAAAACAGTAAATTTTGACAGAATAGAAGGATTACAAGAAAAATCATCAAAATAGAGTTTTGATTATGTAATAAGATACTCTTGAAATATCAGTAAATACATGAAAAAATATTATAAATTCCTCTCTGAATTGCTTTAGAGTAAAAAATGTAAAGCTATTAAAGGTTAAAGGTAAGGCTTAAAAATGATCATGTCTGCTCAATAACTATAATCTTATTTTAGGCTGAAGAGTTAAATAAGGAATTAATCTGGTTTATCTCATTATTACAAGGTTAAACCCACCAAAATCCACAAAAACAAATAATTCTCTAAGGGGGTGATGTCAGAAAAATGAGAGTTAAAGTGATAACTTTAAAAAATTGCATAATAATGATATAAAAAGCTTTCATGATGGCAAGTCTTGAGGTATATTTTACATACCCAAATAGTCCACAAATATCTTTAAAAATAAACTTTGAACTATAAATAACCCATGAGTCATGCATATATTCAAAATTCATTATTTTTTATTTGAGAAAGGATGAATAGCCCATTTTGAGTAAGTAGATCCATGGATTTGGACCAGATTCGGATTCTACACAAAAATTTACATAGGGTAACTGCATAGAGTGAATAAGCTTAAATTAACTCTAAGAGGTGTTAATATGGAAAATACTTCAATACCACATAAAAGAATTGTGAAAATGTTTGTTTTTCTCAATTTCACACCAAAATAATGGGAATGTGTGGAATCCCATGTTACATATACACTAAGAATCTTGTTATGCATGTTTGTGGCACTTAATATTATGTTATTCTTACATACACCTTGGTACACCCATAGTGGATATCAGTCTTGAAGCCTGAATTTCTATTATTGATGTGAAAATAGTCAAGGGGGACAAAAGACATCAAAGACAGCCAGGGTACCCAACTTCTGAGGCCTCTGAGGTGTAGACAGCTCTAAAGCTTGGATCCATGGCTGATTATGGCCCAATTAGTAAGCTAAAGCCTTTTGGGAACTTAGTTACCATGTCAAAACTTCATTATATCATAAGAAAATAGCAAATAAGCTGCTATTTTGATGTGCCAAGGAGGTAAAGAGCAACTTAGACTGCTTTAACCATGTCAATTCTTAATTTTTATTCATGGATACACCCTCAAAGAGTAATTGAAACCCTTTTTGGACTGGTATCAATTTATTTACCTCATAGAAACCATAAATATAGCACTATTTGCAATTCTATGTTGAAAGGAGGTAAAAACTTCAAAAATTCATTAAAAATACAATTTTGAATGAATATTCCTGAAGTTTCAGGACCAATTTGAAGCAGTATAATTAATATAAAAACCAAAAATAATAATACTTTTCTAAGTAAAATTAAAAGGTTGACATATAGTCCATTTTGATAATTCTAGGTGAAATACTGAATCTCAAAAAATTCACAGAAAATACAACCTGTAATGGAATTCCCAAAATAATTGATAAATTTGAGAAATTGATGTTTAATCTGAATTAAAAGAAGAGCTACAGTTGTTACTCCTCTTATTCTTAACCATATTTGGGTTGGTAGTCATGTAAAAGCCTCAATGAAGTAATGATGGTAATCTTAGGTGACAACAGATGATGCAATCATTAATCCAAAAGGGTTTACTGTTTTCTCACCCACTGGCGTCTTAGCTTTCTCCCTGGAAATCCTCTATGAGATGTCTTAGACTTAAAAGAGGCCTACTCTTGCTGTTTTTTCCAAAATCATCACATTATTCAATTATACCATATTTACCTACAAGTAAGTATTAGTTAATATTTTCTTAAGTGTTTTATTCTTTCAGAGTCAATAAGAAAGACATGGAATGAATTAAATCAACTGTATATTGTTTTAATCCTGCTATACATCAGTTTTCATCCTTTAAATCCACAATTATCTGTCAAAGTTTTATACTATTATCTTTGAATGAGTTCTGTGGAGTGTTAGTGAGTGTTTTGTCTTAATTCTTAAACTCTTTTTCTAGTAATAGTTTTCTTCAAGGGATATCTCTATAATTATTCTTGTCAAAGATAATTAGATATCAAAATAATTTTATTATTTTAATAGAGAGTTTTTATTATTAAATTCTTCTTGTAATTGATTCCTGTAGACAATTACTTCTTACTGTTGTAATCACTAGTAGTGTATAACAAGTAAAAGAAATAATTAATTAATTCACCATTTAATTGTGGTTATAATAAATTTGATAAATATATTTCATAAGAGCAGTCATTGTACTGTTGCTTAATAGTAATATTATCCGCAGTTTCATAGACACATCGTACATTTGGGGGCCTGGCCATGTTTTTTTGAACCTTGTACCCTTAACTAATATATTTTTAAGCTCTAAAATATATTAATTTAATTATTTTTTTCTTTCAAATTAAAGTTAAACTTATTTTTATTTTTGAAATTGTCTTTAAAATCTTTTTCATTGAGGAATTTGGTTTAATTTAATATTGTTTTACTTGTGGCTTTTTCACATTCAAAAAGTTATAAAATTATTATTCGAGTTACTCTGAATTAATTTCAAATCAAAATATTGAATTTTTAATTTTTTTTCTTTGAAAGGATAACTTTATTTATTATATAAAAAAATAAGAACTCATAAAAAATCTTCTAAAAAATCTTTTAAGTATAAAAATAACTTTTCATTTTTTTTGAAAAGTTTCTTTTTCTAGTGTCTTTAATCAAGTGCTTTGCAGTTGGTAACAGACTCAATAAGAGATATATTACCAGTACAAAATCTTCAGAATCAGAATTTGAAGATAATATTGAAGTTCAAATTGCCAAAAAGGCACTTTGTTTCAAACAGAAAAAGCAAAACAACCACCAAAAGGTGTGTATTTTTGACTGTAAATCTCAAGTTGTTTCTGAAAATTGACATAAAGTGTTGCATTCCAGAAATGGAAGCAACTATTCAGTCCAACCAGATGGATGTGGACAAAGAAGAGGCAAGATAAATTCCAGAGGTGGCAACTATTCCTCAACAAAGACACCTCTGGAGGATGCCAGAGTTACCCACCATTCCCCAAGGTCTGCACCCACAAACTTTGATGCGAGCTCTGAATCTGAACTAATTAATGATATTATTTCAAGGGGTGTACCATTTTTAAGTGGCAAAAATAGAGCTTTATCAAAGAAAATACAATAATTGGTACAGATCAGCCACAGAGGAGGAGTGTGAAATATTTCCAAGCGAGTGGCAGGGGGCCATGAACTCCTACTTACACATTAAGAGCTTTCTGGGTTAGGAGAAGACCATAGAACTCTTAGGAGGATGGAGCCCATTTTGTTGCAAATACAAGGTGAAAAAGATAAAGAACTGGTTGAAAAATCAAAGTTTTTCATCCATAGATCAGAAGAAGGAATTGGAAATGACTCCAGCTTTGGAGAAAGAAGGCCCAGTGGTGTCTACCAGCTCCAAAAAAGCTCCAGAAGTATCTAAATACAAGACCAAAGGACCTCAGAAGAAGCAGAGAGGTCCCAAGAACCATCAAGGAAAGGGAACAGGCAAAGCCAATTGGCACAAACCCTACCCACAGGGGTACAGGAGCCCCAAATTGGAGCCTTCAGCCATGGAAAGTGTCTTCAATATGGCCAGAACTCTAATGGAATTCACAGCCAACGAGCAGGAAAGGATGAAAAAGACCTTTGCAAACAAATATTGCAAGAAATACAATTTTTCAAATTTAGCATTGATGTAGAGCTTGGTAAATTTGATGCAAAGTTAAAGAAAATAAAATCAGATATAAGTGAATTAGAGAGAAGTGACCAAACTTATACTGAGTGGTATAAGCTGACAAATGTCAGACTTGATTCAAATACCAAAGCATGTGACAGAATTGAAAGTAAATGTCAAGTTAAAGAGGATGAAATAGGAGATATTTCCATTTCACACATCAATGAAAAACTTGCAATTCTGAGAAGTCAGGTTTTGGAAATAATTCATAATAACAATAAGTTTGACACACATTTGAAGAAAAGTGACAGTGAGAGCCAGAAATTAAAGAACAAAATCATTGCAAATGTGGAAACGATTCATAAGAATTATGAACCACATATGCCAAGACTTTCTACACCTTTGACTGAAGAGAAACGCTCTGTAAAAGGAAGTTTGACCCCCATTCTAGGAAACAATCCTATCTGTGAAAAAGAGATTCTAAACTGGAATAATGGCCAACATTCTCTGGTGAAGGAGAATGCAATCATATTGAGCTCATCAGAGCAATTGATAGGTTGCAAGAAGATTTTCACATACCTGATGAAATTACAGTGGGCAATCTACACTCCTTGTTTACCAGAACTGCAAAGAAATGGTTTTACAACATGAGACAAGATCATGGTAAACATGATTCGCCTTGGTGGAAATCTGAAATAAGCACCAAATGGGCTAACAATTCTTGGAGATTTCAAATGGAAAATACTTTTGAAAGTGCCATTTTCAACTCAGAAAATGATAAAACACTTACTTGGTTCCTCAAAAAGGAATAAAGATTATCTGCCTTACATGCAGCTATATCTGACTCTATGATTGATATGAGAATATTGATAAAATGTGGAGAAGAACTAGAACATGCTATCAAGTGAGGATGTGTAGAACCCTGTTCAACAGAAGACTACATCATTGCAATGGAAGATATCACCACTAGGACATGAATTGGTAAAACCTGGAATAGAGTCACTGGGGAATCAAAAATGGTGTCTAAAACTTCCAGAGAAGATAAGAGGCCTGAAAGACCTGTCTTGCAGTATAATAGATGTGGAAGCACCTGACATGTAGCCAACACTTGCACCAAGAAGACAAAAATTAATGAAGCTCAAGTCATTGAAGAAGTTCAGTGTACTGAAGAGAAAGAGGAATCTGATCTAGATTCTGTAGTCTCTGAGGATAAACCAGTAGAAGACTATCCCATTGAAAACATTACATATTTCTTTGAGGTTACAGAAGTCCTTACTCACTTGCCACAGTACAGTGAGGATTGTCATAACTTGATCAATATCCAGGATGCCAGAATCTGTAAAACCAAATCCACTAGAGGTAAAGGATACACTTCTGGAGCATCTTGTATCACATCAATCCTGATATATGACACTGAAGCCAGAGTAAATTTGGATACAGGGGAATTTTGTACTTGTGTAGGCAAAGATTATCTTCAAGAAATACTCCCTGGATGGAAGAGCCATCTATTACCAATAGAGGGTGTACACTTTAATAGTGCCAGTAATAGTATGTACCCTTTGGGCATATTGGACACTAATCTTGTATTTCCACATCCAACAGGAAGTATAAGAATGAAGAAAGAGATAGTAGTAATGGACAATTGCACATCTCAGCACATCATTCTTGGAAATATTTACTTGAATATCTATGGTATTGACATCAATAACCATAAAGACAAATATGTCACAATTGGAGAAAATGAAAGACAAAAATTTGTTTCTTTCAATATGTCAAAGAAAATATATTTAATGTTGTCTGTTCAAGATACTTATAAAGAAGAATTTGTTGAGAATAAGCTTCTTGAAGCACAAATTAATCCATCATTATCACCCAAAATGAGGAATTATCTTATTGATGTATTGTACACATTTAAAAATGACTTTGCTTCTGATAATGAAGCAGTAGGTTCTGTTAAAGGGAATGAAGTTGATATTACTCTTAATATTGACAGACCATACACTCCAGTACTCAGAAGACCGGCTTATCCAGCCAGTCCCAGAGCTAGAGAAGCCTTGGAAAAACATATCATAGAGTTGATCCAACTTGGTGTACTAAGAAACGTAGGCCATAAGGAGGAAGTTGAAGTGAAAACACCTGTTATTATTGCTTGGAATAATGATAAATCAAGGATGGTTGGAGATTTTGGAGCATTGAATACCTACACAACTCCATATAGGTATCTAATTCCTAGAATTCAAAAAACCTTGACTCAATTGTCTAAAGCAAAGTATATCACATCCATGGATGCATTGAAAGGTTTTCATCAGAATGTTTTGACACCCAACTTTAAGAAATCAATTAGAAGTATCACTCAATTTGGTATTTATGAGTATCTTAGAGTTCCATTTGGTATTAAAAATGCACCATCTCATTATCAAAGAATGATGGATACCATCTTCCCTACAGAATTATCTGAAGGATGGCTTATCATTTATATTGATGATATTATCATATGCTCTGGTTCATGGTTCTTGCACCTTGAAAGAATTGCAAGAGTACTTGACAAAGCTACAGAATTGAATATGAAGATTTCACTCAAGAAATGTAACTTTGGCTTTGAAGAACCTCAAGCTTTAGGACATATTGTTTCTGGCTTAAGCTTGGGTATTGACAAAACTAAAGCAGACACAGTGTTAATTAAGCCAATACCCCAGAATATTAAAGAAATGATGTCTTTCCTTGGATTTGCCAGCTATTACAGGAAACACTTGAAAGACTTTGTAACTCTAGCCAAATCAGTCTATAGAATCTGTGCTCAACAGACAGTATATGAGATAAAACAGGAAATAATAAAAGCTTATGGGAAGATAAGAAAATCTCTTACATAAGCACCTTTACTTCTCATTCCTGACTGGAATATACCTCTTAAATTTTACATTTATGCATGTGAAGATGGATTAGGGGTAGCCCTAAATAAGGTCCAAATTATTGATGACAAACCTACAGAGTGACCAGTTTGTTACATATCAAGACAAATCAAACCAACAGAAGCCAGATATGGTAAAGGCCAGATGGAGTGCTTCTTTTTGGTATGGGCACTTGAGAAATTACACTATTATCTTGATGGCAGTTTTTTCGAAGTGAAAACTGACTGGAATGCTGTGAAATCACTTCTTAACATGAAAAATTCCAACAGACATATGTTGAGATGGCAAATAGCCTTTCAAGAATATAGAGGGAACATGACTATAGCTCATAAGGCAGGAAACCTTCACAAGAATGCTTATGGACTTAGCGGGTGGGCATTGGCCAATACTCCTTATAACCCAGCTTATGTACCTTTGGAAGCAGAACCACAGATTCCAATTGAAGGAATTAACATAACTGATATTGGGACTGAGTTATTTGAAGAAGTCATAGAATCTTAGAAGCAAGACAAAAATTATCATATGCTGACTTCTTTTTCAGATAAAGACTGAAAAGATACATCTTTAGTCAATGCCCTGGATGAGGCTTGGAAAAATTCATATTCTGAAGGAAGATTTCACTTTTTTGATGGGATAATTTACCACAGAACCAAGCATGCTTTTGTAATGACATTGTGTATAAGATTGCTTATCAATAACATTGCTCATGAATTCCATGATAGCGTCTACTCTGCAAACCTGTCAGAAGACAGAACACTTGAAAAAGTGAAAAAATGTGTATGGTGGCCATCTTGGAGAAAAGAACCCATTGAATATTTACATACCTGTGATAGATGCCAAAAAGCAAACAGGAGTACAGGCAAGAAATTTGGACTGATGATTCATATTCAAGAACCAAAATTCCCTTGGGAAGTTGTTCATATTGATTGGGTCACAGCAATTCCTCCAAGTGGTGATAAAAGCTATAATGCTTGCTTAGTAATTGTAGACAGATATAGCAAGACTCCCATATTCTTACCAAGTCATAAAGATGACACTTCTATTGATACAGCTCTTCTTCTATGGAGTATAGCTATTTCCCATACACCATTATTTAAGAATATCATAAGTGACAGCCATCACAAGTTCACATCAGCACTTTGGACCAATCTTCACAGATTTTTTGGGACTCAGTTATCATTCTCAACAACATATCACCTTCAAACAGATCGACTAGCAGAGAGAATGGTTCAGACCTTAGAAGAAATTATCAAAGAATTCTGTTCTTATGGGTTAGAATTCAAAGACTCAGATGGATTTACCCATGACTGTTGCACTCCAATGACTGCATTGCAACTGGCATATAAGGCATAAATCCATTCTTCTACAGGCCAAACTCCTGCTATGTTAGAAAAAGGATGGAATCCAAGACTCCCAGAAGACACACTGAGGAAAGACTGTATTTACATTGATCCTACAGCTTCCATCTTCAAGATAATGCTTGATAAAGTGAAAAATCATGCAAAAAAAATCCTCATTGAAGCTTTTGACTATGCAAAACAGAAGTGGGACAAGAGTCACAATGTACCAGACTTCAAAGTAGGGGACTTAGTTCTAGTTTCAACCTTGAATTAAATAATATAACAGGCCCAAAGAAACTTAAAACTTATTATACAGGACAGTTTGTTAATGTTGCGTTAGATGGAACCATTTCAATTCAAGTGGAATTTAGTGGTGAATTAGAAAATAAAAACACCACCTTTCCAGTCAGCTTGATAAAACCTGATCAACCAGATGACAAAGAATTATTTTCTTTGAGGAACCCAACTCCTTTGACTGTACCACCAGTGGAAAAGAGTGAAGACAAAAGAATAAAGAAAGTCATTAAAGAAAAGAGACTTAGGGGTAAATATCAAAGAGAATATCTTGTCAGATATAGAAATCCAGTACATGAAGATGAATGGCTAGCAGAATCAGTAATACCTGACTCAGATAAACTCCTAGGAAGATTTAGACATGAAAGAAGGCCACAAGCCTGAATATGTCTATAAATGTGCTTTAAATTACTTGATCTGAGTCATGTAAAGAGGTTGGACAATGGATATTAACCCCCTTGATGCATTCTTCTTCTTGATATCATTAATTAAATTGTAGTAAAATTTTATTTTTTGGTGGGAGGGAATGTGAGCCTTGAGTTGAATTTTACATACTTAAAGAGGCCACAAATCTCTTTGAAATCAATTTTGAACTATGCATAACCCATATGCCATGCATATATTCAAAGTTTATCAGTCTTTATTTCAGAAAAGATGAATAACCTTTTTTGAGTAAGTAGATCCATAGATTTTAGGGTAGATTTGGATGCTACACAGAAATTCACCTAGGGTAACTCCATAGAGTGGATAATCTTAAATTAACTCTAAGAGGTGGCAATATGGAAAATACTTCAATACCACATCACCTATACCACATAAAAGAATTGTGAAATGTTTTGGTTTTCTCAATTTAACACCAAAATAATGGGAATGTGAGAAATCCCATGTTACATATAAACTAAGAATAGTGTTATGCATGTTTGTTGAGCTTAATATCATGGTATTCTTACATAAATGCTTGGTACACACATAGTGGATATCAGTCTTGAACCCTGAATTTCAATTTTTGATGTGAAAATAGACAAGTGGGACAAAAGACATCAAAGAGAGCCAGGGTACCCAACTTCTGAGGCCTCTGAGGCATGAACAGCTATCAAGCTTGGTTCCGTGGCTGATCCTGGCCCCATAAGTATACTAAAACCTTTTGGGAACTTGGTTACCAAGTTAAAATCTCATTAAATCATAAAAAAATAACAAATAAGCCGCTATTTTGACATGCCAAGGAGGTAAAGAGCAATTTAGACTCCTTTAACCATGCCAATTATTAATTATTTTCCATGGATAAACCCTAAAAAAGTTATTAAAACCCTTTTTGAACTAGTATCCATTGACTTACCTCATAGCAACCCGCAATATGGTACTAGTTGCAATTCTAGGTAGAAGTGAGGTAAAAACTTCAAAAATTCATTAGAAATACAATTCTTAATTAATCGTTTTGAAACCTCAAGGAACAAGTAAGAACAACCCAAAATAATCATACTTTCATAAGGAAAATTGAATGTTTTACTTACAGTCCATTTTTGATAGTTCTATGTGAAATACTGAATCTTCAAAAATTCACAGAAAGTACAGCCTGTGATTAAATTTCCCAAAAAATTGATAAATTTGAGAAATTAATGTTTATTTTGGACTAAAAGAAGACTTAAAGTTGTTACTCCTTTTATTCTTAACCATATTTGGTCTGGTAGTCACATAAAAGCATCAATGAAGTAATTATGGTAAGCCTATCTGAAAACCAATGATGCAATCATTAATCCAAAAATGATTACTGTTTTGTCACTCACTGGTTTTTCATTTGCTTCATGGAATGCCTCTGTTAGCTGTCTTAGAGCTAAAAGATGTCCCCTCTTGCTGTTTTTTCCAAAATCATTGCACTATTCAGTTATACCATTATTACCAACAAGTAAGTATTAGTTAATCTTTTCTTAAGTGTTTTATTATTTCAGAATCAATCAGAAAGAAATGGAATCATAGAAATCAACTATAAATTGTTGTAATCCTGTTTTAAATTGATTTATATCCATGAAATCCACAATTATTTGTCAAATGTCTCTACTATTGTCTTTTAATAAGTTCTTTAGAGTATTATTGAGTGTTTCATCTTAATTCTTAAAGTTTCTTACTAGCAATAGTTCTCTTCAAGAGTTATCTTTATAATCATTCTTTCAAAAGATAATCATCTATTAAAATAATTTTCTTATTTTAATAAAGAAGTTTTCATTATTAAATTCTTCTTGTAATTGATCTTGTAGAAACTTACTCCTTACTGTTATAATCACTAGCACTGTATAACAAGTAAAATAATTAATTAATTAATTAATTAATTCATTAATTGTGGTTATAATAATTTCTATTCTTATATTTCATAAGAAAAGCCATAGTACTGTTGATTAATAGTAAGATTATCAACAGTTTCACAGAAACATCTTACATACTGGATCATAGGACTGGTTCCAGGAGGAAAGGAGAACTTTAATTCTTTCATAGTCAGAATTGATAGGTATAGTAAAGGCATGAGGTGCCTACCATGTCACAAAGCAGACACCAGTATGGACACAGCCTTGTTATTATGGAATAACATCATATCCACAGGTGGAATCCCTAAAACCATCAGTAGTTATAGGGACCTAAAATTCACATCACTATTTTAAACCAACCTCTATGAGCTTCTTGGAAAAAAACTTGCATTTTCTACAGCTTTGCATCCACAGACAGATGGTTTAGCTGAAAGGATGATCCAAACAATGGAGGACATAATCAGAATATTTTGTGCATATGGTATGGAATACAAGCACCTTCAAGGGTAAACCCCTGACTTGTTCACACTCCTGCCAGTAGTCCAACTGGCTTAAAGAACAAGCCAGAACTCTACCACAAGGAAATTACCCTCCCTGGTAGGAAAAGGGTTTAACCCCCTATTTCCTGTGGATCACTTGAATAAAATCATCTGACTATCCACCCCACAGCCAATGAATTCCATTATATGTTTAAAGGAGCATGTGATACAGCTACTAATTCAGTATCTGAGGCCAAAGAGTAAAACAAAAAGAGGTATGACAAAACACACATGGAACCTGACTTCAAAGAAGGGGACCAAGTGTTGGTATCTGCACTCAACTTTAATAACCTCAAAGGACCAGAAAAAATGAGAGACTAATTTGTGGGACCCTTCACTATCATCAAGTTGAAAGGGAAAAATGAATTGGTGGTTAAACCAACAAAAGCATTGTCTAGGAAACACCCAGTATTCCCAGTGAGAGGCTCCCCTGGCACTGTAAAGAAGATCATCAAGGCCAGAAAGATCATACTGAATGGTAAGGACTAGAGACAGTACTTGGTCAGATTCAAAATCCAAACAGCAGATAATAATAAATGGTTGACAGAAGATGACTGTCACAGGGGCTCTTATGGAAGCAAGAGGGCCTGTCACTCAGGAATCAAGAACTCACTTGGAGGGCTCCAACAGATGATAAGAAATACTACGGAATATATTTCTTAAGCAGGAATAAGAGAAAGGACAAATGTGCCAAAGATAACAAAGAATAATAAGAATGAAGCCAAAGGCCAAAGATAAAAGAAAGCCAAAGGCCAAGAAGGCAACCAAGTGAATCCTCAATTCACTGTTTCAACCTGCCAGAAAGAACAATGGAATTAGTAAAGGATATGACCACCAATATCCACTGACAGGCGAGGAAAGAAAAGAGAAAGGTGCTAATGACTGACTTGAGATTATCAGTATTGACTTTAATAAGGTAAAAGAAAATAAGGATAAAAATAAATCCAATATATTAATTAACTGGGGAAAAAGTCCCCAGGTGATGAAAGGTAGCCGGTATATGTGAAAAACTGAGAGATTGACCCTGGAAGGTGAATCAATGACTGTATTGTCCAAAGCGGGAAATACAGTTCTGGACATCTTGAAATTTGAACTGTGTGATGGAATTCACACAGTGGAATATGAAATGGCCCAATTGGGCCTAGGCCATACAGGTTGATTGAATGAGGCCTGTACGGATGAATTGAGTTGTCCAAGGAGTATTGAAATACTTGATGCCTTGACAACTGATTGAATTGATGTAATACCTCTTGAGAATCGCCCTTGAATAATCCTAAATGAATTGTGCCAACCCAACTCCTGTAGATACAGGTGGTTGGGATCCTTGAAGAGTCTTCTGATTGCTGCCATAACTTGTCAGACTGATGAGTTGATTAATCCTCCTTCTCAATGGGTGTTGGGATTTGAGAACTTAATTTGGAAAGGTGGAATTGGGTCTTGAAAACGTCACCATTGGATCACTAAGCAAAAATGGTGCATAATGGTATATAATACCATATATGCACCATGCCTGAAACCTTGAGTACGGATGGTATGAAGGAAAGGAAGAAATCCCCTGGAGTTGAGGGGAAAGACGGAGTGAGCTGATCTGGTGGCCTCTAGTGGTTGCCAGAGGCCATGGCTGAACTATTGGTCCATGGTGGTCCATGGCCAAAATTGCGTCCTATGGGATTTATGGCCAAAAAGGGCTCAGGTGGGTCAAAATGTGGTTTGGGACCCACCTGGCCTTGGGGGCTAGGTGATTGCCCCCTTTGGCCTCATTGGATTAGGCTGAAAGGGGCCTAAATGGCCTACAGACCGCGGCCCACGGGCCGTAGGAGCTGTAGGGGGCCTAAATGGCCCAAAAAGGTCATTTAGGCCAAAGCCCCAATAATGAAAGGGGTGGCCCTGAATCCAAGGATGATGGCTAGGGGGCCTGGAGGCCCCTAGAAGACAAAATGACCCCCCAGGCCCAAATTTAAAGATGAAGGCTAAGGGGTTGATGAAGTGGGAATTGGCCAAGAAGGCCAATGACAGCAGGATATGGCCATGGGAATGGGTTATGGCGTAAGAGCCATAGAACACCCAAGGGGGCCAATTGGCCATAAATGATATGACGTGACCAATTGGCCCCCAACTTGGCTCCAGGTTGGATTGCCGCAACCATCAAGGAGGAGGGTCAAACTCGTGGTTGTGACAGTACCCCCCTACCTTGAATGGTGAGCTCCTGAGCACCAAGATAAGGTAGAAGCCTGTTGAGGCTGTTGAGACGGATTGAACAGAGGGATTCCAGAGGTATTTGAATCTTGCAAAGAAAATTTTGAACTGATAACAATGTTGGCATATGAATTGAGGTTGACATAGTCTTCTCTTGAAATTTGGCTTTGAAACGTTGAAGGATTGAATTTGACGTAGAATTTTGGCATAAAGATTTTAATAAAAGAATTTTAAAGAAAAGTAAAAATAAAGAAACAGAAAAAGAAAATAAAAGAAAAAATTTTGATGGGGGATCCAATCTTCATCACTGATTTTGACAGTTGATTTGAAAGTGGCCAAGGACCTGGATAAAAGAATTTGATGCCAGGTGCTCACAGAGTGGCCAACGTGATGTTTTGAAAAGATTTTAGACCCCTCAGGGAAGTGCACACCAGGAGAGGAACTTACTTTTAGAAGTTGCCAATCCCGCCAGTGACATAAATTAGAATATAAAGTTGATGAAGAAATGTCTTGAATTGGAAAACTTGGAAAGGAAAATGAAAGTGAATGGTCCATTTGCCCAAGTGAAAAATGGCCATAATTTTGGCATTGATGTTGAAAGCCAGGCCAACAAATCTGTGTCCAAATTGCAAAGTGCTCACAGAGTGGCCAAGGTGATGCTTACAACAAAGAAGAGTAGAATACCCCTAAAGGTGCATACCAGGAGTGGGACTTACTTTTGGTAATTCCTCTCCCCACAAAGCACCATAAAATGATCAAGCTTTTGAAGAATTGGGTCCTGGCTTGTCAGGATACAAAGAATGGAAATCTTGGACAAGTTCAGGGAAATTCTTGAGGTTTTTGGCTGGTTCCCAAGTGGATCTTTCTGGTTCTTGACTGAAACCTTTCCATTCCACCAGATACCATAATTTTCCTCTCTTGAGCTTTGAATCCAGTATTTGAGAGACTTCCCATTCCTCTTCTTCTTCAATGATAATTGGAGGAGGAGGCTCTTGATGCCAATTTGGGATTACTCATTTCTTGACTGGTTCCAAGAGTGAGATATGGAAGACTGGGTGGATGGATTTCCATTGAGATGGAAGCTTGAGGTGGTAAGCATGAGAACTGACTTTCTTTAAGATTGGAAAAGGACCCAACCATATTTTGGATAGCTTTTTGGTGGGTCTGGTTGATTTGATATTCTTGGAAGAAAGCCATACCATGTCACCAGGATTGAAAACAGGTGGACTTGCTCTACCTTTATCTGCATACCTCTTACACCGGTTTATGGCAGCTTCAAGTTCTCTCTTGAAATCTTGCTGTACTGATTGGACTTTTGTTGATAACTTTCCAGCAGGAGTGTCTTGAGTGAGGTGAACTGAATCAAATTGTGGATCTCTTCCATAAACAGTGAAAAACGGGGATTGCTTGGTTGAAGAGTGATCAGAATTATTGTAGGCAAAATCAGCCAGAGGGAGCCAGGTGTTCCAATCATCTTGATGATAACTGACATCCATCTGAAGATACTGTTCTAGTATCTGATTTACCCTGTCTGTCTGTCCATCAGTTTCTGGATGATAAGCAGTTGACAAGTCTCTTGAAATCTTGAGCTGCTGACAAAGATTGGTCCAAAAGGAAGAAACAAAGAGTGAACCTCTATCACTGACAATGCTTAACGGAAGGCCATGCTTTGAAAAGATATTCTTGATGAATAAATGGGCCAAATCCAGGGAAGTGATTGAAGACATTGTTGGAATAAAAACCGCCATTTTTGAGAATCTGTCCACTATGACCAGGATTGAATCAAAGGAATTGGACAGCGGCAGTTGAGTGATGAAATCCATTGAAAGACAAATCCAAGGACCATTTAGAATTGGAAGAGGTTTGAGGAATCCAAACTTCTTATGGTGAATATTCTTGTTTCTTGAGCACTGTTGACAGGATGAAACATAATCCTTGATAAATTGAGTCATGCCGGACCAGTGGAAATCCCGCTTGACAAGTTTGACAGTCTTCTCTTGGCCAGGGTGGCCAGCTAGAGGAGAATCGTGACGCTTTTGAAGAATACTAAGTTGAATTGTGGAGTCATTTGGGACTACCACCTGATCTTTGAAGAGAAGAAGTTGGGAAGAGGAATCAAGAGAATAATCTTGGACAGATTTACCTTTACCCAAATCTTCAAGGATACTTCTCTACTGAGGATCTTGCCATAATTGCTTCTGAATTGAGTCAATCAAATTTGAAAAAGATTCCACCTTGAGGGTTGAACTCCATCTTGGTTAATGATTTGTTGGAAATTCATTGGGTTCTTGCTGATGAAATCCTCCCCCCTCTCCAGATAGACGTCGTCCCGACGTGATAAGGAATCCGGAGGAGTGGCTAGGCATCCAGGGCGGTGAGTGATCGAGAAATGAAATTCAGAAAGGAATTCAGCCCAACGGGCTTGACAGCAAGTGAGTACTTTGGAGGTCATGAAGTATTGAAGGGAAGAGTGATCGGTGAGAACTTCAAAAGGGGAAGACAGTGAAAGAAGAAAAGCCCTCCAGCGCTTGAGAGCCCAGAAAATTCCAAGGTGTTCCTTGTCATGAATTTCATAATTGAGCCCTTCTGGGATAAGCTTGTGGCTGTTGGATGTAATGGGATGCTTTCCTGAATCAGAGACCTGACTCAGTACAGCACCCAAAGCATAATCTGATGCATCGGTCTCTACAATGGTGGGTAGAGAAGGATTGAAGTGGGAAATGATTGGAGCGGTGGTGAAAGCCTCTTTGAGTTGGTGAAACTGACTGAGAGCTTCCTCATTGAGGGGAAAACATGAATCTTTCTTGAGGAAACTGGTGAGTGAACTGATCTTCTTTGAATAATTCTTGATGAAATGGCGGTAGAAATTGGCAAAGCCAAGGAAGGATTGAAGAGCCCTGAGGTTTCTTGGAGGCGGCCAATTGAGAATCTGCTGGACTTTTGTCTGGTCCATCTTGAGGCCTTCAGAAGAAACTACATAACCAAGATATTCCACGCTTGAAACATGAAACAGGCATTTGGAAACCTTAGCAAAAAGATTTTTGGCTCTGAGTCTGGAGAGAACAGTGGACACATGAGTGACATGTTCTTCCTCAGAGTTGGAAAATACCATAATGTCATCCAAATAAACCACAACATAAACATCGAGAAGATCTTGAAATATATCATTGACAAGATTTTGGAAAGAAGAAGGAGCATTGGTGAGCCCAAATGGCATAGCCAAGTACTCATAACTGCCATATTTAGTTCTAAAACAAGTCAAGTGTTCATCACCCTCCTTGATTCTGAGCAGGTTATATGCACCACACAAATCAATCTTGGAGAAGATAGAAGAACCATTAAAAACATTGAGGAGCTGATTAATATGAGGAACAGGATACTTGTTCTTCCTAGTAACAGCATTGAGTTTGCGGTAATCAACACACAAACGGAGGCCACCATCTTTCTTTTTGACAAAGAGGACAGGTTCTCCTGTTGAAGAGGAGCTTGGCCGGATGAAACCTTTCTCTACATTCTCTGAAATGTAGGCCCTGAGTGTATCTGACTCTTGTTTGGATAAAGCGTAGATCACCCCAACTGGAGGTAGAGACCCCTTCAGCTCAATATGATGATCACAGGCGCGGTGAGGAGGAAGTTTTTGTGATCCTTGAGGTATATTTTACATACCCAAATAGGCCACAATTATCTTAGAAATAAATTCTGAATATTGCATACCTCATAAGTCATGCATATATTCAAATTTCATTATTTTTGATTTCAGAAAAGTTGAATAACTTTTTATTGAGTAAGTAAATCCATGGATTTAAGGCCAGATTTGGATTCTACACAAAAATTCACCTAGGGTAGCTCCATAGAGTGAATAAGCTCAAATTAACTCTTTGAGGTGGTAAAATGGAAAATACTTCAACACCACATCATCAATACCACATAAAAGATCCGTGAAAATTTTTGTTTTTCTTAATTTCACACCAAAATAATGGGAATGTGAGAAATCCCATGTTACATATACACTAAGAATAGTGTTATGCATGTTTTGAGCACTTAATATTATGGTATTCTTACATGCACTTTTGGTACACCCATAGTGGATATCTCACTTTAAGCTTAAATTTCTATTTTGACGTGAAAAATAGGCAAGGGGGACAAAAGACATCAAAGAGAGCCAGGGTACCCAACTTCTGAGGCCCCAGAGGCGTGGATAGCTCCAAAGCTTGGTTCCATGG
This sequence comes from Austropuccinia psidii, assembly GCA_023105745.1. Taxonomy (NCBI): domain Eukaryota; kingdom Fungi; phylum Basidiomycota; class Pucciniomycetes; order Pucciniales; family Sphaerophragmiaceae; genus Austropuccinia; species Austropuccinia psidii. Next base: position 6,397,586 of record JALGQZ010000001.1, read on the forward strand.
CTCATCTTAGCCCAATTGGTAAACTAAACCTCTTTGGGAACTTGGTTACCAAGTTACATATACTGTAAATCATAAGAAAATAGCAAATAACCTGCTATTTTGACGTGCCAAGGAGGTAATGAGCTACTTACACTCCTGTAACCATGTCAATTACTAATGACTTTCCATGGATAAACCCCAAAAGAGTAATTAAAACCCTTTTAGGACCCATATTCATTGATTTACCTCATAGCAACCAGCAAAACACTGCTATTTGCAATTCTACATAGAAATGAGGTAAAAACTTCAAAAATTCATTAAAAATACAATTCTTAATGAATCTTTCTGAAACTTTCAGGACTAAAGGAGAACTGTACTATCTATGGTACAACCAAAAAGAATTCCAGTTTTACTAGTAAAATTAAAAGCTTTACTTACAGTCCATTTTTGGCTATTCTACGTGAAACACTGAATCTTCAAAAATTCACAGTAATTACAACCTGTGATGAAATTGGCAATAACATTGATAACTTCGAGAAATCAATTATTATTTTGGAATAAAAGAAGATTTACAAGTGTTACTCCTTTTATTCTTAACCATATTGGGGTTGGTAGTCACATAAAAGCATCAAATAAGTAATTATGACAATGTTACGTGACAAATAATGATGCAATCAATAAACCAAAAAAGGTTTATTGTTTTCTAACTCACTGGTTTTTCAGTCTCCTCCATGGCACGCCTCTGTGAGCTGTCTTAGACTTAAAAGAGGCCTCCTCTTGCTGTTTTTTCCATATCATCATCTTATAAATTTATTAAACCATTATTACCAACAAGTAAGTATTAGTTCAGCTATTCTTAAGTGTTTTAAATCTTTCAGAATCAATCAGAAAGACGTGAAATCATAGAATCCAACTATATATTGTTGTAATACTGTTATAAATCATCTTGATCCCTTAAATCCACAATTCTACGTCAAATTTCTCTACTCTTATCTTTCAATAAGTTCTTTGGAGTAATAGTGAGTCATTTATATTTAATTCTTAAAGTTTTTCTCTAAAATTAGTTTTCTTCAAGAATTATATTTATAATTATTCTTGCAAAAGATAATTATATATTAAAATAATTTTATTATTTTAATAAAAGAAGTTTTTATTATTAAAATCTTCTTGTAATTGATTCTTGTAGACAATTACTGCTCACTGTTATAATCACTAGTAGTGTATAACAAGTGAAAGAAATAATTTTATAATTATTTAATTGTGGTTATAATAATTTTTATTATTATATTTCATAAGAACAGACTTAGTACTGTTGATGAGTAGTAATATTATCATCAGTTTCATAGTCACATCTTACATTTGGGGGCCTGGACGTGATTTTATCCATAGACTTGGCTTTAATCATATTCTATACTTCATTTTTTGTGTTCAAAAACCACCATACCTACCACATCTTACATTTGGGGGCCTGGCCGTGTTTTTTGAACCTTGTACCCTTAATTAATATATTTTTAAGCTCTAAAATATATTAATTTAACTAATCTTTTTCTTTCAATTTAAAGTTAAAATATTCTTATTTTTGAAATTGTTTTAAAATCTTTTTCATTGAGGAATTTGGTTTAATTTTATATTGTTTTTACATGTGGCTTTTTCACATCCAAAAACTTATAAAATTATTCTTTGAGTTACTCTGAATCAATTTTCATTCAAAATCTTAAATTTTAATTATTTTTTTCTTTAAAAAGAATAATTTTTTTAATATTAAAAAATATAAAACTTATAAAAAATCTTTAAAAAATATTTTAAAAAGTATAAAAAATAATTTTTTCTCTTTTATAATTTCTTTTAGTGTCTTTAATCAAATACTGTGCAGCTGGCAACAGACTCAGTAAAAGATATATCACTAGTCCGGAATCTTCAGAAGCAGAATCTGAAGACAGTATTGAGGTGCAGATTGCTAAAAGAGGCACCTTATTTAACTCAGAAAAAGCTTAATTACCACCAAAAGGTGTGTATTTTATCTTATATTTTCACCTTTTATCTTTAAATTGACGTGAAAATGGTGCATACCGGAAATGGAAGCAACTATTCAGTCCAGCCAGATGGATGTGGACAAGGAAGAGGCAAGACCAAATCCAGAAGTGCCAAATCTTCCACAAGAAAGACACATTTGGAGGATGCCAGAGTTGCCCCCCATTCCCCAAGGTCTGTACCCACAGATTTTAACATGAATTCTGAGCCTGAACTAATTTATGATAATATTTCCAGGGCTGAACCATTTTCAAGTGGCAGCAATAGAAATATGTCAGAGCCAGTACAAAGATTGGTTCAGAGCAGCCAAAGAAGAGGAGTGGGAAATCTGCCCAAGCCTTTGGCAGGGGGCCATGAACTCCTACTTACACATCAAGAGCTTTCTGGGTCAGGAGAAGACCATAGAACTCTTAGGAGGATGGAGCCCCCTGTCTTGCAAAGACAAGGTCAAAAAGATCAAGAATTGGTTGAAGAACCAGAGTCTTTTATCCATAGACCAGAAGAAAGAGTTGGATATGACTCCAACTTTGGAGACAGAGGCACCAGTGGCATCTACCAGCTCCAAACCAGCTCCAGAAGCATCCAAGGACAAGCCCAAAGGACCTCAAAAGAAACAGAGAGGTCCCAAGAACCATCAAGGCAAGGGCAAAGGCAAAGCCAATTGGCACAGACCTTACCCACAAGGGTACAGGATCCCCAGATTGGAACCTTCAGCAGTGGACAGTGTCTTCAATATGGCCAGAACTCTTATGGAATTCACAGCCAAAGAGCAGGAAAGGATGAACAGGACTTTTCCATGCAAATAACTGATGTACATAGAAGTATTAGTGTAGAAATTGGCAAACTTGAGTCAAAGTTAAAGCAAATTACATTAGACATCAATGATTTAAAGAAAAGTGACAAGCAAAATTCTGAATGGCATCAATTGACAACTGTCACCCTTGAGTCCATTGACAATGCTTGTGAAAGAATTGAGAACCAATGTCAAATTAAGAATAATGACACAGAGGATCTTTCCATTCTTAAAGTAAATGATAGACTTAAAACTCTTGAAGACCATGTCTTACAAATAGTTAAAAACACCAATCAATTTGCTATACATTTAGCAAAAAGTGACAGTGAAGGGCAGAAATTAAAGAATGAGATAATTGCAAGTGTGGAGCAAATTCATAAGAATCATGAAGCACATATGCCAAGACATTCTATGCCTTTGACTGAGGAAAAACTTTCTGTTAAAGAAATTTTGACCCCATTCTTAGGAGAAAATGTCATTTCTGCAAAGGATATTCCCAAATTAGAAGAATGGCCAACATTCTCTGGTGAAGGAGAATACAACCATATTGAATTCATCAGGACTATTGATATGTTGCAAGAAGACTTTAATATACCTGATGAAATCATAGTAGGAAAATTACATTGTTTGTTTACCAAGACTGCAAAGAAATGGTATCACAAGATGAGAATAGATCATGGAAGACATGACTGGTCTTGGTGGAAATCTGAAGTGATTACCAAATGGGCAAATAATTCTTGGAGGTTTAAAATGGAAAATGCTTTTGACAGTGCCATTTTTAACTCAGAAAAAAATAAACCACTTACTTGGTTCTTCAAACAAAAAGACAGATTATCTGCTTTACATCCAGATATGTCTGACACTATGATTAATATGAAAATATTAAGAAAGTGTGGAGGAGAACTGGAACATGCTATCAAAAGCAGATGTGTGGAACCCTGTTCAACAGAGGACTACATTAATGCTATGGAAGATATCATTACCAGAACAAGGATTGGTAAGACTTGGATTAAAAACCCAATAGAGTCAAGAATGGTCTCAAAAATTCCTAGAGAGGACAAAAGACCAGAAAGACGTGTCTTGAAGTGTCATAAATGTGGAAGTACTTCACATTTAGCCAACACTTGCCCCAAGAAGGCAAAAATCAATGAAGTCCAAGTCATTGAAGAAATTCAGTGTACTGAAGAGAAAGAAGAATCTGATCAAGACTCTGAAATCTCTGAGGATACACCAGTTGTAAGGTGTGGATATGAAACTTTGATTAAAAATCAAGTACTTTTCCTGTCCTCAAAATTTGTATAAGGTAAAATTCAATTAAAAATAGTAAGAAATATTATTTTTAAGAGAAAACACGCCAATTTTATTGTTTATAACTTTATTAGTATAAAACAATAATATTATAAAAATTTATTGTTTTACCAACAATAAAAATTTATCCAAAAAATACTCTACAAGAGATATTTTAAGGCTACAAAAGAAATTTCTTCAAGAGCAATTTCAATTGGAATTAATTGATCAAAGAACTGCAAGCAATTAATTAAAGAACAAAGTCTTTAAAAAGAATATTAAAGAGAAAACACGCCCAAAAGTGACCAGAGTGAATTTGGAAACAAAGTGACAAAGTTAACAGTGATGAAAGATGCTTTAATTCACTTTTGGGGTGGTTCAGGGGTAAAAATGATTATAAGAGTTACAAACAATGATTATAATGATTTTTTCACGTGGTTAAAAGGATTAAAATGATTTAAAAGTGGTGGTTGGAATCTTTGATTGATTGGTTTAACAGTTTTAAACTAATTAATAAAAGGAAAAGATTCTAACATGAAGAGAAAAGTGGGGCAAAGAAGACATTCTTTTATAGCCATCAATTCTCTTACTCCAAAAGTAAAATTTACTCTTGTCAGTCGTGAAAAACAGTCTGACAACAGAAAAGCCAATTATGGCATCGTTGAACCCTGGTTTAGGCCAAAAAAGGGCTGGTTTAAGCCATTTTTAGCCATTTTTAGCCATTTTAGACCCATAAATCAGCCATTGCTATAGAAATATCAGGCCTAGAGCCTTCAAAACACGTCAGAATGTGTTTCAGAGGCGTAGAAAACAGTTAAAACTGTTTTTACTATGGTTGTTTTATCTTAAGGGTAGTTTTACCCTCTTGGCAACAGCTAAAACTACCCCAGTTGGTATCAAAACCTCATCATCAATTGAGTCCACAGACCCTGTGACTCAATTCCAGGCCAAAAGTGATGAACTTTTGCGTGAACTTTGACATCCCACGCCTGTCAGCAAGGATTTTGGGGGTCTAGCTCCCCCTTAGAGCTGGAGTTCCTTTTCCCCCCCAATTTTAATCTTTCCAATTTATTTTTCCTTTAATTCCTCATCATGTATTATACTTATAATTTACATATGTAATTCAATTCAATTGTACAGTACAATACAGTAATAATTGACACCTCATATGTAAATTAAAGTTCACTTATGTAATACACGTGCACATTTTGACATTTCAATTGAATTCAATTGAAAATACTTCAATTCCTCATAGCTTCTAAACTAAACACAACACCTCAATTTTAACACAAAAATTGATGGTTAACACCACATGTGGTGTGAATTAAATTAAAGTTTTGAGGATTTTCAACTTTTGTATTGAAAATACTAAAAACTTAATTTAAGCTTATTTAGAGTTGAGTTACAAGAATTTCACTCAGAGGTGACCCCACCTGATTTTTTATGAGGAATCCAATGGTGAAATAATTTTTATATGTTTATTTATTGGATAAAAAGTTATAATAATTTTTATTTAACTTTTTTCCAAATTTATTTAATTTTTCACAATTTTGTTAAAATTTCATTTTTACTTAATTTTTTCAAGTATAAATGTAATTTTATACTTCCAAAATTTCATGTATTTTTATTTTTAAATTGTAATTAAATTTTTTATTTTTAATATAATTTTATATTTATATTTTGATTTTTATTTTAATAATATAAATAAATTCTATTTTATTTATATTAATATGTTATTTTTGTATTTGTGGTCTTTTGGGTATATGAAATTACCTCTAAGGCTCACATTCCCTCCCCCTAAAAAAAGAATATTACTTTGTAATATTGCTATTTCTAGTGTGTCTGAATCTCCTTAGGAGTTTGGTAGCTTCTGGTATATCTTTTTCTTCTAGCCATTCATCTTCACAAGTTGGGTCACTGTACCTAACAAGGTATTCCCTCACTTTCTTGGTTCTTAATTTCCTTTCTTTAAGAACTTTGGTAATTTTCTTAGTACCAGATGTCTCAATAGGAGGTATAACTTGGGGAACTTTATTCCTTAAGGGAAATTTATCAGCATCACTAGATTTATATGGCTTCACTAAGCTCACTGGAAATGTAGGATGCTTATTACTAAGTTCTTCAGATAACTCTACTTCAACAGCATTGTCTCCATGGAGGGCTTTAATAACAAAAGGTCCTGCAAAGGAGTCTTTGAGCTTTTTACATCCTTTGATGTTATTGAAGTTGGTGGTGGATACTAGTACTAAATCTCCTGCCTTGAAATCTGGAGTGGCATGAGATTTGTCCCATTTATCTTTAGCATATGCAAATGAGTCTTCCATGCATCTTACTGCATGCTTTCTGGCTCTGTCCAGCATTCCTTTGAAGCTGGCAGCTGTAGGATGTATCTCAACTAAATCTTTCCTCAAAGAATCTTGGGGTAGTTTGGGATTCCATCCTTTTTCCAGAATAGCAGGAGTCTCATTGGTACTGGCATGAATGGATGTTTTGTATGCCAGTTCCAGTGCAGGAAGAAGAGTACACCAATCATGGGTGAAACCATCACTATCTTTGAATTCAAGGCCATATGCACAGAATCTTCTCACCATATCTTCTAAGGTTTGAATCATTCTTTCAGCCAGACCATCAGTTTGTGGGTGGTAGGCTGTGGAGAAGGATAATTTTGTCCCAAATAGTTGGTGAAGATTTGTCCACAGTGCTGAGGTGAATTTAGGATCTCTGTCACTAATGATATTTGTAAATATGCCAGTCCATGATACTACTCTATTCCATATCAGAAGAGCTGTATCCATGGCTGTATCCTCTTTGTGGCATGGTAAAAAGATTGGAGTTTTACTGAACCTGTCTACAATTACTAGGCAAGCATTATAACTTCTGTCACCACCTGGTGGTAGTCCTGTTACCCAATCCATATGGACAATTTCCCAAGGTCTGCTGGGTTCTTGGATTTTTATCATATTTCCAAGTCTCTTGCCAGTGGATTTGTTTGCTTTTTGACATCTGTCACAGGTTCTGCAATACTCTGTCACATCTTTTTGCCACATTGGCCACCATATACAGGTTTTTACCTTTTCTCTTGTTCTGTCTTCAGACAGATGTCCTGAAAAGGGGCTGTCATGGCATTCTTTCAGCACAAGGTTGATTAGTGACCTGTCCACAACTGTCATAACACATGTGTGTTTTGTTCTGTGGTAAATTATACCATCCAGTAGGTGAAATCTTCCTTCATCATAAGATTTTTTCCATACTTCATCTAATGCATGTGTAAGAGAGTTGTCTTTACAGTCCTTGTTAAGTAACTGGCATAAGATGCTACAATTCTTATCTTGAGTGTAACTGTTTCTGACTTCTTCAAAGAAGGTGGTGTTTAAGTCTGTAACACTTATCCCTTCTATTGGAATTTGTGGGGAGGCTTCTTCTGGTACATAAGCAGGATTATCAATATCATTTGGTAATGGCCATCTGCTTAGTCCATCTGCATTTTTATGAATATTGCCATCTTTGTGAACAATAGTCATATTTCCCCTATATTCTTGTATGGCTATTTGCCATCTAAGCATATGTCTGTTGGGTGTTTTCATGTTCAGAAGTGATTTAACAGCGGTACAATCTGTTATTACTTCAAAGACACATCCTTCTAGAAAGTAATTTAGCTTTTCTAGAGCCCAAACAAGGCATAAACACTCCATCTGACTTGCTCCATATCTGGCTTCAGTGGGTTTGATTTGCCTAGATATGAAACATATGGGTCCTTCTACAGGTTTATCATTCATGATCTGAACTTGGTGAAGTGCAGCACCTAGTCCATCTCCTGATGCATCAATATAAAGCTTAAAGGGCAGCTTAAAGTCTGGCATCAGTAAGAGTGGAGCAGTGGTCAAGGCTTGTCTCAAAGATTCAAAGGCTTTTACTCTGTCAACTGTCATTTCAAAGACTGTGTCTTTGTCACATAGCTTATAAAGAGGTCTTGCTATGGATGCAAAATCTTTAATGTGCTGCCTGTAATACCCTGCAAAGCCTAAAAATGACTGAATTTCTTTTTTGTTTTGAGGCATGGGCTTAAGCAATACTGCTGCAACTTTGTTTTTGTCAATTCCAAGAGATAAACCAGATACTACATGTCCTAGTGCTTTAAGCTCCTTAAATCCAAAATGGCATTTCTTTAAAGAAATTTTCATATTGACAGATTGAATTTTTGTCAAAACCCTGGACAGTCTGTACATATGTTCTTCCCAAGTTTTGGAGCAGACTATAATGTCATCAATGTAGATGATTAACCATCCTTCTGAAAGTTCTTCAGGGAAGATCTCATTCATCATTCTTTGGAAGTGTGAAGGTGCATTTTTGATACCAAAGGGCATTCTTAAATATTCATAAACTCCACAATGAACAATGATTCTCAAATACTTTCTTGCTCTTGGTGTCACCACATTCTGATGAAATCCTTTGAGAGCATCCATAGTGCTTATATATACTGCTTGAGATATTTGAGTGAGGGCAATTTGGATCTTTGGAATTGGGTATCTGTCTGGAACAGTATAAGTGTTCAGAGCTCTAAAGTCCCCAACCATTCTAGATTTTCCATTATGCCAAGCCACTATGACTGGTGTAGTTATTTCTACTTCCTCATTGTGGCCCACTTTTCTTATTACACCAACGTCTAGAAGTTCTTTAATATGGCTTTCTAGAGCTTCTCTTGATTTTGGACTTGCTGGATATGCAGGTATTCTTAAGAGTGGTGGATAAGGTCTCTCAATATTAAGGAGAATATCAACTTAATGACCAATAATTGCCCCTAGGGGTTCTTTATCTGAGGCAAATGCTTCTTTATGGTCATATAAAAGAGAATAGAGTTCATTTTCTTGTTTATCACTCAAATGAAGGCTTATTTCAGCTTCATTTAAGTGTTCAGACTTGAATTTCTCTAACTCTAAGTTGACTGGTGATACTTTGTTTACTGTAATTTGTCTTTTAAATGGTAAAAAGGCAAATTTTTGGCGCTTATTGTCTCCAATAGTAAAGTATCTGTCTTTGTTGTTGTGTAAATCTATGCCATACATGATTAAATAATCATTTCCAATATGAAATGGGTACTGGAGCAATTTTCCATAACAACAAATTCAACAGTGATTCTTAAATTCCCATTTATGTGTGGGAATATGACATTGGTCTCAAAAATTCCTAATGCTTTCATTGGGTTACTTGCACTATTGAATTTTATGCCATCAATTGGCAACAATTGATCTTCAAAGTTTGGTACACAAGTTTTAAGAAAAGATTTACCAACACAAGAGCAGAAGGCTCCTGGGTCAAGCAAAAGTTTAGTGGGTTTGTTGTCAATCACCACTTCTGTTATACAGGAGTTACCAGCTGTATAACCTTTCCCTCTGTTTGGTTTTGTTTTCATAAGTTGTGCATCTTGAACTTTTGATAAATCAAGTTGACCATTACTCAATTGTGGCAAGTGGGAATAAGATTCCATGATGTCAAAAGTAGCATTTATATTTTCTATGTCTTTTGAAGATTCAGAAAATATGGATGACTTATCATCTGAATTGTCTTCAATTATGTCTTCTTTTTCAACATCTGGTTCTTTTTCAATGTCAATTTCATTGATTTTCCCCCTTTTTGGACATGTATTGGCTAAATGGGTGGTGCTTTGGCAAATATGGCACTTTCTGATTGTATCTGCAGATTTATACTTAATATTATTAGAATTTTCTTTGGGGTTTTTGTACACAGAATCTTTCCAAGGTGTATTAAACCTTGTTTTGAGATTCACCCTACTAGAACCAATTTTGGTTCTGGTGGTTACTTCTTCTAATATATTGATGATATCCTCTGCTGAAGATTGTTCAGTAGTCCTGCTTTTTACAGCATGTTCTAAGTCACCTCCACATTGTCTCAGAATTTTTCTATGGATCATAAATTCTGACATGTCTGGATATAATGCTGTTAATCTGTCTTTTTGTTGGCAAAACCATGGTAAAGCTTTGTCTTTATCAGCATTAAATTTGGCAGATTCAAAGGCTGTTTCAACTTTAAACCTCCAAGCATCATTTGCCCATTTGTTGATGATTTGGGTTTTCCACCAAGTCCAACTCTGGTGTCCATGTGCTTGTCTTATTTTGATGTACCATCTGTGAGCTGATCTGGTAAACAAGGTGTTAAACCTGGCTGTTACCAATCTGTCTGGTAATTCAAAATCCTCTTTGATCATGTCAATACCTCTAATGAATTCCATATGGTCATATTCTCCTTCACCACTGAAGTGAGGCCATTCTTTAAGTTTTGGAACTTCTTTCAAGAGTGCTTGGCCCATTGATGGTTCCAAGCTCTGAAAAGAAGTGGATAATTCATTTTTTAATTGTGAATTATCAGGATGCAATACTTGTGGATTTGAAATTCTTGTGCCCTCATTTTGATTTAGAGGTGTAGACATTCTTGGTAAGGTGTTCAGTATTTTTTCAATGTCATTCATTTTACTGTTGCTACACCTTTGGGAATTTCTGTATTCATGTTGGAAGCTTTGTATTAAATTTATTACTTCAATTTTATACATGTCTTCCTTATGTGTTAGTTCTTGCCATAACTCTGTTTGTCTTGTATTATCAGCAGTGACTTGATTCAACTTCATTGATAATTTTGATACTTCCTCTTTTGAAGCATCAAAACACTTTTTCAAGGCAATGGTATATGTCTTTACTTCAGTAAATGAATTTGAAATGTCATCAAGGACTTTCTTGTTGTCTGTTTTGATAATATTTATGGCCTGTTTAATTCTTGTTTCAATTATGTCATCAATATTGAATTTAGAATATTTATCTGTTAATTCCTTAATAATGGCAGATTGTTCATTTATTTTATTGTTAGAAGAATTGTCATTATTGGAATTTTTAATTGTTCTCAAAACTTTTTCAAAACACATAAGTGTTTCATTAATTTGGCACAGACTCAGGTTGTTTGTTTTGATGTTGTTACAAATGGTTTCATTTTTATCAGAAAGATGTTTTTTCACGTCATTTATAGCATTATACAACTCTGGGATGGAATCAAATATGTCAGAAATCATTTCTGGAACCTTAATCTGGCTTCCTCCTTCTTCTGTAATTCCATCATGGTTCTGGCCATCTGAAATACATTTTCCATGGCATCCTGCTGAATCTTTGGGATTCTGTAGCCCTGGCTGTAAGGTTTTGGAGCTGGTGCCTTCCCTTTGCCCTTGTTTGGAGGTTGTGGCTGCTTTTTCACGTTGGAATTGCTGCTGCTGGCCACTGGGGCTGTTTTTGGCACTGGTTTGGGTGGTGGAGGGTTGTTTTTCCTCCATTCTAGTGTCAAAAGCATCATGTTTTTCTTCTCCATCAATGGATGCCATCCATTGAGCAATTTGCAAGTATTGGGATGGCCCAGGAATTTTCTCACTGTCAGGTAAGAATTCATGCAATTCTTCCACAGGTCTGCAAGGCTCTGGTACTCTTTGAACTGGAGTGCATTGTTGTAAGCACTGTGGCTGGCTTTGTATATGTCCACAGAGGCTTGTTGTGGCGGTGTCAGCTCTTTTTGAAGGTAAAATGGTATTATCAGCTTCAGAATGACCCATTTTAGTTGTTTGGAAGTCATCAACTGACCCTTTTCCTTCTGTACCTGATTGGCCTCTGCCATAATCACGTCTATTACCTTTTTGGGAGCTGCTTGAGGGGTTGTAGCTGGCTCCTGACCTGGTTGAAGGCATAATTATGGTTAAAAAAGGCTTAAAATAGTATTTTTACGTCAAAAACTTACTATTTGCCAAATTTTTAGCTTTCTGAAGGGTATTACTTATGTCCAAGTTAATTAATTCAGAAGATATTGGTTCAGGTTGGTTATTTTGAGTCACAATAACAGTACTATTATGATCAGAATTAACAGTACTGGCAGGGATAATGCTGGTTACTGTTGAGGCTGTTTCAATATTTTCTTGTCTTACCACGTTGTCAGACACTAAAATTAATGAAAAAACCAATTAATTAAGTAAAAAAAAGATATTTCAAAAAAGAAATAAAAAATTTAAGCCTCACTTATAATATGAAAAAAAATTATTTTTTATGGATTTTTTGGATTATAAGTATTTTTTATATGTTTTTAAATTTTTCAATATAAGAAAAAAGATTTAAAAAGAGTAAAAAAAAATTGTCACAGGTAAAATATCACGGCTGGGCCCCCAAATGTAAGGTGTGGATATGAAACTTTGATTAAAAATCAAGTACTTTTCCTGTCCTCAAAATTTGTATAAGGTAAAATTCAATTAAAAATAGTAAGAAATATTATTTTTAAGAGAAAACACGCCAATTTTATTGTTTATAACTTTATTAGTATAAAACAATAATATTATAAAAATTTATTGTTTTACCAACAATAAAAATTTATCCAAAAAATACTCTACAAGAGATATTTTAAGGCTACAAAAGAAATTTCTTCAAGAGCAATTTCAATTGGAATTAATTGATCAAAGAACTGCAAGCAATTAATTAAAGAACAAAGTCTTTAAAAAGAATATTAAAGAGAAAACACGCCCAAAAGTGACCAGAGTGAATTTGGAAACAAAGTGACAAAGTTAACAGTGATGAAAGATGCTTTAATTCACTTTTGGGGTGGTTCAGGGGTAAAAATGATTATAAGAGTTACAAACAATGATTATAATGATTTTTTCACGTGGTTAAAAGGATTAAAATGATTTAAAAGTGGTGGTTGGAATCTTTGATTGATTGGTTTAACAGTTTTAAACTAATTAATAAAAGGAAAAGATTCTAACATGAAGAGAAAAGTGGGGCAAAGAAGACATTCTTTTATAGCCATCAATTCTCTTACTCCAAAAGTAAAATTTACTCTTGTCAGTCGTGAAAAACAGTCTGACAACAGAAAAGCCAATTATGGCATCATTGAACCCTGGTTTAGGCCAAAAAAGGGCTGGTTTAAGCCATTTTTAGCCATTTTTAGCCATTTTAGACCCATAAATCAGCCATTGCTATAGAAATATCAGGCCTAGAGCCTTCAAAACACGTCAGAATGTGTTTCAGAGGCGTAGAAAACAGTTAAAACTGTTTTTACTATGGTTGTTTTATCTTAAGGGTAGTTTTACCCTCTTGGCAACAGCTAAAACTACCCCAGTTGGTATCAAAACCTCATCATCAATTGAGTCCACAGACCCTGTGACTCAATTCCAGGCCAAAAGTGATGAACTTTTGCGTGAACTTTGACATCCCACGCCTGTCAGCAAGGATTTTGGGGGTCTAGCTCCCCCTTAGAGCTGGAGTTCCTTTTCCCCCCCAATTTTAATCTTTCCAATTTATTTTTCCTTTAATTCCTCATCATGTATTATACTTATAATTTACATATGTAATTCAATTCAATTGTACAGTACAATACAGTAATAATTGACACCTCATATGTAAATTAAAGTTCACTTATGTAATACACGTGCACATTTTGACATTTCAATTGAATTCAATTGAAAATACTTCAATTCCTCATAACTTCTAAACTAAACACAACACCTCAATTTTAACACAAAAATTGATGGTTAACACCACATGTGGTGTGAATTAAATTAAAGTTTTGAGGATTTTCAACTTTTGTATTGAAAATACTAAAAACTTAATTTAAGCTTATTTAGAGTTGAGTTACAAGAATTTCACTCAGAGGTGACCCCACCTGATTTTTTATGAGGAATCCAATGGTGAAATAATTTTTATATGTTTATTTATTGGATAAAAAGTTATAATAATTTTTATTTAACTTTTTTCCAAATTTATTTAATTTTTCACAATTTTGTTAAAATTTCATTTTTACTTAATTTTTTCAAGTATAAATGTAATTTTATACTTCCAAAATTTCATGTATTTTTATTTTTAAATTGTAATTCAATTTTTTATTTTTGATATAATTTTATATTTATATTTTGATTTTTATTTTAATAATATAAATAAATTCTATTTTATTTATATTAATATGTTATTTTTGTATTTGTGGTCTTTTGGGTATATGAAATTACCTCTAAGGCTCCCACCAGTGGAGGACTATCCCATTGAAAATATCACAGCTTTCTTTGAGGTCACAGAAGTCCATACCCACTTGCCACAATATAGTGAAGACTGCTGTAACCTGATCAATATACAGGATGCCAAAATGTGTAAGACAAAACCTGCTAAAGGCAAAGGCTACACTGCTGGAGCCTCCTGTATCACATCAGTTTTGATGAATGATATTGCACCCAAAGTAAATTTGGATACAGGGGCATTCTGCACTTGTGTAGGCAAAGATTATATCCAAATTATACTTCCAGAATGGAAAAACCATCTATTACCAATAGAAGGTGTACAATTTAGTAGTGCTAGTAACAATATGTACCCATTGGGCATATTAGACACTAATATTGTGTTCCCACATCCTGCAGGAAGTGTAAGAATGAAAACTGAGATTGTGGTAATGGATAATTGCACATCTCAGCACATCATTCTTGGAAATGATTACTTGAATATTTATGGTATTGATATCAACAACCATAAGGACAGATATTTCACAATTGGGGATAACAAAAGACAAAAATTTGCTTTTTCCAATATGCCAAAACAAATATCTGTAGTATCTTCTGTAAAAGATACTTATAAAGATAAATTTGTGTCTAATAAACTTGTTGAAGCACAAATTAATCCATCATTGTAACCAAAAATGAGGAATGAACTTATTGATGTGTTATATACATACAATAATGCATTTGCCTCTGATAATGAACCATTAGGTGCTATCAAAGGACATGAAATTGATATTAGTCTTAATATTGATAGACCATATCCTCCAGTACTTAGAAGACCAGCTTATCCAGCCAGTCCCAGAGCTAGAGAGGCCTTAGAAAAACATATCCAAGAGTTAATCCAACTTGGTGTACTAAGGAAAGTAGGCCATAATGAGGAAGTTGAAGTGACAACACCTGTTATTATTGCTTGGCATAATGATAAGTCAAGAATGCTTCGAGATTTCAGAGCATTGAATACCTACACAGTTCCAGATAGGTATTCAATTCCAAGAATTCAAGAAACCCTGACTCAATTGTCTAAAGCCAAGTATATAACATCAATGGATGCATTGAAAGGCTTCCATCAAAATGTTTTGACGCCTAAAGCTAAGAAATTACTTAGAATTATCACTCACTGTGGTATTTTTGAGTATCTTAGAATGACATTTGGCATTAAAAATGCTCCATCTCATTATCAAAGAATGATGAATACCATCTTCCCCACAGAATTGTCTGAAGGATGGCTTATCATTTATATTGATGATATTATCATATGTTCTGATACATGGTCTTTGCACCTTGAAAGACTAGCAAGAGTACTTCACAAAGTTGCAGAAGTGAATATGAAAATTTCACTTAAGAAATGCAATTTTGGATTTGAAGAACTCAAAGCATTAGGACATGTTGTTTCTGGTTTAAGCCTGCGAATTGACAAAAATAAAGTAGCAGCAGTGTTACTTAAGCCAATACCCCAGAATAAAAAAGAAATGATGTCTTTTCTTGGATTTGCTAGTTACTACAGGCAACACCTGAAGGACTTTGCAATTCTAGCCAAATCACTTTATAGAATCTGTGATCAACAGAATGTATTTGAGATGACACAAGAAAGGATCAAAGCTTATGAGAAGATAAAGAAAGCTCTTACAGAAGCACCTTTACTCCTCATGCCTTACTGGAATATTCCTTTTAAACTGTACATTGATGCATGTGGAGATGGATTAGGGGCAGCCCTACATCAAGTCCAAATCATTGATGACAAACCTACAGAAGGACCAGTTTGTTATATCTCAAGACAAATCAAACCAACAGAAGACAGATATGGTGCAAGCCAAATGGAGGGCTTATGTTTGGTATGGGCACTTGAGAAATTACACTATTACCTTGATGGCAGTGTTTTTGAGGTGATAACTGACTGTAATGCCGTGAAATCACTTCTTAACATGAAAACTCCCAACAGACATATGTTGAGATGGCAAATAGCCATTTAAGAGTATAGAGGAAACATGACTATAGTTCATAAAGCAGGAAAAATTCACAAGAATGCTGATGGACTTAGTAGATGGGGACTAACCAACACTCCTGATAACCCAGCTTATGTACCTTTGGAAGCAGAACCACAGATTCCAATTGAAGGCATTAACATAACTGATATTGGGACTGAATTCTTTGAAGAGGTCAGAGAGTCTTATAAACAAGACAAGAATTGCCATATCTTGACTTCTTTATTGGATAAAGACTGCAAAGACACATCTTTGGTTAATGCATTAGATGAAGTTTGGAAAAATTCCTATTCTGAAGGAAGATTTCACTTGTTTGATGGGATTATTTACCATAGAACAAAACATTCTTGTGTGATGACAATGTGTAGTAGATTGCTTATCAATACCATTCTTCATGAATGCCATGATAGCATTTACTCTGGACACCTGTCAGAAGAAAGAACACTTGAAAAAGTGAAGAACTGTGCATGGTGGCCATCTTGGAGAAAAGAAACCATTGAGTATTGCCATACCTGTGATAGATGCCAGAAAGCAAACAGGAGTACAGGCAAGAAATTTGGACTTATGATCCATATTCAAGAACCAAAATCCCCTTGGGAAGTTGTTCACTGGATTGGGTCACAGCACTTCCTCCAAGTGGTGACAAAAGTTATAATGCTTGTTTAGTCATTGTCGACAGATATAGCAAAACTCCCATATTCTTACCATGTCATAAAGATGACACAGCTATGGATACAGCTCTTCTTTTATGGAATAGAGTTATTTCCCATACAGGATTATTTAAGAATATCATAAGTGACAGAGATCCCAAGTTCACATCTGCACTTTGGACCAATCTTCATAGATTGTTTGGGACCAAGTTATCATTCTCTACAGCATATCACCCTCAAACAGATGGGCTAGCAGAGAGGATGATTCAAACTTTGGAAGACATGATAAGGAGATTTTGTGCTTATGGGTTAGAATTCAAAGACTCAGATGGCTTTACTCATGACTGGTGCACTCTGATACCTGCACTAGAATTGGGATATAAGACATCAGTCCATTCTTCCACAGGACAAACTCCTGCTATGTTAGAAAAAGGATGGAATCCAAGACTCCCAGCAGACACACTGAGGAAAGACTCGATTGAAATTCATCCTACAGCTTCCAGCTTCAAATTAATGCTTGATAAAGTAAAACATCATGCAAAACAAAGTATGGATGATGCTTTTGATTATGTCAAACAGAAGTGGGACAAGAGTCATAAAGTACCAGACTTCAAAGTAGGGGACTTAGTTCTAGTTTCAACCTTGAATTTTAATAATATCAAAGGCCCAAAGAAACTTAAAGATTCTTAGGTCCTCTTGTTATTGTTGCCTTACATGGAACCAATGCAGTTCAAGTGGAATTGAGTGGTGAATTGGAAAATAAACACCCCACTTTTCCAGTCAGCTTGATAAAAACTTATCAACCAGCTGATAAAGAACTGTTTCCTTTAAGGAACCCAACTCCTTTAACTGTACCACAAGTGGAACAGAATGAAGACAAAAAGATAAAGAAAGTCATCAAAGAAAGGAGACTCAGGGGTAAAAATCAAAGAGAATATCTTGTCAGATATAGGAATCCAGTACATGAAGATGAATGGCTGGCAGAATCAGATATACCTGACTCAGATAAACTTTTGAGAAGATTTAGACATGAAAGAAGGCCACAAGCCTGAATATGTCTATAAATGTGCTTTAATTACTTGATCTGAGTAATGTGAAGAGGTTGGACAGTGGACATTAACCCCCTTTGGGGCCTTATTCTTTTATCACTAATAAAATTGTAGTACAATTTTATTTTTTGGTGGGAGGGAATGTGAGCCTTGAGGTATATTTTACATACCCAAATAGGCCACAATTATCTTAAAAATAAATTCTGAATAATGCATACCTCATAAGTCATGCATATATTCAAATTTCATTATTTTTGATTTCAGAAAAGTTGAATAACGTTTTATTGAGTAAGTAAATCCACGGATTTAAGGCCAGATTTGGATTCTATACAAAAATTCACCTCGGGTAGCTCCATAGAGTGACTAAGCTCAAAGTAACTCTTTGAGGTGGTAAAATGGAAAATACTTCAACACCACATCATCAATACCACATAAAAGATCCGTGAAAATTTTTGTTTTTCTTAATTTCACACCAAAATAATGGGAATGTGAGAAATCCCATGTTACATATACACTAAAAATAGTGTTATGCATGTTTTGAGCACTTAATATTATGGTATTCTTACATGGACTTTTGGTACACCCATAGTGGATATCTCACTTTAAGCTTAAATTTCTATTTTGACGTGAAAAATAGGCAAGGGGGACAAAAGACATCAAAGAGAGCCAGGGTACCCAACTTCTGAGGCCCCAGAGGCGTGGATAGCTCCAAAGCTTGGTTCCATGGCTCATCTTAGCCCAATTGGTAAACTAAACCTCTTTGGGAACTTGGTTACCAAGTTACATATACTGTAAATCATAAGAAAATAGCAAATAACCTGCTATTTTGACGTGCCAAGGAGGTAATGAGTTACTTACACTCCTGTAACCATGTCAATTACTAATGACTTTCCATGGATAAACCCCAAAAGAGTAATTAAAACCCTTTTAGGACCCATATTCATTGATTTACCTCATAGCAACCAGCAAAACACTGCTATTTGCAATTCTACGTAGAAATGAGGTAAAAACTTCAAAAATTCATTAAAAATACAATTCTTAATGAATCTTTCTGAAACTTTCAGGACTAAAGGAGAACTGTATTATCTATGGTACAACCAAAAAGAATTACAGTTTTACTAGTAAAATTAAAAGTTTTACTTACAGTCCATTTTTGGCTATTCTATGTGAGACACTGAATCTTCAAAAATTCACAGTAATTACAACCTGTGATGAAAGTGGCAATAACATTGATAACTTTGAGAAATCAATGATTTCTTTAGAATAAAAGAAGATTTACAAGTGTTACTCCTTTTATTCTTAACCATATTGGGGTTGGTAGTCACGTAAAAGCATCAAATAAGTAATTATGATAATGTTACGTGACAAATAATGATGCAATCAATAAACCAAAAAGGTTTATTGTTTTCTCACTCACTGGTTTTTCAGTTTGCTCCATGGCACACTTCTGTGAGCTGTCTTAGACTTAAAAGAGGCCTCCTCTTGCTGTTTTTTCCATATCATCATCTTATAAATTTATTAAACCATTATTACCAACAAGTAAGTATTAGTTCAGCTATTCTTAAGTGTTTTAAATCTTTCAGAATCAATCAGAAAGACGTGAAATCATAGAATCCAACTATATATTGTTGTAATACTGTTATAAATCATCTTGATCCCTTAAATCCACAATTCTATGTCAAATTTCTCTACTCTTATCTTTCAATAAGTTCTTTGGAGTAATAGTGAGTCATTTATATTTAATTCTTAAAGTTTTTCTCTAAAATTAGTTTTCTTCAAGAATTATATTTATAATTATTCTTGCAAAAGATAATTATATATTAAAATAATTTTATTATTTTAATAAAAGAAGTTTTTATTATTAAAATCTTCTTGTAATTGATTCTTGTAGACAATTACTGCTCACTGTTATAATCACTAGTAGTGTATAACAAGTGAAAGAAATAATTTTATAATTATTTAATTGTGGTTATAATAATTTTTATTATTATATTTCATAAGAACAGACATAGTACTGTTGATAAATAATAATATTATCATCAGTTTCATAGTCACATCTTACAGTTTTTCTGCTTTCACCTTGGAGAATACATCCAAGTATTGGTGATAGACAGAAGGAACAACCTTCATCACGGTTTCTACTTCTTCTGGCTCTTCCTCTTCATCCCACAACTCCTCCAGGGTGTAACAACCACTCATCAGGGGTAAGGGTATTCATTCACACACCCACTCAAACACCTCAAATCAGCAGATCCAGCATTTGTATCAGCATTCAGTTTCAGCAATCTTTATTCTGAAACATGCATACAGCTTGGTACCTCAATACAGCCTGTCAATACCTGTACAGGCTGGATTCACCCAATACAGTTTCAAAACACCAACTTGAAACTGTATGATCACTCAAATACACCACACCTCTTGTACAGGTTTTGTACAGCCGTACAGGACCTGTATTGGCCAGACTCAATTCAATCATCAAATATTCTCATGAAAATTCTTCCTCTGGATCAGGGCTGGTGATTCTCACATATACCAGCCCCTCTTTCTCCCCCTGGGGACTTTTCCCCAGTTAATTAATTTAGTTTATTTATTATGTCATAATTATTCTTATCCTTATATTTGGGTATTATAATTATTTAATTTTTGATGTTTTTGGGATCCTACGGTCCGCGGTCCGTACGCCGCGGTCCGTGGTCCGTGGTCCGTGGTTCGCGGTCCATGGGCCGTGGTTCGCGGTCCGTGGACCGTACGCCGCGGTCCGTGGGCCGTGGGCCGTGGTTCGCGGTCCGTGGGCCGTACGCCGCGGTCCGCGGTCCGTGGGGGCTATTGGAGGCCCCCAGGACCAAAATGAAGCCCCTGGGCCCAAATTTGCTGGGGACCCAGGGTGACCAAGGGGCCCAAAATTGGCCCAATTCCAAAATTCACCATATATGGCCTGGATCCATTGAAGGGGTCCAGGACCATCAAGATCTTGGCCTCCCCAAAGTTGCAGGGGAGGCCCTGGGTGATGAGTTCAGCCCCAAAGGGGTATGAACCTTCACCTTAGAGGCTTTGAGGTGGGGCATAATTGAGTTATGGCCCCAGTTCCTTGAGTCAAATTTCTTTTTCTTGATGTGGAGTGGATTGATTCTGACGTCTTGAATCTTCTGCTTGCACTTTCTTCAGTTATGAGTTCCAAACTGACTGAACTCACTGAATCTTCCCCTTCTGCACCGCCACCGTCTGTTCTTCATGGTTCTGGCGTCTTCAGTCGATTGTCTTCTCCCTCCATGGCGTCTTCTGGCCATTTTGACCCCTCCCAAACATATGATGGGTTCAGAGCAGTTGAAGTTTTTGATCCTGCCTGTACTGAGTGTTTGGCCAGGGGGAAGGATTGCTTTCAACATTACAATCCTCGATCGTCAAAGTGCCATTTCTGCTTCATTGGGAAGAAGCCATGCCGCCGTACCGGATCAACTTTGTCCCGGGTCAAGAGACACTTGTGGAGTAGGAAGGATGGGCCTTATGGGCAGGAATTCCCCATTCTTGAGGAACCTACCCCTGATGCCACTTCTGGATTTTCTCAATGTGAGTGATTTGCATTTCTTGGTTGAATTGATGCTGATATTTTGATGTAGTGACTGGTTCCAGGCAGAGGGATGTGGCCAGGTGGACTAATGTTGGAGGGCCCATTCCGATTGGTGGTAGGCCCATCCACTACAGCTCAGAAATTCCCATTTCAAGGACCAATGCTGATGGAGTGGTGAAAGTAGTGAAGAAGCTAAGAAGAATTGTTGATTCCCCATCAGATCCAGATGCTGAAGGAAGTGATGAGTTGGATGGTGAAGAAGTTCAAGTTATTCCTCATTCAAGTGGCCATCCATCCAGCAATTCCTCTTCTCAACCTCTTGCCAACCCCAGATTCCAAAGCCAAGTGGTTCCCAGCACTCCAAGGACCTTCCAACCAATGCTTGCTTCAATTCCTACAACCCTTCCTCCTCCATCACCAACTACTTCCCACACCACCAGGCCTGCCTTGAATCCAGCAGTAAGACCATCTCCAGTTCAACAGCCCAGAAACTCACCCATAAACACCTCCCGTCAACTCCAACCTGTGGCCAGCTCCAGCAGAAGAAGAGATGGGATGTCCCCTTTGCCGTTTCCTGCCGCTCAGGTATTCCAAAGAAGAGAACGTTGGCCTATCCGGGTTACCAGAGAAGATCCCAACGCGGCTAGTGAAAATCAAGATGCTGTGGCCAGATTGTTCAGGAGAGTTGACAGAAATAGCAGAGAGGTGATTATGTATGCCAATGACAGGACGATTCCAGGTACTGCTTCTGAAGAAATGGCTGCAAAATTTGCCTGGTATGAAGATGAGTTGATAAATGATTTCCAGAGAACTTTTGATGACTTGGGTAGAGATAACTAGTTTCCTTTTCCTTGTTTGTGTTTGGTTTGACTTCTATCCCCACTCTTATAACTACTAAAAAATAAAAAATAAAAAATAAAAAAGATAATGGAACCTCCCAATACATGATTTGGGGAGGGGATGCTGCTGCTTTAAAGAAATAAAAGAAAGAAAATTATACAAGTAAAGGAAGAAAGAAAATAATAAGAGAAAATGAGAGTAAAGAAAGAAATAAAGAAAAATTCCTGATGGCTGATCCTTCTTGTGGTGAGTTGCTTGATTCTGGCCAAGAAGTGTCTGAAAAATGAAACCCAAGGATTTGATGCTCACAGAGTGGCCAAGGTGATGTTTTACAAGAAGTAGAACCCTCAGGGATGCATACCAGGAGATGGAACTTACTTTCATAACTTCCACTCCCCACCAAGCACCATAAAACTGAAAGAATTGCCATAATGACTTCTGAGATGAATTGCCATAAATGACTTCTGAAATGAATTGCCATAAATGACTTGAAGTAATGAATGTCTTGAATTATGATGATTGGCATAAAATGAAAGATAATAAAGAAAGGAAATGAAAACATAAAGAAAGAAAGAAACATTTGGCCATATCTTGATAAGGTCCAAATGGAGGGTATTGATGTTGTATGCTTCCTGAACCTGTCCAAAGAATTGACAAGTGCTCACAAAGTGGCCAAGGTGATGCTTACAACAACATATGGGTAGAATACCCCCTTAAAGGTGCATGCCAGGAGAGGAACTTACTTTCATAACTTCTTCTCCCCACCAAGCACCATAAAATCAAACTCTTGAGGTATTTGGACCAGGCTTGTCTGGATACAATGAGTGGAAATCCTTGACAAGGTCTGGTGAGTTGGTAAGGTTGGAAGCTGGTTCCCAAGTGGTTCTTTCTGGGTCTTCACTGAATCCTTTCCACTCTACAAGATACCATAATTTACCTCTTTTGAGTTTTGAGTCCAGAACCTGAGCCACTTCCCATTCTTCTTGCTCTTCCACTAAAACTGGTGGTGGCGGCAATTGATGACGATTTGGGATAGTTGAATGCTTGACTGGTTCTAATAAGGACACATGGAATACAGGGTGAACTGTCTTCCATTGCTGAGGCAACTTGAGGTGATATGCATGACTTCCAATCTTCTTCAGAACTTCAAAAGGTCCCAACCATCTTTCTGATAACTTCTTGGTTGGTCTTGTGGTCTTGATGTTCTTGGAAGCTAGCCATACTTTGTCCCCAGGTTGGAAATCAGGTGGAATTGCCCTATTTCTATCTGCATACTTCTTGAATCTCCTTATTGCTGACTCTAATTCTTCTTTGACAACTTGCTGTACTGATTGGAGTTTTGTTGATAACTTTCCAGCAGGTGAGTCTTGAGAAATATGGATTGAGTCAAAGCTGGGATTTCTTCCATAAATGGTGAAAAAAGGTGATTGCTTGGTTGATGAATGTTCTGCATTATTATAGGCAAATTCAGCCAGAGGGAGCCAGGTGTACCAGTCATCTTGATGATAGCTGACATACATCCGAAGGTACTGTTCTAGTATCTGATTTACCCTCTCTGTCTGTCCATCTGTTTCAGGGTGAAAAGCAGTTGAAAGATCTCTTGATATCTTGAGCTGCTGACACAATTGAGTCCAGAATGATGAAACAAATAAGGATCCTCTATCACTGACAATACTGACTGGGAGTCCATGCTTGGAAAATACATGGCTAATGAATATTTGAGCTAAATCCAGAGCAGTGATTGTGCCATAAGTTGGAATGAAGATTGCCATTTTTGAGAATCTGTCCACAACTACTAAAATTGAATCAAAGTTGTTGGACAGTGGCAATTGAGTGATAAAGTCCATTGATAATGAATTCCAAGGACCAGATGGAATTGAAAGAGGTTTGAGTAATCCAAACTTCTTGTGATGGATGTTCTTGTTTCTTGAACATTGCTGACATGAGGACACATAGTCCTTGATAAATTGATTCATGCCAGCCCAATAAAAATCCCTCTTGATGAGCTTGAGGGTCTTCTCCTGGCCAGGATGGCCAGCCAATGGTGAGTCATGACGCTTTTGAAGAATATTGAGTTGAAGTTCTTCATTGCTTGGGATTACCACTCTATCTTTGAATAATAATAACTTGGCTTGAGGTTCAAGAGAATAATCTGGAACTGATTCACCTCTTGCTAGTTGCTTGAGTATTTCTTTATAGTCTTTGTCTTGCCATACCTCTTCTTGAATCTTGTCAACTAAATCTGAGAAAATTTCCACTTTGATTGAGAAGAATCTTGACTCTTGAATTCCATCTTGCTTAAGAACTTGATGAAGATTTTGAGGATTCTTGATGATGAAGTCCACCCCCCTCTCCGGGTACACGTCGTCCCGACGTGACAAGGCATCTGGTAAAGTGGCCAGCCTGCCTGGGCGGTAAGTGATAGTGAAATGAAACTCGGAGAGAAACTCAGCCCAACGGGCCTGACGACGAGTAAGAACTTTGGAAGACATGAAATACTGCAAGGAAGAGTGGTCTGTCAAGACCTCAAAAGAATTGGAAAGAGAAAGAAGAAATGCTCTCCAGCGCTTGAGAGCCCAAACTATGCCAAGGAGTTCCTTGTCATGAATTTCATAGTTGAGTTCAGCTGGTAAGAGCTTGCGACTATCAAATGCAATGGGATGCTTTCCAGAGTCATTCACCTGACTCAGTACGGCGCCCAATGCATAATCAGAAGCATCAGTCTCTACTATAGTAGGTAGAGAAGGATTAAAGTGAGATAAGATAGGAGCAGAGGTGAAAGCTTCTTTGAGTGCTTGAAACTGACTAAGAGCTTCCTCATTGAAGATGAAGGGAGAATCTTTTTTAAGGAGGGAAGTGAGAGAAGTGATTTTTTTGGAATAATTTTTAATGAAGCGACGATAAAAATTGGCAAAGCCAAGAAAAGATTGAAGAGCCTTGATGTTTTTGGGCTGAGGCCAATTGAGTATTTGCTGAACTTTTGAAGAGTCCATCTTGAGGCCATCACTTGAAACAACATAGCCCAAGTATTCCACACTTGAGGCATGGAATACACACTTGGAGGCTTTGGCAAACAAATTATTGTCCCTCAGTCTTTGGAGGACAGAGGCCACATGTTTGACATGTTCCTCCTCAGAACTGGAAAAGACCATAATATCATCTAAATAAACCACAACAAACACATCCAAGAAATCTGCAAATATATTGTTTACCAGATTCTGGAAAGAAGCAGGAGCATTGGTCAAACCAAATGGCATGACCAAATACTCATAACTACCATATTTGGTTCTAAAGGCAGTTAAGTGCTCATCCCCCTCTTTGATTCTCAGAAGGTTATATGCACCACGCAAATCTATCTTGGAGAAGATAGTGGAACCGTTGAATACGGTAAGAAGCTGGTTCATAGGAGGAACAGGGTATCTGTTCTTCCTAGTGACAGCATTGAGTTTGCGGTAGTCAACACACAAACGAAGACCTCCATCCTTTTTCTTGACAAAAAGGACAGGTGCTCCTGTTGAAGAGGAGCTTGGTCTGATGAAACCTTTCTCTACATTCTCTGAAATGTAGGCCCGCAGTGTTTCTGACTCTTAATTTGATAATGAGTAGATAACACCAATTGGAGGTAGAAGACCCTCCAATTCGATATGGTGATCACAGGCGCGGTGTGGAGGAAGTTTCTCTGCTTTCACCTTGGAGAATACATCCAAATATTGGTGATAAGCGGGAGGAACAACCTTCAACACAGTTTCAATTTCTTCTGGCTCTTCCTCCTCATCCCACTGCTCCTCCAGGGATGCATGAAAAGATAAGGGAGGAAGGTCCATATCCCCTTGGAAGAGATGAAGTGAAGATATGGCAACATCTTCTCCAACATCCTTTATCTCTTTGAAGACTTCATCTCTTGATGGAAGTAATGACTGAGAGGGAATTATGGAAGGGATATGGACAGAAGAAGGGATGGAAGGTGTCTTAAGTTCACCAGCCAGAGCAACACTGTTGACAGCAGTGGCTAAGTCATTACTAGTAGAAGGAATAATACCACTAGAATCCTTATGATTAGAATCATAGGTGATCAATCCATTTTTCCAATCAATAATGGGATTGAAATGGTAAAGGAAATCATAGCCCAATATCAGGTCTTCTCCTTTGGGTGAATCTATGATAAAGAAATCCCATTCAAAGCTTGGGAAGGAAGGCAAGTCAACTACCCACTTGGTATAATGGGTGATGAACAAGACAGGGGATTCATTAGAATCCAAAATGAAAAGAGGAATCTTTTCAGGGAGCTCTGACAGAGTCAATGAGTACTTGAGAACAAAATTCTTTGCAATAAAAGAGTTTGTAGCACCAGAATCAATGAGAATACTATAAAAAATATCAGAGACAGAAGAAAAAATAAGAAATTTTAAAGATTTCTTGACACTAGTATTCAGAGTGCACAATTGTGCTCTTGAAGGAAATAAGTGAGAACCATTGAACACATCATGATTCCCACTCAGGCTTTTCCCTGCTTGCTAGGGAAGCCTCTTGATGATGACCCAGGCTTGTTCTGAGGTCTCTTGAAGCATTTTTCAATTGGGTGCTTTCCACCACAATAAGTACACAACCCCTCTTTAATCCTCCTCTCCTTTTCAGAACCGATTAGTTTATTGTCCTTATTGAGGAGAGCAGCATGGGGCTTGTCCTTTGAAGATTGGAATTGCTTGCCCTTCTTGTTCTTCTTCTGGTGAGGTCTCTTTGAAGATGAGTTTTGAGGAGGCCTAGACTGATTGGATCCAATGACTGGAGGCTTCTTCTCTTGATTGCCACCCTTTTCCTTTTGCCTCTCATGATGTCTTGTGTCTAATTCTAGAGTGACATCCATAAGTTCTTGAAGAGTATCAAAAGTTCCAGGGTGAGAAGCCAACTGATCCAATAATCTTGATGCCAATCCTCTTCTGTAAACGTGGATATAAGCTCTTTCCCCCCAATCTCCAATTCTTGACATTAAGCTTCTGAAATCTGCTATGTACAAGGAAACATGACCACTTTCCTTCATCCTCAAATTGTCCAACTCTTGTTCAGCTTTCCTGACTTCATTGGGGTCACCAAACAGAGTGAATAACTGAGATTCAAACAATGGCCAATTATTGAGGAGGTAGGAAGGGTCTTCGTTGGAAATATTTGAGAGGTAAGGTTCAATCCATTTGCCAGCTCTACCAGTGAGAAAAGAAGTTGAGTACAAAACCTTCTTCCTGTCAGAGAAGAAGTTTGCTGGGTCATTATGGAAAATTAGTTGACAGGATTGGATAAATCCTCTCAACTTATGAGCTTGAGTACCATCAAAAGAATCAGGTGCCTTCATGGATGGAGTCTTGAAAGCAGGGGCTTTGGAATTGTCCCTGGGGGCAAATGCTTGAGTGAGTTGTCCCATGAATTGAGTCATCTGCTCCATCATCTTGAGGAGACTTGGATCAGTTTGAGAGACAAGAGGTTGACTAGAAAGGGCTAGATTAGAACCCTGAGGCACCTCTGGAGCATTTGCCAAGGCATCTGCCACTTCAGCCTCCCCAGAATCATCCTCTTCCACAGACTCTTCCCCCTCTTCATCTTCAACTTCCCCTAATCTTGCTCTTGCACCTTCAGACATGCCAGGGTAGCCACCCAAAAGTCCAGAAAAGGATCTTGATCTTCTAGATTTCATTCCACCTCTTCTTGAGGGTGCTGCTCCTTCCATTGGTGGTCCTCTGTCCAAGTTTGCACTCAGTTGATGAACTGATGGTGTGCGGTCAAGAGGAGCCCTTGCTGTAGGAGTGAGAACAGCTGGAATTTTCTGGGATCTAGTATTCTTTGCTGGAGGACTATGCTGAACTGGCATTATGAAAAGAATTAAAGTAACTTGATGGTATTAAGAAGAAGAATCAGATTTGGCCAAATCAATCACAATAAAATCTTGATGAATCTCGAGAAATCAATTCAAATCTTGAGGAATCAAATTCAATCAACAATCAAATCAATTCAATCAATCAACAATCAATTCAAATCAAATATCAATAATCTTGAGGAACTCAAAAATCAATCAATATTCAATCAATAATCAATCAATAAGTGTCTTCAATATGAAATCAAGTCTTGAGGAATCAATCAATCAGTTCAAAATCTTCAGAAATCAATTCAATATCTTGATGAGTTAAATCAAATCAATAATCAAAATCAATTCTTGAGGATCAATCAATATCTTGAGAGTTCAAAAGTCAATCAATAATCCAAATGAAATCCTGAATCAATAACCAATCAACCAATGAATCCCAATGCATAAACCAATCAAAATAACCAATCAATTACTCCTGAATAAGACCTGAATAAAAAACACAGAGAAAATTTGATTTGATAAGAAATAAAATGAAGTGATGAAATGGTCAGCAATGATTAAGAAAGGAAAAGAATCAATTTTCATAAGAATGAAAGGAATGAGATGAAAATTGATAAGAGAATGGAAATTCATAAAAATCATAAAAAATCATAAAATCATGAAAAGGTCATAATTGATGAATGAGAGGAAATGAATATAAATGAATGAAAAGAAAGAATCAAATATGAGTTAATTAATTTAATGTCACAGGGGCTCTTCGAAGTGAAGAGGGCCTGGCACTCAGTAAACTGGGACTCACTTATGGAGGGCTCAAGGATAGGATAAGATGAGATACACTTAAGGGTGTTAAAGATGAATTACTAAAAGAATGAATATAAGAAAGCAGCAACAAAAGAAATAAGAGTAAGAAATAGAAGAGCCAACCACAAACAAGTCCAAGTCCACTGTTTCAACCTGTCAGAATGGAAAGAGAAGGGTTAATAAGGATATGGCCACCCAGCTCATACTGTACAGGCGAAGAAAGAAAAAAGGCAAAGACTAACTTAAGATTAAATAAATATAATACCCAAAATATAAGGATAAGAATATTCAGTTAATAATAAATCAACTAAATTAATTAACTGGGGAAAAGTCCCCAGGGGGGAGAAAGAGGGGCTGGTATATGTGAGAATCACCAGCCCTCATCCAGAGAAGAATTTTCATGAGAATAATTGATTGTTGAATTGAGTCTGGCCAATACAGGTCCTGTACAGCTGTACAGGACCTGTACAAGAGGTGTGGTGTATTTGAGTGATCATACAGTTTCATACTGGTGTATTGAAACTGTATTGGGTGAATCCATCCTGTACAAGTATTGACAGGCTGTATTGATGTACCAAACTGTATGCATGTTTCAGAATGAAGATTGCTGAAACTGACTGCTGATGCAGATACTGGATTTGCTGATTTGAGGTGTTTGAGTGGGTGTATGAATGAATACCCTTACCCCTGATGGATGGTTGTTACAGGCTCTCAAGCGCTGGAGAGCATTTCTGCTTTCTCTTTCCAATTCTTTTGAGGTCTTGACAGACCACTCTTCCTTGCAGTATTTCATGTCTTCCAAAGTCCTTACTCGTCGTCAGGCCTGCTGGGCTGAATTTCACTTCACTATCACTTACCGCCCAGGCTGGCTGGCCACTTTACCAGATGCCTTGTCATGTCGGGACGACGTGTACCCAGAGAGGGTGGTGGACTTCATCAGCAAGAATCCTCAGAATTTTCATCAAGTTCTCAAGCAAGATGGAATTCAAGAATCAAGATTCTTTTCAATCAAAGTGGAAGTATTCTCAGATTTAGTTGACAAGATTCAAAAAGAAGTATGGAAAGACAAAGATTATAAAGAAATACTCAAGCAACTAGCAAGAGGTGAATCAGTTTCAGATTATTCTCTTG
Source organism: Austropuccinia psidii (assembly GCA_023105745.1). NCBI lineage: Eukaryota > Fungi > Basidiomycota > Pucciniomycetes > Pucciniales > Sphaerophragmiaceae > Austropuccinia > Austropuccinia psidii. Next base: position 6,427,620 of record JALGQZ010000001.1, read on the forward strand.
AACCTCAAGCCAAGTTGTTATTATTCAAAGATAGAGTGGTAATCCCAAGCAATGAAGAACTTCAACTCAATATTATTCAAAAGCGTCATGACTCACCATTGGCTGGCCATCCTGGCCAGGAGCAGACCCTCAAGCTCATTAAGAGGGATTTCTATTGGGCTGGCATGAATCAATTCATCAAGGACTGTGTCCTCATGTCAGCAATGTTCAAGAAACAAGAACATTCATCATAAGAAGTTTGGATTACTCAAGCCTCTTTCAATTCCATCTGGTCCTTGGAATTCATTATCAATGGACTTTATCACTCAATTGCCACTGTCCAACAACTTTGATTCAATTTTAGTAGTTGTGGACAGATTCTCAAAAATGGCAATATTCATTCCAACTTATGGAACAATCAATGCCCTGGACTTAGCTCAAATCTTTATTAGTCATGTATTTTCCAAGCATGGCCTTCCAGTAAGTATTGTTAGTGATAGAGGTTCTTTATTTGTTTCATCATTTTGGACTCAATTGTGTCAGCAGCTCAAGATATCAAGAGATCTTTCCACTGCCTTTCACCCTGAAACAGATGGACAGAAAGAGAGGGTAAATCAGATACTAGAACAGTACCTTTGGATGTATGTCAGCTATCATCAAGATGACTGGCACACCTGGCTCCCTCTGGCTGAATTTGCCTATAATAATGCAGAACATTCATCAACCAAGCAATCACCTTTTTTCACCATTTATGGAAGAAATCCCAGCTTTGACTCAATCCATATTTCTCAAGACTCACCTGCTGAAAAGTTATCAACAAAACTCCAATCAGTACAGCAAGTTGTCAAAGAAGAATTAGAGTCAGCAACAAGGAGATTCAAGAAGTATGCAGATAGAAATAGAGCAATTCCACCTGATTTCCAACCTGGGGACAAAGTATGGCTGGCTTCCAAGAACACCAAGACAACAAGACCCACCAAGAAATTATCAGACAGATGGTTGGGACCCTTTGAAGTTCTTAAGAAGATTGGCAGCCATGCATATCACCTCAAGTTTCCTCAGCAATGGAAGTCAGTTCACCCTGTCTTTCATGTGTCCTTATTGGAACCAGTCAAGCATTCAACTATCCCAAATCGACATCAATTTCCACCACCAGTCTTAGTGGAGGAGCAAGAAGAATGGGAAGTGGCTCAGGTTCTGGACTCGAAACTCAAAAGAGGTAAATTATGGTATCTTGTAGAGTGGAAAGGATTCAGAAAAGACCCAGAAAGAACCACTTGGGAACCATCTTCCAACCTTACCAACTCACCATACCTTGTAAAGGATTTCCATTCATTGTATCCAGACAAGCCTGGTCCAAATACCTCAAGAGTTTGATTTATGGTGCTTGGTGGGGAGAAGAAGTTATGAAAGTAAGTTCCTCTCCTGGCATGCACCTTTAAGGGGGTATTCTACCCAAATGTTGTTGTAAGCATCACCTTGGCCACTTTGTGAGCACTTGTCAATTCTTTGGACAGGTTTAGGAAGCATACAACATTAATACCCTCCGATTTGGACCTTATCAAGATATGGCCAAATGTTTTCTTTATTATTTTTCTTTTCTTTCTTTTATTTTTATTTATCATTTCATTTTATGCCAATCATCATAATTCAAGACATTCATTACTTCAAGTCAGTTATGGCGATTCATTTCTGAAAGTCATTTATGGCAATTCAACTCAGAAGTCATTTATGGCAATTCATTTCAATTTTATGGTGCTTGGTGGGGAGTGGAAGTTATGAAAGTAAGTTCCATCTCCTGGTATGCATCCCTGAGGGTTCTACTTCTTGTAAAACATTACCTTGGCCACTCTGTGAGCATCAAATGCTTGGTTTTCATCTTTCAGACACTTCTTGGCCAGAATCAAGCAACTCACCACAAGGAGGACCAGCCATCGGGATTTTTCTTTATTTCTTTTCTCTTATTTTATTTTCTTTCTTCTTTACTTGTATAATTTTATTTGTTTTATTTCTTTTAAAGCGGCAACACCCCCTCCCAAATCATTTATTGGGAGGTTCCAATTAGTTTTTCATTTTTTAGTATTTATAAGAGTGGGGATAGAAGTCAAACCAAACATAAACAAGGACAAGCAACTGGTTATACTTACCCAATTCATCAAAATTCCACTAGAAGCCATGGTTAACTCATGGCTGAAGATACGCAAGCAGAAGATTCAGCACGGCAGGATCAGTCCAGTTGTAGCACAAAGATTTGACCTCAAGGAAATGGGGCCATAACTCCTTTATGCCCCACCTCAAAGCCTCTCTATTCCAATCCATGGTCCCTTTTGGGGCTGGAGTCATCACCCAGGGCCTCCCTTGCAACTTTGGGGAAGGCCAGGGCTTGGTGGTCCTAGACCCCACCAATGGGTCCAGGCCGTAAAGGTGAAATCTTGTTTCTTTGGGCCATTTTAGGTCCCATGACCCCCTTGGGTCCCCAGCAAATTTGGGCCCAAGGGGTCCATTTTGGTCCTGGGGGCTTCCAATAGCCCCACGGACCACGGACCGTAGGACCCATAAGACATAAAACAACCAAAAATGACCAAAGGCAAGAAAAAGGCCAGAATTGGCCAAAAACACCAAATGTGCCAAGATCACCAAGGATCAAGAAAAAGGCCAAAGGGGCCATAAGGGCATATATCACCAAGATCAAGCAGAGAAGGGGCCAAAGGCCAAAATCAAGTTAGAAGGCCATTTGAGGCCATCTTCAAGGTAAATGGGGAAAAGACCCCTGGAGGTTGTAATGATGGAGTTCTTTAATTGGGCTGGCCAGATGAGTATACTTCATATACTCATCTGGCATCATTTTTTGAGCACAAGAGCTCTATGGCCACCATTTTGGGATACATCCCAAGGCCAGACCCAGGGACAGTCATGGATGGAAATCAAAAAGAAAAGCATACTTCAGTCAGAATACTTACTCAAATTGAAGAGGAAAAAGGGGGATCAATTAAGTTGACAGAGGAATATTAAAAAGGGTTTTCAGGATAATGGTCAAGAGGAAAAAGTTTTAAGAAGAAATTTTTTGAAAAATGTGGGGGAAAATGAGGTGCCACTCAACAGTGGCAGGGTATTATGATGTTCAGGAGCCCACCAGTTTCAAGAGGGGGATACTGTAACAACCACTCATCAGGGGTAAGGGTATTCATTCACACACCCACTCAAACACCTCAAATCAGCAGGTCCAGCATTTGTATCAGCATTCAGTTTCAGCAATCTTCATTCTGAAACATGCATACAGCTTGGTACCTCAATACAGCCTGTCAATACCTGTACAGGCTGGATTCACCCAATACAGTTTCAAAACACCAACTTGAAACTGTATGATCACTCAAATACACCACACCTCTTGCACAGGTTCTGTACAGCCGTACAGGACCTGTATTGGCCAGACTCAATTCAATCATCAAATATTCTCATGAAAATTCTTCCTCTGGATCAGGGCTGGTGATTCTCACATATACCAGCCCCTCTTTCTCCCCCTGGGGACTTTTCCCCAGTTAATTAATTTAGTTTATTTATTATGTCATAATTATTCTTATCCTTATATTTGGGTATTATAATTATTTAATTTTAAGTTAGTCTTTGCCTTTTTCTCTCTTCGCCTGTACAGTATGAGTTGGGTGGCCATATCCTTATTAACCCTTCTCTTTCCATTCTGACAGGTTGAAACAGTGGACTTGGACTTGTTTGTGGTTGGCTCTTCTATTTTTCTTTTTCTTATTGTTGTTGCTGCTTCTTATATTCTTTCTTTAGTAATTCATCTCATAACACTCTTAAGTGTAATCTTCTTTACCATATCTTTGAGCCCTCCATAAGTGAGTCCCAGTTTACTGAGTGCCAGGCCCTCTTCACTTAGAAGAGCCCCTGTGACACAGGGAGTCATGATAAGATGAAGGAGGAAGGTCCATATTCCCAAATAAGAGGTGAAGTGAAGATACAGAATTATCTTCTCCAACATCTTGAATCTCTTTGAAGACTTCAGCCCTAGGAGATAGTAATGAATGTGGGGACATAAGGGAAGGAATATGGACAGAAGACGGAAATGATGGTGTTCTAGAATCACCAACCAGAGTTGCACATGATTTTGAAGAAGAAAAGTCATTACGGAAAGATTTAGAAGGATCAGAATAGTCCAAACAATCAGGATTAAAGGTGATCAGCCCTTGCCTTCAATCAATAGAAGGATTAAAATGATTGAGAAAGTCAAAGCCCAATATGAGGTCTTCTCCCTTGGGAGTATCAATGACTAAAAAGTCCCATTCAAACTTGGGAAGGAAGGGAGCTCAACCATATATCTAGTATGGTGAGTCACAAATAAGGAAGGAGACTCAGAGGAGTCAAGAATGATAAGGGGAATCTTCTCTGGAATTTCTGACATAGTCAATGAGTACTTGTGAACAAACTGCTTTGCAATAAATGAGTGTGTAGCACCAGAATAAATGAGAATACTGTAAAAAACATCAGAAAGAGAAGAAAAAACAAAAAATTTAAGAGAATTTTTGACACCAGTATTCAGAATGCACAATTGTACTCTGGAAGGAAAACTGTGAAGACCATTGAACACATCATGGTCCCCTCTCAGGCTTTTCCCTGGCTGGGAAATTGGCCTGACGGTTGGGCAAGCTTGTTTTGAGGCATTTTGACACAGGACTCAAGACTATGCTTCCCATCACAATAAGTACACAAGCCCTCCTTGATTCTTCTTTCCTTTTCAGAACCTTTCAACTTGAAGTCCTTATTCAACAAGGAAGAATGGGGCTTGTCCCACTTTTGAGCATGAAAATTCTTCTTCTTATGACTTGAGCTTGAAGAATTTTGATGATGAGAAGAGTTTGACTTTGAGGCTTCAGGCTTTTTCTCTTGATGATGATTCTTCTCCTTTTGCCTCTCATGGTACCTGGTATCAAGCTCCAGGGTAACGTCCATTAAGTCTTGAAGAGAATCAACATTTGAAGGATGGGAGGCCAATTGATCCAGAATCCTGGATGAGAGCTCTTTCTCCCCAATCCCAAATTTTTGGAACCAAACTCCTGAAATCAGCTATGTATAGCGAAACATGGCCACCTTCTTTCATTTTAAGGCCATCCAACTATGCTTCAGCTTTTCTAACTTCATTCGGTTCCCCAAATCAAGTGAAGAGTTGGGATTCAAACAATGGCCAAGAATTGAGAAGATAACTTGAGTCTTGATTGGTGAGATTAGAAAGAGAAGGCTCAATCCATTTTGCAGCCCTGCCAATAAGAAATGAAGTGGCATAAAGAACCTTCTTCCTGTCTTGAGAGAAGTTTGCCGGATCATTATGAAAGATAAGCTGGCATGACTGAATAAAGCTTCTGACTTTGAAGGGCTGAGTCCCATCAAAGCATTCTGGTGCCTCCATAGATGAAGTCTTGAAGGCTGGTGGTCTTGATGATTCAGAAGAAGAAGCCGCTTGAAGATTGGCCATAATCCGAGTCATTTTCTGCATAATGGCCAATACAGATGGTTCAGATTGATGAGAGACAGGCTGATCAGACTGGGCTAGAGTTGGTCTTCCAGTACCTTGGGGTGCCCCCACCGGAGCAGGGACACCTTCAGTACCTTCAGACTCTTCCTCTTCCACAGAATTCTCCTCCTCCTCTTCACCATCTTTGCCTGGACCTTTGAAACTAGTCCTTGACATGCCTGGAAAACCACCAACAACTCCTGAAAAAGAATTTGACCTTCTTGGCACTCTTCCTTCCTTCCTGGATGGTGCTGCTCCTTCCATGCGGGGTCCTCTATCTAATTGGGCCCTCAGTTGAGGAACTGCTGGGGTGCCATCAAGAGGAACTCTTGGGGTGGGAGTAAGAACAGCTTGAGTTCGAGCCTGAGATCTGGTCTGTCTTGCAGGAGGTGAATGTTGGAGTGGCATGATCAAATAAGAATAAAATTTAAATAAAATGAATCAAAACTTGAATAAAAACTTGAGGCAAAACCGAAATAGTCTTGAGGATCAAATCCAATCAAATCTTGAGGAAAAAATCAATGAATCAATGAAAATCTTGAAATCAATAAATGAAATCTTGCAGTGAAAATCAATCAGTCAAATGAATTCTTGAGTCAAAATCAGTTTCTGTCAAAGTCTTGATGTGAAATTCAGCAAAATCAATGAAACAAAATCCACAGGTCAATCAATTATCTTGAAGTCAATATCAATTATGTCAAATTAGTCAATCAAATCAATTATCAAGTGAATTCTTCCTGAAAATCAAAATTCTTGAGGAAATAAATCAAAATGAATCCTGATATGAAGAACATTTCTGAACAATTTGATGAATAATCTGAGAATCAAATGATAATACGCCTGAATGAAGGATAAAAATGAGATTGATTATTGAGATTGAGATTAACAGGATAAACAGAAAATAAAATTTGGGTCAGCTTTCAATTTTCAGAATGAAGAATGAATGAGAGAAAATTGAGAGGTGACGGAGAATCATCAAATTCATAAGCGTTAAAGAGTCATAATTCCAAAGAATGAATGAATGAAAATGATAAAGAATGAATTAATAATATGGTGAAGAATGAATGAATAGAATGAAAAGAAATTATGAGTTAATTACATAATGTCACAGGGGCTCTTATGGAAGCAAGCGGGCCTGGCACTCAGGAATCAAGAACTCACTTGGAGGGCTCCAACAGATGATAAGAAATACTACGGAATATATTTCTTAAGCAGGAATAAGAGAAAGGACAAATATGCCAAAGATAACAAAGAATAATAAGAATGAAGCCAAAGGCCAAAGGTCAAGAAGCCAACCAAGTGAATCCTCAATTCACTGTTTCAACCTGCCAGAAAGAACAATGGAATTGGTAAAGGATATGACCACCAATATCCACTGACAGGCAAGGAAAGAAAAGAGAAAGGTGCTAATGACTACCTTGAGATTATCAGTATTAACTTTAATAAGGTAAAAGAAAATAAGGATAAAAATAAATCCAATATATTAATCAACTGGGGAAAAAGTCCCCAGGTGATGAAAGGTAGCCCGTATATGTGAAAAACTGAGAGATTGACCCTGGAAGGTGAATCAATGACTGTATTGTCCAAATCGGGAAATACAGTTCTGGCCATCTTGAAATTTGAACTGTGTGATGGAATTCACACAGTGGAATATGAAATGGCCCAATTGGGCCTAGGCCTTCCAGGTTGATTGAATGAGGCCTTTACGGATGAATTGAGTTGTCCAAAGAGTATTGAAATACTTGATGCCTTGGAAACTGATTGAATTGATGTAATACCTCTTGAGAATTGCCCTTGAATAATCCTGAATGAATTGTGCCAACCCAACTCCTGAAGATACAGGTGGTTGGGATCCTTGAAGAGTCTTCTGAGTGCCGCCATAATCCGTCAGACTGATGAGTTGGTTAATCCTCCTTCGCAATGGGCGTTGTGATTTGAGAACTTAATTTGGAAAGGTGGAATTGGGTCCTGAAAACGTCACCATTGAATTACTGAGCAAAAATGGTGCATAATGGTATATAATACCATATATGCACCATGCCTGCAACCTTGAGTACGGATGGTATGAAGGAAAGAAAGACATTCCCTGGAGTTGAGGGGAAAGACGGACTGAGGTGATCTGGTGGCCTCTGGTGGTTGCCAGAGGCCATGGCGGATCTATTGGTCCATGGCCAAAATTGGGTCCTACGGGATTTATGGCCAAAAATGGCTCAGGTGGGTCAAAATGTGGTTTGGGACCCACCTGGCCTTGGGGGCTAGGTGGTTGCCCCCTTTGACCCCTTTTGGCCTCATTGGATTAGGCCAAAAGGGGCCTAAATGGCCTACCGACCGCATCCCACAGGCTGTAGGAGCCGTAGGGGGCCTAAATGGCCCAAAAAGGCCATTTAGGCCAAAACCCCAATGATGAAAGGGGTGGCCCTGAATCCAAGGATGATGGCTAGGGGGCCTGGAGGTCCCTAGAAGACAAAATGACCCCCCCAGGCCCAAAATCAAAGATGAAGGCCTGGGGGTTGATGAAGTGGGAATTGGCCAAGAAGGCCAATGACGGCAGGATATGGCCTGAGGCCATCAATGGCCATGGGAATGGGCTATGGCGTAAGAGCCATAGAACACCCAAGGGGGCCAATTGGCCATAAATGATATGGCATGACCAATTGGCCCCCAACTTGGCTCCAGGTTGGATTGCCGCAACCATCAAGGAGAAGGGTCAAGCTCGTGGTTGTGACAATGACATACCAGATGGTAACCTGCACCTGAGAAAATTCAGAGCCTCTAGGAGGTCTAAAAAGTCTCATCAATGATGAGCCTTTTTGAAGGGAGGGTATGTCAGCCTGTGACTCAAAGCCAGAGCACAAGCATGACAGCAAAATACCATAAACCAATGGTAGAGCAAAATACCACCAAAAAATGGACCTTAGCCAAACCAGCAGAAAAGGTATTAAAGGGAAGATGAAAATCAACTGTTTCCAAACATACAGCTCCCATCATCATATGAAAAAGAATAACAAAGTTATTCATGCTCAAAGAAGCGGCAGAGCATAAACCTTAATTTTCACCCCCCATCTGAAATCCAGAGAAAGAGGCTTAACCCCAGAAAATGTGTATTTAAATTGAATCTCTAAGACAGGGCTATACAATGGTACTAGCCAAATTGAGCCAGCACCAAAAATAAAGAATTTAGGGCCAAAATAATGCCAAACAAGGAGGGAGAAAAATATTCACCCCATATAGCTTCTACCGTTTTAGTGTGAGATTGCTAAATTGTGGTTGTTTTGGAAAGACCACAATACGGGAGATCTGATGGTGCCATGCATTTCCCCATATCTCATCTAGAACAAAAGTTACGGGGCAAACAGTTTTCATACAGATTTTGAGAAAATCATATATCTGGATAACTAAAATTGAACATGGCATAACTTTGCCATATTTATTGTTAACCATGCCAAATGAGGTACCATTGTGTAGGTCTCATCAAGGGCTACACAATGAACCTAATTTGAGATCAATATCTTAAAAAATGACACAGTTATAGCAGCTTTAAGGTTAAAATCACACATTTAGCGCAATACAGCTTTAATGTGGGATACTATCACATAACCCTGATTATCAGATTTCAAACAGACAAATAGGCTGGTTCATACTTTAATACCTCATAGTTCAGCCAATAAAGGGGTCCTATACAGGTTTTGTACAGAATTCTACACATGACCATGTCAGAAGAGGGCTGTAAGGTTCCCAGGTGGAATATTTCACTCTGTATTGGGGAAACCTTACCAGATGCCATTTAGAAACCAAATATGAGCCCAATAAAGAGTATACAGGCCTTGTGAAACCCACAAGCCAGTACTCTGAAGTGAAAAAATATTCACTTCCTCTAAGTGGATAGTCTAGAGGGCTATTCCACCCCTTTTCAGGATAAGAGGAGGCCCTTTCTTTGCCAGAAAAGCAATACCCATCCTTTTCTTTAATTCCTACATAGTAACACTTTCACAAACAGCTATAGTCTTGGAAGAAAGTCAGGTATACTTTGAATCTAAGTATTGTAGTCCTTATTATAGTAATCCAGCTTGTAAGACTACAATCACCGCTTTCAGCAGTGATCACCACCACTATTTCTTAATGTTAAAGCCCATATTGCTTGACTTTAAAACCCTTATCATCCATATCAAACCTTTTTAATTAAGTTTACCATGTTAAAGTCATAGTTAAAGTTGTAAATGGTCTTTTCACAACTTCATCAAAGACTCAGCCTGACATTTTGGGGGACTGGCCATGTTTGTTTTTGAATTTTTGGACTATTTTTATGCAAAAAGTGAGTTTTTTCTTTTGAATCTTTATTTATGACATTATTGTTTCTCTTGGTAGGTGTAAAATATTAGAAAAAATGATATGATACATATCCTTTATTATTTTGTTTAGTGGTATATAATGAATATACCACCATGCTATTTTCTATGTAGCTGATTATAACTTAATCACCATCAGACTTATTTTTGGCCTGTTTCTCATATTGCAACACTTGAAGCCATTAATATTGTTCTTTTTTAAATAAAAAGAATGCTTCTTTTAATGCAAATGACAGAATCAGAGGTTTGGTTAGATATATTGATAATTTCATCTTCCCATTACAGAACCACCTAAGATTAAACTTTTTAATTCCAAGTTAATCTGTGGAATACTGGTATACAAACAGTACACTAGAAAAGCACAAGCAGTTATTTTTGATGTGTAATTGAGCATCTCAATTAAAACATCATAATTTTAGGGCATAATACAGGAATATTTTGCCAAGAGGCCATTCTTAGACATGCAAACAGAATTTTAAGAATTCTTAACTGACATAATCCCTCTTTTTCTGCTTTGATTCAGTGGAAGAAAACTTCATACCACTTAGAACCTAATTACAAGGCAATACACCAGTTATAAATTCAGAACCAGAAGGCAAGGGAAAAGGAAATAGGGACAGTGAAAGCCTCATTACAGACAGGAGGTGGACACCAATTTCCACTCAAAGAAGTAGAAAACCACAAAGTCCTTCTTACAGACAAGGTAAACCAACGTTGATAACTTGTACAAGGAAGATTACAATAATGAACCCAGTTGTAACCTCCAAAGGCAAATTTCCCAAAGCAGTGTATAAAAAACTTGTACAAGGAGCAGTCAAAAGTAAATACCCTAACAACATTACGTTTTTGACTGCTTGCAAACACTGATATGTAGCCTACACACCACAGGAACAAGCCAGAAGACAGAGAAGGCCTGTTCAAAACCAGAATACCTGAAAGAGAAATCCTTAGACACAGTACTGGATGGCAAAGCACTGAGGGGAATCATGCCCACTCTTCCATTCACTTTCCAATTCAACAGAAACCCCAAACCAAAGGACTGGAAGGATATGGATCAAGTTCTTCAACTTGGAAACTCCTCAAAGATATTTTCCAATGGAGCATGGGCCAGAAGGGATTGAAATTAGCATCCCACTGGGAAGAACTTGGAGCAAGTTTCCAGAAGATATCTCTCAAAGAGATACCCTTCAGAGATATTATGGTAATTACCAAAGGATGTAATACAACCAGGCAGTTCAGACTCCTTCAGGAGAGGGAATCCAGGATAAGGGAAAATCAAGCCACTATCCAAGCTATAGAAGGTAAGTGGAACCAGACAGGGCATACTCTTATTCCTTCAGGCTCACAAGGAGTAGACCAACCCAACTCTAAAGTGGCTTCACACCATTCAGGCACCAGCAGATCATTGGCCAAGAGTCACCATTATTCACAATGCCAGGTAGTTTCCAGGAGGAGGCAAATATACATAATAAAGGACAAGACTTCTTTCAGCCACAGGAAGAAAGATTCAGACCCAATGATCCAGAAGCTTCTGGACTTGGTGAAAGAAGTAAAGAAGAGGCAAAAGTAGCTGTAAATACTTCCAGAATCAGTAGCCCTACTAATAGGAATATTATCCCCTCTCAGAATCAACACAATCTTGTAACACCTGAGTTTAAGTTAAAAAGTGATGCACTGTGGTTGCAAATGCCCCTATTTGTAGAGAAAACTCAAAATCAGTTTGAAGAACTCCAAGAAAGCCATGTGAGGATTGAAACATTTACAGCCTCTATGGATAAAATTTTCAAAACTCCTCAAGAAGGACATCCTAAATTGCGAAACGCCTCTGGAGAAACCAACAAAAGATTAAATGAAGTCTTTGAAGAGCAAAGCCACTGCAAAAGGGACAGGGATTGTCTGGATCAAGACTTAAACAAATTGTTTAATTTCTACCAAAACATGAAGCCCCAATCTCAAGGCCATGTTTTGGATGATCTATATCCCCAAGAAGACATCAAACCAAATTCCTTTTTGGAGAATAAGGCAAGGTCTCCATCTCAATATGAAGATGGAGATAACATGTCTTATTCTGAGAAGGAAGCATTAAACCAGCTTCCAGAGGCTTCAACCTGGTGCAAATTCTCTGACACAGGAGAATCTGATCATATGGAGCTCATTGATTATATTGATGGACTCTTCATTGATGTACCAAGAATACCAGATTACTGGATTTCTGCTAGATTGAATACAGCATTCAAAGTAAATGATAGTATCTGGTACACAGAAATGAAAGCAATGCATGGCAGAAGGAACTGGCCATGGTGGAACAGTCAGATAATCCAAAAGTACAGTAATGGTACTTCAATGTGGAAAAAGACCATGTCATTTGAGAATGAAAAGTACTCTGTGGACAGAGATCCATACGAATGGTGTCTTAGACAGTCTAATATACTTAAAGCCATTGGTCCTCAAATGAATATTCAGATGAGGAATCAAAAACTCTTGACACAAATTCCAGGAGAACTAGATCATGCAATAAAATTTAGGTGCAAACAAAGTTTCACTCTAGATGAAATTTCAAACACCTTACAAGATGTAAGGAAAAGAAGAAACATAGGGGAATCTTCCCAATATAAAGCAGTAGTTTCAAAGAGCAACAACCTTTCAGGGTGGACTTCACAGATAAACCCCAAGAAAGATTGGCAGAAGTGACTAATAAGAAAAACTCTTGTTAAAATTTTGGGTCAACAGACCACTATTCCAATAACCGTCCAAAGGCAAACAAAATATTATATGCCATTGAAAAGGTCCCAGAGGAAGAATCCCCATTTTTAATCAGACTCTATGGGTGATGCCATCACAGAAAAATCTGAGGAAGACCAAGACCCAACAGAAGAACCTCTAGTTAGGTACCAAGAGGAGACACAACTAGAAATTAAAGACATACAGTTAGAAGGAACGCCACAGGACACTGCAAATAAAATCTTGTGTAAACACATGCAGGATGAAAAAACATTCCTACTTACACCAACTAAGGGAATGGAATATATACATGGGAAAGCCACAAAGATGATGGTTTTTATTGACAATACTCAACACCCATTGATCATTGACAGTGGGGCACACTGATAAATAGTGGCCAAACATTATCTGGACAACCACTTCCCAATTTGGGTCAAGCATCTCTTGCAAACCAAGGGAAAAAAATTCACAGGTGTATCAGGGAAGATGAAATCCATTGGGAAAATCAGCAAAGAGATAATTATACCCCATAGGAAAGGTAACATCAGACTCAACCCTGATTTTGTTGTGCTTGAAGATGCCCACATCCAGCAATTTTTACTGGGAAAAGACTACCAGAGGATGTATGGCATTGATATTTACAAAAGTAAAAACAGGCATATTACCAAAGGTGAACACAAGCAAAAGAAAGTTTCACTTGATATATACCAAATGTCAACCCATGACCCCCTAGAAGAATTCCTGAATGAATTCAGAGAGGGCCAATTCAGCACCAACCTCACCAGGAAACAGATACTTATTTTACTGAATATTCTGAGGAAAATGAACCAGCATTTGCGATTGGTGAAGAACCTTTATGCAAAATCAAAGGCCATGATATCAAATTATATCTGATTGTGGAAAGACTTTATCCACCTGTTCTGAGAAGACTTCCATACCAGAAAGCTTGTAAACTAGGAAAGAAATTGAGAAACACATCAATGAACTCCTAGAAATGGATCTCATCAGGAAGATAGGAAATGATGAAATAGTGGAAATTATCACTCCTGTCCTTATCACTTGTCATAATTGCAAATCTAGATTGTGTGGGATTTCTATTCCTAAATAACTACACCAAAGCTGATAGGTACGCTATACCACGGATACCACATGCCCTGGACAAGTTTGCAAATGCTATGTACATAACAAAGATGCATTGTATGAAACGCTTTCCCCGGAATGGATTTGAACCAAACTCGATGAAGTTACTAAGGATTATATGCCATATGGGCATCTGTGAGTACACCAGGATGCCATTTGCTATCAAAAAATCACCAGCCCATTTTCAAAGGATGATGAACAAAATATTTTAAGAAGACATATTCGAAGCCTGTACAATGGTATATATTGACAATACAATTATTTACTCAAAGAAATGGCAAGATCATTTTCAGTAAATAGACAGAGTCCTTAGTAAATGCACATGCATCAATATGAAAATTTCACTTAAGAGGTGCAATTTTGGCCAACAAGAACATTTGGCACTAGGACCTAAAGTTGTATCCCTTATTCTGGCCATAGAACAGAATAAAGTAGCAGCAGTACTGTAAACCCCAGTGCCAAAGAACATCAAAGACATGAAATCTTTCCTTTGGGTTGCTAGCTAGTACAGAAACCACATCAAAAGCTTTTCCCATATAACTAGTAGTCTATACAAGTTATGTTCAAAAGATGTAGTTTTCGAAATTACCAAGGCAAGGAGGGATGCATATGAGAGGATAAACATGAACTCAGCAATGCACCTGTTCTAATGCTCCCTGACTTTGAATTAAAATTCAAGATTTACATATATTAAGCTTTTAGTCAAGGATTGGGAGCTTCCCTGGAACAAAGACATATTGTGGATGGTGAGCCAAGGCTGGGAGTAATATTTTATATCTCCAGGAAGCTGAAATATTAAGAAGCTAGGTATGGAGCAACCCAGAAGGAATAATTATTCTTAGTCTGAGCACTAGAGAAACTCCATTATTATCTGGTGGGTGCAGTCTTTGAAGTCTACACAGACTGAACAGAAATCAAGTCTTTAATTAACATGAAGACTACTAATAGACACATTTTGAGGCAGAAAATAGCAATCCAAGAGTATAGAGATAATATGACCATCATATATAAAGAAGGAGAAAACAACATCAATGCAGATGTTCTCAGTAGATAGCCACTGGATAATGTCAAGAGCAACCCAGCTTATGACCCTGAAGTAGCAGCCCAGTTTCCTATCCATTTTATGGAAACAGACAAGAGGAAAAACTTCAGATTTTCTGAATAGGAACCAAAAGGTGGTACCCCAGACATTGAAGACACTGAATCAGAGGGAACAGACACCCCCATATTGGGAAGAAGTTCCTCAGAGCTACATAATGAGCTCTTCAGTGCAGTGATAAAGAAGCATGCCAAAAACAAACAGTGTGGCATATTTTTAAAACTCCTTTGTTAGCCTGTAGCTCAAAACCAGAGCACAAGCATGAAAGCCAAATACCATAAGCCAAGATACCACGAAAATATGGAGCTGAGCCAAACCATCTGAAAAAGTATCCAAAGAAAGCGGAAAATCACCTCTTTCCAAATATACAAGTACCACCATAATAGTACAAGGAATAACAAAGCTATTCTTGCTCAAAGTTGTTGTAACAACCACTACTCAGGGGTTAGGGTATTCAATCTTACACCCACTCAAACACCTCAAATCAGAAATCCACAGTGTGTATCAGTAATTAGTTCAGCAATTTTCCTTTCTGAAACATGCATACAGTCTGGTGAATCAATACAGCCTGTTGATATTTGTACCGGTTGGAATTACCCAATACAGTTTGGATACACTGTCCTGAAACTGTCAGGGTGAGTCTATGTAGTAGCTAAAAAATAGTAAATACAAGCTAGTACTATGACTGTTACACGTCAAAATTAATAAAAATGGAATCTTCAGGTCCTACTGCTACGTGGTAACAGTGGTGATGAGTCTATTGTGGACCTGGGTTGCAATGCTCTAATATATTTGACTGTAAAGAAACACTACAATAATTAAGCTCTAATTATATCTTTATTTATTCTAAGGACACTACTGATGAATAACAGTCTTGTCACGTAAGAATATTGGTAAGGTAAGATAAGATAAGGGGTTTTCAAGGGAAAAACCCTTCTTTTTATACCTTTCAAGACTGTCAAGAGTTATTAACTCTTCACACGTCAGAGGAGTGAAAATCTTCACTCCAGTGGTCAGTCTGTGGCTCTGGATCCTCAATTCTGACGTCAATATAGACAGAATTGTGGTTTTGGAACCACAAATGATCATTCTGGATCAATACAGGGTGAAAAACTTTTCACCTGCCACGTCAGCACTTGGATGACGTTGTTCTGGTGTCTGTATGATCAATATTAGTCATTCTGGGAGGGTTTAAGCTTTAAATAACCATTATTTTAAGTATCAAGACTGTACTGGTTGGTACAGGTTTGGTACAGGCCAGTATTGGTCAAAATACTTCCAACCAAGATATCTCAGTCAGTTTTTGAGATATCAAGAAACCAAGAGCACAGAATTGAAGGGCTTAATGAGCTCTTCAATTTGGTATGCTTCATGTTTACCCTTCTTGCAAATAGCAAAAGTTATAAGGGTTTTAAGCTTTGGGATGTATTTTTGTACATCAGTATGAGGCTGCAAAAACTTCCATACCAGATATCTTCTTCAATTTGGAAGATATCTGTATTCTAATGATACATTTTTGTAGGGCTTTATTAGCTCTACAGTTTGGTATATTACACTGTACAGTTGTATGAGTGTATGCCAAAGATACAGGGGTTTGTTTATTTTCTTATTTTCAGAATATCTGTATTTTGGGTATTAAACCTTTGAACCAAGATCCCTCAGTCAATTTATGAGATACAGAGGTCTAAGGTGTCTCAAATTAAAGCTCTTGTTGAGATCTTTAATTTGGTTATACTTTTGTACAGTTTTGTACAAGCCCTCTCTGACTTTCATGGGGACTTGGTTCTGAAAATGAGGTTATATGGTATCTCCAGTTGTAGTGGTGTTACAACAACATGGATGATATCATTGTGTAGCTCTCTATGTGAGCTTTAAGAAAAATACCATTTTGGTATAGGATAACTCAAATATGCATAAGTTAGATGAGAGGTGAAAATAAGGGTTTTGACTTGTTTATTCTCCTCTAGGTTTCCTTATTCTGTTTGGATAAGGTTGGTGTTTAATGTAAGAGGATTGTTTTCTCTTAATTGTTACCTGTATTGACTATGTTTGTTCAATAACTGTCATACCATTATTTATGGTATGTTGGATGTCATGCTAGTGCTCTGTTTTGAGTCACAGGCTGACATACCCTCCCTCAAAAGAAGGCTCATCATTGATGAGACTCTTCAGCCCTCCTGGAGGCTCTGAATCTTCTGAGGTGTATTTGTCCATCTGGGATTTCTTTCTCAGTTAACCATTTGTCTTTATCTGCTGGTTGATTCTTAAATCTAACCAGGTATTGCCTGTTGTCTTTCCCATTAATTCTTATCTTTCTGGCTTTAATGATCCTTTTCACTGGTCCAGGTGAGTCATCTTCCTCTACCAATCTTTCATGGGTGACTGTTTTCTTTCTGTCAGGGAATTTCCCCTCATCTGTCTGGTGATAAGGTTTGACCAGGCTCACAGGGAAAACTGGGTGTTTCCTAGAGAACTCTTTGGTCAGGTTGACTTCTACTGCATTCTTTCCTATTAATTTAATAATGGTGAATGGTCCTATGAATGAGTCTCTCATCTTTTTAGGTCCTCTTAGGTTGTTGAAGTTAAGAGTTGAGATTAGAACTTGGTCTCCTTCTTTGAAATCAGGTTCTTGGTGACTTTTATCATATCTCTGTTTGTTATATAATTTGGCTTCAGCCACACATTTCTCTGCTTTTTCACAGGCAGTCTTCCACATTGTGTGGAAGTCCTTAGCTGTGGGGTGTACTGAGAGGAGGTTCTTCTTCAAGTAGTCTACTGGAAGTAGTGGATTCCATCCTTTCTCTAATGTGGCAGGGGTTTTTCCTGTCACTGAGTGTATACTTGTGTTGTATGCCAATTGTACAGCTGGTAGGAGGGTTACCCAGTCATGGGTATATCCCTCATTCTCTTTATATTCCATGCCATATGCACAAAACCTTCTAATGATGTCCTCTAATGTTTGGATCATTCTTTATGCTAGACCATCTGTTTGTGGATGGTAAGCTGTGGAGAATGCTAGTTTGGTTCCCAGAATCTCATATAGATTAGTCCAAAATTCTGATGTGAATTTAGGGTCTCTGTCACTAATTATAATTCTTGGGACTCCACAGTTAGCTATCACATTGTTCCAGAACAATATGGCTGTGTCCATTGCTGTGTCCTCTTTGTGACAGGGGAGACATCTGACACTCTTGCTGTACCTGTCTACTACCACTAGGCATGCATTAAAGCTGTCTTTCCCTCCAGGGACCAGGCCTGTTACCCAATCCATGTTTATTATTTCCCAGGGGTGTTTGGGCTCCTCTATACTCTGGAGTAATCCATATCTCTTGCCATGACTTCTGTTGGCTTTCTGGCATCTGGTACAAGTGTTGATGTATTCACTCAAGTCTTGTTCCCACTTTGGCCACCAAGCTGTGCTAAAGACTCTTTCTTTAGTTCTTTCTTCACTCATATGTCCCATGTATGGGCAGTCATGGCATTCCTGTAGTATCAGGGAAATATGTTCTCTATTTATTATTACCAGGGCACTTGTGTGTTTTTCCCTATGGTATAGTAGGTCATCTATCAGGAAAAATGTATTCTCTATGAAGTTTTTGAGCCATGGTTCTTCCAATTGGCTTTCTAGTTCAGGACTCCTGTACTTTTGTTTTAATAGTTGTATCAATATACTACACTGTTTGTGTTTATTGTATGATGATTGTACTATGCTAAAGAACTCTGTATTAAGATTAGTGGAGCTGATTCCCAGTATGGGTATCTCTTTGCTCTCTCCAAAGCTCTGTGCTGGGTTTGATGGATCATTCCCTAATGCCCATTTTGATAGTTTAAAGTTCTTTCTCTTATCTATCTCCATTCATTGTATGAGTATTTTGGCCCCATTTTCTGGGTCATATGCTGGATTCTCTTGGTCATTTTTCAGTGGCCACCTGCTGAGGCCATCTGCATTAGTATGACTTTTCCCTTCTTTATAGATGATAGTCATATTCCCTCTATATTCTTGTATGGCTATTTGCCACCTAAGCATGTGTCTGTTTGTTGTCTTCATGTTCAACAGTGATTTGAGGGCTGTGCAATCAGTAAAAACTTCAAATACTGCTCCTTCTAAGTAGTAATGGAGTTTCTCTAATGCCCATACCAAACAGAGACATTCTGTTTGAGTAGCTCCATATCTGGCTTCTGATTCTTTCAGCTGTCTTGATATATAGCAAATTACTCCTTCTTTGGGTATTCCATCCACTAGTTGCCTCTGGTGTAGTGCTGCTCCTAGCCCTTGGCTACATGCTGCATCTATGTATAGTTTGAATGGTAGTTCAAAATCAGGCATCATCAGGAGAGGGGCATTTGTCAGTTCATGTTTGATATTCTCAAATGCATCCCTTCTTTCTTTGGTGATTTCAAAGACTACATCTTTTGAGCACAGTTTGTATAGGCTACTAGTGATGTGTGCAAAGTTTTTTATGTGGCTTCTGTAGTAACTAGCAAAGCCTAAAAAAGATTTCATTTCCTTAATGTTCTTTGGTACTGGTTTCTTTAGTACTGCAGCAACTTTATTTTGGTCTATAGCTAGACTCAAACCTGAAACTTTGTGTCCTAGGGCTAGTAGTTCTTGCTGTCCAAAGTTACATTTTTTAAGGGATATCTTCATGTTGATTGGTGTACATTTTCCCAATATTTTATCAATTTTCCTCACATGGTCTTCCCATGTTTCTGAGTATATTATGATATCATCAATGTACACTACCATCCACCCTTCCATTATTTCATCTTGAAATATGGTATCCATCATCCTCTGAAAATGGGCTGGTGCATTCTTAATGCCAAATGGCATTCTAGTATATTCATATATGCCCATATGGCATATAATTCTTAGCAATTTGATGGAATCTGGTTTCACCCCATTTTGGTGGAAACCTTTCATGCAATCCATTTTTGTAATAAACTTGGCTTTTGCTAGCTTATCTAGTGCATGTGGTATCCTTGGGATGGGGTACCTGTCTGCTTTGGTGTAATTATTCAAAGCCCTGAAGTCACCACATAGTCTGGATTTACCATCATGCCAAGTTATAAGGACTGGTGTAGTGACCTCTACTATCTCATTATGTCCTATTTTTCTTATTACCCCCATTTCTAGGAGTTCATTGATATGTTTCTCAATTTCTTTCCTAGTTTCCATGCTGGCTGGGTATGGTGGTCTCCTAAGCATAGGTGGATATGGTCTTTCTACATCCAGATATAATTCTATATCATGTCCTTTGATTTTTCCTAGTGGTTCATCTCCTATTGCAAAAGCTCCCCTATGCTTTCTCAATACTTTCAGTAAGTTGAGTTTCATTTTACTGGTAAGTTGAGTGCCATATTGGGCTTCTTTGAATTCTTCCACTAGTTCTTTCAAGGTGTTATCATTTGTTACATGATTTATGTCAAAGGAAAATTTTTTCTCTTTGTTTGTACCTATGGTAAGATATCTGTTTTTGCTATTGCAAATATCCATGCCATACATTCTTTGGTACTCTGTACCTAGTAAGAATCCTTGTACATGTGCATTTTCCAGAAGTACAAATTCAGGTTCCAGTCTGATACTTCCTTTTTGGTGTGGGATAATTATCTCTTTGACTATTGTCCCTAGTGAGTGCATTTTGCCTGATGCACTTTTAAAGTTTCTAGCTTTTGTTGGGATTATCTCTTCTTCCCATTTGGGGAAGTGTTGTTTCAAGTATTCTTTTGCCACTATGGAGCAACTTGCTCCTGTGTCAATGATCATTGGGTGTTTACAGTTCTCAATGTAAACTGTCAATTTTGTAGGTGTTCCATGAATGAATCCCATCCCTCTATTTGGGGTTACCAGGAATGTTTGTGCATTCTGTGTGTGTTTACAGAGCTCTTTTTCTGTAGTTATTTGTGGTATTCCTGAATCCAATTCAATGTCTTGTATGTCAAGTGAACTTTCTTCATTGCATTCCACTATGTATTCTTCCATGGTATCATGTTCACTTTGTGATTCTGCTCTCATACCATTTCCCATGCTGTCAGAATCAGATTTTTCACCTGTTTGTTCTTCTTCTGATTCTTCATCAATTGCATATATTTTCGTTTTTGGTTTTGTGCAATTGTTGGCATAGTGGTCTGGTGATCCACAGTTGTGGCACACATATTTCTTTTTTGGGGTTTCTTTCCCTTTTTCTTTGTTTGTCTCTTTAACTTCAGACCTCTTGTCTTTGAAGTTTGATTTATAGGATGTGTACCTTCCTATGGAGGTTTTCTTTCTCACATCTTGTATGACATTTGCTATGTCATCAATGCTACTGATGTTGTTGCATCTGCATTTGACTGCATGTTCTAGATCTCCTGGCAATTTTGTCAGGAGTTTATGGGTTCTCATTTCTATTGTCATATTGGGATCAATAGCTTTTAGCCTCTTTTTTTGTTTGAGGCACCATTCATAAGGGTCTTTTTCTGTGGAGTATCTATCACTTTCAAAGGACATGGTCTTTTGCCAGATCCAACTACCATTGCTATACTTTTGTATAATCTGGTTCCCCCACCATGGCCAGCTTTTTCTGCCATGTATTTTTTTCATTTCAGTATACCATATGTTTGCATGGCCTCTGAATGCTGTGTTAAGTCTTGTTGTGATCCAGTAGTCTGGTATCTTTGGGACATCAACAAAGAGTCCATCAATATAGTCAATGATCTCCATATGGTCATATTCCCCAATTCCTGTGAACTTTGGCCAGTTTGCTACTTCTGGTAACTGTTTTAGTGCCTGTTTCTCTGAGTAGTTGAGATTTTCCCCATCTTGGTACACTGACTCTGATCTTAACTTTGGAATCTGATATTCAGTTTCCTGGTCATAGTCTTTATCCTCTTCTTTCAATTTTGTAGAGGTGGTAGGTTGACCTTGTGTTGGAGGGTATTGATTGTCTTCTCTGTCATAGAGGTAATCAATTTCTTTGTCAAAGTTATCCTTCTGTTGCTGGATATTCCTCAGATCCCTCCTCACAGTTTGTTGTTCTTCTAGAATTGAATTCAACTGTCTGTTAGTTTTTTCAAATTCTGTCCAAATTTTGGCCAGATTTGTATTTAAGTCTTTAATGACTGTGGCTTGGAAAGAATTTTCTTCTTTCAATGTTTCCAATTCTGTCCTCATTTCCTGAGGTTTCATATGTCCAATCCATGAATTGGGCCAATTTGGTCCATGTGAATTTGTTTTCAAACTCATGAGTGTGGATTGTATTTTCAGTCATTAATTCTGGGTCTATTGAGTCAGAACTATCAAAACTATTTGTAGGTACAACTATTTCTTGCTTTTGTGTACTTCTTGGACTAAGTCCATCAGCTTTTTCATCAATGCGTCTGCTTCTTTCTTCCTCTGGTTGAAAGAAGTTTTTTTTTTCCCTTGGGCTCCTTTTCTCCTGTTGGAAACTACCTGGAAGGGTTGGGGAGTCTTGGATGAAGTTTCCTTTGGCTTGTAGGGCCTGGAACTGCTGGATTGTTCTGGGGAAGATGGGACTTCTCCTTCCATTTCTGGGGGTACCTGAATCTGACTGGGCTCTTCCTTGTGCCAAGATCTCTCTATGGCTTGTATGGCTGCCTGGTTCTCTTTGATTCTGGTTGCTCTTTCTTCTAAGAGTTTGAAATTCTTGTTGGGATTCCAACCTTGCATTTCTGTCATGAGTTCCATCCAAGCCATTTGCTTGAGACAGATCTTCTGGGTTGTTATCCCTACTTCTGCCCATGATGCTGCCATAGTGAACATTTTGTTGTCCATGCTCCATGTGAAGAGGTCTCTCAGGAGTTTGTGTATTTGGAGGACCTTTTCTGCATCTGTCCAGTCTCCTGGTTGGACTTCTGGGTTGAATTTGATCTGGAACAAGACCTTGGGTAGGAGTTCCCTGATGGTAAGTCCTTTGCTGGTCATTTGCTCCAGTTCTTCTTCCTCTGTGTCTTCTTGGCCAGTGTTCTGGTTGATTTCTTGGGAATCCAAGATCTCTAAGAAGTGGAGGTGTCATGTTAACAATGTTAAAAAAAGACAGACAATAAATAATGTTGTATTTTTCAAGGTTTATTTACCTTTAGCAGGCCCTTGTACAAATTTATGGTCTATACTCTTTGGCAATTTGCCTTTAGAGTTTACAACTGGGTTGATAACAGTGATTTTCTGTTTCTCAATCTGTTTTGGTGATCCAACTGGTTTTGTTGGAGCTTTTCTGGGTTTTTTGGCCCTTGGCACGGCTATTGGTGTCCAATCTTTTGAGTTGATTATCACTTCACTGTGTCTTTTCTGCTTGCCTTTGGTTTTTGGCAGCACCTCCCTGTCTTCTGAGGCTGTCACAGATGGATTTCCTTGTGACTGGGTTTCTAGTGGAATGTAGTCTTTTTCCACTATTCAGAAAAGATATTTCAGATTGTATATCAGTATTTTATGATAAAACAAAATGATTATATTCAATTCTACTGTTATTTTTCGAAATTTTTAAGGTTTTTAATGTTTTTTTTATTATTTTTATGTGTTTTTAGTTGAAAAATAACAGTTTTTGAGTTTTTCACTTATGTTTTATAAGTGAAAACTGTAATATCCAAGTGTTTTGTGAATGATTCACTTGGATATTATTGTGTTTTTATGTAAACACGTCAAATTTATTAAATTATAATAAATTTAATTTGTTATTATAAATATTATAAATAATATTTATTATAACACTTGATATTTATTAAAAATATCAATTAATTACAAGTTTTCACGTCAATTTGAGTGATATCTTGTTTTAAAGGAAATATTCAATTAAAATATTCCTTATAAATAATAAAGAATTATTTTATTATTTAATATTTATTAATTATTTATTAATAAATTGTTTTTATATTAAATTTCACACACTTTGTTGAAAAGTAATAGTAAAATGAATAATATACTGTTTGTATATTATTATTTATTTGAAATTTTAAATAATACTGTTGTATTATTATCAAATTTCGTAGAAATTATTGCAATATAATAAAAAAAAAGAGGATATGTGCTCTTACTCTCAACAAAAAATATTTATAATATATATTTTTTGGAGGAAAAATTGGTATATATAGTATATGGTTCTAAAAAATAATGATAAAAAATAAAAAAAATTCGAAATTTTACTTACTGTTAGTAAAATACCTTTTAAATGACTGAATTTTACGCCTAATTCAGTTCAAACACGTCCAATAAGGTTGAAAAACCACGGCCAGGCCCCCAAATTGTCAGGGTGAGTCTATGTAGTAGCTAAAAAATAGTAAATACAAGCTAGTACTATGACTGTGACACGTCAAAATTAATAAAAATGGAATCTTCAGGTCCTACTGCTACGTGGTAACAGTGTTGATGAGTCTATTGAGGACCTGGGTTGCAATGCTCTAATATCTTTGACTGTAAAGAAACACTACAATAATTAAGCTCTAATTATATCTTTATTTATTCTAAGGACACTACTGATGAATAACAGTCTTGTCACGTAAGAATATTGGTAAGGTAAGATAAGATAAGGGGTTTTCAAGGGAAAAACCCTTCTTTTTATACCTTTCAAGACTGTCAAGAGTTATTAACTCTTCACACGTCAGAGGAGTGAAAAATTTCACTCCAGTGGTCAGTCTGTGGTTCTGGATCCTCAATTCTGATGTCAATATAGACAGAATTGTGGTTTTGGAACCACAAATGATCATTCTGGATCAATACAGGGTGAAAAACTTTTCACCTGCCACGTCAGCACTTGGATGACGTTGTTCTGGTGTCTGTATGATCAATATTAGTCATTCTGGGCGGTTTTAAGCTTTAAATAACCATTATTTTAAGTATAAAGACTGTACTGGTTGGTACAGGTTTGGTACAGGCCAGTATTGGTCAAAATACTTCCAACCAAGATATCTCAGTCAGTTTTTGAGATATCAAGAAACCAAGAGCACAGAATTGAAGGGCTTAATGAGCTCTTCAATTTGGTAGCTTCATGTTTACCCTTCTTGCAAATAGCAAAAGTTATAAGGGTTTTAAGCTTTGGGATGTATTTTTGTACATCAGTATGAGGCTGCAAAAACTTCCATACCAGATATCTTCTTCAATTTGGAAGATATCTGTATTCTAATGATACATTTTTGTAGGGCTTGATTAGCTCTACAGTTTGGTATATTACACTGTACAGTTGTATGAGTGTATGCCAAAGATACAGGGGTTTGTTTATTTTCTTATTTTCAGAATATCTGTATTTTGGGTATTAAACCTTTGAACCAAGATCCCTCAGTCAATTTATGAGATACAGAGGTCTAAGGTGTCTCAAATTAAAGCTCTTGTTGAGATCTTTAATTTGGTTATACTTTTGTACAGTTTTGTACAAGCCCTCTCTGACTTTCATGGGGACTTGGTTCTGAAAATGAGGTTATATGGTATCTCCAGTTGTAGTGGTGTTACAACAACATGGATGATATCATTGTGTAGCTCTCTATGTGAGCTTTAAGAAAAATACCATTTTGGTATAGGATAACTTAAATATGCATAAGTTAGATGAGAGGTGAAAATAAGGGTTTTGACTTGTTTATTCTCCTCTAGGTTTCCTTATTCTGTTTGGATAAGGTTGGTGTTTAATGTAAGAGGATTGTTTTCTCTTAATTGTTACCTGTATTGACTATGTTTGTTCAATACCTGTCATACCATTATTTATGGTATGTTGGATGTCATGCTAGTGCTCTGTTTTGAGTCACAGGCTGACAGAAACTATATGATCAATCAACACTACCACTCCTCCAGTACAGATTTTTCAGGAACTGTATTGGCTGGATTCAATTCAATAATAAATCCCTCTCATGGAAACTCTCTGTCTGGATCAGGGCTGGTGATTCTCACATATACCAGCCCCTCTTTCTCTCCCCTGGGGACTTTTTTCCAGGTAATTAATTTGGTTGATTTATTATTTTATAAATATTATTACTCTTATTTTTGGGAATTTGTCACAGGCGCTCTTCGAAGTGAAGAGGACCTGGCACTCAGTAAACTGGGACTCACTTATGGAGGGCTCAAAGATAAGACAAGATTGGATACACTTAAGAGTGTGAATAATGAATTACTGAAAGAATAAAAATAAGAAAGCAGCAACAAAGTATAAGAGTAAGAAAAAGAAGAGCCAACCACAAACAAGTCCAAGTCCACTGTTTCAACCTGTCAGAATGGAAAGAGAAGGGTTAATAAGGATATGGCCACCCAACTCATACTGTACAGGCGAAGAAAGAAAAAAGGCAAAGACTAACTTAAGATTAAATAAATATAATACCCAAAAATATAAGGGTAAGAATATTCAAGTAATAATAAATCAACTAAATTAATTAACTGGGGAAAAGTCCCCAGGGGGGAGAGAAAGGGGCTGGTATATGTGAGAATCACCAGCCCTGATCCAGAGGAAGAATTTTCATGAGAATATTTGATGATTGAATTGAGTGTGGCCAATACAGGTCCTGTACAGCTGTACAGAACCTGTACAAGAGGTGTGGTGTATTTGAGTGATCATACAGTTCCATATTGGTGTATTGAAACTGTATTGGGTGAATCCAGCCTGTACAGGTATTGACAGGCTGTATTGAGGTACCAAGCTGTATGCATGTTTCAGAATGAAGATTGCTGAAACTGCATGCTGATGCAGATACTGGATTTGCTGATTTGGGGTGTTTGAGTGGGTGTATGAATGAATACCCTTACCCCTGATGGATGGTTGTTACAGTATCCCCCTCTTGAAACTGGTGGGCTCCTGAACACCATAATACCCTGCCACTGTTGAGTGGCATCTCAATATCCCCACATTTTTTTAAGAAATTTTCTTTTTTTAATTTTCTTTCCTCTTGACCATTATCCTGAAAATCCTTCATTACTTCTTCCCTGCCAAATTCAATTGATTTCCCCCCTTTTTTTAAAGTTTGAGTGAGTATTCCTTCCAGATTATGCAATTCTTTTCTTTTGATTCAATCAGCCATGTCTTGGGATGTGGCCTTGGGATATATCCCAGAATAAAGGCCATTGAGCACTTGTGCTCAAAAATTGGTGCCCAATGAGTATATGGCTTGTACTCATTGGCCCAGACTTAATCCATTGAATGAACCTCCAAGGGGTCTTGTCCCCATGATCCAAGGAATTGGCCTCAGGCAGCCCTCCCAGTGTTTTTGGACTGTGGCCTCCATCTTGAGTGATCTTGATGTATTTTGCTTTTTATGGCCTTTTTGGCCTTGATGGGTGTTTTGGTGATTAGGCAATTTTTTTGATTTTTCTTGTTTTTTGGCCAAAATAGGCCTATTTGATGTTTTGGGGTCCTATGGTCCGCGGGCCGCGGTCCGTGGTCCGTGGGCCGTACGCCGCGGTCCGTGGTCCGTGGGGGCTATTGGAGGCCCCCAGGACCAAAATGGAGCCCCTGGGCCCAAATTTGATGGGGACCCAGGGTGACCAAGGGGCCCAAAAATGGCCCAAATCCAAAATTTCACCATATATGGCCTGGACCCATTGAAGGGGTCCAGGACCATCAAGATCTTGGCCTCCCCCAAAGTTGCAGGGGAGGCCCTGGGTGATGAGTTCAGCCCCAAAGGGGTGTGAACCTTCACCTTAGAGGCTTTGAGGTGGGGCATAATTGAGTTATGGCCCCATTTCCTTGAGTCAATTTTCTTTTTATTGATGTGGAGTGGATTGATTCTGACGTCTTGAATCTTCTGCTTGCACTTTCTTCAGTTATGAGTTCCAAACTGACTGAACTCACTGAATCTTCCCCTTCTGCACCGCCACCTTCTGTTCTTCATGGTTCTGGCGTCTTCAGTCGATTGTCTTCTCCCTCCATGGCGTCTTCTGGCCATTTTGACCCCTCCCAAACATATAATGGGTTCAGAGCAGTTGAAGTTCTTGATCCTGCCTGTACTGAGTGTTTGGCCAGGGGGAAGGATTGCTTTCAACATTACAATCCTCGATTGTCAAAATGCCATTTCTGCTTTATTGGGAAGAAGCCATGCCGCCGTACTGGATCAACTTTGTCCCAGGTCAGGAGGCACTTATGGAGTAGGAAGGATGGGCCTTATGGGCAGGAATTCCCCATTCTTGAGGAACCTACCCCTGATTCCACTTCTGGATTTTCTCAATGTGAGTGATTTGCATTTCTTGGTTGAATTGATGCTGATATTTTGATGTAGTGACTGGTTCCAGACAGAGGGATGTGGCCAGATGGACTAATGTTGGAGGGCCCATTCCGATTGGTGGTAGGCCCATCCACTACAGCTCAGAGATTCCCATTTCAAGGACCAATGCTGATGGAGTGGTGAAAGTAGTGAAGAAGCTAAGAAGAATTGTTGATTCCCCATCAGATCCAGATGCTGAAGGAAGTGATGAGTTGGATGGTGAAGAAGTTCAAGTTATTCCTCATTCAAGTGGCCATCCATCCAGCAATTCCTCTTCTCAACCTCTTGCCAACCACAGATTCCAAAGCCAAGTGATTCCCAGCACTCCAAGAACCTTCCAACCAATGCTTGCTTCAATTCCTACAACCCTTCCTCCTCCATCACCAACTACTTCCCACACCACCAGGCCTGCCTTGAATCCAGCAGTAAGACCATCTCCAGTTCAACAGCCCAGAAACTCACCCATAAACACCTCCCGTCAACTCCAACCTGTGGCCAGCTCCAGCAGAAGAAGAGATGGATTGTCCCCTTTGCCGTTTCCTGCCGCTCAAGTATTCCAAAGAAGAGAACGTTGGCCTATCCGGGTTACCAGAGAAGATCCCAACGCGGCTAGTGAAAATCAAGATGCTGTGGCCAGATTGTTCAGGAGAGTTGATAGAAATAGCAGAGAGGTGATTATGTATGCCAATGACAGGACTATTCCAGGTACTGATTCTGAAGAAATGGCTGCAAAATTTGCCTGGTATGAAGATGAGTTGATAAATGATTTCCAGAGAACTTTTGATGACTTGGGTAGAGATAACTAGTTTCCTTTTCCTTGTTTGTGTTTGGCTTGCCTTCTATCCCCACTCTTATAAATACCAAAAAATAAAATAAAAAAATAATGGAACCTCCCAATACATGATTTGGGGAGGGGATGCTGCTGCTTTAAAGAAATAAAAGAAGGAAAATTATACAAGTAAAGAAAGAAAGAAAAATAAAAGAATAAGAGAAAATGAGAGTAAAGAAAGAAATAAAGAAAAAATCCTGATGGTTGGTCCTTCTTGTGGTGAGTTGCTTGATTTTAGCCAATAAGTCTGAAAAAATGAAAACCAAGCATTTTGATGCTCACAGAGTGGCCAAGGTAATGTTTTACAAGAAGTAGAACCCTCAGGGATGCATACCAGGAGATGGAACTTACTTTCATAACTTCCACTCCCCACCAAGCACCATAAAACTGAAAAGAATTGCCATAAATGACTTCTGAGATGAATTGCCATAAATGACTTCTGAAATGAATTGCCGTAAATGACTTGAAGTAATGAATGTCTTGAATTATGATGATTGGCATAAAATGGAATGATAATAAAGAAAGAAATGAAAAATAAATAAAGAAAACATTGGGCCATATCTTGATAAGGTCCAAATGGAGGGTATCAATGTTGTATGTTCCTGAACCTGTCCAAAGAAATGACAAGTGCTCACAAAGTGGCCAAGGTGATGCTTACAACAACATATGGGTAGAATACCCCCTTAAAGGTGCATGCCAGGAGAGGAACTTACTTTCATAACTTCTTCTCCCCACCAAGCACCATAAATCAAACTCTTGAGGTATTTGGACCAGGCTTGTCTGGATACAGTGAATGGAAATCCTTGACAAGGTCTGGTGAGTTGGTAAGGTTGGAAGATGGTTCCCAAGTGGTTCTTTCTGGGTCTTCACTGAATCCTTTCCACTCTACAAGATACCATAATTTACCTCTCTTGAGTTTTGAGTCCAGAACCTGAGCCACTTCCCATTCTTCTTGCTCCTCCACTAGAACTGGTGGTGGCGGCAATTGATGACAATTTGGGATAGTTGAATGCTTGACTGGTTCTAATAAGGACACATGGAATACAGGGTGAACTGTCTTCCATTGCTGAGGCAACTTGAGGTGATATGCATGGCTGCCAATCTTCTTCAGAACTTCAAAGGGTCCCAACCATCTTTCTGATAACTTCTTGGTGGGTCTTGTTGTCTTGATGTTCTTGGAAGCTAGCCATACTTTGTCCCCAGGTTGGAAATCAGGTGGAATTGCCCTATTTCTATCTGCATACTTCTTGAATCTCCTTATTGCTGACTCTAATTCTTCTTTGACAACTTGCTGTACTGATTGGAGTTTTGTTGATAACTTTCCAGCAGGTGAGTCTTGAGAAATATGGATTGAGTCAAAGCTGGGATTTCTTCCATAAATGGTGAAAAAAGGTGATTGCTTGGTTGATGAATGTTCTGCATTATTATAGGCAAATTCAGCCAGAGGGAGCCAGGTGTGCCAGTCATCTTGATGATAGCTGACATACATCCGAAGGTACTGTTCTAGTATCTGATTTACCCTCTCTGTCTGTCCATCTGTTTCAGGGTGAAATGCAGTTGACAGGTCTCTTGATATCTTGAGCTGCTGACATAACTGGGTCCAGAATGATGAAACAAATAAGGAACCTCTATCACTAACAATACTTACTGGAAGACCATGTTTGGAAAATACATGACTAATGAAGATTTGAGCTAAGTCCAGTGAAGTGATTGTGCCATAAGTTGGGATGAATATTGCCATTTTTGAGAATCTGTCTACAATTACTAAGATTGAGTCAAAGTTGTTTGACAGAGGCAATTGAGTGATGAAGTCCATTGATAATGAATTCCAAGGACCAGATGGAATTTGAAGAGGCTTGAGTAATCCAAACTTCTTATGGTGGATGTTCTTGTTTCTTGAACATTGCTGACATGAGGACACATAGTCCTTGATGATTTGATTCATGCCAGCCCAATAAAAATCCTTCTTGATGAGCTTGAGGGTCTTCTCCTGGCCAGGATGGCCAGCCAATGGTGAATCATGACGCCTTTGAAGAATGTCCAATTGAACTTCATGATTGCTTGGAATAACTACTCTATCTTTGAGCAATAATAATCTTGCTTGAGGTTCAAGAGAATAGTCTGGGACTGATTCTCCTCTTGCTAATTTCTTGAGGATCTCCTTATAGTCTTTGTCTTGCCATACTTGTCTTTGAATCTGATCAACTAAATCTGAGAACATTTCAACTTTTATGGAAAATAATCTTGACTCTTCAATTTCATTTTGCTTGAGAACTTGATGAAAGTTTTGAGGATTCTTGCTGATGAAATCCACCCCCCTCTCTGGGTACACGTTGTCCCGACGTGACAAGGCATCTGGTAAAGTGGCCAGCCTGCCTGGGCGGTAAGTGATAGTGAAATGAAATTCTGAGAGAAATTCGGCCCAACAAGCCTGACGACGAGTAAGAACTTTGGAAGACATGAAATATTGCAAGGAAGAGTGGTATGTCAAGACCT
Organism: Austropuccinia psidii; assembly: GCA_023105745.1. Lineage (NCBI taxonomy): Eukaryota > Fungi > Basidiomycota > Pucciniomycetes > Pucciniales > Sphaerophragmiaceae > Austropuccinia > Austropuccinia psidii. The sequence continues at coordinate 6,458,921 of JALGQZ010000001.1, forward strand.
CAAAGGAATCAGAAAGAGAAAGGAGGAAGGCTCTCCAGCGCTTGAGAGCCCAAACTATGCCAAGGAGTTCCTTGTCATGAATTTCGTAGTTGAGCTCAGCTGGTAAGAGCTTGCGACTATCAAATGCAATGGGATGCTTTCCTGAGTCATTCACCTGACTCAGTACAGCACCCAAGGCATAATCAGAGGCATCAGTCTCTACAATGGTTGGAAGAGAAGGATTAAAGTGGGAAAGGATAGGAGCAGAGGTGAACGCTTCTTTGAGTGCTTGAAACTGACTAAGAGCTTCCTCATTGAAGATGAAAGGAGAGTCTTTTTTGAGAAGGGAAGTGAGAGAAGTGATTTTTTTGGAATAATTTTTAATGAAACAACGATAAAAATTGGCAAAGCCAAGAAAAGATTGAAGAGCCTTGATGTTTTTGGGCTGAGGCCAATTGAGGACTTGCTGAACTTTTGAAGAATCCATCTTGAGGCGATCACTTGAAACAACATAGCCCAAGTATTCCACACTTGAGGCATGGAATACACACTTGGAGGCTTTGGCAAACAGATTATTGTCCCTCAGTCTTTGGAGGACAGAGGCCACATGTTTGACATGTTCCTCCTCAGAACTGGAAAAGACCATAATATCATCTAAATAAACCACAACAAACACATCCAAAAAATCTGCAAAGATATCATTTACCAGATTTTGGAAAGAAGCAGGAGCATTGGTCAAACCAAATGGCATGACCAAATACTCATAACTGCCATACTTGGTTCAAAAGGCAGTTAAGTGCTCATCCCCCTCTTTGATTCTCAGAAGGTTATATGCACCACGCAAATCTATCTTGGAGAAGATAGTGGAACCGTTGAATACGGTAGGAAGCTGGTTCATAGGAGGAACAGGGTATCTGTTCTTCCTAGTGACAGCATTGAGTTTGCGGTAGTCAACACACAAACGGAGACCTCCATCCTTTTTCTTGACAAAAAGGACAGGTGCTCCTGTTGAAGAGGAGCTTGGCCTAATGAAACCTTTCTCTACATTCTCTGAAATGTAGGCCCGCAGTGTTTCTGACTCTTGATTTGATAATGAGTAGATAACACCAATTGGAGGTAGAAGACCCTCCAATTCAATATGGTGATCACAGGCGCGGTGTGGAGGAAGTTTCTCTGCTTTCACCTTGGAGAATACATCCAAATAATGGTGATAAGCAGGAGGGACAACCTTCAACACAGTTTCAATTTCTTCTGGCTCTTCCTCCTCATCACACTGCTCCTCCAGGGATGCATGAAAAGACAAGGGAGGAAGGTCCATATCCCCTTGAAAGAGATGAAGTGAAGATATGGCAACATCTTCTCCAACATCCTTTATCTCTTTGAAGACTTCATCTCTTAATGGAAGTAATGACTGAGAGGGATTAATGGAAGGGATATGGACAGAAGAAGGAAGGGAAGGTGTCTTAAGTTCACCAACCAGAGCAACACTGTTGACAGCAGTGGCAAAGTCATTACTAGTAGGAGGAATAATACCACTAGAATCCTTATGACTAGAATCGTAGGTGATCAATCCATTTTTCCAATCAATAATGGGATTAAAATGGTAGAGGAAATCATATCCCAATATCAGGTCTTCTCCCTTGGGTGAATCTATGATAAAGAAGTCCCATTCAAAGCTTGGGAATGAAGGCAAGTCAACTACCCACTTGGTATAATGGGTGATGAACAAGGCAGGGGATTCATTAGAATCCAAAATGAAAAGAGGAATCTTTTCAGGGAGCTCTGACAGAGTCAATGAGTACTTGAGAACAAAATTCTTTGCAATAAAAGAGTTTGTAGCACCAGAATAAATGAGAATACTATAAAAAATATCAGAGACAGAAGAGAAAATAAGAAATTTTAAAGATTTCTTGACACTAGTATTCAGAGTGCACAATTGTGCTCTTGAAGGAAATAAGTGAGAACCATTGAACACATCATGATCCCCACTCAGGCTTTTCCCTGCTTGCTAGGGAAGCCTCTTGATGATGACCCAGCCTTGTTCTGAGGTCTCTTGAAGCATTTTTCAATTGGGTGCTTCCCACCACAATAAGTACACAACCCCTCTTTAATCCTCCTCTCCTTTTCAGAACCGATTAATTTGTTGTCCTTATTGAGGAGAGCAGCATGGGGCTTGTCCTTTGAAGATTGGAGTTGCTTGCCCTTCTTATTCTTCTTCTGGTGAGGCCGCTTTGAAGATGAGTTGTGAGGAGGCCTAGACTGATTGGATCCAATGACTGGAGGCTTCTTCTCTTGATTGCCACCCTTTTCTTTTTGCCTCTCATGATACCTTGTGTCTAATTCTAAGGTGACATCCATAAGTTCTTGAAGAGTATCAAAAGTTCCAGGGTGAGAAGCCAACTGATCCAATAATCTTGATGCCAATCCTCTTCTGTACACATGAATGTAAGCTCTTTCCCCCCAATCTCCAATTCTTGACATTAAGCTTCTGAAGTCTGCAATGTACAAGGAAACATGACCACTTTCCTTCATCCTCAAATTGTCCAACTCTTGTTCAGCTTTCCTGACTTCATTGGGGTCACCAAACAGAGTGAATAATTGAGATTCAAACAATGGCCAATTATTGAGGAGGTAGGAGGGGTCTTCATTGGAAATATTTGAGAGGTAAGGTTCAATCCACTTGCCAGCTCTACCAGTAAGAAAAGAAGTTGAGTAAAGAACTTTCTTCCTCTCAGAGAAGAAATTTGCTGGATCATTATGGAAAATTAGTTGACAGGATTGGATAAATCCTCTCAACTTATGAGCTTGAGTACCATCAAAAGAATCAGGTGCCTTCATGGATGGAGTCTTGAAAGCAGGGGCTTTGGAATTGTCCCTGGGAGCAACTGCTTGAGTGAGTTGCCCCATGAATTGAGTCATCTGCTCCATCATCTTGAGGAGACTTGGATCAGTTTGAGAGACAAGAGGTTGACTAGAAAGGGCTAGATTAGAACCCTGAGGCACCTCTGGAGCATTTGCCAAGGCATCTGCCACTTCAGTTTCCCCAGAATCTTCCTCTTCTACAGACTCTTCCCCCTCTTCATCTTCAACTTCCCCTTGTCTTGCTCTTGCACCTTCAGACATGCCAGGGTAGCCACCCAAAAGTCCAGAGAAAGATCTTGATCTTCTAGATTTCATTCCACCTCTTCTTGAGGGTGCTGCTCCTTCCATTGGTGGTCCTCTGTCTAAATTTACACTCAGTTGATGAACTGATGGTGTGCGGTCAAGAGGAGCCCTTGCTGTAGGAGTGAGAACAGCTTGAATTCTTTGGGATCTAGTATTTTTGGCTGGGGGGCTATGCTGAACTGGCATTATGAAAATAATGAAATAAACTTGATGGTATTAAGAAGAATAATCAAATTTGGCCAAATCAATCACAATAAAATCTTGATTAATCTTGAGGAATCAATTCAAATCTTGAGGAATCAAATTCAATCAACAGTCAAACAAATTCAATCAATCAACAATCAAATCAAATCAAATATCAATAATCTTGAGGAAATCAATAATCAATCAATATTCAATCAATAATCAATCAATAAGTGTCTTCAATATGAAATCAAGTCTTGAGGAATCAATCAATCAGTTCAAAATCTTCAGAAATCAATTCAATATCTTGATGAGTCAAATCAAATCAATAATCAAATCAATTCTTGAGGATCAATCAATATCTTGAGAGTTCAAAGTCAATAAATCCAATAAATCCTGAATCAATAACCCAAATGAATCCCAATGAATAATCCAATCACTTAAACCAATCAATAATTCCTAGATAAAACCTGAATAAGAACACAGAAAAATTTGATTGATAAAATAAAATGAAGTGATGAAATGGTCAGCAATGATTAAGAAAAGAAAAAGAATCAATTTTCATAAGAATGAAATGAGTGAGATGAAAAATTGATAAGAGAGAAAAATCATGATCATTAAGAATCATAAAGTCATTAAGAAATCATAATTTGATGAATAAAAAGAAATGAATATAAATGAATGAAAAGAAAGAATCAAATATGAGTTAATTAATTTAATGTCACAGGGGCTCTTCGAAGTGAAGAGGGCCTGGCACTCAGTAAACTGGGACTCACTTATGGAGGGCTCAAAGATAAGACAAGATTGGATACACTTAAGAGTGTGAATAATGAATTACTGAAAGAATAAAAATAAGAAAGCAGCAACAAAGTATAAGAGTAAGAAAAAGAAGAGCCAACCACAAACAAGTCCAAGTCCACTGTTTCAACCTGTCAGAATGGAAAGAGAAGGGTTAATAAGGATATGGCCACCCAACTCATACTGTACAGGCGAAGAAAGAAAAAAGGCAAAGACTAACTTAAGATTAAATAAATATAATACCCAAAAATATAAGGGTAAGAATATTCAAGTAATAATAAATCAACTAAATTAATTAACTGGGGAAAAGTCCCCAGGGGGGAGAGAAAGGGGCTGGTATATGTGAGAATCACCAGCCCTGATCCAGAGGAAGAATTTTCATGAGAATATTTGATGATTGAATTGAGTGTGGCCAATACAGGTCCTGTACAGCTGTACAGAACCTGTACAAGAGGTGTGGTGTATTTGAGTGATCATACAGTTCCATATTGGTGTATTGAAACTGTATTGGGTGAATCCAGCCTGTACAGGTATTGACAGGCTGTATTGAGGTACCAAGCTGTATGCATGTTTCAGAATGAAGATTGCTGAAACTGCATGCTGATGCAGATACTGGATTTGCTGATTTGGGGTGTTTGAGTGGGTGTATGAATGAATACCCTTACCCCTGATGGATGGTTGTTACAGAATTATATTTATTTGATATTAAGTGATTGTTTGAATTTCTCTTGCCTATTCAGTATGCGGTGTGGTGGCCATATCCTTATTAACCCTCCTCTTTCTTTCTGACAGGTTGAAACAGTGGACGTGGACTTGTTTGTGGTTGGTTCTTTTATTTCTTACTCTTATTATTGTTGCTTCTTTTTCTTATATTAGTATTTCTTAGCAATCTTACTCTCATTACAGTCTCAAGTTTTTTGCCTTATCTTACCCTTGAGCCCTCTGCAGGGAGTCCCAGTTCACTGAGTGCCAGGCCCTCTTCACTTACAAGAGCCCCTGTGACATTGAATTAATTAGCTCATATTTAATTGTTTCTTTTCATCAATTTAACTTCATGCCACTCATTCATTAATTATCACCTCTTTATGATTTTAAGATTTTTCATGGTTATGATTATGACTCTTTTCTCTCATCAATTTTCATCTCATTCCTTATATTCATATTAAAATTGATTTGTCTCATTTCTTAATTATTTCTGACCATCTCATTTCATTCTCAAGTCTATCTCAAATCAAATTTCTCTTTTGTTTGCTTATTCAGGTCATATCAGGAATCTTATTGATTGGTTAATTGATTAGTTGGGATTCATTGGTTTATTGATTCAGCAATTAAGGATTTTGTTTGGATTGGATTGATTGACTGATTTTGGATCATCAAGATAGCTTATTCATCTTCAAGAATTGATTTTGATTGTTGATTGACTTGGATTAATCAAGATATTGAATTTAATCCTGAAGATATTGTTTTGACTGATTGGTTCCTCAAGATTTAATTTTATATTGAAGACATTGACTGAATTGATTGATTAATAGATTGCTTGTTGAATTATTCAAGATTTGATTTCACCCCAAGACTGTTGATTGATTCCTCAAGATCATCAAGATCTTATTGATTATTGATTTGGCCCAGCTTTGATTCCTTATTGTCAAGTATCATCAATTTTTTATTTTGAATTTCTCAAAAATGCCAGTTCAGAATTGCCCTCCAGCCAAGAATACTAGATCTCAATGAAATAAAGCTGGTATCACTCCTACAGCAAGGGCTCCTCCTGACCACACCCCATCAGTTCATCAACTGAGTGCAAATTTGGGCAGAGGACCACCAATGGAAGGAGTAGCACCCTCCCGAAGAGGGAGAATTAATAAAGAATATCAAGATCTTTTTCTGGCCTTTTGGGTGGCTACCCTGGCAGTACCCCCGGGTTTGGAGCACTATGTCCCAAAGTGCATGTAACTTATGGTCTTGCCCATGTCACCCTCATGGAGCTACATTAGTCACAACAGGAGCCTACAAGGAACCCCCAAGGGGTGGAAACCCAGCACTGTCTGGTTGTTTGATTGAGACCTCCTCTTGTCTCCAACTGGAATCAAACCCATGACGTTGGTAACTGGTTAATTGTCACAATGCTGTCTGCCAGACCTCAAAAAAAAGGGCTCATGCCATAAAGGCTATTAAACCAGTTGAAAGACTGATTAATACTGGCAAGTTGTAGATCACATTCCACCATGTTACAGGTGTTGCTGAGAATAAACCTGATTTTTCACCTCTCATCTGAAAGCCAGAGGAAGAGGCATAACCCCATCAAATTGGTATTAAGAATGAAGCTCTAAGTAAGGGATATCCAATGGTACTAACAAAATTGAGCTAGCATCAGAATTACTGAAGTTATGACTAAAACAAAGTCAAATAAGGGGCAATGAAATATTCACCTCTCATCTAACTTCTAAAGTTTTAGTGTGAGGACCTTAAGGTGGGATCTTTTTGGAATAAGAAAACTCAGGGATATCTGATGGCTCCATCCATTTCCCCATATCTCATCTAGAACAAAGTTTATGGGTAAAACAAGTTCCATACAGATTTCAAGCAAATAATACATGGGTACAAAAAATCTTGTAAATGGCATAACTTTGCCATTTAATGATAGCCATATAAAATTAGATACCATTGTGTAGAACACATCTTTTACAGGGGCGCTTTGAAGTGAAGAGGGCCTGGCACTCAGTAAACTGGAACTCACTTATGGAGGGCTCAGGATATGGTAGGGGAGAAATACACTTAAGAGTGCAAAGAGATTAATTACTAAAGTAAAGAATATAAGAAAGCAGAAACAAAAGAAATAAGAGTAAAGAATAAAAGAGCCAACCACAAATAAGTCCAAGTCCACTGTTTCAACATGTCAGAATGAAAAGAGAAGGGTTAATAAGGATATGGCCACCCAGCTCATACTGTACAGGCAAAGAGAGAAAATGCAAATACTAACTTAATATTAAATAAATATATTACCCAAAATAAGGATGATAATACTCATTAAATAATAAATAAACTAAATTAATTAACTGGGGAAAAGTACCCAGGGTGGAGAAAGAGGGGCTGGTATATGTGAGAATCACCAGCCCTGATCCAGAGAGAGAATTTTCATGAGAGGATTGAATGATTGGATTGAGTCTGGCCAATACAGGTCCTGTAAAGTTGTACAGAACGTGCACAAGAGGTGTGGTGAAGTTGAGTGACCATACAGTTTCATAATGGTGGATCCAAACTGTATTGGGTGAAGCCAACCTGTACAGATTCTGACAGGCTGTATTGAGGTACCAAGCTGTATGCATGTTTCAGCAAGGAAGATTTCTGAAACTGAAAGCTGATGCAGATAGTGGATCTGCTGATTTGAGGTGTTTGAGTGGGTGTATTAATGAATACCCTTACCACTGGTGAGTGGTTGTTACAACATCCAGGGCTACACAATGAACCAACTTTGAGCTTGATATCTCAAAAAATGACAAATTTATGGCAGTTTTGAGGTCAAAATCTCACACTTAGACCAATACAGCCTTACTGTGGGATATTCTCCCATAACTATGATTATGAGGTGTCAATTTCTATCTGCATACTTCTTGAATCTCCTTATCACTGATTCTAATTCTTCTTTGACAACTTGCTGTAATGATTGGAGTTTTGTTGATAACTTTCCAGCAGGTGAATCTTGAGAAATATGGATTAAGTCGAAGCTGTGATTTCTTCCATAAATGGTGAAAAAAGATGATTGCTTTGTTGATGAATGTTCTGCATTATCATAGGAAAATTCAGCCAGAGGGAGCCAGGTGTAACAGTCATCTTGATGATAGCTGACATACATCCAAAGATACTGTTCTAGAATCTGATTTACCATCTCTGTCTGTCCATCTGTTTCAGGATGAAAGGAAGTTGAAAGATCTCTTGATATCTTGAGCTGCTGACATAATTGAGTCCAAAATGATGAAAAAAATAAAGATCCTATATCACTGACAATACTGACTGAAAGGCCATTCTTGGAAAATACATGACCAATGAAGATTTGAGCTAAGTCCAGAGCAGTGATTGTTCCATAAGCTGGAATGAAGATTGCCTTTTTTGAAAACCTGTCCACAGCTACTAGAATTGAGTCAAAGTTGTTCGACAAGTGAAATTGAGTGATAAAGTCTATTGATAAGGAATTCCAAGGGCCAGATGGAATTTGAAGAGGCTTGAGTAGTCCAAACTTCTTGTGATGAATGTTCTTGTTTCTTGAACATTGTTGACAGGAGGACACATAGTACTTGATTAATTGATTCATGCCAGCCCAATGAAAATCCCTCTTGATGAGCTTGAGGGTCTTCTCCTGGCCAGGATGGCTAACCAATGGTGAGTCATGACGCTTTTGAAGAATATTGAGTTGAAGTTCTTCATTTCTTGGGATTACCACTTGCTCTTTGGATAATAACAACTTGGCTTGAGGTTCAAGAGAATAATCTGGAACTGATTCACCTCTTGCTAGTTGCTTGAGTATTTCTTTATAGTCTTTTTCTTGCCATACTTCTTTTTGAATCTTTTCAACTAAATCTGAAAATATTTCCACTTTGATTGAGAAAAATCTTGACTCTTTAATTCCATCTTCCTTGATTATTTGATGAAAATCTTGGGGATTCTTGCTGATGAAGTCCACCCCCCTCTCTGGGTACACATTGTCTCAACGTGACAAGGCATCTGGTAAAGTGGCCAGCCTGCCTGGGCGGTAAGTGATAGTGAAATGAAATTCAGAAAGAAACTCAGCCAAACAGGCCTGAAGACAAGTAAGAACTTTGGAAGACATAAAATACTGCAAGGAAAAGTGGTCTGTCAAGACCTCAAAAGAATTGGAAAGAGAGAGAAGGAATTCTCTACAGCACTTGACAGCCCAAACTATGCCAAGGAGTTCCTTGTAATGAATTTCATAGTTCAGCTCAGCTGGGAGAAGCTTGCAAATATCAAATGCAATGGGATGATTTCCTGAGTCACTCACCTGGCTCAGTACAGCACCCAACGCATAATCAGAAGCCTCAGTCTCTACAATAGTAGGTAGAGAAGGATTAGAATTTGCTAAGATAGGAGAAAGCTTCTTTGAGTAATTGAAACTGACTAAGAGCTTCCTCACTGAAGATAAAGGGAGAATCTTTCTTGAGAAGGGAAGTGAGAGATGTGATTTTTTAGATTAATGTTTTATGAAATGACGATAAAAATTGGCAAAGCCAAGAAAGGATTGAAGAGCCTTGATGTTTTTGGGCTGAGGCCAATTGAGGATTTGCTGAATGTTTGAAGAATCCATCTTGAGGCCATCACTTGAAACAAAATAGCCCAAGTATTCCACACTTGAGGCATGGAACACACACTTGGAGGCTTTGGCAAACAAATTATTGTCCCTCAGTCTTTGGAGGACAGAGGCCACTTGTTTGACATGTTCCTCCTCAGAACTGGAAAAGACCATAATATCATCCAACTAAACTACAACAAACACATTGCAGAAATCTGCAAATATATCCTTCACAAGATTCTGGAAAGAAGCTGGAGCATTGGTAAGGCCAAATGGCATAACCAAATACTAATAACTACCATATTTGGTTCTAAAGGAAGTTAAGTGCTCATACCCCTCTTTGATTCTCAGAAGATTATATTCACCACACAAATCCATCTTGGAGAAGAGAGTGGAACCATTGAATACAGTAAGAAGCTGGTTCATAGGAGGAACAGGATACCTGTTCTTCCTAGTGACAGCATTGAGTTTGCAGTAGTCAACACACAAAAGAAGACCTCCATCCTTTTCTTAACAAAAAGGACAGGTGCTACTGTTGAAGAGGAGCTTGGCCTTATGAAACCTTTCTCTACATTCTCTAAAATGTAGGCTTGTAGTGTTTCTGACTCTTGATTCGATAATGAGTAGATAACACCAATTGGAGGTAGAAGACCCTCCAATTCGATATGTTGATCACAGGTGCAGTGTGGAGGAAGTTTCTCTGCTTTCACCTTGGAGAATAAATCCAAATATTGGTGATAAACAGGAGGGACTACCTTCAGAACAGTTTCAATTTCTTCTGGCTCTTCCTCCTCATCCCACTGCTCCTTGAGGGATGCATGAAAGGATAAGGGAGGAAGGTCCATATCCCATGGCAATAGATGAAGTGAAGATATCACAATATCTTCTCCAACCTCTTTTATCTCTTTGAAGACTTCATCTTTTCATGGAATTAATGACTGAGAGGGAATGATTGAAGGGATATGGAAAGAAGGAAGAAGGGAAGGTGTCTTAAGTTCACCAACCAGAGCAATACTGTTCACAGCAGTGGAAAAGTCATTCATATTAGAAGAAGTAATAGCACTAGAATCCTTATGAATAGAATCATAGGTTATCAATATATTTTTCCAGTCAATAATGGGATTAAAATGGTAAAGGAAATCATAGCCCAATATCAGGTCTTCTCCCTTGGGTGAATCTATGATAAAGAAGTCCCATTCAAAGCTTTGGAAGGAAGGCAAGTCAACTACACACTTGGTATAATGGGTGATGAACAAGGCAGGTGATTCATTAGAATCCGGAATGAAAAGAGGAATCTTTTCAGAGAGCTCTGAAAGAGTCAATGAGTACTTGAGAACAAAATTCTTTGCAATAAACGATTTTGTAGCACCAGAATCAATGAGAATACTATAAAAAATTTCAGAGACAGAAGAGAAAATAAGAAACTTTAAAGATTTCTTGACACTAGTATTCAGAGTGCACAATCGTGCTCTTGAAGGAAATAAGTGAGAACCATTGAACACATCATGATCCCCACTCAGGCTTTTCCCTGCTTGCTAGGGAAGCCTCTTGATGATGACCCAGGCTTGTTCTGAGGTCTCTTGAAGCATTTTTCAATTGTGTGCTTTCCACCACAATAAGTACACAACCCCTTTTTAATCCTGCTCTCCTTTTCAGAACCAATGGATTTATTGTCCTTATTGAAGAGAGCAGCATGAGGCTTGTCCTTTGAATATGGAACCTGCTTGCCCTTCTTGTTCTTCTTCTGGTGAGGCCTCTTTGAAGATGAGTTTTGAGGAGGTCTAGATTGATTGGATCCATTGACAGGAGGCTTCTTCTCTTTATTGCCACCCTTTTATTTTTGGCTCTCATGATTTATTGTGTCTAATTCTAAGATGACATCCATAAGTTCTTGAAGAGTATCAAACGTTCCAGGGTGAGAAGCCAACTGATCCAATAATCTTGATTCCAATCCTCTTCTGTAAACATGGATATAAGCTCTTTCCCCCCAATCTCCAATTCTTGACATTAAGCTTCTGAAATCAGCAATGTACAAGGATACATGACCACTTTCCTTCATCCTCAAGTTGTCCAATGCTTGTTCAGCTTTGCTGACTTCATTTGGGTCACCAAACAGTGTAAATAATTGAGATTCAAATAATGGACAATTATTGAGGAGACAAGGAGGGTCTTCATTGGAAATATTTGAGAGATAGGGCTCAATCCACTTTCCAGCTCTACCAGTGAGAAAAGAAGTTGATTAAAGAACTTTCTTCCTGTCAGAGAAGAAATTTGCTGGATCATTTTGGAAGATTAATTGAAAGGATTGGATGAATTCTCTCAATTTATGAGCTTTACTCCCATCAAAAGAATCAGGTGCCTTCATGGATGGAGTATTGAAAGCAGGGGCTTTGGAATTGTCCCTGGGAGCAACTGCTTGAGTGAGCTTCCCCATGAATTGAGTCATCTGCTCCATCATCTTGAGGAGACTTGGATCAGTTTGAGAGACAAGAGGTTTACTAGAAAGGGCTAGATTAGAACCCTGAGGCACCTCTGGAGCATTTGCCAAGGCACCTGCCACTTCAGTCTGCCCAGAATCTTCCTCTTCCACAGACTCTTCCCCCTCTTCATCTTCAACTTCCCCTAATCTTCCTCTTGCACCTTCAGACATGCCAGGGTAGCCACTCAAAAGCCCAGAAAAGAATCTTCATCTTCTAGATTTCATTCCACCTCTTCTTGAGGGTGCTGCTCCTTCCATTGGTGGTCCTCTGTCCAAGTTTGAACTCAGTTGATGAGCTGATGGTGTGCGGTCAAGAGGATCCCTTGCTGAAGGAGTGAGAACAGCTGGAATTTTTTGGGATCTAGTGTTCTTGGTTGGGGGACTATGCTGAACTGGCATTATGAACGGAAGTAGAATAAAAGCTTGATGGTATTGAGAACAGAAATCAAAGCTTGTCCAAATCAATCACAATAAAAACCTTGATGAGTCTTGAGGAATCAATTCAATTGTTGAGGTGAAACAACTTCAATCAATAATCAATCAATTCAATCAATAATCAACAATAAATTCAAATTCAATATCAATAATATTGAAGAATTCAATAATCAATCAATCAATCAATGTCTTCAAGGTCAATTCAAAAGCCTTGAGGAATAAATTCAGTCAATCAATATATTCAGGAATCAAAATCAATCAATAATCAATAATCAATTCTTGAGGATAAATCAGTCATCTTGAGGAATTCAAAAGTCAATCAAATCAACCCACATAAAATCCTGAATCACTGAATCAATAACCCAAATGAATCCCAACCAATCAACCAATCAATAACCAATCAATAACTCCTGATAAGACCTGAATAGAAAAACAAAGAGAAATTTGATTGAAATAAAATGAAGTGAAATGAGATGGTCAGCAATGATTAAGAAAGAAGAAGAATCAACTTTTATATAAGTGAAATGAATGAGATGAAAATTGATGAAGGAGAAAAATCATAATCATGAAAAATCATAAGATAATTAAAGATTCATAATTGATGAATGAGAGAAATGAATATAAATGAATGAAAATAAAAAATCAATTATGAGTTAATTAATTTAATGTCACAGGGGATCTTCAAAGTGAAGAGGGCCTGGCACTCAGTAAACTGGGACTCACTTATGGAGGGCTCAGGATATGGTAGGGGAGAAATACACTTAAGAGTGAAAAGAGATGAATTACTAAAGTAAAGAATATGAGAAAGCAGAAAAAAAAAATAAGATTAAAGAATATAAGAGCCAACGACAAACAAGTCCAAGTACATTGTTTCAACCTGTCAGAATGCAAAGAGAAGGGTTGATAAGGATATGGCCACCGAGCTCATTCTGTACAGGCAAAGAGAGAAAATGCAAAGACTAAATTAATATTAAATAAATATATTACCCAAAATAAGGATGATAATATTCATTAAATAATAAATAAAGTAAATTAATTAACTGGGGAAAAGTCCCCAGGGGGGAGAAAGAGGGGCTGGTATATGTGAGAATCACCAGCCCTGATCCAGAGAGAGAATTCTCATGAGAGGATTGAATGATTGAATCAAGTCTGGCAAATACAGGTCCTATACAGTTGTACAGAACGTGTACAAGACGTGTGGTGAAGTTGAGTGATCATACAGTTTCATAATGGTGTATCCAAACTGTATTGTGTGAATCCAACCTGTACAGATGTTGACAGGCTGTATTGAGGTACCAAGCTGCATGCATGTTTCAGCAAGGAAGATTGCTTAAACTGAATTCTGATCCAGATAGTGGATCTGCTGATTTGAGGTGTTTTAGTGGGTGTATTAATGAATACCCTTACCCCTGGTGAGTGGTTGCTACAACATCCAGGGCTACACAATGAACCAACTTTGAGCTTGATATCTCAAAAAATGACAAAGGTATGGCAGTTTTGAGGTCAAAATCTCACAGTTAGACCAATACAGCCTTACTGTGGGATATTCTCCCATAACAATCGTGTTTATACCTCAATACCTCATAATTTGGTCAATACTGGGGTCTGGTGAAGGTTCTGTACAGACTTCTACACATCATACACGTCAGAAGAGGGCTATGTGGTCCCCAGATGAATGTTTTCACCCTGTATTTGTGAAAACTGACCAGAGGTGGTTTCAAAACCACATCTGAGCCAAATAAAGGCTATACAGGCCTTGTGAAAACCAAAATCCAGTCCTTGGAAGTGAAAAATCTCCACTTCCTCTACGTGGAAAGGTCTAGTAGCCTTTCCACCCAATTCTAGGATAATAAGGGACCTTTGCTCTACCAAAAAAGTTTTCCTCATCCTGATCTTGAATTACTACATAGTAAAACTTCCAAAAACAGTTATACTATTGGAAAATGATCAGTTTATATTAGAAATTTTAGCATTGTAGTTCTTATTATAGTAACCCAACTGTTAAGACTGCACCCAAGGCTTTCAGCAGCACTCACCGCCACTATTTTCTGATATTAAAGCCCTTACTACTCCATTTTATACTTTTATTATCTATAATTAAGTTTTAAGTAGCCTTATTACACCTTCACAATAGACTCATCCTAACATTTTGGGCCCTGGCTGTGTTTTTTGGCTTTTTTCAACCCTTTTAGGCATACAAGTGAGTTTTTTATTTTTGTTTTATTTCTGAAATTTTGTTTCTTCCTTTAGGTGTAATTTCATTAAAAAATGAATTGTAAGATATATATTATATTTATTTCTTGAGTGGTATATATTATACACCACTATGTTTTTTGCGTTGAATTGCCTTGTTGCCTGGTTTAATCACCACCACACCCTTTATTTTTGTCATTTTTTACATATTCAAGCACTTTAAGCCATCAATACTGTCCATTTTTCAATTAAAATGGACACCTCTTACTTTAAGACCAATAGTATTAGAGGTGTGGTTGGTTATATTGATAATTTCAATTGCCCTGAACAGAACAACCTTTTTGATTATACTTGCTAATTACAAGTTAATCTTCAAGATACTGGTGTACAAACAGTGTACCAGATATTTATAAGCTGTATTTCTGACATGTAATTGTTGATTTCAAATTCACTGTCATAATACAAGGGCATAATATGGAAATATATTGCCTAGAGGCCATTCTTAGATGTGCAAACCGCCTTTTAAGAAGTCTTAATTGGTGTTAAGCCCTATTTTCCTGTCTTATTAAGGGGAAGGGAACTACATCCCAATTGGTACCCAGTCACAGTCCAGCACACCAGTGACACCTTCAGGCCCAGAGGGCAGCAAGGGAAAAGGAAAGAGGCACAGTGAAGGCCTTATCACAGCTAAAACGTGGACACCAATTGCCACTCAGAGGAATAGGAAACCATGAAACTCTGCATCAATACAAGGTAAACCAACCTTAAGCACTTGTACAGGGAAGATTACAATCATTAACCCAGTTGTCAACTCTAAAGGCAAATTTCCAAAAGCAGTAGACAGCAAATTTGTACAAGGCACAGTCAAAGGTAAATACCATAAGAACTTTATGTTGTTGACTGCTTGCAAACACTGATATATCACCTGTACACCTCAGAAACCTTGGATTCCAAAGGAACCAGCCAGAGGACAGAGAAGGCTTGTCCAGAACCAGAAGACCTAGAGGAGGACACCTTGGACACAGTGGTGTATGGCAAGAAATTGAGGGAAATCATACCCACTCTGTCATTAACATTCCAATTCAACAAAAGACTCAGAACAGAGGACTGGAAGGATACGGATAAAGTTCTTCAGCACCTCCAACTCCTCAAAGACCTCTTTCAATGGAGCATGGACAACAAGAGGTTCAACCTAGAATTCCACTGGGCAGAACTTGGAGCAAGTTGACAGAATATATTTCTCAAAGAAATAGACTGCAAAGACCTTATGGTAATGACCAAAGGTTGGAATCCCACCTGGAAGTTCAGACTCCTGGAGGTGAGAACAAAAAGGATAAGGGAGAATCAAGCCACTATCCAAGCTATAGAAGAAACGCTGACCCAGACAGGACATACTCAGACTCCTTCAGGCTCACAAGGACTAGGCCAAACCAGCTTTCCAGTGGTTTAACACCATTCAGGAACCAGAAGATCAGTGGCCAAGAGTCACCATTCTTCACAATACTGGGTAGTTCCCAGGAGAAGACAAGGATACAATGGAAAACACAAGCCCTCTTTCAACAAAAGAAAGAGAGAGTCAGACCCACTGATCCAGAAGCTTTTGAACTTGGTGAAAGAAGTACACAAGAACCAGAAATAGTTGTACATAATTCTAGACTCAGTAGCCTCATACATAAAAATATTAACCCCCACTCAGATTGAACATAATGTTGTTAAACCTGAGAGTAACTTAAAAAGTGATGCACTGTGGTTACAAATGTCCCAATTTGCTGAGCAAACTCAAAAGCATTTTACAGAACTCCAATCAATCCATGAGAGGATGAAACATTTAACAGCCTCCATGGACAAAATTTTCAAAACTCTTCAAGAGGGACATGCTCAATTGACGAAAGCCCCTGAAGAGACCAATAAAGGACTGAATCAATTCTAAGAAGAACAAAAACACAGAAAAAGGGACAGTGATTGTGTGGATAAAGACATGAACAAACTGTTTAATGTCTACCATGACATGAAGCCCCAACCACAATGCCATGTTATGGATAATCCATATCACCAAGAAGACATCAAACCAGGTTCCATATTGGTGAAGAAGACAAGATCTCCATCTCAATACCAGGATGGAGACAATATGTCTTATTCTGAAAAGGAAGCCTTAAAGCAGCTTCCAGAGGCCTCAAGCTGTCCCAAATTCTCTGGAGCAGGAGATTATTAGCATATGGAGCTCATAGATTATATTGATGGACTCTTCATTGATGTACAAAGCATACCAGACTACTGGATTACTGCTAGACTCAATAGAGCATTCAAAGGACATGCTAGTAATTGGTACACAGAGATTAAAGAAATTCATGGCAGAAGAAACTGGCCATGGTGGAAGAGTCAAATCATCCAAAAGTACAGCAATGGTACTTGGATATGGCAGGATACCATGTAATTTGAAAATGAAGTATTCTGTGGAAAAAGATCCATATGATTGTTGTCTCAGACAGTCTAAAATACCTAAAGCCATTTATCCTCAAAGGAATATTTAGATGAGGAATCACAAACTCCTGACACAAATGCCAGGAGAACTAGAGTATGCAGCGCAATTCAGATGCAACTGCAATTTCACTCTAGATGATATTGAAGATACCTTACAAGATATAAGGAAAAGAACAAATATAGGGAAATATTACCCATATAAGAGCAGTGGTTTCAGAGAGAAACAACATTTCATGGTGGAGTTTAAGGAAACATCAAGAGAAAGAGTGGCAGAAGTGACTAAGAAGAAGAATTATTGTCACAATTGTGGTTCAAAAAGAAAATTATGCCAACAACAGTTCAAAGGCAAAGAAAAAGGTCTATGCCACTGAGAAAGTCCCAGAGGAGGAATCCCCCACAGTGGATTCTGAATCAGACTCTATGGGTGATTCCATCAGAGGACAGGTTGAGGAAGACCAAGACCCAAGAGAGGAATTTCTAGTGGAATACTGTGAGCCTGTGAGGTATATATAACATACCCATAAGGCCACAAATGATTTTATAAACAATTAATTTTGTCTTAAACGGACTTTTTAGTTGAATTTAAAATAAAAAATAATAAAAAATAAGTATAACTTTTTTTTGGACAAACAAAGTGATAATTATTATGTGATTTTTGGATTCTACACCAAAAATAACATAGGGTACACCCATAGGTTGTTATACCCAAAGACACTTATTTCTTGTGTTATTGGAAGATTTAAGAATCTCACAGTACTAATGTAACTTTTTAAAAAAATTTTAAAATTGTTAAATTTAAGCTTAAATAAGCTTAAATTTAAATTTTCATAAGGTTTATGCAAGCTTACCAAAATTTTAGTTAAAATTGAGGTGTGGTGTATATTTACTGAATTGGCTAAGGATTTGCCATACAGAATGTAAATCCTGCGTGAGCTCAATTTAAAAGGGTTTAAGGCCATAGTATGGCTTTAAATAAATAAATGGGCAAGATCCATGCAAAAAGGTGGGACAAAGGAAAAAGACCAAATAGAGCTGGGGTACCCAACTTTTTGGATCTGCAATGATTCAATTAAAGTTGTCCACCTGTATTGGAGGATTTTCAACCTTATTTCCAACTTTAAGATTAGACTTTGATCCAACCTTAAGGTTTAAATGGTTTTATCCCAATTTGGACAGGAATTTCAAGCTGCCAAAGGGTAAATCCCAATATGCAGGCTTGAAATCAAGGTTTTAAGAACTGTCAAAGCTTAATCAAGCTTAAAAACCTTAATTAAGCTTAAAATTTCAAATTTAAAAGCATTGAAACCTTATCAAAAGCTAAGGTTTGGTGGGTATTGCTATTTTACGTGGAAAAATAGCAATAACTTCAAAAATTCATTAAAAATCCAATTCTTAATGGATTTGCTTGAGAATCTTACACAACTTAGAATTTAATATTATCTACATATAAATTAAATTTTAAGTATCTTTTATAAATAAATTTCCTGGGTAATTAGCCTGGAAATTTACTCTTTTAATTAAGCTCAAAGAAAATTATGATTTCTTTAAAAATTAATTAAAAATTGATTTTAAGAGATTTCTACTTGAAACTCTAATTTTGAGTTGTTCATGTGATGAAATTTAATATAAATAAACTTATTTTATATTAAAACTTAAAATAATTAAACTAAATGAGGATTAAAGTTACTTGGAGTTAAGAATAACACTGGTAACTTTAAATTGGAAGTAAAGATAAGTTGCCTTAAGTTAAGAACTTAATTTTTAAGCATGGTTTTTCAGTTTTGACCTGAGCAAGCCCTCTACATCCAGTATGAATCATGAGAGCTGCTCTGAAGACATAAAAAGAGTCTTTTCATCACTGTTTTTGTCCATCATCAATTATCAATCCAATCATATTAGAAATTTAAACAGGTAAAGTTTTATTAAATATAAAATCTTATTATTAAAAGTAATTCTTAAGTTATTTTTATCCTTTATTTATTAAATTAAAGAATTGAAGTCATAGAATTCAGATTATTGTTGTAATCATCTATAATAAATTTTATTATATAAAATTATCATCTTAAATATCTGTTAAAATCCACAAATTCCTCTCAAAAACTCTTTAATCATAATTTATATTATAAAAAGTTGTTTTATCTTCAAATTTATTGATTTTTGGCGTGTTTTTAACTTATAATATTTCTTTTAATATAATAACTGTTGTATTTGACTTGTTGTATTAAATAAATCTTATAAGTAAGTTTTTCTCTAAAATTCTATATTATTTTTTATCTAGTATTAGTTTTTTTATATAAAATTTTTCTATAAGAATTATTTTCTGCACAGTGTGTGTTATAATTCTTTTATAAATAACATTTATATTATTTATAAGTGTTTAAATATTTATATTTTCCACGTGTAATTGTCTCATTAAGAGCTTTACACTTCCTATTGTTATAATTGTCAGTGACTATAACAATAATAGAATAATTATAATTTATTATAATTATTCTATTTTTTATTATTATTATATTTTTATTGTGAGCCTTTGAGATATGACCACATACCCAATAAGGTCACAAAAAAGATTAAGAATAATTATACCTTTAATATAATTATATTAAAATTACTTAGAATAATTATACATTAAAAATAATTACTTAAATATACAAAAATACCATAAATTGGTACAAAAATTGGTTTAACTTAAAAACCAATGAATCAACATGTAAAATAAGTTTTACCATTGGATTCCTCATGGAAAAATACACATATACCATTTTTATGGCATATCTGTAAAGCCAATATTTAATGAATTATAAGGTATAATACCTTATAAAAACCAGAAAACCTTATTTATCTCAGGAACTAATGAGACAACATGTGGAATAAATTGTACCAGTGGATTCCCCACAGCAATCCACACATAAAACAATTAATAAGCTAATTTCCAAAGTCAATACTTAAGGAATTATCCTGAATATATGCACTTTTTTGGTCAATGCATATATTCAAGGATCATAGCTAATATCTTCTAAACTATACATGATAGAATGATGAACCAAAAATAAAGTTACCAAAGAACACAGATATGAACTTTATTTTACAAATTATAAACAAGGTTAAAACTTATGATGAAATATTGATAAAAATCAACAGAGCTGTTGACCACTTTGTTGTGAAAGTGGTCCAAACTTAAAAAAGAGTATACAGTTGGATTCTACTAGTTCATTTGTTAAGAATGATGTAATTCTTATTATTAAATTCAGGGTATAACCCCCTGAAATGAAGGTTTGAAGTTTAAAATATTGAATTTCGACAGAAAAGATGAGTTACAATAAAAATCATCAAAATTAGAGTTTTGATGATGTAATGAAAATCTCTTGGCAGCATAATACGGTTATGCCAGGCTATAAGAATCCACTCTCTGAATTGCTGTAGCGTGTAAATCTTAAAAGTTATTGAAGGTCAAAGTTTGAGCTTAAATTGAGCAGTTATGATCACCTACTGTAACCTTAAATTAAGTTTAACAGTCTTAAGAGTGATACAATTGGTGAATACTATTAGTTTATGATTAAAACTAATAAAATACACGAAATTTGGGGTTCTGCCAAGCCTCTGATGTCATCAAACTTAGAGTTATAGTGATAACTCTAAATAATGATGTAATAATGATGTAATATGGTTTGATCATGATGTAATCACCCTCAAACCTTAAAATATTGATCAATTCCAGTGGATATGATCAGTAAACGTCTACTAGAAGCCTGTTGGACTCTAGGAGGGAGGTATTTACTATAAATAGAGCTCTTTTTACTCTATTTTCCCCTCAGACGCATCTAAAACATTAAATCAATTAAATCAAAAGGTAATTTCTTTATTCTTTATATATAAAAACATTATATTATTAAAGACCAAAGACCACCCTTCTATAATCATTTATTTTGACGTGATTAAATCATTTATTTAATTGTTTTTGTTAAAAATCTCTCTAAAAACTCATTTCCACGTAAAAATCCAGAATAATTTGTAATTTTCTTTATTTTTATTTTAAATACAATTTGAAAGAGTTGTATTTATATTTTTTGGCGTAAAATACTTCAAAATTATTATATTAAGTGTTAAAAGTAGGTTATTTTCTCTTATTATAATATTTTCTCTATTATTACTCTCTTAATAATTCTTTAATTAATATAAATAGTATTTATATTAATTCATAACTTTAATATTAGTAATATTATTGTTATTAATTGTTTTTTATTAATAAAAAACAATTTTTTACGCCTTTATTATTTGTTGGTAACAATAATAAAGAGCTTTTTAATATATTCATTATTTTATATTAATATATTTATTTATTATATTATATTTTCATAATATAAATTATATTATTATATTTATTTAATAATATAATTATTTTACGCCATAATAATAATAATTATTTATTATTATTATATTTTTAATCTTATTCATTCAATTTATAAGGACATTCAGAGTACAATAAGTAATAAATTAGTAATTTTTACTTATTGTTTCATAGTCAAACCTTACATTTGGGGGCCTGGCCGTGATATTTACTTAAAAGACCTTTAAAAAGATTCTAATTGGGTTTATCCAATAATAAATTATATTAATCATAAAATTATATAATAATTTTATATTTTATTGATTTTAAAAGCTATTGAGGCATTTGGAAAGCAATTGTACTGTCTTACACATGGTTTTTCACATCCTTAGACTTGCAAGAACTTTCTTTGAGTGACTCTAGTGATTAAAAGAGATATTTTATAAATTAAAAATAATTTTATTATAATTTAATTTTATAAGAATCATATTCATTTTTTATTTTATTCTTTAAAAATAAGGATATAAAAAATAATAAAAAATATTAAAAAACAATAAAAAAAGTTATTTTTATTTCATTTTTATTCATTTCTTTATTTATTTCAATTTTTCAAAAGATATAAAGCAATTTCTACGTGGAAAATTGCCATATCTTGCCAAAAATAACACTTCTTATAAAAAGACTTATATTTATTTGTCTTTTTTAGTGTTTGAAGATAACCCAACAGAAGACAACCAAGCCACTGTTGAGAGGTTGGTGGAAGAAACTTGTCAAAGTTCTCCAACACCAGTTATCACCAAAAGAAAGAAAGCTAAGAAATTAGACTTTCCAGGACCCACCATTCAAGACTCTGAAGGTGAGCACCTCTTTTATAAATTGCCATAAAAGAATTTTATTCTAAAATACTTTTATTTTTTTCTTGTTCTTTAATTATGACTACCAGAAGAGGTTCCCAATACTCCATCCAATCAGATGGAACTGGACTCAGAGGTAGAATTGATCCCTCAAAAGGGAAAAGAAAGGGCAATATCCCCAGTGGAACAGAATCCACACAAGGAAGTGCCTTATCCCAAAGGCAAGTCCCAGAAATGCCCATGATATCTGAGCCTGAATTAGAACTAAGTATGAGTAACTCAAACAGGTACAAATCACATTCAGAGGGCTCAAATAGACATCTACATGAGCCAGTACAAGCAGTATTGCACAGTGTACAAGGACAAAGATTGGGAAATGTTGCCTCAAATACACCAAGGAGTGATGAACTCCTGGCACATCCTGAAAAAGTTCCTCAAAGAGGAGGAGATAGTGAAATACTCCAATGGATGGAATCCACTGTCATCCAAACCTCAAATCAAAAAGATCAAGGACTACCATGCCAAAAAGAGGGAGGCAACCAAGGAAGAAGCCCCAGTAGCTTCTACCAGCAAGCCCCAAGCCAACCCACTTCCCCAAGAAGAGAAGAAGAACAAGAAAAAGCATTGGAGGAAACCATATTCCCCAAGCTACAGAATCCCAAGAATCCAAAAGGATGCCATGGACAATGTTTTCAACATGGCCAGAACCTTGATGGAATTCAAGGACAAGGAAGAGCAAAGAATGAGACAACCTCATTTCCCAAAGAAATAACCTTTTCTAAAGATGTTGTAAATACTTTAACAGAAATTAAAAATAGTATATTACCTCTAAAAGAAATTAAAGATAGTTTATTATCACTACAAGAAATAAATAACAATTTATCCTCTTTAACAAAAATTGTTGTGCAAAACAAGAAAGAAATTGACAACATTAAGTTTATTGTTGAAAATAATAAACGAAAAAATTTAATTGACAATACTCAAAAATTAATACAAGGACAACAAGAATTGTATAAATACATAAAAGATATCAAAGACAAAACTTTGACAATCAATTATGATGTGAGTATTGACAATATTACAGAAAAATTAAATAAATTAAGTATTTCTGTAGAAAAATTTGAAGAAAAGACTTCATCACACCAAAAATTACTTTTGGACCATGTAGAAAAAAGTGATGAAGCAAGAATGCATCTGAAAGATGATATTCAGAGTGAAATAAGGCTTATTACTGAAAAAATGGATAAAATTAATGAGGCTAATTTAAATATGCCAAAGTTATCAACACCATTTTCTCATATAAGAAGCCCTGTTAAAACAAAAGAGGAATTAACAAATCCTTTCATAACAGACTTGAGTCACCAAGACAATAACCAAGTCTTAATGAAGGAAGCACCTCAATTGAAAGAATGGCCAACATTCACAGGAGAAGGTGAATATGACCACATGTCATTTATTAGAACAATTGACATGTTACAAGAAGACTATGCCATACCAGATGAATTAATCACTGCAAGATTACATTCATTGTTTGAGAAATCTGCAAAAAGATGGTATTATGGCATAAGACAAACAAATGGTAAAAATACCTGGTCTTGGTGGAAACAAGAAATAATCACCAAGTGGGCAAATGATGCCTGGAGGTATAAGATAGAAAATGCATTTGAGAACTCTTTCTTTGACCCAGAGAAAGACAAACCTTTAACTTGGTTCTTGAAACAAGTTGAAAGACTTAATGCACTGTACCCAGAAATGTCACAAAAGATGGTGCACATGAAAATACTTAAAAAATGTGGAGGGGAACTAGAACATGCCCTGAGAAGCAGGTGTATAGAACCATGCTCCACAGAAGAGTATATAAATGCACTAGAAGATATAGTGACAAGAACAAAAATTGGCAGGACTTGGAAAAAATTGGACATTAAAAGCCCAAATAAACCATTTATCAAAAAAGATAAATCAAAAGAACCCTTTAAGCCCAATACATCCAACAATAATGAGCAAAGAAAATGCCATAAATGTGGAGGTATTGGACACCTAGCCAATAATTTCCTTAAAAAAGCAAAGATTAATGAAATTGTGGAAACAGAAAGCCACAATGACAAAGAAGAGGAATCTGACTCTGAAAAAGAGACAGAAGAGTCAGAAAGCTCTGAAAGTGATGAAATCAATATAATTAATGCACAAATTAATAATATTGATATAATTTATGAAGTACTGGATGTCAACTCAAACTTACCACAATTTGGAACATCTGACACAAACCTGACAAACATACAAGATGCCAAAATGTATAGAACCAAACCTGCAAGAGAAATGGGATATACAGCTGGAAAATCAAGTATAAGTATTGTTATGGTTGATAACCAAGAAGGAAAAGTTAACTTGGATACAGGAGCATATTGCACTTGTGTTGGCAAAAGTTATTTAAAAACCATTGTCCCAGACTGGCAAGAAAAACTTATGCCAATACAAGGTGTCAAATTTAGTAGTGCAAGTGAGAGCATGAAACCCCTTGGAATAATTGATTTAACACTAATTTTTCCTCATCCCTCACAATGTGTCAGAATTAAAGTAGAGTTTGTAGTAATGGACAGCTGTACTAGTAATCATTTCATACTTGGGAATGACTACGTATCAATCTATGGTATAGATATCTCCAACCAAAAAGATAGATATTTTACCATAGGAGATAACAAAAGACAAAAGTTTGGCTTCTTAAATAACAAAAAACAAATCACAGTTATTAAGAAAGAAGAAAAAACTCCAGAAAAGGAACTTTTTATATCTGAACAACTTAAAGAAGCAGAATTCAATCAAGAATTAACAGAAAAAATGAAAGAAAAATTGATTGACCTCTTATTTAAGTATAAAAATGCCTTTGCAACTGACAAAGAGCCACTAGGTGCCATAATTGGACATGAAGTGGATATAATTCTTAATGTAGAAAAACCTTACCCACCTTTATTAAGAAGACCTGCTTATCCAGCCAGCACAAGGGCTAGAGAAGCCTTAGAGGTGCACATTAAAGAATTAATGGACCTTGGAGTATTAAGAAAGGTTGGACATAATGAACAAGTAGAAGTGATTACACCTGTCATTATAACTTGGCATAATGGAAAATCAAGGATGGTAGGAGACTTCAGAGCCCTGAACACCTATACCATTCCAGACAGATATCCAATACCTAGAATCCATGAGACATTGACCCAATTGTCACAAGCTAAGTTCATCACAGCTATGGATGCTCTTAAGGGTTTTCATCAAAATGTCTTAACAGACAATGCCAAGAAACTACTTAAAATAATAGTCCATTGTGGAACTTTTGAATACTTAAGAATGCCATTTGGGATAAAAAATGCACCTTCCCATTATCAAAGAATGATGAATACCATATTTCCTGAAGAATTATCAGAAGGATGGTTAATTATCTATATTGATGATATTATAGTTTGCTCAGAAACTTGGGAAAATCACCTTACAAGACTAGAAAGAGTACTACAGAAAATAGTCCAAGTGAATATGAAAATTTCCTTGAAAAAGTGTCATTTTGCATATAGTGAATTAAAAGCACTAGGACATGTGGTATCTGGACTGAGTCTAGGCATAGACAAAAATAAAGTAGCAGCAGTACTACTTAAACCAATGCCTCAAACCAAAAAAGAAATGCAATCATTTCTAGGATTTGCTGGTTACTATAGACAGCATATAAAAGACTTTGCAAAGATTGCTAAATCATTGTATAAGCTATGTGACCAACAAACAGTCTATGAGATGACAGAAGAAAGAGTCAAGGCATATGAAGAATTGAAAAATTCCTTAACAAATGCCCCATTTCTTCTAATGCCAGATTGGAAACTACCCTTCAAACTGTACATTGATGCTTGTGGAGAAGGACTAGGTGCTGCACTTCACCAAACACAAATTATCAATGATAAACCAGTGGAAGGACCAATTTGTTTCATTTCAAGGCAAATAAAGCCAACAGAAGCAAGGTATGGAGCAAGCCAAATGGAATGCTTATGCCTAGTGTGGGCTTTTGAAAAACTGCGTTATTATTTGGATGGCACAGTATTTGATGTAATCACAGACTGTAATGCTGTGAAATCACTATTAAATATGAAGACTCCAAACAGACATATGCTGAGATGGCAAATTGCTATCCAGGAATATAGAGGAAATATGACTATTGTTCATAAATCTGGAAATATTCACAAAAATGCAGATGGTCTCAGCAGATGGGCTCTAGCAAATACCCCTGACAATCCAGCATGGGTACCACAAGAAGAGCACCATATAGAAGGAATATGTGTTACAGACATTAGCACAGAATTCTTTAACCAAGTTAAAGAAAGCTATAAGACAGACAAAAATTGCCATATCTTAAGCCAACTTCTAATGAAAGACTGCAAAGATCCATCACTTTCATCAAAACTAGATGAAATATGGAAAAAGGCATATGATGAAGGAAGATTTCACCTCCTTGATGGAATCCTTTACCATAGAACAAAGCACACATGTGTTATGGCCTTAACAGACAGAACACTAATAAACACTATTTTACATGAGTGTCATGATAGTGTTGCATCTGGACATCTCTCAGAAGATAGAACACTAGAGAGGGTGAAAACCTGCTCTTGGTGGCCAAATTGGAAGAAAGATGTTGCAGAGTACTGCCAAACCTGTGACAGATGTCAAAAAGCCAACAGAGCCACAGGAAAGAAATTTGGAATGATGATCCAAATCCAAGAACCAAAATCCCCATGGGAAATAGTTCATATGGATTGGGTAACAGCCTTACCTCCAGGAGGAGACAGGAGTTATAATGCATGCCTAGTGTTAGTTGACAGGTACAGTAAAACTCCCATGTTCTTACCATGTCATAAAGATGACACAGCTATGGACACAGCCATAATGATATGGAATAAAGTCATTAGCCACACAGGCTTATTCCAAAATATTATAAGTGACAGAGACCCAAGGTTCACTTCAGCATTATGGACAAATCTCCATAACTTGTTTGGGACAAAGTTATCATTCTCAACAGCTTATCATCCTCAAACTGATGGTTTAGCAGAAAGAATGATACAGACCCTAGAGGATATGATCAGAAGATTCTGTGCTTATGGGCTAGAATTCAAAGATTCTGATGGTTTTACCCATGATTGGTGTACACTAATACCAGCACTTGAATTGGCATATAAGACATCAATCCATTCTTCCACTGGCAAAACACCAGCAATGCTAGAAAAAGGTTGGAATCCAAGACTTCCTTATGATACCCTCAAAAAGGACTTAGTGGATATACATCCAACAGCAAGCAGTTTCAAAATAATGCTTGACAAAGCAAGACACCATGCAAACAGATGCATACAAGACTCTTTTAAATATGCAAAAGAAAGATGGGATAAAAGTCATAAGCCACCTGATTTCAAAATAGGGGACTTGGGTTTAGTATCAACCCTTAATTTCAATAACATAAAAGGCCCTAAGAAATTGAAAGATTCCTTTGCAGGACCATTCATGATAAAAGCACTTCATGGACCCAATGCTGTGCAATTAGAACTCACAGGTGAACTAATGAACAAACACCCAACTTTCCCTGTAAGTCTGATAAAACCTTGCAGCTCAAGTGACAAGGAGTTATTTCCACTAAGAAATAAACCCCCACTTGAGATTCCCCCCTTGGAAGAAGGAGAGGAAAAGAAAATAGTAAAAGTCCTTAAAGAAAGAAGGACAAGAAACAAAAAAGAAAGGGAATACCTTGTAAGGTATAGAAATTCAACTCAAGAAGATGAATGGCTACTTGAGAAAGACATAACAAATGCTGATAAACTACTAAGAAGGTTCAGACATGAAAGAAAACCTGAGAAATAAAAAGTTAAGCATTATTGAGCTTCAAGACTAACAAAGTCTATTGAAGAGGTAGGACAGTGGATGATACCCTAATCATACATATCAGATTGTGGTACAATCTTTTTTGGTGGTAGGGAATGTGAGCCTTTGAGATATGACCACATACCCAATAAGGTCACAAAAAAGATTAAGAATAATTATACCTTTAATATAATTATATTAAAATTACTTAGAATAATTATACATTAAAAATAATTACTTAAATATACAAAAATACCATAAATTGGTACAAAAATTGGTTTAACTTAAAAACCAATGAATCAAAATGTGAAATAAATTACACCATTGGATTCCTCATGGAAAAATACACATATACCATTTTTATGGCATATCTGTAAAGCCATTATTTAATGAATTATAAGGTATAATACCTTATAAAAGCCAGAAAACCTTATTTATCTCAGGAACTAATGAAACAACATGTGAAATAAATTGTACCAGTGGATTCCCCACCAAATTCTACACATAAAACAATTAATAAGCTAATTTCCAAAGTCAATACTTAAGGAATTATCCTGAATATATGCACTTTTTTGGTCAACGCATATATTCAAGGATCATAGCTAATATCTTCTAAACTATACATGATAGAATGATGAACCAAACATAAAGTTACCACGTAATTACTGTAAGAACACAGATATGAACTTGATTTTACAAATTATAAACAAGGTTAAAACTTATGATGAAATATTGATAAAAATCAACAGAGCTGTTGACCACTTTGTTGTGAAAGTGGTCCAAACTTAAAAAAAAGTATACAGTTGGATTCTACTAGTTCATTCGTAAAGAATGATTTAATTTTTATTATTAAATTCAGGGTATAACCCCCTGAAATCAAGGTTTGAAGTTTAAAATATTGAATTTCGACAGAAAAGATGAGTTACAATAAAAATCATCAAAATTAGAGTTTTGATGATGTAATGAAAATCTCTTGGCAGCATAATAAGGTTATGCCAGGCTATTAGAATCCACTCTTTGAATTGCTGTAGCGTGTAAATCTTAAAAGTTATTGAAGATCAAAGTTTGAGCTTAAATTGAGCAGTTATGATCACCTACTGTAACCTTAAATTAAGTTTAACAGTCTTAAGAGTGATAAAATTGGTGAATACTATTAGTTTATGATTAAAACTAATAAAATCCACGAAATTTGGGGTTCTGCCAAGCCTCTGATGTCATCAAACTTAGAGTTATAGTGATAACTCTAAATAATGATGTAATAATGATGTAATATGGTTTGATCATGATGTAATCACCCTCAAACCTTAAAATATTGATCAATTCCAGTGGATATGATCAGTAAACGTCTACTAGAAGCCTGTTGGACTCTAGGAGGGAGGTATTTACTATAAATAGAGCTCTTTTTACTCTATTTTCCCCTCAGACGCATCTAAAACATTAAATCAATTAAATCAAAAGGTAATTTCTTTATTCTTTATATATAAAAACATTATATTATTGAAGACCAAAGACCACCCTTCTATAATCATTTATTTTGACGTGATTAAATCATTTATTTAATTGTTTTTGTTAAAAATCTCTCTAAAAACTCATTTCCCCGTAAAAATCCAAATAATTTGTAATTTTCTTTATTTTTATTGTAAATACAATTTGAAAGAGTTGTATTTATATTTTTTGGCGTAAAATACTTCAAAATTATTATATTAAGTGTTAAAAGTAGGTTATTTTCTCTTATTATAATATTTTCTCTATTATTACTCTCTTAAAATTCTTTAATTAATATAAATAGTATTTATATTAATTCATAACTTTAATATTAGTAATATTATTGTTATTAATTGTTTTTTATTAATAAAAAACAATTTTCTAAGCCTTTATTATTTGTTGGTAACAATAATAAAGAGCTTTTTAATATATTAATTATTTTATATTAATATATTTATTTATTATATTATATTTTCATAATATAAATTATATTATTATATTTATTTAATAATATAATTATTTTACGCCATAATAATAATAATTATTTATTATTATTATATTTTTAATCTTATTCATTCAATTTATAAGGACATTCAGAGTACAATAAGTAATAAATTAGTAATTTTTACTTATTGTTTCATAGTCAAAACTTACATTTATAATAATAATTAAATTTATTTTTTTTATATAATTATTTTTAATAATTATATTTGAATTTGTGGTTATAATATCTCATTATATTATATTTTTCTACTGAGGACAGTCATAGTACTCTTGATATTGTTACTATTATCAAGAGTTTCATAGACAAACCTTACAAATACCAAGAGGAAACACCACTAGAAAGCCAGGACCTACATTTACAAACAGGCATTCCACAAGACGCTTCAAACAAAAACTTGTGTAAACACACACAAGATGCACAAGGATTCCTAGTCACACCAAATAAAAGAATGGCATACATACATTGGACAGCCACAAAGATGGCTGTATTAATAGACAATGCTCAACACCCATTGATCATTGACAGTGGAGCTCACTTCTCAATAATGGCCAGAAATTATCTGGATCATCACCTCCCAAATTGGTAGAAACAACTCTTGCCAAGCAAGGAAAAGAACTTCAAAATTGCATCAGGCAAGATGACTTTCATTAGGACAATTATTAAAGAGATAATTATACCCCATAGGAAAGGTAATATCAGACTCAGCCAAGAGTTTGTTGTACTTAAAGATGCCCACATAAAAGGGATTTTACTGGGAACAGACTACCAGAGGATGTATGGCATTGATATTTACAATGGTAAAAATAGGCATATTACTATTGGTAAAAACAAGGAAAAGAAATTCTCACTTGACATATACCATATGTCTTCCCATGAACCTCTAGAAATATTACTGATTGAGTTCAGGGAGGGCCAATTCAGCACTACCCTCAGCAGTAACCAGAAACTCAGGTTACTGAAGATGCTGAGAAAAAATAGACCAGCATTTGCACTTGGTGAAGAACCATTAGGAAAAATCAGAGGCCATGATATAGAATTATATCTGGATGTGAAAAGGCCCTATCCACCCATGCTGAGAAGACCTCCATACCCAGAAAGTCTGGAAAATAGGAAGGAAATTCAGAAACACATCAATGAACTCCTAGAAATGGAGGTCATCAGGAAGATAGGACACAATGAAATAGTGAAAATCACCACTGCTGTCCTTTTCACCTGGCATGAAGGCAAATCTAGGTTGTGTGGGGATTTCAGAGCCCTTAAAAACTACACAAAAGCTGACAGGTACCCTATAGAAAGGACACCTCATGCCCTAGACAAACTGGCAAAAGCCAAATACATAACCAACATGGATTGTATGAAAGGCTTACACCAGAATGAGGTTGAACCAAACTCCATGAAACTACTCAGAATCATATGCCATATGGGCCTATATGAGTACACAAGGATGCCACTTGGCATCAAAAATGCACCAGCCCACTTGCAGAGGATGATGGACACAATATTTCAAGAAGAGATATTGGAAGGCTGGATGGTAGTATATATTGATTACAGCATTATATACTCAGAGACAAGGGAAGACCATGTGCAGTACATAGACAGAGTACTAAGTAAGTGCACATCCATGAATCTGAAAATTTCACTTAAAAAGTGCTGTTTTGGGCAACAAGAATTGCTTGCACTGGGACACAAAGTCTCAGGCCTTAGTCTGGCCATAGACCAGAACAAATTAGCAGCACTACAGCTAAACCCTGTACCAAAGAACATCCAAGAGATGCAATATTTCCTTGGGTTTGCTAGCTACTACAGAAACCAAATCATTAATTTTGCCCACATAACTAGTAGTCTATACAAGGTATGTTCAAAAGATGAAGTTTTTGAAATTACAAATGAAAGGATGGATGCATATAAGAGAATAAAGAATGAGCTCATAAATGCACCTGTGCTCATCTTACCTGAATTTGAACTACCATTCAAGCTATACATAGATGAAGCATGTAGCCAAGGCTTAGGGGCAGCCCCTCAGCAGAGGCAAATTGTACATGGTGAACCAAGAGAGGGAGTAATATGCTACATCTCTAGGAAGCTGAAAGATTCAAAAGCCAGGTATGGGGCCACCCAGACTGAATGGCTATGCTTAGTCTGGGCCCTGGAGAAACTCCAGTATTATTGTGGGGGTGCAGTTGTTGAAGTCTACACAGACTGCACAGCCTTGAAGTCCTTACTGAACATGAAGACTACCAATAGAAACATGCTGAGATGGCAAATAGCCATCCAGGAGTATAGAGCAAATATTACCATCATATACAAAGAAGGCAAAAGCCACACAAATTCAGATGGCCTCAGCAGATGGACACTGGACAATGTAAAAAACAATCCAGCCTATGACCCTGAAGTAGAAGCCAAGATTCCTATGCATTTCATGGACAGAAATAGGAGGAAGAGCTTTAGCCTTTCTGAATGGGCACCAGAAAGTGGTAACCCAGATAGTGGAGACACTGATTCAGAAGGAACATAAACTACCCTATTGGAAATAAGTTCCTCACAACTGCATAATGAATTTTTTAGTTCACTAATGAAGACATATCGCAAAGACAAACAGTGTGGCATACTGGTGCAACACCTTCAACAGTAGTACAGGAGCCCAGAACTGGAATCCCAGTTAGAGGAACCCTGGTTGAGGGACTATAAGGACAACAAGTTTTTCGTTATAGTTGGCCTGCTCTACCATAGAGAGAAACACACGAGTTCACTCACAGTAGTAGACAGGCACCATATATCCCTCATCCTGAAGGAATGCCATGACTGCCCCTATATGGGACACATGAGTGAAGACAGGACCAAGGAAAGTGTGGCAAGCACATCCTGGTGGCCCAAATGGGAAAAAGAGTTTAGTGAATATATCAACACTTGTGGAAGATGCCAGAAGGCAAATAGAAAACATGGTAAAGTATGGGATACTCCAACACATAGAAGAACCCAAACACCCATGGGAAACCATCAATACGGACTGGGCTACAGGACTTGTCCCAGCAGGCAAAGAAGACATCAATGCTTGCTTGATCATAGTTGATAGGTTCAGAAAGAGTGTGAGGTGCCTACCATGTCACAAGGAGGATACAGAAATGGATACTTCCTTGTTATTTTGGAATAACATAATATCCACCTATGGAGTCCCTAAAATTATCATTAGCTATAGGGACTCAAAATTCACATTAGAATTTTGGACCAACTTGCATGACATGCTTGGTACTAAACTTGAATTCTCCACAGCTTACCACCAACACACAGATGGTTTAGCTGAAAGGATGATACAAACAAGGCAGGACATCATCAGAAGATTCTTTGCATATGGCATGGAATACAAGGACCATGAAGGATACACCCATGATTGGGTTACCCTGTTACCAGCAGTCAAACTGGCTTAAAACACGAGCCAGCACCGCCACAGAGAAATCACCCCCCACTGGTAGAAAAAGGGTGGAACCCCCAATTGGCTGTGGATCACCTGAAGAAAAATCATGTGAGCCTCTGAGGTATTTTCATATACCCAAAAGACCACAAATAACAAAATAATATATAAATATAAATAAAATAAATTTATTTATATTATCAAAATGAAAATTTATATACAAATTAGAAGTGTAATTATAATTCAAAATAAAAATTACTTTAAATTTTAAAATTGTGAAAATGGGTTTTTACTTGAAAAAATTAAGTAAAACTGAATTTATAATAAAACTAAGATATTTTTGGTAAAATGTTACATAAGATATATTATAACCTTTTATCCAATAAATAAACATCAGAAAATTACTTCACCATTGGATTCCTCATAAAAAATGAGGTGGGGTCACCTCTGGGTAAAATCTATGTAACTCAACTCTAAATAAGCTTAAGTTAAGTTTTTTAGTATTTTCTGTACAAAAGTTGAAAATCCTCAAAACATTGATTTAATTCACACCACATGTGGTGTTAACCATCAATTTTTGTGTTAAAATTGAGGTGTTGTGTGTAGTTTAGAAGTTATGAGGAATTGAAGTATTTTCAATTGAAATGTCAAAATTTGCGCGTGTATTACATAAGTGAACTGTAATTTACATATGAGGTATCAATTATTACAGTTGTGTAATGTAAAACTCAATTGTATTGTATGTGTAAATTACAAGTGTATTACATGATGAGGAATGAAAGAAAAAAGAAATTGGAAAGATTAATTCTGGGGGGAAAGGGAATCTAGCTCCAAGGGCAAGCCAGACCCCCAAAATCATTGCTGACAGGCGTGGGATGTCAAAAGTCATGCAAAGGTTCATCACTTTTGGGCTGGAATTGAGTCACAGGGTCTGTGACTCAATTGATGATGAGGTTTTGATACAGTCCAGGGCAGTTTCAACTGTTGCCACGAGGGTAAAACTACCCTCAAGTTAAAACAATATTATTGAAAACAGTTTTAACTGGTTTCTACGTCTCTTACACACATTCTGATGTGTTTTGACGGCTCTAGACCAGGTATCACTATAGTAATGGCTGATTTAAGGGTCTAAAATGGCCAAAACCAGCCCTTTTTTAACCTAAACCAGGGTTAAATTATGCCATAATTGGATTTTCTGTTTTCAGAGTGTTTCCTACGACTGACAAGAGTAAGTTTTACTTTTGGAGTAAGAAAATTGATGGCTATAAAAGAGTGTCTTCTTTCCCCCACTTCTCTCTTCATATTAGAATCTTTTCCTTTTATAATTAGTTTAAACAGTGCTAAAACAATCAATAAAAGATTCCAACGACCCTTTTTAAATCATTTTGAACTTTTTAACCAAGTGAAAAAATCATTATAATCATTGTTTGTTACTCTTATAATCATTTTTACCCCTTGAACCACCCCAAAAGTGAATTAAAGCATCTTTCATCAATGTTAGCTTTGTCACTTTGTTTCCAAATTCATTCTGGTCAATTTTGAGTGTGTTTTCTCATTAAATATCTTTTTAAAGACTTTTCTCTTTAATTAATCACTTGAAGTTCTTTGCTCAATTAATTCCAATTGAAATTGCTCTTGAAGAAATTTCTTTTTTAGCCTTAAATATCTCTTGTAGAGTGTTTTTGGATAATTTTTTTTTTGGTGAAACAACAAATCTTTATAATATTCTTGTTTTATACTGACAAAGGTAAGAAAATAAAATAGGTGTGTTTTCTATTAAAAACACTATTTCATACTATTTTAATCATTTTTACCTTATACAAATTTTGAGGACAGGAAAAGTACTTGATTTTTGATCAACGTTTCATATCCACACCTTACAAATCATCTGACTATCCACCCAACATCTAAAGACTTCCATGAAATGTAGAAGAGGGCTTGTGATACAGCTGTTAGTGGCATAGCGGAGGCAAAATAATACAATAAACAGAGGTGGGACGAAGCTCACATGGAACTTGACTGCAAAGAAGGGGACCAGGTATTAGTTTCCACACTCAGCTCAAAAATCTTCAGGGACCCAAGAAAATGAGATTCCCATTTGTAGGGCCCTTCACTATCACTAAGCAGTCAGGGAAAAATGCAGTGGAAGTCAAACTCACAGAGGGATTTTCTAGGAAACACCCAGTATTCCCAGTAAGTTTGGTCAAGCCATACTTCCAGACAGAGGAGGAGAAGTTTCCCCCAGGAAAAAGAATCCCACTCCACCAGAAATAGTGGAGGTGGAAGAATCCCTTCCCCTGTGAAGAAAATCATCAAGGCCAAGAAGATAAGGCTGAATGGTACAGACCAGAGACAGTACTTGGTCAGCTTTAAAAACCAGACAGCAGATACAGACAAATGATTGGCAGAAGATGCCATACCAGATGGGAACCTTCATCTGAAAAGATTCAGGGCCTCTAGGAGGACTGAAAAGTCTCATCAATGATGAGCCTTTCTTAGAGGGAAGGTATGTCAGCCTGTGACTCAAATCCAGAGCACAAGCATGACAGCCAAATACTATCAACCACTGGTAAAGCCAAGATACCACCAAACATATAACTGAGCCAAACAAGCTGAAAAATGGTCAAAAGAAAAAGGAAACCCACCTCTTCCCAAATATACAAGTCCCACCATCATAGGACAAGGAATAACAAAGTGATTCAAGTTGTTGCTGAGCATAAACCTTATTTCTCACCTCTCATCTGAAATCGAGAGGAAGAGGCTTAATCCCATCAAATGGGTATTAAAAATGAAGCTTTAAGTCAGGACTATCCAATGGTACTAAGAAAATTGAGCTGGCATCAGAATTCCTGAATTTATGACCAAAATTAAGTCAAATAAGGGGGAATTAAATATTCACCTCTCATTTAACTTCTACAGCTTTAGTGTGAGATACCTCAGGTGGGGTATTTTTTAAGAAAAGTACAATAAGGGCTATCTGATGGTTCCATCCATTTCCCCATATCTCATTTGGAACAAAAGTTATGGGGAAAACAAATTTCATACAGATTTTAAGCAAATCATACATATGTACAAAATACCTTGTACATGAAATACATTTGCCATATTCAATGTTAGCCATATTAAATATGGTGCCATTAGGTAGAACAAATCCAGGGCTACAAAATAAACCAACTTTGAGCTTGATATTGCAAAAACCAACAAAGGTATGGCAGTTCCAAGGTCAAAATCCCACAGTTACACCAATACAGACTTACTGTGGGATATTATCCCATCACTATGATTATAAGGTTTCAAACAGAAAAAGAAGCCTTTTAATACTTCAATAACTCATAGTTTGGTCAATACTGGGGTCCAGTACAGGTTATGTACAGCATTCTACATGTCATACATGTCAGAAGAGGGCTATGTGGTCCCCAAATGAAACTTTTCACCCTGTTTTGGTGAAAACTTCCCAGATGTGGTTTCAAAGCCACATCTGAGCACAATAAAGGATATACAGGCCTTGTGAAAACCACAAGCCAGTCCTTGGAAGCAAAAAATCTTTACTTCCTCTATGTGGAAAGGTCTAGTAGCCTTTTTCACCCAATTCTAGGATAAAAAGGGACCTTTTCTCCACCAGAAAAGGTTTTCTCATCCTGCTCTTGAATTCCTACATAGTAAAACTTTCAAAAACAGTTATAATATTGGAAAATAATCAGGTTATACTAGAAATTTTAGCATTGTAGTTCTTATTATAGTAAACCAACTGGTAAGACTGCACCCAGGGCTTTCAGCAGCGTTCACAACCACTATTGTATAATATTAAAGCCCTCATTACGCCATTTTATACTTTTATCATCTATAATAAAACCACTTTTCAATTTATTTTACCATGTCAAAGTCATAGTTAAAGTTGTACATAGCCTTATTACATCTTCATCATAGACTCAGCCTGACATCCTTCAACAGAAATACAGGAGCCCAGAACTGGACTCCGAGTTAGACAAACTCTGGTTGAGGGAATATAAGGATAACAAGTTTTTCCTTATAGATGTATGGATCTCTCACAGAGAGAAGCATAAAAGCTCCCTCACAGTGATAGAAAGCGGCTACATATACCTGATCCTGCAAGAATGTCATGACTGCCCCTATATGGGACACAGGAGTGAAGACAGAACCAGAGAGAGGGTAGCAAGCACAGTTTGGTGGCCCAAATGAGAACAAGAGTTGAGCTAATATATCAACATTTGTGAAAGATTCCAAAAGGCAAATGGAAAGCATGGGAATAAATATGGACTACTTCAATACATACAAGCACCTAAGCACCCATGGAAAACCATCAAAATGTATTGAGTCACAGGAATAGTTCCAGGAGGCCAAGAAAACTTTAATGCCTGCCTGGTCATATTTGATAGGTATAGTAGAGGTGACACATGCCTACCATGTCATATGGAGGACAGAGCTATGGATACAGCCATGTTATTCTAGAATAACATCATATCCACAGGTGGATTCCCAAAAGTCATAATGAGTGATAGGGACACAAAATTCACATTAGAAAATTGGACCAATATCTATGAAATGCTTGGAACAAAACTTGCATTTTCTACAGCTTACCGTCCACAGAAAGATGGTTTTTCTGAAGGGATGATCCAAAAAATGGAGGACATCATCAGAAGATTCTGTGCATATTGCACAGAATATATGGACCATGAAGGGTACACCAATTACTGGGTCACACTCCTTCCAGCAATCCAACAGGCTTACAACACCAGTCAGTTATGCCATGTTCAATTTTTGTTATTCAGATATATGATTTTCTCAAAATCTTTATGGCACTTACTTGTCCCATAACGGTTGTTCTAGATGAGATATGGAAAAATGGGTGACACCATCAGATAGCCATGATTGTTCTCTTTGAAAAAGGAGCCCACTTTAAGTATCTCACACTAAAACTGTAGAGGTTAGATGAGGGTTGAATATTGTATTCACCCTCATTTGACCTTATTTTGGCCATAACTTCTGTAGTTTTGATGCTAGCTCAGTTTGGCTAGTACCATTAGATAGCCCTGACCTAGAGGTTCAATTTGATTATCTGTTTGCTGGGTTTAAGCCTCATCCTCTGGGCGTAGATGAGAGGTAAAAATTAAGGTTTATGCTCAGCAACTCCTTTGAGCAGGAATAACTTTCTTATTCTTTGTCCTATGGTTATTGGACTTGTATATTTGATAACAAGTGAGTTTCCTTTTTCTTTTGATACCTTTTGTTCTGGTTTGGCTCAGCCCCATGTTTTGGTGGTATTTTGCTCTGCCATGGGTTTATGGTGTTTGGCTGTCATAGTTGTAGTCTGGTTGTGAGTCACATGCTGACACTCAAGGCAAGCTATACTATTGCCCACGGGCTTTAGAAGTGAAAACAGGACTCTGTTTGAAGTAAAGTGATTGCAATTATTGATTATGCCAATCATATGACTTTCCATTGTCAGAGAAACAATATTGGGATTTAGGCTCATTGCTAAACACCTCTTGAAGCCTTCTTCATGAGATTTAACTCCAAGGCACACCTTGGCCATTTAATACCATTGTGTTTTGCAAAATGTTGACAATCCATGAGAGACATCATTTTCATCAGAACAAATCTCAAATTGCTTGCTCCAAAAATTTGACAATCCAAATAAATAAACTATTATTTTATTGATAGTGAATGTTTCAAGCATTAATAAATGTGTTGTGATGTTTTTGGAAATCAAGTTGAGGAGGTGCAAGATGCCAAGCACCTTTAGAGTATGTGGATAATCCCTTGAAATAAGTGACTATAATAGAAGAGGATTAGCTAATTTTCATTGGGCTTTCAATGAGATTTTTGTAGCTACCTGGAATTTAACCATAACTGAAGTGAAATCGGTCACAACAGCTGAGATTCTTTTAGAATTGATATTTTTTGATTCAAGAATTTCTTTGACAGTCTTGAAAATGTTTTCCAAGGTATTTTGCATTCAATTAAGGTTGAGAATATTGATGAAGTGGCGAAATTATTTTACTTGCAAAAGAAGCATGGCATAAATGCTAATTCCTGATATCTCAGTACAGACATCCATTGAGAGGGTGAGTTTATTGTGCCCATTGAGGTCGTGCAATAGGGATACTTCATGCTTGGCATGAAGTCTAGGTAAAAAGTTGTCAGAGATCTCATGGCAATTCAAAAGCATAAATGGTGATTGCACAAGCTCTTCTTGATAATGTTGGAAAAAATGGATTTTCAACAAATTGAAAGGGGATATGGGATGTGATGAGGGCCTTGACAAGTAGCTCATGTAAGTGATGAGTTTTTTCTTTTGAAATGGGCTGGAAATACAAAAATGTTGCGGTTTCAGAACATGGCCTTTTGGAGGGAATTCTAAGCGTGATTTAGGGTTCCCTCGACTCTTCAAAGCACAGGATTTACCATCATTATTAAGGTTGTGTTCTGAATGGGTCAGAATCGGGGCATTCAAAATTGCCTGTAAGTATTCTGATTTTTCAATTGGTGATATTGATCTTCAGGTGTCCTTTATGTGAACCATGAGATGATGTTGGCATTGTTGAGGGAAAACCTTTGAGCAGTAGGTGCATTTTGCTGTTCTTTGCCAAGAGGAAACTTGCAAAAACAAATTAGACATTAAGAATCCCCGCCAAAGTGGCCCATGATTTGAGGTAGGTTTCATCCATGCAGCAGAAGATTAAGAAATGGTGGAATAGGAATAATAGAAGGAAATATAACAAAAAAAGAGAAAGTTAAAAGTGCAAATAGTAAAGAAATAGATTATAGCAGGAGAGAAGATGAAATTGACCAAAAAAAATGGGAGGGAGGAATTGAGGAAACAATAACAAAGGTAAACGAATAGAGTATAGAAGGAGAGAAGATGACATTGACCAAAAAAATGGGAGGGAGGAATTGACGAAACAATAACTGAGTTTTGAAAACTTAGAAAATTTAAAGAACTTTTCTAAGCACACTAGAAATGACGTCAACCCTATTTTGGGGATAGTGGCAAAAAAGTGTGGTGCAGGGCGGCTCGTTGCCCACATGGCGTGCCAAGAGGTGCCTCGCCATCCACCTGACTCTGACCTCTTGCAAAAAGGAAGACACCTGAATATTCTGAAGCCTAATCGAATGATACCCAACATTATGTCAAACTATTAAAACCCTTTCAAGATCAATGAAAAATCTCTCCTCAGGGGAGATCCATCATTGACATTATTTCATTTACTGTTTTTTTTCTTATCTATCAGTTATGCTTGCTTTCATCTAAAAGGGGAGAGCCTTCATTGAGATTATTTTATTTACTGTTTTTTTCTTATCTATCAGGTGTGCTTGCTTTCAGCTAAAAGGGGATAGCCTTCATTGAGATTATTCTATTTATTTATTTATTTTCTTATCTATCAGGTATGCTTGCTTTCATCTAAAAGGGGGGATCAAATATATATTTATATATATATTGTTATCTTTGTAATTACTCATTATAATTAATAATTATCCAATATTACTTATAAATTAGAATTAAAATCATTTAATATATTATATATATATAAAAATATGTACTGAAAAAATAACAGATTATAATAAGCAATTACACAACTAACTCTCACTACCATGATGCAATTAGTAGTTGATAAGAATCTTAAGATTGCTATGATAATTATGAAACCAGTAGTTAATAATACTAAAACAGGCAGTAAGTAAATTATTATAAGTATTACAATTGATGTGAGTACAGAAATGGACCCAATGAGAATAAATGTATATATCTAATATTTAATTGTATAACCAACTGCAAATGATGTACCCAGTACTCTGATTCTATAGATCTCCGTCAGTTGGTTAAGCTATAAATAGAACAAAATAATTAAGCTATACCTATACTCCTCCAAACCAGTGTGTGCGAGTATCTACTAAGAAGTAAAAGATGGCCCTTACGAATTAGCCAATAATCAGTTCCCCATAGTTTCAAACGAACAAAAAAAAACCAACATTTGTTTTTTTGGAGTAGATGCGATAGCAGGATAAGGCCAAATTCACATGGTTTTGGGCAGCGCGGGTCCAATCTTTTATACCCGTTGTTTGGGTTTTGTCTTCCTACTCAGTCTTTGTCGTGATCATTTTTTCTTTTTCTCTTTTTCATTTTTTTTCATCCTTTTTGATTTCTAATCTAATCATATTTCCATTGATTGTACAATCACCACAATTCCCCCTCTTTCATCACGTACGACCAGTTGTTTTATCCCAAACTTACTTCTTTTATCATACCATTTATATCTTAGCTCAAAAAGATGAAGCAATACAAACATCATTTTGCTGGGATTTTTCCTGGAATATTCCTCTTCATCTTTTCACAATATCACAATAATCACGTGTTCCTTCTCATGAATGTCGCTGGAGCATTTGCCAATCAGACTACTATGATTTTTTTTTACTATGGAAATTTATTTTCTTTTTTATAAGAACAACACCATAAGTCTGAAATTAATCATAAAATTAATTTAACATATCTTTTCTTATGTCATATTTTCTTTTAAGCTAAAATATATTCTCTTATTAAAACCTCTCTCATCATCTCAACCCACTCCTCAAAGACCATTTATTTCATCATGGTAATCATTCAACAAAAATAACAATAAAATAAATTGGTTTCTCACTGGCTCAAACCACTCATTCTCATTATTTTCACCTTCAAATTCCATCCAACTTCATTCACAACCAAGAATGAAAGACTGAAAACGTTGATCCCAGGCGTCACACAAATTTTTGCCTTTATTTGTGGCAGTCATGTCCAACATGACTTCAATCATCTCTTTGAGATAACGACAATTTCCGAAATTGTAGAAGAGGTCAGAAAAACTATAATTAATAATATTCCTCTTGTCCAATATATTGTTATTTTCAAAAAAAAGGAATATAAAAAGCTGTTTAAATATGCTAACAAAGACAATTGTCTTTCTTTTCTCCAGTACCCAGTTGATCTGCCTCCCATACAAATCTATACTAACTGTGTTTGCGATATAGTAGTTCGTTTCTGTGGAATAAATAACGATGATCCCAAAGACATACAGCTGAGGGTTTTGGCTAAACCTTCAAGGCCTTATGCATTAGTAGCAAAGAACACCTATTCAATGAAGTTTAGAGTCGTCAGGAATCCTCTAGATTCAACCTACAGTGGCTATTACACTCCCAATCAACCAGCACTTCTTGGAGAAACGGAAAAGACTGAAGTTGACATGACCGACAAAATTGTTGTTGATGGGTTTGGATTGGTGGTTCAGAGACCTGAAATCAACACTGGTTCCAATGGCAATACTGACATTTCTTTGAGCTTCCAAATTTGTCATTTGGACTGGGATAATGAGGTACAGTTATCTATTTTATGAATTCAAATCCATTTATAAACAAAATTCTGACACTATTCACCTCTTCCTCAGACAAGACAACATGTTTTGTTTGATGTGAAGTACCTGGTGAAAAATAAGGAATACTCCTCAAACATTTTGGGTCTATTTCAAGCTGGGCAGGAATTCAGCGTATCAGGAGTACTGGTTGATTGGGAAGAAACAGATTCAATCTGAGTGGTATTGGTGAGTATCAGCTTTCTTTTATTTTATAATAATATATAATATATACGTAAGAGACAATGCTCAAATCAACAATTGACATGTTCAAATTTCAGGTTAACAATGTAAGTGTATCTTCTGACCACAAATCACTGAAAGAGATGCCAATTGGTCAAAGGTCTGATTTAGCTGTGCCTGGAGGGTAGGGCACAAGTATAAATTGTATATAACTCAACATTGATTGTAACAAATTGCTGTGTGAAAAGCTTACATTCCATAAAAATTAGAATCTCCCAAAAAACAGTAATTGTAATAGTATATTACAAAGCAGTTTAATATCAAACCCTAGCAATGAGGCCTCGAATAGTAGCAACACATCACAGTTGGCAAGTCAAGAATCTTGGGATTTTGTCAATACACAAAACATCAATCCCCTTAGCAATGCACTGAAATTATCAAGACGAGAACATTGCAATTATATCAATAACACATATAAAAACTGCAATGGTATTGCTATTAACATCGAAAATACCTCTGCTGTGGTTTCAACATATGAAAACAAACAAGGTGAGATATGTGAATCTGCTGAGGCCCCTTTCCAAAACA
The DNA here is from genome assembly GCA_023105745.1 of Austropuccinia psidii. Classification (NCBI taxonomy): domain Eukaryota; kingdom Fungi; phylum Basidiomycota; class Pucciniomycetes; order Pucciniales; family Sphaerophragmiaceae; genus Austropuccinia; species Austropuccinia psidii. The sequence continues at coordinate 6,502,565 of JALGQZ010000001.1, forward strand.
CATATGGAAAGAGGTGCAACCAGACAACCATCTTGAATGATTCCCGGAAACAAATCAAGTATGCAAATTCATAATAAGTCCCCTTAAAGCTTATCTTGCTTACATTCGTATCTCAGATTGAAGTAGAAAATATTTCTATCAATCTGCTTAAATATTATCCTTCCTATGTAGTTCCATCCTAGAATCAAAGTAGAAAACATCATTTTATTGCCTATATGTATCTGGAAAATCAATAATTTACATTTGAATATCTATTACCCCAACCCATTGCTTACCCTGCCTTAATAATGAAATCCAATATCCATTTATTGGCCTGGTTTTTTGCCCCTATCCCATATCTCTGCTTCTGAATGAGAAGATAATAATGTATATAATATAATGTAAAAAAAGATGAAAAAAAAGAAAATAAAAGTAAAAAACAATAAATTGTTTGCTTTTCAGTTCCAAAAATATTATATAAATATTAATAAAAACACATATAAAAAAAATTAAAAAAATTAAAAAATATAAATAAAAATACTAAATAAAAAAATAAAAGATTTGTTTTCTTTTCATTTTCATTCATAATAATAATACTAATATTAAAAGATTAAAAAATAATATATAATAAAAAATATATTTACTTCTCATTCCCATTCATAATAATGATAATAATAATAAAACAACAAAACCAAGGTTGAACTGAAAATCAATTGAAACAACACAATAATATTCTCTGAAACCTTGACTCAACCTGCTTGCTATATCTATATATATATAACATCACTATAGCAAATAAAAATACAGAATTACAATGGCAAGCAATCATACAACCCATGCATTGTTTCATCTTTTGCAGTTAGTCCTTATTCCACAGAAGCTAACTTACTCATATTTTCTCATTTTGTTGTAGCCGACTACTGTCTATTTAATCAGAATGATCCATGTGGGTCTTGCTGCGTCAAATTTATTGTATGATAATGAAAAATTATTAATTGAAGATAGTTTTGGGAAATTCCTCTCAAGATTGGCAAATGCGACAGCATATGCTCTTATTGTGGAGCCTTACATTGGCCTTTGGAAAGTGCTACTTCAAATTACCAGAAGCGAACCAATATTTACGCATACTTCTGCCAAAATGGTAATTTATCATTACCTTTAGAAAATATCAAATCAAATGACCTTGAACCATTTCTTCATCAAATATTTTACAATTCTGCAACAGGTATGTCTTGATTACCAAAGCAAAGTTGGAAATTTAAACTGATTATTATATCATTAGATGGCATAGAATTCCAAAATCACATCAGAACTTACAACAATGCACTGAGCTTTGCATATGTAAGAGGTTGCATTGATAAGTCAGTGCAGGGTAGAGGGTTTACGGTTACCTAGTTTCAGGGGAATTGCACAACATTGTTGGCTCACTGTTCCCAGAGCATGGTGAAGATCCAAAAATTTTGCAACTCTTTGTTGTTGGGGATTGTGAGCTTTTGAGATATGACCACATATCCAAAAAGGTCACAAGAAAAATTCTATAATAATTATACTTATAATAATTATCTTAAAACTAGTGAAAGTACTATAAATGGGTACAAACTCTGGATTAACTCAGAATCTAGTGAGAAAACATGTGAAAAAACCTACACCATTAAATTCCTCATTGTAAAATACTCATATGTAATTTTTATGGCATATCTGAAAAGTCAATGATTACTGAAGAATAAATAATGATACCCTAAAAAGGACACAGAAACTTATTTAAGTCAGAAACAAATGAAGCAAAATGTGGAATAAGTTGTACCATTGGAATATCCATAAGAAACCACACATAAAGCCATTATATGGCTATTTTCTAAAGTCAATACTTGAGGAATTAAGCTGAATATATGCACTTTTTTGGTCAATGCTTATATTCATTGTTTTTAGCTAATAACTCTTTAAATATACAAGATAGAGAGTTAAACCAAAAATGAAGTAACCACGTAATTCCTGTGAGAGCATAGATATGAGCTTTATCTTAAAAGCTATAAAAAAGGTTAAAAGTTGTAATGGTTTATTGAACAAAATCACTGGAGCTGTTGACCACTTTGTTGTGAAAGTGGTCCAAACTTAAGAAAAGGTATACAGTCAGATTCTACTAGCTCATATGTGAATAATGATGTAGTTTTTACCATAATATTCAAGGTATAACCCCTTGAAATCAAGCTTTGAAGTTTGAAATATTGAATTTTGACAGAAAAGATGAGTTACAAGAAAAATCATCACAAATAGAATTTTGATGATGTAATGTAATGCTCTTAGAATTTCAATAATGACATTCCATGCTATCTGAATTCACTCTCAGAATAGCTGTAGCGTGTATAACTTGAAAGTTATTAATGATCAAAGTTTAAGCTTAAATTTGATCATTTATGATCACTCACTGTAATCTTATTTTAAGTTTAACAGTTATGTAAGTGATCAAACTGGTGAATACTATCAAATTATGATTAATACTAATGAAATCCATGAGCTTTAGGCTTCTTCCAATCCTATCATTTCATCAAAATTAAAGTGATAGTGACAACTCTAAATAATGGCGTAATAATGAGATAAGATGTTTTGATCATGTTGTAATCATCACTACACCTTAAGATACTGATAGTTTCCAGTGGATACCTTCAGTACACGTCTACTAGAAGCCTACTGGACTCTAGAATGGAGGTATTTACTATAAATAGAGCTCTTTTTACTCTATTTTCCCCTCAGACACATCAAAACACTTAAAACAATTAAATCCAAAGATAAATCTTTTATTTTTTATACATAAATCTCTTATATTATCAAAGACAAAAACTTATCTTTATTATAATCATCATATTTGACATGATTACTCCAATTGTTTGTTTTTTGTTATAATTTTCTTAATAATCTCATTCCCACGTAAAATCAAGATAAATTGTAATTGCTCTTACTTTTATTTTTAAATACAATTTGAATAACTTTTATTTACATTATTTGGCGTAAATTCATTCAAAATGCTTATATTAAGTGTCAAAAGTAGGTTATTTTCTCTCATTCTAATAATTTCTCTTTATTATTACTATCAATAATTCTTTAATTAATATAAATAGTATTTATATTTTATATTAATATATAACCTTAATATTAGTGACAATATTGTTATTAACTGTTTCTTGTTAATAAAAAACAATTTTTTACACCGTTATTATTTGTTGGTAACAATAATAAAGTGCTTTTAGATATATTAATATATTTATTTATTATATTACTTTTTCTTAATATAAATTATATCATTATATTTATTTAATAATATAATTGTTTTTTCGGCCATAATTATAATAATTCTTTATTATTATAATCATTTCTTATCTTCTTTATCTTGAGAATAAGACATGCATTGTACAAAAATTAAAATATTAGTAATCTTTACTTATTGTTTCATAGTCAAACCTTAAATTTTGGGGCCTGGCCGTGATATTTACTTGAAATACTTTTCAAAAGATTCTAATTGGGTTTATCCATTAATAAAATGTATTTATAGCCACAATATTATATCATAAATTTATATTTCTTGTTTTTAAAAGCTATTGAGGCATATGGAAAGCAATTGTACTGTCTTAAACGCTGTTTTTTTCATCTCCTTAGACTTGCAAGAACTTTCTTTGAGTGACTCTAGTGATTAAAAGACATATTTTATACATTAAAAATAACCTTTTATTATAGATTAATTTGATAAAAGACTCATCTTAATTTTTATTTTATTCTTTAAAAATAAAAATATAAAAACCAAATAAAAAAGTTATTTTTATTCATTTTTTCATTCATTTCTTTATTCATTTTACTTATTCTGAGATATAAAAGCAATTTTAAATGTAAAATTGTCATATCTTACCAAACAATAACACCTTTTACAAAAGAATTATATTTATTTTTCTTTTTTTGTGTTTGAAGACAGTCCAACAGAGGACAATCAAACCACTGTTGAAAGATTGGTGGAAGAAACTTTCCCAAGTTCCCCAACACCAATTGTCATTAAGAAAAAGAAAGCTAAGAAATTATACTTTCCAGGACCCACTATTCAGGACTCTGAAGGTGAGTACCTCCTTTATAAACTACCATAAAAAGATATTCCTGTCCTGAAATCTTTTTACTTCTTATTTCTTAAATTATGACTACCAGAAGAGTCTCCCAATACTCCAGACAATCAGATTGAGCTGGACTCAGAGGTAGAATTGATCCCTCAAAAGGGAAAAGAAGGGCAAAATCCCCAGTGGAACAGAATCCACACAAGGAAGTGCCTTATCCCAAAGGCAAATCCCAGAAAGGCCCATGATATCAGAACCAGAGTTAAAACTAAGTATGAGTAACTCAAATAGGTATAAATCACACTCAGAGGGCGCAGATAGACACTTACATGAGCCAGTACAAACATTAATACACAATGTACAAAGACAAGGACTGGTAAATGGTGCCACAAACACACCAAGGAGTGATGAACTCCTGGCACATTCTCAAAAAATTCCTCAAAGAGGAGGAAATAGTGAGATACTCCGATGGGTGGAATCCACTATCATACAAACCTCAAATCACAAAGATCAAGGAGTACCATGCCAAAAAGAAGGAGGCAACCAAGGAAGAAGCCCCAGTAGCTTCTAGCCAAGCCCCAAGCCAACCTGCTTTGCAAGAAGGGAAGAAGAACAAGAAAAAGAACTGGAGAAAATCATATTCCCAAAGCTACAGGATTCCAAAAATCCAAAAAGATGCCCTTGACAATGTCTTCAACATGGCCATAACCTTGATGGAATTCAAGGACAAGGAACAAAGAATGAGACAACCTCATTTCCCAAAGAAATAACCTTTTCCCCAGATGTTGTAAATACTTTAACAGAAATTGAAAATAGTATTTTACCTCCAAAAGAAATTAAAAAGAGTTTATCATCCTTACAAGAAAGAAATGATAATTTATCTTCTTTAACAAAACGTGTTGTACAAAACAAAAAAGAAATTGACAACATTAAATTTATTGTTGAAAATAATAAACCAAAGGTTTTAATTGAAAATACTCAAAAATTAATACAAGGAGAACAGGAATTGTACAAATATATAAAAGATATCAAAGATGAAGCTTTTACAATCAATTATGACATGAGTATTGATAATCTTACAGAAAAATTCAACAAACTAAGTATTTCTGTAGAAAAATTTGAAGGAAAAACTTCATCACACCAAAACTTACTTCTAGACCATGTGGAAAAAAGTGAGGAAGCAAGAAGGAATTTAAGAGATTATATTCAAAGTGAAATAAGGCTTATTACTGAAAAAATGGATAAAATTAATGAGGCTAACCTAAATATGCCAAAGTTATCCACCCATTTTCTCACATAAGAAGCCCTGTTAAACCAAAAGAGGAAATAACAAATCCATTAATAACAGACTTGAGTCATCAAGATAATAACCAAGTCTTAATGAAAGAAGAACCTCAATTGAAGGAATGGACAAAATTCAAAGGAGAAGATAAGTATGACCATATGTCTTTTATTAATACAGTTGACATGTTACAAGAAGATTATGCCATACCAGATGAATTGATCACTGCCAGCTTACACCCACTGTTTGAGAAATCTGCAAAAATTTGGTATTATGGCATAAGGCAAACAAATGGCAAAAATATCTGGTCTTGGTGGAAACAAGAAGTAATCACCAAGTGGGCTAATGCTGCCTGGTGGTAAAAAATAGAAAATGTATTTGAAAATTCCTTCTTTGACCCAGACAAGGATAAACCTTTGACTTGGCTCTTAAAACAAGCTGAAAGATTAAAGGAATTGTACCCAGAAATGTCACAGAAAATGGTACACATGAAAATACTTAAGAAATTTGTAGGAGAATTGGAACATGCCCTGAGAAGCAGTTGTATAGAACCTTGATCCTCAGAGGAGTATTTTAATGCACTGGAAGACATAATTACAAGAACAAAAATTGGTAGAACTTGGAAGAAATTGGATACTAAAAGTCCAAATAAACCATTTATCAAAAAAGCTAAGCCAAGAGAAACTTTTAAACCCAATACATCTAACAGTAATGAGCAAAGAAAGTGCCACAAATGTGGAGGTATCGGACACCTAGCCAATAATTGCCTCAAAAAAAGAAAAAATTAATGAAATTGTGGAAACAGAAGACCACAATGATAAAGATGAAGAATCTGATTCTGAAAAGAACACTGAAGGATTGGAAACTTCTGAAAGTGATTAAATTAATATAATTAATGCAAAAATTAATAATATTGATTTAATATGTGAAGTACTAGATATCAATTCAAACTTACCACAAGTTGGAACATCTGAAACAAGAGTGACAAACATACAAGATGCCAAATTGTATAGAACCAAACAAGCAAAAGGAATGGGATATACAGCAGGAAAATCAAGTATAAGTATTTTCATTGTGGAAAACCAAGAGGAAAAAGTAAAATTAGCTACAGGAGCATATTGTACCTGTGTTGGTAAGAGTTATTTTGAAACAATTGAATCAGGTTGGGAAGGAAAACTTATACCAATACAAGGAGTAAAATTTAATAGTGCAAGTGAAAGGATGAAGCCCCTAGGAATAATTTACTTAACACTCATTTTCGCCCATCCTTCACAATGTATCAGATTGAAAGTAGAGCTTGTAGTAATGAACAATGGTGCTAGTAACCATTTTATACTTGGAAATCACTACTTGTCAATTTATGGCATAGATATCTCTAACCAAAAAGATATATATTTCACCATAGGGGACAATAAAAGACCAAAATTTGCCTTATTCAATAACAAAAGACAAATTCCAGTCATTAATAATGAATAAAAAAGCCCAGAAAAGGAAATCTTTATAAATGAACAACTAAAAGAGGTAGAATTCAATCATTAAGTAACAGAAAAAATGAAAGAAAAATTGATTGACCTCTTATTTAAATATAAAACTGCCTTTGCAACTGACAAGGAGCCACTAGGTGCCATAATATGACATGAGGTAGAAATAATCCTTCATTTAGAGAAACCTTATCCACCTCTATTAAGAAGACCAGCTTATCCAGCCAGCCCAAGAGCTAGAGAAGCTTAAGAGGTACACATTAAAGAATTAATGGACCTTGGAGTATTAAGGAAAGTAGGACATAATGAACAGGTATAGGTCACTAAACCTGTCATTATAGCCTAGTATAATGGAAAATCAAGGATGGTAGGGGGCTTTAGACCTCTAAAAACCTATACTATCCCTGACAGATATCCAATACCCAGAATTCATGAGACATTAACACAATTATCTCAGGCTAAGTTCAACACAGCCATGAATTCTCTAATGGGTTTTCATCAAAATGTCTTAAAAGACAATTCCAAAGAGCTACTGAGGATAATAGTCCACTGTGGAATTTGTGAATCTATAAGAATGCCATTTGGTATAAAAAATGCACCTTCTCATTATCAAAGAATGATGAATACCATATTTCCTGAAGAATTGTCAGAAGGATGGTTAATCATCTATATTGATGATATTATAGTTTGCTCAGAAAATTGGGATAGTCACTTAACAAGACTAGAAAGAGTATTGCAAAAGATAGTAAAACTAAACATGAAAATTTCCTTGAAAAAGTGCTATTTTGCATACAGTGCACTGAAAGCACTGGGACATGTTGTATCTAGACTAAGTTTGGGAATAGATAAAAACAAAGTAGCAGCAGTATTATTGAATCCAAGTCCCCAAACCAAAAAATAAATGCCATCATTTCTAGGATTTGGTGGTTATTACAGAGAGCTTATAAAAGATTTTGAAAGAATTTATAAGTCCTTATATAAGCTATGTGACCAACAAACAGTCTATGAAATGACTGAAGAAAGAGTGAAGGCATATGAGTAGTTGAAAAATTCCTTAACAAATGCCCCATTTCCTCTAATCCCAGATTGAAAGCTACCCTTTAAGCTATAAATTGATGCTTGTGAAGAAGGACTAGGTGCTGTACTACACCAGACACAAATCATCAATGACAAAGGTGTTGAAGGACCAATTTGCTTCATTTCAAGACAAATAAATCCAATAGAAGCAAGGTAAGGAGCAATCCAAATGGAATGCCTCTTCTTAGTGTGGTCTTTGGAAAAATTACACTATTATTTGGATGGAACAGTGTTTGATGTAATTACAGATTGCAATTCTGTAGAATATTTCTTAAACATGAGAATTCCAAATAGACATGTTTTAAGATGGCAAATTGCCATCCAAAAATATAGACGAAATATGAATATAGCTCATAAATCTGTCCATATTCATGAAAATGCTGATGGTCTTAGCAGATGGGCTCTCACAAATACACCTGAAAATTCAGCATGGGTACCACAGGAAGAGCACCCTCTAGAAGTAATATGTGCTATAGATATAGGCACATAATTCTTTAACAAAGCCAAAGAAAGCTATAAAATGGACAAAAGCTGCCATATCTTATGCCAACTTCTAATGAAAGACTGTAAAGACCCATCAATTTCATCAAAACTAGATGAAATATGGAAAAAGCATATGATGAAGGAAGATTCCACCGCTTTGATGGAATCCTCTAGCATACAACTAAACATAAATGTGTTATGGCTTTAACATATTGAACTCTGATAAACACTATAATACATGAATTTCATGCTAGTGTTGCATCTGGAAATCTCTCAGAAGATAGAACACTAGAGAGGGTAAAAAACTGCTCTTGGTGGCCAAATTGGAATAAAAATGTTTCAGAATAATTCCAAACCTGTGAAAGATACCAGAAAGCAAACAGAGCCACAGGAAAGAAATCTGGAATGATCATCCAAATCCAGGAACCAATTTCACTTGGGAAATGGCTCACAAGGATTGGGTAACAGCCTTACCTCCAGGAGGAGACAGAAGTTAAAATGCTGTCACAGGGGCTCTTCTAAATGAAGAGGACCTGGCACTCAGTAAATAGACTTGCTTACGGAGGGCTCAAAATAAATACTCAATTTGTAAGAGTAATTAGATAAGAGAAATAATTTCCTAGTCATAAAATAATAAGAATTAAAAGATATGAGAGAAAAAAAAGCAACAATAAAGCACAAACCACAAATAATCCTGCACCACTGTTTCAACCTGTTCAGAAAAGAGAAATGGATTAATAAAAGATATGGGCACCAGGACTCTACTGAACAGGTGAGGGGAGGCAAACACCAACTTAATAGTTAATAAAATAATATTAAATAATAAATCCAATATTTCAATTAACTGGGGGAAAACCCCCAGGTGGATGAAAGGGGGCTGGTATATGTGAAAAAGTGCCAGCCTGGAGTTTGAGTGTTGAGAAACCACAATTGTATGATTGAAGAACCTGTATTTGAGATGTGAAAATGTATTGGTGTATAAAATACAGTTATTTGAATCAATACAGGTGTATGCACCTGTATTTGGTTTCTGCCTGTAATAAGCGGTATTGAGGTTTGAAGCTGTATTTGGTGAATCTTCCATGAAACCCCTTAGTTATTAGGTGTTGGAAGATTTTCCCTTAGTAATGAATGGTAATACCCTGCCTCTCTCCATGGCTGTGACATTATCCCCCTCTTGAAAGTTATGAGCTCTGAGCACCATAAAAGTAGTCAATCTTGATGAGGTCAAGTGAACTTTCTTCCCAACAATTACCCAATTTTCATCAATAATATTCTCAAAATCCTTCATCTTCACAACTTGTAGGTCCTTCTTCCTTGACTCAATTCTGATTCCTCTTCCCTTCTTTGAAAATTTTCTCTTAATATCTTGAGCTTCTGACACAATTGAGTCCAAAATGATGAAACAACTAATGAACCTCTATCACTAACAATACTTATTTGAACACCATGTTTGAAAAAGACATCACTAATAAAGATTTGAGCTGCGTCCAAAGCAGTGATTGTTGAATAAGTTGGAATAAATATTGCAATCTTTGAAAATCTGTCTACAACTACTAAAATTGAATTAAAGTTGCTTGACAGAGGCAATTGAGTGATAAAGTCTCTTGATAATGAGTTCCAAGGCCCAGATGGGATTTGAAGAGGATTGAGTATTCCAAAATTCTTACGGTGAATGTTTTTGTTTCTTGAACATTGCTGACATGAGGACACATAGTCCTTGATAATTGGATTCATGCCAGTCCAATAAAAATCCCTCTTTATGAGCTTGAGGGTCTTCTCCTGGCCTGGGTGGCCAGCCAAAGGTGAGTCATGACGCTTTTGAAGGATATCCAATTAAAGTTCATGATTTCTTGAGATGCCTACTCTATCTTTGAATAATAACAATTTGGCTTGAGCTTCAAGAGTATAATGTGAGACTGATTCACCTCTTGCTAATTTCTTGAGAGTTTCCTTATAATCTTTGTCTTGCCATACTGCTTTTGGAATTTGATCAACTAAATCTGAGAAAACTTCAACTTTGATTGAGAATATTCTTGACTCTTTAATTTCATTTTGCTTGAGAACTTGATGAAAGTTTTGAGGATTCTTGCTGATGATGTCCACCCCCCTCTCTGGGTACATGCTGTCCCAATGTGACAAGAAATCTGGTAAAGTGGCCAGTCTGCCTGGGCGGTAAGTGATAGAAAAGTGAAATTCAGAGCCAAACTCTGCCCAACAGGCTTGACAGCAAGTAAGGACTTTGGAAGACATGAAATATTGAAGGGAAGAGGGGTCTTTCAAGACTTCAAAGGAATCAGAAAGAGAAAGAAGAAAGGCTCTCCAGCACTTGAGAGCCCAAACTATGCAAAGGAGTTCCTTGTAATGAATTTCATAGTTGAGCCCATCAGGGAGGAGCTTGCAACTATCAAATGAAATGGGATGCTTTCCTGAGTCATTCACCTGACTCAGTAAAGCACCCAAGGCATAATCATTGTAAGATGTGACTATGAAACTTATGATAATATTACTATTAATCAACAGTACTATGTCTGTTCTTATGAAATATAATAATAAAAAAATTATTATAACCACAATTAAATAATTATAAAATTATTTCTTTCACTTGTTATACACTACTAGTGATTATAACAGTGAGCAGTAATTGTCTACAAGAATCAATTACAAGAAGATTTTAAGAATAAAAACTTCTTTTATTAAAATAATAAAATTATTTTAATATATAATTATCTTTTGCAAGAATAATTATAAAGATAATTCTTGAAGAAAACTAATTTTAGAGAAAAACTTTAAAAATTAAATATAAATGACTCACTAATATTCCAAAGAACTTATTGAAAGATAAGAGTAGAGAAATTTGACGTAGAATTGTGGATTTAAGGAATCAAGATGATTTATAACAGTATTACAACAATATATAGTTGGATTCTATGATTTCACGTCTTTCTGATTGATTCTGAAAGATTTAAAACACTTAAGAATAGCTGAACTAATACTTACTTGTTGGTAATAATGATTTAATAAATTTATAAGATGATGATATGAAAAAAACAGCAAGAGGAGGCCTCTTTTAAGTCTAAGACAGCTCACAGAGGCGTGCCATGGAGCAAACTGAAAAAACAGTGAGTGAGAAAACAATAAACCCTTTTGGTTTATTGATTGCATCATTATTTGTCACGTAACATTATCATAATTACTTATTTGATGCTTTTACGTGACTACCAACCCCAATATGGTTAAGAATAAAAGGAGTAACACTTGTAAATCTTCTTTTATTCTAAAATAATCATTGATTTCTCAAAGCTATCAATGTTATTGCCAATTTCATCACAGGTTGTAATTACTGTGAATTTTTGAAGATTCAGTGTTTCACGTAGAATAGCCAAAAATGGACTGTAGGTAAAACTTTTAATTTTACTAGTAAAACTGTAATTCTTTTTGGTTGTACCATAGATAATACAGTTCTCCTTTAGTCCTGAAAGTTTCAGAAAGATTCATTAAGAATTGTATGTTTAATGAATTTTTGAAGTTTTTACCTCATTTCTACGTAGAATTGCAAATAGCAGTGTTTTTCTGGTTGCTATGAGGTAAATCAATGAATATGAGTCCCAAAAGGGTTTTAATTACTCTTTTGGGGTTTATCCATGGAAAGTCATTAGTAATTGACATGGTTACAGGAGTGTAAGTAGCTCATTACCTCCTTGGCACGTCAAAATAGCAGGTTATTTGCTATTTTCTTATGATTTACAGTATATGTAACTTGGTAACCAAGTTCCCAAAGAGGTTTAGTTTACCAATTGGGCTAAGATGAGCCATGGAACCAAGCTTTGGAGCTATCCACGCCTCTGGGGCCTCAGAAGTTGGGTACCCTGGCTCTCTTTGATGTCTTTTGTCCCCCTTGCCTATTTTTCACGTCAAAATAGAAATTTAAGCTTCAAGTGAGATATCCACTATGGGTGTACCAAAAGTGCATGTAAGAATACCATAATATTAAGTGCTCAAAACATGCATAACACTATTCTTAGTGTATATGTAACATGGGATTTCTCACATTCCCATTATTTTGGCGTGAAATTAAGAAAAACAAAACTTTTCACGGATCTTTTATGTGGTATTGATGATGTGGTGTTGAAGTATTTTCCATTTTACCACCTCAAAGAGTTAATTTGAGCTTATTCACTCTATGGAGTTACCCTAGGTGAATTTTTGTGTAGAATCCAAATCTGGCCTTAAATCTATGGATTTACTTACTCAATAAAAAGTTATTCAACTTTTCTGAAATCAAAAATAATGAAATTTGAATATATGCATGACTTATGAGGTATGCATTATTCAGAATTTATTTTTAAGATAATTGTGGCCTATTTGGGTATGTAAAATATACCTCAAGGCTCACAATCATAAGCATCAGTCTCTACAATAGTTTGTAGAGAAGTATTGAAGTGGGATAGGATAGGAGCAGTGGTGAAAGCTTCTTTGAGTATTTGAAACTGACTAAGAGCTTCCTCATTGAAGATGAATGGAGAATCTTTTTTAATGAGGGAAGTGAGAGCAGAGATTTCTTTGGAATAATTTTTAATGAAACAATGAGAGAAGTTGGCAAAGCCAAGAAAAGATTGGAGTGCTTTGATGTTCTTTGGCTGAGGCCAATTGAGTATTTGCTGAGCTTTGGAAGAATCCATCCTGAGGCCTTCACTTGAAACAACATAGCCCAAGTATTCCACACTTGAGGCATTGAATACACAATTTGAGGCTTTAGCAAACAAGTTATTGTCCATCAGTCTTTGGAGGACAGAGGCCACATGTTTGACATGTTCCTCCTCAGAACTAGAGAAGACCATAATATCATCTAAGTAGACTACAAAAAAAGTATCCAAGAAATCTGAAATGAGATCATTCACAAGATTCTGGAATGAAGCAGGAGCATTTATTGAGCCAAATGGAATAACCAAGTATTCATAACTTCCATAGTTAGTTCTAAAGGCAGTTAAGTGCTCATCCCCGTCTTTGATTCTCAAGCGATTACAGGCACCACACAAATCTATCTTGGAGAAGATAGTAGAAGTTTTAAAGACGCCAAGGAGCTGATTCATTGGAGGAACAGGATACTTGTTCTTCCTAGTGACAGCATTAAGTTTGCGGTAGTCAACACAAAAACAAAGGCCACCATCTTTTTCTTAACAAAAAGGACAGGTGCTCCTGTTGAAGAGGAGCTTGGCCTGATGAAACCCTTCTCTAAATTCTCTGAAATGTAGGCCCATAGTTTTTCTGACTCATTCTTTGATGAAGATTAGATAACACCAACTGGAGGTAGAAGACCCTCCAGTTCAATATGATAATCACAGGCGCAGTGTGGAGGAAGTTTCTCTGCTTTCACCTTGGAGAGTATATCCAAATATTGGTGATAAGCAGGAGGGACTACTTTCAGCACAGTTTCAATCTCTTCTTGCTCTTCCTCCTCATCCCACTGCTCCTCCAGGGAGGCATGAAAAGATAAAGGAGGAAGTTCCATATCCTCTTGAAAGAGATGAAGTGAAGGTATAGCAACATCTTCTTCAACATCTTTTATCTCTTTGAAGACTTCATCTTTTTATGGAATTAATGACTGAGAGGGAATGATTGAAGGGATATGGAAAGAAGGAAGAAGGGAAGGTGTCTTAAGTTCACCAACCAGAGAAACACTGTTGACAGCAGTGGCAAAGTCATTCATATTAGAAGAAGTAATACCACTAGAATCCTTATGAATAGAATCATAGGTGATCAATCTATTTTTCCAGTCAATAATGGGATTAAAATGGTAAAGAAAATCATAGCCCAATATTAGGTCTTCTCCCTTGGGTGGATCTATGATAAAGAAATCCCATTCAAAGCTTGGGAATGAAGGAAATTCAACAACCCACTTGGTATAATGGCTGATGAACAGGGAAGTGGATTCATTAGAATCCAAAATGAAAAGAGGAATATTTTCAGAGAGCTCTGACATGGTCAAGGATTACTTGAGAAAAAAAATCCTTTCCAATAAAAGAGTTTGTAGCACCACAATCAATGAGAATACTATCAAAAATATCAGAGAGAGAAGAGAAAATGAGAAATTTCAAATATTTCTTGCCAATAGCTTCCAGAGTGCACAATTGCGCTCTTGAAGGAAATAAGTGAGAACCATTGAGCACATAATGATTCCCAATCAGGCTTTTCCCTGCTTGCTGGGAAGCCTTTTGATGAACCCTGCGTATTTTCAGGCCTCTTGAATCATTTTTCAAATGGGTGTTTTCCACCACAATAGTTGCACAAGCCTTCTTTAATACTCCTCTCCTTTTCAGAACCAATCAATTTGTTTTCCTTAGTGAGGAAAGCAGTATGAGGCTTGTCTTTGGACACTTTAGAAGTCTTCCCCTTCTCATTCTTCCTGTGATAAGGCTTCTTTGATGATGAAATTTGAGGAGGCTTGGAGGAGTTGGATACACTGATTGGAGGCTTCTTCTCTTGATGACCACCCTTTTCCTTCTGCCTCTCATGGTGCCTGGTATCTAACTCCAAAGTGATTTCTATCATTTTTTGAAGGCTATCAAATTTTCCAGGGTGAGAAGCCAATTGGTCCAACAATCTTGATGCCAAGCCTCTTCTATATAGATGAATATAGGCCCTTTCCCCCCAGTCTCCAATTCTTGACATTAAGCTTCTGAAATCTGCTATGTACAAGAAAGCTTGACCACTTTCTTTCATCCTTATATTGTCTAACTCTTGTTCAGCGTTCCCCACTTCATTGGGATCACCAAACAGAGTGAATAACTGAGTTTCAAATAACTGCCAGTTATTGAGGAGATAAGAAGGGTCTTCATTGGAGATATTTGAGAGGTAAGGTTCAATCCATTTTCCAGCTCTACCAATGAGACACAAAATTGAGTACAAAACCTTCTTCCTGTCAGAGAGGAAGTTTGCTGGGTCATTATGGAAAATCAATTGACAAGATTGAATAAATCCTCTCAATTTATATGCTTTAGTACCATCAAAGAAATCGGGTGCCTTCATTGATGGAGTCTTGAATTCTGGGGCTTTTGAAGTGTCCCTTGGGGCAACTGCTTGAGTTAGTTTTGCCATGAATTGAGTAATGTGCTCCATCATTTTGAGAAAGTTTGGTTCAGCTTGAGAGACAAAAGGTTGATTACAATGGGCTAGATTTGGAGCTTCAGAAGCCTCAGGGGCACCTGCCAAGGCAGCTGCTACTTTGGTTTATTCAGACTTGTCCCCCTCTTCATTTCAGCTTCCCCTGATCTGCTTCTAGGCCCTTGAGGAATGCTTGGATAGCTACCCAACAATCCAGAGAAGGATCTTGATCTTCTTGACTTCAAACCTCCTCCTCTGGAGGGTGCTGCTCCTTCCATTGGTGGTTCTCTGTCTGCATTTGCACTCTGTTGATGAACTGATAGTGTGCGGTGAAGAGGAGCCCTTTCTGTAATAGTGAGAACAGCATGATGTATTTGAGATCTTGTGTTATTGGCTGGAGGGCTATTCTGGATTGGCATTATTGAAGAAAGAAAATAAATTTCATGATACTTGAGGATGAAAAAAGGCTTGAAAAAATCAATCAAATGAGAATCTTGATGAACTTGAGAAATAAATCAATAGTCTCAAATTGAATCAATATGAATAAATCTTGAAGAATGAAGATGCCAAAGTCAAATTCTTATGAATAATCAATTTCAATCAATAAATCAAATCAAGTCAATCAATAAATCAAATCAAATCAATCAAGTCTATTCAAAATAAAATCAATTATTTCTTGAGGAATTCAATCAATATATTCAAAAGTCAATTCAATTTCTTGAAGAATCTACTTAAAATCACTCAATTAAATCAATCTTGAGGATAAATCAGTTATCTTGAGGAATCAACTCAGGTCAATCAATTAAATCAAATCAGAATCTTGAGTTAAATTCAATTTCTTGAATAATCAAATAAATCAATCAATAAATCTTGAGAAATTTCCAACTCAACCAATGATAACCCCAATTCAATGAAACTCCTGAAACAATGAATCAATTAACCCCAAATTTAAATCAGTTAAACCTGATAAAAAAGATGAATTCAGACAGAAAATGAAAATAAAATTTGATTTATCATTAAGAATAAAGTGAAATTGTCAGCAAAACTTAAGAAATGAGAAAGAGAAGCAATTTTCATTTGAATGAAATGAATGAGATGAAGATTTATGAGAGAGGATGAAATCATGAAAAATTGAGAATGAGAGAAATGAATAAAATGAATGAAAGAAAAGAAGCAATTATGAGTTAATTAAAATAATGTCACAGGGGCTCTTCTAAATGAGGAGGGCCTGGCACTCAGTGAACAGACTTACTTATGGAGGGCTCAGAATAAATACTCAATTGATAAAAGTAATGAGATAAGAGAAAGAAATTCCTAGCCATAAAATAATAAGAATTTAAAGATATGAGAGAAAAAAAAGCAACAATAAAGAGCCAACCACAAATAATCCTGTACCACTGTTTCAACCTGTTCAGAAAAGAGAAACTGATTAATAAAGGATACGGCCAGCAGGACTCTACTGAACAGGTGAGGGAAGTCAAAGACTAACTTAATAGTTAATAAAATAATGTTTCTTAATGAGAACTAAAATAATATTAAATAATAAATCCAATATTTTGATTAAATGGGGGAAAAAGCTCCAGGTGGGTGAAAGGGGGCTGGTATATGTGAAAAAGTGCCAGCCTGGAGTTTTAGTGTTGAGAAACCATGATTGTATGATTGAAGAACCTGTATTGGTTTATCCAATACAGTTATTTTAATCAACACAGGTATTTGCACCTGTATTGAGGGGAGGCCTGTATTTGGTTTCTGCTTGTATTGAGCTGTATTGAGGTTTGAAACTGTGTTGGGTGAATCTTCTATTAAACCCCTTGCTGATTAGGTTTTGGAAGATTTTCAATTAGTAATGAATTGTAATGCCCTGCCTGTCTCCATGGCTGTGACAAATGCATGCCTAGTATTAGTTGAAAGATAAAGCAAAACTCCAATTTTCTTACCATGTCATAAGGATGACACAGCTATGGATACAGCCATAATGATATGGAATAAAGCTATTAGCCACACAGGCGTATTTCAAAACATTATAAGTGATAGTGAGCCAAAATTTACTTTATCATTATGGACAAACCTCCATAACCTGTTTGGAACAAAATTATCATTCTCAACAGCTTCCCCCCAAAATTGATGGTCTAGCAGAAATAATGATACAGACATTAGAAGACATGATTTGGAGATTCTGTGCTTATGGCCTGGAATTCAAATATTCTGATGGTTTTACCCATTATTGGTGTACATTAATACCAGCTCTTGAACTGGCATATAAAACATCAATCAATTCTTCGACTGGCAAGAAACAAGCAATGCTAGAAAAAGGCTGGAATCCAAGACTTCCTTATCATACCCTTAAAAAGGACTTAGTGGATATAAATCCAACAGTAAGTAGCTTCAAGCTAATGCTTGACAAAGCAAGACACCATGCAAACAGATGTATGCAAGATTCTTTCAAGTATGCAAAAGAAAGATGGGATAAAAGTCATAGACCACCTGACTTCAAAATAGGAGACTTGTTAATAGTTTCAACTCTAAATTTTCATAATATTAAAGGCCCAAAGAAATTGAAAGATTCCTTTTCAGGACCATTTATGATAAACGCAGTACTTGGACCTAATGCTGTGCAACTAGAGCTCACAGGTGAATTAATGAACAAACACCCAGCTTCCCCTGTAAGTCTGATAAAACCTTATAGCTCAAGTGACAAGGAACTATTTCCACTGAGAAATAAACCCCCACTTAAAATACCCCCTTTAGAAGAAGGAGAAGAAAAGAAAATTGTGAAAGTCGTCAAAGAAAGAAGGACAAGAAACAAGAAAAAAAAGGGAATACCTTGTAAGGTATAGAAATCCAACTCAAGAAGATGAATGGCTACTTGAGAAGGATACAACAAATGCCAAGAAACTATTGAGAAAGTTCAGACATGAAAGAAAGCCTAAAGAATAGAAAAATCAAGCATTATTAAGCTTCAAAACTAACAAAGTCTATTGAAGAGGTAGGACAGTGGATGATACCCTAGTTAACTATATCAGATTGTGGTACAATCTTTTTTTGTGGTACGGAATGTGAGCCTTTGAGATATTACCACATATCCAAAAAGGTCACAAGAAAAATTATAAAAGAATTATACTTATAATAATTATCTTAAAACTATTGAGCATACCATAAATAGGTACAAAATCTGGATTAACTCAGAATCTAATGGGTAAAAATGCAAAATTAGTTACACCATTAGATTCCTCATGGTAAAATACACAGCTTTACTTTTTATGGAACATCTGAAAAGTCAATAATTACTGAAGAATAAGTAATAATACCCTAAAAAAGACACAAGAGATTCTTTAACTAAGAAACCAATGAAAAAACATGTAAAGTAAGCTGTACCATTGGAATCTCCATACAAACCCACACATAAAACCATTATATGGCTATTTTCTAAAGTAAATACTTAAGCAATTAAGCTGAATATATGCATTTTTTTGGTCAATGCATATATTCATGGCTTTTAGCTAATACCTCTTGAGATATACAAGATAGAGAGTTAAACCAAAAAAAAATTCACCACATAATTCCTGTGAGAGAATAGATATGAACTTTATCTTAAAAGCTATAAACAAGGTGAAGACTTGTAATGGTTTATTGAACAAAATCACTGGAGCTGTTGACCACTTTGTTGTGAAAGTGGTCCAAACTTAAAAAAAAGTATACATCCAGATTCTACTAGCTCATATGTGAATAATGATGTAGTTTTTATCATAATATTCAAGGTCTAACCCCCTGAAATCAAGGTTTGAAGTTTAAAATATTGAATTTTGACAGAAAAGGTGAGTTACAAGAAAAATCATCACAAATAGGGTTTTCATGATGTAATGAGATTCTCTTGGTAGTTTAACAATGACATGAAAAGCTATCTGAATTCACTCTCAGAATAGCTGTAGTGTGTATAACTTAAAAGTTATTAATGATCAAAGTTTAAGCTTAAAATTGATCTTTTATGATCACTCACTGTAATCTTATTCTAGGTTCAACAGTTATATAGGTGATAAAACTGGTGAATACTGCTATATTATGATTAATACCAATAAATTCCACAATGTTTAGGGTTCTTCCAAGCATATGATGTCATCAAACTTAGAGTTAGAGTGATAACTATAAATAATGGTGTAATAATGAAATAAGATGGTTTGATCATCACGTAATCATCACTAAACCTTAAGATACTGATCATTTCAAGTGGATAACATCAGTACATGTTTACTAGAAGCCTACTGGTCTCTAGAAGGGAGGTATTTACTATAAATAGAGCTCTTTTTACTCTATTTTCCCCTCAGACACATCAAAACAATTAAAACAATTAAATACAAAGGTAAAAATTTTATTCTTTATATATAAATATCTTACATTATCAAAGACCAAAAGCTATCTTTATTATAATCATAATCTTTGACGTTATTACTCCAATTGTTCTCTTTTTTTGTTATAATTCTCTTAATAATCTCATTTCCACATGAAATCAAGAAAAATTGTAATTTCTTGTACTTTTATTTGTAAATACACTTTGAATAAGTTGTATTTACATTATTTGGAATAAATTCATTCAAAAGTATTATATTAAGCATCAAAAGTAGGTTATTTTCTCTTATTATAATAATTTCTCTTTATTATTACTATCAATAATTCTTCAATTAATATAAATAGTATTCATATTAATATATAACTTTAATATTAGTAATATTATGGTTACTAATTGTTTTTTGCACCTTTATTATTTGTTGGTAACAATAATAAAGTGCTTTCAAATATATTAATTATCATATATTAATATATTTATTTATTATATTATTTTATTTATTTAATAATATAATTGTTTTTGACACCATAATTATAAGGTTTATTTATAATTGGAATTATTTCTTATCTTATTTATTTTAAATATAAGGACATTAATATTACAATGAGTAAAATATTAGTTGTGTTTACTTATTTTTTCATAGTCAAACCTTATAGGGATGATTCTATTCATGAAGCTGATAGATGAAACTTGAATGTTAATCAACAGCTCAATGCTTCAGTACTCTTACAATGGAAGAGCTTTCTCACAATAAACAACCCATACTGGAAAGCATTTCAATTGTAAGGGCAAATTCTACAGGAAAATATCACCCCAACACCTTCCTTGCTTACCTTAGAAAGTTGTTGAATAAATAGAAACACTTACAATGAGCCACAAGCAAGTGAAATAGAAATGAGTACTGACCAACATATTAAATCCATTGCACCCTGTCATATACAATTGCAGAGTGTTGGTGGAAGAAACGTTGCAATCAGTTATTGTCACTCAGGTTATCTAGCACTAAGACATCCTGTTTTATTCCCATATGGAAAGAAACATTGGCATATGAATGTGCAAACATGTGTTAAAAGTTGTAAGTAAAAACATTCCAGTTTAAATTTAAAATAGATATTGACAAAATCACAGGTAAAAGGTCAACTATCAGTCAACTCAAATGGTATTCCTATTTATTATTTGATCACAATGATTTTGTATCATTACCCCTGAGGGAAAAATGCCTGTTCCAAGAGTTCATTGTGGATCTTTACCTTTGTATTTAACACAGCCGCCTCAAATTTATAAGGGCCAATCAGAAAAAGTTAAAGGTACAGAGATATCAAGGAATCACTTAAGACCTAGAAAATGAATCTGCTATTTGTGGGAAGAAGTTTATACTTCCATAAACGTTTTCAGGCAGTCCACAAGAAATGGTTCAGTTGTTTCAAGATGCTATGGCCTTGATGACATCGTTGGGGAAGCCTTCATTGTTCCTTACTATTACGGCTAATGCCTGATGGGTGAAAATAAAACAATTCCTTCAGCAGGACAAGGTTTCATCTTATCAGCCTGATATCATTTCAAGATTCTTAAAGATGAAATTAGACTCACTGATCAAGGATCTGACAAAAAATAAGCAGCTTGGCACAGAACAGTCTTATGTTTACACCGTGGAATTTCAAAAACGGGGCCTTCCAAATTCACACATAATCCTTATTCTTGAACAGTCCTTTGTTCCAAAGACGGCTGAAGCTATTGAAATTTTGGTTTGTTCTAATATCCCAGATGCTTCTTTTGAACTGGATTTGTACCAAATTGTGACTAAAAAAATGTTCCACGGTCCATGTGGTGAGAAGTCAAGATGTTGGACCGGAAATGGCTGAAAATATGGATTTCCCAAAAGATATATTGAGCAAACAACTCTTAAAGATGATGCTTATCCTGCATACCGCCATTGCGAGGGACCAAGCTTGAGAACATCTAAATATTCTTTTTCAATAAAGATGTTGATCCATATAATAAGTACCTTACCTTACGATATGAGTGTCACATCACTTTTGAAATGCCATATAGAATCAGAGCACTCAAGTATCTTCATAGAAATATCTGTAAAGGTGAGCATTGAATTGCGCTTAATCTGGAATTAAATTACAAGACAAAAGCATTTTTTGACGCAAGATACATTGGTCCATCTGAGGGTGTGTTTATTATATTCAAAACCAAAGAAAACCTATATCTCAAAAAAATAGCTTCTTGGAACATTTTTCAATTCAAGATGTCAGATTGGGAACCTGCAATCCAAAGACTTGCATTGCATCTTGAACATCAACAACTTATTTATTTTCAATCAGAGCAAGGTGCCATTGAAAGTGTGATGTCAGGTGCTTCTGAGAAGACACCTTTGACCTATTTTTTTAGGCTAAATAATCTTAATTCAATTGGAAGAGGCAAGAGAGGGAGGGACTTATTATATCATGAAATCCCCAAGCATTTTTACTGGTGTCACAAACAAAAACAATGGCTTGGGTGAAAAAAAGAAAGTGGAGCAGTTGGAAGCCTGGTTTTTTCCAGAATGACAGAAGGTGAAAGCTATGATCTACGCTTGCTATTATTGCACCGAAAAAGAATGACTTCCTTTTCTGATCTGTGAACTGTTGATGGGGAACAATTGCCAACATTTTTCCTTGCCGCAGAACGACTAGGGTTTCTTTCATCTCATAGCCACTACAGTGCATCTTTGATAGAGGCTTGTACCTGGATGACAGGTCATTTGTTGAGAGATATGTTTAAAATCATTATGATAAACAGTCCTCCTGCGAATCCATTGGAGTTATTGAGGAAGAATTTCAATATCCTTTCAGATGATTGCAAACATTAACTCCGAACTAATTTGGAAGTTCTATACCCTACAGAAGATGAAGTTATGGCACTATGTGCTCACTTTTTAAAAACGAGTTGAAAAATTACGACACTGATATTTTTTGAGTTGGCCTTCCAAAATTAAACCAATTCACTACGCAATTTTCATATTTAGAAACCACGCCTAATATAAATAACGACCCAGAGCAAGTGTACAGTAAAGATCTTCTGAAGCCCATACAAAGGTTGATATTTGACAACATTACAAGTCGTTTGAGATATCAAAACCAAGTCATGAC
This sequence comes from Austropuccinia psidii, assembly GCA_023105745.1. Taxonomy (NCBI): domain Eukaryota; kingdom Fungi; phylum Basidiomycota; class Pucciniomycetes; order Pucciniales; family Sphaerophragmiaceae; genus Austropuccinia; species Austropuccinia psidii. The sequence continues at coordinate 6,525,541 of JALGQZ010000001.1, forward strand.
ATATATTGATTGGCCTGGTGGCACTGGTAAAACTGTAAACTTAGTCGAGAGTTAGTTATGGTCTAACAATCTCTGCGTCACTCTGTTGAAGTATATTATTGATTTACTAGGAACACACAGTAGTGGTAAGGCTGTGTAAATACAATGTGAGTAATTATTGTTCAATATAGGTAGGATAATTTAATGTCTGAATAGTTAATGAATAAATACCTTTAACAGCTACAACACTTATAATAAAGATCAATTGGTCTGACCGTACTACTTATTCAACTACACATATACAGCCTAAGTATGAAGTAGACAGATCAATTAATTTGTTTTGATAATTGTATAGTTTAGTAATTCATTACCTCCACTGTATCTGCGTATCACTCGTAGCCAGTCGACAATATTGAATCTTGCTTCTAGTGGTCGAGTCCGTTGAATCGTATTAAATGAAATATAAAAGTTCAAGAAGGAGTATGTGGGTCTTCTGGAAGAGACGATGAGTTGGATGGGTTTAAATATTGGTGAGTGGAGCGGGTGAGAGGAATTAGGTTATTGATTACGTCATTCGGAATAGGTGCTGACGTAAGTTGATGAGGTCATTGATTACGTCACCCCTCTGTGGCGTCAGGGATTACGTCACCCCTCTGTGGCCTTATCGGGGTACGTCAGCTTAAACATCTTGACAGCTCGGGCATGTCTAACAGTTCCCAATGCTTTTGTCAAGACATCTGCGACCATTTCGGTTGTTGGAATGTGTTGCACTTTCAGTAGGTTCTTTCGAACCAGGTCACGTAGGTATTGGAATCTTATCTCTATGTGTTTGGAGTTCGGATTGAGTTGTGCTTCATTGCTGATGGTTATCGCACCTGTATTGTCGTTCTTGAGTATCGGAACCTTTAACTTGATGTTCAAGGATGTTATCAAGTGTGATAGCCATCGGACCTCTTTGGAGCATTTATTCATTGAGATAAACTCCGCTTCGGTAGTTGATTGAGCTACTACTGATTGTTTCTTTGTAGTCCATGAGATGGGATTGCCCATAAACGTTATTAAATAACGTGAATGTGATTTCTTAGTTACTAGTGAGGTGGCGTAGTCGGCATCTGCCCAACCCACCAGTTCGTCTTCATACCGTTGAGCTTTGGTATAATGTATACCAAGTCCACGAGTACCATTCAGGTAGCGTAGGAGGTGTTTGACTAGATTCCAATGGGACGTAGTTGGATTACTAACAAACTGTGAGAGCAAGTTTGTGGTGAACATGATGTCTGGTCGAGTATGAAGCGCGAGGTAATTAAGCATCCCAACGGCTTTCTGCATGGTTTGCTTTGAAAAGGGAGTTGAGGTTTGGGCCACAATATTATGTATGTTTACTGGAGCTGGGGTCTTGATGCTGTTGGAAGAAGTCATGTTGAACTCATCGAGGATATTGGTGCAGAAATCTTGTTGGTGAAGGATAATCGAGCCATCAGGTTGCCAACTTATAGTATATCCTAGGTGTTGAGTTGGTTTTTTCTTGGTTTTGATGGTGTAAGTTTGATTGAGTTGGGTTAGTAGGTCTTCAATCGTACTTTCCGATTTTCCTACTATGAATCCATCGTCAACATGGATGTGTAAAAACAGGGTCTTGTCAAAGTTGGTGAAAAGACATTCATCAGTATCTTTCGAGGTCAAACCTAATGAATTTAAAGTTTTAACTAAGTGGGCCTTCCATTGTCGTGGTGCCTGTTTGGTGCCATACAATGACTTGTTAAGTTTCCAGACCCAGTCTTCTTTTCCCGATACTTCATAGTTAGCAACCTGGGCGACATAGTTTGGGGCGTCCATCTCACCATATAGAAATGCGGTTTCCACATCAAATTGGTAGGCTGAGTATCCGCGGTTGACCAACATGGACAGAAGTACCTTGAATGATTCGGTGCGAGCTACCGCGGAGTATGTGTCGAAATAATTAACTTGGTGTTCTTGATGGTTACCAAAACACACCCATCGGGCCTTGTACTTGAGTACTTCCCCAAATTCATTTCGCTTCCTCACTAAGCGCCACATACCCCCAATTGTTTTGTCAGTTCCAGGTGAAGGGACCAGGGTTCCGGTGTTCTTGGACGTTAGTGAGTTGAATTCTTTGTCCATCGCTTCTTTCCATCTTGGGGCTTCGTTAGGGTCCTGGAGTGCAGTCTTGAATGGTACCTCCTCGTTAAGGAGTAGGTCTTCATCAACTGTTGATGGACATGGGTTACCTTCGGTAGGGATTTTTCTTCGTCGAGTGGACACAAGTATGTTATCTGGTGATACTGTGCTGCTGATGTCTTTGGGAGCGGTGATGTAATGTGGTACGTATGAATATCCTTTCTTCTGTGGGACAGGAATGCGAGACGGAGATATTGGTGCGGTAGGAGCTTGCTTATGAGAGGATGATTCTTCAGGTTCCGTTATTTCGGTTGGAACACATGGTACCTCTTGAGTTGGAGGACTCAAGGTAGGTGAGGTGGACTGTTGTAAGTTTGTTGGTTCGGGTGGACTGACCCTTAGATGTATGGTCGTGTGTGTGTTAGAATTGGTGGTTGAGGTTGTGATTGTAGGTGTGTTTGGGAGTGTGGATATAGGTTTCTTAACAGTATCAGGTGAATGATAGTTGAACTTAATGCTGGTGGGAGTGTAGTCTCGGCTAACTACAATTCTATGATTTTGGGGATCTAGAAAGCGACCTGCATCTGAGTAGTCTTCCGGACCGAGATAAAGTAGTGGTTTGGAAGGTGGGAGTACTTTTGATCCCATGGACCTGGATACAAAAACCTTCAGGCCAAACGGTATCAATTGTTTTAGGTTGCGGATTGGTTCAATAGTGGACCTATGATCTAACAGTGTACTGACAGGTGATTTCCAGTTTAGGCTGCGAGATGGTAGAATGTTGATCAGAAGGGAAGAATATTTGACAGCTTCATCCCAGAAATTGATAGGAACAGTTGATTGTGCGAGTAAGCACCTACATTTGGTGAGTAGTGCTTGATTGAACCGCTCAGAGATGCCATTTGTTTGGGGACTGTTGGCTGGTCCTCGCTCAAAGACAATTCCCATTGTTTCAATGGTTGTGCGGAATTGTAAGGAGTTGAATTCACCGCCTCGGTCCGAGTGGAGATATGCGGGCCATCGGTGTATCTTGTTTTTTATTTCATTGATGAACGAGAGCAGTTTTGATTCGGCTTGTGATTTTTGTGAAAGCAGATAAACTCGGTTGAATCGAGAGAAATCATCTATTATTACGAGGACGTATCGGGTAGAGTTCTTAGCTAGAGGCATAATTTCGAGTGTGTCAAAGTGGAGTTTTTCAAATGGGAGCTTTGCGGAGGGAATGGGTCGATTGTGTGGTATTGACTTTAGTTTACATGACTTACACACATGGCAATGTTTGATAGTGTTAAAGGACGGTTGTTGGTTGATCTTGTTAAGTTGTAAGAATTTCTTCAAATATTGGTTAGAGGGGTGGCCTAACATGATGTGCCAATCGACGGTGGAGTGTGAGGAGAAATCTTCTTGGATTAAGTTGGATGAGGAATTGTATTGAGATACATAGAGGTTCCCTTTTCTGGGGAAGGACTGAACGATCTTGTTCCCTGATTTAACAATTATTACGTTGTTTTTCTGGTATGACCTAAGCCCGTGGTCCTCAAGTTGAGAAGCTGAAATAAGATTTGATCGGCCTTGTGGAGCGTAGTATACGGGGTACAGAGTGAATCCGCCGAGACTCAGTTTTCCCATCAAGGTGATTTCGATGGTGCCAGAGAAAGTCCTCATTGTAACGCGGGTAGGTTGCGTGTCGAATAGAAGGGCTAGATTACACACAGTCGATCGTGAGGCACCAGAGTCATGGATTAGTTCAGTGTTGGGTTCGGATAGGGACATTACTTGTATTTGGTGGGGTTGATCCATCTGGACATAGAAGCCTTCATCATCCTCTTGGGTGTCTTCTGTGCTTCTGTCTTCCCCACTATTCTCCTCGGCTTGATTGGCTGAGTGCGAGTTGTTGAGATATTCCTTCATGTACTTGTCTAGGAATATTTTGAACTTCTCTTCTAAGTTTGGTCCTTGGTTGAAACGTGTTGGTGTTGAGCCAGAAGGAGTTGTTCTTTGGTAATTGCGACTTTGGAGATGTGATTTACTATGTTTCGGACTGGTCTTAGGTTGTTCAGGATTGGAATGATTGAGGTGAGGGGGCCGGTATAGTTGTTTAGATTGGTTGAGGTATAAGGTAGAGTCAGCAGTTTTCTTGGACCTCCGACTGTCTTCAACAAGTAGTCGATTGGTGATTTGTTCCAGGTTGAATGGTGTTGCGTAATATAGTGTTTGTACAAGTCCTGTAAGGGAAGAATCTTGTCCAATACTCATTAGCAATATCGCGGCAACTGCTCCTTCTCCTATGTCCATCTGGAAAGTGTTTCCGGCTGCACAATTCTGGAATGTTCGGTATATGTCAACGAACTTGTAGGCGTGATTAGCAAGGGATGTATTGGGATCGTATGTGAGGTTGACAAGGTCAAAAAGTTTTTGACACAAGGTTATGATTGAATTTTGACCGCAAGCTTCGGCTAGTGCCTCCAGGGATTCGAGAAAGTAGTCCTTTTGGAGTAGTACTGGCTGAAGTTCGTCAGATACGGTAGATAATAGAGTAGACATACCAAAGGCGTTTGCCTTGACAAATTCTGGTGATGATTTGTTGACTTTGGTCCATTCGGCATCGAATAAGTTATTGTATCCTTTGTATAGAAAGGCGTACTTTAACTGTTGTCGCCACCATATCCAGTTCTGACGAGTCAGTTTGACGATAGGTTGTCTTGTGATTACATCTCCTTCTGCTTCCATTGGAAATAACTTTTGGTCGCTAGTTGAAGGTTGCATTTAGATTACGATTGTTCTTCCAGCTCTGTGTGTTCGCTTTATACCAAGTGAGACTCGTTCGCTACCATGTAAACTTAGTCGAGAGTTAGTTATGGTCTAACAATCTCTGCGTCACTCTGTTGAAGTATATTATTGATTTACTAGGAACACACAGTAGTGGTAAGGCTGTGTAAATACAATGTGAGTAATTATTGTTCAATATAGGTAGGATAATTTAATGTCTGAATAGTTAATGAATAAATACCTTTAACAGCTACGACACTTATAATAAAGATCAATTGGTCTGACCGTACTACTTATTCAACTACACATATACAGCCTAAGTATGAAGTAGACAGATCAATTAATTTGTTTTGATAATTGTATAGTTTAGTAATTCATTACCTCCACTGTATCTGCGTATCACTTGTAGCCAGTCGACAATATTGAATCTTGCTTCTAGTGGTCGAGTCCGTTGAATCGTATTAAATGAAATATAAAAGTTCAAGAAGGAGTATGTGGGTCTTCTGGAAGAGACGATGAGTTGGATAGGTTTAAATATTGGTGAGTGGAGCGGGTGAGAGGAATTAGGTTATTGATTACGTCATTCGGAATAGGTGCTGACGTAAGTTGATGAGGTCATTGATTACGTCACCCCTCTGTGGCGTCAGGGATTACGTCAAAAACTTCTTTATTAAACACGATATTGCACAAATGTCAAGAGCTACAATTAAAAACTGTTGCAGTGTCTGCTTCAGCTGTTGCTGCACCACTACTGACTGGAGGTAGGACTGCGCACTCTGCATTTGGAATTCCTTTTAAAGTACATGCAGAATCAACATATAGTTGGTTACCAACAGACCCGAAGGCAAGGTTTTGGAAACTATTGATTGCATTGTATGGGACAAAATCTCACTTCAACACAAATATTCTGTTGAGGCAGTAAAACAATCCTTACAAGACCTGATGCAAAATGCTCTTCCTTTTGGGGGTATCTCAATAATTTTTGCTGGAGATTTCCGACAGATATTTCAAATTGTCAATAATGGGACAATTTACGCCCAAGCAGCAGTATGTTTGAAATAATCATTAATCTAGAGCTTATTGAAATTAGAAACTCTTCTTCAGAACCTTTGTCTGTTAGATTGAAATTCAAACCCACTCAATTCTCAGTTTGCCGATTGGCTAGTGCAAATAGGGAATGGAGCACATCAAGACATAGATGTTCGCCATGTTAGTTTGTTAAAGGTAAATGAAAAGTTTGAAGCAAACTAAAGAAATGCATTAAAATTGTAACAAATAATGTAGATAAGTGGAAATACAGAAATAGTAACTAAAGGTGAACAGCTTGTATAAATATTAAGAGGCTAATTGCTTATGCGTACAACGTAGTGTTGGGCTAACAGAAAAAATTGTAGTTACGACATTAGTAACATAAACGAGTATTATTTAGGATATTAATCACACCTAAAGTCACTATTAATATTATTTAAATGTATTATAACGGTGCTATTTTATAGCCGATAGGTGCTAGGTAGACAATACTTATGTACAAAAACAAAAATTAGTAAAGTTAAGGGTTAGTTTGTAAACTTGTAAGATCCACAACTATTGTTGATGGTTGTGTATGGGCTATGCACAATTCAAAAGATTCTGTTGGTGAAGATTGATTGAAGAAAGAATTGGGATGATCTCTTCTTTCTTCAATAGAGGCATGCGTGATCTCTTTATATATTCTCAGAAGTCAAAGTGTGATCTTAACCCCGCGTTATTAGTACAGTCACGCAGGGATACCAATTTCTCAAAAGTGTCTAGTTGCTCACAGACTGGGAGAGGTTCGAGATTTTCACAGTAAATAATATTTTTCATCCATAAGAGGAGCATGTCCTATCAAAAGTCAAGAAATTTGTGTATGAAGACGCAAAAAAAGTCATCAGTAAAAATATAATTAGGGGAGTTCAAGGCGCGGGTTTTTTTTGGCTCATCGCAAATAAAAAGTTGGCTCATGCTCGATTTCTCGATCACTTAAATTTAACTCGATGAACCATGCCATGAGCCACCTTTTTTGGTAGCTCATGGCATGGTTCATCGAGTTGGCTCATCTCCGTAATCCAGCGCACACTCCCCATGATCAATACAGCTCTTGAATTTCCAATTACAATCGGAACCAACAACTACTAGGACATAGTTCGCTTTTCCAAGGTAACACTATGACGGTTTTATTTTGGCCCAGCTGCAGCTCAACATCGTGACAACAGTAAGTCAAAACTTTCTTCAATCCCATCTTTACACCAACTACTTAGCGATCTGAACTGATATCAGTCGTCTTGGCGATTTAAAGGCACTATGTCACACCATCAATCGTTTGTTTCTCCGCTTTCAAGGCCTGGGTTTGGTATTTTGAATGGTAATGAGGACCAATGCCCATCTTCTTCATATGTGTTGAATAGAAATGAAGATCAACGGTCATCTGCTTCACTTGCTACTTCACCGCATCAGCTGATCTATGAAAACAAACATCTGTATCATCAGCCCAATCATAATTATAATGATTGCTACCGAATCCAATCTTACCCAGATCACACGTATGAGACAGATTCGCTTGCGTCAAGTCAAAACGATTGTCACACACAAGAAAGGAACACCTCGATTTCCAGTGTGTTCTTTCAGACACCAGCAGCAAGCCAATCAACTCCATTGTCCACCGAAGGTGTTAATGCTTGTCCAAATCGACAAGCGAACTCACCTAAATCCGGTCGTAACCACTCAAAGAGGATACGACGGACGAATAAGAAAATTTCCGAGGATCAAGCGAATCTGCGTCCCAAAAAACGTTTATCGTGCTCCAAAGGGATGGGGTCCACTGATAGGAATCCAGGTTTTGTTCAGTCTGACTTTGAGAACATATGCACATATCTGGAAGATAAGGAACATTATCATGGTGTGTCATTTATGTTTTGTCTGTGGGTGAAAAATTAGGCACTGAGATTGTGTTGCATCATTTGAAATTAGATCTTTTTGGGGATAGTAAAAAGACAATGTGGGGAAAGAAGAAACACACCAGGGCACAGGCGTTCAAGCGTTTTGCTCAATATCTTAATGATAATCATGTATTGGGCACACTGAATTTGAATGGCCGAAATCTTCAGAAATGGTGGAGGACTTATAAACGCAAATTTGTGGATATCACTCGTTTCTTAAACAGCACAGGGGCTGGAACAACTGATGGGTCATATTCTACGATTCAGGAAGAAATTGAAGATCGCTGCCCATGCTACAAGCGGATGATGGGGATTTTTGGGGACAAACAAAATGTGGTTTGTCATAACGTTTTCGACAGTTCGAGGAAATCCAAAGAAGGCGATGGAGATTCTGATGAGAGTCATCGGGATCCTGTAGGCTTGGATACATCAATGGAAAGTAATTCTAATACTAGTGACAGTGAGAGTTGGGCTCATAGGCCATCGGTGGAGGATTTGCATAACAAGGTTGAATACATGCCGAGGAAATCTGCGTCAAAAGAAATTGATGAGTCAGCACCATTGCGAGAAGATGATGGCCACAGAGAAGACATCTCGGATAGGGCGTCTACCCCAAGGTTTGAGGAGATTGACAACCCGAAGTCAGGTGGCATTTCCATAACCCAGAATGGTCGTTCACCAAAAAAAATTCGCAAGAGGAAAAATGCTGGCCCACAATGCAATCTACCGGAAAAATTGGTGTCCAACAAACCTCAATCGGTTATGTCTATTTTGGAACGCAGGTTGGATTTGCAAGAAAATCAGCGGGTGGAACATATGAAGAGCCAAATGTTGTATCAGCATGCACAAGATGAAAAAACAGGTGAACTCAAGTTATTGTAAAAAAGAGAAAACAAGGCTATCAAAGAAATGGAATTAAACTATCACCGTGATATACAAGTGGAAAACAATAAGTATAGGTATGCTCAAGAAGAACGTGCAGCTGAATTGCATCGGGCACAATTGCAATCTCAAAAAGGAGGTGGCTAAACAGAACAATAGACAAATGGAAGATTCAGGTATAAGATTAGCAAAGGAATTGGACGCTTCGAGTGTGCGCACACATCTCGAATTTGATTTCAAAAATAAGGAATTAGAACAAAGTCGGCTGAAAATCAACCTTGAATTGCAACAGAGTCAGCAACGAATAAATCATGAGATTGGGGCAGCATTGCGTGCGGAGCGTTTGGCTGCAATCACTCAAATGTGCAAGGATGGAATGTCTCAAGATGAAATTGAAAAAAATGTGAAGATTATTTTTGACACTTGAGGTGGTGGTCGTCTCAGATTGCTATACTACTAAAAATGAACTCTGATAAGATATATAAATTATTCAGAAGCTATAATCTTGTAAATATTTGAGCTCCTCAATAGTATCTGTTTTAATAATTTAGTGAGGATATATAATCTTTTCTGTGCTCATAATTTACAGAAATCTCATGAAGCGCCTACCAACTGAAACAGAAATCTCATAATATCCTAAAATTAGTATGGTAATTTTATAAATGCTTGTGTTTTTTAATAATGAACGGTTTTGAATCTATCCTTAAGATATTCCCATTTGGGTTTAAAGTATAACCTATTAATCTATTAGAAAGTTAAAAATTGAAGCTTCAATCGGATGATCTAGGTGATATTATTCTTGTTACTCTCAGATTAATAGAGCTGGATTGTTATACAATTTTCCCACTTTCCATCTAATTTTGGCCAAGGAAATATATTATGAAAGAGGGAGTATTTCTTCTTCATAAAACAATATTTGTTCAAATTATTGTTCGTTCAGTAAAAGATTTTCATTGATAATGTTTTTTTGATTAAGCATTTACCCAAATCCTCATTGTCAAAAATAAGTAGACTACTTGGTCAAGTGTTTTATGGTTAAATTGAAATTAAAATCATGTAATTTCAAGTTTGAATTAAATCGGGTAATCAATTTCCACAATCTGAACTTCAAGAAAGTTTGTCTTTGTGGTCCTTTTGAAATTATTCTCAATAATTTCATCTTTGATAATGTTACAAATAGATATTGTTTCACGAATATATAATGCAAAAATGTTGTCAACCCAACCTTTTGCTTTTGGTATCTATCAAAGGTGGCTACAAGATTAATTATCCAACAGGAGGTACTGCTGCGCCGATCAACGTCACGAGATACCAAAAGCCAATGTAGCAAAGGCTGCAATCACCTTGTTTATCTCAAAGGCAAATTGCCAATTTAGCCAGCGTTGAATAGAAGGAACTCTCTCAAGTGAAATTTTTGCCGGGTTACTTTGCTGCGTGGTAAGGACAAATACCCCTACCAGCCATGAGGACGGGCCCATCCACCAACCATGATGGGTTGATTCCCTTAGGCCTAGGTGCTTATGAGTTAAGGGTGAGACACCAAAACTAACCTTAAGACTGTGAACTCCTTGCAATTGGTGCGTGTCAATTTTATTTCGGAATGGGCCGGCCAGGCTAATTCCTTCACCCAAATGAAACCTGGATCTTTTTCTCATATACAAGGAAATAAAACACAAAGCCGCCAAACGCTATCATTTCCAAAGCCCCAATTGCAAACCTCTTGTGCCAGCAGAAAGATTACATATGTTTCAATAATCTTTGTAAACGCTTTAACATATCGAATCCTACAAGAGCAAAGAGGGAGTGCCATCGCAAATACGACCATAGCACCCTGCTGACCCCATCAGAGATTGTATCTTACAATTCCAAACATCAAGCGGCGTCGGAAATATGACCATAGCAAAGCGCTGGTGCCCTCAGAGAAAGCTGCTCAATCAAGAGCCAGACAGGATCTTCCTTGTTGCTCTTCACGCATCAAAAGTTCCAGTTGAGGGCAGAGATTTGTGTATGCGCCTCGGAGCTCATCATAAATAGTTTCTATGAAGGTTATTACTGCGTCAGTGGCCGATAAAAATCTGAGTATTGAATTTATATATTCAAGCAATTGGTGTATGTAGTTGATAGCAAATGGATACCTGTCACAACCATGGCAATTCACCTCCTTGGATTCCCATATGGCATATCAAGCCACAGTTCATTTATGGCCAATTGGCCATATCCATCACCAGTGGCCAATATGGCCACGTCATCACATTATGGACCATTTATGGCCATTTGTGTTTTGGGGCCTTCATGGCCCTTCACCTCAATCCAGAACCCATAGCGGCAATTTATGGCCAAAGGGGTATTTCTGGTCATTTCCCTCAAAACCAGGGGAAATGGCCCAAATGGCTGTTTTTGGCCATTTGGGCTCATAATGCGCATTTGCTCATTTTTGCGCATTTTGCGCACTTTTGCGCATTTGCGCACTTTTTGCGCACTTTGCGCATTTGCGCATATTTGCGCACTTTGACGCAAAGTGTCCAAAAGACACTTTCCCGCCTTTTGGGCCAGTTTTTGGCTCAGAACCCAAAAATGGCCAAAAACCCCAAAAGGCCCAGAAACACCTTCCCAAGCTCTGTAGTCACCACAGCCATCCTTTTCCCCTCTGCCTTTCCATCTCAAGACCTTTGGACGTAATCTTCTTGTCAATGAACCAATATGCCACAAATGATGTTATACATCATTGTGCACCATTTTTCAACAGCAATTCAATGGTGGCAATATCAAATGGTCATTTCAACATTCCAACATCTCATCACGTCATCAAGGCACCCAATCATTCAGAGGAATCATCAAGGCTCAAGAGCAAGTGTTTCAGCGTCAAAGACCAATGACGCCATCAAGCAGTCATTGGTTATTCTCACTCCAAGTATTCCTTCCAAGGGAATACCGTCAATTCATTCTCAAAGTGTACTCAAGAGGCAGTGCCAAAAGAAGTTGTCAAGTGTCAAAGCTCCACTCAATCCATCTTGGCAACCAAATTCATTTCAATACAGTCTGGATCCATCAAGAGCTGTATTTCATTTTCAATCATGGGAAATTCATTCAACCCAATTCAATTTCAATATTAGCCAGCTGTATCAATTCCCAAAACAATCAATACAGCCTCAAGGATCAATACAGATCAGTTTTCAGCCTGAAGAACTCAAGCTCCCAACTTTTCACATATACCGGCTACCCTTTCCACCCTGGGGGGTTTTTCCCCAGTTAATTAATATACTTTGATTTTATTTTATCTTTATTTTCTTTTCATTTTAGTTAAGCAAATACTGATATTATTAAGTCAGTCATTTAGCACCTTTCTCTTTCTCTTTCTTCGCCTGTCAATGGATACTTGGTGGTCATATCCTTACTAATTCCATTATTCATTTTTGGCAGGTTGAAACAGTGATTAAGGACTTACTTGGTTGGCTCTTTGGCCATTTGGCTTCCTTTTCCTCTTTGCATCTCATCTTGTACCTGCATATCTTTTAGAGGAATCAATTCTTATTATTTTTATTCTTTATCCTTTTGGAGTCTTCCAAGTGAGTTCCCTGATTGCTGAGTGCCAGGCCACTCTTGTATTTCTGTCCAGGAGCCCCTGTGACATTATATTAATTAACTCATAATTTCTTTTCATTCTGTTCATTCTTTCTTATAATTTCATTCACTCATTTCATCGAAATTATGATTCTTTTACGCTTATGAACTTAATGATTCGTCGTCACCTCTCAATTTTCTCTCATTCATTCTTCATTCTGAAAATTGAAAGCTGACCCATTTTTATTTTTTGTTACTCTTTTTAAAATCTTTTTCAAATCATCAAATTTTCATTTCATTCTTAATTCAGGCGTCATCTTGATTTTCTTTGATTTTCAAATTTTTTCATCAAGATATTCAGACACATTCTTCACATCAAGATTCATAATTGATTCATTCTTCAAGAATTTTGGTTTTTTAAGAAGAATTCACTTGATTTTGATTGATTGATTGATTTGACATATTTGATATTGACCTCAAGAAGATTGATTGACCTGAAGACTTTATTGATTTTGCTGATTTTTCACATCAAGAATTTTGACATAGATTGATTTCTCTTCAAGAATTCATTTGATTGATTGATTTTTGCAAGATTTTGATTTTTTGATTGATTTGATTCATTGATTTTGTCCTCAAGACTTCATTTGATTTTGATTTATTGACGTACTTGAAGATTTTCATTTGATTCATTGATTTTTCCTCAAGATTTGATTGTTGACTCTTTTCACTTCAAGCAAATTTTGATTTCAATTCTTTTTATTTCAATTTTATTCCTGAAATCATGCCTGTTCGACATTCACCTCCGGCAAGACAGACAAGATCTCAGGCCAGAGCTCAAGCTGTTCTCACTCCAACTCCAAGAGCTCCTCTAGATGGCACCCCAGCAGTTCCTCAACTGAGGGCCCAATTAGATAGAGGACCCCGCATGGAAGGAGCAGCACCATCCAGGAAGGAAGGAAGAGGGCCAAGAAGATCAATGTCTTTATCAGGAGTGGTTGGCGGATTCCCAGGAATTTCAAGAACCAGTCCCAAGGTTCCAGGTGAAGATGGTGAAGAGGAGGAGGAGAATTCTGTGGAAGAGGAAGAGTCTGATGGTACTGAAGGTGTCCCTGCTCCGGTGGAGGCACCCCAAGGTACTGGAGGACCAACTCTAGCCCAGTCTAATCAGCCTGTCTCTCATCAGTCTGAACCATCTTTATTGGCCATCATGCAGCAAATGACTCAGATTATGGCCAATCTTCAAGCAGCTTCATCTTCTGAAGCATCAAGACCACCAGCCTTCAAGACTCCATCTATGAAGGCACCAGAATGCTTTGATGGGACTCAGCCCTTCAAAGTTAGAAGTTTCATCCAGTCTTGCCAATTGATTTTTCATAATGATCCGGCAAACTTCGCTCAAGACAGAAAGAAGGTCCTTTATGCCACTTCATTTCTCATTGGAAGGGCTGCAAAATGGATTGAGCCTTATCTTTCCAATCTGACCAATCAAGATTCAAATTACCTTCTCAACTCTTGGAAATTATTTGAATCCCAACTCTTCACTTTGTTTGGGGATCCGAATGAAGTCAGAAAAGCAGAAGCTGAGTTGGATTCTTTAAGAATGAAAGAAGGTGGGCATGTATCCTTATACATTGCTGATTTTAGAAGTTTAGTCTCAAGAATCGGGGATTGGGGTGAAAGAGCTCTCATCCATCATTTCAGGAAGGGATTGCCATCCAGGATTTCGGCTCAATTGGCCTCCCATCCTTCAAGAATTGACTCTCTTCAAGACTTAATGGACGTTACCCTGGAACTTGATACCAGGTACCATGAGAGGCAAAATGAAAAGGGTCATCATCAAGAGAAGAAGCCAGAAGCCTCAAAGTCAAGCCATTCTCATCCTCAAAATTCTTCAAGTTCAAGTCATAAGAAGAAGAAGAATTTTCAGAAGAGGGACAAGCCCCATTCTTCTTTATTGAACAAAGATTTCAAGCTCATGAACTCTGAAAAAGAAAGAAGAATCAAAGAGGGTCTTTGTACCTATTGTGGTGGGAAGCATAGTCTTGAGTCCTGTTTCAAAAGGCCTCAAAACAAGCTTACCCAACCGTCAGGCAAATTTCCCAGCCAGGGAAAAGCCTGAGTGAAGATCATGTTGTGTTCAATGGTCTTCACAGTTTTCCATCCAGAGCACAATTGTGCATTCTGAATACTGGTGTCAAAAATTCTTATAAATTTTTTGTTTGTTCTTCTCTCTCTGATATGTTTTACAGTATTCTCATTGATTCTGGTGCTACCAACTCATTTATTGCAAAGCAGTTTGTTCACAAGTATTCGTTGACCATGTCAGAACTCCCGGAGAAGATTCCCCTTATCATTCTTGACTCCTCTGAGTCTCCTTCTTTATTTGTGACTCACCATACTAAATATATGGTTGAGCTCCCTTCCTTCCCAAGCTTTGAATGGGACTTTTTAGTCATTGATACTCCCAAGGGAGAAGACCTCATATTGGGCTTTGACTTTCTTAATCATTTTAATCCGTTTATTGATTGGAGGCAAGGATTGATCACCTTTAATTCTGATCATAAGGACTATAATGATCCTTCAATTCCTTTTAGTAATGACTTTTCTTCTGCCAAATCATGTGCAGCTCTGGTTGGTGATTCTAGAACACCATCATTTCCGTCTTCTGTCCATATTCCTTCCCTTAATTCCCATCAGTCATTACTATCATCTAGAGATGAAGTCTTCAAAGAGATTCAAGATGTTGGAGAAGATAATTCTGTATCTTCACTTCATTTCTTCTTTGGGAATATGGACCTTCCTCCCTCATCTTACCATGACTCCCTGGAGGAGTTGTTGGATGAAGAGGAAGAACCAGAAGAAATAGAAACCGTGATGAAGGTTGTTCCTCCTGCTTTTCACCAATACTTGGATGTATTCTCCAAGGTGAAAGCAGAGAAACTTCCTCCTCACCGCGCCTGTGATCATCATATCAAGCTGGAGGGGTCTCTACCTCCAGTTGGGGTGATCTACTCTTTATCAAACCAAGAGTCAGATACACTCAGGGCCTACATTTCAGAGAATGTAGAGAAAGGTTTCATCCGGCCAAGCTCCTCTTCTACAGGAGCACCTGTTCTTTTTGTCAAAAAGAAAGATGGTGGCCTCCGTTTGTGTGTTGATTACTGCAAACTCAATGCTGTTACTAGGAAGAACAAGTATCCTGTTCCTCCTATGAATCAGCTTCTCACTGTTTTCAATGGTTCTCCTATCTTCTCCAAGATTGATTTGCGTGGTGCATATAACCTGCTCAGAATCAAGGAAGGTGATGAACATTTGACTTGTTTTAGAACCAAATATGGTAGTTATGAGTACTTGGTTTTGCCATTTGGGCTTACCAATGCTCCTGCTTCTTTTCAAAATCTCGTCAATGATATTTTCTATGATCTTCTTGATGTTTATGTTGTGGTTTATTTGGATGACATTATGGTCTCTTCCAAATCTGAGGAAGAACATGTCACTCATGTGTCCACTGTTCTTTCCAGACTCAGAGCCAATAACCTCTTTGCTAAGGCGTCCAAATGCCTATTCCATGTTTCTAGTGTAGAATATTTAGGTTATGTTGTTTCTTCTGAGGGCCTCAAGATGGACCAAGCAAAAGTCCAGCAAATTCTCAATTGGCCACCCCCAAGAAACCTCAAGGCTCTTCAATCATTCATTGGCTTTGCCAATTTTTACCGCCGTTTCATCAAGAATTATTCAAAGAAAATTAGTTCACTCACAAGTTTCCTCAAGAAAGATTCCCGTTTTCCCCTCAATGAGGAAGCTCTTAGACAGTTTCATCAACTCAAAGAGGCATTCACCACTGCTCCAATCCTTTCTCATTTCAATCCTTCTCTACCCACCATTGTAGAGACCGATGCATCAGATTATGCCTTGGGTGCTGTACTGAGTCAGGTCTCTGACTCAGGAAAACATCCCATTGCATTTGATAGCCACAAGCTTCTCCCAGCTGAGCTTAATTATGAGATTCATGACAAGGAACTCCTTGGCATAGTCTGGGCTCTCAAGCGCTGGAGAGCTTTCCTTCTTTCAATTTCTTCCCCTTTTGAAGTTCTCACCGATCATTAATCTCTTCAATATTTTATGTCTTCCAAGATTCTCACTCGCCGTCAAGCTCGCTGGGCTGAATTCTTATCTGAATTTCATTTCTCAATCACTTACCGCCCTGGCTGCTTGGCCACCCTTCCAGATGCCTTGTCACGTCGGGACGACGTTTACCCAGAGAGGGGGGAGGATTTCATCAGCAAGAATCCAATGAACTATCAGAAGATAATCAAGCAAGATGAAATTCAAGCCTCAAAGTTTTTTGCAGTCAAGGTGGATTCATTTTCAAATTTGATTGATTCAATTCAGAAGGCAGTGTGGCAAGACCCTCAATATAGAAGTGTCCTTGAAGATTTGGGTAAAGGTAAATCTGTCACAGATTATTCTCTTGATTCCTCTTCCAAACTTCTCCTTTTCAAAGATCGGGTGGTGGTCCCAAATGACCCCACAATTCAACTCAATATACTTCAAAAGCGGCATGACTCTCCTCTAGCTGGACACCCTGGCCAAGAGAAGACTCTTAAACTTGTCAAGCGGGATTTCCACTGGTCCGGCATGACTCAATTCATCAAGGATTATGTCTCATCCTGTCAACAGTGTTCAAGAAACAAAAATATTCATCACAAGAAGTTTGGACTCCTCAAGCCTCTTCCAATTCCAAGTGGTCCTTGGATTTGTCTTTCAATGGATTTCATCACTCAATTGCCACTGTCCAATTCCTTTGATTCAATTTTAGTCATAGTGGACAGATTCTCAAAAATGGCGGTTTTTATTCCAACAATGTCTTCAATCACTTCACTAGATTTGGCCCATCTATTCATCAAGAATATTTTTTCAAAGCATGGCCTTCCTTCAAGCATTGTTAGTGATCGAGGTTCTCTTTTTGTTTCTTCTTTTTGGACCAACCTTTGTCAGCAGCTCAAGATTTCAAGAGATCTGTCAACTGCTTATCATCCAGAAACTGATGGACAGACAGAGAGGGTAAATCAGATACTAGAACAGTACCTTTGGATGTATGTCAGTTATCATCAAGATGATTGGAACACCTGGCTCCCTCTGGCTGAATTTTCCTACAATAACTCTGACCACTCTTCAACAAAACAATCACCGTTTTTCACTGTTTATGGAAGAGATCCACAATTTGACTCAGTTCACATCACTCAAGATACTCCTGCTGGAAAGTTATCAACAAAAATCCAATCAGTACAGCAAGATGTCAAGAGAGAACTTGAAGTTGCCATAAACAGGTTTAAGAGGTATGCAGATAAAAGTAGAGCAAGTCCACCTGTTTTCAATCCCGGTGACATGGTATGGCTTTCTTCCAAGAACATCAAATCAACCAGACCCACCAAAAAGCTGTCTGAAAGATGGCTGGGTCCTTTTCCAATCTTGAAGAAAGTCAGTACTCATGCCTACCACCTCAAGCTTCCATCTCAATGGAAATCCATCCACCCAGTTTTCCATATATCCCTCCTGGAACCAGTCAAGACATCAAAAATCCCAAATTGGCATCAAGAGCCTCCTCCTCCAATAATCATTGAAGAAGAAGAGGAATGGGAAGTCTCTCAAATACTGGACTCAAAGCTCAAGAGAGGAAAATTATGGTATCTGGTGGAATGGAAAGGTTTCAGTCAAGACCCAGAAAGATCCACTTGGGAACCAACCAAAAACCTCAAGAATTGTCCTGAACTTGTCAAAGATTTTCACTCATTATATCCTGACAAGCCAGGGCCCAATTCTTCAAAAGCTTGATTCATTATGGTGCTTGGTGGGGAGAGGAATTACCAAAAGTAAGTCCCACTCCTGGTATGCACCTTTAGGGGTATTCTACTCTTTTTTGATGTAAGCATCACCTTGGCCACTCTGTGAGCACTTTGCAAATTTTGGACACAGATCTTTGGCCGGGCTTTTCAACATTCAATTCCAAAATTATGGCCATTTTCACTTGGGAAAATGGACCATTCATTCTTTTATTTCTTTTCCAAGTCTTTCAATTCAATTCAATCCTTCAACAATGTTTGTTTTAGTTTTATGGCACTGGCAGGAGTGGTAACTACCAAAAGTAAGTTCCTCTCCTGGTGTGCACTTCCCTGAGGGGTCTACAATCTGTCAAAACATCACCTTGGCCACTTTGTGAGCACCTGGCATCAAATTTCTCTTCCAGGTCCTTGGCCAATTTCAAAATCAGTTATTAACCTCCGTGATGAAGATTGGAACCTGCTCAAGATTCAATCCATTTCTCTTTTATTTTTCTTTCTTTTTATTTTCATTTTCATTCTTTATTTTCACTTTATTTTCATTTTATATTTTATTTTATCATGTCAATTATCACGTCAAAATTTTCATTCATTTTAATATTCAACTCAAACCATGAAGCCAATGTCAAAAGAAGATCAAGCAAGTCCTGCGTCAAATGTCAAATTTTTAATATCAGTTTTCAAATTCTTCAACTTAATCAGTCCTCTTGAATCACTCTCTCAAAATCTTTCCAATAGCCTCAACAGGCTTCACCTTGTATTGGTGCTCAGGAGCTCACCATTTCAAGGTGGGGGGTACTGTCACAACCATGGCAATTCACCTCCTTGGATTCCCATATGGCATATCAAGCCACAGTTCATTTATGGCCAATTGGCCATATCCATCACCAGTGGCCAATATGGCCACATCATCACATTATGGACCATTTATGGCCATTTGTGTTTTGGGGCCTTCATGGCCCTTCACCTCAATCCAGAACCCATAGCGGCAATTTATGGCCAAAGGGGTATTTCTGGTCATTTCCCTCAAAACCAGGGGAAATGGCCCAAATGGCTGTTTTTGGCCATTTGGGCTCATAATGCGCATTTGCGCATTTTTGCGCATTTTGTGCACTTTTGCGCATTTGCGCACTTTTTGCGCATTTTGCGCACTTTTGCGCATTTGCGCACTTTTGCGCATTTTGCGCATTTTTGCGCACTTTGACGCAAAGTGTCCAAAAGACACTTTCCCGCCTTTTGGGCCAGTTTTTGGCTCAGAACCCAAAAATGGCCAAAAACCCCAAAAGGCCCAGAAACACCTTCCCAAGCTCTGAAGTCACCACAGCCATCCTTTTCCCCTCTGCCTTTCCATCTCAAGACCTTTGGACATAATCTTCTTGTCAATGAACCAATATGCCACAAATGATGTTATACATCATTGTGCACCATTTTTCAACAGAAATTCAATGGTGGCAATATCAAATGGTCATTTCAACATTCCAACATCTCATCACGTCATCAAGGCACCCAATCATTCAGAGGAATCATCAAGGCTCAAGAGCAAGTGTTTCAGCGTCAAAGACCAATGACGCCATCAAGCAGTCATTGGTTATTCTCACTCCAAGTATTCCTTCCAAGGGAATACCGTCAATTCATTCTCAAAGTGTACTCAAGAGGCAGTGCCAAAAGAAGTTGTCAAGTGTCAAAGCTCCACTCAATCCATCTTGGCAACCAAATTCATTTCAATACAGTCTGGATCCATCAAGAGCTGTATTTCATTTTCAATCATGGGAAATTCATTCAACCCAATTCAATTTCAATATTAGCCAGCTGTATCAATTCCCAAAACAATCAATACAGCCTCAAGGATCAATACAGATCAGTTTTCAGCCTGAAGAACTCAAGCTCCCAACTTTTCACATATACCGGCTACCCTTTCCACCCTGGGGGGTTTTTCCCCAGTTAATTAATATACTTTGATTTTATTTTATCTTTATTTTCTTTTCATTTTAGTTAAGCAAATACTGATATTATTAAGTCAGTCATTTAGCACCTTTCTCTTTCTCTTTCTTCGCCTGTCAATGGATACTTGGTGGTCATATCCTTACTAATTCCATTATTCATTTTTGGCAGGTTGAAACAGTGATTAAGGACTTACTTGGTTGGCTCTTTGGCCATTTGGCTTCCCTTTCCTCTTTGCATCTCATCTTGTACCTGCATATCTTTTAGAGGAATCCATTCTTATTATTTTTATTCTTTATCCTTTTGGAGTCTTCCAAGTGAGTTCCCTGATTGCTGAGTGCCAGGCCACTCTTGTATTTCTGTCCAAGAGCCCCTGTGACAATACCACTCTTTTATTGCTCTACGATCATTGCGCACTGTGTGTCGCAAACCGAAAGCCTCCTAAAAAAATGTCAGCTTCAGTGTTTGAGAGATCGTTAATTCGACGTACTTCACCAGCATCCCTTATTAATCACACAAATTCAAGCAGAACATTCCCATCGGGTTTGAGCATAAGTGATTCAGCCGATGGTAGACAATATGGATCCATGTTCAACTTAGTTGATAGGATTTCCATGATTTGTTATTTCGAGGGTAGTTGAAGTATGCGTGGAAGAACAAATAGTATCGCAATTGTATGAATGGTATTTGTAGAATGCGTCCAAAAAGCAATAGTATAGCAATAGTATAGCAATAGTATAGCAATTGAAAGAAAGATATTTGAGGGTATTTGAAGAATGCGTCGAATAACAAATAGTATAGCAATTGTTTGAAGACCAAATATGATGTCGCGAAGACTATTTACCACTGAATCAAAGAGATAATACGTCTAGTTACCATGCCCCTTGTAAAAGATGTTCAGTACATGACAATCTTTCATGTTTAAAATAAAACCCCCGCCTCTCACTGGGCCACATTACATTTTGCGAAATATAACATGTCGATTTTTCCTCACTCGGATGCTTACACAAAACACAGGCAAAGGCTTAATTGCCTATTATTTCTATATTAGATTAAAAGATTAAACATTAGCAATCGTACATTAGCTGCAAAGAAATGCATAAAACTGAGTCACCTTATTGGAAGTAACCCAAACGCGTAATTATGTTCTACACATCTTTCCTTCACCCGTCTTTGAAGGTCAATTGCGTTGGCTGTTGGTGCATCAGTGGGATGTCTTCGTTGCATTTCCTGATGTATTTCATTATCTAACTCCAACCATGAGTCTTCAATGTGGGAGAGCATGTTGTGTAGGATGCAACATGACTTGATCCATTCCATGTAAGGCTGGATGTCTTCACGTCCGTTCAATTTCAGTCGCATCTCTCTTAAAGACGCCCAACGGCCCTTCAAAATTCCGATCGTGTGCTCATTGCGCACACGGGACTTTTCCAAACAGTAGTTGAATTCGGCATTGATGGGCGCATTTGCAGCTGGTGCACGATATGCTGGGATGAGGTGCTCATTCAATGGGTACGCTGAATCGGCCAACAGATACTGACCTGGTTAAACAAAGAAATGTCATGAGCAGAATTCATGTATCCAATTCATAATTAAAAGAGAAAAATCATACCTATGTCAAAGAACTTATGTGAGTTCTTATACAAACCCATGTTCTTATACACCATTGAATCTGCGCATGAACCTGGCCAACCTGCCATTATGGCTATAATCCTTTTATCACAATTGCAAAGGACTTGAGCATTGATTGAATAAACCTTTTTCCAATCAAAATATACTTCACCCTGCCATGCTGGTTTTTGGCATAATGGGAATGTAGTGCCATTGATGAAGCCCACGCAGCCTTCAAATCCCTCTTGCCGCATTACTTGAGATATCTCACAACGCCTGCGCGAATTGGAACATTTGATGTATTCTGCTTCGTAGCTATTGATAGCTTGTATTACTCGCCTAGTGATCAAAACAACCATACCACGACCAACATTGAAATTGCGCGCAAATTTCCCCACAGATCCAGCATTCCCATTTGAGCCCAATCGCTCCAGTGTAAGGGCCAACTGATGAGCAATGGGTAATTGCTTGCAGGTGCTGTGATTTTGAAAGGATGAATGATCCTTGATTTTATGGTAGATGTAAATGAAACCATCCTTGGACGTTCTCATAGATTGCTTTAAGTCATCATCTTGCATTTGGAACAATCCATCAATATTGAAAGCGTGGTTTGCAACTGTTTTTGAAGGTCTTGACAAGTATCGGCTATGCATAGTGAGATGCAGTGCCAAGCTATATAACTGGGATGAATTGTGTGCTTGTAAAAATTCTTCCAAGTCTCGCTTATCCTGCCCATATGTTTTCTCAGCAATGTTGATTCCATTCTCTTCAATGCGTGTGATTAGGCACATAAGGCGGAGGTCCTTAATTGCTTTCTTTCGGGTAGAGATTTTTGGCATTTTGAAGATATATGGTGATTAGTTGGGGTTTGTCGTTTTGTGTGGCAGGGCTTAGGTACAAGATTGAGGAGGGTGCAATTTTGTGAGAAAAGAATCAGCCCGCGCTCAGGCTTGACACATTGGGTCCATAGGGGGGACCAGGCACCCTTGGTCGGGCCCATGGGTACATAGCGCATGGGCTCGTGCATAGATGCATACACTAATTTTAAGATAAAAATTTGTTAAAATTTGTTAAATTTAACTTGCATGAGCCAACCAATGAGCAAGCTCATGTGGTGGGCGCTTGGACGTTAAAATCTGCTTGCGTTGCTGTAAAATCTGGCTCATGAAACCTGGCCTTGAACTCCCCTATTTCAGATTCATGTCAATAACTCAAAGGAAGGGGAATTATCTCGCCTTTGAACGTCAACATAGCAAAAATAAATGGCTCTTTACTTAGCTCAGCACCCGGTTTGAAGTATACATCAACATCTATTGATAAAATGGCAGAAGAAAGTCCTCAGGCTGTTCCATAAGAAGTTCTGAACAGCATTAACCCACCAGGATTTCAAGCTTATTTGTTGGAATTGAAGAAAGGAATACCATTCATGTTGCTTTGTAATCTGAATGTGGCAAAGGGTTTAGTAAATGGTACCCTCTTGTTGGTGCAAGATATCAAATGGCGCGTCTTAAAATGTCTAATCATGACTGGGGCCCACAAAGGTATTGAGATCCTCATTCCAAAAATCAAATTGAATCTCGAAGAAAATGATGACCTTGGAATTGGGTTTACTAGGTATCAGTTTCTAGTAACTGTCTCCTTTGCAATTACCATAAACAGGTCACAGGGGAAGTCCTTGGCAATAGTGGTTGTATACTTGCAGACATATGTTTTTGCACATGGCCAATTGTACGTGGCTCTATCACGGACCCAAAATATTGTAGGACTTTTGATGGGTGCAGTGGGTCTGGAAACAGAAGCTACTACAACTTGTTGAAATCCCTGACCCAAAACGTCTTAGGTCAGAACCTTACTGACCACTACTATCTCGCAATTCCCTACTCTTAAAAGACTAGGCTGACGAAGCAGCTTTATTTGTCTTAGGAGCTGCACAGACCACAGTTACCAATCCTCGGAGTCACAAGAATGACTCCTGGATGTAAGCCTTCTCAGAAGCCAAGAAGGAGACTCTTTTATCCTCACTTTCAATTATTTCTATTCGTCTCATTAAAACTTTGCCTTATACCTCATTCTATCTTTATTTGTAATATATCCTTAATTAATTTTTACCTTTTTGCCTTTCTGATACTTCGTAGCATTGAGAAGCCTCACTAGGTATAGTTCTTAAGCTTCTCACCCCTACGACTCATTAGATAGAACTAATTTGTGTCGACGACATAGTTTTGTAGCAGACCATCTTGCACAGCTCTTTGTCTTGCTTCATTGTACCTTGCAGTACACCTTTAGGTATATCTTGTCTCTGAAACTCTTCTTTGTACGATACATATTGTTAATGACATACCTTTAGTTTTCAAATTATTACACAACTAACGTTGTATGTAGAGATATCTTGCAATAAGTATGATATGATTGATTCTTTGTAATTCATGCCTCAATCTCTTAGTGAAATTGTGAACCCAATACTTATGGGCCGGAAGTCGGCGCAGCCGACTGTTCTTCTAGTTAGGGTAATTATAAGCAATTGATTAATGAAAAATATAATTGATAGATTAATAACTGTTTGTTTAAAGTCGATGAATGGACGCTATTTATATCATTGACAAACCCAATGATGAGTTATATCTCTGCAATACCCCATTAGCTTCAAGACTAACTCTAAGATTGACCCGCTCATACTTAATCTCACAATGTCACTTAGAGAGTGTTCTCATAGATTAGTGAACAAAACACATCTAGCCGAGATGATTCTTGTCAATTTATAACAATCGGATGATGAATTGCAACACCTTTTTTTTCAACTTTTAACGTAACTTCTTACAATCTTGTTTGGGACGTTTAACCGTGCCTTTGAGTTCACATTGCTGGCAAGCTGAAAGAAATGAATTGGGATGATAAGCTTAAACTAAACCATAGAAAGCTATATCCATTAACAAACGCTGTTCAATTACTTACTAAACATTTGGTTGTTCACATTTTTGAGTTTATCAAAGGGACAAAGAACCACATATTCATCCCTTACGGCATAGGACTGGTCAGGAAATACTTCTAAATAAGATTTGTGGTAAGTCATGCCATCGAAACGGTTCAAGCCTCGGGTATTCACTCACTAATTTTGGAACAGCTTTCAATAACTTGATACGAGAAAATATCTGGACTAGATGTTTCTTTTGGGTCGTCGGGAAAATAACACTTTTCAAAGGTAACTTTGCCGTCAGGGCTTACTAATAGGTTTATATTAGAATTCTTTCGAGACGCTGAGACTAGAAAGCAGAAGGTTTCCTTCTTACAGTAATTCATGCACGTAGTGTGCTCACACGTATACTCGTTTCGCAGTATATCAACACAATCTGGCCAAGAGCATTGTTTGGGAGGTTAGCTGGAGCCAAAATGATTAAACTTGAGTTAAGGGGAACTTTCAACAACTTACTGACTGGATCAACGAAGGTCGGGTGACGTGGAAGTTGCTTAGTATTGAACTCATAAGTACATGTTGGGCTATAATACTTCTTCACTTGAGAATATGAAGAGGAAAGCAAGTTGAGCGTGATGAAGTAAAAGTAAAAATCTCTTGACGGCATATCTGTCGATATTTCTCGGTGTTAGCTGGAAAAAGAGAGGTGGGAATCAAGCTGACAAATCCTCAAGCTGTGGGAGGAACCTAAATTGGACCTGCAGTGTGGTACTTAAGCAACGTGCACCACACGACTAGTCGTCTGTAGAAAAGCCACATATTGATTTACAGTGCACACTACGCTGAAATATATATCTACCAAGGCTGGCTTTTTGGTACGTACTGTACAGTACACTGGCATAAGTACAGTGCCCTCCAACAAACCTTCGAACAATTTTTTTTTCATGCTTTTTTTTGTTCTTTTTTTTTCTCACAATTGTCTCTCATGTCTCACAAGGCTATATGGAAGAGTCAAGAACTTTTTTTTTGTATGATTACGCATGTGTTGTTTTTAAATCAAACTAATAATAAAAAATCGTGTATAAATAGTAATACAAAAATTGAGTAATATTAAAATAAAGCTCCTACCATTGGGTAGGAGCTCCATTTTTATCCACAACCATTCGCATTCTTGCAGGCATGGATACAAGTAATGCCTCTAAGTGATCAAAAGGCATTGTATCCCAAACAATGTGAATGGCTTTGCTCAATTCGTCCATTGTTTTTGGGTTGGAAAGGTTGGTAACAACAAACTTCATTTTGTACCAAAGGTTTTCAATTGGGTTGAGGTCAGGTGAGTTGGGAGGCCAAGCGAATTTTTGAATTTGATGATCTTGACGCCATTGTTGGCTGGCAAGGGCAGTATGGATGGGAGCCCCATCCTCCATTAATGTGAGCTCTTCACAATTGGCTGCTACGCCAACTTTGACTAATTCATCCATCAACGGCAATAGCCCCGGTTCGTAAACATTATCAATAAATTCCATTGCCCTACATTGCCCCGGTGGCATTATAATAAGTTTGGATTGAATTGGGACACAGATGGCCCCCAAATCATCATTGATCAACCACCTGATTGATGATTGACTGCCATTGAATCAAGGTCGTATTTTTGTTCAGGTGTTTGCCAAACTCGCTTTTGGGTTACAGGCTCGCCTAGTTCAAACAATGATTTATCCATCTAAACAACTTGGGACCAATCATTCACAGTCCAATGGAGGTGAGCACAGGCAAATTCTAGCCGTCATTCTATGTGGCAAGGACTGAGATAAGGTTTCTTAACGGCAATACAAGACCTTTTACCAAGGTGATGTATTGCCTTGCAAATAGTATTGAGAGAAACATTGGCCGTGATAAGATTTTTGATTGGGACAAGTGTCTCTCAATGATGTTGCTGAAGGACTTGGCCAGGTGCTTGCAAGTCACGATCATTTACATTTGGAGGTCATCCAGGTATTGGGAGGTTCTCCAAATGACCTACCTCTTGAAAACGTCGGATGGTATCATGAACAGTTGTCGGAGGAACACCCAAAAAGTTGGCAATCATTTGGATTGATGCCCCTGCATTGTGCATCTCAATGATTTGCCCTTGGTCTATAGGTTTGCGATACCGTGCCATACTAATAATTTATGTGATTAGTATGTCTTCCAAGATTTCAAACCAAAGAATTAAAAAAACTTACCATTCATCTTGGTGACTGGTATAAATAGCCATAACACAGAGCGACAGCCAGACAGAGACAAGAAATTGAAGCAATCCACAATGATTGGTCCAAAACTGACCAATGACTCTCATTGGTCAGAAAAAATGTATCCAATCGTTTATGCTGATTGGTTACAAAAAAAAGAATCAAAACAAAAAAGAAAAAATAAGAAAGGAGGGGAGATGAGCATGAGATGATGGTGGAAGTTAGGAGAAAAAGTCCGCGAGTTCAGAAAAAAAAAATTAAAGTTGTGTTCAAAGGTTTGTTGGAGGGCGCTGTACATGCAAATTGTTGAAACCTGGCTAACGCAATAATGCAACGGCCAGTTGTTCTTGTAGCAAAATATTACTGGTAATTAGTAACCCGCACTGTGCGCGTATGATGCGCCGCAGTTGTCTAGTTGTAATGTATAAGCCACTCACAGTTTCATCCCAAACCTGCTCCTCACCTGTTATCTTTGGAGGTGATGGAATAGATCTGACTGGCAAGCAAGCTTTGCTACATCTGGCCATATTTCATTACCAACAAAAAAATAGGCAGGGAACTGTATTATTATTATTATTATTATTCTGCACAATTTCCATCTCACATGCATGGGGAAGTTTTTTTCTAAGTAAAACACACAACACTTTTTTTTATATTTCAATTTTTTGTAACTGCAAGTGATCAAGACTTTATATTTTTTTAAGAAAAAAAAATCATGATTATAAATAAAACATAAAAATCACATGTTGTAGCTCTTACACTGTCTGTGGTTGGTAGAGTTTACTGATTTGACCATTAATTGTCTTTCATATTTTTTCAATTGGGTTCAAGTTTGGTGAATGTGCGGGCTAATTGAGTGTTTGAATTTTGTGCTTGCTTGGGCCATGTGGATTGGAGTGTTATCCTCCATCAGTAAGAGGCAGTGGCAACCACAAATCCAGGGGTCCTGCTCCCTCCAGGCTATGAATGAAAGCAGGAAGGGTAAATAGACTTTTTGAACCATCTTGGTTGATGTCATTTGACCATTGAGAAAAGCCAACAGCACTTGCATCACCATGCAAAAGGCCCCCATGCCATGACCATTTGATGACCCCAAGGTTCTCAATCAGCCATTTTTCTTGAGGCTTCCTCAAAATTTGTATGAAATAAAACTTTTGGCAAGCTCAAAGGCCAACTTTTCCAACCAAATGACCCAGGCCCAATTGTTTAGTGTCTAATGGTGGTGGGCTTGGGAAAATGCCAGGAAATGGAGGTAGGTTCTTTTAGGCTCAATGCAAGAGTGCTTACCCATTTTATCCCACTGGATTGTTTGGGTGGGGACTTGATGACCTTTGCAACAGTTGATTGAAAGCCACAGGTAATTATTTGGCCAAGTTCTTTGTGGTTATGTTCAGAAATTATCATTGGTCAACCAGTTTTCTTTTCCTTCTTGACTGTGCCAAATAATTTGTATTTCTTCACAGTGTTGCAGACTGTAGTCAGTGGAACACCTGCAAGGTTGCATATAACTCAAAATGGGAGGCCTGCTTGGCCCATCCCTACAAGGTGTCATCTGGTTTCAACTTTAAGGTAAGGAATGTGATCCTAGATGAAAAAGACTGAGTAATAAGTAAGTTGATTATGGGGAAGTTAAGATATTGAAAAATATCCATTAAAAAAACCTACTGTGATTGAGGAATGTGAATCATGGGCTTGGAAGTGATAGTGGTCAAGAATTTACCACAATGAGGATTGAAGGGGACCTTTCATGTCTTCAGAGTTGATTAGTGGGGTGGTCATAATGATAATAGATGAAAAGAGAAAGAAATAGTAGAGATTCATATGGAGAAAAAAATAAAAATATTATAGCAAGAAATAAGTTAAATACAAGTGAGATTTTTCCTGACAAATGAGAGCCAGCGTTTTCTTTGCATGCACAGCAACTGCATCCATAAAGCTTCCCTTCCTGAGTTGGCTTAATTTGAGCAGGGAACTGTACAGTACAGTACACTGTAAGCCTTCTCCCCAGGGAATACCACAGCAAATGGCCTATCCCCCACCCTGGACCATTTGTTTTTTGCAAAAATATACCAGGCCATAACTGGCTGGTATAGTTGTTATTGGGAGGGGGGAGTGGTGAGGTAAAAACGGTCCAATAACACTTCTTTTATTTTTTATTTTTTTCTTACTTATTTGTCTTCCTTTCTTTTTCTTTCTCATTGTCTCTGCATTTTTTACTTGCCTATTAATCTCATGATTTATTTGTATATGGCCTTTTTTATTTCCATCTCTCTTGTCTCCAAGACTTTTTTCTCTTTAACTGCCTTTCTTCTTTCTTTTTCTTTTTGTCATTTTTTTTACTTCACCTTTGTTTATGTTTTTTTAATTCATCTCACAAGAATGTATTCTGTTATTTTGGCTACCATGTCTCAGCTCATTGCGAATAGTGAGATTGACCAACAAAATCAAATATCCAACAGTGACCCATCCACAAAAGAATGATCATGGGTATGGGTTAATTTTTGTGGAGCTCAATGAATCATTTATTGAATTTCAGGTGATGGACAACAGCTGAAAACCATGCTGAAAAAAATAAAACACAATCAAACAGGTGGTAAAAAAGCAATTTTGGATCAAAACATGCCTTCATAAATTGGAGAATCCAAAAAATAAAGAATTACAACCTTATGGAATTCTTGATCAATTTGTAAAACATGGGTTTCCCAGAAAGGTATGTACTCTTGCTTTTTGGGTACATTCAACAATGCTAACATTTTTTTGGGGGAACTCCTGACCTTTGTATCAAGAGTTGGTGAAGACTGCCCCTGTGTATTTTATGTCTCAAAGTGATCTCCCACTTTCAATTAAAAAATCATTCTTGTTTCAAGATTTATTTGAGCTTTTCCATCCATGGATTCTCAATTTTTTTGTTTTGAAAATTGCATTGAGAGCCCATGTTTCCATCGACAACAACTTTGTGATATTTTGGCTTCTAATTTTAATTGAATATCCTTCTCAATGGATGTTTAGACTTGTCCACATGAAATTTCCTTCATTAGTGTTACAGCACATTTCCTGGACAACAAACTCCATCTCATCTCAGTCAAATCAAATGTAAGTAACATTCTTTGATCATATATTTTTCATAATTATTCATTGCAATAGTGCTTAGTGGCTTTGATTCCCACCTAAAGGTAATAATTCAGGTGGTTCACATTCCAAACTCTTCCTGAGTATTGTGTACAAATACAACATGGAGTCAACAATTCTCTGCATTACAGCTCATAATGCTTCAGTCAACACTTGTATGTCTCAGGGGATTCAAAGAATTCTTCTGTGTTTGATTAAGATGAGCAATCCATTGTCTGCATAGCTCATACAACACATCTTATGGCCCTTGATGGTCTCAATGCTCTGGGATCTCAACCAAATTCAATTTATTAAGAACCTATGAAAGTGGCATGACCTATGTAAATTTCCAGCCTATCTTATCCCCCAGATGGACTGAACCTCAACTGTAACTCCATCGTCTCTTGCATAGCACATCTTTACTCATACATCAATCAAAGCCCTAAATGACAGAAAAAGGTCCTTAAAAATTTTCAACTGGTAAATGATGAATCCAAGACCACGCATGTGACTACTTGTCAGGGTTACTCTATGATATAGCCTTACAATAATAATGAAAAGCTATAAATCTTAGTGTTACAAAAAATAATGATGATAAATTAATGATAAGATGATTGAAACTGCTACACTAAAAACTTGAGTGATGGTGAGTATTACAAATAGCCCTGGGTGTAGTATTTATCTCTTGGTTTACAATAATAAATCTTACAATAATTAAAATTAAAATTATAACAGTTTACTTCTAAGTGTACCACTTCTTTAATAAGCTATACCATGTAGGACTACTAAGAACAGGGTGATGTATTGGCCTTTTGGTGAGGAAAAGCCTCCTTTTATCTTATTCTGGGGTAGTGGGAGGTTGCTTACCTCTTCACATTACCACAGAGTGAAACCATTCACTAATGTGGGTTATTTTAAGGTTCTATACACTCAATACAGACTTCTATTGGGTGGAGATGTTGCTTTAGAACTAAAAGTTGGCATTTTTACCCTATACAGGGTGAAACATTTCACCAATGGAAATTAAAGGTATGTTCTGGTGCTTCTTACCCATCAGAAGCTTTAAAGAACATTCCTTTATGACTCTTAATTGTCAATCTATGATAAATTGAAGAATAAACAAAATCTTAATCAAATTTTTTAGCTGTTAGTTCAGCTATATAGATAACCTTCCCACAGTAAGATCTCATACTGTCTAGTGTGGGATTATAATCTTAAATGCTGAATATATTTGTCATTTTTCAAGATAGAGATCTCAAAAGTGGCTCATTTTGTAAACCTTGATATGCTCCACAAAATGGCTACTCATTTGGTATAGCTAGCTTCAAATATGGCAAAGCTATACCAATTTTCAACTTCCATTATCAATTTGTGGATTTGTTATGAATCCTTTATTGTATGTGTTTGCTCCATAACATTTGTTCTAGAATAGCTATGAGGAAATTGATGCAACCATAAAGAATCCCTGATTTTTCTCTTTCAAAAAACCCACTGTGGGTATCTCACACTGAAGCTGTAGAAAGTAGATGAGAGGTGAAGATCTTGTTCACCCTTATTTGGCCGATTTTTAGGCACAGCTTATGTAGTTTTGATGCTAGCTAAATTTGGGCAGAAAAATGAGCTAGCCCTTAGTAAGAGCTTCAATTTGAGCATCAATTTTTTGGTTTCTTCCTCTTCCCTTGGATTTCAGATGAGAGGTGAAAATTAAGGTTTATGCTCAGCTCTTGTGTTGAGCTGGAATAACTCTTTCATTCCTTATAATAATTTTATGGGATTTTTCTCTTGGAAAAGATGTGACTTTAATGTTTATTTTTATTCCAATTATGAGTAGTTTTTTCTCAGTTCATATTTAGTGGGAATTCTTCTCTACCATTGGTTTATGGTAGTTTGTTGTCATTCTTGTGGTCTGGTTTGAGTCACAGACTGACAATACCCTCCTCAGTCATGTCGTGAAAGGTTGGAATTCCACATTTGACATTCTGGGAAGAGGAGTTGTGCATAAAGATGCTTAAAATCACTTTTTTACCATGATGAATGTAAGGTGTGGATATGAAACTTTGATTAAAAATCAAGTACTTTTCCTGTCCTCAAAATTTGTATAAGGTAGAAAATCAATTAAAAATAGTAAGATATATTATTTTTAAGAGAAAACACGCCAAATTTAGTGTTTATAACTTTATTAGTATAAAAAAATAATATTATAAAGATTTATTGTTTTACCAACAATAAAAAGTTATCCCAAAAATACTCTACAAGAGATATTTTACGGCTACAAAAGAAATTTCTTCAAGAGCAATTTCAATTGGAATTAATTGAGAAATGAGCTGCAAGCAATTGATTAAAGAGCAGAGTATTTAAAAAGAATATTAAAGAGAAAACACGCCCAAAAGTGACCAGAGTGAATTTGAAAACAAAGTGACAAAGTTTACAGTGATGAAAGATGCTTTAATTCACTTTTGGGGTGGTTCAGGAGTAAAAATGATTATAAGAGTTGCAAACAATGATTATAATGAGTTTTTTCACGTGGTTAAAAGGATTAAAATTATTTAAAAATGGTGGTTGGAATCTTTTATTGCTTGTTTTAACAGTGTTTAAACTAATTAATAAAAGGAAAAGATTCTAACATGAAGAGAAAAGTGGGGCAAAGAAGACATTCTTTTATAGCCATGAATTCTCTTACTCCAAAAGTAAAATTTACTCTTGTCAGTCGTGAAAAACAGTCTTACAACAGAAAAGCAAATTATGGCATCATTGAACCCTGGGTTAGACCAAAAAGGGCTGGTTTAAGCCATTTCTAGCCATTTCTAGCCATTTTAGACCCTTAAATCAGCCATTACTATAGCAATACCAGGCATAGAGCCTTCAAAACACGTCAGAATGTGTGTCAGAGGCATAGAAACCAGTTAAAACTGTTTTTACTATGATTGTTTTATCTTAAGGGTAGTTTTACCCTCTTGGCAACAGCTAAAACTACCCCAGTTGGTATCAAAACCTCATCATCAATTGAGTCCACAGACCCTGTAACTCAATTCCAGGCCAAAAGTGATGAACTTTTGCGTGAATTTTGACATCCCATGCCTGTCAGCAAGGATTTTGGGGGTCTAGCTCCCCCTTAGAGCTGGAGTTCCTTTTCCCCCCCAAATTTAATCTTTCCAATTTATTTTTCCTTTAATTCCTCATCATGTATTATACTTATAATTTTACATATGTAATTCAATTGAATTGTACAGTACAATACAGTAATAATTGATACCTCATCTGTAAATCAAAGTTCACTTATGTAATACACGCTCACATTTTGACATTTCAATTGAATTCAATTGAAAATACTTCAATTCCTCATAACTTCTAAACTAAACACAATACCTCAATTTTAACACAAAAATTGATGGTTAACACCACCTGTGGTTTGAATTAAATTGAAGTTTTGAGGATTTTCAACTTTTGTATTGAAAATACTAAAAACTTAATTTAAGCTTATTTAGAGTTGAGTTACAAGAATTTCACTCAGAGGTGACCCCACCTGATTTTTTATGAGGAATCCAATGGTGAAATAAGTTTTATGTGTTTATTTATTGAATAAAAAGCTATAATAATTTTTATTTAACTTTTTTCCAAATTTATTTAATTTTTCACAATTTTGTTAAAATCTCATTTTTACTTAATTTTTTCAAGTATAAATGTAATTTTATACTTACAAAATTTAATGTATTTTTATTTTTAAATTATAATTAATTTTCTATTTTAAATATAATTTTATATTTATATCTTGATTTTTATTTTAATAATATAAATAAATTTATTTTATTTATATTAATATGTTATTTTTGTATTTGTGGTCTTTTGGGTATATGAAATTACCTCTAAGGCTCACATTCCCTCCCCCTAAAAAGGATATTACTTTGTAATGTTGGTATTTCTTGTGTGTCTGAATCTCCTGAGGCGTTTGGTACCTTCTGGTATATCTTTTTCTTCTAACCATTCATCTTCACAAGTTGGGTCACTGTACCTAACAAGGTATTCCCTCACTTTCTTGATTCTTAATTTCCTTTCTTTAAGAACTTTGGTAATTTTCTTAGTACCAGATGTCTCCATAGGAGGTATAACTTGGGGAATCTTATTCCTCAAGGGAAATTTTTCAGCATCACTAGATTTGTATGGCTTTATCAAGCTCACTGTAAATGTAGGATGCTTATTGCTAAGTTCTTCAGATAACTCTACTTCAACAGCATTTTCTCCATGGAGGGCCTTAATAACAAAAGGTCCTGGAAAGGAGCCTTTCAACTTTTTACATCCTTTGATGTTTTTGAAGTGAGTGGTGGATACAAGAACTAGGTCCTCCACTTTGAAATCTGGAGTTGCATGTGATTTATCCCATTTGTCTTTAGCATATGCAAAAGAGTCCTCCATGCACCTTACTGCATGCTTTCTAGCTTTGTCTAGCATTCCTTTGAAGCTAGAAGCTGTGGGATGTATTTCAATTAAGTCTTTCCTCAAGGAATCTTGGGGTAACTTGGGGTTCCATCCTTTTTCTAGAATAGCAGGAGTCTGATTGGTACTGGCATGGATTGATGTTTTATATGCTAATTCCAGTGCTGGAAACAGAGTACACCAATCATGGGTAAATCCATCACAATCTTTGAATTCAAGGCCATATGCAAAAAATCTTCTCACCATGTCCTCTAAGGTTTGGATCATCCTCTCAGCCAGTCCATCAGTTTGTGGGTGGTAGGCTGTAGAGAAAGACAGTTTAGTGCCAAATAATTGGTGAAGATTTGTCCATAGTGCTGAAGTGAATTTGGGATCTCTATCACTGATGATATTTGTAAATATGCCAGTCCATGACACTACTCTATTCCATATAAGAAGAGCTGTATCCATGGCTGTAGCATCTTTGTGACTTGGTAAAAAGATTGGAGTTTTACTGAATCTGTCCACAATTACTAGGCAAGAATTATAGCTTCTGTCACCTCCTGGTCGTAGGCCAGTTACCCAATCCATATGGACAATTTCCGAAGGTCTGTTTGGTTCTTGGATTTTTATCATATTTCCAAGTCTCTTGCCAGTGGATTTATTTGCTTTTTGGCATCTGTCACAGGTTTTGCAATATTCTGCAACATCTTTCTGCCACATTGGCCACCATATGCAGGTATTTATTTTCTCTCTTGTTCTGTCTTCAGACAGGTGTCCTGAAAAGGGACTATCATGGCATTCTTTCAGTACAAGATTGATTAATGACCTGTCCACAACTGTCATGATACATGTGTGCTTGGTTCTGTGGTAAATTATATCATCCAGTAGGTGAAATCTCCTTCATCGTAAGATTTTCTCCATAATTCATCCAAGGCATGTATTAGAGAGTTGTCTTTACATTACTTGCTAAGCAATTGGCATAAGATGCTACAATTCTTATCTTGAGTGTAACTACTTCTGACTTCTTCAAAGAAGGTGGTGTTCAAGTCTGTAACACTTATTCCTTCTATTGGAATTTGTGGTGAAGCTTCTTCTGGCACATAAGCAGGATTATCAATATTATTTGGTAATGGCCATCTGCTTAGTCCATCTGCATTTTTATGAATATTCCCATCCTTATGAACAATAGTCATATTGCCTCTGTATTCTTGCATGGCTATTTGCCATCTGAGCATATGTCTGTTGGGTGTTTTCATGTTCAAAAGTGATTTGACAGCTGTACAAGCTGTTATCACTTCAAAAACACATCCCTCTAAGAAGTAGTTCAATTTCTCTAAGGCCCAGACAAGGCATAGACATTCCATCTGACTTGCTCCATATCTGGCTTCAGTTGGTTTAATTTTCCTGGATATGAAACATATGGGTCCTTCTACAGGTTTATCATTTATGATCTGAACTTGGTGAAGTGCAGCACCTAGCCCATCCCCTGATGCATCAATATACAGTTTGAAAGGTAATTTAAAGTCTGGCATCAGTAAGAGTGGAGCAGTGGTAAAGGCTTCTCTTAGAGACTCAAAGGCTTTGACTCTGTCCACAGTCATTTCAAATACTTTGTCTTTGTCACACAATTGATAAAGTGGTCTTGCTATGGATGCAAAATCTTTAATGTGTTGCCTGTAATATCCTGCAAAACCTAAGAATGACTGAATTTCCTTCGTATTCTGAGGCATGGGATTTAGCAATACTGCTGCAACTTTGATTTTGTCAATCCCAAGGGACAAACCTGATACAACATGTCCTAGTGCTTTAAGTTCTTTAAATCCAAAATGACATTTCTTCAAGGAGATTTTCATTTTTACTGATTGAATTTTTGTCAAAACTCTGGACAATCTGTACATGTGTTCTTCCAAAGTCTTGGAACAGACAATAATGTCATCAATGTAAATGATTAACCATCCTTCTGAGAGTTCTTCAGGGAAGATTTCATTCATCATTCTTTGGAAGTGTGAAGGTGCATTTTTGATACCAAAGGGCATCCTCAAGTATTCATACACTCCACAATGAACAATAATTCTCAAGTATTTTCTTGCTCTTGGTGTCACCACATTTTGATGGAATCCTTTAAGGGCATCCATAGTGGTTATATACACTGCTTGAGATATTTGAGTAAGGGCAATTTGGATTTTTGGTATTGGGTATCTGTCTGGAACAGTGTAAGTGTTCAGAGCTCTAAAGTCCCCAACCATTCTGGATTTTCCATTATGCCACGCCACTATGACTGGTGTAGTTATTTCTACTTCTTCATTGTGGCCTATTTTTCTTATTACACCAAGGTCCAGAAGTTCTTTGATAGGAATTTCTAGAGCTTCTCTTGATTTTGGACTTGCTGGATATGCAGGTCTTCTTAAGAGTGGTGGATAAGGTCTCTCAATGTTAAGGATGATGTCAACTTCATGACCAATAATTGCTCCTAGAGGTTCTTTGTCTGTAGCAAATGCTCCTCTATGGTCATACAAAAGGGAAGAAAGTTCATTTTCTTGTTTATCAGTCAGATGAAGGCTTATTTCAGCCTCATTTAACTGTTCAGACTTGAATTTCTCTAACTCCAAGTTGACTGGTGATACTTTGTTTACTGTAATTTGTCTTTTAAATGGTAAAAAGGCAAATTTTTGGCGCTTATTGTCCCCAATAGTAAAGTATCTGTCCTTCTTATTATGAAAATCTATCCCATACATGATTGAATAGTCATTTCCCAATATAAAATGGGTACTAGAGCAATTTTCCATAACAACAAATTCAACTGTGATCCTTAAATTCCCATTTATGTGTGAGGATATGACCGTGGTCTCAAAGATTCCTAATGCTTTCATTGGGTTACTTGCACTGTTGAATTTTATTCCATCAATTGGTAACAATTGGTCTTCAAAATTTGGTACACAAGTTTTAAGAAAAGATTTTCCAACACAAGAGCAGAAGGCTCCTGGGTCAAGCAAAAGTTTGGTGGGCTTGTTGTCAATCACCACTTCTGTTATACAGGAGTTACCAGCTGTATAACCTTTTCCTCTATTTGGTTTTGTCTTCATAAGTTGTGCATCTTGAACTTTTGATAAATCAACTTGACCATTGCTCAATTGTGGCAAGTGGGAATAAGATTCCATGATGTCAAAAGTTGCATTGATATTTTCTATATCTTTTGAAGATTCAGAAAATATGGATGACTTAGCATCTGAATTGTCTTCAATTATGTCACCTTTTTCAACATCAGGCTCCTTTTCAATATTGATTTCATTGATTTTTCCCTTCTTTGGACATGTAGTGGCTAAATGGGTTATGCTTTGGCAAATATGGCACTTTCTGACTGTATCTGCAGATTTATACCTCATATTATTAGAATTTTCTTTGGGGTTTTTGTCCACAGAATCTTTCCAAGGTGTATTAAACCTTGTTTTGAGATTCACCCTACTAGTGCCAATTTTGGTTCTGGTGGTTACTTCTTCTAATATATTGATAATATCCTCTGCTGAAGATTGTTCAGTAGTCCTGCTTTGGACAGCATGTTCTAAGTCACCTCCACAATGTCTCAGAATTTTTCTATGGATCATAAATCCTGACATGTCAGGATATAATGCTTTTAATCTGTCTTTTTGTTGGCAAAACCATGGTAAAGCTTTGTCTTTATCAGAATTAGATTTGGCAGATTCAAAGGCTGTTTCAACTTTGAACCTCCAAGCATCATTTGCCCATTTGTTAATTATTTGGGTTTTCCACCAAGTACAACTCTGGTGTCCATGTGCTTGTCTTATTTTGATGTACCATCTGTGAGCTGATCTGGTAAACAAGGTGTTAAATCTGGCTGTTACCAATCTGTCTGGTAATTCAAAATCCTCTTTGATCATGTCAATACCTCTAATGAGTTCCATATGGTCATATTCTCCTTCACCACTGAAGTGAGGCCATTCTTTAAGTTTTGGAACTTCTTTCAAGAGTGCTTTGCCCATTGATGGTTCCAAGTTATGAAAAGAAGCCGAAAATTCATCTTTTAACTGTGAATTTTCAATATCCAATACTTGTGGATTAGGAATTCTTGCTCCCACATTTTGGTTCAGAGGTGTAGACATTCTTGGAAAGATGTTTAGCAGTTGTTTAATATCATTCATTTTACTGTTGTTGCACCTTTGTGAATTTCTCAATTCATGTTGTAAGCTTTGTATAGAGTCTATGAAATTCTTTTTATGATCATCCTCTTTATATGTAAGCTCATTCCATAATTCTATTTGTTTAGTATTATCAGATATAACTTCCTTTAACTTTATTGTTAATTTTGATAATTCCTCTCTTGAGGTATCAAAATGCTTTTTCAAGGCAATTGTATTTGTCTTTACTTCTGCAAATGATTTTGAGATATCATCAAGAGCTTTTTTATTATCTTCTTTGCTAGTATTTATGGCTTGTTTTATTCTTCTTTCAATTATGTCATCAGTATTGAATTTAGAATATTTGTCTGTTAATTCTTTAATAATTGCAGATTGTTCATTTATCTTAATGCCAAAAGAATTATCATTATTGGAAGTTTTTATTGTTCTTAAAACTGTTTCAAAGCATTTAAGTGTATCATTTATTTGACTCAGACTCAAGTTATTTGTTTTAAGATTGTCACAAATTGATGTATTTTTATCAGAAAGATGACTTTTTAATAGAAATGGCTTTATACAACTCTGGAATACAATCAAAAGTAGCAGAAATCATTTTTGATATTTTAATCTTGCTTCCTCCTTCTTTTGTAATTCCATCATGGTTCTGGCCATCTGAAATACATTTTCCATGGCAACCTGTTGAATGTTTGGGATTCTGTAGCCCTGGCTGTAAGGTTTTGGGGCTGGTGCCTTCCCTTTGCCCTTGTTTTGAGTTTGTGGCTGCTTTTTCACGTTGGAATTGCTGCTGCTGGCCACTGGGGCTGTTTTTGGCACTGGTTTGGGTGGTGGAGGGTTGTTTTTCCTCCATTCTAGTGTCAAAAGCATGATGTTTTTCTTCTCCATCAATGGATGCCATCCATTGAGAAATTTGCAAGTATTGGGATGGCCCAGGAATTTTCTCACTGTCAGGTAAGATTTCATGCAATTCTTCCACAGGTCTGCAAGGATCTGGTACTCCTTGAATTGGAGTGCATTGTTGTATGCACTGTGGCTGGCTTTGTATATGTCCACAGAGGCTTGTTGTGGCCATGTCAGCTCTTTTTGAAGGTAAAATGGTATTATCAGCTTCAGAATGACCCATTTCAGTTGTTTGGAAGTCATCAACTGACCCTTTTCCTTCTGTACCTGATTGGCCTCTGCCATAATCACGTCTATTACCTTTCTGGGAGCTGCTTGAGTGGTTATAGCTGGCTCCTGACCTGGTTGAAGGCATAATTATGGCTAAAAAGGCCTAAAATAGTAATTTTATGTCAAAAACTTACTATTGGCCAAATCTTTCGCTTTCTGAAGAGTATTACTTATTTCCAAGTTGACTAATTCAGGAGAAAGTGGCTCTGGTTGAATATTCTGAGTCACAATAATAGTACTATTTTCATCAGAATTCACAGTACTGGCAGGAATAATGCTGGTTACTGTTGAGGCTGTTTCAATTTTTTCTTGTCTTACCACGTTGTCAGACACTAAAATCAATGAAAAAACCAATTAATTAAGTAAAAAAAAAAGGATATTTCAAAAGAAATTGTAATATAAGCCTCACTTATAATATTAAAAAAATTATTTTTTATGGATTTTTTGAATTATAAGTATTTTTTATATGTTTTTAAATTTTTCAATATAAGAAAAAGGATGTAAAAAGAGTAAAAAAATATGTCACAGGTAAAATATCATGGCTGGGCCCCCAAATGTAAGGTGTGGATATGAAACTATGATTAAAAATCCAGTACTTTTCCTGTCCTCAAATTTTGTATAAGGTAGAAAATCAATTAAAAATAGTAAGATATATTATTTTTAAGAGAAAACATGCCAAATTTATTGTTTATAACTCTATTAGTATAAAACAATAATATTATAAAGATTTATTGTTTTACCAACAATAAAAATTTATCCCAA
Source organism: Austropuccinia psidii (assembly GCA_023105745.1). NCBI lineage: Eukaryota > Fungi > Basidiomycota > Pucciniomycetes > Pucciniales > Sphaerophragmiaceae > Austropuccinia > Austropuccinia psidii. The sequence continues at coordinate 6,565,963 of JALGQZ010000001.1, forward strand.
AAATACTCTACAAGAGATATTTTAAGGCTACAAAAGAAATTTCTTCAAGAGCAATTTCAATTGGAATTAATTGAGCAATGAACTGCACGCAATTAATTAAAGAACAGAGTCTTGAAAAAGAATATTAAAGAGAAAACACGCCCAAAAGTGACCAGAGTGAATTTGGAAACAAAGTGACAAAGTTTACAGTGATGAAAGATGCTTTAATTCACTTTTGGGGTGGTTCAGGGGTAAAAATGATTATAAGAGTTACAAACAATAATTATAATGATTTTTTCACGTGGTTAAAAGGATTAAAATTATTTAAAGATGGTGGTTGGAATCTTTTATTGATTGGTTTAACAGTTTTTAAACTAATTAATAAAAGGAAAAGATTCTAACATGAAGAGAAAAGTGGGGCAAAGAAGACATTCTTTTATAGCCATCAATTCTCTTACTCCAAAAGTAAAGTTTACTCTTGTAAGTCGTGAAAAACAGTATGACAACAGAAAAGCCAATTATGGCATCATTGAACCCTGGTTTAGACCAAAAAGGGCTGGTTTAAGCCATTTTTAGCCATTTTTAGGCATTTTAGACCCTTAAATCAGACATTACTATAGCAATACCAGGCCTAGAGCCTTCAAAACACGTCAGAATGTGTTTCAGAGGCGTAGAAACCAGTTAAAGCTGTTTTTACTATGATTGTTTTATCTTAAGGGTAGTTTTACCCTCTTGGCAACAGCTAAAACTACCCCAGTTGGTATCAAACCCTCATCATCAATTGAGTCCACAGACCCTGTAACTCAATTCCAGGCCAAAAGTGATGAACTTTTGCAAGAATTTTGACATCCCACGCCTGTCAGCAAGGATTTTGGGGGTCTAGCTCCCCCTTAGAGCTGGAGTTCCTTTCCCCCCTAATTTAATCTTTCCAATTTATTTTTCCTTTAATTCCTCATCATGTATTATACTTATAATTTTACATATGTAATTCAATTGAATTTTACAGTACAATACAGTAATAATTGATACCTCATCTGTAAATCAAAGTTCACTTATGTAATACACGCTCACATTTTGACATTTCAATTGAATTCAATTGAAAATACTTCAATTCCTCATAACTTCTAAACTAAACACAACACCTCAATTTTAACACAAAAATTGATGGTTAACACCACATGTGGTGTGAATTAAATTAAAGTTTTGAGGATTTTCAACTTTTGTATTGAAAGTACTAAAAACTTAATTTAAGCTTATTTAGAGTTGAGTTACAAGAATTTCACTCAGAGGTGACCCCACCTGATTTTTTATGATTAATCCAACGGTGAAATAATTTTTATAGGTTTATTTACTGGATAAAAAGTTATAATAATTTTTGTTTAACTTTTTTCCAAATTTATTTATTTTTTTACAATTTTGTTAACATTTCATTTTTACTTAATTTTTTCAAGTATAAATGTAATTTTATAATTCCAAAATTTAATGTAATTTTAATTTTAAATTGTAATTAAATTTTTTTATTTTGAATATAATTTTATATTTATATTTTGATTTTTATTTTAATAATATAAATAAATTTATTTTATTTATATTTATATGTTAATTTTGTATTTGTGGTCTTTTGGGTGTATGAAATTACCTCTAAGGCTCACAATGAACCTCAAAGCTTATTAATTGTTTCCAATTTAAGGGGATAGGATCAAGGTAATGATTGAATTTATCCTCACTCTCTATGAACATGAAGTCATTATATGTGGGTCTAAATACCCAAATATAAACCATAAATTGCTGCTATATACTCTTGATTACACACAAACAACAGGAATGTTTTTGTTCTCTTTAGAGACATTGATTCTCATTGATCTCTAACAGGCTTGTGAGCACTATGAGGTGGTGAAAATAGAGCTAGAAACCATTTTAATGACCAACAAGCTCTCCAAATACCACAAATTCTTCCTGAAGAAGACTCCATCTATCTGTGTAATGATCTTGGATCCTCAATTCAAGATTGAATTCTTTACATTGCATGATTCAGCTTTGGAAAATTTTGGCCCTTTGCAAAATATTTACAAGGACATGTCAGAGGGGAAGCAAGGAAACATTTCATTGATCAGGAAACTATACCCAGGAGCAAAAATAAAAAGAATATAACCCCAGAATTATTTAAAGAGTTTTACTAATCTTCATTACCTGAAGCAGGTTGAAGCTATGGCACCCAAATCAACTTATTTTCTAATTTTTTGAAAGGCATGATAGAAACCTTTTTCAAACTGTGGGAAGAAGGATGCAGAAGTATCTTTCTATCCCAGAAACTAGCACTCCATCTGAGTGGATATCCTCTATTGGGAAAAAAATGCCACATTATCAGAAAGATTCTCTCTCCCCCATGCACATAGAGAAGTTAGCCTTTATAAAAGATTGGGCTCATACCTTTGTTCCTCCGTACTCTAATAATGATAAACAAAAAATGATTGTTTTGTATTTTTTCTTGTTTTCTGTTTGTTATGAAATGATTTAGGTGTTAGCCACCATAAATATACTTTGGAGTTTAGCTATGTACCCTACCCATCTCAACTGGTAATGGGATAAAATTATTTGCAATAACTTTCACCTGAGTGCCTTCCCCTAGGGATGGGGAGCCAGAGATTCCTCAAAGCTTGTGAATCTGGGGAAGGCCTACAGTAAATTAATCACTCCTTGAGATCCTTATTGATCTTTTGATTGTCCATTATCCCTATTATCACTCAAGCTAGTTAGTAAATTGTCCTGCCAATTGAATGTGAGTGTAATGTTTTATTCTCTGCACAGCATTTTTCTCATGCTCATGGGGGAACCATTGAATTATAAAATACAATCAAACTAAGTAGTACAAACTATGTGCTTCTAAAATTTACAAACCTAATCAACTAAGAGAAAGAAAATGGCTTCTTTTATTCCTTAGAAATATTTTTAATGCCAACAACTTGAAAGGAACCTATTATCTGCTTTTATTGCACAAATATAACTAAAAGCAAAATATTTTATTTCACACTATTTTTTGTAGCTTTTTTCTTGGTAGCATAATATTTTCAAATACTATTATAAAAACAATCAGTTTTGAAGCCATCACACTAAAAAAGAAACAAATTGCACACTATTTCACTGGAAATATTTATCAAGATCCAAGGAAAAAACTTAGTAAAATTGGTGGTCCTAGGAAAAAGTAGGACCAAAATTAATCGCAATTACAATCTCCATTTGTAATGGGATTGACAAGAGTTAGTTTTCCAATAATACCTGAGGCACCTCCTTCCGTACTGATTGAATTGCAACCAACAATTCCTGCATAGACTGATTTTGGTATAAGTTGGAAACAAAGCTCTTCATGATTTTGCAATTATTTTTGATGGGGTTGAGGTCCTGAAAATGAACCCACAAGTTCATTTTATTGATTCCTGGTAATTCAAACCACTTTTTTCTTTCTTTTTCTGTGTGAATAAGGATATTGTCTACCATTGAAATTAAGTGGAAACCCATTGTCCATGGAGCAATCTCCATGTAGGTGACAAAGGGGAGTAGGGATGGCTGAAGTAATTCACCCAAACAAATGCCCCCAAATAATGCTCAATGGTTGACTCCAAGAGTTTTGAGTATCCATTTCTCTTGAGGGGTTCTCCATACTTAAAAACACTCAGAATTCTTACCTAGCCCAAAGGGAAATTTGTTGGTCCAAAGCATATTTGTTTAGTGTTGATTTTTCTGAGGAGAGGAAAGGAAAGCTTGTAATTCTTGAGGTTTTAAGAAGGGTTTACTCAGGGAAATATTTGATGATTTTCTGAATTTGTGAATGTTGCGCTGGATTCTTTTACTAAAAAACGTTTTGGTCAGCAGATTGGTTACTTGGGCCACAGTGAGGCTCTGGAATTTGTTAATTACTCAGTTGAGTTTCTTCTGAGAGTATTGCTTTAGGATCAATGGCTGGTCACTTTTTCTTTGTGTCTTTACAGTTCAAGCCAATGATACTTTTAAACATTATCCTAAGCCATTTTATGGGTATTACAAGTAGAGTCTGTATAGCTATATTACAAAACGCCAGCCCAGCTCAATGCATTATGATTATTTGACCACACATCTTTTATTCAAGCTAAGCCATTTCCTAAAAGCCAAAAAACCAACTTAATAAAGAGAATTGATCTTGAAAACAAACAACAGGACCAAGATAATCACCTCAATCCGCAGAAGAGTTAATGCCTTTGTAATGTTGCAGAGAGAGGTGGTTTGAGAGGGGGAAATCTGGATACCAGGGCCTTTAAAACGCAGTAGGAGGCTGTTTCCTCACATTTCAATTGTTATGATGATGCAAAAAGTGACGTTAGATTCAAATAGTCTGAGAAAAAATAAGAAAATGAACTTTGAGTTTGATTTGAACAAAGAAAACACACAAGTTTTGACAAAGAAGATATTGCTGCAGCTGTGCAGCTGCAACATTTTTGAGTTCCCTGCCAATTTTCAGTTTACTGGAAGGGCACTGTACAGTGCCCTGACAAATGTAGGGAAACACTGTATTACATACAACCATGCCTATACAATACAGTTCAACTGTATTTTACAGGCATGGTCTTTCTTTTGGCTTACTTGCATGCACAAAGCGTTGAAGGCACCCAATGGCCCTGGGTGTAAGGTTTGTCTATGAAACTCTTGATAATAATAACAATATCAAGAGTACTATGACTGTCCTCAGTAGAAAAATATAATATAATAAGATATTATAACCACAAATTTAAATATAATTATTAAAAATAATTATATAAAAAAAAAATTTAATTATTATTATATAAATATAATAATAAAAAAAATATAATAATTATAATAAATTATAATTATTCTATTATTGTTATAGTCACTGACAGTTATAACAAGAAGAAGTGTAAAGCTCTTAATGAGACAATTACATGTGGAAATTAAGAATTAACCACTTATAAATAATATAAATATTATTTATAAAAAGAATTAAACACACACTGTGCAGAAATAATTCTTTTAGAATAAAAAAATTCTATATAAAAAAACTATTACTAGATATACAAAAATATAGAATTTTAGAGAAAACTTACTTATAAGATTTAATTAATACAACAAGTCAAATACAACAGTTATTATATTAAATAAGGATTATAAGTTAAAAACACGCCAAAAATCAATAAATTTAAAGATGAAACAACTTTTTATAATTTAAAATTATGATTAAAGAGTTTTTAAGAGGAATTTGTGGATTTTAAAAGATATTTAAGATGATAATTTTATATAATAAAATTTATTATAGGTGATTACAACAATAATCTGAATTCTATGACTTCAATTCTTTAATTTAATAAATAAAGAATAAAAATAACTTAAGAATTACTTTTAATAATAAGATTTTATATTTAATAAAACTTTACCTGTTTAAATTTCTAATATGATTGGATTAATAATTGATTCTTAACAAAAACAGTGATGAAAAGACTCTTTTTATGTCTTCAGAGCAGCTCTCATGATTCATAATGAATATAGAGGGCGTGCTCAGGTCAAAACTGAAAAACCATGCTTAAAAATAAGGTTCTTAACTTAAGGTAACTTATTTTTAATTCCAATTTAAAGTTACCAGTGTTATTCTTAACTCGATGTAACTTTAATCCTCATTTAAACTAATTATTTTAAGTTTTTAATATAAATAAACTTACTTATATTAAAGTTCATCACATGAACAACTCAAAAATAGAGTTTCAAGCAGAAATCTCTTAAACTCAATTTTTAATTAATTTTTAAAGAAATCAGAATTTTCTTTAAGCTTAATTAAAATAGTAAATTTCCAGGCTAATTACCCAGGAAACTTATTTATAAAAGATACTTAAAATTTAATTTATATGTAGATAATATTAAATTCTAAGTTGTGTGAAATCTTCAAGTAAATCCATAAAGAATTGGATTTTTAATGAATTTTTGAAGTTATTGCTATTTTTCCACGTAAAATAGCAATACACACCAAACCTTAGCTTTTGATAAGGTTTCAATGATTGTAACCTTAAAGTTTTAAGCTTAATTAAGGTTTTTCAGCTTGATTAAGCTTTGAAAGTTCTTAAAACCCTGATTTCAAGCCTGCATATTGGGATTTACCCTTTGGCAGCTTGAAATTCCTGTCCAAATTGGGATAAAACCAGTTTAAACCTTAAGGTTGGATCAAAGTCTAATCTTAAAGTTTAAACAAGGTTTAAAATCCTCCAATACAGGTGGACAACCTTAATTGAATCATTGCAGATCTAAAAAGTTGGGTACCCCAGCTCTGTTTGGTCTTTTTCCTTTGTCCCACCTTTCTGCGTGGATTTTGCCCTATTATTTATTTAAAGCCATACTATGGCCTTAAACCCTTTTAAATTGAGCTCACGCAGGATTTACATTCTGTATGGCAAAGCCTTAGCCAATTCAGTAAATATACACCACACCTCAATTTTAACTAAAATTTTGGTAAGTTTGCATTAACCTTATGCAACTTTAAATTTAAGTTTATTTAAGCTTAAATTTAAAAAATTTAAAAAAATGTTAAAAAAGTTACATTGGTACTGTGAGATTCTTAAATCTTCTAATAACACAAGAAATAAGTGTTTTTGGGTATAACACCCTATGGATGTACCCTAGGTCATTTTTGGTGTAGAATCCAAAAATGACAAAATATTTATAACTTTGTTTATCCAAAAAAAAGTTATACTTATTTTTTGTTATTTTTTATTTTAAATTCAACTAAAAAGTCTGTTAAAGACAAAATTAACTGTTTATAAAATTATTTGTGGCCTTATGGGTATGTCATACAATCCTCACAGGCTCAAATTCCCTACCACCAAAAAAAATTGTATTACAATTTTTCTTTTTTAGTATACCCCCAAGTTATTTGGGGGGGTATAATCCACTGTCCAACCTCTCTACTTATACTTTTAAGTATGTAACTCACACAGTTCAAACTTTTTATTGAGGAATTGGTCTTCTCTCATGTCTGAATCTTCTGAGAAACTTTTGGGAATCAGGTATTTTGATTTCTACAATCCATTCATCTTCATGTTGTGGATTTTTGTACCTGACTAAGTATTCTCTTTCATTTTTACCCCTCAGTCTCCTTTCTTTCAAGACTTTCAGTACCTTCTTTTCCTCACTTAGATCAAGTGGGGGTACCTCTAAGGGTGTTTCATTTCTCAAAGGAAATAATTCCTTATCACTTGAAGTGTAATGCTTTACTAGACTGACAGGAAAAGTTGGATGTTTGTTTTCCATTTCTCCTGACAGTTCTACTTGTACTGCATTTGTCCCATGAAGGACTTTAATAATAAATGGTCCTGCAAAGGAATCTTTCAATTTCTTTGGACCTTTAATATTATTAAAGTTCAAGGTTGAAACTAGTATTAAGTCCCCTACTTTGAATTCTGGTGTCTTATGACTCTTATCCCATTTCTGCTTAGCATATTCAAAGGCATCATTCATGCTTTGATTGGCATGATGTCTCACTTTATCAAGAAGTAGCTTAAAGCTTGAAGTAGTTGGATGAATGTCAACCAGATCTTTCTTCAAAGTATCAACTGGAAGTTTGGGGTTCCATCCTTTTTCCAACATTGCAGGAGTCTTGCCTGTTGAAGCATGGATGGAGGTCTTGTAGGCTAATTCCAATGCTGGTATAAGAGTACACCAATCATAGGTAAAACCAGCAGAATCTTTAAGCTCCAGGCCATAAGCACAAAATCTTCTGATCATGTCCTCAAGGGTTTGAATCATTCTTTCTGCCAGCCCATCTGTTTGTGGATGATAGGCTGTTGAAAATGATAATTTTCTACCCAAAAGCTTATGTAAATTAGTCCATAAGGCTGATGTAAATTTTGGGTCTCTGTCACTAATGATGTTTTTAAAGAGACCAGTGTGGGATATGACTCTGTTACAAATTAAAAGAGCTGTATCCATAGCTGTGTCATCTTTATGACATGGTAAAAAGATTGGTGTTTTGCTATATCTGTCCACAATAACAAGACAGGAATTGTAACTTTTATCACCTCCAGGTGGTAATGCAGTTACCCAATCAATATGAACCACTTCCCATGGGGTACCTGGTTCTTGGATATGGATCATTGGACCAAATCTTTTACCAGTAGCTTTATTGGCTTTCTGGCATCTATCACAACTATGACAGTACTCAATGACATCTTTTATACAAGATGGCCACCAGGCACATGTCTTAATTCTCTCCATTGTTCTGTCTTCAGACAGATGTCCAGAATAAATGTTATCATGGCATTCTAGTAGTATTGTGTTAATCAACATTCTACTACATAGCACCATGACACATGTGTGTTTAGATCTATGATATAGTATACCATCAAACAAATGGAATCTTCCATTAGCATAAGATGCTTTCCAAATACCATCCAGAGAATTAGCCAAGGCTACATCTTTACAATCTTTGTCAATTAGAGCAGTAAGAATATGACAATTCTTATCTTGCCTGTAGCTTTCTCTAACCTCTTCAAAGAATTCTGTTCCAACATCTGTGATATTAATTCCTTCAATTGGTATTTGAGGTTCTGCACTTGTAGGAACATAGGCAGGATTATCAGGTGTATTGGGTAATGCCCATCTACTTAAGCCATCAGCATTCTTATGAATATTTCCAGCTTTATGTACTATGGTCATATTGCCTCTATACTCCTGTATAGCAATCTGCCATCTTAACATGTGTCTCTTTGGAGTCTTCATGTTAAGAAGTGATTTTACTGCATTACAATCAGTAATTACTTCAAACACACTACCATCAAGATAATAATGAAGTTTTTCCAGAGCCCAAACAAGGAAAAGGCACTCCATTTGGCTAGCTCCATATCTGGCCTCAGTAGGTTTAATTTGTCTTGAAATAAAACAAATTGGACCTTCATAAGGCTTGTCATTGACAATTTGAACTTGATGAAGAACAGCTGCTAAACCTTCACCACATGCATCAATATAAAGCTTGAAAGGAAGTTTCCAGTCTGGCATCAATAATAATGGTGCATTGGTCAAGGCATACTTGAGTTTATCATATGCTTGAATTCTCTCCTGTGTCATTTCAAAAACAGTTTGTTGATCACAAATTCTGTATAATGATCTGGCATGGATTGCAAAATCTTTAAGGTGTTGCCTGTAATAACTGGCAAATCCTAAGAAAGACATCATTTCTTTTTTGTTCTGGGGCATTTGTTTCAGTAAAACTGCAGCCACTTTGTTTTTATCAACACCAAGGCTCAGTCCTGAGACTACATGTCCTAGAGCTTTTAACTCATGAAACCCAAAATTACATTTTTTAAGAGAAATTTTCATGTTCACTTGTAGAATTTTTCTAAGTACTAATGAAAGTCTCTTCAAATGTAATTGCCAGGTTTCTGAACAAATAATAATGTCATCAATATAAATGATTAACCATCCCTCTGATAATTAATGGGGGAAGATAGTATTCATCATTCTTTGGTAATGAGAGGGTGCATTTTTAATACCAAAAGGCATCCTCAAATATTCATAAATACCACAATGAGCAATTATTCTCAATAATTTCCTAGCATGAGGTGTTAAAACATTCTGATGGAATCCTTTAAGAGCATCCATAGAAGTAATAAACTTTGCTTTGGATAATTGGGTCAAAGTCTCATGGATTCTAGGGATTGGATACCTGTCTGGGATAGTATAGGTATTCAGTGCTCTAAAATCACCAACCATCCTTGACTTATCATTATGCCAAGTAATGATTACTGGAATTGTGACTTCCACTTCCTCATTGTGTCCAACTTTTCTAAGAATTCCCAGTTTCATTAGTTCATTGATATGACTTTCTAATGCTTCTCTAGCTCTAGGGCTAGCTGGGGAAGCTGGTCTTCTTGGTAGTGGAGGATAGGGTCTCTCCACATTAAGCATGATATCCACTTCATGGCCTTTTATGGCCCCAAGTGGTTCATTATCAGAAGAAAAGGCTTCTTTATATTGAAATAAAATTTCAATAAGTTCTTCCTTCATTTCTGGTGTTAATTCAGGACTAATTTGTGCTTCACTTAACTTATCTGACACAAATTTTTCTTTTTTAACATTCTTTACTTGTTGAATGACAGTAATTTCTTTTTTTTTTGGAGAAAAAGCAAATTTTTGCCTTTTATTTTCCCCTATAGTGAAATACCTGTCCTTATGATTATTAATATCAATACCATAGATATTAAGATAATCATTTCCAAGTATGAAGTGTTGTGAAGTACAATTATTCATGACAACAAATTCAGCTTTCAGTCTTATACTTCCTGCAGGATGAGGAAATATTATTGCTGCTTCAAATATACCCAAAGGGTGCATGTTTTGGCTAGCACTGCTGAATTTTACACCTTCAATTGGCATCAACTTGTCTTGCCAATTGGTATAAATCTTGTCAAGATAGTCTTTTCCAACACAAGTGCAAAAAGCACCTGAGTCAAGATGTATCTTGGCTTCTGTGTTATTTATCACAATATTAGTGATACAAGATGACCCAGCTGTATAACCTTTACCTCTGGCAGGTTTGGTTTTTTGCATTTTGGCATCTTGCACATGTATGAGATCCATACATTCATCACTGTACTGTGGCAAGTGAGTATGTACTTCAGTGACTTCAAAAGAAACATTAATATTTTCTATACCAAGTTCTTCTGACAATTCTTCTTCTTCTGAAGGCTCAGAATCACTTTCATGTAAAGATACATCAGTTTCTTTTGTGTCTTCCACCTTTTCAACATTTATCTCATTGACTCTTGTCTTTTTTGGACAAGTGTTTGCCAAATGGGATGTACTTCCACATTTATGACATTCCAAAGGAGGTCTGTCATGTGGTTTATTTGGTTTCAAAATTGGTTTCCCACTAGTCTTGTTGTCTATTGGGGGTTTATACCAATTTCTTCCAATTTTTGTTCTAGTAGTGAGGTCCTCCATAGCATTGATATAATATTCTGTAGAGCAAGGATCAATACATCTGCTTCTTATAGCATGCTCAAGGTCACCACAACACTTTCTTAATATCCTTTTAAGTACCATTTGTTCAGACATATCAGGATGAAGGGCAGTTCTTCTGTCCTTCTGTTTAAGAAACCAAGTCATGGGCCTGTCCCTCTCTAAATCTTAAAAATGGCTTCTTCAAAAGAATTTTCCATTCTAAATCTCCAGGAATCATTTGCCCATTTGGAAATAACTTGTTCTTTCCACCAAGGCCAAGAATGTTTACCATGGTCTTTTCTCATCTTATAATACCATTTCTTTGCTGATTTGGTAAATAATGAGTGTAATCTGGCACTTATGTATTCATCTGGTATGTTAAAGTTTTCTTTAAACATATCAATTGTTTTCATAAATTCCATATGATTATATTCTCCTTCACCACTGAAGGTTGGCCATTCCTCTAATCTTGGAATGTCTTTATAATTGCGAACAGTTTCCACATCAGGACTAGAATTTGCATGTTGTAAATCATTATTCAAGTTAAGAACATTTCTGTCAAGAATTGGTGTGGATTGTCTTGGCAATTCATTTTTTAGTGATATATTATTAATACTTAATTGAATGTCTTCTTTCAATTCAAGTCTTGCTTTATCACTTTTTTCCAATTGTTCTTGAAAAAGGGCTGCAGTGTGACCAGTTGAATTTTCCAAGTTTTGAACTTGTATTTTCAATTCTCTTAACTGTCCAGTTATAAAAGAAATTTAATTCTCATCTGGTTGATTGAGTAAGGTAACTTTAGACTCAAGTCTTTCACAAATTTGCGTCAAAGACACAATATTGTCTTTATTAAAATTTTCAAGGCCAATAATGGTCTTCTGCTGCTCTTTAACTTTCAATATCTCATTACCCAACTTTTGTTGGACATAATCAAGTTCTTTAAATTTTGTCATAATTTCTTTATTACAAGATTCAAAGTGAGTTACAAGCTTTACAAGGTCTATTTCTTTGGAAAGGATTGGTTCAATCTTTCCTCCTCCTTGTTTTTGAATTCCATCAAAGTTCTTGCCATATTGAACACATTGTCCATGGCTGTCTTTTCCTTCTTTGGAATTCCTTAATTCTGAGGGTAAGGCTTGTTCCACTTGGGCTTTGCCTTTCCCTTTGCTCTACACTTGCCCTTCTGATTGGTCTTTGGGGCTTTCTTGGGCTTGCTTGGCACTTGTTGAGGCCGATTTTTGCTGGTGGATGCTTGAGGAGCTTCCACTTGGCTGTTGTCCTTGCCTTGGGCCAACTTCTTCTTCTGATACTCTGATAACATGCTTTGGTTTTTCAACCAAGCTTTTATCTGTTGGACTTGTCCTTTGACAGACATTGGTGTCCAACCCAACAGAAGATCTTCTGTCTTTTCTGGCCCCATGAACTTCTTCACTTGAAGATAAGAGTTCATGGTGCCTATCCAAAGACTGGGGAGAAGTTCCCATTCTTGTTGCTTTGAGGCCAGGAACCAGTTCTTCCATTGGGATTGATAAATTTCCACAGCTGCCTGTTGGGAATGGTTCAGGTCTAACAGCAATAGCAGTTATGTCAGCTTCTGGACTCTCAATAAGAGGTTCAAAGGTGCTGGCTAACCTTTGGGAACTGGTGGAAGTTCTGGCATCCTCCATTTGTGTCTCTCCTCTGGGAGGACATTCTTGCCTTTTTGATTTATGGCTGGAATGTCCTGGTCCAGATCCATTTGATTGGATGGAGTAATTACTTCCACTTCTGGTAGGAGTCATTTCACGTCAATTTTAAGAAAAATAGAGTAAAATGGGATTGAATTCACCTGAAGGACCTTTAAAGGGCTCTTTGGTTATCAAACCCCTTGGTGCTGGACTGGTTTGAATTTCAATACTTGACTCTGAGGCTTCAGAGTCTGAAGAATTTTCTCTGATGGAAGACACTAGAGAAAATTAAAAATATAAGTTATTTTATCAAATAATAAAAATAACTTATAAACTCAACTTATTGAATAAAGTTGTTTTAATGTAATTTTTTGGCAAATTACGTCAAAAATAAAGAAAAATGTCTAAGATAAACGAAAAAAATGTTTTTAGTAAAGATTTTTTATTTTTAAAAGATTTTTTATTTGATTTATTATTTTCTTTAAAGAAATAATAATTATGCAATTAACAAGTTATTAATCAAAATTGTATTCTTATTCACTTTATACTAGAATAACTCAAAGAATAAATTTCAAGTCTGTGATGTGAAAAAGCCACTAGTTAGACAAAAGAAATTTATTCCAAGTCACTCAATAGTATATTGTTTCAAACAATATTCTTAAGGAAAAATAACTTTATTAATATTATAAAGATTATTTATAAGGGATAAGTCCCAAAAAAGCCAATATTAAGCTAAACATGGCAATTTTACGTCAAAAAACAGTAAAATAAGGTCTAGAATATGATTTATGTCCCAAAAATTGGTTTAAAATCAAGGCCAGGCCCCCAAATGTAATGTTTGTCTATGAAACTCTTGATAATAATAACAATATCAAGAGTACTATAACTGTCCTCAGTAGAAAAATATAATATAATAAAATATTATAACCACAAATTTAAATATAATTATTAAAAATAATTATATAAAAAAAATAAATTTAATTATTATTATATAAATATAATAATAAAAAAAATTAAATAATTATAATAAATTATAATTATTCTATTATTGTTATAGTCACTGACAGTTATAGCAATAAGAAGTGTAAAGCTCTTAATGAGACAATTACACGTGGAAAATAAGAATTAACCACTTATAAATAATATAAATATTATTTATAAAAAGAATTAAACACACACTGTGCAGAAATAATTCTTTTAGAATAAAAAAATTCTATATAAAAAAACTATTACTAGATATACAAAAATATAGAATTTTAGAGAAAACTTACTTATAAGATTTAATTAATACAACAAGTCAAATACAACAGTTATTATATTAAATAAGGATTATAAGTTAAAAACACGCCAAAAATCAATAAATTTAAAGATGAAACAACTTTTTATAATTTAAAATTATGATTAAAGAGTTTTTAAGAGGAATTTGTGGATTTTAAAAGATATTTAAGATGATAATTTTATATAATAAAATTTATTATAGGTGATTACAACAATAATCTGAATTCTATGACTTCAATTCTTTAATTTAATAAATAAAGAATAAAAATAACTTAAGAATTACTTTTAATAATAAGATTTTATATTTAATAAAACTTTACCTGTTTAAATTTCTAATATGATTGGATTAATAATTGATTCTTAACAAAAACAGTGATGAAAAGACTCTTTTTATGTCTTCAGAGCAGCTCTCATGATTCATAATGAATATAGAGGGCGTGCTCAGGTCAAAACTGAAAAACCATGCTTAAAAATAAGGTTCTTAACTTAAGGTAACTTATTTTTAATTCCAATTTAAAGTTACCAGTGTTATTCTTAACTCGATGTAACTTTAATCCTCATTTAAACTAATTATTTTAAGTTTTTAATATAAATAAACTTACTTATATTAAAGTTCATCACATGAACAACTCAAAAATAGAGTTTCAAGCAGAAATCTCTTAAACTCAATTTTTAATTAATTTTTAAAGAAATCAGAATTTTCTTTAAGCTTAATTAAAATAGTAAATTTCCAGGCTAATTACCCAGGAAACTCATTTATAAAAGATACTTAAAATTTAATTTATATGTAGATAATATTAAATTCTAAGTTGTGTGAAATCTTCAAGTAAATCCATAAAGAATTGGATTTTTAATGAATTTTTGAAGTTATTGCTATTTTTCCACGTAAAATAGCAATACACACCAAACCTTAGCTTTTGATAAGGTTTCAATGATTGTAACCTTAAAGTTTTAAGCTTAATTAAGGGTTTTAAGATTGATTAAGCTTTGACAGTTCTTAAAACCTTGATTTCAAGCCTGCATATTGGGATTTACCCTTTGGCAGCTTGAAATTCCTGTCCAAATTGGGATAAAACCAGTTTAAACCTTAAGGTTGGATCAAAGTCTAATCTTAAAGTTTAAACAAGGTTGAAAATCCTCCAATACAGGTGGACAACCTTAATTGAATCATTGAAGATCCAAAAAGTTGGGTACCCCAGCTCTGTTTGGTCTTTCTCCTTTGTCCCACCTTTCTGCGTGGATTTTGCCCTTTTATTTATTTAAAGCCATACTATGGCCTTAAAACCTTTTAAATTGAGCTCACGCAGGATTTACATTCTGTATGGCAAAGCCTTAGCCAATTCAGTAAATATACACCACACCTCAATTTTAACTAAAATTTTGGTAAGTTTGCATTAACCTTATGCAACTTTAAATTTAAGCTTATTTAAGCTTAAATTTAACAATTTTAAAAAAGCTACATTGGTACTGTGAGATTCTTAAATCTTCTAATAACACAAGAAATAAGTGTTTTTGGGTATAACACCCTATGGATGTACCCTAGGTCATTTTTGGTGTAGAATCCAAAAATGACATAATATTTATAACTTTGTTTATCCAAAAAAAAGTTATACTTATTTTTTGTTATTTTTTATTTTAAATTCAACTAAAAAGTCTGTTAAAGACAAAATTAACTGTTTATAAAATTATTTGTGGCCTTATGGGTATGTCATACATACCTCACAGGCTCACACTGGGAAGGTGAGTAGACAATATCCTCACTTCATGTTTTAAAAATACAACACATAACAATAAAAAAGAATCAAGTCTTTTTTCACTACAATATGTCTTTTTTGGGGGGGCCTAAAGATGCTACAAGCAATTGGGAAATAGAAAATAATTATTTTTTGCAAAAAAAAGAGCTTCCCTTGAGAATAAAACCCTCAGTAGTGGATGGGTCCCCCATTTTGATTGATTATTTCTTGCATTCGTTTTGGCATGGTCTTGAAAAGCTGATCAAGGTGCTGACTTGGGATGTCATTCCAGGCAGCAGTGATAGCTGCCTGAAGTTCGTTCATTGTTTGGGGCTGGTAAAAGGTGGAAACTTGCAATTTGATCTTCTTCCAAAGGTTTTCGATTGGATTCATATTGGGAGAGTGAGGCGGCCACTGAAGTTTGACAAGGCCATTACGTTTGCGCCACTCTTGGCTGACTTGAGCAGTGTGAATTGGTGCCCCATCTTCCATCAGGGTTAGTCGCTGGCGTCCAAGGACATATGGGGCCCGTTCCATGTGTTCGACAAATGGCCAAAGAGCCGGTTGGTAAACATTTGAAACTAGGTTGGCAGCAGTTTGTCGGCCTTGGAGAGTCACAAGGGGGCCTTTTGTGCCCCCGCACCATTACAGATCGGCGGCCTGATTGGTGATTTACTGCCAAGTTCTCAAGGTTAAATTTTTTGCTAGCTGTCTTCCAAACACGCACCCAATAAGATTTCTTGCCAAGCTCAAACGACAACTCGCCGGTCCAAATAACTCAAGCCCACTCAGTGATCCTCCAGTGTTGGTGTTCATGAGAAAATTCCAATCGTTGTTGGAAGTCTTGCGTCCTGAGGTAGGGCTTTTTAGGAGCGATTCTGGACTTCTTGCCAAGTTGGTGTATCTCTTGTTGGACAGTTCTTGTTGAGACTTGAGTTGTAAGGGTATCGGTAGCTGGGGCAACAGTGAGGCAATGGTGGTGAGCGATTATTCTTGATAACTCCCAACAAGCACACTCATTCATCTTGGTAGGGAGGCCGGTCTTTGAAACTGTTTTGCAAGTGCCTTGAAGGTTGGATCGTTGGATGGTTTTGTAAACCATTGATTGAGGTAGGTTTTAATGGGCTGAAATGGCCCAAAAGCTGAGGCCAGCCTCCACATTCCTACAACCTGGGCCCTTAGTTCAATGTCTAAATAGACTGGCATCATGCGATTAAAAAAAATGAGTTAAATTTTAAAAATCGTGCAGAAAAAAATTCTTAACGTAAAAAGACAGACCAAATGATATGGTGATTGTCAGCAACGACATGAACCAAGCTTTATAAAGTCATTGAAAAATATTCGGAAAGGCCTTGTGAGAAGGAATTGTGAGTTGGTTTGAAGGAGTCGTCTTCTCATTGAGGCGATTTGTTTTGACATCTTGACGAGATGGACAAATATGAATCATTTGTCCAAACATAGATGGAAGAAAAAAAAAGAAAAAAATTAAGAAGTTGGAAAAAAGGGGGGAGGAACAGATTTTGACAAATCGGAAACCAGCGAGTGCGCGCGTCCGGTACACAGCTACCTGTATGCAGTTGTTTCTATACTTCTTTCAGGGAACTGTACATAGATTATGCATACTAAATTCAATTTCATCAAGACTTCTCCATCAGGGGATATTATTTACAATTTTTATTTTTACAACAATTACTACTTTGTTTATAAAGAATTTCATCATATTAGGTATACACCAAAAGAAAAGATTCCTGTACAATTTCCATTTTTACTATTAGTATTAATTTTACTTAGAAAACAATTTATCATAATAGGTACAAACCAAAAGGAGAGATTATTAATAATCAAAATTTTATGAAATATTTGACTTAAATCTATTGTTATTTAGCTTAGTAGTAGTAATCTTAGTAATAAATTCAATTAATTGAATACATCTTTACATTAACTCCAATAGAGTTATCAAAGGCACAACTTATCATGGACATATCAAACTCCTGTCACCAATACAGGAGGAAAATTAATGTTCATGAAACAACACCATACTGTTTCTTTTTCACACAGGAATGATTCTCAAGTAGTACGTTTGCATCAATTACTGAAAATTTACAACTTCATACTGTGAAAAAGTCCTTCGAAAGTCCCACAAACTGTAATACAGTTGACTTGAGCTTGTAACAAGAGCATGTTCCAAGATCTGAGAGGAATTCCTGGCAAACTAATTTGATATCATCTTTTGTCTTCAGTCACTATGTCTTCAACTCACTCCAGTCTCAATAAGCTGGTTTCAAAGCCATAATCAAGTTTTATTGAGAAAACATATCAAATTGAAATTTATTGAAGAAAAGTAATGCTATACACTTATGCTTTCTATCATTCATTCATTTTTTGTGTGATTTTTTTCATAATACGCTCAGATGTCGAGGATTTTATTTGCAGAATTCAAGCGTGAGGTATTTTTGAATAGCTAGTTGAGTACCACATGCTTGATTTAAGGCGTATTTTTCAATGAATTTGTTACGTTGACAAGGCCAATTCATAATTATGATAATTTGATTTTATTTGATAAGCTCAATTCAAACTCAACAAAGTCTTTTGAGATTAAAAAAGTTTTGGAGAGCTACTATTGCATTTTGTTGTACAGTATAGTAAAACACCTGTAACAAACACTTTACAGAAATGAAAAAGTTTCTCTTTCATGCTGTATTATATTCATATTCCAGGCTTCAAGCCTTGTAAGCTGACTCAACTTAAAGAATTGTTTATTCGTGAGATTTTTGCAGTAATTTGCCTTCTGTATGGGTGACAGGAGTTGAATATGTCCGCAGTGAATAATCCAAAGTTCAAGACCTAAAAACAAGTAAAATTTCTCAGGTAATTGTAAAAAATATAACAAGGTTTTATAAAATTAACATAGTTTTTAAAGCCTTATTTGTTTGATCATAATAAAAAAATCTCAATAATATATGTTATGAGAAGAAACTCCAAAAAATATTGTGTAAAGGAATGGTATAGTAAACTTCTTATAAAACAAAAAGATCTCATTATCAACAAAGATTAATAATGATACATGGAGTGAAAAAAGATAATCAATGTAAAATAACTATATTTATGAGTTACGTACAATAAAAATGTTTACTTCTATCTGATATAAACAAATTCTAAATTTACTTAATTATGCTGGCCAAATGTTAGAGAATCAAAGATTCCCCATTGTTTTTCCCCAGTTGGTAGTTGGTAGTCTAAACCAGAAATGACACTCCTTGACTGACTGAAAGGGAAAAACAACGGCTACAAATGCAGTTAGTTCTAAAACCCTCTTGAAATGGACCTAATTTATTTCTGGCATTGATTCCAAACACTTACTTGCTCAAACATACCCCCAATAATTCATAAAAATGTGGATAGACCCTTTATGCACTGACATGCCTATACATAGTCTCACAAGTTATTTCCAAGATTAATAATGTCCCCTTCCTAAAGTATGTGAACAAAAATATTTTTCTTGCTGCACAACCTGTATTCTCACACTCACTTGGGCACTTAGATCTAGTATAAAAAATTTAGTAAATGTTATATTCTTGTAAAAAAACTAATTTAACAAAAAAAGAATTTGAGGAAAAAAACATATTTTTTGAGATTTTACTTAAGGAAAGAGAAATGTTAGTAGTAATCAGTCATAATGAAAAGGAGAAAAAACTCACCAATGAAAAAATGGTGGTACTAGTAGGAAGCAGGACAAAAATATCCACGCATTCAAAATGAAAAAAACTATCCCCTCCAGCAGGATAGCAAGTCCAAACTGGGTCCTAGCCTTGGTTCTAACCTTGAAATATTTTTGCAGATATTTTTGGCCACATGTTTTGTTATCAAGAATTTTACTAAATTGAAATAGAATATTATGGATCTTCAATGATACTTGATTGTTGAATCATACATTACATATAAAAAAATCAACAACATTGAAAATCATGAAATGAGCCCTACCCTTAGCTCTGAACAAAACTTCCTTCACAAAAATCTGTGAATTTTCTTCAAGGAAATGAAATTCTGGATGTTACTTCAGATAAGACAGACCTTTCTAAAGAGCCCAGTATTGCAAACAATTTATTCATAAACTCTTTTTGGAGAATAAGCTTTAACATATCACAATATTTGTACAGGAGGAAGAATTCACAGCCAAATAAGTAGGTATGCAGTCTCTTTCTGTTCTTTTAGAGTACCCCAAATACATTTGAAGAGGGATATCCAAAGGTTTCAATATTTTGTTAAGCCCCCTTTTGGCACCAGAACAATTTTGAAATAATAATCTTCAAGGAAAGGTTAAAGCTTTAGGGTTTACTCTCAATTCAAAAAAGTCAGAATTAGTATTCACATGTTTAAATATGTGTAATATGGCTCTTTTTATTCATTATATTCAACAGAATACACAACTTCCTTATCTGGAAAATCAATTATTCCAAATTTGAGATATTATTTCCATTTAATGAAGAATGTAAGTTGTGAAAGGCCTTTTTCAATTGAAAATACCTTTAATAGTCCCTTTCAAAGTTGGGAAATGCCACAACCAAAAACAACTTAGTTTTTTACAACCAAAATACCACAGTTAATTCTGGGTGTTTTGTAAATATCACATCTGAAAATATGTGGCATTTTCAGTTGAATAAACTCAATTTTTTTCCCCAAAATCCTTTTTTTGATAACTTAATTGTAAGTTCATTTCTTCTTCTCCATTCCACATGCCCCTCAGCTCACAATGAAAACAGTTTTTTTTAGCTTTACAGACAGCTGATTATTCTTACAAATTTCAATATGATACTGAGGAAGAGTTGGAGGAAGAAATTCTCTTACTCAATTATTTCCATGAAAAACAATATTCACCCAACCGCAAGTTTCATCAACCACTATATATTTACCAAAGTAGTGATTTGGAAGGCTTACCATTTTGGAAATTTCAGCAACTATGTTGAACCTCAATACAAGCGTTCAAGACTTGGTCCAACTTATTAGTGTAGACAAAATTTTCCAGAACAATGCAAATCTCAAGCAACAGGATATTGGTATACAATTAGTTGTAGCACTTTGCCAATTTGGTAGCAATGGTACTGGATCTTTGGTTGGAAGCATTGGGGCACTGTTTAGAATTGTTCAGGGAACTGCTATACTTTACACCAAAAGAATCATTTCAGAATTATTAAAATACCAGTAATCTTATATTGCACTCTCAGGTTAAGCAAGCCAAAGGATTTCCTGGTTGCATTCGGTTTATTGATAGAAGCTTGATTCCATTATCTCAAAGGCCACCCAATGATTGAGAAGTTTTTATTGACGGAAAGCAGAAGTATGTACCTCAACATGTTATGTAGACTGACATATAAAAATGATCACTTGTGTTTTTTTGGAATAGCTACTCAATGTCAATTCAGCTTGTTTGTGATTTGAATAAGTGCTTTTGCGCCTTACATGTTGGTCTTCCAGGCTCAGTAAATGACTCAAGAGTATTCCAGAATATAAATATCTACAATAATCCCGAACAATTCTTCTCTGAAAATCAATACTTACAGCCTGATTCAGCATATTAAAGCTCAAATCATATTATTACAACATATAAAGGAAACTTGAACCAAAAAAGATAATCAAAGCAAATTTAACTATTGTCTTTCTCAATAACGGGTCTGTATTGAGCATTCCATTGGTATACTCAAAGAATGTTGGTCTAGTTTACAGCAAAGGCAATGTCAAATGAAAGGCCCTGAAGATATTCAAAATTTTGTGAAGTGGGGAATCACCTGTGTAATCTTACATGATTTATTGGTGAAAATTTGTGACCAATGGCTCACACTGTATGATGATGAAGACCCACCAGAGCTGCAAGTAATAAAGGAAGGACCACAAGTTGGAATGGGCCCAAATATCCAGGAAAAACTCAAACCCTTTACGTTGGTTGGTATAATGATAAATTTTAATTATTTTTTATGAACTCAAGAATCCTTTTTAATATAGTTAAATATTTTCATTTAAAAAAAAGAAAAAAGAACCTTTTTGAAGCAATTCTGCCCAAGTTTTCTTTTTATTTTAACATTTGTTTTTTTCTGTTAATTTTTTCATTGAAATCCTATTTTGAAAAATAAATCCCAAAATCAGCCTTACTCTCATAAGCTCTAGTAGCAATTTTCACTTAATTTTTTCTGATTTCTTTTTCAATTTTTTAGGAAAACAAAACCAAAGAAATGAGTGTTTTTGGCATATTCTCACTCTCAATACATCTGGCAGGCCTTGCAACTTGAAAGCCATTTTAAGAGTTTTTCTATTATTTTATTTTAACTTTTTTGTTTGAAAGAACAAGGAAGAATAGTAAAGTATTCTCTTGAATTTTTTTCTTTCTTGCTCTCAATTTATGTACTTTTATTAGTTTTTTTAATATTTTCTTCAAAAAAAGCAAGTATTTTTTATTTCTTTTGCTTGCACTCACTCTAAGTACCTCTAGGAGGTACTTGTTTGATTTCTTGCAAAAAAACAAAAAAAAGTAAGTTTTATTTTGCCCTTTTGCTTGCTCTGGCTATCAGTACCTCTAGGAGGTACTTTAATCAATTATTTTTTAATTTTTTAGTTTTTTGTTGATTTTTTTTTTTTTTAAAAAAAAATAGGTTTTTTTTTGTGTTTTTGCTTGCTCTGGCTATCAGTACCTCTAGGAGGTACTTTATTTAATTAATCTTTAATTTTTAGTTTTTTTTTTAATTTATTTCCAGAAAACAAAAAAAAAGTAAGTTTTTTTGTTCTTTTGCTCACTCTGGCTCTCAGTACCTCTAAGAGTTACTCTCAATAATTGTTGTTTATTTTTTTAAAGTTTTTTTTCAACTTCTTTAAAAAAACAAAAAAAGAAACTTTTTTTCAATGTTTTTGCTCGCTCTTGCTTATTTATTCAATACTTAATATTAATTTTTTTTAGTATTTTTTTAATTTGTTTCTTCAAAAACACAAAAAAAAGTAAGTATTTTTTTGGTTCCTTTGCTCACTCTGGCTATCGGTATCTCGAGAAGGTAATTCAAACAATTAAATTTTATCTTTTTACTTTTTTGTAGTTTTCAACTCTTTTTAAAAAAAGGAAAAAGAAAGTAAGTTTTTCTTTAGTGTTTTTGCTTGCTCTGGCTCTAAGTACCTCTAGGAGGTATTTTATTTAATTAATTTTCCTTTTTCAATTTATTTCAAAAAAAACCAACAAAAGGGTAAGTTTTTTTCTTCTTTTCCACTCTCTGGCTCTCAATACCTCTAAGAATTTGTAAGATGTGACTATGAAACTGATGATAATATTACTATTAATCAACAGTACTATGTCTGTTCTTATGAAATATAATAATAAAATATTATTATAACCACAATTAAATAATTAAAGAATTATTTCTTTCACTTGTTATACACTACTAGTGATTATAACAGTGAGCAGTAATTGTCTACAAGAATCAATTACAAGAAGATTTTAATAATAAAAAATTCTTTTATTAAAATAATAAAATTATTTTAATATATAATTATCTTTTGCAAGAATAATTATGAAGATAGTTCTTGAAGAAAACTATTACTAGAGAAAAACTTTAAGAATTAAAGATAAATGACTCACTAATACTCCAAAGAACTTATTGATAGATAAAAGTAGAGAAATTTGACGTAGAACTGTGGATTTAAGGGATCAAAAGGATTTATAACAGTATTACGACAATATATAGTTGGATTCTATGATTTCAAATCTTTCTGGTTGATTCTAAAAGATTTAAAACACTTAAGAATAGCTGTAACTAATACTTACTTGTTGGTAATAATGATTTAATAAATTGATGAGATGATTTGGAAAAAACAGCAAGAGGAGGCCTCTTTTAAGTCAACAAAAGCTCACAGAGGCGTGCCATGGAGCAAACTGAAAAACCAGTGAGTGAGAAAACAATAAACCTTTTTGGTTTATTGATTGCATCATTATTTGTCACGTAACATTATCATAATTACTTATTTGATGCTTTTACATGACTACCAACCCCAATATGGTTAAGAATAAAAGGAGTAACATCTGTAAATATTCTTTTATTCCAAAATTATCATTGATTTCTCAAAGTTATCAATGTTCTTGCCAATTTCATCACAGGTTGTAATTACTGTGAATTTTTGAAGATTCAGTGTTTCATGTAGAATGGTCAAAAATGGACTGTAAGTAAACCTTTTAATTTTACTAGTAAAACCATAATTATTTTTGGTTGTACCATAGATAATACAGTTCTATAGTAGTCCTGAAAGTTTCAGAAATATATATTAAGAATTGTATTTTTAATGAATTTTTGAAGTTTTTAACTCATTTCTACGTAGAATTGCAAATAGCAGTATTTTGCTGGTTGCTATGAGGTAAATCAATGAATATGGATCCCAAAAGGGTTTTAATTACTCTTTTAGGGTCTAGTCATGGAAAGTCATCAAGAATTCACGTGGTTACAGGAGTCTAAGTAGCTCATTACCTCCTTGGCACGTCAAAATAGCAGGTTATTTGCTATTTTCTGGTGTTTTACAGTAGTTGTAACTTGGTAACCAAGTTCCTAAAGAGGTTTAGTTTACCAATTGGGTCAAGATCAGCCATGGAACCAAGCTTTGGAGCTATCCACGCCTCTGAGGCCTCAGAAGTTGGGTACCCTGGCTCTCTTTGATGTCTTTTGTCCCCCTTGCCTATTTTTCACGTCAAAATAGAAAATTAAGCTTCAAGTGAGATATCCACTATGGGTGTACCAAAAGTCCATGTAAGAATACCATGATATTAAGTGCTCAAAACATGCATAACACTATTCTTAGTGTATATGTAACATGGGATTTCTCACTTTCCCATTATTTTGGCGTGAAATTAAGAAAAACAAAAATTTTCATGGATCTTTTATGTGGTATTAATGATGTGGTATTGAAGTATTTTCCATTTTACCACCTCAAAGAGTTAATTTGAGCTTATTCACTCTATGGAGCTACCCTAGGTGAATTTTTGTGTAGAATCCAACTCTGGCCTTAAATCCATGGATTTACTTACTCAATAAAAAGTTATTCATCTTTTCTGAAAGCAAAAATGATGAATTTTGGATATATGCATGACTTATGAGTTATGCATAATTCAAAATTTGTTTTTAAGATAATTGTGGCCTATTTGGGTATGTAAAATATACCTCAAGGCTCACAGAATTGCTCTAATCAATCATTTTTTATTTTTTTATTTTTTTTACTTTTTTTTAATTTCTTTAAAAAATACAAAAAAAAAGGTAAGTTTTTTCTTGGTGTTTTTGCTCGCTCTGGCTCTTATTACCTCTAGGAAGTAAATTAATTGAATATTTTTTTTGGTAATTTTTTTTTAATTTGTTTCAAAAAAAAACAAAAAAAAGAAAGTTTTTTTGGTTCTTTTGCTTGCTCTGGCTCAGTAGGTCTAGGAGGTACTTTGATTAAGTATTTTTTTGTTTCTTTTTGGTTTTTTCAAGTTATTTCAAAAAGAAAACATAAAAAAGTAGGTTTTTTGATGTGTTTTTTCTTGCGCTGCCTCTCAGTACCTCTAGGAGGTACTTTATTAAACCACTTATTAATTTCCTTCTAAGAAAATAAAAAAAGAAGTAAGTTTTTTGTTTGTTCTTTTTTTATCATTTTTTAAAGTCTTTTTTTATTTTCTTTGAAAGAAAGGGAATTTGAGTTTTCTTACACTTACTCTTGCTTTATCTCACTATTAGTACCTCTAGGAAGTATTTTTTAAGTATTTTATTACATCCTTGAACAAACAGAATGGTTTACCCAAGTAAGAAACATACAAAACGAGTCGCTGAGGCTATTGAAAGAAAAGGAAAATTGCAAGGCAAGTGAAATCTTTTTATAATTCTTCTTTAATAAGGTTAGAATTGAATTTTGGAAGTATTATACAACTATTAGTGGCCTTATAAGATCTGTAACCGTATCAAATACTGAATAGGTGACACATATAGGTTTTTCCCACCATAGAAGAAAGTATTTCCAACATTTCAGGCTAATTTTAAGAAACTATATGAAGCTGGTTTATCTTATTAAATACCTTTTTAGACAATAATCAAAAGCTCATACCATCCACCTCAAAATTCCCCCATAGTGCAGATGATAATGATAACGCTTCTTCTGAATTATCTGATGTTCCCCTCCCAAAAGTAGCAAGAAGAAATTTTCAAAATAGAAATTTATTAATCCAAAAATATAAAAATCATTGACCTCCAAGGGAATTCTAATTTTTAAAGAATGATGATCAACTTCACACTATTTCCTCAAAGTCCATCCTTGTCTTTTCCACAAATAGAGCTTTAATTGCCATAATCAACTTCTTACCATTTTCACAAATTACTCCAGAAGATCAAATTGAAAGGAATCACCTTTCACACAGCTTATTTCAAGAGGAAAACTACCTACAGAAAGTGAAAATAAATAAGATACTCTCAGGTGAAATGTGCCCTCTTGGATGGTAGAAATCAATGACAAGGGATGGAAGCATTGTAGTTTATAGATTGAAAAGTAAGATTAAAATAATATTTAATATTGGAATGATTGGGCACCAATGCTAGCCAGGGTGGGACTTCACATTCAAAACCAATTTCAACATGAAGCTTCTGGACTCTTTATTGAAGCACAACAAAAACTTCTCAATAATGGGCTTCCATCTTTTTCCAATACTGTTCATGATGATGTAACTCCTCAAGACTTTGCATCATCTCTAACTTTACCAAAAATGAATTTTCCAATAAGAAACATAAAGACTTGAATGTTTGAACAGTGGTAGTTGGATGGTGGATGCAAGTTACTAAAATCAATGGATCAATAAATGAAATTCCCACTGATAAAGTATCAAATGGGCATTTTATATTTCCTGAAAATAACTTTGCAGTTGATTTTTTTCAAACTAATGGAATATGTCAAATCATTTGGAGGGCCAAGGATTTTATTAATTATACTGAAGGATCTAATGATTCAAGTACTGTTACATACTTGGGCCTTTCTGTGCAGGTTTCCAAAATATTAGCAAGTTTTTGTACTTCCCATAATATGAAAGGTGGTAATGTTTGTCAGAGTAGCTAGCGTTTTTATTTTAGTATTTGAGATATCAATCCCCACTCGTAGCTATTAAATCCTGTATATACTAAGTAAATAACCACTCATGACTATTGAATTTTAAAAAAATATGAAATTAAAATACCCTATGGATTCCAAAAGGCATCTTGGGTTTTTAATTTGAATTGAATCATGGAACAACAAATAAGTACTTCACATATATTTTATTGGACAGTTATTTAAGTCCAAAATAAATTTCAAGATTGTATTTATAAAATAAATGCTTGTTAATTAAATTCATAATGGGCTCAAGCTATGTTGCTGACCAATTAGATTGTAACATTGCAAAGGTAAGCTCATGTTTTTTTGCTCGTTTTGAGAATTCAATTGAAGACTCAGCTTGCGCTCTTTGAAATCACTCTGTGTTTTAAATTCATTTTCCTCAAAATTCAATTCCTTCTCCTTTTTCTCCCTTTCAAATGATATTTCTATTTGTTTCTGGATTTCAGCCTTCTCAAGTGGCTTAATTTTAACCTCCTTCCCCTCTTTCCACTTCATTTTCTGCCAATACAAACTTGCAATCTCACTTGCCTTCCATGCTATTTATAATAATAATCTCAGATAACCTCTATTTACAGATCTCAAGATTATTACTACTCACCCTCACGGCGTGCATTCAATACAGATGCATATGATGAAATGCAGTGATTTTCCTTTTTTTGATGAACCAATATTGAGAGTCAAATGCTTTAATTATTAATGCTTGATAGTTCTTGTAGAGGTAGTAGAAAAGATAGGCTTCACATAGGACTCTGCCTTTCCATCCTCATTCAAACCATCATCAGTAATATCCATAATAAAAGTAGGATCAATCTGTGAAGTTACTGAATGAGTATGCTTCTTTCCTCTATTCATCTGACTTCAAAAAAGGTTAGAATAATGTGAGAAATCCTTGCAAAGAGTGAGAAAATACAGGATTTTCTTGTTCTTGATCCTCTTCTACAGAATCATAAGCATATATTTCATCATTTTCATTATCCTTTGGGTTTGATTGGGAGATATTTTCATTTTTTACCTAATAATCTACCAATTACTTTGCGTCATATCTGAAAATATAAAGAAGACATCACATAAATAATCACTATCCAAAGACTTACAAACCTCAATTGAATATATATTTGGCAGATTACAACTGGCAATTGGTGTTATACTTTCCTTGTTACCAAAATGCTCATCCATTTGCTGGTAGCATGGGCAAATACTTTCCAGTTTTTGAGCTATTGTATGAAGGCCCTTTTTTTGTAATCATCAGTAACTCCAGCTCCAATAGAGCTTTAGAAATTCTTTGCTGAAATATATTTCCTTTTATAATTTCAACATCATTCTTGCATATTGTTCGGTGTAAGCTTCAATCTACTTTTCAATCTCTTGTTGACTTTATTTGCCATCAATTGAACTCCAACTTGCTTTGATAATGGTGGGTGTCCCACTGAGGTCTTTCCAGAAGTGCCAAGACAGACCTCAAAATCCTTCTTTACTTTAAGCCAGTTTATTAAAAAAGATAATTGGAATTCGTAAGATGTCCAGAGGATTTTGAATCAGCCTTAGATACATTTTCAGATGAGGGTTGTTTTGGTGGCATTGGAAAGCAATCTCAATGAATAGTATCAATATGGAAGATAACTGAGAGGTTGTAGATTTTTTTCACTTCAATTGTAATTTATTCCAAAGATGAGAATTCCTGCTTTTGAAGTTAGGTTTTGAAACCTAACCTAGCTTTTTTATGAAATACCAATATTGAATTTATATCAAAATTAATGCATTCAAAGTTCAATATTTCACGTTATTCAACTCCAAAAAATTAATATTTATTAATATGTTTTTAGCCCAAGATCCCGCATGCAATGAACTCAATATTTTTCAGCTCTGGGGGGGGCTAATATTGGGCTTTCAACTCTTCAAATAAAGCAATTTTGTCATTCTGAGAACTTGCAAACAATGTTTTTCTATTTGTGGCATTGTGTAAAGGACAATTTCTTCTTTCTGACACATGATATTTTTTTTTCAAAAGAAATATGCACTTGAATTTGAGAAAAAATTGAAGCATCAAAGATTTACAACTGCAATATCTTGGTTTGACTTTCTTCATATCTCAAGAAAAATATTTCTTTTCAAGCTTTTAATTCTCATTTTCAATTTCTTTAGAATTTGACATGTTGAGTTGGAAGAAAATGAGAAAATTTAGAAATAAGCATCAAAATTTATTTTGATTGAAAGAAAAAATAACCTTTTCTTTTGAAATTTTCAACCTTTTTTTGATTTTGTAGTTTTTTTTAAGTTTGAAACTTTTTTTTGGTGATTTTCGACTGTCTTTGAATTTCTTTTTTTTCTTCAAACATGGGAAGAACATTTATCTTGTGTTTCTTTTTTTGCACTTTTTCTATATTTTCTATATCTTTTTGAATTCTTTTCTAATTTTTTGAAATTCTTGATTTTTGGAATTTTCTTTTTTTATTGTTTTCTTTTTCTGTTAATAAATTCTAAGTTATTTTCTTTGAGTTTTTCTTTTTTTTTATTAATTTTGAGTATTTTTTTCTTTTGAGGTTGAAAATACTCCAAATCAGTGTAAAAACATTTAATTTGGGTTGTATTTGGTTATTTTTTTTGGATGGTGCTAGCGCGAACAAATAACCAAATGGAACTTCAAATCCAGCTTTTTTAAAATAATTTGAAATATTTACACCCCCACAAAAAAAATTGCAAAAAAAATCGAAATTGAAAAAAAAAGCTAAAAAAATCAAAATATTAAGAAATTAAAAACATCACAAAATTGAGAGTATAGAAGATAAAAGTTCAAATTTAAAATAAAGAAACAAAACAAAATTGGAAAGTTAAAAAAAATCAAAATATTAGAAAAATATCAGAAGGCTTGTTAACAACCAAGAAAACCAAAAGAGAACAATCAACAATTGAAAAAAATACAATGAAACAAAATTTAGATAAAAATACAAATAAATAAATAAATTCGATTTTTTTTTGTTTTTTTCAAAAATTGTTGGGAAAAGAAATAATTCAATTTCAAAAAAAAGTAAATTAGATTTCAAAATAATAGAAAAAAAAAACTACCAAAAGGGAAAAAATAAAAAACAAATATCAGCAAACAAATAAAATCACAAAGCGAATAAAAAACAAAAAAAAAGTGAAAATGCGAAAATTACAAAACAAAAAAGCACATAGAGAAAATTAAAAAAGAATAATTTTGAATGAGTTTTATCAAAAATTGAAGTTATTATGCCAAAATGTATTTGAAAGTAAATCAAAAAATGTAACTCATATGACAAAAAGATCAAACAGTAAAAACTTCCCACAGTACCATTAGAAAGAATATTAATTCTTGAAGTTTTACATATTCTCAAAGGCAAGGATTTACCTGTAACAAGTCCCTATTTATCAGCAGATATCAAAATTAAAATACATTCAGAATCCGAGGTCCATTTCTCGATATCATATGGATTTTTTACAAAGCTGTATGACAAAACATATATTGGGTTTTAAACTTATTAAAAGATTTATGGAAGGTATTTATGTCAAATAAGTTGATACATGTTTAATTGAAGTAATTTGAAGATATTTCTGTCAGGATGCTTTCAGAGATGCATTTATTAAGGAGTACCTAAGAATTATGCAATGTAAATAATTCACCCATCCAATTTTTCCTAGCTTTCCTCCAACAATCTTCCAAACAGAAAGGGGAGGCGAATTGGACAAAGGTTTGAAAACAATGTTAAAGATCTTAAATATAAGATTCATCTAAAGATAAGAAGAACCATCAAATTACCATAAAAAGGTTCCTAGTGCTTTTTATGTAAAATTATTGCTTCAGAATGAAAATTCTAATTTCAAATAAAGAACATTGTAGACCAATTAGTGATGTATCAAATATCAACTTATGAGCCAGTTGAGCAAGCTTTGGTACATATTGACTGGGATAAGTTGATTTTGGAGATCAAGTATTTCATTAATCATTAAGAATCTTGCTCACATTTCTAATTATTAAATAGAGAAATTCAGGGGAGTATTCTATTCTCAAATCGCAACAAGTAAAATAATTTAAGCTCTCTTTGCACAAATTGTATTGCAAAATTTAAAACTTGGGAGTAAAATAACAATAGGTTTGTAATAAATTTTGTAAAAAAGAGGAAAATAATATGAGTGTGCAAATTGGCTTGAATGACCTTAGCTATTCTTTTTCTATTCAAAGATCAGAAATAATGGTTAAAATTCTTCCACATGAAATTAATTTTAATTCCATTGGGATTGAGAGAAAAAAACTTTGAAAAATTAAGTCACTTTCAATAGAAGGTTGGCCTTTTTTCCTCATAAGAACATCATCTTGAGTAAAACATTCATGGAAATACAAAATTCATCCTTTCATCTTCAACTATTCCATTTTAGAAAGAATGTAGGAATATTTTCAATTGAACAAATTAAGAAATGTTTCATTTCAAAATCTGTACTTCTTGAATCAATATGGGACAAAGTAATGTCACCTCAAAGAAAATTTGCTTGAATTTTAGTAAAAAATTACACTTGTAAAAGGTAAAATGCCCTGCCAATTGTATGAAAACACAAAGCTCATACAGTGAGGGCCCTTGTCACAACCATGGCAATTCACTTCCTTGGATCCCCATATGGCATATCAAGCCACAGCCCTTTTATGGCCAATTGGCCATATCCATCACCAGTGGCCAATATGGCCACGTCATCAGCTCATGGACCATTTATGGCCATTTGTGTTTTGGGGCCTTCATGGCCCTTCACCTCAATCCAGCACCCATAGCGGCAATTTATGGCCAAATGGGTATTTCTGGTCATTTCCCTCAAAACCAGGGGAAATGGCCCAAATGGCTGTTTTTGGCCATTTGGGCTCATAATGCGCATTTGCGCATTTTTGCGCATTTTGCGCATTTTTGCGCATTTGCGCATTTTTGCGCATTTTGCGCACTTTTTGCGCATTTTGCGCACTTTTGCGCATTTGCGCACTTTTTGCGCACTTTGCGCATTTGCGCATATTTGCGCACTTTTGCGCATTTTGCGCATTTTTGCGCACTTTGCGCATTTGCGCACTTTTGCGCATTTTGCGCATTTTTGCGCACTTTGACGCAAAGTGTCCAAAAGACACTTTCCCGCCTTTTGGGCCAGTTTTTGGCTCAGAACCCAAAAGTGGCCAAAAACCCCAAAAGGCCCAGAAACACCATTCCAAGCTCTGAAGCCATTACATCCATCCTTTTCCCTCTGCCTTTCCATCTCAAGACCTTTGGACGTAATCTTCTTGCCAATCAACCAATATGCCATAAATGATGTTATATATCATTGTGCATCATTTTTCAACAGCAATTCAATGGTGGCAATATCAAATGTTCATTTCAAAATTCCAACATCTCATCACGTCATCAAGGCACCCAATCATTCAGAGGAATCATCAAGGCTCAAGAGCAAGTGTTTCAGCGTCAAAGACCAATGACGCCATCAAGCAGTCATTGGTTATTCTCACTCCAAGTATTCATTCCAAGGGAATACTTTCAATTCATTCTCAAGTGTATTCAAGAGGCAATGCCAAAAAGAAGTTGTCAAGTGTCAAAGCTCCACTCAATCCATCTTGGCAACCATATTCATTTCAATACAGTCTGGATCCATCAAGACCTGTATTTCATTTTCAATCATGGGAAATTCATTCAACCCAATTCAATTTCAATATTAGCCAGCTGTATCAATTCCCAAAAGAATCAATACAGCCTCAAGGATCAATACAGATCAGTTTTCAGCCTGAAGAACTCAAGCTCCCAACTTTTCACATATACCGGCTACCCTTTCCACCCTGGGGGGTTTTCCCCAGTTAATTAATATATTTTGATTTTATTTTATCTCTATTTTCTTTTCACTTTAGTTAAGCAAATACTGATATTATTAAGTCAGTCATTTAGCAACTTTCTCTTTTCTCTTTCTTCGCCTGTCAATGGATATTTGGTGGTCATATCCTTACTAATTCCATTATTCATTTTTGGCAGGTTGAAACAGTGATTAAGGACTTACTTGGTTGGCTCTTTGGCCATTTGGCTTCCCTTTCCTCTTTTGCATCTCATCTTGTACCTGCATATCTTTTAGAGGAATTCATTCTTATTACTTTTATTCTTTATCCTTTTGGAGTCTTCCAAGTGAGTTCCCTGATTGCTGAGTGCCAGGCCACTCTTGTATTTCTGTCCAAGAGCCCCTGTGACATTATATTAATTAACTCATAATTTCTTTTTCATTCTGTTCATTCTTTTCTTTATAATTTCATTCACTCATTTCATCGAAATTATGATTCTTTTACGCTTATGAACTTAATGATTCATCGTCACCTCTCAATTTTCTTTCATTCATTCTTCATTTTGAAAATTGAAAGCTGACCCATTTTTTATTTTTGTTATTCTTTTTTAAATCTTTTCAAATTATCAAATTTTCATTCTCATTCATAATTCAGGCGTCATCTTGATTTTCTTTGATTTTCAAATTTTTCATCAAGATATTCAGACACGTTATTCACATCAAGATTCATAATTGATTTTTTCTTCAAGAATTTTGATTTTTAAAGAATAATTCACTTGATGTTGATTGATTGATTGATTTGACATATTTGATTTTGACCTCAAGAAAATTGATTGACCTGAAGATTTCATTGATTTTGCTGATTTTTCACATCAAGAATTTTGACATAAATTGATTTTTCTTCAAGATTTTCATTTGATTGATTGATTCTGCAAGATTTTTTATTTTTGATTGATTTGATTGATTTGATTTTGACTTCAAGACTTCATTTGATTTTGATTTATTGACGTACTTGAAGATTTTCATTTTGATTCATTGATTTTTCCTCAAGATTTGATTGTTGACTCTTTTCACTTCAAGCAAATTTTGATTCTTATTCATTTAATTCAATTTTATTCCTGATATCATGCCTGTTCAACACTCACCTCCGGCAAGACAGACAAGATCTCAGGCCAGAGCTCAAGCTGTTCTCACTCCAACTCCAAGAGCTCCTCTAGATGGCACCCCAGCAGTTCCTCAACTGAGGGCCCAATTAGATAGAGGACCCCGCATGGAAGGAGCAGCACCATCCAGGAAGGAAGGAAGAGGGCCAAGAAGGTCATGTTCATTTTCAGGAGTAGTTGGCGGATTTCCAGGAACTTCAAGGACTATTTTCAAAGGTCCAGGTGAAGATGGTGAAGAGGAGGAGGAGAATTCTGTGGAAGAGGAAGAGTCTGATGGTACTGAAGGTGTCCCTGCTCCGGTGGAGGCATCCCAAGGTACTGGAGGGCCAACTCTAGCCCAGTCTAATCAGCCTGTCTCTCATCAGTCTGAACCATCTTTATTGGCCATCATGCAGCAAATGACTCAGATTATGGCCAATCTTCAAGCAGCTTCATCTTCTGAAGCATCAAGACCACCAGCCTTCAAGACTCCATCTATGAAGGCACCGGAATGCTTTGATGGGACTCAGCCCTTCAAAGTTAGAAGCTTTATTCAGTCTTGTCAATTGATTTTTCACAATGATCCGGCAAACTTCGCTCAAGACAGAAAGAAGGTCCTTTATGCCACTTCATTTCTCATTGGCAGGGCTGCAAAATGGATTGAGCCTTATCTTTCCAATCTCACCAATCAAGATTCAAATTACCTTCTCAATTCTTGGCTTTTATTTGAATCTCAACTCTTCACTTTATTTGGTGACCCGAATGAAGTCAGAAAAGCAGAAGCTGAGTTGGATTCCTTAAGAATGAAAGAAGGTGGGCATGTATCCTTATACATTGCTGATTTCAGAAGCTTAGTCTCAAGAATCGGGGATTGGGGTGAAAGAGCTCTCATCCATCATTTCAGGAAGGGATTGCCATCCAGGATTTTGGATCAATTGGCCTCCCATCCTTCAAGAATTGACTCTCTTCAAGACTTAATGGACGTTACCCTGGAACTTGATACCAGGTACCATGAGAGGCAAAATGAAAAGGGTCATCATCAAGAGAAGAAGCCAGAAGCCTCAAAGTCAAGTTCTTCTCATCCTCAAAATTCTTCAAGCTCAAGTCAAAAGAAGAAGAAGAATTTTCAGAAGAGGGACAAGCCCCATTCTTCTTTGTTGAATAAAGATTACAAGCTCATGAACTCTGAAAAAGAAAGAAGAATCAAGGAGGGTCTTTGTACCTATTGTGGTGGGAAGCATAGTCTTGAGTCCTGTTTCAAAAGGCCTCAAAACAAGCTTACCCAACCGTCAGGCAAATTTCCCAGCCAGGGAAAAGCCTGAGTGAAGATCATGTTGTGTTCAATGGTCTTCACAGTTTTCCATCCAGAGCACAATTGTGCATTCTGAATACTGGTGTCAAAAATTCTCTTAAATTTTTTGTTTTTTCTTCTCTCTCTGATATGTTTTACAGTATTCTCATTGATTCTGGTGCTACCAACTCATTTATTGCAAAGCAGTTTGTTCACAAGTATTCTTTGACCATGTCAGAACTCCCGGAGAAGATTCCCCTTATTATTCTTGACTCCTCTGAGTCTCCTTCTTTATTTGTGACTCACCATACTAAATATATGGTTGAGCTCCCTTCCTTCCCAAGCTTTGAATCGGACTTTTTAGTCATTGATACTCCCAAGGGAGAAGACCTCATATTGGGCTTTGACTTTCTTAATCATTTTAATCCGTTTATTGACTGGAGGCAAGGATTGATCACCTTTAATTCTGATCATAAGGACTATAATGATCCTTCAATTTCTTTCAGTAATGACTTTTCTTCTGCCAAATCATGTGCAGCTCTGGTTGGTGATTCTAGAACACCATCATTTCCGTCTTCTGTCCATATTCCTTCCCTTAATTCCCATCAGTCATTACTATCATCTAGAGATGAAGTCTTCAAAGAGATTCAAGATGTTGGAGAAGATAATTCTGTATCTTCACTTCATCTCTTCTTTGGGAATATGGACCTTCCTCCTTCATCTTATCATGACTCCCTGGAGGAGTTGTGGGATGAAGAGGAAGAGCCAGAAGAAATAGAAACCGTGATGAAGGTTGTTCCTTCTGTTTATCACCAATACTTGGATGTATTTTCCAAGGTGAAAGCAGAGAAACTTCCTCCTCACCGCGCCTGTGATCATCATATCGAGCTGGAGGGGTCTCTACCTCCAGTTGGGGTGATCTACTCTTTATCAAACCAAGAGTCAGATACACTCAGGGCCTACATTTCAGAGAATGTAGAGAAAGGTTTCATCAGGCCAAGCTCCTCTTCTACAGGAGCACCTGTTCTTTTTGTCAAAAAGAAAGATGGTGGCCTCCGTTTGTGTGTTGATTACCGCAAACTCAATGCTGTTACTAGGAAGAACAAGTATCCTGTTCCTCCTATGAATCAGCTTCTCACCGTTTTTAATGGTTCTTCTATCTTCTCCAAGATTGATTTGCGTGGTGCATATAACCTGCTCAGAATCAAGGAAGATGATGAACATTTGACTTGTTTTAGAACCAAATATGGTAGTTATGAGTACTTGGTTATGCCATTTGGGCTTACCAATGCTTCTGCTTCTTTTCAAAATCTCGTCAATGATATTTTTTATGATCTTCTTGATGTTTATGTTGTGGTTTATTTGGATGACATTATGGTCTTTTCCAAATCCAAGGAAGAACATGTCACTCATGTGTCCACTGTTCTTTCCAGACTCAGAGCCAATAACCTCTTTGCTAAGGCGTCCAAATGCCTATTTCATGTTTCTAGTGTGGAATATTTAGGTTATGTAGTTTCTTCTGAAGGCCTCAAGATGGACCAAGCAAAAGTCCAGCAAATTCTCAATTGGCCACCTCCAAGAAACCTCAAGGCTCTTCAATCATTCCTTGGCTTTGCCAATTTTTACCGCCGTTTCATCAAGAATTATTCAAAGAAAATTAGTTCACTCACAAGTTTCCTCAAGAAAGATTCCCGTTTTCCCCTCAATGAGGAAGCTCTTAGACAGTTTCATCAACTCAAAGAGGCATTCACCACTGCTCCAATCCTTTCTCACTTCAATCCTTCTCTACCCACCATTGTAGAGACCGATGCATCAGATTATGCCTTGGGTGCTGTACTGAGTCAGGTCTCTGACTCAGGAAAACATCCCATTGCATTTGATAGCCGCAAGCTTCTCCCAGCTGAGCTCAATTATGAGATTCATGACAAGGAACTCCTTGGCATAGTCTGGGCTCTCAAGCGCTGGAGAGCTTTCCTTCTTTCTATTTCTTCCCCTTTTGAAGTTCTCACCGATCATTCATCTCTTCAATATTTCATGTCTTCCAAGGTTCTCACTCGCCGTCAAGCCCGCTGGGCTGAATTTTTATCTGAATTTCATTTCTCAATCACTTACCGCCCTGGCCGCTTGGCCACCCTTCCAGATGCCTTGTCACGTCGGGACGACGTTTACCCGGAGAGGGGGGAGGATTTCATCAGCAAGAATCCAATGAACTATCAGAAGATAATCAAGCAAGATGAAATTCAAGCCTCAAAGTTCTTTGCAGTCAAGGTGGATTCATTTTCAAATTTGATTGATTCAATTCAGAAGGCAGTGTGGCAAGATTCTCAATATAGAAGTGTCCTTGAAGATTTGGGTAAAGGTAAATCTGTCCAAGATTATTCTCTTGATTCCTCTTCCAAACTTCTCCTTTTCAAAGATTGAGTGGTGGTCCCAAATGACCCCACAATTCAACTCAATATACTTCAAAAGCGGCATGACTCTCCTCTAGCTGGACACCCTGGCCAAGAGAAGACTCTCAAACTTGTCAAGCGGGATTTCCACTGGTCCAGCATGACTCAATTTATCAAGGATTATGTATCATCCTGTCAACAGTGTTCAAGAAACAAAAATATTCATCACAAGAAGTTTGGACTCCTCAAGCCTCTTCCAATTCCAAGTGGTCCTTGGATTTGTCTTTCAATGGATTTCATCACTCAATTGCCACTGTCCAATTCCTTTGATTCAATTTTAGTCATAGTGGACAGATTCTCAAAAATGGCGGTTTTTATTCCAACAATAGCTTCAATCACTTCATTAGACTTGGCCCATTTATTCATCAAGAATATTTTCTCAAAGCATGGCCTTCCTTCAAGCATTGTTAGTGATCGAGGTTCTCTTTTTGTTTCTTCCTTTTGGACCAACCTTTGTCAGCAGCTCAAGATTTCAAGAGACTTGTCAACTGCTTACCATCCAGAAACTGATGGACAGACAGAGAGGGTAAATCAGATACTAGAACAGTACCTTCGGATGTATGTCAGTTATCATCAAGATGATTGGAACACCTAGCTCCCTCTGGCTGAATTTGCCTACAATAACTCTGACCACTCTTCAACAAAGCAATCACCGTTTTTCACTGTTTATGGAAGAGATCCTCATTTTGACTCAGTTCACATCACTCAAGACACTCCGGCTGGAAAGTTATCAACAAAAATCCAATCAGTACAGCAAGATGTTAAGAGAGAACTTGAAGTTGCCATAAACAGGTTTAAGAGGTATGCAGATAAAAGTAGAGCAAGTCCACCTGTTTTCAATCCCGGTGACATGGTATGGCTTTCTTCCAAGAACATCAAATCAACCAGACCCACCAAAAAGCTGTCTGAAAGATGGCTGGGTCCTTTTCCAATCTTGAAGAAAGTCAGCACTCATGCCTACCACCTCAAGCTTCCATCTCAATGGAAATCCATCCACCCAGTTTTCCATATTTCCCTTTTGGAACCAGTCAAGACGTCAACAATCCCAAATAGGCATCAAGAGCCTCCTCCTCCAATCACCATTGAAGAAAAAGAGGAATGGGAAGTCTCTCAAATACTGGACTCAAAGCTCAAGAGAGGAAAATTATGGTATCTGGTGGAATGGAAAGGTTTCAGTCAAGACCCAGAAAGATCCACTTGGGAACCAACCGAAAACCTCAAGAATTGTCCTGAACTTGTCAAAGATTTTCATTCATTATATCCTGACAAGCCTGGGCCGAATTCTTCAAAAGCTTGATTCATTATGGTGCTTGGTGGGGAGAGGAATTACCAAAAGTAAGTCCCACTCCTGGTATGCACCTTTAGGGGTATTCTACTCTGTTTTGTTGTAAGCATTACCTTGGCCACTCTGTGAGCACTTTGCAATTTTGGACACAGATCCCTGGCAGGGCTTTCAACTTCATTTCCAATCTTATGGCCATTCTCACTTGGGACAATGGGCCATTCACTTTTCAATTCATTTCCAAGACTTCAAAATTCAAATTCATTCCTTCAACATTTTTGTTTTATTTTTATGGCACTGGCGGGAGTGGTAACTACCAAAAGTAAGTTCCTCTCCTGGTGTGCACTTCCCTGAGGGGTCTACAATCTTGTCAAAAACATCACCTTGGCCACTTTGTGAGCACCTGGCATCAAATTTATCTTTCCAGGTCCTTGGCCAATTTCAAAATCAGTTATCAACCTCCGTGATGAAGATTGAAACCTCCTCAAGATTCAATTCATTTCTCTTTTCTTTTTCCTTTTCTTTTCTTAATTTCATTTTCATTCTTTATTATTATTTTATTTTTATTTTAAATTTTCTTTTATCACGTCAATTATCACGTCAAAATTTTTCATTCATTTTAAAATTCAATTCCAATCATGAAGCCAATGTCAAAAGAAGATCAAGCAAGTCCTGTGTCAAATGTCAAATTCTTAATATCAGTTTTCAAATCTTTACATTAATCAGTCCTCTTGAATCACTCTCTCAAAATCCTTCCAATAGCCTCAACAGGCTTCACCTTGTATTGGTGCTCAGGAGCTCACCATTTCAAGGTGGGGGGTACTGTCACAACCATGGCAATTCACTTCCTTGGATCCCCATATGGCATATCAAGCCACAGCCCTTTTATGGCCAATTGGCCATATCCATCACCAGTGGCCAATATGGCCACGTCATCAGCTCATGGACCATTTATGGCCATTTGTGTTTTGGGGCCTTCATGGCCCTTCACCTCAATCCAGCACCCATAGCGGCAATTTATGGCCAAATGGGTATTTCTGGTCATTTCCCTCAAAACCAGGGGAAATGGCCCAAATGGCTGTTTTTGGCCATTTGGGCTCATAATGCGCAAATGCGCATTTTTGCGCATTTGCGCATTTTTGCGCATTTGTGCACTTTTTGCGCATTTGTGCACTTTTTGCGCATTTTGCGCACTTTTTGCGCACTTTGCGCATTTGCGCATATTTGCGCACTTTTGCGCATTTTGCGCATTTTTGCGCACTTTGCGCATTTGCGCACTTTTGCGCATTTTGCGCATTTTTGCGCACTTTGACGCAAAGTGTCCAAAAGACACTTTCCCGCCTTTTGGGCCAGTTTTTGGCTCAGAACCCAAAAGTGGCCAAAAACCCCAAAAGGCCCAGAAACACCATTCCAAGCTCTGAAGCCATTACATCCATCCTTTTCCCTCTGCCTTTCCATCTCAAGACCTTTGGACGTAATCTTCTTGCCAATCAACCAATATGCCATAAATGATGTTATATATCATTGTGCATCATTTTTCAACAGCAATTCAATGGTGGAAATATCAAATGTTCATTTCAACATTCCAACATCTCATCACGTCATCAAGGCACCCAATCATTCAGAGGAATCATCAAGGCTCAAGAGCAAGTGTTTCAGCGTCAAAGACCAATGACGCCATCAAGCAGTCATTGGTTATTCTCACTCCAAGTATTCATTCCAAGGGAATACTTTCAATTCATTCTCAAGTGTATTCAAGAGGCAATGCCAAAAAGAAGTTGTCAAGTGTCAAAGCTCCACTCAATCCATCTTGGCAACCATATTCATTTCAATACAGTCTGGATCCATCAAGACCTGTATTTCATTTTCAATCATGGGAAATTCATTCAACCCAATTCAATTTCAATATTAGCCAGCTGTATCAATTCCCAAAAGAATCAATACAGCCTCAAGGATCAATACAGATCAGTCTTCAGCCTGAAGAACTCAAGCTCCCAACTTTTCACATATACCGGCTACCCTTTCCACCCTGGGGGGTTTTCCCCAGTTAATTAATATATTTTGATTTTATTTTATCTCTATTTTCTTTTCACTTTAGTTAAGCAAATACTGATATTATTAAGTCAGTCATTTAGCACCTTTCTCTTTTCTCTTTCTTCGCCTGTCAATGGATATTTGGTGGTCATATCCTTACTAATTCCAATATTCATTTTTGGCAGGTTGAAACAGTGATTAAGGACTTACTTGGTTGGCTCTTTGGCCATTTGGCTTCCCTTTCCTCTTTTGCATCTCATCTTGTACCTGCATATCTTTTAGAGGAATTCATTCTTATTACTTTTATTCTTTATCCTTTTGGAGTCTTCCAAGTGAGTTCCCTGATTGCTGAGTGCCAGGCCACTCTTGTATTTCTGTCCAAGAGCCCCTGTGACAGCCCTGTAGCAGCCTTCTGACCAATGGACCACTCTCATTGGTCACTTGTGTCTCATGGGCAACAAAAACGCAAATTCCTTCTTTTTTTTCTCATCTTTTCTTTCATTTTATTTTTTTAAACATTACTTCACAAAATCAACAACTCCTTTATTCACACAATCTGCAGTTCCGGGTATGATAATTTGCTCACCAATTTTAAATAGGCCTCCCATCCTTGTCTGAAACCAACATCATATGCTGCCAATATCTCTTTGTCAACTTGCTAACTACCTACTAGCAGTACTATTTCTCTATCATCTTTATTAAAACTGTGAAATAAAACAAACTATACACTAAGTGAGTGGAATTTTGGTCTCTTTAAAATCTTTAATCTTGCTAATACAACCTTACCCACCATAGATGTTGAAACTCAAGACTTATTGGTAGATATGTGTCAGGCTGGACTGTACTTTAGGACCATTTCAGAGTGGAATAATTTTCCTCTGACAACTGTTTACAATTACTTGCAAAAATAAAAACAAATCAGCACTGTTACAACTCAAAGAAAAAGCCGACAACCGACAAAATCACTGAGCATCACTGGCAACAACTCAGCCACATTATTACTCAATGATGACGACTTACAGCTGCGCAGGTTACATCCTTAATGACCTCACATGTTTCAAACCAAACAATCCTATGCAAGATTGAAAAATTACGGGAACACTGACAAATAGCCCCTATAAAACCTTATTCATGAGCACAAGATTTTCAATGTCGGCTTGCTTTTGCCCAGGCTCATAGGTACCTGACAATTAATGAATGGGCCAAAGTAATCTGGAGTTAAAAATTGTCTTTTGAGTTGGGAAAACGGGTTGATAAAATTGGCATTTGGTGCACTGAAACAAGAAGTAGTTGCTTGAAAACCTTGCTGTCAACCAGTTATGATATAGGGGATTTTGTGCCCCTTAACATAGACGCATTGTATTCTTGAAAGGTCAGATGAATTCCCAAGAGATGGTCCAACAGGTCTACTGGCCAGCCCTTTGGCTCTTTGTTGAGCAAATGGAGCAAGCTGTAACACCCACTTGTCAGGGGTAAGGGTTTTCAATGTTACACCCACTCAAACACCTCAAACCAGAAATCAGTTTCAAAAATTTTCCTTTTTGACACATGCCTACAGTCTGGTTCATAAATAAAGCCTGTCAGCTCCTTTAAAGGTTGGAATTACCCAATGCATTTTGGATACACCATCCTGAAGCTATATGATCACTCAGGACCACCACACCTCTTGTACAGATCCTGTACAGCTGTACAGGACCAATATTGGCCAGATTGAATCCCTTCATCAATTCCTCACATGAAAGTCCTCTGTCTGGATCTGGGGTGGTGATTCTCACATATACCAGCCCCTCCTTCTCTCCCCTGGGGAATTTTCCCCAGTTAATTAATTTAGTTGATTTATTATTTCATGAATATTCTTATCCTTATATTTGGGTATTATACTTATTGATTTTAATTTGGTCTTTGTATTTCTGTCTTTGCCTGTAAAGTATGA
This sequence comes from Austropuccinia psidii, assembly GCA_023105745.1. Classification (NCBI taxonomy): domain Eukaryota; kingdom Fungi; phylum Basidiomycota; class Pucciniomycetes; order Pucciniales; family Sphaerophragmiaceae; genus Austropuccinia; species Austropuccinia psidii. The sequence continues at coordinate 6,608,652 of JALGQZ010000001.1, forward strand.
GTTGGGTGGCCATATCCTTATTAACTGTTCTCTTTACATTCTGACAGGTTGAAACAGTGGAATTGGAATTTTTATGGTTGGCTATTTTATTCTCCCTCTTATCATTTGTTGCTTCATTATCTTACATTTCTTTTATGATTTATTGATCTTATTACACTCTTAAGTGTATTTCCATTTACCATAGATTGCACCCTACATGAGTAAGTCCCAGGCCGTCTTCACTTAGAAGAGCCCCTGTGACATTAAATAAATTAGCTCATATCTGCTTCTTTATTTTCATTTCTTTATATTGATTTCTCTCATTCTTCAATTATGACTCTTTGATGATTATAATTTCTCTCTCAGCAATTTTCATCTCATTTCTTAATCATTGCTGACCATCTCAATTTCAATCTCAATTTTATATCAAATCCCAAACTTCCTTGGTTGCTTATGAAGGTTTTATCAGGCTTTTATTGATTGGGATTCATTTTGGTTATTGTTTCAGAAATTCAGGATTCTGTTTGGATTGGTTTGATTTACTGGATTTGAATTCCTCAAGATAACTGGTTTATCCTCTTGAATTCATTTTGGTTATTTATATATTTGATTCATAAAGATATTGAGCTGATTCTTGAAGCTATTTATTGACTGATTTATTCCTCAAGACATTGATTGATTTATTGATTATTTGATTCTTCAAGATTTTATTGATATTCAATATTGACTGAATTGATTTAGTGAATGATTGAATTTGATTTCACCTTAAGATTTTGATTGATTCCTCAAGATTCCTCAAGAATTTTATTGATATTGATTTGGCCAAGCTGTGATCCCTTATTTTCAACTACCATAAAATTATTTTCTTATTCTTTCATAATGCCAGTTCAGCATAGCCCCCCAGCCAGGAATACAAGATCCAAAAGACATCAAGCTGTTCTCACTCATACAGCAAGGGATCCTCTTGACCGCAAACCAGAAGTTAATCAACTTAGTGCAATTTTAAACAGAGGACCACCAAGGGAAGGAGAAGAACCCTCCAGAAGAGGAGGTGTGAAGTCAAGAAGAGCCAGATCATTCTCTGGCTTGTTGAGTGGTCATCCAAGCTTTTCTCAAGGGCCTAGAAGTGGATTGGGGGGAGGAGTCTGTGGAAGAGGAACAGTGTGAAGAAACTGAAGTGGTGGGCCCTTTGGCATGTGCCCCTGAGGCTTCTGAAGATCAAAATCTAGCCCATCCTACTCAACCTTTTGTCTCTCAAGCTGATGGAGCAAATGACTCAACTCATAGCCTGTCACAGGGGCTCTTCAAAGTGAAGAGGGCCTGGCACTCAGTAAACTGGGACTCACTTATGGAGGGCTCAAAGATAAGATAAGAAGGGATACACTTAAGAGTGTTAAGGATGAATTACTAAAAGCATAAATAGAAGAAAAGCAGCAACAAGAAATAAGAGTAAGAAATAGAAGAGCCAACCACAAACAAGTCCAAGTCCACTGTTTCAATCTGTCAGAATGGAAAGAGAAGGGTTGATAAGGATACGGCCACCCAACTCATACTGTACAGGCGAAGAGAGAAAAGGCAAAGACTAACTTAAAATTAAATAATTACAATACCCAATTATAAGGATAAGAATAATTATAAAATGATAAATAAACTAAATTAATTAACTGGGGAAAAGTCCCCAGGGGGGAGAAAGAGGGGCTGGTATATGTGAGAATCACCAGCCCTGATCCAGAGGAAGAATTTTCATGAGAATATTTGATGATTGAATTGAGTCTGGCCAATACAGGTCCTGTACGGCTGTACAGAACCTGTACAAGAGGTGTGGTGTATTTAAGTGATCATACAGCTTCAAGTTGGTGTATTGAAACTGTATTGGGTGAATCCAGCCTGTACAGGTATTGACAGGCTGTATTGAGGTACCAAGCTGTATGCATGTTTCAGAATGAAGATTGCTCAAATTGAATGCTGATACAAATGCTGGATCTGCTGATTTGGGGTGTTTAAGTGGGTGTGTGAATGAATACCCTTACCCCTGATGAGTGGTTGTTACATAGCCCAACCCACTCAAGCAGTTGCTCCCAGGGACAATTCTAAAGCCCCTACATTCAATACTCCATAAATGAGGGCACCTGATTCTTTTGATGGTACTCAAGCCCATAAATTGAGAAGATTCATCCAATCCTGTCAATTGATATTCCATAATGATCCAGCAAATTTCTTCTCTGAAAGGAAGAAATTCCTTTATTCAAATTCTTTTCTCACTGGTAGAGCTGGAAAAGGGATTGAACCTTACCTCTCAAAATTTTCCAATGAAACTCTTTCCTATCTCCTCAATAATTGGCAGTTGATTGAAACTCATTTATTAACTCTGTTTGGTGATCCCAATGAAGTCAGGAAAGCTGAACAAGAGTTGTAAATATGAGGATGAGCGAAAGTGGTCATGTTTCTTTGTAAATTTCTTATTTTAGAAGCTTAATGTCAAGAATTGGATATTGGGAAGAAAGGGAAAACATTCATGTTTACAGCAGAGGATTGGAATAAAGGTTACTGGATCAGTTGACTTCTGATCCTGTGTTGTTTGACACTCATCAAGAACTCATGGATATCACCTTCAAATTAGATACCGGATACCGTTTGTGGCAGAAGGAAAAGGGTGGAAATCAAGGAAAGAAGCCTCCTGTCTCTGGATACAACATCACAATGCCTCCTCAAGGCCCATCTTCAAAAAGGCCTCACCATGAGAAGAACAAGAAGGGCAAGCAATCTCAAGTTTCAAAGGAAAAGCCTCATGATTCTCTCCTCAATAAGGACAATAAATCAATCGGTTCTGAAAAGGAGAGGAGGATTAAAGAAAGTTTATGTACTCATTGTGTTTGAAAACAACCAATTGAAATATTCCTCAGAAGACCTCAGAATAAGCCTGGATCATCAAGCGCCTTCCCCAGCAACCAGGGAAAGGGCTGAGTGGGAATCATGATGTTTTCAATGGTTCTCACTTATTTCCTTCAAAAGCACAATTGTGCACTCTGAATACTAGTGTAAAGAAATCTTTGAAAGTTCTTATTTTTCCTTCTTCCTCTGATATGTTTTATAGTACTCTCATTGCTTTTGGTGCTACAAACTCTTTTATTGCAAAGAATATTGTTCTCAAGTACGCATTGACTATGTAAGAGCTCCCTGAAAAGATTCCCTTTTATTCTGGATTTAAATGAATCCCCTGCCTTGTTCATCACCCATTATACCAAGTGGGTAACTTGCCTTCCTTCCCAAGATTTGAAATGGACCTTTTTATCATAGATTCTCCAAAGGTAGAAGACCTGATATTGGGCTATGATTTCCTCTATCATTTTAATCCTATTATTGATTGGAAAAATGGATTAAGGATTCTAGTGGTATTAATCCTTCTACTAGTAATGCTTTGGCCACTCCTGTAAACAGTGTTGCTCTGGTTGGTGAACTTAAGACACATTCCCTTCCTTAATGCCCTCTCATTAATTACTTCAATCATGAGATGAAGTCTTACAGGAGAGAGAATATGTTGGCGAAGATGTTGCTATATCTTCACTTCATCTCTTTCAAGGGGATATGGATATTCCTTCTTTATCTTTCCATGGCTCCCTGGAGGAGCCGTGGGATGAGGAGGAAGAGCCAGAAGAGATTCAAACTGTGTTGAAGGTAGTCCTTCCTGCTGATCACCAATATTTGGATGTATTCTCCAAGGTGAAAGCAGTGAAACCTCTGCCACACTGCACCTGTGATCATCATATTGACTTGGAGGGTCTTCTACCTCCAGTTGGTGGTATCTACTAATTATCAAATCAAGAGTCAGAAAAACTAGGCGCCTAAATTGTAGAGAATGTAGAGAAAGGTTTCATAAGGCCAAGCTACTTTTCATGGTGGCCTCCATGTGTGTGTTGACTACCGCAAACTCAATACTTTCACTAGGAAGAACAGATATCCTGTTCCTCCTATGAACCGACTACTTACCAAGTTTAATAGTTCTGCTATCCTCTCAAAGATAGACCTGTGTGGTGCATATAATCCCCTGAGAATCAAAGAGGGGGATGAGAATTTATGTAAGATTTGTCTATGAAACTGTGGATAATATTACTATTAATCAACAGTACTATGACTGTTCTTATGAAATATACTAAAAAAATTATTATAACCACAATTAAATAACTAAATAATTAACTATTTTTTTAACTTGTTATACACTACTAGTGATTCTAACAGTAAACAGTAATTGTTTACTAGAAGCAATTACAAGAAGGATTTGATAATAAAAATTTCTTTATTGAAAGAATAATTTTTTTTTTGATATATAATTATCTTTTACAAGAATAATTATAGATATAATTCTTGAAGAAAAAAGCTTACTAGATAAAAAAATTAAGACTTAAGATAAATCACTCACTAATACTCCAAAGAGCTTATTAGAGAGAAAAGTAGAGAAATTTGACAGATAATTGTGGATTTAAAGGATTAAAATTGATTTATAACAAGATTACACCAATATATAGTTGATTTCTATGATTTCACATCTTTCTGATTGATTATTCAAAGATTTAAAACACTTAAGAAAAGATTTAACTAAAGTTACTTGTTGGTAATAAAGGTATAACTTAAAAATGTGATGATTTGGAAAAAACAGCAATAGGATGCCTCTTTTAAGTCAAAAGCAGCTCACAGAGGCGCTCCATGGAGCAAACTGAAGAGCCAGTGAGTGAGAAAAAAAGAAACCTTTTTCTGATTCTTGATTGCATCATCTGTTGTCATGTAAGATTATCATAAGTACTTAATTGATGCTTTTATGTGACTACCAACCCATTTATGGTTAAGAATAAAAGAAATAACAACTGTAAATGTTCTTTTATTCCAAGATAATAATTGCTTTCTCAAAAGTATCAATTCTATTGCAAATTTCATCACAGAGTTTATTTTCTATGAATTTTGAAAGATTCAGTGTTTCACATGGAATCATCAAAAATGGACTGTAACTAAAGCTTTCAAATTTGCTTATAAAAGTATAATTACGTTTAAGTTTTATATGAATTATACAGTTAATAATCATTCCTGAAAGTTTCAGAAAGCTTCTTTAATAATTGTATTTTTAATGAATTTTTGAACTTTCTACCTCATTTCTACATAGAATTGCAAATAGCACTATATCGTTGGTTGCTATGAGTTAAATCAATGGATAATAGTCCAAAAAGGGTTTAAATGACTATTTTAGGGTTTATCCATGGGAAATCATTCAGAATTGACATGGTTACAGGAACCCAAGTTGCTCTTTACCTCCTTGGAACGTCAAAATAGAAGCTTATTTGCTATTTTCTTATGATATAAGAAAGTTTTGACTTGGTAGCCAAGTTCCCAAAAGCTTTTAGCTTACTAATTGGGCCAAGATCTTCCATGGATCATAGCTTTGGAGCTGTCCAGGCCTCAGAAGCCTCAGAAGTTGGGTACCCTGGATCTTTTTGATGTCTTTTGTCCCCCTTGACTTATTTTTACATCAAAATAGAAATTCAGGCTTCAAGTGAGATATCCACTATGGGTGTACCAAACTTGTATGCAAGAATACCATAATATTAAGTGCCACAAAAATGCATGAGAATATTCTTAGTGTATATGTAACATGGGATTTCTCACATTCCCATTACTTTGGCATAAAATTGAGAAAAACAAAAATTTTCACAATTCTTTTACATGTTATTCATGTTGTGGTATTCAAGTAATTTTAATCTTACCACCTCAAAGAGTTGATTTGAGCTTATTCACTCTATGGTGCTACCCTAGGTGCAATTTTGTGTAGACTCCAAATCTGGCCTTAAATCCATGGATTTACTTACTCAATAAAACGTTATTCATCTTTTCTGAAATAAAAAATAATGAATTTTGAATATATGCATAACTAATGGGCTATGCATAGTTCAGAATTTAGTTTTAAAGATAATTGTGGCCTATTGGGGTATGTAAAATCTACCTCAAGGCTCACATCTACCAACCATTTGAGAGAATGGTGAATCAGATCATGTCTTGGGTGCTTTACTAGATCAGGTTTCAGTCACAGGCACAAGTTTTGACCCTCCTCCTTGATGGTTGCGGCAATCCAACCTGGAGCCAAGTTGGGGGCCAATTGGTCATGTCATATCATTTATGGCCAATTGGCCCCTTTGGGTGTTCTATGGCTCATATGCCATAACCCATTCCAATGGCCATATCCTGCTGTCATTGGCCTTCTTGGCCAATTTCCACCTCACCAACCCCCAGGCCTTCACCCTTGACTTTGGGCCTGGGGGGTCCTTTTGTCTTCCAGGGGTTTCCAGGCCCCCTAGCCATCATCCTTGGTTCTGGGCCACCCCCTTTCATTAGGGGGGCTTAGGCCTAAAGGGCCTTTTTGGGCCATTTAGGCCCCCTACGGCTCCTATGGCCCGTGGGCTGTGATTCCAGTCCACGGTCCGTAGGCCATTTAGGCCCCTTTTGGCCTATTCCAATGAGGCCAAAAGGGGCCAAAGGGGGAAACCATCTAGCCCCCAAGGCCAGGTGGGTCCCAAACCACATTTGGACCCACCTGAGCCAAAATTGGCCATCAACCCCTTGGACCCAAAATTTGCCAAAGACCTTCTGGACACCATTTTGGCCATAAATCCCGTAGGACCCATTTTGGCCATGGACCAATATCTCAGCCATGGCCTCTGGCAACCACCAGAGGCCACCAGACCAGCTCAGTCAGCCTTCCCCTCAGCTTATGGGGAATCCTTTCCATTCCTTCATACCATCCGTACTCAAGGTTGCAGGCATGGTGCATATATGGTATTATATACCATTATGCACCATTTTGGCTCAGCAATCCAATGGTGAAGTTTTCAGGATCAAATTCCACAATTCCAATCCAAGGTCCCAAAGTCCAACACCCATTTCAAAGGAGGATTATTCAGCTCATCAGTCTGACAAGTTGTGGCGGAAAGCAGAAGACTCTTCAACAATCCCAACCACCTGTATCTGCAGGAATTGGGTTGGTACATTATTCAGGATTATTCAAAAGGGCAATTCTCAAGAGGTAATACATCAATTCAATCAGTTGTCAAGCCATCAAGTATTTCAATACTCCTTGGACAACTCAATTCATCCATACAGGCCTCATTCAATCAACCTGTATGGCCTAGGCCCAATTGGGCCATTTCATATTCCACTGTGTGAATTCCATCACGCAGTTCAAATTTCAGGATGGCCAGAACTGTATTTCCCGATTCAGACAATACAGTCATTGACACAACTTCCATGATCAATCTTTCAAGTTTTCACATATACCGGCCACCTTTCATCCCCTGGGGACTTTTTCCCCAGTTAGTTAATATATTGGATTTATTTTTATCCTTATTTTCTTTTAACTTATTGAAGTTAATACTGATAATCTTAAGTTAGTCATTAGCACCCTTCATTCTTTCTTTCCTTGCCTGTCAGTGGATATTGGTGGTCATATCCTTTACTAATTCCATTGTTCTTTCTGGCAGGTTAAAAAAGTGAATTGAGGATTCACTTGGTCGGCTTCTTGGCCTTTGGCTTTTCTTTTATCTTTGGCCTCTGGCTTTCTTCTTATCATTCTCTGGTATCTTTGGCATATTTGTCCTCTCTCTTATTCCTGCTTAAGAAATATATTCCGTAGTATTTCTTATCATCTTTTGGAGCCCTCCAAGTGAGTTCTTGATTCCTGAGTGCCAGGCCACTCTTGCTTCCATAAGAGCCCCTGTGACAGTTTCTGACTCAGGAAAACATCCCCTTGAATTTTCTGGCCAAATAAATATTGAAGATGAGCTTGACTATGAGACTCATGACAATGAGCTCCTTGGAATAGTCTGGCCTCTCAAGAACTGGAGGGCATTTCTCCTTTCTCTTTCTTTTCCTTTCGAAGCTCTTACTGACATTCTTCTCTTCACTTGTACACTTTGCACCCTGGCTGCTTGGCCACTATTCTAGATGTCTTATTATGTTGGGAAAATGTTTACCCAGAGAGGGGGAAGGATTTAATTGGAAAGAACCCAATGAAGTCTCAACAACTCCTTAAGAAAGATTATGTCCAAACTCAAGATTCCTTGCAGCCAAGGTGGACTTGTTTTAAAATTGGATTGATTCAATTAAGAAGGAATTATGGCAAGATTCCCAGTATATACTTATCCTGAAAGATTTGGGTAAAAGTAAATCTGTTGTAGATAATTCTCTTTATCCTTCTTCCCAACTTCTTCTCTTCAAAGATTGGGTGGTGGTTTCATATGCCCCCACAATTAGGCTTAACATACTTCAAAATTGTCATGACTATCTGCTAGCTGGTCACCCTGGAAAAGGGAATACTCCTAAGCTTGTCAAGCGGGATTTTCAATGGTCTGGCCTGACTCAATCCATCAAGGATTATGTTTCATCCTGTCAAAAGTGCTAAACAAACAAGATTATTTATCACAAGAAGTATGGAATACTCAAGCCTCTTCCAATTCCAAATTGTACTTGGATTTGTTTCTCAATGGATTTAATATCGTGATTGCTACTTTCCAATTCTTTTTACTCAATTCTGGTCATAGTGGACAGATTCTCATAAATGGCAATTATCATTCCAACAATGTCTTGAATCACTTCACTGGACTTGGCCTATTTATTCTTTGAGAACATTTTCTCAAAGCATGGCCTTACTTGAGGAATTTTCAATGATAGATGTTCTCTTTTCTTTTCTTCCTTTTGGACCAACCTTTCACAGGGGCTCTTTGAAGTGACAAGGCCCTGGCACTCAGTAAAGTGTGACTCACTCACGAAGGGCTCAATGGATGAATAAGAGAAAAAGGGAACTTAATAGGGAAGATGAGAATGAAATCACTAACTATAGAATATAAGAATGCAGAAGAATAAAAGAAGAAAAAAGAATAAAAGAGCAAAACACTAACAATTCCAATTCCACTGTTTCAGCCTATCAGTAAGAAAGAGAAGGGTGAAGAAGGATATGGCCACCAAAAATCTACTGAAAAGGGGAGGAATTGCAAAGACTAAATTAAAATAAAGAAATATAGCACTCCAAAAATAAGATTGAGAAACTTCACTTCATAATAAATCAAAATATATTAATTAGCTGTGGAAAATTCTCCAGGGGAAGAAAGAGGGGCTGGTATATGTGAGAATCCATATGCTCTGGTTCAAAGAGTTGATTTTCTTGAGGAGAAGATTGATTTGAATGGATTTGGATAATACAGAACTTTTATGGATTTAAAGGGTCTGTACAAGAGGTGTGGTGGAGCTGGATTATCATACAGTTTCATACTTGTGAATCCAAAACTTTATTTGGTAAATCAAGCCTGTAAAAGTGTTGACAGGCTGTCTTGATGACACAAACTGTATTCATGTTTCAGAAAGAAGATTTTCTGAAACTGATTACTGATACACATAGTGTATTTTTGGTTTGGTAAGTTTGAGTGCATTTAATGTTTAATTTCCTTACCCCTGATAGTGGCTGTGACAGTATCCCCTCTTGAAATGGGTGGACTCTTGAGAATCATGATATCCTGCCACTATTGAGTGTCATCCACATATCCCCACCATTTTACAAAATCTTCAATTTATTTTTTTGAAAAGTCTTTTCCTCTTGAGTCATTATCCTGAAAATCTTTTTCTTTATTCTCCTTGTTCTTTTCTTCCCTTAACCAATTGTTTTACCCTCAAGAATTTCTGAAGTCTTTCCCACATTGAGTCTATTTTCTTTTTTATAATAACTCTTGTCAATGGCCATGGGCTGAATCCCGAATTGGAGGCCATCACTGCACTCAGCTCAAAAAAGAATGAGGAATGGTTATCTCAATGTATAGCCTTCAAAATAATACGCCATATTGTCTTGAAGCCTCTTCTTGCACCAATTCCCACTGATTTTGCCTATCCTGAAGGGGATTGTCCCCAAGATCATGAATAAATGGGCCCAAATGTCACAAACAGGGGAAGAACCCCCAAGTCAGGGTTTATGGAATTTTCAGCCTGACCCATTTTATATTCAATTGGCCTTCAGTGGTTTTTAAATGGCTTTTGGGGCCACACCAACCTTCTATGGCCATTCAAGGCCCCAAACTTAATTCATGGCCTTCAGGTTCCCTACCTTGCTGAACACCAGGCCAATCCCCTTGATTTGGTTCCTGACCCAACCCCTTTGTTTAGGGGTTTTAGGCCAATCAGGCCCCCTAAATCCTGCAGAATGTAATTCACGGCCCATGCAACCATTTAGTCCCTTTTTGCCCTAAATCCAATGAGGCCAAAAGGGGCCAAGGGGCAGCTCAGATAGGCTACCCAAGCCCGAATTGGCCCAAGTATCCCAAAACCTCAAATTGGCCATAAATCTCCATAGACTCCAAGTATCCACCAGCGGCCACCAGCTCATGTTTAGCAGGGTTTCCCCTCATGTGAAGGAAAACAATTTCCCTCAGTTATAGACCCTGCACTGAAGGAACCAGGAGTGGGGCATAGATGGTATTATATACCATTATGCACCATTTTTCCTCACCAATCCAATTGTGACACTTTCAAGACTCAATTCTGTCATTTCAGGTCATGTCACCAACCCATAACTACATATCAAAGGGAAGACTCATCTTACTCAAGTTTGCAATGGATGGCCACTCAAGGTTAACAATCACCTGGCCCTCCAGGTGTTGGCTCTTTCATTTCAACACTATTCCCCCAAGAGAATACTGGCCCCAGGAGACTTCAAGGACAGTTTCAAGAGGTTTTTATAGTCAAATGAGCTGGAAAGAAATCAAGAACTTCTTGAAAAACTGCATTGGTCTATACAGGCTGTCTTCAGAAATCCTGTAGGAACTTGGCTCTTTTGGGCCAATTCATATTTGACTGTGGAAATTCAAGACACACAGTTCATTTTTCAACATGGCAAGATCTGTATTTACCAAAAAACATTCAATATAGCTGTGTGTTCCATCTTATAGGATCAGTCTTCAGCTTTTCACATATACTGGCCACCCTTTCACCCCTGGTGACTTTCTCCCCAGTTGATTAATATACTGGATTTATTTTTGTTATTATTTTATTCTAATTCTTGAAGTAAATACTGATATTCTCAAATAAGTCATTTTCACATTTCTTTTTTCCTGTCAGGGGATATTCGTGGTCATATCCTTTACTAATTCCATTGTTCATTCTGGCAGGTTGCAACAATAAATTGAGGATTCATTTGGTTGGCTTTTTGGCCTCTTCCTTCATTCTTATCTTTTGGAATATCTTGTACTTGGTCTTATTTTGCTTGAAAGAAATATATTCTTCTTTATTTTCTTCATCCCTTTGGAGCCCTCCAAGTGCTTTCTTGTCAGCCTGTGACTGAAACCCAGAGCACGAGCCTGACAGCCAAACACCATAAACCAATGGTAAAGCCAAGATACCACCAAAACATGGAGCTTAGCCAAATTAGCTCATAAGGTATAAAAGGAAAGAGGAAACCCACAACTTTCCATATAAACAAGTCCCACCATAATAGCAAAAGGAATAACAAAGTTATTCCTGCTCAAAGTTGTTGCTGAGCATAAACCTTATTTTTCACCCCTCATCTAAAATCCAGAGGAAGAGACTTAACCCCATCAACTGGGTATTCAAATTGAAGCTCCAAGTCAGGGATATCAAATGGTACTAGCCAAACTTAGCTATCATTAAAACTACAAGAGTTATGGCCAAAATAAGGTCAAATAAGGGTGAATAAAATACTCACATCTCATCTAACTGCTACAGTTTTAGTGTGGGATACCTAAATTGGGGTCTTTTTGGAAAGCACACCATCAGAATTATCTTATGGGTCGTTTAATTTCTCAATATCTCAGCCAGAACAAAATTTATGGAGCAAATAAGTTCCAGACAGATATTGAGAAAAACATATGTATGAATAACATAATTTGTACATGGAATAACTTTTCCATATTTAATGTTACCTATACCAAATGAGGTACTATTGTGTAGATCTCATTTGGGGCTGCGCAATGAACAAAATTTGAGCTTAATATGTCAAAAAATGACAAAGGAATAGCAGTTTTAGGTTTAAATTCCCACAGTTGGGCTAATCCACCTTTACTGTGGTATAATATCCCATAACCATGATTATGAGGTGTCAAATAGATGAAAAAGCATTTTGATACTTCAATAACGCATATTTCATGCAAAACTGGGGTCCCATACAGGTTCTGTACAGCATTTGACGCGTCATACACGTCAGAAGAGGGCTGTGTGGTCCCCACATGAAACGTTTCACCTTGTATTGTTGAAAACTGCCCAGATGTGGCTTCAAAACCACATATGAGCCCTATGCAGAGTATACAGGCTGTGTGGAATCCACAAGCCAGTACTCTGAAGCAAAACACTCCTCACTTACTCTACGTGGATGGTCTAGAGGACCATTCCACCCCACGTTAGGATAAAGGGAGGCCTTTCCTCCATCAGAAAAGGTTTCCTCATCCTGCTCTTGAATTCCTATGTAGTACAACTGTCCAAAGCAGTCATAATCTTTGAAAATAAGCAGGTATACTTCCACTCTTAGTATTGTAGTAATTATTATTGTAACTCAATAGATAATTCTTACACCCAGGGCTTTCAGCAACGCTCACCACCACTAAATCCTTTAGTAAATCCCTGAAATAATATTCCAAAACCCTTTTTAATTAATTTTATCCATGTCACAGTCACAGTTAGAGGTGTATCTACTATTTTACTCACTATATCATAGACTCAGCCTGACATTTTGGGGCTTGGCTGTGTTTTTTGACCTTTTGGACCTCTTTTCACGCAAAAAGTTAGTTTTTCTCTTATGTTCTTAATTTCTGACATTATTGTTTCTCTTTTTTACTCTTGAATTTATCAAAAAAAATATACTATTTATTTCATTATTATTTTTTTGAGGGGTATCTCATTATGTACAACTTTGTTTTTTCTTTTTATTGCTTCTTTCAATTGTTTGATTATAATTTAATCACCATTATACTTATATTCTGGGTTTTTTTGCATATTAAAACCAACAAAGCCATTGATATTGTTCTTATTTAATCAAAAAGAATACCCCTTTTACCGTAAACTAGCAGTATTAGAGGTGTGGTTTGGAATATTCATAGCTTTAATTGCACATTACATAACCACCTCTGCAATTTCACTTGTTAGTTACAAATTAATCTATGAGATACTGGTACACAAACAGTGCACCAGAAATCCACAAGCTTTTTCTTTGACATGTAATTGATAATTTAATTCACAAAATCAAAATACAAGGGTATAATATAAAAATATATTTCCCAGAGGCCATTCTTAGATGTGTAAACAGAACTATAAGAAGTCTTGACTGACGTAGGCCCTCCTTTTTTTGATTCAGTGGAAGAAAAATCCACTTGAATCCAAGTCACAGGACAACAGACCAGTGACACCCTCAGAACCAGAGGGAAGCAAGGGCAAAGTAAATAGGCACATTGAACGCCTCATCACAGCAAAGACGTGGGCATCAATTGCCACCCAGAGGAAAGGAAAACCACAAAAATCTGCGTAAATACAAGGTAAACCAACCTTAATCACTTGTACAGGGAATATTACAATAATTAACCCAGTTGTAACCTCTGAAGGCGAATTGCCCAAAGCAGTATACAAGAAATTTGTACAAGGCACAATCAAAGGTAAAAGCCCTAAAAACACTAAGTTATTGACTCTTTGGAAACACTGATATGTCACCTGTACACCTCAGGAACCAGCAAGAGGACAGAGAAGGCTTGTCAAGAACCAGAAGACCTGGAGGAGGACACCTTGGACACAATGGTGGATGGCAAGACATTAAGGGAAAATGTACCCACTCTGCCATTCACTTTCCAAATCAAGAGAAAGCTCATACCAGAGGGCTGGAAGGATATGGAACAAGTTCTTCAGCTCCACCAACTCCTCAAATAGCTTTTCCAGTGGAGCATGAAGAACAAGAGGTTCAACCTAGCCTCCCACTGGAAAGAACTTTCAGAAAGTTGCCAGGAGATATGTCTCAGACAGATACCCTTCAAAGACCTTATGTCTATCATTGCAGGTGGGAACCCCACCCGGCAGCTCAGACTCCTGGAAGAGAGGGCAACCAGGATAAGGGAGAATCAAGCCACTATTAAAGCTATAGCAGAACCGCTGAACCAGACAGGGCCTACTCTGATTCCTTCAGGATCACAAAGAGTAGACCAAACCAGCTCTACAGTGGCCTCACATGATTCAGGCACCAACAGAGCCGTAGCCAAGAGTCACCATTCTTCACAATTTCAGGTAGTTTCCAGGAGAAGACAAGGATACAAGGGGAAAAAAAGACATCTTTCAACCAAATGAAGAGAGAGTCATACCGAATGATCCAAAAGCTGTTGGACTTGGTGAAAGAATTACACAACAGCCAGAAATAGTTGTAAGTTCTTCTAGAATAAGCAGCCCCACCAATAGAAATATTACCCCCACTCAGACAGAACATAATGTTTTTACACCTTAGAGCAACCTAAACAGTGACAAACTTTGGTTAAAAGGGCCCAATTTGCAGCTCAAACTCAAGAACAACTTGATTATTTCAAGAGACTGAATGAAATATTTCAAATAAATGCAACCTTACAAGAGGCTACAATCAAAGCCCTCCAAGAGACGTGTGACTGAATGTAAGGTTTGACTATGAAACAATAAGTAAAAATTACTAATTTATTACTTATTGTACTCTGAATGTCCTTATAAAATGAATAAATAAGATTAAAATAATAATAATAATAAAGAAATATTATTATTATGGCGTAAAATTATTATATTATTAAATATATATAATAATATAATTAATATTATATAAAATTATAATATTATAAATAATATATTAATATAAAATAATTAATATATTATAAAGCTCTTTATTATTGTTACCAAAAAATAATAAAGGCGTAAAAAATTGTTTTTTATAAATAAAAAACAATTAATAACAATAATATTACCAATATTAAAGTTATATATTAATATAAATACTATTTATATTAAATAAGAATTATTAAGAATAATAATAAGAGAGAAATTATTATAATAAGATGAAATAACCTACTTTTAACACTTGAGATAATAATTTTGAATTATTTTACGCCAAAAGAATATAATACAACCTTTTCAAATTGTATTTACAATAAAAATAAAGAGAATTTACTAAATTTCTTGATTTTACGTGGAAATGAGCTTTTTAGAGAGATTTATAGCAAAAACAATTAAAGAATTGATTTAATCATGTAAAAATGGTGATTAATAACAAGATGGTCTTTGGTCTTTAAGAATATAAGAGTTTTATATTTAAAGAATAAAGAAATTACCTTTTATTTAATTGATTTAATGTTTTTGATGCATCTGAGGGGAAAACAGAGTAAAAAGAGCTCTATTTATAGTAAATACCTCCCTCATAGAGTCCAACAGGCTTCTAGTAGACGTGTACTGATCATATCCACTGGAATTGATCAATATTTTAAGGTTTGAGGGTGATTACATCATGATCAAACCATATTACATCATTATTACACCATTATTTAGAGTTATCACTATAACTCTAAGTGTGATGACATCAGAGGCTTGGCAGAACCCCAAATTTCGTGGATTTTATTAGTTTTAATCATAAACTAATAGTATTCACCAATTTTATCACTCTTATGACTGTTAAACTTAATTTAAGGTTACAGTAGGTGATCATAACTGCTCAATTTAAGCTCAAACTTTGATCTTCAATCACTTTTAAGATTTTCACGCTACAGCAATTCAGAGAGTGAATTCTGATAGCCTGGCATAACCTTATTATGCTGCCAAGAGCTTTTCATTACATCATCAAAACTCTAATTTTGATGATTTTTCTTGTAACTCATCTTTTCTGTCGAAATTCAATATTTTAAACTTCAAACCTTGATTTCAGGGGGTTATACCCTGAATTTAATAATAAAAATTACATCATTCTTCACGAATGAACTAGTAGAATCCAACTGTATACTTTTTTTAAGTTTGGACCACTTTCACAAAAAGTGGTCAACAGCTCTTGTTGATTTTTATCAATAATTCATCATAGGTTTTAACCTTTTTTATAATTTGTAAAATAAAGTTCATATTTGTGTTCTTACAGTAATTACGTGGTAACTTTATTTTTGGTTCATCTCTCTAGCTTGTATAGTTTAAGAGATATTAGCTATGATCACTGAATATATGCGTTGACCAAAAAAGTGCATATATTCAGGATAATTTCTTAAGTATTGACTTTGAGAATTAGCTTATTAATAGTTTTATGTGTGGATTTTTATGGGGAATCCACTGGTACAATTTGTTTCACATGTTGTCTCATTGGGTTTTGAGATAAATAAGGTTTTATGGTTTTTATAAGGTATTATACCTTATAATTCATTAAATATTAACTTTACAGATATGCCATAAAAATGGTATATGTGTATTTTTCCATGGGGAATCCAATGGTATAATTTATTTCACATGTTGATTCATTGTTTTTTAAGTTAAACCAATTTTTGTACCAATTTATGGTATTTTTTGTATATTTAAGTAATTATTTTTTACTGTATAATTATTTTAAGTAATTTTAATATAATTATATTTAAGGTATAATTATTCTAAGTTTTTCTTGTGACCTTATTGGGTATGTGGTCATATCTCAAAGGCTCACATTCCCTACCACCAAAAAAGATTGTACCACAATCTGATATGTATGATTAGGGTATCATCCACTGTCCTACCTCTTCAATAGACTTTGTTAGTCTTGAAGCTCAATAATGCTTAACTTTTTTATTTTTCAGGTTTTCTTTCATGCCTGAACCTTCTTAGTAGTTTATCAGCATTTGTTATATCTTTCTCAAGTAGCCATTCATCTTCTTGAGTTGAATTTTATACCTTACAAGGTATTCCCTTTCTTTTTTGTTTCTTGTCCTCCTTTCTTTAAGGACTTTTACTATTTTCTTTTCCTCTCCTTCTTCTAAGGGGGGAATTTTAAGTGGGGGTTTATTTCTTAATGGAAATAACTCCTTGTCACTTGAACTGTAAGGTTTTATCAGACTTACAGGGAAAGTTGGGTGTTTGTTCATTAGTTCACCTGTGAGTTCCAATTGCACAGCATTGGGTCCATGAAGTGCTTTGATCATAAATGGTCCTGCAAAGGAATCTTTCAATTTCTTTGGGCCTTTTATGTTATTGAAATTCAGTGTTGATACTAGGACCAAGTCTCCTATTTTGAAATCAGGTGGTTTGTGACTTTTATCCCATCTTTCTTTTGCATACTTGAAAGAGTCTTGCATACATCTGTTTGCATGATGTCTTGCCTTGTCAAGCATTATTTTAAAGCTGCTTGCTGTTGGATGTATATCCACTAAGTCCTTTTTGAGGGCATCATAAGGAAGTCTTGGATTCCAGCCTTTTTCTAGCATTGCTGGTTTTTTGCCAGTAGAAGAATGGATTGATGTCTTGTATGCCAGTTCAAGTGCTGGTATTAGTCTTCACCAATCATGGGTAAAACCATCAGAATCTTTGAATTCTAGCCCATAAGCACAGAATCTTCTGATCATATCCTCTAGGGTCTGTATCATTCTTTCTGCTAAACCATCAGTTTGAGGATGATAAGCTGTTGAGAATGATAGCTTTGTCCCAAACAAGTTATGGAGATTTGTCCATAATGCTGAAGTCAACTTTGGGTCTCTGTCACTTATAATATTATGGAATAAGCCTGTGTGGCTAATGACTTTATTCCATATCATTATGGCTGTATCCATAGCTGTGTCATCTTTATGACATGGTAAGAACATTGGAGTTTTACTGTACCTGTCAACTAACACTAGGCATGCATTATAACTCCTGTCTCCTCCTGGAGGTAAGGCTGTTACCCAATCCATATGAACTATTTCCCATGGGGATTTTGGTTCTTGGATTTGGATCATTATTCCAAATTTCTTGCCTGTGGCTCTGTTGGCTTTTTGACATCTGTCACAGGTTTGGCAGTACTCTGCAACATCTTTCTTCCAATTTGGCCACCAAGAGCAGGTTTTTACCCTCTCTAGTGTTCTATCTTCTGAGAGATGTCCAGATGCAACACTATCATGACACTCATGTAAAATGGTGTTTATTAGTGTTCTGTCTGTCAAGGCCATAACACATGTGTGTTTTGTTCTATGGTAAAGGATTCCATCAAGGAGGTGGAATCTTCCTTCATCATATGCCTTTTTCCATGTTTCATCTAGTTTTGATGAAAGTGATGGATCTTTGCAGTCTTTCATTAGAAGTTGGCTTAAGATATGGCAATTTTTGTCTGTCTTATAGCTTTCTTTAACTTGGTTAAAGAATTCTGTGCCAATGTCTGTAACACATATTCCTTCTATATGGTGCTCTTCTTGTGGTACCCATGCTGGATTGTCAGGGGTATTTGCTAGAGCCCATCTGCTGAGACCATCTGCATTTTTATGAATATTTCCAGATTTGTGAACAATAGTCATGTTTCCTCTATATTCCTGGATAGCAATTTGCCATCTCAGCATATGTCTATTTGGAGTCTTCATATTTAATAGTGATTTCACAGCATTACAGTCTGTGATTACATCAAATACTGTGCCATCCAGATAATAATGCAGTTTTTCTAAAGCCCACACTAGGCATAAGCATTCCATTTGGCTTGCTCCATACCTTGCTTCTGTTGGCTTTATTTGCCTTGAAATGAAACAAATTGGTCCTTCCAATGGTTTATCATTGATAATTTGTGTTTGGTGAAGTGCTGCACCTAGTCCTTCTCCACAAGCATCAATGTACAGTTTGAAGGGTAGTTTCCAATCTGGCATTAGAAGAAATGGGGCATTTGTTAAGGAATTTTTCAATTCTTCATATGCCTTGACTCTTTCTTCTGTCATCTCATAGACTGTTTGTTGGTCACATAGCTTATACAAGGATTTAGCAATTTTTGCAAAGTCCTTTATATGCTGTCTATAGTAACCAGCAAATCCTAGAAATGATTGCATTTCTTTTTTGGTTTGAGGCATTGGTTTAAGTAGTACTGCTGCTACTTTATTTTTGTCTATGCCTAGACTTAGTCCAGATACCACATGTCCTAGTGCTTTTAATTCACTATATGCAAAATGACACTTTTTCAAGGAAATTTTCATATTCACTTGGACTATTTTTTGTAATACCCTTTCTAGTCTTGTAAGGTGATTTTCCCAAGTTTCTGAGCAAACTATAATATCATCAATATAGATAATTAACCATCCTTCTGATAATTCTTCAGGAAATATGGTATTCATCATTCTTTGATAATGGGAAGGTGCATTTTTTATACCAAATGGCATTCTTAAGTATTCAAAAATTCCACAATGGACTATTATTCTTAGTAGTTTCTTGGCATTGTCTGTTAAGACATTTTGATGAAAACCCTTAAGAGCATCCATAGCTGTGATGAACTTAGCTTGTGACAATTGGGTCAATGTCTCATGGATTCTGGGTATTGGATATCTGTCTGGAATGGTATAGGTATTCAGGGCTCTGAAGTCTCCTACCATCCTTGATTTTCCATTATGCCAAGTTAAAATGACAGGTGTAGTAACTTCTACTTGTTCATTATGTCCAACCTTTCTTAATACTCCAAGGTCTATTAATTCTTTAATGTGCACCTCTAAGGCCTCTCTAGCTCTTGGACTGGCTGGGTAAGCAGGTCTCCTTAGTAAAGGTGGGTAAGGTTTTTCCACATTAAGAATTATATCCACTTCATGTCCAATTATGGCACCTAGTGGCTCTTTGTCAGTTGCAAAGGCATTTTTATACTTAAATAAGAGGTCAATCAATTTTTCTTTCATTTTTTCTGTTAATTCTTGATTGAATTGTGCCTCTTTAAGTTGTTCAGATATAAAAAGATCTTTTTCTGGAATCTTTTCTTCATTCTTAATAACTGTTTTTTGTTATTTAAGAAACCAAACTTTTGTCTTTTATTATCTCCTATGGTAAAATATCTATCCTTTTGGTTGGAGATATCTATACCATAGATTGATAAGTAATCATTTCCAAGTATAAAATGATTACTAGTACAGTTGTCCATTACTACAAACTCTACCTTGATTCTGACACATTGTGAAGGATGGGGGAAAATTAATGTTAAGTCAATTATTCCAAGGGGCTTCATGCTTTCACTTGCACTACTGAATTTGACACCTTGTATTGGCATAAGTTTTTCTTGCCAGTCTGGGACAATGGTTTTTAAATAACTTTTGCCAACACAAGTGCAATATGCTCCTGTATCCAAGTTAATTTTTCCTTCTTGGTTATCAACCATAACAATACTTATACTTGATTTTCCAGCTGTATATCCCATTCCTCTTGCAGGTTTGGTTCTATACATTTTGGCATCTTGTATGTTTGTCAGGTTTGTGTCAGATGTTCCAACTTGTGGCAAGTTTGAATTAACATCCAGTACTTCATAAATTAAGTCAATATTATTAATTTGTGCATTAATTATATTGATTTCATCACTTTCAGAGCTTTCTGACTCTTCTGTGTCTTTTTCAGAGTCAGATTCCTCCTCCTTGTCATTGTGGCTTTCTGTTTCCACAATTTCATTAATTTTTGCTTTTTTAAGGCAATTATTGGCTAAGTGTCCAATGCCTCCACATTTATGGCATTTTCTTTGCTCATTATTGTTGGATGTATTGGGCTTAAAGGGTTCTTTTGACTTATCTTTTTTGATAAATGGTTTATTTGGGCTTTTAATGTCCAATTTTTTCCAAGTCCTGCCAATTTTTGTTCTTGTCACTATATCTTCTAGTGCATTTATATACTCTTCTGTGGAGAATGGTTCTATACACCTGCTTCTTAGGGCATGTTCTAGTTCCCCTCCACATTTTTTAAGTATTTTCATGTGCACCATTTTTTGTGACATTTCTGGGTACAGTGCATTAAGTCTTTCAACTTGTTTCAAGAACCAAGTTAAAGGTTTGTCTTTCTCTGGGTCAAAGAAAGAGTTTTCAAATGCATTTTCTATCTTGTACCTCCAGGCATCATTTGCCCACTTGGTGATTATTTCTTGTTTCCACCAAGACCAGGTATTTTTACCATTTGTTTGTCTTATGCCATAATACCATCTTTTTGCAGATTTTTCAAACAATGAATGTAATCTTGCAGTGATTAATTCATCTGGTATGGCATAGTCTTCTTGTAACATGTCAATTGTTTTAATAAATGACATGTGGTCATATTCACCTTCTCCTGTGAATGTTGGCCATTCTTTCAATTGAGGTGCTTCTTTCATCAAGATTTGTTTATTATCTTGGTGACTCAAGTCTGTTATGAAAGGATTTGACAATTCCTCTTTTGTTTTAACAGGGCTTCTTATATGAGAGAATGGTGTTGATAACTTTGGCATATTTAAATTAGCCTCATTAATTTTGTCCATTTTTTCAGTGATAAGCCTTATTTCACTCTGAATGTCATCTTTCAGATGCATTCTTGCTTAATCACTTTTTTCCACGTGGTCCAAAAGTAATTTTTGGTGTGATGAAGTCTTTTCTTCAAATTTTTCTACAGAAATACTTAGTTTGTTTAATTTTTCTGTAAGATTGTCAATACTCACATCATAATTGATTGTCAAAGTTTTGTCTTTGATATCTTTTATGTATTTATACAATTCTTGTTGTCCTTGTATTATTTTTTGAGTATTGTCAATTAAATTCTTTGGTTTATTATTTTCAACAATAAATTTAATGTTGTCAATTTCTTTCTTGTTTTGCACAACAATTTTTGTTAAAGAAGATAAATTGTTATTTATTTCTTGTAGTGATAATAAACTATCTTTAATTTCTTTTAGAGGTAATATACTATTTTTAATTTCTGTTAAAGTATTTACAACATCTTTGGACAAGGTTATTTCTTTGGGAAATGAGGTTGTCTCATTCTTTGCTCTTCCTTGTCCTTGAATTCCATCAAGGTTCTGGCCATGTTGAAAACATTGTCCATGGCATCCTTTTGGATTCTTGGGATTCTGTAGCTTGGGGAATATGGTTTCCTCCAATGCTTTTTCTTGTTCTTCTTCCCTTCTTGGGGAAGTGGGTTGGCTTGGGGCTTGCTGGTAGAAGCTACTGGGGCTTCTTCCTTGGTTGCCTCCCTCTTTTTGGCATGGTAGTCCTTGATTTTTTTGATTTGAGGTTTGGATGACAGTGGATTCCATCCATTGGAGTATTTCACTATCTCCTTCTCTTTGAGGAACTTTTTCAGGATGTGCCAGGAGTTCATCACTCCTTGGTGTATTTGAGGCAACATTTCCCAATCTTTGTCCTTGTACACTGTGCAATACTGCTTGTACTGGCTCATGTAGATGTCTATTTGAGCCCTCTGAATGTGATTTGTACCTGTTTGAGTTACTCATACTTAGTTCCAATTCAGGCTCAGATATCATGGGCATTTCTGGGACTTGCCTTTGGGATAAGGCACTTCCTTGTGTGGATTCTGTTCCACTGGGGATATTGCCCTTTCTTTTCCCTTTTGAGGGATCAATTCTACTTCTGAGTCCAGCTCCATCTGATTGGATGGAGTATTGGGAACCTCTTCTGGTAGTCATAATTAAAAAATAAGAAAAAATAAAAGTATTTTAGGATAAAAATTCTTTTATGGCAATTATAAAAGAGGTGCTCACCTTCAGAGTCTTGAATGGTGGGCCCTGGAAAGTCTAATTTCTTAGCTTTCTTTCTTTTAGTGATAACTGGTGTTGGAGAACTTTGACAAGTTTCTTCCACCAACCTCTCAACAGTAGCTTGGTTGCCTTCTGTTGGGTTATCTTCAAACACTAAAAAAGACAAATAAATATAAGTCTTTTTATAAAAAGTGTTATTTTTGGCAAGATATGGCAATTTTCCACGTAGAAATTGCTTTATATCTTTAAAAAATTGAAATAAATAAAGAAATGAATAAAAATGAAATAAAAATAACTTTTTTTTTATTGTTTTTTAATATTTTTTATTATTTTTTATATTTTTATTTTTAAAGAATAAAATAAAAAATGAATATGATTCTTATAAAATTAAATTATAATAAAATTATTTTTAATTTATAAAATACTTCTTTTAATCACTAGAGTCACTCAAAGAAAGTTCTTTCAAGTCTAAGGATGTGAAAAACCACGTGTAAGACAGTACAATTGCTTTCCAAATGCCTCAATAGCTTTTAAAATCAATCAAATATAAAATTATTATATAATTTATGATTATAAATATAATTTATTATTGGATAAGCCCAAATAGAATCTTTTTAAAGGTCTTTTTAAGTAAATATCACGGCCAGGCCCCCAAATGTAAGGTTTGACTATGAAACAATAAGTAAAAATTACTAATTTATTACTTATTGTACTCTGAATGTCCTTATAAAATGAATAAATAAGATTAAAATAATAATAATAATAAAGAAATATTATTATTATGGCGTAAAATTATTATATTATTAAATAAATATAATAATATAATTAATATTATATAAAATTATAATATTATAAATAATATATTAATATAAAATAATTAATATATTATAAAGCTCTTTATTATTGTTACCAACAATTAATAAAGGCGTAAAAAATTGTTTTTTATAAATAAAAAACAATTAATAACAATAATATTACCAATATTAAAGCTATATATTAATATAAATACTATTTATATTAAATAAGAATTATTAAGAATAATAATAAGAGAGAAATTATTATAATAAGATGAAATAACCTACTTTTAACACTTGAGATAATAATTTTGAATTATTTTACGCCAAAAGAATATAATACAACCTTTTCAAATTGTATTTACAATAAAAATAAAGAGAATTTACTAAATTTCTTGATTTTACGTGGAAATGGGCTTTTTAGAGAGATTTATAGCAAAAACAATTAAAGAATTGATTTAATCATGTAAAAATGGTGATTAATAACAAGATGGTCTTTGGTCTTTAAGAATATAAGAGTTTTATATTTAAAGAATAAAGAAATTACCTTTTATTTAATTGATTTAATGTTTTTGATGCGTCTGAGGGGAAAACAGAGTAAAAAGAGCTCTATTTATAGTAAATACCTCCCTCCTAGAGTCCAACAGGCTTCTAGTAGACGTGTACTGATCATATCCACTGGAATTGATCAATATTTTAAGGTTTGAGGGTGATTACATCATGATCAAACCATATTACATCATTATTACACCATTATTTAGAGTTATCACTATAACTCTAAGTTTGATGACATCAGAGGCTTGGCAGAACCCCAAATTTCGTGGATTTTATTAGTTTTAATCATAAACTAATAGTATTCACCAATTTTATCACTCTTAAGACTGTTAAACTTAATTTAAGGTTACAGTAGGTGATCATAACTGCTCAATTTAAGCTCAAACTTTGATCTTCAATAACTTTTAAGATTTACACGCTACAGCAATTCAAAGAGTGGATTCTAATAGCCTGGCATAACCTTATTATGCTGCCAAGAGATTTTCATTACATCATCAAAACTCTAATTTTGATGATTTTTATTGTAACTCATCTTTTCTGTCGAAATTCAATATTTTAAACTTCAAACCTTGATTTCAGGGGGTTATACCCTGAATTTAATAATAAAAATTAAATCATTCTTTACGAATGAACTAGTAGAATCCAACTGTATACTTTTTTTTAAGTTTGGACCACTTTCACAACAAAGTGGTCAACAGCTCTGTTGATTTTTATCAATATTTCATCATAAGTTTTAACCTTTTTTATAATTTGTAAAATCAAGTTCATATCTGTGTTCTTACAGTAATTACGTGGTAACTTTATTTTTGGTTCATCTCTCTAGCTTGTATAGTTTAAGAGATATTAGCTATGATCACTGAATATATGCGTTGACCAAAAAAGTGCATATATTCAGGATAATTTCTTAAGTATTGACTTTGAGAATTAGCTTATTAATAGTTTTATGTGTGGCTTTTTATGGGGAATCCACTGGTACAATTTGTTTCACATGTTTTCTCATTGGGTTTTGAGATAAATAAGGTTTTATGGTTTTTATAAGGTATTATACCTTATAATTCATTAAATATTAACTTTACAGATATGCCATAAAAATGGTATATGTGTATTCTTCCATGGGGAATCCAATGGTATAATTTATTTCACATGTTGATTCATTGGTTTTTAAGTTAAACCAATTTTTGTACCAATTTATGGTATTTTTTGTATATTTAAGTAATTATTTTTTACTGTATAATTATTTTAAGTAAACTTAATATAATCATATTCAAGGTATAATTATTCTAAGTTTTTCTTGTGACCTTATTGGGTATGTGGTCATATCTCAAAGGCTCACACTGAAGAAAGTCTTTGAAGAGAAACAGCACTGCAAAAGGGAGAGGGATTGTCTGGATCAGGACATAAACATATTGTTTAATGTCTACCAAAACATGAAGCCCCAACAAAAACGCCATGCTTTGTATGATCCTTACCACCAAGAAGACATCAAACCAGATGCCTCATTGGGGAATAAGGCAAGATCACTATCTCAACATCAAGATGGATAAAATATATCTTGTTCTGAGAAGGAAGCCTTCAAACAGCTTCCAGAGGCCTCAAGCTTGCCCAAATTGTGTGGCTCAGGGGAATATGATCACACAAAACTCATTGATTATATTTATGGAATATTTCTTGATGTTCCAAGCATACCAGACTACTGGCTTACTTCTAGACTTGATACGGCATTCAAAGTTCATGCTAGTATATGTCACACAGAGCTGAAGGAAATCCATGGAACAAGAAAGTGGCCATGGTGGATGAGTTGGCTTATCCAAAGGTACAGCAATGGTACTTGGATATAGAAAAAGACCATGTAATTTGAAAATGACTAGTACTCTGTGGATAAAGATCCATATGAGTGGTGTCTTAGACAGTCCAAAAGACTTGAAGCCATTTTATATTCAGATCAGGAACCACAAACTCCTGACACAAATGCCAGGGGAACCAGATCATGCAGTAAAATGCATATCCAAACAAAGTTGCACTCTTGATGACATTGCAAACACCTTACAGGATGTAAGGAAAATAACAAATATAGGGAAATATTCCCAATTTAGAAGCAGTAGTTTCAAAGAGAAACAACCTTTCAGGGTGGACTTCAAAGACAAACCCAAAGAAAAAAGGGAAGAAGTGACTAAGAAGAAAAATAATTGTCACAACTGTGGTTAAACAGACCACTATGCTAAGAACTGTCCAAAGGCAAAGAAAAAATTCTATGCTATTGAGCAAGTCCCAGAGGGGGAATCGCCAACAGAGGATTCTGAGTCCGACTCTATGGGTGATGCAATCAGAGAACAATCTGATGATGTCCAAGACCCAAGAGAAGGATTTCTAGTGGAGTACCAAAAGGAAACACAAATAGAAATTCAGTACATACAGTTAGAGGCAGGCATGCCACAAGATACTTTAAATAAAGACTCGCGTAAACACACACAAGATGCACAAACGTTCCTAGTCATACCAACTAAAGGTATGGCATATCTACATGGGAAAGCCAAAAAAATAACTGTTGGTATTGACAATTCTCAACGTCCATTGATGACAGCTGTGCACACTGCTCAATCTTTGCCAGGAAGTATCTGGATCATCACTTCCCAAATTGGGACAAACAATTCTTACCAACTAAGGCAAATAACTTCAAAAGTGCCTCAGGAAGATGACATCCATTGGGAAAGTTATTGAAGTGATAATTATACGACATAGGAAAGTTAATATCAGAATCAACCCAGAGTTTGTTGTTCTTGAAGATGCCCACATCTAAGGGTTTTTAATTGGGACAGACTACCAGAGAGTGTATTTCATTGATATTTACAATAGTAAAAACAGGAGTATTACCATTGGTACAAACAAGGAAAAGAAATTTTCACTTGATATATACCAAATATATACCCATGACCCTCTGGAAGAACTACTGAATGAATTCAGAGAGGGATAATTCAGCACTACCCTCACCAGTAAACAGAAACTCAGTTTACTGAAACTTGTGAGAAAAAATAGACCAGAATTCGCCATTGGTGAAGAACCCTTAGGCAAAATCAATCAGGATGTGGAAAGAATCTATCCACCCATGCTGAGAAGACCTCCGTATCCAGCAAGTCTGGAAACTAGGAGGGTAATTGAGAAACACATGAATGAACTCCTATACATGGATGTCATCGGGAAGATAGGACACAATGAAATAGTGGAAACCACCACTCCTGCTCTTATCACCTGGCATGATGGCAGATCTAGGTTGTGTGGGTAATTCAGAGCTCTGAATAACTACACAAAAGCTGACAGGTACCATATACCAAGGATACCTCATTCCCTAGACAAGCTGGAAAAAGTCAAATATATAACCAAAATGGATTGTATGAAAGGCTTCCACCAGAATGGAGTTGGACCAAATTTGATGAAGCTACTCAGAAACATATGCAATATGGGTATATATGAGTACACCAGGATGCCATTTGACATCAAAAATGCACCAGCCCACTTGCAAAGGATGAAGGACACAGGATTTCAATCAGAAATATTCGAAGGCTGGATGGTAGTATATATTGATGACATCATTATATACTCAGAGACCTGGGAAGACCATGTGAAGTACATAGACAGAGTACTAAGTAAGCGCACGCCCATCAGTCTGACAATTTCACTCAAGAAGTGCAATATTGGCCAACAACAAATACTGGAATTAGGAAATAGAGTCTCAGGACTTAGTCTGGCCATAAGCCAGAGTAAAGTAGCAGCAGTACTGCAAAACCCAGTACCAAAGAGCATCAAAGAGATGCCTTTCTTTTGGGTTTGATAGCTACTACAGAACCCACATCAAAAACTTTGCCCACATAACTAGTAGTATATACAAGCTATGTTCAAAAGAGGTATTTTTTGAAATTACCAAAGAAAGAAGGGATGAATATGAGAGAATCAAACATGAAATCACCAATGCATCTGTGCTCATCTTAACTGACTTTGAAATACAGTTTAAGTTATATATACATGCAGCCTGTAGCTAAGGCTTAGTGGTAGCCCTTCACCAGAGACAAATTGTAGATAGTGAACCAACAGAGGGAGTAATAGGCCAAAGCTGTAGGAAACTAAAATATTCAGAAGGCAGGTAGGGGCCACCCAGACTGAATTTCTATGCTTACTCTGGGCCCTAGAGAAACTACACCATTTTTTAGAAGGTGCAGTCTTTGAAGTCTACACAGACTGCACAGCCTTGAAGTCGTTATTGAATATGAAGACTATGAATAGACACATGTTGAGGTGTCAAAAAGCCCTCCAGGAGTATAGAGGAAATATGACCATCATATAAAAGAAGGGTAAAAGCCACACCAATGCAGATGGCCTCAGGAGATGGCCAATGGATAATTTCAAAAGTAACACAGCTTATGACCCTGAAGTAGCAGCCAAGATTCCTATCCACTTCATGGAATTAGATAGGAGGAAGAACTTCAGAGTCTCTGAATGGGAACTGATTCAGAAGTAACAGAAACTCCCATATTGGGAATAAGTTCCCCAGAACTGCATAAGGACTTCTTCAGTGCAGTAAGGAAGACCTATGCCAAACATAAACAGTGTAGAATACTGTTGAAACTCCTTCAAAAGAAGTAAGGGAGCCCAGAACTGGAATCCCGGTTAGAAGCACCCTGCTTGAGGGATTATAAGGACAACAAGTTTTTCCTTATAGATGGCCTGCTCTATAATAGGGAAAAGCACACAAGTGCACTAATGTTGATAGACAGAGACCATATATAGCCCTTATCCTGAAGGAATGTCATGAATGCCCCTATATGGGTCACATGAGTGAAGACAGGACCAAGGAGAGGGTAGAAAGCACAGGTTGGTGGCCCAAATGGGAACAAGAGTAGAGTTAATATATCAACGCTTGTTAAAGATGCCAGAAGGAAAACAGAAAACATGTGAAAAATTATGGGCCACTTCAAGACATAGAAGAACCCAAAAACCAATTGGAAACAATCAACATGGACTGGGTCACAGTACTTGTTCCAGGAGAAAGAGAAAACTTCAATTATTGCCTGATCATAGTTGATAGGTTCAGTAAAAGTGTGAGGTTCCTACCATGTCACAAGGAGGACACAGCAATGGATACAGCTTTGTTATTTTGAAATAACATCATATCCACATGTGGAGTCCCAAAAATCATTATAAGTGACAGGGAACCAAAATTTACATTAGAATTTTGGACCAAACTCTATGACATGCTGGGTACAAAACTTGAGTTCTCTACAGCTTACCACCTACACACAGATGGTTTAGCTGAAAGGATGTTCAATACTATGAATGCTATCATCAGGAGGTTCTGTGCATATGGCATCAAACACAAGGACCATGAAGGATACACCCATGACTGGGTTACCCTTCTACCAGGAGTCCAAATGGCCTACAACACAAGCCTGCACTCTACCACAGTTAAATCACCCTCCCTGGTAGAAAAAGGGGGAACCCCCTTATTGCCTGTAGATCCTCTGAAGAATCTTCTGACCATCCACCCAACATCCAAAGACTTCCATGATATGTGGAAGAGGGCTTGTGATACAGCTGCTAAATGCATAGCTGAGGAAAAGGAATACAATAAACAGAAATGGGAGAAATCCCGCATGGAACCTGAATCCAAAGAAGGGGGCCGGGTGTTAGTGTCCATACTCAACTTCAACAATTTTAAGTGACCTAAAAAGATGAGAGACTAATTTATAGGGCTCTTCACTATCATTACACTGATGGGGAAAAATGCAGTGGAAGTAAAACTCACAGAGGAATTTTCTAGGAATCACCCAGTATTCCCAGTGAGTTTGGTTAATCCATACTTCCACACAGAGGATGGTAAGTTCCCCTCCAGGAGGAAAGTCCCACTCCACCAGAAATAGTGGAGGCGGAAGACTCCCCTGGCCCTGTGAAGAAAATCATCAAGGTCAGGCAGATTAGACTGATGGTAAAGACCAGAGGCAATGCCTGGTCAGATTTGAAAATCAGACAGCAGACAAAGATAAATGGTTGGCAGAAGGGGCCATACGAAAGGGAAACCTTCATCTAGAAGTATTAAGAGCCTATAGGAGACCTGAGAAGTCTCATCAATGATGAGCCTTTGTGGATGGATTGTATGTCAGCCTGTGACTCAAAACCAGAGCACAAGCAGGACAGCCAAATAACATAAACCAATGGTAAAGCCAAGATACCACCAAATCATGGAGCTGAGACAAATAATCTCAAATGGTATCAAAAGAAAGAGTAAATACATCAATTTTCAAATACAGAAGTCCCACCATCATAGGACATGGAATCACAAAGTTATTCCTGCTCAAATTTGTTGCTGAGCATAAACCTTCTTTTTCACCTCTCATCTGAAATCCAGAGGAAGACAACCAACCCCTTCAAATG
Source organism: Austropuccinia psidii (assembly GCA_023105745.1). Taxonomy (NCBI): domain Eukaryota; kingdom Fungi; phylum Basidiomycota; class Pucciniomycetes; order Pucciniales; family Sphaerophragmiaceae; genus Austropuccinia; species Austropuccinia psidii. The sequence continues at coordinate 6,639,075 of JALGQZ010000001.1, forward strand.
GATATTAAAATTAAATCTCTAAGTCAGGGCTATTCAATGGTACTTGCCAAACTGAGCTAGCATCCAAAATACAGGAGTTATGGCCAAAGTAAAGTCAAATGAGGGTGAATAAAATATTCACCTCCATCTAACCTCTTCAGTTTTTGTGTGGGATACCTAAATTGGCGTGATTTTAGAAAGAGAACAATCAGGGATATCTGATGGTGCCTTTCATTTCCCTATATCCCATCTATAAAAAAAGCTATGGAGCAAATAATTTCCACACAGATATTGAGAAAATCATATGTATGAATAACAAAATTTGTGTCTGACATAACTTTGCCATATTCAATTTTACCCCTACCAAATGAGGTACCATTGTGTAGATCCCAGTACAGGCAACACAATGAACCAATTTTGGGCTCAATATCTCAAAAAATGACAAAGTTGTAGCAGTTTCAAGGTTAAAATCCCACAATTGGGCCCATACACCTTTACTGTGGGATAATATCCCATAGGCATGATTATGAGGTGTCAAATAGATGAAGAAGCATATTTATAATTCAATACCACATAGTTCAGGAAATACTGGGGTCCTATACCAGTTCTGCACAGCATTCTAAATGTCATACATGTCAGAAGAGGGCTGTGTGGTCCCCACATGAAATGTTTCACCCTGTATTGTTGAAAACTGCCCAGATGTGGCTTCAAAACCACATCTGAACCCTATACAGAGTATACAGGCTGTGTGGAATCCACAAGCCAGTACTCTGAAGCAAAACACTCCTCACTTACTCTACGTGGATGGTCTAGAGGACCATTCCACCCCACGTTAGGATAAAGGGAGGCCTTTCCTCCATCAGAAAAGGTTTCCTCATCCTGCTCTTGAACTCCTATGTAGTACAACTGTCCAAAGCAGTCATAATCTTTGAAAATAAGCAGGTATACTTCTAATCTTAGTATTGTAGTAATTATTATTGTAACTCACTAGATAATTATTACACCCAGGGCTCTCAGCAACGCTCACCACCACTAAATCCTTTAGTAAAGCCCTGAAGTAATATTCCAAAACCCTTTTTTAATTAATTTTATCCATGTCACAGTCACAGTTAGAGGTGTATTTACTATTTTACTCACTATATCATATACTCAGCCTGACATTTTGGGGCTTGGTTGTGTTTTTTGACCTTTTGGACCTCTTTTCATGCAAAAAGTGAGTTTTTCTCTTATGTTCTTAATTTCTGAAATTATTTTTTCTCTTTTTTACTTGTGAATTTATTAAAAAAATATAATATTTATTTCATTATTATTTTTTTGAGTGGTATCTCATTATATACAACTGTGTTTTTTCTTTTTATTGCTTCTTTCAATTGGTTGATTATAATTTAATCACCATTATAGCCTGACCTCATTTTATGGCCAATTGGCCATGTCATCATTTTTCTGGCCAATTATTCCATAGTGGGTTTGTCAGGGTGAGTCTATGTAGAAGCTTAAAAACAGTAAATACAAGCTAGTACTATGACTGTGACACGTCAAAATAAGTAATAAAATAATTCTTCAGGTCCTACTGCTACGTGGTAACAGTGGTGATGAGTCTATTGAGGACCTGGGTTGCAATGTTCTAATATCTTTGACTGTAAAGAGAAACTACAATAATTATATTTAATTATATCTTTAAGTATTCTAAGGACACTACTGATGGATAACAGTCTTGTCACGTAAGAATATATAATAAAAAGATAAGATGAGGATTTTTGAAGGCAAAAACCCTTCTTTTTATATCTTTCAAGACTTTCAAGAGTTATTTACTCTTCACACGTCAGAGGAGTGAAAATTTTCACTCCATTGGCCAGTCTGTGGTTCTGGATCCTCAATTCTGACGTCAGTAGAGGCAGAATTGTGGTTTTGGGACCACAAATGATCATTCTGGATCAATACAGGATGAAAAAAACTTTTCACCTGCCACGTCAGCACTTGGATGACGTTGTTCTGGTGTTTGTATGACCAATACTAGTCATTCTGGGCGGGTTTAAGCTTTGAAAAACCATTATTTTGAGTATTAAGACTGTACTGGTTGGTACAGGTTTGGTACAGGCCAGTATTAGCCAAAATACTTCCAACCAAGATATCTTGGTCAGTTTTTGAGATATCAAGAAACTAAGGGCACAGAATTGAAGGGCTTAATGAGCTCTTCAATTTGGTATGCTTCATGTTTACCCTTCTTCAATATAGCAAAAGTTATAAGGGTTTTAAGTTTTTGGATGTATTTTTGTACATCAGTATGAGGCTTCAAAAACTTCCATACCAGATATCTTCTTCAGTTTGGAAGATATCTGTATTCTGATGATACAGATTTGTAGGGCTTGATTAGCCCTACAGTTTGGTATATGACACTGTACAGTTGTATGAGTGTATGCCAAAGATACAGGGGTTTGTTTATTTTCTTATTTTCAGAATATCTGTATTTTGGTTATTAAACCTTTGAACCAAGATCCCTCAGTCAATTTAAGAGATACAGAGGTCTAAGGTGTCTCAAATTAAAGCTCTTGTTGAGATCTTTAATTTGGTTATACTTTTGTACAGTTTTGTACAAGCCCTCTTTGACTTTCAGGGGGACTTGGTTTTGAAAATGAGGTTATATGGTATCTCCAGTTGTAGTGGTGTTACAACAACATGGATGATATCATTGTGTAGCTCTCTATGTGAGCTTTAAGAAAAATACCATTTTGGTATAGGATAACTCAAATATGCATAAGTTAGATGAGAGGTGAAAATAAGGGTTTTGACTTGTTTATTCTCCTCTAGGTTTCCTTATTCTGTTTGGATAAGGTTGGTGTTTAATGTAAGAGGATTGTTTTCTCTTAATTATTACCTGTATTGACTATGTTTGTTCAATACTTGTCATACCATTATTTATGGTATGTTGGATGTCATGCTAGTGCTCTGTTTTGAGTCACAGGCTGACATACCCTCCCTCCAAAGAAGGCTCATCATTGATGAGACTCTTCAGCCCTCTTGGAGGCTCTGAATCTTCTGAGGTGTATTTGTCCATCTTGGATTTCTTTCTCAGTTAACCATTTGTCTTTATCTGCTGGTTGATTCTTAAATCTAACCAGGTATTGCCTGTTGTCTTTCCCATTGATTCTGATCTTCCTGGCTTTAATGATCTTTTTCACTGGTCCAGGTGAGTCATCTTCCTCTACCAATCTTTCATGGGTGACTGTCTTCTTCCTGTCACGGAATTTCTCCTCATCTGTCTGGTGATAAGGTTTGACCAGGCTCACAGGGAAAACTGGGTGTTTCCTAGAGAACTCTTTGGTCAGGTTGACCTCTACTGCATTCTTTCCTATCAATTTAATAATGGTGAATGGTCCTATGAATGAGTCTCTCATGTTCTTGGGACCTTTTAGGTTGTTGAAGTTAAGAGTTGAGATTAGAACTTGGTCGCCTTCTTTGAAATCAGGTTCTTGGTGACTTTTATCATATCTCTGTTTGTTATATAATTTGGCTTCAGCCACACATTGCTCTGCTTTTTCACAGGCAGTCTTCCACATTGTGTGGAAGTCTTTAGCTGTAGGATGTACTGAGAGGAGGTTCTTCTTCAAGTAATCTACTGGAAGTAGTGGGTTCCATCCTTTCTCTAATGTGGCAGGGGTTTTTCCTGTCACTGAGTGTATACTTGTGTTGTATGCCAATTGCACAGCTGGTAGGAGGGTTACCCAGTCATGGGTATATCCCTCATTGTCTTTATATTCCATGCCATATGCACAAAACCTTCTAATGATGTCTTCCAATGTTTGGATCATTCTTTCTGCTAGACCATCTGTTTGTGGATGGTAAGCTGTGGAAAATGCTAGTTTGGTTCCCAGCATCTCATATAGATTAGTCCAAAATTCTGATGTGAATTTAGGGTCTCTGTCACTAATTATAATTCTTGGGACTCCACAGTTAGCTATCACATTGTTCCAGAACAATATGGCTGTGTCCATTGCTGTGTCCTCTTTGTGACAGGGGAGACATCTGACACTCTTGCTATACCTGTCTACTACTACTAGGCATGCATTAAAGCTGTCTTTCCCTCCAGGGACCAGGCCTGTTACCCAATCCATGTTTATTATTTCCCAGGGGTGTTTGGGCTCCTCTATACTCTGGAGTAATCCATATCTTTTGCCATGACTTCTGTTGGCTTTTTGGCATCTGGTACAAGTGTTGATGTATTCACTCAAGTCTTGTTCCCACTTTGGCCACCAAGCTGTGCTAAAGACTCTTTCTTTAGTTCTTTCTTCACTCATATGTCCCATGTATGGGCAGTCATGGCATTCCTGTAGTATGAGGGAAATGTGTTCTCTACTTATTATTACCAGGGCACTTGTGTGTTTTTCCCTATGGTACAGTAGGTCATCTATCAGAAAAAATCTATTTTCTTTAAAGTTTTTGAGCCATGGCTCTTCCAATTGACTCTCTAGTTCAGGACTCCTGTACTTTTGTTTTAGTAGTTGTATCAATATACTACACTGTTTGTGTTTATTGTATGCTGATTGTACTATGCTAAAGAATTCTGTATTCAGATTAGAGGAGCTGATTCCCAGTATGGGTATCTCTTCAATTTCCCCATAGCTCTGTGCTGGGTTTGATGAATCATTCCCTAATGCCCAGTTTGATAGTTTGAAGTTCTTTCTCCTGTCTATCTCCATGCATTGTATAGGTATTTTGGCCCCATTTTCTGGGTCATATGCTGGATTTTCTTGGTCATTCTTCAGTGGCCACCTGCTGAGACCATCTGCATTAGTATGACTTTTCCCTTCTTTATAGATGATAGTCATATTCCCTCTGTATTCTTGTATGGCTATTTGCCACCTAAGCATGTGTCTGTTTGTTGTTTTCATGTTCAACAGTGACTTGAGGGCTGTGCAGTCAGTAAAAACTTCAAATACTGCTCCTTCTAAGTAGTAATGGAGTTTTTCTAATGCCCATACCAAGCATAGACATTCTGTCTGAGTAGCTCCATATCTGGCTTCTGAGTCTTTCAGTTGTCTTGAGATATAGCAAATTACTCCTTCTTTGGGTATGCCATCTACTAGTTGCCTCTGGTGTAGTGCTGCTCCTAGCCCTTGGCTACATGCTGCATCTATGTATAGTTTGAATGGTAGTTCAAAGTCAGGCATCATTAGGACAGGGGCATTGGTCAGTTCATGTTTGATCTTTTCAAATGCATCCCTTCTTTCCTTGGTAATTTCAAAGACCACATCTTTTGAGCACAGTTTGTATAGGCTACTAGTGATGTGTGCAAAGTTCTTTATGTGGCTTCTGTAGTAGCTAGCAAAGCCCAAAAAAGATTGCATTTCTTTGATGTTCTTTGGTACTGGTTTCTTTAGTACTGCAGCAACTTTATTTTGGTCTATAGCTAGACTTAAACCTGAAACTTTGTGTCCTAGGGCTAGCAGTTCTTGCTGTCCAAAGTTACATTTCTTAAGAGATATCTTCATATTGATTGGTGTGCATTTTCCCAATACTTTATCAATTTTCTTCACATGGTCTTCCCATGTTTCTGAGTATATTATGATATCATCAATGTACACTACCATCCACCCTTCCATTATTTCATCTTGAAATATGGTATCCATCATCCTCTGAAAATGGGCTGGTGCATTCTTAATGCCAAATGGCATTCTGGTATATTCATATATGCCCATATGGCATATAATTCTTAGCAATTTGATGGAATCTGGTTTTACCCCATTCTGGTGAAACCTTTCATGCAGTCCATTTTTGTAATGAACTTGGCTTTTGCTAGTTTATCTAGTGCATGTGGTATCCTTGGGATGGGGTACCTATCTGCTTTGGTGTAATTATTCAAAGCCCTGAAGTCACCACATAGTCTGGATTTACCATCATGCCATGTTATAAGGACTGGTGTAGTGACCTCTACTATCTCATTGTGTCCTATCTTTCTTATTACCCCCATTTCTAGGAGTTCATTGATGTGTTTCTCAATTTCTTTCCTAGTTTCCATGCTGGCTGGGTATGGTGGTCTCCTAAGCATAGGTGGATATGGTCTTTCTACATCCAGATATAATTCTATATCATGTCCTTTGATTTTTCCTAGTGGTTCATCTCCTATTGCAAAAGCTCCTCTATGCTTTCTCAATACTTTCAGTAAGTTGAGTTTCATTTTACTGGTGAGTTGAGTGCCATATTGGGCCTCTTTGAATTCTTCCACTAGTTCTTTCAAGGTGTTATCATTTGTTATATGGTTAATGTCAAAGGAAAATTTTTTATCTTTGTTTGTACCTATGGTAAGATATCTGTTTTTACTATTGCAAATATCCATACCATACATTCTTTGGTACTCTGTACCTAGTAAGAATCCTTGTACATGTGCATTTTCTAGAACTACAAATTCAGGTTCCAGTCTGATATTTCCTTTTTGGTGTGGGATAATTATCTCTTTGATTATTGTCCCTAGTGAGTGCATTTTGCCTGATGCACTTTTGAAGTTTCTGGCTTTTGTTGGGATTATATCATCTTCCCATTTGGGGAAATGTTGTTCCAAGTATTCTTTTGCCACTATGGAGCAACTTGCTCCTGTGTCAATGATCATTGGGTGTTTACAGTTCTCAATATAAACTGTCAATTTTGTAGGTGTTCCATGAATGAATCCCATCCCTCTATTGGGGGTTACCAGGAATGTTTGTGCATTCTGTGTGTGCTTACAGAGCTCTTTGTCTGTTGTTATTTGTGGTATGCCTGAATCCAATTCAATGTCTTGTATATCAAGTGAACTTTCTTCATTGCATTCCACTATGTATTCTTCTATGGTATCAGGTTCACTTTGTGATTCTGCTCTCATACCATTTCCCATGCTGTCAGAATCAGATTTTTCGCCTGTTTGTTCTTCTTCTGATTCTTCATCAATTGCATATATTTTCTTTTTTGGTTTTGTGCAATTGTTGGCATAATGGTCTGGTGAACCACAGTTGTGGCACACATATTTCTTTTTTGGGGTTTCTTTCCCTTTTTCTTTGTTTGTCTCTTTAGCTTCAGACCTCTTGTCTTTGAAGTTTGGTTTGAAAGATGTGTACCTTCCTATGGAGGTCTTTTTTCTCACATCTTGTATGACATTTGCTATGTCATCAATGCTGCTGATGTTGTTGCATCTGCATTTGACTGCATGTTCTAGATCTCCTGGCAATTTTGTCAGGAGTTTATGGTTTCTCATTTCTATTGTCATATTGGGATCAATAGCTTTTAGCCTCTTTGTTTGTTTGAGGCACCATTCATAAGGGTCTTTTTCTGTGGAGTATCTATCACTTTCAAAGGACATGGTTTTTTGCCAGATCCAGCTACCATTGCTATACTTTTGTATAATCTGGTTCCTCCACCATGGCCAGCTTTTCCTGCCATGTATTTCTTTCATTTCAGTATACCATATGTTTGCATGGCCTCTGAATGCTGTGTTGAGTCTTGTTGTGATCCAGTAGTCTGGTATCTTTGGGACATCAACAAAGAGTCCATCAATATAGTCAATGATCTCCATATGGTCATATTCCCCTATTCCTGAGAACTTTGGCCAGTTTGTTACTTCTGGTAACTGTTTCAGTGCCTGTTTCTCTGAATAGTTGAGATTTTCCCCATCTTGGTATACTGACTCTGATCTTAACTTTGGAATCTGATATTCAGGTTCGTGGTCATAGTCTTTGTCCTCTTCTTTTATTTTTGTAGAGGTAGTAGGTTGACCTTGTGTTGGGGGGTATTGATTGTCTTCTCTGTCATAGAGGTAATCAATTTCTTTGTCAAAGCTATCCTGTTGCTGCTGGATACTCCTCAGATCCCTCCTCACAGTTTGTTGTTCTTCTAGAATTGAATTCAACTGTCTGTTGGTTTTTTCAAATTCTGTCCAAATTTTGGCCAGATTTGAATTTAAGTCTTTTATGACTGTTGCTTGAAAAGCATTTTCTTCTTTCAATGTTTCCACTTCTGTCCTCATTTTTTCTGAGGTTTCATGTGTCCACTCCATGAATTGGGCCAATTTGGTCCATGTGAATTTGTTTTCAAACTCATGAGTGTGCATTGTAGTTTCAGTTATTAATTCTGGGTCTATTGAGTCAGAACTAGAAAAACTATTTGTAGGTACAACTATTTCTTGTTTTTGTGTACTTCTTGGACTAAGTCCATCAGCTTTTTCATCAATGGGTCTGCTTCTTTCTTCCTCTGGTTGAAAGAAGTTTTGTTTTTCCCTTGGGCTCCTTTTCTCCTGTTGGAAACTACCTGGAATGGTGGGGGAGCTTTGGATGAAGTTTCCTTTGGCTTGTAAGGCCTGGAACTGCTGGATGGTTGTGGGGAAGATGGGGCTTCTTCTTCCATTTCTGGGGGTGCCTGAATCTGACTGGGCTCTTCCTTGTGCCAAGATCTCTCTATGGCTTGTATGGCTGCCTGGTTCTCTTTGATTCTGGTTGCTCTTTCTTCTAAGAGTTTGAAATTCTTGTTGGGATTCCAACCTTGCATTTCTGTCATAAGTTCCATCCAAGCCATTTGCTTGAGACAGATCTTCTGGGTTGTTATCCCCACTTCTGCCCATGATGCTGCCATGGTGAACATTTTGTTGTCCATGCTCCATGTGAAGAGGTCTCTCAGGAGTTTGTGTATTTGGAGGACCTGTTCTGCATCTGTCCAATCTCCTGGTTGGACTCCTGGGTTGAATTTGATTTGGAACAAGACTTTGGGTAGGAGTTCCCTGATGGTAAGTCCTTTTCTGGTCATCTGCTCCAGTTCTTCTTCCTCTGTGTCTTCTTGGCCAGTGTTCTGGTTGATTTCTTGGGAATCCAAGATCTCTAAGAAGTGGAGGTGTCATGTTAACAATGTTAAAAAATGACAGACAATAAAAAATGTTGTATTTTTCAAGGTTTATTTACCTTTGGCAGGCCCTTGTACAAATTTATGATCTATACTCTTTGGCAATTTGCCTTTGGAGTTTACAACTGGGTTGATAACAGTGATTTTCTGTTTCTCAACTTGTTTTGGTGATCCAACTGGTTTTGTTGGAGCTTTTCTTGGTTTTTTTGGCCCTTGGCACAGCTATTGGTGTCCAATCTTTTGAGTTGATTGTCACTTCACTGTGTCTTTTCTGCTTGCCCTTGGTTTTTGGCAGCGCCTCTCTGTCTTCTGAGGCTGTCACAGATGGGTTTGCTTGTGACTGGGTTTCTAATGGAATGTAGTCCTTTTCCACTATTCAGAAAAGATATTTCAGATTGTATATCAGTATTTTATGATAAAACAAAATGATTATATTCAATTCTACTGTTATTTTTCGAAATTTTTAAGTGTTTTTATGTTTTTTATTGTTTTTATATGTTTTTGTTTGAAAAATAACAGTTTTGAGTTTTTCACTTATGTTTTATAAGTGAAAAAACTGTAATATCCAAGTGTTTTGTGAATTATTCACTTGGATATTGTTATGTTTTTGTGTAAACACGTCAAATTTATTAAATTATAATAAATTTGATTTTTTATTATAAATATTATAAATAATATTTATTATAACACTTTGATATTGGTTAAATATCAAGTAATTACAAGTTTTCACGTCAATTTGAGTGATATCTTGTTTTAAAGGAAATATTTAATTAAAATTTTCCTTGTAAAATAATAAAAAATTATTTTATTATTTTATATTTATTAATTATTAATTAATAAATGTTTAAATATTAATTTTCACGCACTTTGGTGAAAGATAATATTAAAATAAATAATATACTGTTTGTATATTATTATTTATATTGAAATTTAAATAATACAGATGTATTATTATGAAATTTCGTGGAATTTATTGCAATATAAAAAAAAAACAAAGAGGATATGTACTCTTATTCTCAACAAAAATATTTTATAATATATATTTTTGGAGTAAAAAAAGAATTCTATATAAAAAAAAATGATAGTAAAATAGAGATTTTACTCACTTGTAGTGAAATACCTTTTAAATAGCTGAATTTTACGCCTAATGCAGTTCAAAATACGTCCAATAAGGTTGAATAACCACGGCCAGGCCCCCAAATTGTCAGGGTGAGTATATGTAGAAGCTTAAAAACAGTAAATACAAGCTAGTACTATGACTGTGACACGTCAAAATAAGTAATAAAATAATTCTTCAGGTCCTACTGCTACGTGGTAACAGTGGTGATGAGTCTATTGAGGACCTGGGTTGCAATGTTCTAATATCTTTGACTGTAAAGAGACACTACAATAATTATATTTAATTATATCTTTAAGTATTCTAAGGACACTACTGATGGATAACAGTCTTGTCACGTAAGAATATATAATAAAAAGATAAGATGAGGATTTTTGAAGGCAAAAACCCTTCTTTTTATATCTTTCAAGACTTTCAAGAGTTATTTACTCTTCACACGTCAGAGGAGTGAAAATTTTCACTCCATTGGCCAGTCTGTGGTTCTGGATCCTCAATTCTGACGTCAGTAGAGGCAGAATTGTGGTTTTGGGACCACAAATGATCATTCTGGATCAATACAGGATGAAAAAAACTTTTCACCTGCCACGTCAGCACTTGGATGACGTTGTTCTGGTGTTTGTATGACCAGTACTAGTCATTCTGGGCGGGTTCAAGCTTTGAACAACCATTATTTTGAGTATTAAGATTGTACTGGTTGGTACAGGTTTGGTACAGGCCAGTATTAGCCAAAATACTTCCAACCAACATATCTTGGTCAGTTTTTGAGATATCAAGAAACTAAGGGCACAGAATTGAAGGGCTTAATGAGCTCTTCAATTTGGTATGCTTCATGTTTACCCTTCTTCAATATAGCAAAAGTTATAAGGGTTTTAAGTTTTTGGATGTATTTTTGTACATCAGTATGAGGCTTCAAAAACTTCCATACCAGATATCTTCTTCAGTTTGGAAGATATCTGTATTCTGATGATACAGTTTTGTAGGGCTTGATTAGCCCTACAGTTTGGTATATGACACTGTACAGTTGTATGAGTGTATGCCAAAGATACAGGGGTTTGTTTATTTTCTTATTTTCAGAATATCTGTATTTTGGTTATTAAACCTTTGAACCAAGATCCCTCAGTCAATTTAAGAGATACAGAGGTCTAAGGTGTCTCAAATTAAAGCTCTTGTTGAGATCTTTAATTTGGGTATACTTTTGTACAGTTTTGTACAAGCCCTCTTTGACTTTCAGGGGGACTTGGTTTTGAAAATGAGGTTATATGGTATCTCCAGTTGTAGTGGTGTTACAACAACATGGATGATATCATTGTGTATCTCTCTATGTGAGCTTTAAGAAAAATACCATTTTGGTATAGGATAACTTAAATATGCATAAGTTAGATGAGAGGTGAAAATAAGGGTTTTGACTTGTTTATTCTCCTCTAGGTTTCCTTATTCTGTTTGGATAAGGTTGGTGTTTAATGTAAGAGGATTGTTTTCTCTTAATTATTACCTGTATTGACTATGTTTGTTCAATACTTGTCATACCATTATTTATGGTATGTTGGATGTCATGCTAGTGCTCTGTTTTGAGTCACAGGCTGACAGGGTTTTTATGTCCTTTGGGCCACACCACCCTTCACTGGCCAATTGTGACCCCAAACCTGATGAATGGCCTCAGGCTCTATCCCCACCCTTCACTAGCCAATTGTGACCCCAAACCTGATGAATGGCCTCAGGCTCTATCCTACTCTCATTAGCCTCTATGGCCAATTATCCACCTCACTAACCCCCAGGCCAATTCCTTTGTTTTGGGCCTGGGGGGTCCATATGAACTTCCATGGCCCACCCCTTTGATCATGGGGTTTTTGGGCTCAATTGCATCTTTGGGCCATTTAGACCCCCTATGTCCTCTACAGTCTGTGAGCTGTAATCCATGGGACCCTTAGGCCCCTTTTTCCCTAAATCCAATGAGGCCAAAAGGGGCCAAGGGGGGCCAACCACCTACCCTCAAGTCCAGGTGGTCCCACCTGAGCCAATTACCAAGTCCCCAAATGAATCAAACATTTCAAAGGAAGTCTTTTCATTCATCCAGTATTGCAATTCATGGCCACTACCAGAAGACCATTTGAGGACACGAACCACCTGGCCCTGTAGGAGTTGGGTTTTACTTTATTTCAGGATTTATCCAAGGGAAATTCCAAGAGGTTATCAAGCATTGAATCAGTTGTAAAGGCATCAAGAACTTCAGTATTCCTTTGGAAACTCAATTGGTCCATACAGGTTGTATTCAAGCAAGCTGTATGGACTTGGCCCTTTTGGGCCAATTCATATTCCACTGTGGGAATTCCATCACACAGTTCAATTTTCAAGATTGCCTTATCTGTATTGAACCAAAACAGTCAATACAGCCAGGATTGAACCTCCAGGATCAGTCTTTCAACTTTCCTTCCCTGGGGTCTTTTTCCCCAGTTAATTAATATATTGGATCTATTATTATCCTTATTTTCTTTTCTATTATTAAGGTCAATACTGATTTGTGACAACCACTAATCAGGGGTAAGGGTATTCATACTTCCACCCACTCAAACACCTCAAACAAGCAAATACACTGTGTGTATCAGCATTCGGTCTCAGCAATCTTCCTTTCTGAAACATGCCTACAGTGTGGTTCATCAATACAGCCTGTCAATACTTGTACAGGCTGGAATTACCCAATACAGTTTGGATACACCATTTCCAAACTGTATGATCACTCAATACCACCAATCCTCTTGTACAGATCCTGTACATCTGTACAGGACCTGTATTAGCCAGAATCAATGAAATCATCAAATCTTCTCAAGAAAATTCCCTGTCTGGATCAGGGCTGGTGATTCTCACATATACCAGTCCCTCTTTCTCCCCGTGGGGACTTTTCCCCAGTTAATTAATTTAGTATATTTATTATTTTATAATTATTCTTATCCTTATTTTTGGGTATTATAATTAGCTGACTTTAAGTTAGTCTTAGCCTTTTTTATTTCTTTTCCTGTACAGTATGAATTGGGTGGCCATATCCTTATTACCCCTTCTCTTTCCGTTCTGACAGGTTGAAACAGTGGACTTGGACTTTTTTGTGGGTGGCTCTTTTATTCTTACTCTTATTATTTGTTTCTGATTTTCCTAAATTCTTTTGTTTAGTAATTCATCTCTTAACACTCTTCAGTGTACTTGTTTCTTACCACATCCTGAGCCTTCCATAAGTCCCAGTTTACTGAGTGCCAAGCCCTCTTCACTTAGGAGAGCCCCTGTGACATGATAATCTTAAGTAAGTCATTTTTACCTTTTCTTCTTTGCTTTCAGTGGATATTTGCGGTCATATCCTTTAGTAATTCCATTGTTCTTTCTGGCAGGTTGAAACAATGAATTGAGGATTCATTTGTTTGTCTCTTTGGCTTTTGGCCTTTTTATTATCTTAGCCATTGGCTTCCTTTTTCTTTTATCTTTGGCACACTTTTTGTTCCCCTTATTCTTCTTTAAAGAAAAATATTCCTTTTTATTCCTTTCTTCTTTTGGATCCCTCCAAGTGAGTTCTTGATTCCTGAGTGCCAGGCCACTCTTGCTTCCATAAGAGCCCTGGTGAGAGTATATTAATTAACTCAAAATTTCTTTTCATTCTGTTCATTCTTTCTCTATAATTTCATTCACTCTTTTCATTGAAGTTATGACTCTTTAATCCTTATTGTAAGATGTGACTATGAAACTGATGATAATATTACTATTAATCAACAGTACTATGTCTGTTCTTATGAAATATAATAATAAAATATTATTATAACCACAATTAAATAATTAAAGAATTATTTCTTTCACTTGTTATACACTACTAGTGATTATAACAGTGAGTAGTAATTGTCTACAAGAATCAATTACAAGAAGATTTTAATAATAAAAACTTCTTTTATTAAAATAATAAAATTATTTTAATATATAATTATCTTTTACAAGAATAATTATAAAGATAATTCTTGAAGAAAACTATTACTAGAGAAAAACTTTAAGAATTAAAGATAAATGACTCACTAATACTCCAAAGAACTTATTGATAGATAAAAGTAGAGAAATTTAATGTAGAATTGTGGATTTAAGGGATCAAAAGGATTTATAACAGTATTACAACAATATATAGTTGGATTCTAGGATTTCACATCTTTCTGGTTGATTCTGAAAGATTTAAAACACTTAAGAATAGCTGTAAGTAATACTTACTTGTTGGTAATAATGATTTAATAAATTGATAAGATGATGATGTGGAAAAAACAGCAAGAGGAGCCCTCTTTTAAGTCAACAACAGCTCACAGAGGCGTGCCATGGAGCAAACTGAAAAACCAGTGAGTGAGAAAACAATAAACCCTTTTGGTTTATTGATTGCATCATTATTTGTCACGTAACTTTATCATAATTACTTATTTGATGCTTTTACGTGACTACCAACCCCAATATGGTTAAGAATAAAAGGAGTAACACTTGTAAATCTTCTTTTATTCTAAAATAATCATTGATTTCTCAAAGTTATCAATGTTATTGCCAATTTCATCACAGGTTGTAATTACTGTGAATTTTTGAAGATTCAGTATTTCACGTAGAATAGCCAAAAATGGACTGTAAGTAAAACTTTTAATTTTACTAGTAAAACTGTGATTCTTTTTGGTTGTATCATAGATAATACAGTTTTCCTTTAGTCCTGAAAGTTTCAGAAGGATTCATTAAGAATTGTATTTTTAATGAAGTTTTGAGGTTTTTACCTCATTTCTACGTAGAATTGCAAATAGCAGTGTTTTGCTGGTTGCTATGAGGTAAATCAATGAATATAGGTCCCAAAAGGGTTTTAATTACTCTTTTGGGGTTTATCCATGGAAAGTCATTAGTAATTGACATGGTTACAGGAGTGTAAGTACCTCATTACCTCCTTGGCACGTCAAAATAGCAGGTTATTTGCTATTTTCTTATGATTTACAGTGTATGTAACTTGGTAACCAAGTTCTCAAAGAGGTTTAGTTTACCAATTGGGCTAAGATGAGCCATGGAACCAAGCTTTGGAGCCATCCACGCCTCTGGGGCCTCAGAAGTTGGGTACCCTGGCTCTCTTTGATGTCTTTTGTCCCCCTTGCTTATTTTTCACGTCAAAATAGAAATTTAAGCTTAAAGTGAGATATCCACTATGGGTGTACCAAAAGTGCATGTAGGAATACCATAATATTAAGTGCTCAAAACATGCATAACACTATTCTTAGTGTATATGTAACATGGGATTCCTCACATTCCCATTATTTTGGCGTGAAATTAAGAAAAACAAAAATTTTCACGGATCTTTTATGTGGTATTGATGATGTGGTGTTGAAGTATTTTCCATTTTACCGCCTCAAAGAGTTAATTTGAGCTTATTCACTCTATGGAGCTACCCTAGGTGAATTTTTGTGTAGAATCCAAATCTGGCCTTAAATCCATGGATTTACTTACTCAATAAAAAGTTATTCAACTTTTCTTAAATCAAAAATAATGAAATTTGAATATATGCATGACTTATGAGGTATGCATTATTCAGAATTTATTTTTAAAATGATTGTGGCCTATTTGGGTATGTAAAATATACCTCAAGGCTCACACTTATGAACTTTATGATTTATCGTCACTTCTCAATTTTCTGTCATTCATTATTCATTCTTGAAAATTGAAAACTGACCTATTTTATTTTTGTTTTTCTCTTTTAAAGTTTATCTCAAATCATCAAATTTCATTTCATTCTTAATTCCAACATAATCTTAAAATTTATTTGATTTTCAAATTGCTCATCAAATTATTCAGACACATTCTTCACATCAAGATTAATATTTGATTCATTTTTCAAGAATTATTATTTTTAAGAAGAATTCACTTGATTTTGCTTTGATGTAATTGATATTGACCTCAAGAAAATTGATTTAGCTGCAGATTTCATTGATTTTGCTGATTGTTCACATCAAGAATTGTTGACAAAAGCTGATTTGCCTCAAGAATTCATTTTATTGATTGATTGATTTTGAAAGATTTTTGTTTTGCTTGATTTCACTTATTGATTCATTGACTTGAATAATTCATTTTGACATATTGATTGATTGATTACCTCAACATTTCATTTTGGTTCATTGATTGTTTCAAGACATTCGTTCTGATTTTTGATTTTGACTTCAAGTTTTCCAATTGATTTGCCTCAAGCTTTTCACTTGAAATCTTGATTCTATTAATCAATTTCAATTTTTTATTCCTGAAATTGTGTAAGTTTTGACTATGAAACAATAAGTAAAAATTACTAATATTTTACTTATTGTACTATGAATGTCCCTATAAATGAAATAACTAAGATAAAAATAATCATATGAATAAATAATTATTATAATTATGGCGTAAAATAACTATATTATTAAAGAAAAATAATAATATAATTTATATTCTAAGAAAATAATATATATAAAATAAATATATTAATATAAGATAATTAATATATTTCAAACCACTTTATTATTGTTACCAACAAATGATAAAGGCGTAAAAAACTTTTTTTATTAATAAAAACCAATTAATAACAATAATATTAGCAATATTAAAGTTATAAATTAATATAAATACTATTTATATCAATAATATAATTATTAAAAGTAATAATAGAGAAAAATTATTATAATAAGAGAAATAGGCCACTTTCAATGCTTAATATAATAATTTTGGATACCTTTACGCCTAGAAATGTAAATAAAACTTATTGAAATTGTAGTTAAAATATATTATAAGATAAATTACAAATTTTATTGGTTTTACGTGGAATTGAGGTTTTTAAGAGAAATTTAAACAAAAAAATCAAACAATTGCAATAATCACTTCAAAGATGAAGATTATTATAAGATTATCTTTGGTCTTTAATGATTAAAAGTTCTATATATAAAGATTAAGGAAATTCCCTTTTTATTTAATGATTTAATGTTTTGTAAGCGTCTGAGGGGGAAATAGAGTAAAAAGAGCTCTATTTATTTTAAATTCCCTCCCCCTAGAGTCCAACAGGCTTCTAGTAGACATGCAATGATCATATCCACTGGAATTGATCAATATTTTAAGGTTTCGTGATTATTACATCATGATAAAACCAACTTATCCCAATATTAGGCCATTATTCAGAGTTATCACTATACCTCTAAGTTTCAATGACGTCAAGGCTTTGCAGAACCCCAAAATTTGTGAGTTTTCTTAGTTTTAATCATGAACTAACATTATTCACCGATTTCCTCACTCATATGACTGTTAAACTTAATTTAAGGTTACAGTGAGTGATCATAAATGCTCAAATTAAGCTCAAACTTTGATCCTTAATCACTTTTAATTTTTACACGCTACAGCAAATCAGGGAGTGAATTCCAATATCTTGGCATAACCTTATTATTCTGCCAAGAGCATTTCATTACATCAGCAAAACTCTATTTTTGATGATTTTTCTTGTAACTAATCTTTTCTGTCAAAATTTAATATTTTAAACTCCAAACCATGATTTCAAGGGGTTATACATTGAATATTCTAATAAAGATACATCATTCTTCACAAATGAACTATTAGAATCCAACTGTCTATTTTTTTTAAGTTTGGACCACTTTCACAACAAAGTGGTCAACAGCTCTATTGAGTTTAATCAATAATCCCTTACAATTTTTAACCTTGTTTATGAATTGTGAAATAAAGCTCATTTCTGTATTTCTACAGTAATTACGTGATGACTTTATTTTTGATTCATCACTATCTCATGCATATTTCAAAAGATATTAGCTTAAATCCTTGAATATATGTGCTGACCAAAAAAGTGCATATATTCAGCTTAACTCCTTAAGTATTGACTTTGGAGAATAGCTTCTTGATTGCTTTTATGTGTGGAGATTTATGGAGAATCCAATGGTACCTTTCATTCCACATGTTGTTCTATTGTTATTTGAAATAATTAAAGATTTCTGTTTTTTATAAGGTATTATGACTTATAACTCATTAAATATTGACTTTACAAATATGCCATAAAAATGGTATATGTGTATTCTACCATGGGTAATCCAATGGTATAATTTATTTCACATGTTTATACATTGTCTTTTAAGTTAAACCAAGTTTTATGCCAATTTATGGCATTTTTGTAGTTTTAAGGTAATTATTTTTAATGTATAATTATTTTAAATATTTCTTGTGACCTTTTTGGGTATGTGGTAATATCTCAAAGATTCACATTCCCAACCACTGAAAAAGAGTGTACCACAATCTGATATGTGTAATTAAGGTATCATCCACTGTCTCACCTCTTCAATAGAGTTTGTTAGTCTTGAAGCTCAACAATTCTTAACTTTTCTATTCTTTAGGTTTTGTTTCATGTCTGAACCTTCTTAGTAGTTTCTCAGCATTTTTTATATCTTTCTCAAGTAGCCATTGCTCTTCTTGAGTTGAATTTCTATACCTTACAAGGTATTCTCTCTCTTTTTTGTTTCTTGTCCTTCTTTCTTTAAGGACTTTTACAATTTTCTTTTCTTCTACTTCTTCCAAGGAGGGAATTTCAAGTGGGGGTTTATTTCTTACTTGAACTAGTTCCTTGTCAATTGAGCTATAAGCTTTTATCAGACTTACAGGGAAAGCTGGGTATTTGTTCATTAATTCACCTGTCAGTTCCAATTGCACAGCATTGGGTCCATGGAGTGCTTTTATCATAAATGGTCCTGCAAAGGAATCTTTCAATTTCTTTGGAACTTTCAAGTTATTTAAATTATGGGTTGATACTAGCACCAAGTCTTCTATTTTCAAGTCAGGTTGTTTATGACTTTTATCCCATCTTTCTTTTGCATATTTGAAAGAATCTTGCTTACATCTGTTTGCCTGGTGTCTTGCTTTGTCAAGCATTATCTTAAAAATTCTTGCTGTTGGATGTATATCCACTGAGTCCTTTTTGAGGGTATCATAAGGAAGTCTTGGATTCCAACCTTTTTCTAGCATTGCTGGTGTTTTGCCAATATAAGAATGGATTGATGTTTTATATGCCAGTTCAAGAGCTGGTATTAGTGTACACGAATAATGGGTAAAACCAACAGAATCTTTGAATTCTAGCCCATAAGCACCGAATCTGCTGATCATGTCCCCCAATTTCTGTATCATTCTTTCTGCTAAACCATCAGTTTGAGGATGGTAAGCTGTTGAGAATGATAATTTTGCCCCAAACAAGCTATGGAGATTTGTACATAAGGCTGAAGTGAATTTTGGGTCCCTATCACTTATAATAATCCTTCACTTATAATAATCTGGAATAAGCCTGTATGGCTAAAGACCTTATTCCATATCATTATGGATATGTCCATAGCTGTGGCATCTTTGTGACATGGTAAGAACATGGGAGTTTTGCTATACCTGTCAAATAATACTAGGGATGCATTATTGCTTTTGTCTCCTCCTGGAGGTAATGCTGTTACCCAATCCATATGAACTATTTCCCAAGGGGATTTTGGTTCTTTGATTTGGATCATAATTCCAAATTTCTTTCCTGTGGCTCTGTTGGCTTTTTGACATCTGTCACAGGTTTGGCAGTATTCTGCAACATCTTTCTTCCAATTTGGTCACCAAGAGCAAGTTTTCACCCTTGCTAGTGATCTGTCTTCTGAAAGATGTCCAGCTGCAACACTATACTGACAATAATGTAAAATAGTGCTTATCAGGGTTCTATCGTCTAAGGCCATATAACATGTATGTTTTTGTTCTATGGTCAAGGATTCCATAAAGGAGGTGGAATCTTCCTTCATCATATGCCTTTTTCCATGTTTCATCTAATTTTGATGAAGGTGATGGATCTTTGCGGTCTTTCATTAGAAGTTGGTCTAAGATATGGCAATTCTTGTCTATCTTATAGCTTTCTTTAACTTGGTTAAAGAATTCTGTGCCAATGTCTGTAACACATATTCCTTCTATATGGCGCTCTTCCTGTGGTACCCATGCTGGATTGTCAGGGGTATTTGCTAGAGCCCATCTGCTAAGACCATCTGCATTTTTACAAATATTGCCTGATTTATGAACAATAGTCAGATTTCCTCTGTATTCTTGGATAGCAAGTTGCCATCTCAGCATATGTCTATTTGGAGTTTTGATATTTAATAGAGATTTTAAAGCATTACAGTCTGTAATCACATCAAATACTGTTCCATCCAAGTAATAATGTAATTTTTTAAAGCCCACACTAAGAAGAGGCATTCCATTTGGCTTGCTCTATATCGTGCTTCTGTTGGCTTTATTTGTCTTGAACTAAAACAAATTGGTCCTTCCACTGGTTTATCATTGATAATTTGTGTCTGGTGTAGTGCAGCACCTAGTCCTTCTCCACAAGCATCAGTGTAAAGTTTGAATGGTAGTTTCCAATCTGTCATTAGAAGAAATGGGGCTTTTGTTAGAAAATTTTTCAATTCTTCATATGCCTTGACGCTTTCTGCTGTCATTTCATAGACTGTTTGTTGGTCACATAGCTTATACAAGGATTTGGCAATTTTTGCAAAGTCCTTTATATGCTGTCTATAGTAACCAGCAAATCCTAGAAATGATTGCATTTCCCTTTTGGTTTGTGGCATTGGTTTAAGTAGTACTGCTGCTACTTTAGTCTTGTCTATGCCTAGACTAAGTCGAGATACAACATGTCCTAGTGCTTTCAGTTCACTGAATGCAAAATGACACTTTTTCAAGGAAATTATCATATTTACTTGAACTATCTTTTGTAGTACCCTTTCTAGTCTTGTAAGGTGGTTTTCCCAAGTTTCTGAGCAAACTATGATATCATCAATATAGATAATTAACCAGCCTTCTGATAGTTCTGTCGGAAATATAAGTGATCATTGCGGAAATGAAGAGTATTGAAAACTTGGACACATGGGTAGATGAATTCCCGGTGCCTATTAACAACAGTTTTTCATAAGACTTTCGTGATAATCATGAAGTCTGTTTAACATGGGTCAATAGAGAAACTAACTTATTTCATGTACATAATTATCACTCATTCACCTGTTATCTTCTTTCTTTATTCACTATAAATATAGAGCTTGTTGCCCATTTCAATTAAGTAACGAAAAGAGATTTATTTCTTTGATTATTAGAACTAAACACTTTATTGTTTTTTTATTGATTCTATATACTATTAAATTCCTTGTTCTGGAGGAGCGAAGATTTTTTATTAATACTTTGAAAGAATTATTTGTTAAACTTTCAAATAAAATATTTTCGAAGAATTAGTATTATTAACTACTGACTTTAGTTATTACTCATAGCAATTATAAGACATATTAAAAACTTCTCATTGCATGGTAGCGAGAGTTAGTTACTTAATTGTCTAAAAAGTAATAAATTAAAGTCAGAGTTAAAATACAAATTTTTGTAGGGAAAATGGCTGAAATACCTATCAACATTGAATATTCCTCATATGAGGAAGAATTAATCAAAACAAAAGTAATTAAACTCACACAAACCAACTGGGTTCAATTGAGCGGTCAAGTTGAAAACTGTTTCATTAGTAAAGACATGGACAACTTGTTTTCTGCACCAACCGAAGAAGTTAAAAAAACTAACAGATTTCGAAAGAAAAATAGTTGTGCCATTGCACTGCTATGGTCAAGTATTTCTCCCAAATTTGAAGGCATTCTGTTAAATAATAAGACTTCATTTCTTCAATGTTGGGATGCACTTGGTAGTGCTTGCGGAAAGAACTCTATTATTAAACTAAGTCGTACTCTTCAAAAATTAATTAATCTTCGCTATGAACCAGGTTCTTCACTGGAAAATCATATAAACGAATATCACAAACTACATGCACATTATCAGTCTCTAACAGCTGGTAAGACCAGCAGTATGCAACTCACCAACGATATGGCAGCTATTTTTTTCTTACATAGTTTAGATAATGATAAAGAACTAAGTGGTTTGTGTCAAACAATGTATGATTTAAAACCTTTTGAATTGAATACTATAACAGATAGAGTAGCTGACGAGCACTCTCGTAGGCAAAATGACACATCTTTAATCCTGTTAGCAGACAAAAATAAACAAAAGGAACCTTTGAAGCAAACAAACCAACAGGAAAATTCAATGTCTGGACAAAGACGAAATACTAATAAATCAAAGAAAAAGGGTTTTTCGAACAAAAAATCTAGTAATCCTCCTCATTCCACTGAATCTGATCCTAATAAAAGACTGGAAAATCTAGAAAAATTAAGGAACAAGTTACAATCAACACTCAAGATTTCGTCAGTTAATGTTACTGATACTCCTAACAGTAATGACCCTCTAGCATCAGACTCAGATGAATTTATGCTTGATTGTTGTCATTCATTGGCTAAACCGACACAAAACAGCAACATCATTTATCTAGACTCAGGCGCTGGAAGAACAGTTGTTAAGGATTTATCACTACTACAAAATCCAGTTAGAGTAAATAAACAGACCAATACTTTTTCTATACCAGTAACAGTTCAGTATGAAGGTACATTAATATTCAAAGGAAAACATATACACCCTGTGTACTATGTACCTGACGGGCCAGTTATTCTTCTATCAGTATTGCAACTATGCGATCATGGTTTAAAAATTTCAACTAAATCAAATATGATGCTTGTTAAGAAACACAATAAGATAGTAGCAATTTTCTATCGTGAAGGAAAACTCTTTGCTATGAAAATTCCCACACCTACGCTATATTCAATTACAATCAATAATCCGGATTGGCACATTACATTAGGACATCCGAATGATAATTATCTGAAAAGAATGATCAAATCTGGTATTATTACTGGAAATGACACTAAGTCATCAGAGTTTGAAGTATGCAAAGTAGCAAAAATAAAGAATCGTCCTCATTATACTCAATTACCTCAAAGTAAATCACCTTTCTTTAAATTACATATGGACACTCTTCAAATATCACCAGAAAATCAAAAGGGGCATCGTTACATTCTAGTTTTGGTCGATGATTACAGTAGATACAACAAAATATACTGTCTAACTCATAAACATCAAGCTGAAGTTTATATAGAATCATAAATAAACGAAATAAGGAGTAAGTTGAATATTATACCAGCCTTTTTGCATACCGACCGTGGTGGGGAATTTAGTTCCAAAAACTTTGTAGAGAAACTAAAAGGGAGAGGAATATGTTTTGAACAAGGACCTCCAAACTCACCTCAAACAAATGGGGTATCAGAAGGAGTCAATCAATCTTTATTATCCAAAATGAGATGTATCATAGGTCAATCGAACGTTCCAACTTACCTATGGGATGAAGCAGCTAAACATGCATCATTTCTTCTGAACCAACTACCTCACAAATATCTGAATTTCATATCACCGTTGATAAACTGGATGAATCCAATAGCAGAATTGAACCAAGAATAGATGTCAACAAAATATTACCTTTTGGTATTAAATTAATTGTTAAAACCAATACCACATCAAGAAAAGTTGAGATGCCAGGAAGAACAATGAAAGCACTTACCTTTGAACAATATTCAGATGTTCTAAGGGTACTGGATCCCCAGACTGGAAAAATTAAAATCACACAAGACTATGCTGTATCATCAAATCCAATAAGTCCAGTGCTCCAACAAGCTGAAAATACATTACCACAAGACTCGGCGACAAAAATATTATTGAAGTTGCCAAGCCTCAATAAGACATCAAAACATACATTACCTGTAAAATAAAGTCTTGTTGAGAACCAAAACCCCCTCCCAGTATCACTAAGTTCAGGCAAGAGTCAGAGAGTACCAATTAACAAACACTATGACTATGTTCCTTTTTATGAAAAAACTGATAAAAATATCTCTAGTAGCATCATTCCAGATAACATTATTGAAGGGAAGAGAGCTAAAAAATTACCTGATTGATTAATGTTAACTGATACTGTTCCATACACTCAGGCCATCACCAGCGTCTCAGAGAAAGACAAATGGAAGGAGGCTATGGATAATGAATTTAATTCTCTAATTAATCACAACACAGGAGAATTAGTGCCATATCCAAAAAATAATGAGAAAGTCATAGGAGGAATGTGGTGTCTTACCAGAAAAAGGAACGAATTTGGCGAAGTATATTGTTACAAGGCTCGATAGGTGGTTTTCGGCAATCATCAAGAGCATTTACTTCACTATTTTGACACTTTGGCATGTGTGGGAAGGAATGAAACATTCAAAACAATGCTCTCATTAATAATCAATTTAAATTTAATTGCTTACCAGTTTGACATAGAAGCCGCATTTTTGCATGGTGACATGGATACAATCATACACCTTAAGCAAGTTAAAGGTTTCGAGCAAGCAAGTAAGGAAAATTGGGTATGGCGGTTAAACAGATCACTATACGGAACTAAACAAGCCCCACGAATGTGGAAAGAAAAACTCACCAAATATTTGGCAGACTTAGATCTATTTAGCTCAAAATCAAACAAATCATTATTCATAACTAAAGATTACTCACTAATGCTACATATCCAGGTAGATGATGGTTTTTTGATCGGAAAGTCGGATAAAACTATTACTAAATTATTAGAAAGCTTAAACTCCAAACTGAAGCTTAAATTCAAAAAACAACCAAATCAACATTTACGATATACCTTAACATGGAAAAAAAAAGGAAATTTTGATTAATCAATCTGATCTAATAACCAAACTTTTGAACGAACATGATAAGATAAATTGTGAGGCTGTCAAAAATCCTTGTAATGGCAATTTTCTTCAAGAAATAGATGATAATTCAGATATCGTTAATCTCACCAAATATCAGCAAGCTATTGGCTCTTTAAACTATTTAGCACAACACACCAGACCTGACATAATGTTTACTGTGAATCAACTTTCATGTTTCAGTACCAATCCAACTACAAAACATTGGAAAGCAGTGAAGAATTTATTAAGGTATCTCAAAGGTACACTAGGATTTAATCTAAGCTACAAAAAATCTCAATCATCTTTGTGTATTAGTAAACTTATGGGATGGGCAGATGCGGACTACGCAAATGCAAGAGACAACCGTAAATTGATTTCAGGATAAGTTATTCAAGTTTATGAGAATCCAGTATGTTGGCTAAGTAAAGGGAATCAGCAGTAGCGCAATCTACTACAGAAGCTGAGTATATATCTATGAACGTATGCGCTAAAAAATTTGATGGTTAAGTTTTGTGTTAAGAGATTTAGAACAAAGAATTGAAAAACCAACACTATTTAACGACAACTCAGGTGCTGTTATCATATCAAAACAAGCATCATTAAACACAAATACCAAACATATTGAATTACGTTATCAATATCTTAGGGATTGCGTTTTAAAAAAGTTATTGAACATAATTCAAGTTTCAACAACACAAATGATTGGTGATGTACTGACCAAACCACTGGGAGTACAAAAGTTAAATGAAGTTTACTCACAACTTCACCTTGATGATCCTGGAGGAGTGTCGGAAATATAAGTGATCATTGCGGAAATGAAGAGTATCAAAAACCTGGACACATGGGTAGATGAATTCCCGGTGCCTATTAACAACATTTTTTCATAAGACTTTCATGATAATCATGAAGCCTGTTTAACATGGGGCAATAGAGAAACTAACTTATTTCATGTACATAATTATCACTCATTCACCTGTTATCTTCTTTCTTTATTCACTATAAATATATGGCTTGTTGCCCATTTCAATTAAGTAACGAAAAGAGATTTATTTCTTTGATTATTAGAACTAAACACTTTATTGTTTTTTTTATTGATTCTATATACTATTAAATTCCTTGTTCTGGAGGAGCGAAGATTTTTTATTAATACTTTGAAAGAATTATTTGTTAAACTTCCAAATAAAATATTTTCAAAGAATTAGTATTATTAACTACTGACTTTAGTTATTACTCATAGCAATTATAAGACATATTAAAAACTTCTCATTGCAAGTTTTTCAGGAAATATGGTATTCATCATCCTTTGATAATGGGAAGGTGCAGTTTTTATGCCAAATGCCATTCTTAAGTATTCAAAAATCCCACAGTGGACTATTATCCTCAGTAGTTTCTTGGCATTATCTGTTAAGACATTTTGATGAAAACCCTTTAAAGCATCCATTTCTGTAATGAACTTAGCTTGTGACAATTGTCTCAATGTCTCATGGATTCTGGGTATTGGATATTGTTCTGGATTGGTAGAGGTGTTCAGGGCTCTGAAGTCTCCTCGCATCCTTGATTTTCCATTATGCAAAGTTATAATGACAGGTGTAGTGACCTCTACCTGTTCATTATGTCCTACTTTTCTTAATACTCCAAGGTCCATTAATTCTTTAATGTGTGCTTCTAACTCTTCTCTAGCCCTTGGACTAGCTGGGTAAGCAGGTCTCCTTAGTAAGGGTGGGTAAGGCTTTTCCACATTAAGATTCATGCCCAATTATGGAATCTAGTGGCTCCTTGTCAGTTTCAAAGGCATTTTTGTACCTAAATAAGAGGTCAATCAATTTTTCTTTTAATTTCTCTGTTAATTCTTGATTAAATTCTGCCTCTTTGAGTTGTTAAGATATAAAAAGGTCCTTTTCTGGACTTTTCTCTTCATTCTTAATAATTGTGATTTGTTTTTTGTTATTTAAGAAGCCAAACGTTTGTCTTTTGTTGTTTCCTATGATAAAATATCTATCTTTTTGGTTAGAGATATCTATACCATAAATTGATAAGTAGTCATTTCCAAGTATGAAGTGATTACTAGTACAGTTGTCCATTACTACAAACTCTACTTTAATTCTGACACATTGTGAGGGGTGAGGAAAAATTGGTGTTAAATCAATCATTCAAATGGGCTTCATGCTCTCACTTGCACTACTAAATTTGACACCTTGTATTGGCATAAGTTTTTCTTGCCAGTATGGGACAATGGTTTTTAAATAACTTTTACCAACACAGGTGCAAGCTGCTCCTTTATCCAAGTTTTCTTTTCCTTCTTGGTTATCAACCATAACAAGACTTATACTTGATTTTCCAGCTGTATATCCCAGCCCTTTTGCAGGTTTGGTTCTGTACATTTTGGCAGCTTGTATATTTTCAGGTTTTTGTCAGATGTTCCAACTTGTGGTAAGTTTGAGTTAACATCTAGTACTTCATAAATTATATCAATATTTTATTAATTTGTTCATTAATTATATTAATTTCATCACTTTCAGAGTTTTCTGACTCTTCTGTTTCTTTTTCAGAGTCAGATTCCTTCTTCTTTGTCATTGTGGTTTTCTGTGTCCACAATTTCATTAATATTTGCCTTTTTGAGGCAATCATTGGCTAAGTGTCCAATACCTCCACATTTATGACATTTTCTTTGCTCATTATTGTTGGATGTATTGGGCTTGAAAGCTTCTTTTGATTTATCTTTTTTGATAAATGGCTTATTTGGACTTTTAATGTCCAATTTCTTCCAACTTCTGCCAATTCTTTTCTTTTCACTATGTCTTCTAGTGCATTGATATAATCTTCTGTGGGGAATGGTCATACAACTGCTTCTTAGGGCATGTTCTAGCTCTCCTCCACATTTATTAAGTATTTTCATGTGCACCATTTTTTGTGACATTTCTGGGTACAATGCATTGAGTCTTTCAACTTTTTGTAAGACCCAAGTTAAAGGTTTGTCTTTGTTTGGGTCAACGAAAGAACTTTCAAATGCATTTTCTATCTTGTATCTCCAGACATCATTAGCCCACTTGGTGATTATTTCTTGTTTCCACCAAGACAAGGTATTTTTACCATTTGTTTGCCTTATGCCATAATACCATCTTTTTGCAGATTTTTCAAACAATGAATGTACTCTTGCAGTGATTAATTCATCTGGTATGGCATAATCTTCTTGTAGCATGCCAATTATTTTGATAATTCGCATGTGGTCATATTCACCTTCTCCTGTGAATGTTGGCCATTCTTTTAATTGAGGTGCTTCCTTCATTAAGACTTGGTTATTGTGGTGGTGACTTAAGTGTGTTATGAATGGATTTGTTAATTCTTCTTTTGGCTTAACAGGGCTTCTTATGTGAGAAAATGGGGTTGATAACTTTGGCAGGCATATTTGAGTTAGCCTCATTAATTTTATCCATTTTTTCAGTAATAAGCCTTATTTCACTTTGAATGTAATCTTTCAGATGCAATCTTTCTTCATCAATTTTTTGTACCTGGTCCAAAAGTAATTTTTGGTGTGATGAATTCTTTTCTTCAAATATCTCTACAGAAATGCTCACTTTGTTTAATTTTTCTGTAAGATTATCAATACTCACATCATCATTGATTGTCAAAGTTTTTTCTTTGATATCACTTATGTATTTGTAAAACTCTTGTTGTCCTTGTATTAATTTCTGAGTATTATCAATTAATACTTTTGGTTTATTATTTTCAATCATGAATTTTATTTTATCAATCTCTTTTTTATTTTGTACAACAAGCTTTGTTAAAGATGATAAGCTATTATTTATTTCTTGGAAAGATACTAAACTATTTTTAATGTTTTTAAGAGGTAAAATACTATTTTTAAGCTCTGTTCAAGTATTCACAACATCAGGAGACAACGTTATTTTTTTGGGAAATGAGGTTGTCTCATTCTTTGCTCCTCTTTGTCTTTGAATTCCCTCAAGGTTCTGGCCAAGTTGTTTACATTGTCCATGCAATCCTGTAGCTTGGGGAATATGGTTTTCTCCAATTCATTTTCTTGTTCTTCTTCCCTTCTTGGGGAAGTGGGTTCTCTTGGGGCTTGCTGGTGGAAGCTACTGGGGCTTCTTGCTTGGTTTCCTCCTTCTTTTTGGAATGGTACTCCTTGATCTTTTTGATTTGAGTTTTGTATGATAGTGGATTCCATCCATTGGAGTATCTCACTATTTCCTCCTCTTTGAGGAGCTTTTTCAGGATGTTCCAGGAGTTCATCACTCCTTGGTGTATTTGGGGCAACATTTCCCAATCCTTGTCTTTATACACTGTGTAGTACTGTTTGTACTGGCTCATGTAAATTTCTATTTGAGCCCTCTGAATGTGATTTGTACCTGTTTGCCTCACTCATACTTAGTTTCAATTCTGGTTCAGATATCAGGGGAATTTCTGGGACTTGGCTTTGGGATAAGGCACTTCATTGTGTGGATTTTGTTCCACTGGGGATATTTCCCTTCCTTTTCCCTTTTGAGGAATCAATTCTACCTCTGAGTCCAGCTCCATCTGATTGGATGGAGTATTTGGAGCCTCTTTTGATAGTCATATTTTAAGAAAAATATAAAATAAGAGCATGTTAGAACAGGAATTCTTCTTATGGCAATTTATAAATGTGGTACTCACTTTCAGAGTCCTGAATAGTGGGTCCTGGAAAATCCAATTTCTTGGCTAATTAATGAAATGAAATTAAAATGACTAAAACAACTTTTTTATTGGTTTTTATTATTTTTTATTATTTTTTGTGTTTTTATTTTTAAAGAATAAAATAAAAATGAATATGATTCTTTTTAAACTTAATTTATAATATAACATTATTTTTACTTTATAAAATATCTTTTTTAATCACTAGAGTCACTCAAAGAAAATTCTTGCAAGTGTAAGGATGTGAAAAACCATGTGTAAGACAGTACAATTGCTTTCCAAATGCCTCAATAGTATTTAAAATCAATAAATATAAAGTTTTTATATAATTTTATGATTATAATTATAATTTATTATTGGATAAACCCAATTAGAATCTTTTTAAAAGTCTTTTAGAGTAAATCTCACAGCCAGGCCCCCAAATGTAACGTTTGACTATGAAACAATAAGTAAAAATTACTAATATTTTACTTATTTTACTATGAATGTCCCTATAAATGAAATAAATAAGATAAAAATAATTATAATAATAAAGAACTATTATAATTATGGCGTAAAATAATTATATTATTAAATAAAAATAATAATATAATTTATATTCTAAGAAAATGATATATATAAAATAAATATATTAATATGAGATGATCAATATATTGAAAAGCACTTTATTATTGTTACCAACAAATAATAAAGGCGTAAAAATTTGTTTTTTATTAATAAAAAACAATTAATAACAATAATAGTAGCAATATTAAAGTTATAAATTAATATAAATACTATTTATATCAATAATATAATTATTAAAAGTAATAATAGAGAAAAATTATTATAATAAGAGAAATAATCCCCTTTTAATGCTTAATATAATAATTTTGAATAATTTCACGCCTATAAAGGTAAATACAACTTATTTAAATTGTAGTTACAATATATCTTAAGAGAAATTACAAATTTTCTTGGTTTTACTTGGAATTGAGGTTTTTAAGAGAAATTTAAACAAAGCAATTAAGCAATTGCAATAATCATGTCAAAGATGAAGATTACTATAAGATTATCTTTGGTCTTTAATAATATAAAAGTTTTATATATAAATAATAAAGAAATTACATTTTTATTTAATGAGTTAATGTTTTGTTAACTTCCTTCCCCCTAGAGTCCAACAGGCTTCTAGTAGACGTGCACCAATCATATCCACTGGAATCAATCAATATTTTAAGGTTTGGTGATGATTACATCCTGATCAAACCCTCTTAGCTCAATATTACAGCATTATTTAGAGTTATCACTATAACTCTAGGTTTTGATGACGTCAAGGCTTGGAAGAACCCCTAATTTCGTGTATTTTGTTAGTTTTAATCATAAACTAACAGTATTCACCAATTTTATCACTCATATGACTGTTAAACTTAATTTAAGGTTACAGTGAGTGATCATAAATGATAAAATTAATCTCAAGCTTTGATCCTTAATAGCTTTTAAGTTTTAAATGCTACAGCAATGAAGAGAGTGAATTCTAACAGCTTGGCATAACCGTAATATGCTGCCAAGAGAATTTCATTATATCATCAAAACTCTATTTTTGATGATTTTTCTTGTAACTCATAATTTCTGTCCAAATTTAATATTTTAAAATTCAACCCATGTTTCAA
This sequence comes from Austropuccinia psidii, assembly GCA_023105745.1. Taxonomy (NCBI): domain Eukaryota; kingdom Fungi; phylum Basidiomycota; class Pucciniomycetes; order Pucciniales; family Sphaerophragmiaceae; genus Austropuccinia; species Austropuccinia psidii. The sequence continues at coordinate 6,670,043 of JALGQZ010000001.1, forward strand.
GGGGTTATACCTTGAATATTACAATAAAAAATACATCATTCTTCACGAATCAACTAGTAGACTCCAACTGTTTATTTTTTTTAAGTTTGGACCACTTTCACAACAAAGTGGTCAACAGCTCTATTGATTTTAATCAATAATCCCTTTGAGGTTTTAACCCCTTTTATAACTTGAGAAATAAAGTTAATTTCTGTATTCCTACGGTAATTACGTGATGGCTTTCTTTTTGGTTAATCACTCTATCATGAATATTTCAAAAGATATTAGCTAAAATCCTTGAATATATGCATTGACCAAAAAAGTGCATATATTCAGCTTAACTCCTTAAGTATTGACTTTGCAGATTATCTTATTAATTGTTTTAGGTGTGGGGTTTTATGGGGGATCCAATGCTACCATTTATTTCACATTCTTTTTGATTGGTATTTGAAATGATTCAAGATTTATGTTTTTGATAAGGTCATATTATTTATATCTCATTAAATATTGACAGTACAAATAGGACATAAAAATGGTATATGTGTATTTTACCATGGGGAATCCAATGATATAATTTATTCCACATTTTTATTCATTGGTTTTAAAGTTGAATCAGCTTTTATGCCAATTTATGGCATTTTTGTAGCTTTAAGGTAATTATTTTTAATGTATAATTGTTTTAAATATTTCTTGTGACCTTTTTGGGTATGTGGTCATATCTCAAAGGTTCATAAATTGTGCCCATTCAACATTCACCTCCTGCAAGAAAGACCAGATTTCAAGCTGTTCTCACTGCAACTTCAACAGCTCTTCTTGATGGCACCCCAGCAGTTCCTCAACTGAGGGCCCAAGTAGACAGAGTACCCCTCATGGAAGAAAGGAAGGGGGCCAAGAAGATCAAAATCTGTCGAAGGAGTTGTTGGCAGACTTCTAGGACTCTCAAGGTCCACTTTCAAAGGTCCTGGTGAAGATGGTGAAGCGGAGGAGGAGAATTATGTGGAAGAGGAAGAGTCAGATGGTATTGAAGGTGTTTCTGCTCCTATGGGGGAAGCCCAAGGTATTGGAGGTCCAACTCTATTCCAGTTTAATCAGCCTGTCTCTCATCAGTCTTAACCATCATTATTTGCCATCATGCAACCGATGACTCAAATTAGGGCCAATATTCAAGCAGCTTCCTCTTCTGTTCCATCAAGACCACCAGCCTTCAAGACTCCATCTATGAAAGCGCCAGAATGCTTTGATGGGACTCAGCCCTTCAACATTAGAAGCTTCATTCAGTCTGGCCAATTAATTTTTCATAATGATCTGGAAAGGTCCTCTCAAAACATAAAGAAGGTCCTTTATTCCACCTCATTTCTCATTGGAAGGGCTGCAAAATGGATTGAGCCTTATCTTTCCAATATCAACAATCAAGATCCATATTACCTTCTCAATTCATGGAAAATTTTTAAATCTCAACTCTTTACTTTATTTGGGGACCCAAATGAAGTCAGAAAAGCTGAAGCAAATTTGGATTCCTTGATGATGAAAGAAGGTGGGCATGTTTCATTATACATTGCTTATTTCAGAAGTTTGGTCTCAAGAAGTGGCGATTGGTGTGAAGGTGCTCTCAGAAGTCAGTTCAGGAAGGGATTGCCATCCAGTATTTTGGAGCAGCTGGCCTCCCATACTTCAAGGCTTACTGGATATTACCTTGGAGATTGATACAAGGTAACATGAGAGGCAAAAAGAGAAGATTAATCATAAAGAGAAGAAGCCTGAAGCCTCAAAGTCAAATTCTTCCCATCCCCAAAATTCTTCAAGTTCCAGTCAAAATAAGAAGAAGAATTTTCAGAAGAGGAACAAGCCCCATTCTTCTTTATTGAATAAAGCTTTCAAGCTGATGAATTCTGAAAAAGAAAGAAGAAGAAAGGAGGGTCTATGTACCTATTGTGGTGGGAACCATAGTCTTGAGTCATGTCTCAAAAGGCCTCAAAACAAGCTTACCCAACCGTCAGGCCAATTTTTCAGCCAGGGAAAAGCCTGAGTGAAGATCATGTTGTGTTCAATGGTCTTCACTGTTTTCCATCCAGAGCAAGATTGTGAATTCTGAACACGGATGTCAAGAATTGTCTTAAATTATTTCTTTTTTTCTTCTCTTTCTGATGTTTTTTACAGTATTCTCATTGATTGCGGTGCTACTGTCACAGGGGCTCTCAGACAGAAAACAAGAGTGGCCTGGCACTCAGCAATCAGGGAACTCACTTGGAAGGCTCAAAAAGAATAAATTCCTCTTAGAAATATGCAGGTACAAAAATGAGATGCAATAAGAGGAAAGGGAAGCAAAATGGCCAAAGAGCCAACCAAGTAAGTCCTTAATCACTGTTTCAACCTGCCAAAATGAACAATGGAATTAGTAAGGATATGACCACCAAATATCCATTGACAGGTGAAGAAAGAAAAAGAGACAAGGTGCTAAATGACTGACTTGATAATATCAGTACTCACTTAACAAAATTGATAAGATAAATAAAGACAAAATAAAATCAAAATATATTAATTAACTGGGGAAAACCCCCCAGGGTGGAAAGGGTAGCCAGTATATGTGAAAATTTGGGAGCTTGAGTTCTTCAGGCTGAAAGCTGATCTGTATTGATCCTTGAGGCTGTATTTCTTGTTTTGGGGAGTGATACAGCTGGCTAATATTTAACTTGAAATGGGTTGAAGGAATTTTCCATACTTGAAAATGAAATACAGTTCTTGATGGATCCATACTGTATTGAAATGAAGGTGGTTGCCAAGATGGAGTGAGTGAAGCTTTGACACTTGACAAATGAATGAATGAATGAATGAACTTCCTCTTTAATCCCTTGAGAATTGTTGAACAGTATTGCCTTGGAGGAATACTGTGAATGATATTTTCCAATGATGTCTTGATGTCGTGATTGGTCTTTGACACTGAAACACTTGCTCTTGAGCCTTGATGAGACCTCTGAATGATTGGCTGCCCTGCTGACATGATGATATGTGGTAATATTGAAATGACCATTTGATATTGCCATCATTGAATTGCTGTTGAAAAATGATGCATAATGATATATAAAATCATTTATGGCATATTGGTTCATTGGAAAGAAGATTATGTCCAAAGGTCTTGAGATGAAAAGACAGAGGGGAAAAAGATGGAGGTGATGGCTACAGAGCTTGGAAAGGTGTTTCTGGATCCTTTGGGGATTTTGGCCACTTTTGGGTTTTGAGCCAAAAACTGGCTGAAAGGGCGGGAAAGTGTCTTTTGGACACTTTGCGTCAAAGTGCACAAAATTGTGCAAATGGGCAAAGTGCGCAAAAATCCACAAAATGCGCATTATGAGCCCAAAAGGCCAAAACAGCCATTTGGGATATTTCCCCTGGTTTTGAGGGAAATTAGCAGAAATACACCATTGGGCATAAATTGCCGCTATGGCTTCTGGATTGTGGTGAAGGACCATGAAGGCCTGTCACAGGGGCTCTTGGACAGAAATACAAGAGTGGCCTGGCACTCAGCAATCAGGGAACTCACTTGGAAGACTCCAAAGAATAAAGAAATAAAAATAAAGAATAAATTCCTCTAAAAGATATGCAGGTACAAGATGAGATGCAAAGGAGGAAAGGGAAGCCAAATGGCCAAAGAGCCAACCAAGTAAGTCCTTAATCACTGTTTCAACCTGCCAAGAATGAATAATGGAATTAGTAAGGATATGACCACCAAATATCCATTGACAGGCGAAGAAAGAGAAAGAGAAAAGTGCTAAATGACTGACTTAATAATATCAGTATTTGCTTCACTAAAAATGAAAAGAAAATAAAGATAAGATAAAATCAAAATATATTAATTAACTGGGGAAAAACCCCCCAGGGTGGAAAGGGTAGCCGGTATATGTGAAAAGTTGGGAGCTTGAGTTCTTCAGGCTGAAAACTGATCTGTATTGATCCTTGAGGCTGTATTGATTGTTTTGGGAATTGATACAGCTGGCTAATATTGAAATTGAATTGGGTTGAATGAATTTCCCATGATTGAAATTGAAATACAGGTCTTGATGGATCCAGACTGTATTGAAATGAATATGGTTGCCAAGATGGATTGAGTGGAGCTTTGACACTTGACAACTTCTTTTTGGCACTGCCTCTTGAATACACTTGAGAATGAATTGAAAGTATTCCCTTGGAATGAATACTTGGAGTGAGAATAACCAATGACTGCTTGATGGCGTCATTGGTCTTTGACGCTGAAACACTTGCTCTTGAGCCTTGATGATTCCTCTGAATGATTGGGTGCCTTGATGACGTGATGAGATGTTGGAATGTTGAAATGAACATTTGATATTGCCACCATTGAATTGCTGTTGAAAAATGATGCACAATGATATATAACATCATTTATGGCATATTGGTTGATTGGCAAGAAGATTACGTCCAAAGGTCTTGAGATGGAAAGGCAGAGGGAAAAGGATGGATGTAATGACTTCAGAGCTTGGAATGGTGTTTCTGGGCCTTTTGGGGTTTTTGGCCATTTTTGGGTCCTGAGCCAAAACTGGCCCAAAAGGCGGGAAAGTGTCTTTTGGACACTTTGCGTCAAAGTGCGCAAAAATGCGCAAATGCGCAAAGTGCGCAAAAATGCGCAAAATGCGCAAAAGTGCGCAAATATGCGCAAATGCGCAAAGTGCGCAAAAAGTGCGCAAATGCGCAAAAGTGCGCAAAATGCGCAAAAAGTGCGCAAATGCGCAAAAGTGCGCAAAATGCGCAAAAATGCGCAAATGCGCAAAAATGCGCAAATGCGCATTATGAGCCCAAATGGCCAAAAACAGCCATTTGGGCCATTTCCCCTGGTTTTGAGGGAAATGACCAGAAATACCCATTTGGGCATAAATTGCCGCTATGGGTGCTGGATAGAGGTGAAGGGCCATTAAGGCCCCAAAACACAAATGGCCATAAATGGTCCATAAGATAATGACGTGGCCATATTGGCCACTGGTGATGGATATGGCCAATTGGCCATAAAGGAACCGTGGCTTGATATGCCATATGGGGATCCAAGGAGGTGAATTGCCATGGTTGTGACAAGGCCCCAAAAGACAAATTGTCCATAAGATAATGACGTGGCCATATTGGCCACTGGTGATGGATATGGCCAACTGGCCATGAAAGGACTGTGGCTTGATATGCCATATGGAGATCCAAGGAGGTGAAGTGCCACGGTTGTGACAGTACCCCCCACCTTGAAATGGTGAGCTCCTGAGCACCAATACAAGGTGAAGCCTGTTGAGGCTATTGGAAAGGTTTGACAGTGGGATAGAGGAAAGTTCTTTTAAGAGGGAAATAAAATAATAACTGATATTAAAAATTGTCATATGACGCAGGACTTGCTTGATCTTCTTTTGAGATTGGCTTCATGATTGATGATATTGTAATGAATGAATATTCTTTGAGAAGCATTTTTGATATGATAAAATGAAAATAAAAATAAAATTTAATATAAAGAATGAAAATGAAAATAAAAGAAAGAGAAAAGAGAAAAGAAAAATGAATTGAATCTTGCAGAGGTTCCAATCTTCATCACGGAGGTTGATAACTGATTTTGAAATTGGCCAAGGACCTGGAAAGAGAAATTTGACGCCAGGTGCTCACAAAGTGGCCAAGGTGATGTTTTGACAAGATTGTAGACCCCTCAGGGAAGTGTAGACCAGGAGAGGAACTTACGTTTGGTAGTTACCACTCCCGCCAGTGCCGTAAAAATAAAAACAAAAAATATTAAAGGAATGAATTTGAATTTTGAATTATTGGAAATGATTTTAAAAGTGAATGGCCCATTGTCCCAAGTGAAAATAGCCATAAGATTGGAAATGAAGTTGAAAGCCATGCCAAAGATCTGTTTCCAAAAATGCAAAGTGCTCACAGAGTGGCCAAGGTGATGCTTACAACAAAAAAAAGAGTAGAATACCCCTAAAGGTGCATACCAGGAGTGGGACTTACTTTTGGTAATTCCTCTCCCCACCAAGCACCATAATGAATCAAGAGTTTGAAGAATTGGGCCAAGATTGTCAGGATAACTTGATTGAAAGCCTTTGAGAAGTTCAGGACAATTCTCGAGGTTTTTGGTTGGTTCCCAAGTGGATCTTTTTGGGTCTTGACTGAAACATTTCCATTCCACCACTACCAACATTTTCCTCTCTTAAGCTTTGAGTCCAGCAGTTGACAGACTTCCCATTCCTCTCCTTCAATGATGATTGGAGGAGGAGGCACGTGATGCCTATTTGCAATTGTTGATGTCTTGACTTGTTCTTAGCATGAAATATGGAAGACTGGGTGGATGGAATTCCATTGAGATGGGGGCTTGAGGGGTTAGGAATGAGTGCTGACTTTCTTCAAGATTGGAAAAGGCCCCAACCATCTTTCAGACAGTTTTTTGGTGGGTCTAGTTGACTTGATGTTCTTGGAGGAAAGCCATACCATGTCACCAGGATTGAAAACAGGTGGAATTGCTCTACTTTTATCTTCATATTGCTTAAACTGGTTTATGGCAACTTCAAGTTCTCTCTTGACGTCTTGCGGTACTGATTGGAGTTTTGTTGATAACTTTCCAGCAGGATTATTTTGAGTAATGTGAACTGAGTCAAAATGTGGATCTCTTCCATAAAAAGTGAAAAATGGTGATTGTTTTGTTGAAGAGTGGTCAGAGTTATTGTAGGAAAATTCAGCCAGAGGGAGCCAGGTGTTCCAATCATCTTGATGATAACTGAAATACATCCAAAGGTACTGTTCCAGTATCTGATTTACCCTGTCTGTCTGTCCATCAGTTTCTGGATGGTAAGCAGTTCACAGATCTCGTAAAATCTTTACCTGCTGACAAAGATTGGTCCAAAAGGAAGAAACAAAAAGAGAACCTCTATCACTAACAATGCTTGAAGGAAGGCCATGCTTGGAGAAAATATTGATGATGAATAAATGGGACAAATCCAGTGAGGTTATTGAAGACAATGTTGGAATAAAAACTGCCATCTTTGAAAATCTGTCCAGTATGATAAGAATTGAGTCAAAACAATTGGACAGTGGCAATCAAGTGATGAAATACATTGAAAGACAAATCCAACGACCATTGGGTATTGGAAGAGGTTTGAGGAGTCCAAGCTTCTTGTGTTGAATCTTTTTGTTTCTTGAACACTGTTGACAGGATGAGACATAATCATTGATTAATTGAGTCATGCTGGACCAGTGGAAATCCCCCTTGACAAGTTTGATAGTCTTCTCTTGGAAAGGGTGTCCAGCTAGAGGAGAGTCATGCCTTTTTTGAAGTATGCTGAGTTGAATTGTGGGGTCATTTGGGACCACCACCCGATCTTTGAAAAGAAGAAGTTGGAAGGAGGAATCAAGAGAATAATCTTGGACGGATTCACCTTTACACAAATCTTGAAGGATACTTCTATATTGAGAATCTTGCCTTAATGCCTTCTGAATTGATACAATCAAATTTGAGAATGCTTCCACCTTGACTGCAAAGAATTTTGAGGCTTGAATTTCATCTTGCTTGATTTTTTTTTGATAATTCATTGGATTCTTGTTGATGAAATCTTCCCCCCTGTATGGGTAAACATCTTCCTGATGTGATAAAGCATCTGGAAGGGTAGCCAAGCGGCCAGGGCGGTAGGTGATTGAAAAATTGGAATTCAGAGAGAAATTCAGCCCAGCAGGCCTGACCCAGAGTGAGAATCTTTGAAGACATAAAATATTGAAGTGATGAATGATTGGTGAGAACTTCAAAAGAGGAAGAAAGAGAAAGGAGAAAAGCCCTCCAGTGCTTGAGAGCCCAGAATATGCCAAGGAGTTCCTTGTCATGAATCTCCTAATTGAGCTCAGCTGGCAGAATCTTGTGGCTCTCAAATGCAATGGGATGTTTTCCTGAGTCAGAAATCTCACTCAGTATAGCACCCAAGGCATAATCTGATGCATCAGTCTCTACAATGGTAGGTAGAGAAGGATCAAAGTGAGAAAGAATTGGAAAAATGGTTAATGCCTCTTTGAGTTGATGAAACTGTCTGAGAGCTTCCTCATTGAGGGGAAAACCAGAATCTTTCTTGAGGAAACTTGTGAGTAAACTAATCTTCTTTGAATAATTATTGATGAAACGGCGGTAAAAATTGGCAAAGCCAAGGAATGATTGGAGAGCCTTGAGGTTTCTTGGAGGTGGCTAATTGAGAATTTGCTGGACTTTTTCTTTGACCATCTTGAGGCCTTCAGAAGAAACAACATAACCCAAATACTCGACACTAGTAACATGAAACAGGCACTTGTAGGCCTTAGCAAAGATGTTATTGGCTCTGAGTCTTGAAAGAACAGTGGCCACATGAGTGACATGTTCTTCATTTTCGGAAAAGACCATAATGTCATCCAAATAAACCACAACATAAACATCAAGAAGATGATAAAAAATATCCTTGACAAGGTTTTGAAAGGAGGCAGGAGCATTGGTAAGCCCAAATGGCATAACCAAATACTCATACCTGCCATATTCAGTTCTAAAACATTTCAAGTGTTCATCACCTTCCTTGATTCTGGGAAGGTTATCTGCACCACACAAATCAATCTTGGAGAAGATAGAAGAACCATTGAAAACAGTAAGAAGCTGATTCATAGGAGGAACAGGAAACTTGTTGTTCCTAGTAACAGCATTGAGTTTGCGGTAATCAACACACAAACAGAGGCCACTATCTTTCTTTTTGACAAAGAAGACAGGTGCTCCTGTTGAAGAGGAGCTTGGCAGGATGAAACCTTTCTCTACATTCTCTGAAATGTAGGCCCTGAGAGTATCTGACTCTTGGTTTGATAAAGAGTAGGTAACCCCAACTGGAGGTAGAGACCCCTCCAGCTCGATATGATGATCACAGGCGCGGTGAGGAGGAAGTTTTGTGCTTTCACCTTGGAGAATACATCCAAGTTCTGGTGATAAACAGAAGGAACGACCTTCATCACGGTTTCTTTTTCTTCTGGCTCTTCCTCTCTATCCCAGAACTCCCCCAGGGAGTCATGATAAGTTGAAGGAGGAAGGTCCATATTCCCAAAGAAAAGATGAAGTGAAGATACAGAATTATCTTCTCCAACATCGTCAATCTCTTTGAATACTTCATCTCTAGATTATAGTACTGACTGATGGGAATTAAGGGAAGGAATGTGGGCAGAAGATGGAAATGATGGTGTTCTAGAATCACCAACCACATCTGCACATGATTTGGCAGAAGAAAATTCATTACTGAGAGTTTTTGAAGGATCATAATAGTCCTCATCATCAGAATTAAAGGTAATCAGCCCTTGCCTCCAATCAATAGATGGATTAAAATGATTGAGAAAGTCAAAGCCCAATATGAGGTCTTCTCTCTTGGGAGTATCAATGACTAAAAAGTCCCATTCAAAGCTTGGGAATGAAGGACGCTCAACCATATCTTTGGTATGGTGAGTCACAAATAAGGAAGGGGACTCAGAGGAGTCAATAATGATAAGGGGAATCTTCTCTGGGAGTTCTGACCTGGTCAAAGAATACGTGTGAACAAACTCTTTGCAATAAATGAGTTGATAGAACCAGAATCAATGAGAATACTGTAAAACATATCAGAGAGAGAAGAAAAAACAAAAAATTTAAGAGAATTTTTGACACCAGTATTCAGAATGCACAATTGTGCTCTGGATGGAAAACAGTGCAGACCATTGAACACAACATCATCTTCACTCAAGCTTTTCCCTGGCTGGGAATTTTTCCTGACAGTTGGGTAAGCTTGTTTTGAGGCCTTTTGAGACATGGCTCAAGATTTTGCGTCCCACCACAATAGGTACATAGACCCTCCTTGTTTCTTCTTTCTTTTTCAGAATTCATCAACTTAAAATCTTTATTAAATCAAGAATAATGGGGCTTGTCCCTCTTCTGAAACCTTTTCTTCTTCTTTTGACTTGAATTTGAAGAACTTTGAAGATGAGAAGAATTTGACTTTGAGGCTTCTGGCTTCTTCTCTTGATGATTACTCTTTTCATTTTGCCTCTCTTGTTACCTGGTATCAAGCTCCAGGGTAATATCCATTAAGTCTTCAAGAGAGTCAATTATTGAAGGATGGGAGGCCAATTGATCCAAAATCCTGGATGGCAATCCCTTCCTGAAATGATGGATGAGAGCCCTTTCACCCCAATCTCCAATTCTTGAGACAAGAATTCTGAAATAAGCAATGTATAAGGATACATGCCCACCTTCTTTCATTATTAAAGAATCCGATTCTGCTTCAGCTTTTCTGACTTCATTTGGGTCCCCAAATAAGGTGAAGAGTTGAGATTCAAATAAGCTTAATGAATTGAGAGGGTAATTTGGATCTTTATTGGTGAGATTGGAAAGATAAGGCTCAAACCACTTTGCAGCCCTGCCAATGAGAAATGAAGTGGCATAAAGGAACTTCTTTCTGTCTTGAGCGAAGTTTGCCGGCTCATTATGAAAAATCAGTTGACAAGACTGAATAAAGCTTCCAACTTTGAAGGGTTTAGTCCCATCAAAGCATTCTGGTGCCTTCATAGATCGAGTCTTGAAGGCTGGTGGTCTTGCTGCTTCAGAGGCTGAGGCTGATTAAAGATTGGCCATAATCTGAGTCATTTGCTGCATAATGGCCATTAAAGATGGTTCAGACTGATGAGAGACAGGCTGAGTAGACTGGGCTAGAGTTGGCCCTCCAGTACCTTGGGGTGCCTCCACAGGAGCAGGGACACCATCAGTACCATCAGCCTCTTCCTCTTCCACAGAATTATCCTCCTCCTCTTCACCATCTTCCCCAGGACCTGTGAAAATGGTCCTTGAAGTTCCTGGAAATCCGCAAACTACTCCTGAAAATGAATTTGATCTTCTGGGCCCTCTTCCTTTCTTCCTGGATGGTGCTGCTCCTTCCAAAATGGGTCCTCTGTCCAATTTGGCCCTCAGTTGAGGAACTGGTGGGGTGCCATCAAGAGGAGCCCTTGGAGTTGGAGTGAGAACAGCTTGAGTTCTGGCCTGAGATCCTGTCTGCCTTGCAGGAGGAGAGTGTTGGATTGGCATGATTTCAGGATAAAAATGAAATAAAATTAACAAAAATCAAGATTTGAAGATGAAACCTTCAGGCAATCAAAATAATTCTTGAAGTCAAAAGTCAAAATCAATATCTTGAGGAAAATAAATAAAAATCAATAAATCAAATGAGATCTTCAGCTAAATCAATCAATTAAATTTCAAATACAAACTTGAAGTCAATGAATCAAATAAGTCAAATAAATCAAAATCAAAATCTTGCGAAATCAAGCAATAAATCAAATGAATTCTTGAGGACAAATCAATTTATGTCAAAAATTCTTGATGTGAAAAATCTGAAAAATCAATGAAATCTTCAGCTCAATCAATTTATGTCAAATCAATCAAACAAATCAAAATCAAGTGAGTTCTTCTTTAAAAATCAAAATTCTTGAAGAATGAATCAAATATGACTCTTGATATGAAGAATGTGTCTGAATAACTTGATGAAAATTAAGATGACGCCTGAATAATGAATGAATTAATAAATGATGATTTGAGATATGATTTTCAAAAAAGAGAAACAAAAAATAAAATTGGGGTCAGCTTTAAATTTTCAGAATGAAGAATGAATAAGAGAAACTTGAGAGGTGAAAATGAATCATAAGGTTCATAAGCATTAAAGAGTCATAATTTCAATGAAATGAGTGAATGAAATTATAAAGAAAGAATCAACAGAATGAAAAGAAATTATGAGCTAATTAGTATAATGTCACAGGGGCTCTTGGACAGAAAACAAGAGTGGCCTGGCACTCAGCAATCAGGGAAATCACTTGGAAGACTCGAAAAGAATAAAGAAATAAAATAAAAGAATAAATTCCTCTAAGAAATATGCAGGTACAAAAATGAGATGCAATAAGAGGAAAGGAAAGCCAAATGGCCAAAGAGCCAACCAAGTAAGTCCTTAATAAGTTTTTCAACCTGCCAAAATGAACAATGGAATTAGTAAGGATATGACCACCAAATATCCATTGACAGGTGAAGAAAGAAAAAGAGACAAGGTGCTAAATGACTGACTTGATAATATCAGTACTCACTTAACAAAAATGATAAGATAAATAAAGACAAAATAAAATCAAAATATATTAATTAACTGGGGAAAACCCCCCAGGGTGGAAAGGGTAGCCAGTATATGTGAAAATTTGGGAGCTTGAGTTCTTCAGGCTGAAAGCTGATCTGTATTGATCCTTGAGGCTGTATTTCTTGTTTTGGGGAGTGATACAGCTGGCTAATATTTAACTTGAAATGGGTTGAAGGAATTTTCCATACTTGAAAATGAAATACAGTTCTTGATGGATCCATACTGTATTGAAATGAAGGTGGTTGCCAAGATGGAGTGAGTGAAGCTTTTACACTTGACAAATGAATGAATGAATGAATGAACTGCCTCTTTAATCCCTTGAGAATGGTTGAAAATTATTGCCTTGGAAGAATACTGTGAATGAAATTATCCAATGACGTCTTAATGCCATGTTGGTCTTTGACGCTAAAACACTTGCTCGTGAGCCATGATGAGTCCTCTGAATGATTGGCTGCCATGAATGACATGATGATATGTGGTAATATTGAAATGACCATTTGATATTGCCATCATTGAATTGCTGTTGAAAAATGATGCATAATGATATATAAAATCATTTATGGCATATTGGTTCATTGGAAAGAAGATTATGTCCAAAGTTCTTGAGATGGAAAGACAGAGGGGAAAAAGATGGATGTGATGGCTTCAGAGCTTGGAAAGGTGTTTCTGGGTCCTTTGGGGGTTTTGGCCACTTTTGGGTTCTGAGCAAAAAACTGGCCCAAAGGGTGGGAAAGTGTCTTTTGTACACTTTGCATCAAAGTGCGCAAAATGCACAAATATGCGCAAATGCGCAAAGTGCGCAAAAATGCGCAAATGTGCATTATGGGCCCAAATGGCTGTTTTGGCCATTTGGGCTATTTCCCCTGCCTTTCATGGAAATGAACAGAAATACCCAATTGGGCATAAATTGCTGCTATGGCTTCTGGATTGTGGTGAAGGGCCATGAAGGCCCCAAAAGACAAATGTCCATAAATGGTCCTTAAGATGATGATGTGGCCATATTGGCCACTGGTGATGGAGATGGCCTATTGGCCATAAGTGGACTGTGGCTTGATATGCCATATGGAGATCCAAGGAGGTGAATTGCCATGGTTTTGACAGCTACCAACTCATTTATTGCAAAGAGGTTTGTTCACAAGTATTCTTTGACTACTTCAGAGCTTCCAGAGAATATTCCTCTGCTCACTTTCATTTTCTCTGAGCCCCCTTCCTTATTTGTGACTCACCATACCAAATATATGGTTGAGCTTCCTTCATTCCCAAGCTTTGAATGGGACTTTTTAGTCATTGATACTCCCAAGGGAGAAGTCCTCATATTGGGCTTTGACTTTCTTAATCATTTTAATCCATTTATTGATTGGCGGAAAGGGTTGATCACCTTTGATGCTGATAATAAGGAGTATCATGATCCTTCAAAATCTTTCATTAATAACTTTTCTTCTGCCAAATCATGTGCAGCTCTGGTTGGTGATTCTAGAGAACCATCATCCCCATCTTCTGTCCATATTGTTTCCCTTAATTCCTACATTTCATTACTATCCTTTATAGAAAAAGTCTCTAAAGAGATTCAAGATGTTGGAGGAGATAATTCTGTATCTTCACTTCATCTCTTCTTTGGGAATATGGAACTTCCTTATTCATCTTATTATGACTTCCTTGAAGGTTTTTGGGATGAAGAGGAAGAGCCAGAAGTAGAAACCATGATGATGGTTGTTTCTTCTGTTTATGACCAGTACTTGGATATATTGACCAAGGTGAAAGCAGAGAAACTTCCTCCTCAACAAGCCTGTGATCATTATATTGAACTGGAGGGGTCTCTACCACCAGTTGAAGTGATCTACTCTTTATCAAACAAAGAGTTAGTTACACTCAGGGGCTATATTTAAGAGAAGTTAGAGAAAGGATTTATCCGGCCAACCTCCTCTTGAACAGGAGAACCTGTCCTTTTTGTCAAAAAGATTGATGGTGGCCTCCGTTTTTGTGTTAATTACCGCGGACTCAATGCTGTTACTAGGAAAAAGAAGTATCCTGTTTCCCCTATGAATCCGCTCCTTACTTTCTTTAATGTTTGTTCTATCTTCTCCAAGATTGTTTTGTGTCGTGCATATAACCTGCTCAGAATCAAGGAGGGTGATGAACACTTGACAGCTTTTAGAACTAAATAAGGCAGCTATGAGTAATTAGTTATGCCATTTGGACTCACCAATTCTCCGCCCCTTTTCAAAACCTCTTCATTGATATTTTCTATGATCTTCTTTATATTTATTTTTTGGTTCATTTGGATGAAATTATGGTCTTTTCCAAATCTGAGGAAGAAAATGTCTCTCATGTGTCCACTGTTCATTCCAAACTCTGAGCCAATAACCTCTTTGCTATTCCATGTTTCTAGTGTAGAATATCTAGGTTCTATTTTTTCTTCTGATGGCCTCAAGATAGACCAAGCAAAAGTCCAGAAAATTCTCAATTGGCCACCTCCAAGAAACCTCAGAGCTCTTCAATCATTCCTTGGCTTTGCCAATTTATAACGCTTTTTGATCAAGAATTATCCAAATATTAGTTTACCCACCAGTTTCCTCAAGAAAGATTCCTGTTTTCCCCTCAATGAGGAAGCTCTTAGTCAGTTTCATCAACTCAAAGAGGCCTTCACCAAATCTCCAATCCTTTCCCACTTCAATCCTTCTTTACCCACTATTGTGGAGACTGATGCATCTGATTATACCTTGGGTGCTGTACTGAGTCAGGATTCTGACTTAGGAAAACATCCTATTGAATTTTATAGCTGCAAGACTATTCCAGCAGACCTCAACTATGAAATTCATGACAAGAAATCCTTTTCATAGTCTGTGCTCTCAAGCACTGGAGGGCTTTTCTTCTTTCTATTTCTTCGCCTTTTGAAGTTCTCACCAATAATTCTTTCCTAAAATACTTCATGTCTTCAAAAGTCCTTACTTGCCATCAAGCCGGCTGGGCTGAATTCCTTTCTGAATTTCACTTTTCTATCACTTACTGCCCTGTCTGCCTAGCAACCCTTCCAGATGCCTTATCACATTGGGATGACATTTATCCTCAGAGGGGGGAGGATTTCATCAGCAAGAATCCAGTGAACTTTCAGAAACTCATTAAGCAAGATGAAGTTCAACCCTCAAAATCTTTTGCAGTCAAGGTGGAATGCTTTTTGAATTTGATCGAATCAAATCGGAAGAAATTATGGCAAGCGCCTCAGTACAGAAGTATCCTTCAAGAATTGGGTAAAGGTAAATATGCTCAATATTATTCTCTTGATACTTCTTCCCAACTTCTTTTATTTAAAGATCGGGTGGAGGTCCCAAATGACCCCAAAATTCAATGCATCATTCTTCGAAAGTGTCATGATTCTCCTCAAGCTGGACACATTGGCCAAGAGAAGAGTCTCAAGCTTGTCAAACGGGATTTCCACTGCTCCAGAATGACTCAATTTATCAAGGATTATGTAGCATCCTGTCAAAAATTCCTAAGAAACAAAAATATTCATCAGAAGAAGTTTTGAATCCTCAAACCTCTTCCAATTCCAAATGGTCGTTGGATTTGTCTTTCAATGTATTTCATCACTCAATTGCCACTGTCCAATTGTTTTGACTCAATTCTTATAATAGTGGACAGATTTTCAAAGATGGAAATTTTTATTCCAACAATTGCTTCAATAACTTCACTGGATTTGGCCCATTTAATAATCAAGAATATCTTTTCAAAGCATGGCCTGCCTTCAAGAATTGCTAGTGATAGAGGTTCTCTTTTTGTTTCTTCTTTTTGGAACAATCTTTGTCAGAAGCTCAAGATTTCAAGAGATCTTTCAAATGCTTACCATCCAGAAACGGATGGACAGACAAAGAGGGTAAATCCAATACTAGAACAGTACCTTTGGATGTATTTCAGTTATCATCAGGATGATTGGAACGCCTGGCTCCCTCTGGCTGAATTTGCCTACAATAACTCTGCCCACTCTTCAACAAAACAATCACCATTTTTTACTATTAATGGAAGAGATCCACAATTTTACTCAGCTCAGATCACTCAAGATACTACTGCTGGAAAAGTATCAACATAAATCCCATCATTACAGCAAGATGTCAAGAGCGAACTTAAGTTGCCATAAACAGGTTTAAGAGGTATGCAGATAAAAAGAGAGCAAGTTCACCTGTTTTCAATCCTGGTGAAATGGTAGGGCATTATTCCAAGAATATCAAATCAACTAGACCCACCAAAAAACTATCTGGAAGATGGTTGGGTCCCTTTCCAATCTTTAAGAAAGTCAGCACTCATGCCTACCACCTCAAGCTCCCATCTCAATGGAAGTCCATCCAACCAGTCTTCCCTATTTCCCTCATTGGACCAGTCAACACATTAACAATCCCAAATTGGCATCAAGACCCTCCTCCGCCAATCATGATTGAAGCAGAAGAGGAATGGGAAGTGTCTAAAATTATGGATTCCAAGATCAAGAGAGGAATATTATGGTATTTGTTGGAGTGGAAAGGCTTCAGTCAAGACACAGAAAGATCCACTTGGGAAAAAACCAAAAACCTCAAGAATTTCCCTGAACTTCCTAAGGATTTCCCTTCTTTGTATCCTGACAAGCCAGGACCCAATTCTTCAAGAGCTTTATCATTGATGTTGCTTGGTGGGGAGAGGAATTACCAAAAGTAAGTCCCATGCCTATCATTCCCCCTTAGAGGTATTCTACTCTTTTTGTTGTCAGCATCACCTTGGCCACGCTGTGAGAAGTCTGCAAATTATTTCCACAGATCTTTGCCCTGGCTTTCAACATTGAATACAAAATTTATGCCCATTTTCACTTGTGCAAATGGACCATTCTTTTTGTTGATTTCTTTCCAAGTCCTTCCAATTGAATTCATTCCTTCAACAATTTTATTTATTTTGATAGTACTGGCGGGAGTGGTAACTACCAAAAGTAAGTTCCTTGCCTGGTGTGCACTTCCCTGAGGGGTCTACAATCTTTCAAAACATCACCTTCGACACTCTGTGAGCACCTGAAATCAAATCTTGTTTTCCTGGTCCTTGGCCACTTCTGTGATCAAGATTGGCATCCCCCTCAAGATTTCATTTGTCTTTATTTCTTTTCTTATTTTTCTTTTATCTTTCTTCATTTTTCTCTCTTTAAACGTTTTAAAAAAAAGCTTTTTCTATATTCTTAATGCCAAAATTTTCATGTCAATTCAACTGTTCAAAATTTGAAAAGTCAAATTTCAAAAGAAGACCAAATCGTCCTCATGTCATATGCCAACCTCATAGCAGTTTTAAAATTTCCTTTCAACATGAAATACCTCTGCAATCCTTATGTCAAATACTTCTCAACACCCTCAACAGGCGTTTACCTTGTTTTGGTGCTCAGGAGCTCACCATTCAAGGTGAATGGTTTTGTCACAACAACGTCTAAGCACCCCCCAAAGGGTGTTTGCGGCAATCATAGCCTGACCTCATTTTATGTCCAATTGGCCATGTCATCATTTTTATGGCCAATTGGCCAGGTCATCATTTTTATGGCAAATTGGTCCATAATGGTGCTTTCTGGCCTTTGGGCCACATCACCTTTCACTGGCCAATTATGGGCCCAAACCTCATGAATGGCCTCAGGCCATATCCTGCTCTCATTGGCCTCTTTGGACAATTATACACCTTGCCAATTCCTTTTATTTGGGCCTGAAGGGCCATTTGGACTTCCAGGGGCCTCAAGCATCTCTTGCCACCACCAGGGCCCTTTGGCCCACCCCTTTCATTATGAAGTTTTTGGGCTAAATGGCCTTTTTGGGCCATTTAGACCCCATATGGCCTCTACAGTCTGCAGGCTGTAAGTTTGATTTTTGAGGTATATTTTACCTACCCAAATAGGCCAAGATCATCTTGAGAATAAATTCTGAACTATGCATAATCAATAAGTCATTCATATATTCAAAATTCATCATTTTTGATTTCAGAAAAGATGAATAACATTTTATTGAGTAGGTAAATCCATGGATTTAAGGCCAAATCATGATTCTACACAAAATTTCACCTAGTGTAGCACCATTGGGTTAATAAGCCTAAACAAACTCTTTGAGGTGGTAATATGGAAAATACTTCAATACCACATCATTGATACCACATAAAAGAATTGTGAATTTTTTTGTTTTTCTCAATTTCATGCCAAAACAATGGGAATGTGAGAAATCCCATGTTACATATACACTAAGAATCGTGTTATTCATGTTTTTGGCGCTTAATATTATGATATTCTTACATAAAGGTTTGGTACACCCATAGTGGATATCAGTCTTTAAGCCTGAATTTCTATTTTGACATAACAAATAGTCAAGGGGGACAAAAGACCTCAAGAAACGCCAGTTTACCCAGCTTATGAGGCCTCCAAGGTGTGGAAAGCTCTAAATATTGGATCCATGGCTGATATTGGCCCAATCAGTATATGAATACCTTTTGGGAACTTGGTTACCAAGTCAAAACTTCAGTATGTCATAAGAAACTAGCAAATAAGCTGCTATTTTGACATGCCAAGGAGGTAAAGAGCAATTTAGACTCCTGTAAGCATGTCAATTCTTAATTTTTTTCCATTGATAAACCTTAAAGGAGTAATTAAAACCCTTTTTTGACTAGTATCCATTGATTTACCTCATAGCAACCAGCCATAAGGTGCTATTTGCAATTCTATGCAGAAGTGAGGCAAAAGCTTCAAAAAATCATTCAAAGGACAATTCTTAATTAATCTTCCTGAAACTTTCAGGAAAAATCAAGAGCTTTATAATTGATATAAAAACCAAAAAGACTTTTACTTTTATAAGTAAAATTTAAAGTCTCACTTACAGTCCATTTTTGATGATTCCACATAAAACACTGAATCTTTAAAAATTCACAGCAAATACACTTGGTGATTAAATTTCCAATAGTATCGATACCTTTGATAAATCACTTATTTTTTGGAATAAAAGAAAATTTACAGTTGTTAATCCTTTTATTCTTAACCATAAATGGGTTGGTAGTCATGTAAAAGCATCAATTAAGTAATTATGATAATCTTACCTGACAACAGATGATGCAATCAATAATCAAAAAAGGTTGCTTGTTTTCTCACTCACTTGTTTTTCAATTTTCTCCATGGCAGGTGTCTGTGAGCTGTCTTAGACTTAAAAGAGTCCTTATCTTGCTGTTTTTTCCAAATCATCACATTATTCAATTATACCTTTATTACCAACAAGTAAGTATTAGTTAAAATGTTCCTTAAGTGTTTTATTCTTTTTGAATCAATCAGAAAGACGTGCGATAATTGAAATCAACTATATATTGTTGTAATACTGGTAAAAATCTATTTTGATCCATTGAATCCACAATTATCCATCAAATTTCTCTGCTATTATCTTTAATAAGTTCTTTGGAGTATTAGTGAGTGATTTATCTTAATTTTTAAAGTTTTCCTCTAGCAATTGTTTTCTTCAAGAATTATATTTAAAATTATTCTTGCAAAAGAAAATTAGATATTAAAAAAAAATTTATTCTTTTAATAAGGAGTTTTATTATTAAATACATCTTGTAATTGATTCTAGTAGACAATTACTGATTACTGTAATAATCACTAGTAGTTTATAACAAGTAAAAGAAATAATTAAGTAATTAATTATTCAATTGTGGTTGTAATAATTTTATTATTATATTTCATAAGAACAGTCATAGTTCTGTTGATTAATAGTAATATTATCAACATTTTCATATACACATCTTACATTTGGGGGCCTGGCCATGTTTTTAGAGCCTTGTACCCATAATTAATATATTTTCAAGTTCTAAAATATACTAATTTAATTTTTTTTTCTTTTAATTTGAAGTTAAAATTATTTTTATTTTTGAAAGTGTCTTAAAATTGTTTTCATTGGGGAATTCGTTATAATTTTATACTGTTTTTACATGTGGCCTTTTCACAACCAAAAACTTATAAAATAATTCTTTGAGTTACTCTGAATTAATTTTGATTCAAAATCTTAAATTTTTTTTTTTTCTTTAAAAAGAATAATTTTTTAATATTAAAAGAGAACATTTATAAATTTTTTGAAAAATATCTTAAAAGTATAAAAGATACTTTTCTTTTATCAAATTGTTTCTCTAGTGTCTCTGATCAAGTATATTGCAGCTGGTAACAAGCTCATAAAGAGATATATTACCAGTTCAGAATCTGAAGACAGTATTCAAGTGCAAGTTGCTAAAAGAGGCACTTTATTTAAAACAGAAAAAGCCAAAAAATCACCAAAAGGTGTGTGTTTTCTGTTTTCAATTCCTATTCTTCTCTTGAATTGACATGAAAAATGGTGCATACCAGAAATGGAAGCAGCTATTCAGTCCAACCAGATGGACCTGGACAAGGTCTGCCAAGTCTTCCTCAAGAAAGACACATTTGGAGGGGTCCAGAACTGCCCCCCATTCCCCAAGGTCTGTACCAACAAACTTTGATGAGAACTCTAAGCCCGAACTAATTGAAGGTAATATTTTAAGGGCTGAACCATTTCCAAGTGGCAGCCATATAAATATATCAGACCCAATACAGAAATTGGCTCTGAGAAGCACAAAAAAAGGAGTGGGAAATATTCCCAAGCCTTTGGCAGGGGGCCATGAACTCCTACTTACACATCAAGAGATTTCTGAGTCAGGAGAAGACCATAGAACTCTTAGGAGGGTGGAGCCCATTGTCTTGCAAAGACAAGGTAAAAAAGATACCAAATTGGTTGAAGAATCAAAGTCTTTTATCTGTGGACCAGAAGAAGAAATTGGAAATGAATCCAGCTTTGAAAGAAGGCCCATTAACATCTACCAGCTCCAGAAACATCCACAGAGAAGCCCAAATGACCCCAGAAGAAGAAGAAAGGTCCCAAGAACCATTAGGGCCAGGGAAAAGGCAAAGAAAATTAGCACAGACCTTACCCACAAGGCTACAGGATCCCCAAATTTGGGCCTTCAGCTGAGGACAGTGTCTTCAATATAGCCAGGACTCTTATGTAATTCACAGCCAAAGAGCAGGAAAGGCTGAACAGGACCTTTTCTTGCAAATAATACAAGAAATACAATATTTTAAATCTATTATTGATGTAGAAATTTGTAAATTTGATGCAAAGCTAAATAAAATGTCAGCAGATATAAGTGAATTAAAAAGAAATGACAAAGATTATACTGAACAGTATATGCTGAAAACTGTCAAAATTGATTCAATTACCAGCACATGTGACAGAATTGAAATTAAAGACCAAGCCCAAAATGCTGAAATGGAAGATCTTTCCTTTTTAAACATTAATGATCAACTAAGAGTTCTAAAACCTCATGTTTTGGCAATAATTTAGAATACCAATCAGCTTGCCACACATTTGGAAAGAAGTGACTTTGAGAGGCATAAATTGAAGAATGAAATCATTGCAAATGTGGAGCAAGTTCATAAGAATTATGAACCACATATGCCAAGGCATTCTACACATTTGACTGAAGAGAAACATTCTGCAAAAGTAAGTTTGACCCAATTTTTAGGAGAAAGTCCTATCTGTGAAAAAGATCTTCCCAAACTGGATTAATGGCCAACATTATCTGGTGAAGGAGAATACAATCATATTGAGTTTGTGAGCCTTAGAGGTCTTTTCATATACCCAAAAGACTACAAATGATAAATTAAGATACAAGTATATATAGAATAAATTTATTTATATTATAAAAATGAAAATTGAAATATAAATACAGATTTATAATTAAAAATCAAACCTTAATTATAATTTAAAATTAGAATTACAATAGAATTTCAAATTATGAAAATACATTTTTACTTGTAAAAATTAAGTAAAAATGAATTTTTTATAAAAAATTATGAAATTTGAATATTTTTGGTAAAAAGTTATATAAAATATATTATAACTTTTTATGCAATAAATAAAAATAAAGAAATTATAACACCATTGGATTCTTCATAAAAATAAAGTGGGGTCACCTCTGGATGAAATTTTTGTACCTCAACTACAAATAAGCTTAAATTAAGTAATTGAAGTATTTTCAATTGAAATGTCAAAATGTGTGCATCCCCCAAATTCCTTGCTGACTGGTGTGGGATGTCAAAATCCATGCAATAGTGCATTACTTTTGGCCTGGAATTGAGTCACAAGGTGGTCTGTGACTCAATTGATGATGAGGTTTTGATACCAACCAGGGTAGTTTTAACTGCTGCCAAGAGGGTAAAACCACCCTTAAGTTAAAACAATTTTAGTAAAAGCAGCTTTAACTGGTTTCTTAGCCTCTTACACACATTCTGACGTGCGTTTAAGGCTCTAGACCAGGTATTGCTATAGTAATTGCTGCTTTAAGGATCTAAAATGGCTAAAAATGGCAAGGAATGGCTTAAACCAGCCCTTTTTTGGTCTAAACCAGGGTTCAAAGATGCCATAAGTGGCTTTTCTGTTGTCATACTGTCTTTCACAACTGACAAGAGTAAATTTTACTTTTGGAGTAAGACAATTTATGGCTATAAAAGAATGTCTTCTTTGCCCCACTTTTGTCTTCATGTTAGAATCTTTTCCTTTTTTAATTAGTTTAAACACTGACAAACCAATCATTAAAAAATTCCAACCACCCTTTTTATATCATTCTACACCTTTTGACCACGTGAAAAACACATTATAATCATTGTTTGTAACTCTTATAATCATTTTTACCCCTGAAACACCCCAAAAGTGAATTAAAGCATCTTTCAGCACTGTTAGCTTTGTCACTTTGTTTCCAAATTCACTCTAGTCATTTTTAGGAGTGTTTTCTGGTTAAATATATTTTTCCATACTTTGTTCTTTAATTAATTGCTTGCATTTCTTTGCTCAATTAATATTAATTGAAATTTCTCTTGGAGAAATTTCTTTTGTAGGCTTAAATATCTCTTGTAGAATATTTGTGGATAAATCTTTATTGTGGGTAAAACAATACATTTTTATTATATTATTGTTTTATACTGAAAAAGTTAAAAACAATAATATTGGCGTTTTTCTCTTTAAAAATACTATTTCTTACTATTTTTATATAATCTTACCTTATACAAATTTTGAGGACAGGAAAAGTACTTGATATTTCATCAAAATTTCATATCCACACCTTACAGAGTTCATCAGAACAATTTATATGTTTCAAGAAGATTCTCAAATACCTGATGAAGTCATAGTGGGCAAGCTACACTTTTTATTTACCAGAACTGCAAAGAAATGGTATTACAAAATGAGACTAGATCATGGTAAACATGATTGGCCTTGGTGGAAATGTGAAATAATCACCAAATGGGCTAACAATTATTGGAGATTTAAAATGGAAAATTCTTTTTAAAGTTCCATTTTTAACTCATAAAAGTATTAACCATGTACTTGGTTCCTCAAACAGAAGGACAGATTATCTGCCTTACACCCAGATATGGCTGACTCTATGATTAATATTAAAATATTAATAAAATGTGGAGGCAAACTAGGATGTGAGCCTTGAGGTATATTTTACATACCCAAATAGGCCACAGTTATCTTAAAAATAAAATTTTACTTATGCATAACTGATAAGTCATGCATATATCCAAAATTCATCATTTTTCATTTCAGAAAAGATGAATAATTTTTTATTGAGTCAGTAAATCCATGGATTTAAAGCCAGATTTGGATTTTACACAAAATATCACCTAGGGTAGCTCAATAGAGTGAATAAGCTCAAATGAACTCTTTGAGGTGGTAATATGGAAAATACTTCAATACCACATAAAAGATCCGCGAAAACTTTTGTTTTTCTTAATTTCACGCCAAAATAATCAGAATGTGAGGAATCCCATTTTACATAAACACTAAGACTAGTGTTATGCATGTTTTGAGCACTTAATCTCGTGGTATTCTTACATGTACGTTTGATACACCCATGGTGGATATCTCACTTGAAGCTTAATGTTCTATTTTGATGTGAAAAATAGGCAAGGGGGACAAAAGACATCAAAGAGAGCCAGGGTACCCAGCTTCTGAGGCCTCAGAGGCAGGGACATCTCCAAAGCTTCAAGCTATGGCTGATCTTGGCCTAATTGGTCAACTAAAACCTTTTGAAAAGTTGGTTACCATGTTACAACTACTGTAAATCTTCAGAAAATAGCAAATAACCTGCTATTTTGACGTGCCAAGGAGGTAAAGAGCTACTTAGACTCCTGTAACCATGTCAATTCTTAATGATTTTCCATGCATAAACCCCAAAAGAGTAATTAAAACCCTTTTTGGACTTGTATCCATTGATTTACCTCATAGCAACCAGTTAAACACTGATATTTGCAATTCTACATAGAAATGAGGTAAAAACTTCAAAGATTCATTCAAAATACAATTCTTAATTAATCCTTCTGAAGCTTTCAGGACTAATTTTGCGCTGTATTATCTATGGTACAACCAAAAAGAATTGTGGTTTTACTAGTAAACTTAAAGGTTTTACTTACAGTCTATTTTTGACTATTCCACATAAAACACTGAATCTTTAAAAATTCACAGCAAATACACTTGGTGATTAAATTTCCAATAGTATCGATACCTTTGATAAATCACTTATTTTTTGGAATAAAAGAAAATTTACAGTTGTTACTCCTTTTATTCTTAACCATAAATGGGTTGGTAGTCACGTAAAAGCATCAATTAAGTATTAATGAGAATCTTATGTGACAACAGATGATGCAAGAAATGATCCAAAAAGGTTTATTGTTTTCTCACTCACTGGTTTTTCAGTTTGCTCCTTGGCACGCCTCTGTGAGCTGTTGTTGACTTAAAAGAGGCCTCCTCTTGCTCTTTTTTCCAAATTATCATCTTATTATTCATTTAAACCATTATTACCAACAACTAAGTATTAGTAAAGCTATTCTTAAGTGTTTTAAATCTTTCAGAATCAATCAGAAAAGACGTGAAATAATAGAATCCAACTATATATTGTTGTAATACTGTTGGAAATACATTTTGATCCTTTAAATCCATAATTCTACGTCAAAACCCTCTATCTTATCTTTTGATAAGCTCTTTGGACTATTAGTGAGTGGTGTATTCTTAATTCTAAAAGTTTTTGTCTAAATAATTAGTTTCCTTCAAGAATTATATTTATAATTATTCTTGCAAAAGATAAGTATATATGAAAATA
This sequence comes from Austropuccinia psidii, assembly GCA_023105745.1. NCBI lineage: Eukaryota > Fungi > Basidiomycota > Pucciniomycetes > Pucciniales > Sphaerophragmiaceae > Austropuccinia > Austropuccinia psidii. Next base: position 6,695,368 of record JALGQZ010000001.1, read on the forward strand.
ATTTGATTATTTTAATAAAAGAAGTTGTATTATTAAAATCTTCTTGTACTTGATTCTTGTAGACAATGACTGCTCACTGTTCAAATCACTAGTAGTGTTTAACAAGTGAAAGAAATAATTCTTTAATTAATCAATTGTGGTTATAATAATATTTTATTTTTATATTTCATAAGAACGGACATAGTACTGTTGATTACTAGTGCTGTTATCATCAGTTTCATAGTCAAATCTTACATAGAACATGCTATCAAGTGCAGATGTGTAGATCCCTGTTCAACAGAAGACTCTATTGATGCCATGAAAGATATTGTTACTAGGACAAGAATTGGTAAAACCTGGACTAGAGTGCCTATGGAATCCAAAATGGTCTCTAAAACTTCCATATAAGATAAGAGGCCTGAAAGACCTGTCTTGAAGTGTCATAAATTTGGAAACACCTCAAATTTGGCCAACACTTGCACCAAGGAGACAAAAATTAATGAATCTATAGTCATTGAAGAAGTTCAGTGTACTGAAGAGAAAGAATCTGACCTATATTCTGCAGTCTCTGAGGATACACCAGTAGAAGACTATTGCATTGAAAACATTACAGCTTTCTTTGAGGTCACAGAAGTCCATATGCACTTGCCATTGTACAGCAAGGATTTTCATAACCTGATCAATATCCAGGATATCAGAATGTGTAAAACCAAACCTGCTAGAGGTGAAGGATACATTGCTGGAGCACCTTGAATCACATCAATCCTGATGAATGATACTGAAGCCAGCGTAAATTGGGATACAGGAGTATTTTGTACATGTGTATGCAAATATTATATTCAAGCAATAATCCCTGAATGGGAGAACCATTTATGACCAATAGAGGGTGTACAATTTAGTAGTGCCATCAGAAATATGTACCCTTTGGGCATATTGGACATAGAAGTATTTAAAATAATTATACCTTGAAAATAATTACCTTAAAGTTACAAAAATGCCATAAATAGGCATAAAACTTGGTTTAACTTAAAGCCCAATTAATAAACATGTGAAATAAATTACACCATTAGATTCCCCATGGTAAAATACACATATACCATTTTTTTTGGCATATTTTTAAAGTCAATATTTAATGAGTTATGAGTAATAATACCTTATAAAAAACAGAAAATCCTTAATTATTCCAAATACCAATGAAACAACATGTAAAATGGATGGTACCATTGGATTCGAAATTAAACTCCACACCTAAAACAATTAAGAAGCTAATATCCAAAGTAAATACCTAAGGAGTTAAGCTGAATATATGCACTTTTTTGGTCAATGCATATGTTCAAGGATTTTAACTAATATCTTTTGAAATATGCATGATAGAGTGATGAGCCAAAAATGAAGTCATCACGCAATTACTGTAGGAATACAGAAATAAACTTTATTTCTCAAGCTATAAACAAGGTTAAAACCTGTAAGGGATTATTGATTAAAATCAATAGAGCTGTTGACCACTTTGTTGTGAAAGTGGTCCAAACTTAAAACAAAGTAGACAGTCAGATTCTACTAGTTCATTCGTGAAGAATGACATAATTTTTATTATGAAATTCAAGGTATAACCCCTTGGAATCATGGTTTGGAGTTTAAAATATCAAATTTCGACAGAAAAGAGGAGTTACAAACAAACTCATCAAAAATAGAGTTTTTATTATGTAATAAAATGCTCTTGGCAGCATAATAGGGTTATGCAAAGCTATTAGAATTCACTCTCTGAACTGCTGTAGCGTCTAAAACCTAAAGGTTATTAAGGATCAAAGTTTGCGCTTAATTTGATCATTTATGATCACTCACTGTAACCTTAACTTAAGTTTAACAGTCATATGAGTGACAAAAATGGTGAATACTGTTGTTTTATGATTTAAACTAAGAAAATCCATGAATTTTGGGGTTCTGCCAAGCCTTGACGTCATCAAACCTAGAGTTTTAGTGATAACTCTAAATAATGTTGTAATAATGAGATAAGATGGTTAGATCATGATGTAATCATCACCAAACCTTAAAATATTGATCAATTCCAGTGGATATGATCATTGCACATCTGCTAGAAGCCTTTTGGACTCTAGGAGGAAGGAATTTAATATAAATAGAGCTCTTTTTACTCTATTTCCCCCTCAGACTCTTAAAAAACATTAAATAATTAAATAAAAAGGTAATTTCTTTATTCTTTATATATAAAGCTTTTATATTATTAAAAAACAGAGGTAATATTATTATAATCATCACCTTTGATGTGATTATTGCAACTATTTAATTGTTTAGTTTAAAATTTTCTTAAAAAACCTCTATTCCATTTAAAATCAAGAAAAATTGTAATTTCTCTTAATTTCTGTTGTAACTACAATTTAAATAAGTTTTATTTACATTCTTAGGCGTAAAAATATATGAAATTATTATATTAAGCATGAAAAGTGGGTTATTTCTCTTAACATAATAATTTTCCCTATTATTACGTTAATAATTCTATAATTAATATAAATAGTATTTATATTAATTTATAACTTTAATATTAGTAATATTATTGTTATTAATTGTTTTTTATTACTAAAAAACAATTATTTTACGCCTTTATTATCTATTGGTAACAATAATAAAGTGCTTTTAAATATATTAATTATCTTATATTTATAAATTTAGTTTATTTTATTATTTTTTTATAATATAAATTATATTCTTATATTTATTTAATAATCTAATTATTTTACGCCATAATTGTAATAATTCTTTATTGTTATAATTATTCCTATCTTATTCATTTCATTTATAAGGAAATTCATAGTATAATAAGTAAAATATTAGTAATTTTTACTTTTTGTTTCATAGTCAAACCTTACAATTGCACATATCAGCATAGCATTCTTTGAAATGATTGCCTCGATATTTATGGTATTTACTTCAATAACCATAAAGACAGATATCTCACAATTGGAGAAAATAAAAGACGAAAATTTGCTTTTTGCAGTATGCCAAAGCAAACATCTAAAATATCTTCTGTTAAAGATACCTAGAAGGTTGAATTTATGGATAATCAACTTGTTGACACACAAATTAACCCATCATTATCACCCAAAATGAAGAATGATTTTATTGATTTATTATACACTTATAAGAATGCCTTTGCTTCTGATAATGAGCCATTAGGTGCTAGTAAAGGGCCTTAATTTGATACTATTCGTAATATTGACAGACCATACCCTCCAGTACTTAGAAGACCAGGTTATCCAGCCAGTCCCAGAGCTAGAGAAGCCTTGGAAAAACATATCCAAGAGTTGATCTAACTTGGTGTACTAAGTAAAGTAGGCCATAATGAACAAGTTTAAATGACAACACCTGTTATTATTGCTTGACATAATGATGAATCAAGGATGGTTGGAGCTTTACGAGCATTGAATACCTACACAGTTACAGATAGGTATACAATTCCTAGAATTCAACAAACCTTGATGGAATCGTCTAAAGCCACGTAGATAAAATCCATGGATGCATTGGAAGGCTTTCATCAAAATGTTTTGATGCCCAAAACTAATAAATTACATAGAATTATCACTAACTGTGGTATTTATGAGTATCTTAGAATGCCATTGGGTCTTAAAAAGGCACCATCAAATTAGCAAAGAATGATGAATACCATCTTTCCCACAGAATTATCTGAAGGATGGCTTATCATTTATATTGATGGTATTATCATATGTTCTGATTCATGGTCTTTGCACCTGTAACAACCACCCACCAAGGGGTAAGCATATTCATTCATACACCCACTCAAGCATCTCAAATCAGCAGATCCAGCACTTGTATCAGCAATCAGTTTCAGCAATCTTCATTCTGAAACATTTATACAGCTTGGTACCTCAATACAGCCTGTCAATACCTGTACAGGTTGGATTCACCCAATACAGTTTCAATACACCAGTATGAAACTGTATGATCACTCAAATACACCACACCTCTTGTACAGGATCTGTACAGCTGTACAGGACCTGTATTGGCCAGACTCAATACAATCATCAATTATTCTCATCAAAATTCTTCCTCTGGATCAGGGCTGGTGATTCTCACATATACCAGCCCCTCTTTCTCCCCCCTGGGGACTTTTCCCCAGTTAATTAATTTAGTTTATTTATTATTTTATAATTATTCTTATACTTATTTTGGTTATTAAAATTATTTAATATTAAGTTAGTCTTTGCATTTCTCTCTTCACTGGTACAGTATGAGCTGGGTGGCCATATCCTTATTAACCCTTCCCTCTTCATTCTGACAGGTTGAAACAGTGGACTTGGACTTGTTTGTTTATTCTTTTAGTAATTCATCTTTAACACTCTTGAGTGGATACTTTCTTACCATATCTTTGCGCCCTCCATAAGTGAGTCCCAGTTTACTGAGTGCCAGGCCCTCTTCACTTCGAAGAGCCCCTGTGAAATTAAATTAATTAACTCATATTTGATGCTTTCTTTTCATTCATTTATATTCATTTTCTCTCATTCATCAATTAAGATCTCTTTTATGATTTAATGATCTTTAATGATTATGATTTTTCTCTCTCATCAATTTCATCTCATTCATTTCATTCATATGAAATTGATTTTTCTTCTTTCTGAATCATTGCTGACCATTTCATTCACTCCATCTCATTTTATCAAATCAAATCTTTTCTGTGTTCTTCTTCAGGTTCTTTTAGGAATTATTGATTGGTTTAATTGATTGGATTATTCATTGGGATTCAATGGGTTTATTGATTCAGTTATTCAGGATTTTTTCATTTTTGATTGGATTGATTGACTTTGAATTCTCAAAATATTTTATTGAACCTCAAGAATTGATTTTGATTATTGACTGGTTTTGACTCATCAAGATTTGAATTTATTTCTGAAGATTTTTAATTGATTGATTGATTCCTCAAGACCTTGAGTTCTTATTGAAGACACTAATTTATTGAATGATTTATTAGTGATTGAATATTGATTGATTGTTGATTTACTCAAGATTATTGATATTTGAGCTGAATTGATTGTTGATTGATTGAATTGATTTGACTATTGACTGAATTTTATTTCACCTCAAGATTTGAATTGATTCCTCAAGATTCATCAAGAATTTTTATTGTGATTGATTTGGCCAAGTCCTGATTATTTTTCTTAATACCATCAAGTTTTATTCAACTTCTATTCATGATGCCAGTTCAGCATAGTCCCCCAGCAAAGAATACTAGATCCCAGAAATTTCCAGCTGTTCTCACTCCTACAGCAAGGGCTCCTCTTGACCGCACACCATCAGCTCATCAACTGAGTGCCAACTTGGACAGAGGACCACCAATGGAAGGCGCAGCACCCTCAAGAAGAGGTGGAATGAAATATAGAAGATCAAGAGCCTTTTCTGGACTTTTGGGTGGCTACCCTGGCATTTCTGAAGGTGCAAGAGCAAGATTAGGGGAAGTTGAAGATGAAGAGGGGGAAGAGTCTGTGGAAGAGGAAGATTCTGGGGAAACTGAAGTGGCAGATGCCTTGGAAAATGCTCCAGAGGTGCCTCAGGGTTCTAATCTAGCCCTTTCTAGTCAACCTCTTGTCTCTCGAACTGATCCAAGTCTCCTCAAGATGATGGAGCAGATGACTCAATTCATGGGGCAACTCACTCAAGTAGTTGCTCCCAGGGACAATTCCAAAGCCCCTGCTTTCAAGACTCCATCCATGAAGGCACCTGATTCTTTTGATGGTACTCAAGCTCATAAATTGAGAGGATTCATCCAATCCTGTCAATTAATCTTCCATAATGATCCAGCAAATTTCTTCTCTGACAGGAAGAAAGTTCTTTACTCAACTTCTTTTCTAACTGGTAGAGCTGGAAAGTGGATTGAACCCTATCTCTCAAATATTTCCAATGAGGACCCTTCCTACCTCCTCAATAATTGGAGATTATTTGAATCTCAATTATTCACTCTGTTTGGTGACCCCAATGAAGTCAGGAAAGCTGAACAAGAGTTGGACAATTTGAGGATGAAGGAAAGTGGTCATGTATCCTTGTACATTTCTGATTTCAGAAGCTTAATTTCAAGAATTGGAGATTGGGGGGGAAGAGCTTATATCAATGTTTACAGAAGAGGATTGGCATCAAGATTATTGGATCAGTTGGCTTCTTACCCTGGAACGTTTGACACTCTTCAAGAACTTATGGATGTCACTTTGGAATTAGACACAAGATATCATGAGAGGCAAAAAGAAAAGGGTGGCAATCAAGAGAAGAAGCCACCAGTCAATGGATCCAATCAATCTAGGCCTCCTCAAACCTCATCTTCAAAGAAGCCTCACCAGGAGAAGAACAAGAAGGGCAAGCAGTTTCAATCTTCAAAGGACAAGCCCCATGCTGCTTTCCTCAATAAGGAAAATAAAGTAATCGGTTCTGAGAAGGAGAGGAGGATTAAAGAGGGGTTGTGTACTTATTGTGGTGGAAAGCAACCAATTGAAAAATGCTTCAAGAGACCTCAGAACAAGCCTGGGTAATCATCAAGAGGCTTCCCTAGCAAGCAGGGAAAAGCCTGAGTGGGAATCATGATGTGTTCAATGGTTCTCACTTATTTCCTTCAAGAGCACAATTGTGCACTCTGAATACTAGTGTCAAGAAATCTTTAAAATTTCTTATTTTCTCCTCTGTATCTGATATTTTTTATAGTTTTCTCATTGATTCTGGTGCTACAAACTCTTTTATTGCAAAGAATTTTGTTCTCAAGTACTCATTGACTGTGTCAGAGCTCCCTGAAAAGATTCCTCATTTCATTATGGATTCTAATGAATCCCCTGCCTTGTTCATCACCCATTATACCAAGTGGGTAGTTGACTTGCCTTCCTTCCCAGCTTTGAATGGGACTTTTTTATCATAGATTCACCCAAGGGAGAGGACCTGATATTGGGCTATGATTTCCTTTACCATTTTAATCCGATTATTGATTGGAAAAATGGATTGCTCACCTATGATTCTAGTCATAAGGATTCTAGTGGTATTATTGCTTCTACTAGTAATGACTTAGCCACTGCTGTCAACAGTGTTGCTCTGGTTGGTGAACTTAAGATACCTTCCCTTCCTTCTTCTGTCCATATCTCTTCCATAATTCCCTCTCAGTCATTACTTCCATTAAGAGATGAAGTCTTCAAAGAGATAAAGGATATTGGAGAAGATGTTGCCATATCTTCACTTCATCTCTTCCAAGGGGATATGGACCTTCCTCCCTTATCTTTTCATACCTCCCTGGAGGAGCAGTGGGATGAGGAGGAAGAGCCAGAAGAAATTGAAACTGTGTTGAAGGTAGTCCCTCCTTCTTATCACCAAGATTTGGATGTATTCTCCACGGTGAGAGCAGAGAAACAACCTCCACACCGCGCCTGTAATCACCATATCAAATTGGAGGGTCATCTACCTCCAATTAGTGTTATCTACTCATGATCAAATCAAGAGTCAGAAACACTGTGGGCCTACATTTCAGAGAATGTAGAGAAAGGTTTCATAAGACCAAGCTCCTCTTCAACAGGAGCACCTGTCCTCTTTGTCAAAAAAAAGGATGGAGGTCTTCATTTGTGTGTTGACTACCGCAAACTCAATGCTGTCACTAGGAAGAACAGATACCCTGTTCCTCCTATGAACCAGCTGCTTACCGTATTCAACGGCTCTACTATCTTCCCCAAGATAGATTTGTGTGGTGCATATAATCTTCTGAGAATCAAAGAGGGGGATGAGCACTTAACTGTCTTTAGAACCAAATATGGTAGTTATGAGTATTTGGTCATGCCCTTTGGTTTGACCAATGCTCCTGCTTCTTTCCAGAATCTAGTAAATGATATCTTTACAGATTTCTTGGATGTGTTTGTTGTGGTTTATTTAGATGATATTATGGTCTTTTCCAGTTCTGAAGAGGAACATGTCAAACATGTGACCTCTGTCCTCCAAAGACTGAGGGACAAAAATTTGTTTGCCAAAGCCTCCAAGTGTGTATTCCATGCCTCAAGTGTGGAATACTTGGGCTATGTTTTTTCAAGTGATGGCCTCAAGATGAATTCTTCAAAAGTTCAGAAAATCCTCAATTGGCCTCAGCCCACAAACATCAAGGACCTTTAATCTTTTCTTGGCTTTGCCAATTTTTATCATTGTTTCATTGAAAATTATTCCAAAGAAATTGCTTCTCTCACTTCCCTTCTCAAAAAAGATTCTCCCTTTATCTTCAATGAGGAAGCTCTCAGTCAGTTTCAATCACTCAAAGAAGCTTTCACCTCTGCTCCTATCTTATCCCATTTCAATCAATCTCTACCTACTATTGTAGAGACTGATGCTTCTGATTATTCTTTGGGCGCCGTACTGAGTCAGGTGAATGACTCAGGAAAGCACCCCATTGCATTTGATAGTCGCAAGCTTCTCCCAACTGAGCTGAACGATGAAATTCATGACAGGGAACTCCTTGGCATAGTTTGGGCTCTCAAGCGCTGGAGAGCATTCCTTCTTTCTCTTTCCAATCCTTTTGAGGACTTGAAAGACCATTCTTCCTTGCAGTATTTCATGTCTTCCAAAGTTCTTACTTGTCATCAGGCCCGTTGGGCTGAATTTCTCTCAGAATTTCATTTCACTATCACTTACCGCCCAGGCAGGCTGGCCACTTTACCGGATGCCTTGTCATGTCGGGACGATGTGTACCCAGAGAGGGGGGTGGACTTCATCAGCAAGAATCCTCATAATTTCCATCAAGTAATTAAGAAAGATTGAAGTAAAGAGTCAAGATTCTTTTCAATCAAAGTGGAAGTGTTGTCAGATTTAGTTGACAAGAGTCAAAAAGAAGTATGGCAAGACAAAGACTATAGAGAAATACTCAAGCAACTAGCAAGAGGTGAATCAGTTCCAGATTATTCTCTTGAACCTCAAGCCAAGCTATTATTATTCAAAGATAGAGTGGTAATCCCAAGCAATGAAGAACTTCAACTCAATATTCTTCAAAAGCTTCATGACTCACCATTCGCTGGCCATCCTGGCCAGGAGAAGACCCTCAAGCTCATCAAGAGGGATTTTTATTGGGCTGGCATGAATCAATTCATCAAGGACTATGTGTCCTCATGTCAGCAATGTTCAAGAAAAAAGAACATTCATCACAAGAAGTTTGGATTACTCAAGCCTCTTTCAATTCCGTCTGGTCCTTGGAATTCATTATCAATGGAATTCATCACTCAATTGCTACTGTCAAACAACTTTGATTCAATTTTAGTAGCTGTGGACAGATTCTCAAAAATGGCAATCTTCATTCCAACTCATGGAACAATCACTGCACTGGACTTAGCTCAAATCTTAATTAGTCATTTATTTTCCAAGCATGGCCTTCCAGTCAGTATTGTCAGTGATAGAGTATCTTTATTTGTTTCATCATTCAGGACTCAATTATGTCAGCATCTCAAGATATCAAGAGATCTTTCAACTGCTTTTGATCCTGAAACAGATGGACAGACAGAGAGGGTAAATCAGATTCAAGAACAGTATCTTTGGATGTATGTCAGCTATCATCAAGATGACTGGTAAACCTGGCTCCCTCTGGCTGAATTTGCCTATGATAATGCAGAACATTCATCAACCAAGCAATCACCTTTTTTCACCATTTATGGAAGAAATCCAAGCTTTGACTCAATACATTTTTCTCAAGATTCACCTGCTGGAAAGTTATCAACAAAACTCCAATCAGTACAGCAAGTGGTCAAAGAAGAATTAGAGTCAGCAATAAGGAGATTCAAGAAGTATGCAGATAGAAATAGAGAAATTCCACTTGATTTCCAACCTGGGGACAAAGTATGGCTAGCTTCCAAGAACATCAAGACAACAAGACCCACCAAGAAATTATCAGAAAGATGGTTGGGACTTTTTCAAGTTCTGAAGAAGATTGGCAGTCAGGCATATCACCTCAAGTTGCCTCAGCAATGGAAGACAGTTCACCCTGTATTCCATGTGTCCTTATTAGAACCAGTCAAGCATTCAGCTATCCCAAATAGTCATGAATTGCCGCCACCACTAGTTTTAGTGGAGGAGCAAGAAGAATGGGAAGTGGCTCAGGTTCTGGACTCAAAACTCAAAAGAGGTAAATTATGGTATCTTGTAGAGTGGAAAGGATTCAGTGAAGAACCAGAAAGAACCACTTGGGAACCAGCTTCCAACCTTACCAACTCACCAGACCTTGTCAAGGATTTCCATTCATTATATCCAGAAAAGCCTGGCCCAAATACCTCAAGAGTTTGATTATGGTGCTTGGTGGGGAGAAGAAGTTATGAAAGTAAGTTCCTCTCCTGGAATGCACCTTTAAGGGGGTATTCTACCCATATGTTGTTGTAATCATCACCTTGGCCACTTTGTGAGCACTTGTTGATTCTTTGGACAGGTTCAGGAAGCATACAACACCAATACCCTCCGAGTTGGACCTTATCAAGATATGGCCAAAGATTTCTTTCTTTATTTTTCTTGTCTTTTCTTTATTACCATTTCAATTTATGCCAATCATCATAATTCAATACATTCAATACTTCAAGTCATTTAAGGCAATTCATTTCAGAAGTTATTTATGGCAATTCATGTCAGAAGTCATTTATGGCAAATTAATGCAGTTTTATGGTGCTTGGTGGGGAGTGGAAGTTATGAAAGTAAGTTCCATCTCCTGGTATGCATCCCTGAGGGTTCTACTTCTTGTAAAACATTACCTTGGCCACTCTGTGAGCATCAAATGCTTGGTTTTCATTTTTCAGATACTTCTTAGCCAGAATCAAGCAACTCACCACAAGAAGGACCAGCAATCAGGATTTTTCTCTCTTATTCTTTCTTTACTCTCTTTTTCTCTTATTTCTTTTATTTATTTTCTTCTTTACTTGTATAATTCCTTTTCTTTTCTTTATTTCTTTTAAAGCAGAAGCATCCCCTTCCAAATCACGTATTGGGAGGTTCCTTTATTTTTTATTCTTATTTTACTTTTACTTATTTTATTTCATTTATTAGCATTTATAAGAGTATGAATAGAAGCCAAACTAAACAAAAACGAGAACAAGATACTGGTTTTAACTCCACCCAAATCGTCAAAGTTCACGGGGATTCAGTCATCACCTCATGGAGAATACCCAAGCAGAAAGGTCAAGATGTCAAATCAGTCCACGTCAAATTCAAAGAAAACCCTGAGGGAAGTGGGCCATAACTCAATTATGGCCCCCACTCAAGCCCTCAAGGTGAATACTCAAAGCCCTTTTTGGGCTGGATTCATCACCCAGGGCCTCCCCTGCAACTTTGGGGAGGCCATGCTTGTGAGCCTTGAGGTATAGTTTACATACCCAAATAGGCCACAATTATCTTAAAAATAAATTCTGAATAATGCATACCTCATAAGTCATGCATATATTCAAATTTCATTATTTTTGATTTAAGAAAAGTTGAATAACTTTTTATTGAGTAAGTAAATCCATGGATTTAAGGCCAGATTTGGATTCTACACAAAAATTCACCTAGGGTAGCTCCATAGAGCGAATAAGCTCAAATTAACTCTTTGAGGTGGTAAAATGGAAAATACTTCAACACCACATCATCAATACCACATAAAAGATCCGTGAAAACTTTTGTTTTTCTTAATTTCACGCCAAAATAATGGGAATGTGAGGAATCCCATGTTACATATACACTAAGAATAGTGTTATGCATGTTTTGAGCACTTAATATTATGGTATTCTTACATGCACTTTTGGTACACCCATAGTGGATATCTCACTTTAAGCTTAAATTTCTATTTTGACGTGAAAAATAGGCAAGGGGGACAAAAGACATCAAAGAGAGCCAGGGTACCCAACTTCTGAAGCCCCAGAGGCGTGGATAGCTCCGAAGCTTGGTTCCATGGCTCATCTTAGCCCAATTGGTAAACTAAACCTCTTTGGGAGCTTGGTTACCAAGTTACATATACTGTAAATCATAAGAAAATAGCAAATAACCTGCTATTTTGACGTTCCAAGGAGGTAATAAGCTACTTACACTCCTGTAACCATGTCAATTACTAATGACTTTCCATGGATAAACCCCAAAAGAGTAATTAAAACCCTTTTTGGACCCATATTCATTGATTTACCTCATAGCAACCAGCAAAACACTGCTATTTGCAATTCTACGTAGAAATGAGGTAAAAACTTCAAAAATTCATTGAAAATACAATTCTTAATGAATCCTTCTGAAACTTTCAGGACTAAAGGAGAACTGTATTACCTATGGTACAACCAAAAATAATTACAGTTTTACTAGTAAAATTAAAAGCTTTACTTACAGTCCATTTTTGGCTATTCTACGTGAAACACTGAATCTTCAAAAATTCACAGTAATTACAACCTGTGATGAAATTGGCAATAACATTGATAACTTTGAGAAATCAATGATTTTTTTGGAATAAAAGAAGATTTACAGATGTTACTCCTTTTATTCTTAAGCATATTGGGATTGGTAGTCACGTAAAAGCATCAAATAAGTAATTATGATAATGTTACGTGAAAAATAATGATGCAATCAATAAACCAAAAGGGTTTATTGCTTTCTCACTCACTGGTTTTTCAGTTTGCTCCATGGCACGCCTCTGTGAGCTGTTGTTGACTTAAAAGAGGCCTCCTCTTGCTGTTTTTTCCATATCATCATCTCATCAATTTATCAAATCATTATTACCAACAAGTAAGTATTAGTTACAGCTATTCTTAAGTGTTTTAAATCTTTCAGAATCAACCAGAAAGACGTGAAATCATAGAATCCAACTATATATTTTTGTAATACTGTTATGAATACTTTTGATCCCTTAAATCCACAATTCTACGTCAAATTTCTCTACTTTTATCTATCAATAAGTTCTTTGGAGTATTAGTGAGTCATTTATTTTTAATTATTAAAGTTTTTCTCTAGTAATAGTTTTCTTCAAGAATTATCTTTATAATTATTCTTGCAAAAGATAATTATATATTAAAGTAATTTTATTATTTTAATAAAAGAAGTTTTTATTATTAAATTCTTCTTGTAATTGATTCTTGTAGACAATTACTGCTCACTTTTATAATCACTAGTAGTGTATAACACGTGAAAGAAATAATTTTATAATTATTTAATTGTGGTTATAATAATTTTTATTATTATATTTCATAAGAACAGACATAGTACTGTTGATTAATAGTAATATTATCATCAGTTTCATAGTCACATCTTACGTTTGGGGGCCTGGCCGTGTTTTTTGAACCTTGTACCCTTAATTAATATATTTTTAAGCTCTAAAATATATTAATTTAATTAATTTTTTTCTTTCAATTTGAAGTTAAAATATTTTTATTTTTGAAATTGTTTTAAAATCTTTTTCATTGAGGAATTTGGTTTAATTTTATACTGTTTTTACACGTGGCTTTTTCACATCGAAAAACTTATAAAATTATTCTTTGAGTTACTCTGAATTAATTTTCATTCAAAATCTTAAATTTTAATTTTTTTTCTTTAAAAAGAATAATATTTTTAATATTAAAAAATATAAAACTTATAAAAAATCTTTAAAAATATTTTCAAAGTATAAAAAAAAAATTTTTTCTCTTTTATAATTTTCTTAGTGTCTTTAATCAAATACTGTGCAGCTGGCAACAGACTCAGTAAAAGATATATCACTAGTCCAGAATCTTCAGAAGCAGAATCTGAAGAAAGTATTGAGGTGCAAATTGCTAAAAGAGGCACCTTATTCAATTCTGAAAAGAATAAATTACCACCAAAAGGTGTGTTTTTATCTTTATTTTAACCTTTTATCCTTAAATCGAGGTGAAAATGGTGCATACCAGAAATGGAAGCAACTATTCAGTCCAACCAGATGGATGTGGACAAGGAAGAGGCAAGACCAAATCCAGAAGTGCCAAATCTTCCACAAGAAAGACACATTTGGAGGATGCCAGAGTTGCCCCCCATTCCCCAAGGTCTGTACCAACAGATTTTGACATAAATTCTGAGCCTGAACTAATTTATGACAATATTTCCAGGGCTGAACCATTTTCAAGTGGCAGCAATAGAAATATATCAGAGCCAGTACAGAAATTGGTTCAGAGCAGCCAAAGAGGAGGAGTGGGAAATCTGCCCAAGCCTTTGGCAGGGGGCCATGAACTCCTACTTACACATCAAGAGCTTTCTGGGTCAGGAGAATACCATAGAACTCTTAGGAGGATGGAGCCCCCTGTCTTGCAAAGACAAGGTCAAAAAGATAAAGAATTGGTTGAAGAACCAGAGTCTTTTATCCATAGAACAGAAGAAAGAGTTGGAAATGACTCCAACTTTGGAGACAGAGGCACCAGTGGCGTCTACCAGCTCCAAACCAGCTCCAGAAGCATCCAAGGACAAGCCCAAAGGACCTCAAAAGAAACAGAGAGGTCCCAAGAACCATCAAGGCAAGGGCAAAGGCAAAGCCAATTGGCACAGACCTTACCCACAAGGGTACAGGATCCCCAGATTGGAACCTTCAGCCGTGGACAGTGTCTTCCATATGGCCAGAACTCTTATGGAATTCACATCCAAAGAGCAGGAAAGGATGAACAGGACTTTTCCACGCAAATAACTGATGTACATAGAAGTATTAGTGTAGAAATTGGCAAACTTGAGTCAAAGTTAAAGCAAATTACATCAGACATCAATGATTTAAAGAAAAGTGACAAGCAACATTCTGATTGGCATCAATTGACAACTGTCACCCTTGAGTCAATTGGCAATGCTTGTGAAAGAATTGAGAACCAATGTCAACTTCAGAATAATGAAACAGAGGATCTTTCCATTCTTAAACTAAATGATAGACTTAAAACTCTTGAAGACCATGTCTTACAAATAGTTAAAAACACCAATCAATTTGCTACACATTTAGCAAAAACTGACAGTGAAAGGCAGAAATTAAAGGATGAGATAATTGCAAGTGTGGAACAAATTCACAAGAATCATGAACCACATCTGCCAAGACATTCTACACCTTTGACTGAAGAAAAACTTTCTGTTAAGAAAAGTTTGACTCCATTCTTAGTAGAAAATGTTATTTCTGCAAAGGATATTCCCAAATTAGAAGAATGGCCAACATTCTCTGGTGAAGGAGAATCTAACCGTATTGAATTCATCAGGACTATTGATATGTTGCAAGAGGACTTCAATATACCTGATGAGATCATAGTGGGTAAATTACATTGTTTGTTTACCAGAACTGCAAAGAAATGGTATTACAAAATGAGGATTGATCATGGTAAACATGACTGGTCTTGGTGGAAATCTGAGGTGATTACCAAATGGGCCAATAATTCTTGGAGGTTTAAAATCGAGAATGCTTTTGAGAGTGCCATTTTTAACTCAGAAAAAGATAAACCACTTACTTGGTTCTTCAAACAAAAAGACAGATTATCTGCTTTACATCCAGATATGTCTGACACTATGATTAATATGAAAATATTAAGGAAGTGTGGAGGAGAACTGGAACATGCTATCAAAAGCAGATGTGTGGAACCCTGTTCAACAGAGGACTACATTAATGCTATGGAAGATATCATTACCAGAACAAGAATTGGTAAGACTTGGATTAAAAACCCAATAGAGTCAAAAATGGTCTCAAAGATTCCTAGAGAGGACAGAAGACCAGAAAGACCTGTCTTGAAGTGTCATAAATGTGGAAGTACTTCACATTTAGCCAACACTTGCCCTAAGAAGACAAAAATCAATGAAGTCCAAGTCATTGAAGAAATTCAGTGTACTGAAGAGAAAGAAGAATCTGATCAAGACTCGGCAATCTCTGAGGATACACCAGTGGAGGACTATCCCATTGAAAACATCACAGCTTTCTTTGAAGTCACAGAGGTCCATACCCACTTGCCACAATATAGTGAAGACTGCTGTAACCTGATCAATATACAGGATGCCAGAATGTGTAAGACAAAACCTGCTAAAGGCAAAGGCTACACTGCTGGAGCCTCCTGTATCACATCAGTTTTGATGAATGATATTGAAGCCAAAGTAAATTTGGATACAGGGGCATTCTGCACTTGTGTAGGCAAAGATTGTATCCAAATTATACTTCCAAAATGGAAAAACCATCTATTACCAATAGAAGGTGTACAATTTAGTAGTGCTAGTACCAATATGTACCCATTGGGCATATTAGACACTAATATTGTATTCCCACATCCTGCAGGAAGTGTAAGAATGAAAACTGAGATTGTGGTGATGGATAATTGCACATCTAAGCACATCATTCTTGGAAATGATTACTTGAATATTTATGGTATTGATATCAACAACCATAAAGACAGATATTTCACAATTGGGGATAACAAAAGACAAAAATTTGCTTTCTCCAATATGCCAAAACAGATATCTGTAGTATCCTCTGTCAAAGATACTTACAAAGATGAATTTGTGTCTAAGCAACTTGTTGAAGCACAATTTAATCCATCATTGTCACCAAAGATGACAAATGAACTTATTGATGTATTATGTACATACAATAATGCATTTGCATCTGATAATGAACCATTAGGGGCTATAAGAGGACATGAAATTGATATTACTCTTAATATTGATAGACCATATCCTGCAGTACTTAGAAGACCAGCTTATCCAGCCAGTCCCAGAGCTAGAGAAGCCTTGGAAAAACATATCCAAGAGTTTATCCAACTTGGTGTACTAAGGAAAGTAGGCCATAATGAGGAAGTTGAAGTTACAACACCTGTTATTATTGCTTGGCACAATGATAAGTCAAGAATGGTTGGAGATTTCAGGGCATTGAATACCTACACAGTTCCAGATAGGTATCCAATCCCAAGAATTCAAGAAACCCTGACTCAATTGTCTAAAGCCAATAAAATTAAAAGCTTTACTTACAGTCCATTTTTGGCTATTCTACGTGAAACACTGAATCTTCAAAAATTCACAGTAATTACAACCTGTGATGAAATTGGCAATAACATTGATAACTTTGAGAAATCAATGATTATTTTGGAATAAAAGAAGATATCCAGATGTTACTCCTTTTATTCTTAACCGTATTGGGATTGGTAGTCACGTAAAAGCATTAAATAAGTAATTATGATAATGTTACGTGACAAATAATGATGCAATCAATAAACCAAAAGGGTTTATTGTTTTCTCACTCACTGGTTTTTCAGTTTGCTCCATGGCACGCCTCTGTGAGCTGTTGTTGACTTAAAAGAGGCCTCCTCTTGCTGTTTTTTCCATATCATCATCTCATCAATTTATTAAATCGTTAGTACCAACAAGTAAGTATTAGTTACAGCTATTCGTAAGTGTTTTAAATCTTTCAGAATCAACCAGAAAGACATGAAATCATAGAATCCAACTATATATTGTTGTAATACTGTTATAAATCCTTTTGATCCCTTAAATCCACAATTCTACGTCAAATTTCTCTACTTTTATCTATCAATAAGCTCTTTGGAGTATTAGTGAGTCATTTATTTTTAATTCTTAAAGTTTTTCTCTAGTAATAGTTTTCTTCAAGAATTATCTTTATAATTATTCTTGCAAAAGATAATTATATATTAAAATAATTTTATTATTTTAATAAAAGAAGTTTTTATTATTAAGTTCTTCTTGTAATTGATTCTTGTAGACAATTACTGCTCACTGTTATAATCACTAGTAGTGTATAACAAGTGAAAGAAACAATTTTATAATTATTTAATTGTGGTTATAATAATTTTTATTATTATATTCCATAAGAACAGACATAGTACTGTTGATTAATAGTAATATTATCATCAGTTTCATAGTCACATCTTACAATGGTCTTGGTGGTCCTGCACCCCCCAATGGGTCCAGGCCATGTAGGTGAAGTTATGGGTCATGGGGCCAATTAATGGTCCCATGGAACCCCTGGGTCCCCAGGGGCTCATTTCCGTCCTGGGGGCCTCCAATAGCCCCCACAGACCGCGGACCGCGGCGTACTGTCACAGGGGCTCTTATGGAAGCAAGAGGGCCTGGGACTCAGGAATCAAGAACTCACTTGGAGGGCCCCAAAGATGATAAGAAATACTTCGGAATATATTTCTTAAGCAAGGATAAGAGATAGGGAAAATATGCCAGAGATAACAAAGAAACAATAAGAATGAAACCAGAGGCCAAAGATAGAAGGAAGCCAAAAGCCAAGAAGGCAACCAAGTGAATCCCCAATTCACTGTTTCAACCTGCCAGAAAGAACAATGGAATTAGTAAAGGATATGACCACCAAAATCCACTGAAAGGCAAAGAAAGAAAAGAGAAAATGTGCTAATGACTGACTTGAGATTATCAGTATTAACTTTAATAAGGTAAAAGAAAATATGGATAAAAATAAATCCAATATATTAATTAACTGGGGAAAAAGTCCCCAGGTGATGAAAGGTGGCCGGTATATGTGAAAACTTGAAAGATTGATATTGGAAGGTGAATCAATGACTGTATTTTCTGAATTGGGAAATACAGTTCTTGTAAGATGTGACTATGAAACTGATGATAATATTACTATTAATCAACAGTACTATGTCTGTTCTTATGAAATATAATAATAAAAATTATTATAACCACAATTAAATAATTATAAAATTATTTCTTTCACTTGTTATACACTACTAGTGATTATAACAGTGAGCAGTAATTGTCTACAAGAATCAATTACAAGAAGAATTTAATAATAAAAACTTCTTTTATTAAAATAATAAAATTATTTTAATATATAATTATCTTTTGCAAGAATAATTATAAAGATAATTCTTGAAGAAAACTAATTTTAGAGAAAAACTTTAAGAATTAAATATAAATGACTCACTAATACTCCAAAGAACTTATTGATAGATAAGAGTAGAGAAATTTGACGTAGAATTGTGGATTTAAGGGATCAAAAGGATTTATAACAGTATTACAACAATATATAGTTGGATTCTATGATTTCACGTCTTTCTGATTGATTCTGAAAGATTTAAAACACTTAAGAATAGCTGTAACTAATACTTACTTGTTGGTAATAATGATTTAATAAATTGATAAGATGATTCTTGGAAAAAACAGCAAGAGGAGGCCTCTTTTAAGTCAACAACAGCTCACAGAGGCGTGCCATGGAGCAAACTGAAAAACCAGTGAGTGAGAGAAACAATAAACCTTTTTGGATTATTGATTGCATCATCAGTTGTCACGTAAGATTATCATAATTACTTAATTGATGCTTTTACGTGACTACCAACCCCAATATGGTTTAAGAATAAAAGGAGTAACACTTGTAAATCTTCTTTTATTCTAAAATAATCATTGATTTCTCAAAGTTATCAATGTTATTGCCAATTTCATCACAGGTTGTAATTACTGTGAATTTTTGAAGATTCAGTATTTCACGTAGAATAGCCAAAAATGCACTGTAAGTAAAACCTTTAATTTTACTAGTAAAACTGTAATTCCTTTTGGATGTACCATAGATAATACAGTTCTCCTTTAGTCCTGAAAGTTTCAGAAGGATTCATTAAGAATTGTATTTTTAATGAATTTTTGAAGTTTTTACCTTATTTCTACGTAGAATTGCAAATAGCAGTGTTTTGCTGGTTGCTATGAGGTAAATCAATGAATATGGGTCCCAAAAGGGTTTTAATTACTCTTTTGGGGTTTATCCATGGAAAGTCATTAGTAATTGACATGGTTACAGGAGTGTAAGTAGCTCATTACCTCCTTGGCACGTCAAAATAGCAGGTTATTTGCTATTTTCTGGTGTTTTACAGTAGTTGTAACTTGGTAACCAAGTTCCCAAAGAGTTTTAGTTTACCAATTAGGCCAAGATGAGCCATGGATCCATGCTCTGGAGCTATCCACGCCTCTGAGGCCTCAGGAGTTGGGTACCCTGGCTCTCTTTGATGTCTTTTGTCCCCCTTGCTTATTTTTTACGTCAAAATAGTAATTTAAGCTTAAAGTGAGATATCCACTATGGGTGTACCAAAAGTCCATGTAAGAATACCATGATATTAAGTGCTCAAAACATGCATAACACTATTCTTAGTGTATATGTAACATGGGATTTCTCACTTTCCCATTATTTTGGCTAAAAATCAAGAAAAACAAAAATTTTCACGGATCTTTTATGTGGTATTAATGATGTGGTATTGAAGTATTTTCCATTTTACCACCTCAAATACTTAAATTGAGCTTATTCACTCTAAGGAGCTACCCTAGGTGAATTTTTGTGTAGAATCCAAATCTGGCCTTAAATCCATGGATTTACTTACTCAACAAAAAGTTATTCAACTTTTCTTAAATCAAAAATAATGAATTTTGAATATATGCATGACTTATGAGGTATGCATTATTCAGAATTTATTTTTAAAATGATTGTGGCCTATTTGGGTATGTAAAATATACCTCAAGGCTCACATTCCCTCCCACCAAAAAATAAAATTGTACTACAATTTTATCAAATGATAGAATAATAAAAGCCCCAAAGGGGGGTAATGTCCACTGTCCAACCTCTTCACACTACTCAGATCAAGTAATTTAAAGCACATTTTATAGACATATTCAGGCTTGTGGCCTTCTTTCATGTCTAAATCTTCTCAAGAGTTTATCTGAGTCAGGTATTTCTGATTCTGCCATCCATTCATCTTCATGTATTGGATTTCTATATCTGACAAGATATTCTCTCTGATTTTTACCCCTAAGTCTCCTTTCTTTAATGACCTTCTTTATCTTTTTTTCTTCATTCTGTTCCACAGGTGGTACAGTTAAAGGAGTTGGGTTCCTTAAAGGAAACAATTCTTTATCAGCTGGTTGATAAGGCTTTATCAAGCTGACTGGAAATGTGGGGTGTTTATTTTCCAATTCACCACTCAATTCCACTTGAACTGCATTGGTTCCATGTAAGGCAACAATAAAAAAAGGTCCTACATAAGAATCTTTAAGTTTCTTTGGGCCTTTGATATTATTAAAATTCAAGGTTGAAACTAAAACTAAGTCCCCTACTTTGAAGTCTGGTACTTTATGACTCTTGTCCCACTTCTGTTTTGCATAATCAAAAGCATCATCCATACTTTGTTTTGCATGATGTTTTACTTTATCAAGCATTATCTTGAAGCTGGAAGCTGTAGGATGAATGTCAATCAAGTCTTTCCTCAGTGTGTCTGCTGGAAGTCTTGGATTCCATCCTTTCTCTAACATAGCAGGAGTTTGTCCTGTGGAAGAATGGACTGATGTCTTGTATGCCAATTCTAATGCAGGTATCAGAGTGCACCAGTCATGGGTAAAGCCATCTGAGTCTCTGAATTCTAATCCATAAGCACAGAATCTCCTGATCATGTCTTCTAAAGTTTGAATCATCCTCTCTGCTAGCCCATCTGTTTGAGGGTGATATGCTGTAGAGAATGATAACTTAGTCCCAAACAATCTATGAAGATTGGTCCAAAGTGCAGATGTGAATTTGGGATCTCTGTCACTTATGATATTCTTAAATAATCCTGTATTAGAAATAACTCTACTCCATAAAAGAAGAGCTGTATCCATAGCAGTGTCATCTTTATGACATGGTAAGAATATGGGAGTTTTGCTATATCTGTCTAAAATGACTAAGCAAGCATTATAACTTCTGTCACCACTTGGAGGAAGTGCTGTGACCCAATCCATGTGAACAACTTCCCAAGGGGATTTTGGTTCTTGAATATGGATCATCAATCCAAATTTCTTGCCTGTACTCCTGTTTGCTTTTTGGCATCTATCACAGGTATGGCAATACTCAATGGTTTCTTTTCTCCAAGATGGCCACCATGCACAGTTCTTCACTTTTTCAAGTGTTCTGTCTTCTGACAGGTGTCCAGAGTAAATGCTATCATGGCATTCATGAAGAATGGTATTGATAAGCAATCTACTACACAGTGTCATCACACAAGAATGTTTTGTTCTATGGTAAATAATCCCATAAAACAAGTGAAATCTTCCTTCAGAATAGGAATTTTTCCAAACTTCTTCTAGTGCATTAACCAAAGATGTGTCTTTGCAGTCTTTATCCAATAAAGAAGTCAAGATATGGCAATTTTTGTCTTGTTTATAAGATTCTCTGACCTCTTCAAAGAATTCAGTCCCAATATCAGTTATGTTAATTCCTTCAATTGGAATCTGTGGTTCAGCTTCCAAAGGTACATAAGCTGGGTTATCAGGAGTGTTGGCTAAAGCCCATCTACTAAGTCCATCAGCATTTTTGAGAATGTTTCCTTCTTTATGAACTATAGTCATGTTTCCTCTATATTCTTGAATGGCTATTTGCCATCTCAACATATGTCTGTTGGGAGTTTTCATGTTAAGAAGTGATTTCACGGCATTACAGTCAGTTATCACTTCAAAAACACTGCCATCAAGGTAATAGTGTAATTTCTCAAGTGCCCATACCAAACATAAGCACTCCATTTGGCTTGCACCATATCTGGCTTCTGTTGGTTTGATTTGTCTTGAGATATAACAAACTGGTCCTTCTGTAGGTTTGTCATCAATAATTTGGACTTGATGTAGGGCTGCCCCTAATCCATCTCCACATGCATCAATGTACAACTTAAAAGGAATATTCCAGTCAGGCATGAGGAGTAAAGGTGCTTCTGTAAGGGCTTTCTTTATCTTCTCATAAGCTCTGATTCTTTCCTGTGTCATCTCAAATACAGTCTGTTGATCACAGATTCTATAGAGTGACTTGGCTAGAATTGCAAAATCTTTCAAGTGTTGCCTATAGTAACTAGCAAATCCAAGAAAAGACATCATTTCTTTTTTATTCTGGGGTATTGGCTTAAGTAACACTGCTGCCACTTTATTTTTGTCAATACCCAAGCTCAAACCAGAAACAACATGTCCTAATGCTTTGAGTTCTTCAAAACCAAAATTGCATTTCTTAAGTGAAATTTTCATGTTCACTTTTGCAACTTTATGAAGTACTCTTGCAAGTCTTTCAAGGTGTAAAGACCATGAGTCAGAACATATAATAATATCATCAATATAAATGATAAGCCATCCTTCAGACAATTCTGTGGGGAAGATGGTATTCATCATTCTTTGATAATGAGATGGACCATTTTTAATGCCAAATGGCATTCTAAGATACTCATAAATACCACAGTGAGTGATAATTCTAAGTAATTTCCTAGCTTTAGGTGTCAAAACATTTTGATGGAAGCCTTTTAATGCATCCATTGATGTTATATACTTGGCTTTAGACAATTGAGTCAAGGTTTCCTGGATTCTAGGGATTGGATACCTATCTGCAACTGTGTAGGTATTCAATGCTCTGAAATCTCCAACCATTCTTGACTTATCATTGTGCCAAGCAATAATAACAGGTGTTGTAACTTCAACTTCCTCATTATGGCCTACTTTCCTTAGTACACCAAGTTGGATCAACTCCTGGATATGTTTTTCCAAGGCTTCTCTAGCTCTGGGACTGGCTGGATAAGCTGGTCTTCTAAGTACTGGAGGATATGGTCTATCAATATTAAGAGTAATATCAATTTCATGTCCTCTTATAGCACCTAATGGTTCATTATCAGATGCAAATGCTTTATTGTATGTATATAATACATCAATAAGTTCATTCCTCATTTTTGGTAACAATGATGGATTAATGTGTGCTTCAACAAGTTGTTTAGACACAAATTCATCTTTGTAAGTATCTTTGACAGAAGATACTACAGATATCTGTTTTGGAATATTGGAGAAAGCAAATTTTTGTCTTTTGTTATCCCCAATTGTGAAATATCTGTCTTTATGGTTATTTATATCAATACCATAGATATTCAAGTAATCATTTCCAAGAATGATGTGCTGAGATGTGCAATTATCCATTACTACAATCTCAGTTTTCATTCTTACACTTCCTGCAGGATGTGGGAATACAATATTAGTGTCCAATATGCCCAAGGGGTACATATTGTTACTGGCACTACTGAATTGTACACCTTCTATTGGTAATAGCTGGTCTTTCCATTAAGGAAGTATAATTTGGAGATAATCTTTGCCAACACATGTGCAAAATGCTCCTGTATCCAAATTTACTTTGGCTTCAATATCACTCATCAGAACTGATGTGATACAGGATGCTCCAGCAGTATAACCCTTTCCTCTAGCAGGTTTAGTTTTACACATTCTGGCATCTTGGATATTGATCAGGTTGCAGCAATCTTCACTGTACTGTGGCAAGTGGGTATGGACTTCTGTGACCTCAAAGAAAGCTGAAATGTTTTCAATGGGATAGTCCTCCACTGGTGTATCCTCAGAGATTGCAGAGTCTTGATCAGATTCTTCTTTCTCTTCAGTACACTGAATTTATTCAATGATTTGAACTTCATTGATCTTTGTCTTCTTAGGGCAAGTGTTGGCTAAATGTGAAGTACTTCCACATTTATGACACTTCAAGACAGGTCTTTCTGGTCTTCTTTCCTCTCTAGGAATCTTTGGGACTATTTTGGACTCTATTGGGTTTCTAATCCAAGTCTTACCAATTCTTGTTCTGGTAATGATATCTTCCATTCCATTAATGTAGTCCTCTGTTGAACAGGGCTCCATACATCTGCTCTTGATAGCATGTTCCAGTTCTCCTCCACACTTTCTTAATATTTTCATATTAATCATAGTGTCAGACATATCTGGGTGTAAAGCAGATAATCTGTCTTTTTGTTTGAAGAACCAAGTAAGTGGTTTGTCTTTTTCTGAGTTAAAAATGGCAGTTTCAAAAGCATTCTCCATTTTAAACCTCCAAGAATTATTGGCCCATTTGGTAATCACTTCAGATTTCCACCAAGACCAGTCATGTTTTCCATGATCTATTCTCATCTTGTAGTACCATTTCTTTGCAGTTCTGGCAAACAAACAATGCAATTTACCCACTATGATTTCATCAGGTATATTAAAGTCCTCTTGCAGCATATCAATAGTCCTGATGAATTCAATATGGTTGTATTCTCCTTCACCAGAGAATGTTGGCCATTCTTCTATTTTGGGAATATCTCTTGCAGAGTAGGCATTTTCTCCCAAGAATGGTGTAAGACTTTCTTTAAGAGAGAGTTTTTCCTCAGTCAAAGGTGTAGAATGTCTTGGCATATGTGGTTCATGATTCTTATGAATTTGTTCCACACTTGCAATTATGTCATTCTTTAATTTCTGCCTTTCACTGTCACTTTTTGCTAAATGTATAGCAAATTGATTGGTGTTCTTAACTATTTGTAAGACATGGTCTTCAGGAGTTTTAAGTCTATCAGTTACTTGAAGAATGGAAGGATCTTCTGTGTCATCATTCTGATTTTGACATTGGTTCTCAATTCTTTTACAAGTATTGTAAATTGACTCAATGGTGACATTTGTCAGTTTATGCCATTCAGAATGTGAGCCTGTGAGGTATGTTTAACATACCCATAAGGCCACAAATGATTTTATAAACAATTAAATTTGTCTTAAACAGACTTTTTAGTTGAATTTAAAATAAAAAATAATAAAAAATAAGTATAACTTTTTTTTGGATAAACAAAGTTATAATTATTATGTCATTTTTGGATTCTACACCAAAAATAACCTAGGGTACACCCATAGGGTGTTATACCCAAAAACACTTATTTCTTGTGTTATTAGAAGATTTAAGAATCTCACAGTACTAATGTAACTTTTTAACATTTTTTTAAAATTGTTAAATTTAAGCTTAATTAAGCTTAAATTTAAAGTTACATAAGGTTTATGCAACTTTACCAAAATTTTAGTTAAAATTGAGGTGTGGTGTATATTTACTGAATTGGCTAAGGATTTGCCATACAGAATGTAAATCCTGCGTGAGCTCAATTTAAAAGGGTTTAAGGCCATAGTATGGCTTTAAATAAATAAAAGGGCAAAATCCACGCAAAAAGGTGGGACAAAGGAAAAAGACCAAATAGAGCTGGGGTACCCAACTTTTTGGATCTGCAAGGATTCAATTAAGGTTGTCCACCTGTATTGGAGGATTTTCAACCTTATTTAAACTTTAAGATTAGACTTTGATCCAACCTTAAGGTTTAAACTGGTTTTATCCTAAATTGGACAGGAATTTCAAGCTGCCAACAGGGTAAATCCCAATAAGCAGGCTTGGAATCAAGGTTTTAAGAACTGTCAAAGCTTAATCAAGCTTAAAAAGCTTAAATAAGCTTAAAACTTTAAGGTTTCAATCATCAAAACCTTATCAAAACTTAAGGTTTTGTGTGTATTGCTATTTTACGTGGAAAAATAGTAATAACTTCAAAAATTCATTAAAAATCCAAATCTTAATGGATTTGCTTGAAAATTTCACACAGCTTAGAATTTAATATTATCAATATATAAATTAAATTTTAAGTATCTTTTATTAATAGGTTTCCTGGGTAATTAGCCTGGAAAATTACTTTTTTAATTAAGCTTAAAGAAAATTATGATTTCTTTAAAAATTAATTAAAAATTCAGTTTAAGAGATTTCTGCTTGAAACTCTGATTTTATGTTGTTCATGTGATGAACTTTAATATAAATAAACTTATTTTATATTAAAACTTAAAATAATTAAACTAAATGAGGATTAAAGTTACTTGGAGTTAAGAATAACACTGGTAACTTTAAATTGGAAGTAAAAATAAGTTACCTTAAATTAAGAACTTAATTTTTAAGCATGGTTTTTCAGTTTTGATCTGAGCACGCCCTCTACATCCATTATGAATCATGAGAGCTGCTCTGTAGACATAAAAAGAGTCTTTTCATCACTGTTTTTGTCCATCATTCATAATCAATCCAATCATATTAGAAATTTAAACAGGTAAAGTTTTATTAAATATAAAATCTTATTATTAAAAGTAATTCTTAAGTTATTTTTATTCTTTACTTATTAAACTAAAGAATTGAAGTCATAGAATTCAGATTATTGTTGTAATCATCTATAATAAATTTTATTATATAAAATTATCATCTTAAATATCTTTTAAAATCCACAAATTCCTCTCAAAAACTCTTTAATCATAAATTTTAGTATAAAAAGTTGTTTTATCTTTGATTTTATTGATTTTTGGCGTGTTTTTAACTTATAATCATTATTTAATATAATAACTGTTGTTTTATAACTTGTTGTATTAAATAAATATTATAAGTAAGTTTTCTTTAAAGTTCTATATTTTTTTTTATCTATTATTAGTTTTTTTATATAGAATTTTATTCTATAAAGAATTATTTCTGCACAGTGTGTGTTTAATTCTTTTTATAAATAATATTTATATTATTTATAAGTGGTTAAATATTTATATTTTCCACGTGTAATTGTCTCATTAAGAGCTTTACAATTCTTATTGTTATGACTGTCAGTGACTATAACAATAATAGAATAATTATAATTTATTATAATTATTATATTTTTTTTTATTATATTATTATAATAATAATTAAATTTATTTTTTTATATAATTATTTTTTAATAATTATATTTAAATTTGTGGTTATAATATTTCATTATATTATATTTTTCTACTGAGGACAGTCATAGTACTCTTGATATTGTTACTATTATCAAGAGTTTCATAGACAAACCTTACATTTGGGGGCCTGGCCGTGATTTTAAACCAATTTTTGGGACATAAATCATATTCTAGACCTTATTTTACTGTTTTTTGACGTAAAATTGCCATATTTGTCTTAATATTGGCTTTTTTGGGACTTATCCCTTATAAATAATCTTTATAATATTAATAAAGTTATTTTTTCTTAAGAATATTGTTTGAAACAATATACTATTGAGTGACTTGGAATAAATTTCTTTTGTCTAACTAGTGGCTTTTTCACATCACAGACTTGAAATTTATTCTTTGAGTTATTCTAGTATAAAGTGAATAATAATATAATTTTGATTAATTAACTTGTTAATTGCATAATTATTATTTCTTTAAAGAAAATAATAAATCAAATAAAAAATCTTTAAAAATAAAAATCTTTACTAAAAACATTTTTTCTTTTTATCTTAGACATTTTTCTTTATTTTTGACGTAATTTGCCATAAATTACATAAAAACAACTTTATTCAATAAGTTGAGTTTATAAGTTATTTTTATTATTTGATAAAATAACTTATATTTTTAAATTTTCTCTAGTGTCTTCCATCAGAGAAAGTTCTTCAGACTCTGAAGCCTCAGAGTCCAGTATTGAAATTCAAACCAGCCCAGCACCAAGGGGTTTAATAACCAAAGAGCCCTTTAAAGGTCCTGCAGGTGAATTCAATCCACTTTTACTCTAATTTTTATTAAAATTGACGTGAAATGACTCCTACTAGAAGTGGAAGCAACTACTCCATCCAATCAAATGGATCTGGACCAGGACATTCCAGCCATAAATCCAAAAGGCAAGAATGTCCTCCCAGAGGAGAGGCACAAATGGAGGATGCCAGAACTTCCACCAGTTCCCAAAGGTTAGCCAGCACCTTTGAACCTCTTATTGAGAGTCCAGAAGCTGACATAACTGCTATTGCTGTTAGACCTGAACCATTTCCAACAGGCAACTGTGGAAATTTATCAATCCCAATGGAAAAACTGGTTCCTGGCGTCAAAAAAACAAGAGTGGGAACTCCTTCCAAGTCTTTGGATAGGCACCATGAACTCTTATCTTCAAGTGAAGAAGTTCATGGGGCCAGAAAAGACAGAAGATCTTCTATTGGGTTGGACACCAATGTCTGTCAAAGGACAAGTCCAACAGATAAAAGCTTGGTTGAAAAACCAAAGCATGTTATCAGAAGACCAGAGGAAGAAGTTGGCCCAGGGCAAGGACAACAGCCAAGTGGAAGCTCCTCAAGCATCCACCAGCAAAAATCCGCCTCAACAAGTGCCAAACAAGCCCAAGCAAGCCCCAAAGACCAACCAGAAGGGCAAGCAAAAGGCAAAGGGAAAGGCAAAGCCCAAGTGGAACAAGCCCTACCCTCAGAATTACAGAATTCCAAAGAAGGAAAAGACAGCCATGGACAATGTGTTCAATATGGCAAGAACTTTGATGGAATTCAAAAACAAGGAGGAGGAAAGATTGAACCAATCCTTTCCAAAGAAATAGACCCTGTAAAGCTTGTAACTTACTTTGAATCTTGTAATAAAGAAATTATGGCAAAATTTAAAGCATTTGATCATGTCCAACAAAAGCTGGGCAATGAGATAGTACAAGTTAAAGACCAACAAAAGACCATTATTGGCCTTGAAAATGTTAATAAGGCAAATATTTTGTCTTTGACGCAAATTTGTGAAAGACTTGAGCATAAAGTTACCTTACTCAATCAACCAGATGAGAATTCAATTTCTTTTATAACTGGACAGTTAAGAGAATTGAAAATACAAGTTCAAAACTTGGAAAATTCAACTGGCCACAATGCAGCTCTTTTTCAAGAACAATTGGAAAAAAGTGATAAAGCAAGACTTGAATTGAAAGAAGATATTCAATCAAGTATTAATAATATATCACTAAAAAATGAATTGCCAAGGCAATCCACACCATTTCTTGACAGAAATGATCTTAACTTGAATAATGATTTACATCATACAATTTCAAGTAATGATGTGGAAACTGCTTGCAATTACAAAGACATTCCAAGATTAGAGGAATGGCCAACCTTCAGTGGTGAAGGAGAATATAATCATATGGAATTTATGAAAACAATTGATATGTTCAAAGAAGACTTTAACATACCAGATGAATACATAAGTGCCAGATTACACTCATTATTTACCAAATCAGCTAAGAAATGGTATTATAAAATGAGACAAGACCATGGAAAACATTCCTGGCCTTGGTGGAAAGAACAAGTTATTTCCAAATGGGCAAATGATTCCTGGAGATTTAGAATGGAAAATTCTTTTGAGGAAGCCATTTTTAATATTGAGAGGGACAGGCCCATGACTTGGTTTCTTAAACAGAAGGACAGATTAACTGCCCTTCATCCTGATATGTCTGAACCAATGGTACATAAAAGGATATTAAGAAAGTGTGGTGGTGACCTTGAGCATGCTATAAGAAGCAGATGTATTGAGCCTTGCTCTACAGAAGATTATATCAATGCTATGGAGGATATCACTACTAGAACAAAAATTGGAAGAAATTGGTATAAACCCCCAATAGACAACAAGACTAGTGGGAAACCAATTTCAAAACCAAATAAACCACATGACAGACCTCCTTTGAAATGTCATAAATGTGGAAGCACATCTCATTTAGCAAACACTTGTCCAAAAAAGACAAGAGTCAATGAGATAAGTGTAGAAAAAGCGGAAGACACAAAAGAAACTGAGGTAGCTTTACATGAAAGTGATTCTGAACCTTCAGAAGAAGAAGAAACATCAGAAGAACTTAGTATAGAGAATATTAATGTTTCTTTTGAGGTCACTGAGGTACACACTCACTTACCACAGTACAGTGATGAATGTATGGATCTCATACATGTGCAAGATGCCAGAATGCAGAAAACCAAACCTGCCAGAGGTAAAGGTTATACAGCTGGGTCATCTTGTATCACTAATATTGTGATAAATAACACAGAAGCCAAGATACATCTTGACTCAGGTGCTTTTTGCACTTGTGTTGGGAAAGATTATCTTGACAAAATTTATACCAATTGGCAAAACAAGTTGATGCCAATTGAAGGTGTGAAATTCAGCAGTGCTAGCCAGAATATGCATCCTTTGGGTATATTTGAAGCTACAATAATATTTCCTCACCCTGCAGGAAGTATGAGATTGAAAGCTGAATTTGTTGTTATGAATAATTGTACTTCACAACACTTTATACTTGGGAATGATTATCTCAATATCTATGGTATTGATATTAATAATTATAAGGACAGATATTTCACTATAGGGGAAAATAAAAGGCAAAAATTTGCTTTTTCTCCAGAAAGAAAAGAAATTACTGTCATTCAACAAGTAAAAAATGTTAATAAAGAAAAATTTGTGTCAGATCAATTAAGTGAAGCACAAATTAGTCCTGAATTAACACCAGAAATGAAGGAAGAACTTATTGAAATTTTATTTCAATTTCAAAAAGCCTTTGCTTCTGATGATGAACCACTTGGGGCTATAAAAGGCCATGAAGTGGATATCATGCTTAACGTGGAGAGACCTTATCCCCCACTATTAAGAAGACCAGCTTACCCAGCTAGCCCTAGGGCTAGAGAAGCATTAGAAAGTCATATTCATGAACTAATGAAACTGGGAGTTCTTAGAAAAGTTGGACACAATGAGGAAGTGGAAGTCACAACTCCAGTAATCATTACTTGGCATAATGATAAGTCAAGGATGGTTGGAGATTTTAGGGCATTGAACACCTATACTATTCCAGACAGGTATCCAATCCCTAGAATCCATGAGACTTTGACTCAGTTATCCAAAGCAAAGTTTATTACTTCCATGGATGCTCTTAAAGGCTTCCATCAGAATGTTTTAACACCTCATGCAAGGAAATTATTGAGAATAATAGCTCATTGTGGTATTTATGAATATTTGAGGATGCCTTTTGGTATTAAAAATGCACCCTCTCATTATCAAAGAATGATGAATACCATATTCCCACATGAATTATCAGAGGGATGGTTAATCATTTATATTGATGACATTATCATTTGTTCAGAAACCTGGCAATCACATTTAGAGAGACTTTCATTAGTACTTAGGAAAATCCTACAAGTGAACATGAAAATTTCTCTTAAAAAATGTAATTTTGGGTTTCATGAGTTGAAAGCTCTGGGACATGTAGTATCAGGACTAAGCCTTGGTGTTGACAAAAACAAAGTGGCTGCAGTTTTACTGAAACAAATGCCCCAGAACAAAAAAGAGATGATGTCTTTCTTAGGATTTGCCAGTTATTACAGGCAACACCTTAAAGATTTTGCAATCCATGCCAGATCATTATACAGAATTTGTGATCAACAGACCGTTTTTGAAATGACACAGGAGAGAATTCAAGCATATGATAAAATCAAGCATGCCTTGACCAATGCACCATTATTATTGATGCCAGACTGGAAACTTCCTTTTAAGCTGTATATTGATGCATGTGGTGATGGTTTAGGAGCTGCTCTTCATCAAGTTCAAATTGTCAATGACAAACCTTATGAAGGTCCAGTTTGTTTTATTTCAAGACAAATTAAACCTACTGAGGCAAGATATGGAGCTAGCCAAATGGAGTGCCTTTGCCTTGTTTGGGCTCTGGAAAAACTTCATTATTATCTTGATGGTAGTGTGTTTGAAGTAATTACTGATTGTAAATACTATATCATAGATCTAAACACACATGTGTCATGGTCCTATGTAGTAGAATGTTGATTAACACAATACTACTAGAATGCCATGATAACATTTATTCTGGACATCTATCTGAAGACAGAACAATGGAAAGAATTAAGACATGTGCCTGGTGGCCATCTTGGAGAAAAGATGTCATTGAGTACTGTCATAGTTGTGATAGATGCCAGAAAGCCAATAAAGCTACTGGTAAAAGGTTTGGTTTAATGATCCATATTCAAGAACCAAGTACCCCATGGGAAGTGGTTCACATGGATTGGGTAACTGCTTTACCACCTGGAGGTGATAAAAGTTACAATGCATGTCTTGTTATTGTAGACAGATATAGCAAAACACCAATCTTTTTACCATGTCATAAAGATGACACAGCTATGGATACAGCTCTTCTAATTTGGAACAGAGTCATATCCCATACTGGTCTCTTTAAAAATATCATTAGTGATAGAGACCCAAAATTCACATCAGCCTTATGGACTAATCTACATAAGCTTTTGGGTACAAAATTATCATTTTCAACAGCCTACCATCCACAAACAGATGGACTGGCAGAAAGAATGATTCAAACCCTTGAGGACATGATCAGAAGATTTTGTGCTTATGGCCTGGAGTTTAAAGATTCTGATGGCTTTACCCATGATTGGTGTACTCTTATACCAGCATTGGAATTAGCCTACAAGACCTCCATCCATGCTTCAACAGGCAAGACTCCTGCAATGTTGGAAAAAGGATGGAACCCCAAACTTCCAGTTGATACTTTGAAAAAAGATTTGGTTGACATTCATCCAACTGCTTCAAGCTTTAAGCTGCTGCTTGATAAAGTGAGACATCATGCAAATCAAAGCATGAATGATGCCTTTGAATATGCTAAGCAGAAATGGGATAAAAGTCATAAGACACCAGAATTCAAAGTAGGGGACTTAATACTAGTTTCAACCTTGACCTTTAACAATATTAAAGGTCCAAAGAAATTGAAAGATTCCTTTGCAGGACCATTTATTATTAAAGCCCTCCATGGGACAAATGCAGTACAAGTAGAACTGTCAGGAGAGTTAGGAAACAAACACCCAACTTTCCCCGTCAGTCTTGTAAAGCATTACACATCAAGTGATAAGGAATTATTTCCTTTGAGAAATGAAACACCCTTAGAAGTACCCCCACTTGAACCAAGTGAGGAAAAGAAAGTACTGAAGGTCTTAAAAGAAAGGAGACTTAGGGGTAAAAATGAAAGAGAATACTTAGTCAGGTACAGAAATCCACAACATGAAGATGAGTGGGTTGAAGAAAGTAAGCTACCGGATTCCCAAAAGTTTCTCAGAAGATTCAGACATGAGAGAAGACCAATTCCTCAATAAAAGTTTGAATTGTGTGCTTTACATACTTGAACAGTATAAGTAGAGAGGTTGGACAGTGGATTATACCCCCCCCAAATAACTTGGGGGTATACTACAAAAGAAAATTGTGGTACAATTTTTTTTGGTGGTAGGGAATGTGAGCCTGTGAGGTATGTTTAACATACCCATAAGGCCACAAATGATTTTATAAACAATTAAATTTGTCTTAAACAGACTTTTTAGTTGAATTTAAAATAAAAAATAATAAAAAATAAGTATAACTTTTTTTTTGATAAACAAAGTTATAATTATTATGTCATTTTTGGATTCTACACCAAAAATAACCTAGGGTACACCCATAGGGTGTTATACCCAAAAACACTTATTTCTTGTGTTATTAGAAGATTTAAGAATCTCACAGTACTAATGTAACTTTTTTAACATTTTTTTAAAACTGTTAAATTTAAGCTTAATTAAGCTTAAATTTAAAGTTACACAAGGTTTATGCAACTTTACCAAAATTTTAGTTAAAATTGAGGTGTGGTGTATATTTACTGAATTGGCCAAGGATTTGCCATACAGAATGTAAATCCTGCGTGAGCTCAATTTAAAAGGGTTTAAGGCCATAGTATGGCTTTAAATAAATAAAAGGGCAAAATCCACGCAAAAAGGTGGGACAAAGGAAAAAGACCAAATAGAGCTGGGGTACCCAACTTTTTGGATCTGCAATGATTCAATTAAGGTTGTCCACCTGTATTGGAGGATTTTCAACCTTATTTAAACTTTAAGATTAGACTTTGATCCAACCTTAAGGTTTAAACTGGTTTTATCCTAAATTGGACAGGAATTTCAAGCTGCCAAGAGGGTAAATCCCAATAAGCAGGCTTGGAATCAAGGTTTTAAGAACTGTCAAAGCTTAATCAAGCTTAAAAAGCTTAAATAAGCTTAAAACTTTAAGGTTTCAATCATCAAAACCTTATCAAAACTTAAGGTTTTGTGTGTATTGCTATTTTACGTGGAAAAATAGTAATAACTTCAAAAATTCATTAAAAATCCAAATCTTAATGGATTTGCTTGAAAATTTCACACAGCTTAGGATTTAATATTATCAATATATAAATTAAATTTTAAGTATCTTTTATTAATAAGTTTCCTGGGTAATTAGCCTGGAAATTTACTCTTTTAATTAAGCTTAAAGAAAATTATGATTTCTTCAAAAATTAATTAAAAATTGAGTTTAAAAGATTTCTGCTTGAAACTCTAATTTTAAGTTGTTCATATGATGAACTTTAATATAAATAAACTTATTTTATATTAAAACTTAAAATAATTAAACTAAATGAGGATTAAAGTTACTTGGAGTTAAGAATAACACTGGTAACTTTAAATTTGAAGTAAAAATAAGTTGCCTTAAGTTAAGAACTTAATTTTTAAGCATGGTTTTTCAGTTTTGACCTGAGCACGCCCTCTACATCCACTATGAATCATGAGAGCTGCTCTGTAGACATAAAAAGAGTCTTTTCATCACTGTTTTTGTCCATAATTCATAATCAATCCAATCATATTAGACATTTAAACAGGTAAAGTTTTATTAAATATAAAATCTTATTATTAAAAGTAATTCTTAAGTTATTTTTATTCTTTATTTATTAAATTAAAGAATTGAAGTCATAGAATTCAGATTATTGTTGTAATCATCTATAATAACTTTTATTATATAAAATTTTCATCTTAAATATCTTTTAAAATCCACAAATTCCTCTCAAAAACTCTTTAATCATAAATTTTAGTATAAAAAGTTGTTTTATCTTTGATTTTATTGATTTTTGGCGTGTTTTTAACTTATAATCATTATTTAATATAATAACTGTTGTTTTATAACTTGTTGTATTAAATAAATATTATAAGTAAGTTTTCTTTAAAGTTCTATATTTTTTTTATCTATTATTAGTTTTTTTTATATAGAATTTTATTCTATAAAGAATTATTTCTGCACTGTGTGTGATTAATTCTTTTTTATAAATAATATTTATTATTTATAAGTGGTTAATATTCTTATTTTCCACGTGTAATTGTCTCATTAAGAGCTTTACACTTCTTATTGTTATAACTGTCAGTGACTATAACAATAATAGAATAATTATAATTTATTATAATTATTATATTTTTTTTATTATTATATTATTATAATAATAATTAAATTTATTTTTCTATATAATTATTTTTAATAATTATATTTAAATTTGTGGTTATAATATTTCATTATATTATATTTTTCTACTGAGGACAGTCATAGTACTCTTGATATTGTCACTATTATCAAGAGTTTCATAGACAAACCTTACAAATGGTCTCAAAGATTCCTAGAGAGGACAGAAGACCAGAAAGACCTGTCTTAAAGTGTCATAAATGTGGAAGTACTTCACATTTACCCAACACTTGTCCTAAGAAGACAAAAATAAATGAAGTCTAAGTCATTGAAGAAATTTAGTGTACTGAAGAGAAAGAAGAGTCTGATCAAGATTCTGCAGTCTCTGAAGATACACCAGTGGAGGACTATCCCATTGAAAACATTTCAGCTTTCTTTGAGGTCACAGAGGTCCATACCCACTTACCACAGTACAGTGAGGATTGCTGCAACCTGATCAATAACCAAGATGCCAGAATGTGTAAAACAAAACCTGCTAGAGGAAAAGGTTATACTGCAGGGGCATCCTGTATCACATCAGTTCTGATGAGTGATATTGAAGCCAAAGTAAATTTGGATACAGGGGCTTTCTGCACTTGTGTGGGCAAAGATTATCTCCAAATTATACTTCCAGAATGGAAAAACCATCTATTACCAATAGAAGGTGTAGAATTTAGTAGTGCTAGTAACAATATGTACCCATTAGGCATATTAGACACTAATATTGTGTTCGCACATCCTGCAGGAAGTGTGAGAATGAAAACTGAGATTGTGGTAATGGATAATTGCACATCTCAGCACATCATTCTTGGAAATGACTACTTGAATATTTATGGTATTGATATCAATAACCATAAAGACAGATATTTCACAATTGGAGATAACAAGAGACAAAAAGTTGCTTTTTCCAATTTGCCAAAACAAATATCTGTGGTATCTTCTGTCAAAGATACTTACAAAGAGGAATTTGTGTCTGATCAACTTGTTGAAGCACAAATTAATCCATCATTGTTACTAAAGATGAGGAGTGAACTTATTGATGTGTTATACACATACAATAATGCATTTGTATCTGATAATGAACCATTAGGTGCTATGAGGGGACATGAAATTGATATTACTCTTAATATTGATAGACCATATCCTCCAGTACTTTGAAGACCAGCTTATCCAGCCAGTCCCAGAGCTAGAGAGGCCTTGGAGAAACATATCCAAGAGTTAATCCAACTTCGTCTACTAAGGAAAGTAGGCCATAATGAGGAAGTTGAAGTGACAACACCTGTTATTATTGCTTGGAATAATGATAAGTCAAGAATGGTTGGAGATTTCAGGGCATTAAATACCTACACAGTTCCAAATAGGCTGTCCCAGGGGCTCTTGGACAGAAATACAAGAGTGGCCTGGCACTCAGCAATCAGGGAACTCACTTGGAAGACTCCAAAGGGATAAAGAATAAAAATAATAAGAATGAATTCCTCTAAAGATATGCAGGTACAAGATGAGATGCAAAGAGAGGAAAAGGAAGCCAAATGGCCAAAGAGCCAACCAAGTAAGTCCTTAATCACTGTTTCAACCTGCCAAAATGAATAATGGAATTAGTAAGGATATGACCACCAAATATCCATTGACAGGCGAAGAAAGAGAAAGAGAAAGGTGCTAAATGACTGACTTAATAATATCAGTATTTGCTTCACTAAAATGAGAAGAAAATAAAGGTAAAATAAAATCAAAATATATTAATTAACTGGGGAAAACCCCCCAGGGTGGAAAGGGTAGCCGGTATATGTGAAAAGTTGGGAGCTTGAGTTCTTCAGGCTGAAAACTGATCTGTATTGATCCTTGAGGCTGTATTGATTCTTTTGGGAATTGATACAGCTGGCTAATATTGAAATTGAATTGGGTTGAATGAATTTCCCATGATTGAAAATGAAATACAGGTCTTGATGGATCCAGACTGTATTGAAATGAATATGGTTGCCAAGATGGATTGAGTGGAGCTTTGACACTTGACAACTTCTTTTTGGCATTGCCTCTTGAATACACTTGAGAATGAATTGAAAGTATTCCCTTGGAATGAATACTTGGAGTGAGAATAACCAATGACTGCTTGATGGCGTCATTGGTCTTTGACGCTGAAACACTTGCTCTTGAGCCTTGATGATTCCTCTGAATGATTGGGTGCCTTGATGACGTGATGAGATGTTGGAATGTTGAAATGAACATTTGATATTGCCACCATTGAATTGCTGTTGAAAAATGATGCACAATGATATATAACATCATTTATGGCATATTGGTTGATTGGCAAGAAGATTACGTCCAAAGGTCTTGAGATGGAAAGGCAGAGGGAAAAGGATGGATGTAATGGCTTCAGAGCTTGGAATGGTGTTTCTGGGCCTTTTGGGGTTTTTGGCCATTTTTGGGTTCTGAGCCAAAAACTGGCCCAAAAGGCG
Organism: Austropuccinia psidii; assembly: GCA_023105745.1. NCBI lineage: Eukaryota > Fungi > Basidiomycota > Pucciniomycetes > Pucciniales > Sphaerophragmiaceae > Austropuccinia > Austropuccinia psidii. Next base: position 6,733,668 of record JALGQZ010000001.1, read on the forward strand.
GGAAAGTGTCTTTTGGACACTTTGCGTCAAAGTGCGCAAAAATGCGCAAAATGCGCAAAAGTGCGCAAATGCGCAAAGTGCGCAAAAATGCGCAAAATGCGCAAAGTGCGCAAAAATGCGCAAAATGCGCAAATGCGCAAAGTGCGCAAAAGTGCGCAAAATGCGCAAAAAGTGCGCAAATGCGCAAAAAGTGCGCAAAATGCGCAAAAATGCGCAAATGCGCATTATGAGCCCAAATGGCCAAAAACAGCCATTTGGGCCATTTCCCCTGGTTTTGAGGGAAATGACCAGAAATACCCATTTGGCCATAAATTGCCGCTATGGGTGCTGGATTGAGGTGAAGGGCCATGAAGGCCCCAAAACACAAATGGCCATAAATGGTCCATGAGATGATGACGTGGCCATATTGGCCACTGGTGATGGATATGGCCAATTGGCCATAAAAGGGCTGTGGCTTGATATGCCATATGGGGATCCAAGGAAGTGAATTGCCATGGTTGTGACATAGGCATCCAATCCCTAGGATCCAAGAAACCTTGACTCAATTGTCTAAAGCCAAGTATATAACATCAATGGATGCATTAAAAGGTTTTCATCAAAATGTTTTGACGCCTAAATCTAGGAAATTACTTAGAATTATCACTCACTGTGGTATTTATGAGTATCTTAGAATGCCATTTGGCATTAAAAATGCTCCATCCCATTATCAAAGGATGATGAATACCATCTTCCCTACAGAATTGTCTGAAGGATGGCTTATCATTTATATTGATGATATTATCATATGTTCTGATTCTTGGTCCTTACACCTTGAAAGACTTGCAAGAGTACTTCATAAAGTGGCAGAAGTGAATATGAAAATTTCACTTAAGAAATGCAATTTTGGCTTTGAAGAACTCAAAGCATTAGGACATATTGTTTCTGGTTTAAGCTTGGGTATTGACAAAAACAAAGTAGCAGCAGTGTTACTTAAACCAATACCCCAGAATAAAAAATAAATGATGTCTTTTCTTGGGTTTGCCGGTTACTATAGGCAACACTTTAAAGACTTTGCAATTCTAGCCAAGTCACTTTATAGAATCTGTGAGCAACATACTGTATTTGAGATGACACAGGAGAGAATTGAAGCTTATGAGAAGATAAGGAAAGCTCTTACAGAAGCACCTTTACTACTCATGCCTGACTGGAATATTCCTTTTAAATTGTACATTGATGCATGTGGAGATGGATTAGGGGCAGCCCTACATCAAGTCCAAATTGTTGATGACAAACCTACAGAAGGACCAGTTTGCTACATCTCAAGGCAGATTAAACCAACTGAAGCCAGATATGGTGCAAGCCAAATGGAGTGCTTATGTTTGGTATGGGCACTTGAGAAATTACACTATTATCTTGATGGCAGTGGTTTTGAGGTGATAACTGACTGTAATGCTGTGAAATTACTTCTTAACATGAAAACTCCCAACAGACATATGTTGAGATGGCAAATAGCCATTCAAGAATATAGAGGAAACATGACTATAGTTCATAAAGCAGGAAAAATTCACAAGAATGCTGATGGATTTAGTAGGTGGGCATTAGCCAACACTCCTGATAACCCAGCTTATGTACATTTGGAAACAGAACCACAGATTCCAATTGAGGGCATTAACATAACTGATATTGGGACTGAATTCTTTGAAGAAGTCAGAGAATCTTATAAGCAAGACAAGAATTGCCATACCTCGACTTCTTTATTAAATAAAGACTGCAAAGATACATCTTTGGTCAATGCACTAGATGAAGTTTGGAAAAATTCCTATTCTGAAGGAAGATTTCACTTGTTTGATGGAATCATTTACCATAGAACAAAACATTCTTGTGTAATGACACTGTGTAGTAGATTGCTTATCAATACCATTCTTCATGAATGCCATGATAGCATTTACTCTGGACACCTGTCAGAAGACAGAACACTTGAAAAAGTGAAGAACTGTGCATGGTGGCCATCTTGGAGAAAAGAAACCATTGAATACTGCCATACCTGTGATAGATGCCAGAAAGCAAACAGGAGTACAGGCAAGAAATTTGGACTTATGATCCATATTCAAGAACCAAAATCCCCTTGGGAAGTTGTTCTCATGGATTGGGTCACAGCACTTCCTCAAAGTGGTGACAAACGTTATAATGCTTGTTTAGTCATTGTAGACAGATATAGCAAAACTCCCATATTCTTACCATGTCATAAAGATGACACTGCTATGGATACAGCTCTTCTTTTATGGAATAGAGTTATTTATCATACAGGATTATTTAAGAATATCATAAGTGACAGAGATCCCAAATTCACATATGCACTTTGGACCAATCTGCATAGATTGTTTGGGACTAAGTTATCATTCTCTACAGCATATCACCCTCAAACAGATGGGCTAGCAGAGAGGATGATTCAAACTTTAGAAGACATGATCAGGAGATTCTGTGCTTATGTATTAGAATTCAAAGACTCAGATGGCTTTACCCATGATTGGTGTACTCTGATACCTGCACTAGAATTGGCATATAAGACATCAGTCCATTCTTCCACAGGACAAACTCCTGCTATGTTAGAAAAAGGATGGAATCCAAGACTCCCAGCAGACACACTGAGGAAAGACTTGATTGACATTCATCCTACAGCTTCCAGCTTCAAATTAATTCTTGATAAAGTAAAACATCATGCAAAGCAAAGTATGAATGATGCTTTTGATTATGCAAAACAGAAGTGGGACAAGAGTCACAAAGTACCAGACTTCAAAGTAGGGGACTTAGTTCTAGTTTCAACCTTGAATTTTAATAATATCAAAGGCCCAAAGAAACTTCAAGATTCTTATGTAGGACCTTTTGTTATTGTCACCTTACATGGAACCAATGCAGTTCAAGTGGAATTGAGTGGTGAATTGGAAAATAAACATCCCACTTTTCCAGTCAGCTTGGTAAAACCTTATCAACCAGCTGATAAAGAATTGTTTCCTTTAAGGAACCCAACTCCTTTGACTGTACCACCAGTGGAACAGAATGAAGACAAAAAGATAAAGAAAGTCATTGAAGAAAGGAGACTTAGGGGTAAAAATCAGAGAGAATATCTTGTCAGATATAGAAATCCAGTACATGAAGATGAATGGCTGGAAGAATCAGATATACCTGAATCAGATAAACTCCTGAGAAGATTTAGACATGAAAGAAGGCCACAAGCCTGAATATGTCTATAAAATGTGCTTTAAATTACTTGATCTGAGTAGTGTGAAGAGGTTGGACAGTGGACATTACCCCCTTTGGGGCTTTTATTCTTCTATCATTTGAGAAAATTGTAGTACAATTTTATTTTTTGGTGGGAGGGAATGTGAGCCTTGAGGTATATTTTACATACCCAAATAGGCCACAATTATCTTAAAAACAAATTTTGAATTATGCATAACTCATAAGTCATGCATATATCAAAAATTCATCATTTTTGATTTCAGAAAAGATGAATAACCTTTTATTGAGTAAGTAAATCCATGGATTTAAGGCCATATTTGGTTTCTACACCAAAATTAACCTGGGGTAGCTCCATAGAGTGAATAAGCTCAAATTAACTCTTTGAGGGTGTAAAATGGAAAATACTTCAATACCACATCATCAATACGACATAAAAGATCTGTGAAAATTTTTGTTTTTCTTAATTTCACGCCAAAATAATGGGAAAGTGAGAAATCCCATGTTACATGTACACTAAGAATAGTGTTATGCATGTTTTGAGCACTTAATATCATGGTATTCGTACATGGACTTTTGGTACACCCATAGTGGATATCTCACTTTAAGCTTAATTTTCTATTTTGACATGAAATATAGGCAAGGGGGACAAAAGACATCAAAGAGAGCCAGGGTACCCAACTTCTGAGGCCTCAGAGGCGTGGATAGTTCCAGAGCATGGATCCATGGCTCATCTTGGCCCAATTGGTAAACTAAAACTCTTTGGGAACTTGGTTACCAAGTTACACCTACTGTAATCATAAGAAAATAGCAAATAACCTGCTATTTTGATGTGCCAAGGAGGTAATGAGCTACTTGGACTCCTGTAACCACCTCAATTCTTGATGACTTTCCATGACTAGACCCTAAAAGAGTAATTAAAACCCTTTTGGGATCCATATTCATTGATTTACCTCATAGCAACCAGCAAAATACTGCTATTTGCAATTCTACGTAGAAATGAGGTAAAAACTTCAAAAATTCATTAAAAATACAATTCTTAATGAATCTTTCTGAAAATTTCAGGACTAATAAAGAACTGTATTATCTACGGTAAAACCAAGAAGAGGTATGGTTTACTGGTAAAATTAAAAGTTTTACTTACAGTCCATTTTTGACCATTCTACGTGAAACACTGAATCTTCAAAAATTCACAGTAATTACAACCTGTGATGAAATTGGCAATAACATTTATAAATTTGAGAAATCAATGATTATTTTGGAATAAAAGAAGATTTACAGATGTTAATTCTCTTATTCTTAACCATATTGGGGTTGGTAGTCACGTAAAAGCATCAAATAAGTAATTATGATAATGTTACGTGACAAATAATGATGCAATCAATAAACCAAAAAGGTTTATTGTTTTCTCACTCACTGGTTTTTCAGTTTGCTCCATGGCACGCCTCTGTGAGCTGTTGTTGACTTAAAAGAGGCCTCCTCTTGCTGTTTCAACCAAATAATCTTATTATCATTTTATATCATTGTTACCAACAAGTAAGTATTAGTTACAGCTATTCTTAAGTGTTTTAATTCTTTCAGAATCAATCAGAAAGACGTGAAATCATAGAATCCAACTATATATTGTTGTAATCATCTTATAAATTCATTTTGATCCCTTAAATCCACAATTCTACGTCAAATCTCTCTATATTATCTTTCAATAAGCGCTTTGGAATAGTAGTGAGTGATTTATCTTTAATTCTTAAAGTTTTTCTCTAGTAATAGTTTTCTTCAAAGAATTATCTTTATAATTATTCTTGCAAAAGATAATTATATATTAAAATAACTTTATTATTTTAATAAAAGAAGTTTTTTAAATTCTTCTTGTAATTGATTCTTGTAGACAATTACTGCTCACTGTTATAACCACTAGTAGTGTATAGCACGTGAAAGAAAAAATTTTATAATTATTTAATTGTGGTTATAGTAATTTTTATTATCATATTTCATAAGAACAGACATAGTACTGTTGATTAATAGTAATATTATCAACAGTTTCATAGTCACATCTTACATGTCCTCTTTGTCAAAAAGAAAGATGGTGGCCTCCATTTGTGTGTTGATTACCGCAAACTCAATGCTGTTACTAGGAAGAACAAGTATCCTGTTCCTCCTATGAATCAGCTTCTCAATGTCTTTAATGGTTCTTCTATCTTCTCCAAGATTGATTTGCGTGGTGCATATAACCTGCTCAGAATCAAGGAGGGTGATGAACATTTGACATGTTTCAGAACTAAATATGGCAGTTTTGAGTACTTGGTTATGCCATTTGGGCTCACCAATGCTCCTGCCTTGTTTCAGAATCTTGTCAATGATATATTCCAAGATCTTCTTGATGTTTTTGTTGTGGTTTATTTGGATGACATTATGGTTTTTTCCAAATCTGAGGAAGAACATGTCACTCATGTGTCCACTGTTCTTTCCAGACTCAGGGCCAATAACCTTTTTGCCAAGGCTTCAAAATTCCTTTTTCAAGTCTCTAGTGTAGAATATCTTGGTTATATTGTTCCTTCTGAAGGCCTCAAGATGGACCAAGCAAAAGTCCAGCAGCTCCTCAATTGGCCACCTACAAGAAACCTCAAGGCTCTTCAATCCTGCCTTGGGTTTGCCAACTTCTACCGCCGTTTTCATCAAGAATTATTCAAAGAAGATCAGTTCACTCACCAGTTTCCTCAAGAAATATTCCTGTTTCCCCCTCAATGAGGAAGCTCTTAGCCAGTTTTGTCAACTCAAAGAGGCATTCACCACTGCTCCAATCCTTTCTCACTTCAATCCTTCTCTACCCACCATTGTAGAGACCGATGCATCCGATTATGCCTTGGGTGCTGTACTGAGTCAGGTCTCTGACTCAGGAAAACATCCCATTGCATTCAACAGCCGCAAGCCTATCCCAGCAGAACTCAACTATGAGATTCATGACAAGTAACTCCTTGGCATAGTCTGGGCTCTCAAGCGTTGGAGGGATTTTCTTCTTTTTCTGTCATCTCCTTTTGAAGTTCTCACCGATCACAGCTCTCTTCAATACTTCATGTCCTCAGAAGTACTCACTTGCCGTCAAGCCCGCTGGGCTGAATTCTTATCTGAATTTCATTTTTCAATCACTTACTGCCCTGGCCGCCTATCAACTCTTTCAGATGCTTTATCACGTCGGGACGACGTCTATCTGGAGAGGGGGGAGGATTTCATCAGCAAGAATCCAATGAATTTTCAACAACTCATTAAGCAAGATGGAGCTCAACCCTCAAAGTATTTTGCAGTCAAGGTGGATTCCTTTTCAAACTTGATTGACTCAATTCAAAAGAAATTATGGCATGATCCTCAGTACAGAAGTATCCTTCAAGAATTGGGTAAAGGTAAATCCATTCAGGATTATTCTCTTGATTCTTCTTCCCAACTTCTCCTCTCCAAAGATCGGGTGGTGGTCCCAAATGACCCCACAATCCAACTTGGCATGATTCTCCTCTAGCTGGACACCCTGGCCAAGAGAAGACTCTCAAACTTGTCAAGCGGGATTTCCACTGGTCCGGCATGACTCAATTCATCAAGGATTATGTATCATCCTGTCAACAGTGTTCAAGAAACAAGAATATTCACCATAAGAAGCTTGGACTCCCCAAACCTCTTCCAATTCCAAATGGTCCTTGGATTTGTCTTTCAATGGATTTCATCACTCAACTGCCCCTGTCCAATTAATTTGACTCAATCCTTGTCATAGTGGACAGATTCTCAAAAATGGCGGTTTTTATTCCAACAATGTCTTCAATAACTTCCTTGGATTTGGCCCATTTATTCATCAAGAATATCTTTTCAAAGCATGGCCTTCTTCCAAGCATTGTCAGTGATAGAGGTCCCCTTTTTGTTTCTTCCTTCTGGACCAACCTTTGTCAGAAGCTCAAGATATCAAGAGACTTGTCAACTGCTTACCACCCAGAAACTGATGGACAGACAGAGAGGGTAAATCAGATACCAGAACAGTATCTTCGGATGTATGTCAGTTATCATCAAGATGATTGGAACACCTGGCTCCCTCTGGCTGAATTTGCCTACAATAACTCTGATCACTCTTCAACCAAGCAATGCGCGTTTTTCACTGTTTATGGAAGAGATCCACAATTTGATTCAGTTTGCATCACTCAAGATACTCCTGCTGGAAAGTTATCAACAAAAATCCAATCGGTACAGCAAGATGTCAAGAGAGAACTTGACTCGGCCATAAACCGGTTTAAGAGGTATGCAGATAAAAGTAGAGCAAGTCCACCTGTTTTCAATCCTGGTGACATGGTATGGCTTTCTTCCAAGAACATCAAATCAACTAGACCCACCAAGAAAATATCTGAAAGATGGTTGGGTCCTTTTCCAATCTTAAAGAAAGTCAGTACTCATGCTTACCACCTCAAGCTTCCATATCAATGGAAATCCATCCACCCAGTCTTCCATATCTCACTCTTGCAACCAGTCAAGACCTCAACAATCCCAAATGGGCATCAAGAGCCTCCTCCTCCAATCATAATTGAAGAAGAAGAGGAATGGGAAGTCTCCCAAGTACTGGACTCAAAGCTCAAGAGAAGAAAGTTATGGTACCTGGTAGAATGGAAAGGTTTCAGCCAAGATTTGGAAAGATCCACATGGGAACCAGCTGAAAGCCTCAAGAATTGCCCTGAACTTGTCAAAGATTTTCATTTGTTATATCCTGAAAAGCCAGGGCCCAGTTCTTCAAAGGCTTGAATTCTTATGGTGCTTGGTGGGGAGAGGAATTACCAAAAGTAAGTCCCACTCCTGGTATGCACCTTAAGGGGTATTCTACTCTTCTTTGTTGTAAGCATCACCTTGGCCACTCTGTGAGCACTTTTCAATTTGGACACAGACTTCTTGGCCCGGCTTGCAACATCCAACTTCCAAATTTATGGCCTTTTTCACTTGGGCAAATGGACCATTCTGTTCTTATTTTCCTTCCCAAGATATTATTCCTTCAATACATTCATTTATCAAGATTCTCATTACTTATGGCACTGGCGGGATTGGTAACTTCCAAAAGTAAGTTCCGCTCCTGGTGTGCACCTCCCTGAGGGGTCTACAACCTGTCACAACATCACCTTGGCCACTCTGTGAGCACCTGGCAGCAAATTCTTTTATCCAGGTCCTCGGCCACTTTCAAAATCAACTGTCGTAATCCGTGATGAAGATTGGATCCCTCCTCAAAATTCATTCCTCTTTTATTTTTCATTTTCTTTCTTTATATCTGTTTCTTTTCTCTTTTATTCCTTATATTTTCTTATAACTCTTTAATGCCAAAATCCTTACATCAAATCACGTCTTCAACATTGTCAAAGCCAAATGTCAAGAGAAGACCAAGTCAACCTCAATTCATATGCCAACAAGTTTATCAGTTCAATTTTTCTTTCATGATTCAATGCTTCTGGAATCCCTCCGTCAAATCTGTCTCAATAGCCTCAACAGGCTTCTACCTTATCTTGGTGCTCAGGAGCTCACCATTCAAGGTAGGGGGGTACTGTCACAACCACGAGTTTTGACCCTCCTCCTTGATGGTTGCGGCAATCCAACCTGGAGCCAATTGGCCACGTCATATCATTTATGGCCCATTGGCCCCCTTTGGGTATTCAATGGCTCTTATGCCACAACCCATCCCAATGGCCATTTATGGCCTCCATCATCATTTATGGACTCAGGCCATATCCTGCCGTCATTGGCACTCTTGGCCAATTTCCATCTCACCAACCCCCAGGCCTTCATCATTGATTTTGGGCCTGGGGGGTCGTTTTTGTCTTCTAGAGGTCTCCAGGCCCCCTAGCCATCACCACTGGATCCGGGCCCCCCCATTTTCATTAGGGGGTCTTGGGCCTAAATGGCCTTTTTGGGCCATTTAGGCCCCCTACGGTCCGCAGGCCATTTAGGCCCCTTTTGGCCTAATCCAATGAGGCCAAAAGGGGCAAAAGGGGGCAGCCACCTAGCCCCCAAGGCCAGGTGGGTCCCAAACCACAATTGGGCCCACCTGAGCCAAAATTGGCCACTCTTCCCTTGGACCCAAAATTGGCCAAAGACCTTCTGGACACCATTTTGGCCATAAATCCCGTAGGACCCATTTTTGGCCATGGACCAATATCTCAGCCATGGCCTCTGGCAACCATCAGAGGCCACCAGACCAGCTCAGTAAGCCTTCCCCTCAACCTATGGGGAATCCTTTCCATTCGTTCATACCCTCCGTACTCAAGGTTGCAGGCATGGTGCATATATGGTATTATATACCATTATGCACCATTTTTTCTCAGCAATCCAATGGTGACGTTTTCAGGACCAAATTCCACAATTCCAAACCAAGGTCCCAAAATCCAACACCTATTTTGAAGGAGGATTAATCAGCTCATCAGTCTGACAAGTTATGGCGGCAATCAGAAGACTCTTCAAGGATCCCAACCACCTGTATCTGCAGGAGTTGGGTTGGCACAATTCATTAAGGATTATTCAAGGGCAATTCTCAAGAGGTATTACATCATTTAAATCAATTGTCAAGGCATCAAGTATTCAATACTCCTTGGACAACTCAACTCTTCTGTACAGGCCTCAATCAATCAACCTGTATGGTCTTGGCCCAATTGAGCCATTTCATATTCCACTGTGTGAATTCCATCACACAGTTCAAATTTCAAGATGGAAAGAACTGTGAGCCTTGAGGTATATTTTACATACCCAAATAGGCCACAATCATTTTAAAAATAAATTCTGAATAATGCATACCTCATAAGTCATGCATATATTCAAAATTCATTATTTTTGATTTAAGAAAAGTTGAATGACTTTTTATTGAGTAAGTAAATCCATGGATTTAAGGCCAGATTTGGATTCTACACAAAAATTCACCTAGGGTAGCTCCATAGAGTGAATAAGCTCAATTTAAGTATTTGAGGTGGTAAAATGGAAAATAATTCAATACCACATCATTAATACCACATAAAAGATCCGTGAAAATTTTTGTTTTTCTTGATTTTTAGCCAAAATAATGGGAAAGTGAGAAATCCCATGTTACATATACACTAAGAATAGTGTTATGCATGTTTTGAGCACTTAATATCATGGTATTCTTACATGGACTTTTGGTACACCCATAGTGGATATCTCACTTTAAGCTTAAATTACTATTTTGACGTAAAAAATAAGCAAGGGGGACAAAAGACATCAAAGAGAGCCAGGGTACCCAACTCCTGAGGCCTCAGAGGCGTGGATAGCTCCAGAGCATGGATCCATGGCTCATCTTGGCCTAATTGGTAAACTCAAACTCTTTGGGAACTTGGTTACCAAGTTACAACTACTGTAAAACACCAGAAAATAGGAAATAACCTGCTATTTTGACGTGCCAAGGAGGTAATGAGCTACTTACACTCCTGTAACCATGTCAATTACTAATGACTTTCCATGGATAAACCCCAAAAGAGTAATTAAAACCCTTTTGGGACCCATATTCATTGATTTACCTCATAGCAACCAGCAAAACACTGCTATTTGCAATTCTAGGTAGAAGTAAGGTGAAAACTTCAAAAATTCATTAAAAATACAATTCTTAATGAATCCTTCTGAAACTTTCAGGACTAAAGGAGAACTGTATTATCTATGGTACATCCAAAAAGAATTACAGTTTTACTAGTAAAATTAAAAGTTTTACTTACAGTCCATTTTTGGCTATTCTACGTGAAATACTGAATCTTCAAAAATTCACAGTAATTACAACCTGTGATGAAATTGGCAATAACATTGATAACTTTGGGAAATCAATGATTATTTTAGAATAAAAGAAGATTTACAAGTGTTACTCCTTTTATTCTTAAACCATATTGGGGTTGGTAGTCACGTAAAAGCATCAATTAAGTAATTATGATAATCTTACGTGACAACTGATGATGCAATCAATAATCCAAAAAGGTTTATTGTTTCTCTCACTCACTGGCTTTTCAGTTTGCTCCATGGCACGCCTCTGTGAGCTGTTGTTGACTTAAAAGAGGCCTCCTCTTGCTGTTTTTTCCAAGAATCATCTTATCAATTTATTAAATCATTATTACCAACAAGTAAGTATTAGTTACAGCTATTCTTAAGTGTTTTAAATCTTTCAGAATCAATCAGAAAGACATGAAATCATAGAATCCAATTATATATTGTTGTAATACTGTTATAAATCCTTTTGATCCCTTAAATCCACAATTCTACGTCAAATTTCTCTACTCTTATCTATCAATAAGTTCTTTGGAGTATTAGTGAGTCATTTATATTTAATTCTTAAAGTTTTTCTCTAAAATTAGTTTTCTTCAAGAATTATCTTTATAATTATTCTTGCAAAAGATAATTATATATTAAAATAATTTTATTATTTTAATAAAAGAAGTTTTTATTATTAAATTCTTCTTGTAATTGATTCTTGTAGACAATTACTGCTCACTGTTATAATCACTAGTAGTGTATAACAAGTGAAAGAAATAATTTTATAATTATTTAATTGTGGTTATAATAATTTTTATTATTATATTTCATAAGAACAGACATAGTACTGTTGATTAATAGTAATATTATCATCAGTTTCATAGTCACATCTTACATTTGGGGGCCTGGCCGTGATTTTATCCATAGACTTGGCTTTAATCATATTCTAGACTTCATTCTTTGTGTTCAAAAAAAACCACCATACCTACCACATCTTACATTTGGGGGCCTGGCCGTGTTTTTTGAACCTTGTACCCTTAATTGATATATTTTTAAGCTCTAAAATATATTAATTTAATTAATTTTTTTCTTTCAATTTGAAGTTAAAATATTTTTATTTTTGAAATTGTTTTAAAATCTTTTTCATTGAGGAATTTGGTTTAATTTTATACTGTTTTTACATGTGGCTTTTTCACATCCAAAAACTTATAAAATTATTCTTTGAGTTACTCTGAATTAATTTTCATTCAAAATCTTAAATTTTAATTTTTTTTCTTTAAAAAGAATAATTTTTTTAATATTAAAAAATATAAAACTTATAAAAAATCTTTAAAAATATTTTAAAAAGTATAAAAAATGATTTTTTCTCTTTTATAATTTTCTTAGTGTCTTTAATCAAATACTGTGCAGCTGGTAACAGACTCAGTAAAAGATATATCACTAGCCCAGAATCTTCAGAAGCAGAATCTGAAGAAAGTATTGAGGTGCAAATTGCTAAAAGAGGCACCTTATTCAATTCTGAAAAGAATAAATTACCACCAAAAGGTGTGTTTTTATCTTTATTTTAACCTTTTATCCTTAAATCGAGGTGAAAATGGTGCATACCAGAAATGGAAGCAACTATTCAGTCCAACCAGATGGATGTGGACAAGGAAGAGGCATGACCAAATCCAGAAGTGCCAAATCTTCCACAAGAAAGACACATCTGGAGGATGCCAGAGTTGCCCCCCATTCCCCAAGGTCTGTACCAACAGATTTTGACATGAATTCTGAGCCTGAACTAATTTATGATAATATTTCCAGGGCTGAACCATTTTCAAGTGGCAGCAATAGAAATATATCAGAGCCAGTACAAAAATTGGTTCAGAGCAGCCAAAGAAGAGGAGTGGGAAATCTGCCCAAGCCTTTGGCAGGGGGCCATGAACTCCTACTTACACATCAAGAGCTTTCTGGGTCAGGAGAAGACCATAGAACTCTTAGGAGGATGGAGCCCCCTGTCTTGCAAAGACAAGGTCAAAAAGATAAAGAATTAGTTGAAGAACCAGAGTCTTTTATCCATAGACCAGAAGAAAGAGTTGGAAATGACTCCAACTTTGACAGAGGCACCAGTGGCATCTACCAGCTCCAAACCAGCTCCAGAAGCATCCAACGACAAGCCCAAAGGACCTCAAAAGAAGCAGAGAGGTCCCAAGAACCATCAAGGCAAGGGCAAAGGCAAAGCCAATTGGCACAGACCTTACCCACAAGGGTACAGGATCCCCAAATTGGAGCCTTCAGCAGTGGACAGTGTCTTCAATATGGCCAGAACTCTTATGGAATTCACAGCCAAAGAGCAGGAAAGGATGAACAGGACCTTTCCACGCAAATAACTGATGTACATAGAAGTATTAGTGTAGAAATTGGCAAACTTGAGTCAAAGTTAAAGCAAATTACATCAGACATCAATGAACTACAGAAAAATGACAAGGCACATTCTGTGTAAGGTTTGTCTATGAAACTCTTGATAATAGTAACAATATCAAGAGTACTATGACTGTCCTCAGTAGAAAAATATAATATAATGAAATATTATAACCACAAATTTAAATATAATTATTAAAAAATAATTATATAAAAAAATAAATTTAATTATTATTATAATAATATAATAAAAAAAAATATAATAATTATAATAAATTATAATTATTCTATTATTGTTATAGTCACTGACAGTTATAACAATAAGAATTGTAAAGCTCTTAATGAGACAATTACACGTGGAAAATATAAATATTTAACCACTTATAAATAATATAAATATTATTTATAAAAAGAATTAAACACACACTGTGCAGAAATAATTCTTTATAGAATAAAATTCTATATAAAAAAACTAATAATAGATAAAAAAAAAATATAGAACTTTAAAGAAAACTTACTTATAATATTTATTTAATACAACAAGTTATAAAACAACAGTTATTATATTAAATAATGATTATAAGTTAAAAACACGCCAAAAATCAATAAAATCAAAGATAAAACAACTTTTTATACTAAAATTTATGATTAAAGAGTTTTTGAGAGGAATTTGTGGATTTTAAAAGATATTTAAGATGATAATTTTATATAATAAAATTTATTATAGATGATTACAACAATAATCTGAATTCTATGACTTCAATTCTTTAATTTAATAAATAAAGAATAAAAATAACTTAAGAATTACTTTTAATAATAAGATTTTATATTTAATAAAACTTTCCCTTTTTAAATTTCTAATATGATTGGATTGATTATGAATGATGGACAAAAACAGTGATGAAAAGACTCTTTTTATGTCTACAGAGCAGCTCTCATGATTCATAATGGATGTAGAGGGCGTGCTCAGATCAAAACTGAAAAACCATGCTTAAAAATTAAGTTCTTAATTTAAGGTAACTTATTTTTACTTCCAATTTAAAGTTACCAGTGTTATTCTTAACTCCAAGTAACTTTAATCCTCATTTAGTTTAATTATTTTAAGTTTTAATATAAAATAAGTTTATTTATATTAAAGTTCATCACATGAACAACATAAAATCAGAGTTTCAAGCAGAAATCTCTTAAACTGAATTTTTAATTAATTTTTAAAGAAATCATAATTTTCTTTAAGCTTAATTAAAAAAGTAATTTTCCAGGCTAATTACCCAGGAAACCTATTAATAAAAGATACTTAAAATTTAATTTATATATTTATAATATTAAATTCTAAGCTGTGTGAAATTTTCAAGCAAATCCATTAAGATTTGGATTTTTAATGAATTTTTGAAGTTATTACTATTTTTCCACGTAAAATAGCAATACACACAAAACCTTAAGTTTTGATAAGGTTTTGATGATTGAAACCTTAAAGTTTTAAGCTTATTTAAGCTTTTTAAGCTTGATTAAGCTTTGACAGTTCTTAAAACCTTGATTCCAAGCCTGCTTATTGGGATTTACCCTCTTGGCAGCTTGAAATTCCTGTCCAATTTAGGATAAAACCAGTTTAAACCTTAAGGTTGGATCAAAGTCTAATCTTAAAGTTTAAATAAGGTTGAAAATCCTCCAATACAGGTGGACAACCTTAATTGAATCATTGCAGATCCAAAAAGTTGGGTACCCCAGCTCTATTTGGTCTTTTTCCTTTGTCCCACCTTTTTGCGTGGATTTTGCCCTTTTATTTATTTAAAGCCATACTATGGCCTTAAACCCTTTTAAATTGAGCTCACGCAGGATTTACATTCTGTATGGCAAATCCTTAGCCAATTCAGTAAATATACACCACACCTCAATTTTAACTAAAATTTTGGTAAAGTTGCATAAACCTTATGTAACTTTAAATTTAAGCTTAATTAAGCTTAAATTTAACAATTTTGAAAAAATGTTAAAAAGTTACATTAGTACTGTGAGATTCTTAAATCTTCTAATAACACAAGAAATAAGTGTTTTTGGGTATAACACCCTATGGGTGTACCCTAGGTTATTTTTGGTGTAGAATCCAAAAATGACATAATAATTATAACTTTGTTTATCCAAAAAAAAGTTATACTTATTTTTTATTATTTTTTATTTTAAATTCAACTAAAAAGTCTGTTTAAGACAAATTTAATTGTTTATAAAATCATTTGTGGCCTTATGGGTATGTTAAACATACCTCACAGGCTCACATTCCCTACCAGCAAAAAAAAATTGTACCACAATTTTCCTTTGTAGTATACCCCCAAGTTATTTGGGGGGGGTATAATCCACTGTCCAACCTCTCTACTTATACTGTTCAAGTATGTAAAGCACACAATTCAAACTTTTATTGAGGAATTGGTCTTCTCTCATGTCTGAATCTTCTGAGAAACTTTTGGGAATCAGGTATCTTACTTTCTTCAACCCACTCATCTTCATGTTGTGGATTTCTGTACCTGACTAAGTATTCTCTTTCATTTTTACCCCTAAGTCTCCTTTCTTTTAAGACCTTCAGTACTTTCTTTTCCTCACTTGGTTCAAGTGGGGGTACTTCTAAGGGTGTTTCATTTCTCAAAGGAAATAATTCCTTATCACTTGATGTGTAATGCTTTACAAGACTGACGGGGAAAGTTGGGTGTTTGTTTCCTAACTCTCCTGACAGTTCTACTTGTACTGCATTTGTCCCATGGAGGGCTTTAATAATAAATGGTCCTGCAAAGGAATCTTTCAATTTCTTTGGACCTTTAATATTATTAAAGTTCAAGGTTGAAACTAGTATTAAGTCCCCTACTTTGAATTCTGGTGTCTTATGACTTTTATCCCATTTCTGCTTAGCATATTCAAAGGCATCATTCATGCTTTGATTTGCATGATGTCTCACTTTATCAAGCAGCAGCTTAAAGCTTGAAGCAGTTGGATGAATGTCAACCAAATCTTTTTTCAAAGTGTCAACTGGAAGTTTGGGGTTCCATCCTTTTTCCAACATTGCAGGAGTCTTGCCTGTTGAAGCATGGATGGAGGTCTTGTAGGCTAATTCCAATGCTGGTATAAGAGTACACCAATCATGGGTAAAGCCATCAGAATCTTTAAACTCCAGGCCATAAGCACAAAATCTTCTGATCATGTCCTCAAGGGTTTGAATCATTCTTTCTGCCAGTCCATCTGTTTGTGGATGGTAGGCTGTTGAAAATGATAATTTTGTACCCAAAAGCTTATGTAGATTAGTCCATAAGGCTGATGTGAATTTTGGGTCTCTATCACTAATGATATTTTTAAAGAGACCAGTATGGGATATGACTCTGTTCCAAATTAGAAGAGCTGTATCCATAGCTGTGTCATCTTTATGAAATGGTAAAAAGATTGGTGTTTTGCTATATCTGTCTACAATAACAAGACATGCATTGTAACTTTTATCACCTCCAGGTGGTAAAGCAGTTACCCAATCCATGTGAACCACTTCCCATGGGGTACTTGGTTCTTGAATATGGATCATCAAACCAAACCTTTTACCAGTAGCTTTATTGGCTTTCTGGCATCTATCACAACTATGACAGTACTCAATGACATCTTTTCTCCAAGATGGCCACCAGGCACATGTCTTAATTCTTTCCATTGTTCTGTCTTCAGATAGATGTCCAGAATAAATGTTATCATGGCATTCTAGTAGTATTGTGTTAATCAACATTCTACTACATAGGACCATGACACATGTGTGTTTAGATCTATGATATAGTATACCATCAAACAAATGAAATCTTCCATTATCATAAGATGTTTTCCAAATATCATCCAGAGAATTAGCCAAGGCTACATCTTTACAATCTTTGTCAAGTAGAGCAGTAAGAATATGACAATTCTTATCTTGCCTGTAGCTTTCTCTAACCTCTTCAAAGAATTCTGTTCCAACATCTGTGATATTAATTCCTTCAATTGGGATTTGAGGTTCTGCACTTGTAGGAACATAGGCAGGATTATCAGGTGTATTGGGTAATGCCCATCTACTTAAGCCATCAGCATTCTTATGAATATTTCCAGCTTTATGTACTATGGTCATATTGCCTCTATACTCCTGTATAGCAATCTGCCATCTTAACATGTGTCTGTTTGGAGTCTTCATGTTAAGAAGTGATTTTACTGCATTACAATCAGTAATTACTTCAAACACACTACCATCAAGATAATAATGAAGTTTTTCCAGAGCCCAAACAAGGCAAAGGCACTCCATTTGGCTAGCTCCATATCTTGCCTCAGTAGGTTTAATTTGTCTTGAAATAAAACAAACTGGACCTTCATAAGGTTTGTCATTGACAATTTGAACTTGATGAAGAGCAGCTCCTAAACCATCACCACATGCATCAATATACAGCTTAAAAGGAAGTTTCCAGTCTGGCATCAATAATAATGGTGCATTGGTCAAGGCATACTTGATTTTATCATATGCTTGAATTCTCTCCTGTGTCATTTCAAAAACAGTTTGTTGATCACAAATTCTGTATAATGATCTGGCATGGATTGCAAAATCTTTAAGGTGTTGCCTGTAATAACTGGCAAATCCTAAGAAAGACATCATCTCTTTTTTGTTCTGGGGCATTTGTTTCAGTAAAACTGCAGCCACTTTGTTTTTGTCAACACCAAGGCTTAGTCCTGATACTACATGTCCCAGAGCTTTCAACTCATGAAACCCAAAACTACATTTTTTAAGAGAAATTTTCATGTTCACTTGTAGAATTTTCTTAAGTACTAATGAAAGTCTCTCTAAATGTGATTGCCAGGTTTCTGAACAAATGATAATGTCATCAATATAAATGATTAACCATCCCTCTGATAATTCATGTGGGAATATGGTATTCATCATTCTTTGATAATGAGAGGGTGCATTTTTAATACCAAAAGGCATCCTCAAATATTCATAAATACCACAATGAGCTATTATTCTCAATAATTTCCTTGCATGAGGTGTTAAAACATTCTGATGGAAGCCTTTAAGAGCATCCATGGAAGTAATAAACTTTGCTTTGGATAATTGAGTCAAAGTCTCATGGATTCTAGGGATTGGATACCTGTCTGGAATAGTATAGGTGTTCAATGCCCTAAAATCCCCAACCATCCTTGACTTATCATTATGCCAAGTAATGATTACTGGAGTTGTGACTTCCACTTCCTCATTGTGTCCAACTTTTCTAAGAACTCCCCGTTTCATTAGTTCATGAATATGACTTTCTAATGCTTCTCTAGCCCTAGGGCTAGCTGGGTAAGCTGGTCTTCTTAATAGTGGGGGATAAGGTCTCTCCACGTTAAGCATGATATCCACTTCATGGCCTTTTATAGCCCCAAGTGGTTCATCATCAGAAGCAAAGGCTTTTTGAAATTGAAATAAAATTTCAATAAGTTCTTCCTTCATTTCTGGTGTTAATTCAGGACTAATTTGTGCTTCACTTAATTGATCTGACACAAATTTTTCTTTATTAACATTTTTTACTTGTTGAATGACAGTAATTTCTTTTCTTTCTGGAGAAAAAGCAAATTTTTGCCTTTTATTTTCCCCTATAGTGAAATATCTGTCCTTATAATTATTAATATCAATACCATAGATATTGAGATAATCATTCCCAAGTATAAAGTGTTGTGAAGTACAATTATTCATAACAACAAATTCAGCTTTCAATCTCATACTTCCTGCAGGGTGAGGAAATATTATTGTAGCTTCAAATATACCCAAAGGATGCATATTCTGGCTAGCACTGCTGAATTTTACACCTTCAATTGGCATCAACTTGTCTTGCCAATTGGTATAAATTTTGTCAAGATAATCTTTCCCAACACAAGTGCAAAAAGCACCTGAGTCAAGATGTATCTTGGCTTCTGTGTTATTTATCACAATATTAGTGATACAAGATGACCCAGCTGTATAACCTTTACCTCTGGCAGGTTTGGTTTTTTGCATTCTGGCATCTTGCACATGTATGAGATCCATACATTCATCACTGTACTGTGGTAAGTGAGTATGTACCTCAGTGACCTCAAAAGAAACATTAATATTCTCTATACTAAGTTCTTCTGATGTTTCTTCTTCTTCTGAAAGTTCAGAATCACTTTCATGTAAAGCTACATCAGTTTCTTTTGTGTCTTCCGCTTTTTCTACACTTATCTCATTGACTCTTGTCTTTTTTGGACAAGTGTTTGCTAAATGAGATGTGCTTCCACATTTATGACATTTCAAAGGAGGTCTGTCATGTGGTTTATTTGGTTTTGAAATTGGTTTCCCACTAGTCTTGTTGTCTATTGGGGGTTTATACCAATTTCTTCCAATTTTTGTTCTAGTAGTGATATCCTCCATAGCATTGATATAATCTTCTGTAGAGCAAGGCTCAATACATCTGCTTCTTATAGCATGCTCAAGGTCACCACCACACTTTCTTAATATCCTTTTATGTACCATTGGTTCAGACATATCAGGATGAAGGGCAGTTAATCTGTCCTTCTGTTTAAGAAACCAAGTCATGGGCCTGTCCCTCTCAATATTAAAAATGGCTTCCTCAAAAGAATTTTCCATTCTAAATCTCCAGGAATCATTTGCCCATTTGGAAATAACTTGTTCTTTCCACCAAGGCCAGGAATGTTTTCCATGGTCTTGTCTCATTTTATAATACCATTTCTTAGCTGATTTGGTAAATAATGAGTGTAATCTGGCACTTATGTATTCATCTGGTATGTTAAAGTCTTCTTTGAACATATCAATTGTTTTCATAAATTCAATATGATTATATTCTCCTTCACCACTGAAGGTTGGCCATTCCTCTAATCTTGGAATGTCTTTGTAATTGCAAGCAGCTTCCACATCATTACTTGAAATTGTATGATGTAACTCATTATTCAAGTTAAGATCATTTCTGTCAAGAAATGGTGTGGATTGCCTTGGCAATTCATTTTTTAGTGATATATTATTAATACTTGATTGAATATCTTCTTTCAATTCAAGTCTTGCTTTATCACTTTTTTCCAATTGTTCTTGAAAAAGAGCTGCATTGTGGCCAGTTGAATTTTCCAAGTTTTGAACTTGTATTTTCAATTCTCTTAACTGTCCAGTTATGAAAGAAATTGAATTCTCATCTGGTTGATTGAGTAAGGTAACTTTATGCTCAAGTCTTTCACAAATTTGCGTCAAAGACAAAATATTTGCCTTATTAACATTTTCAAGGCCAATAATGGTCTTTTGTTGGTCTTTAACTTGTACTATCTCATTGCCCAGCTTTTGTTGGACATGATCAAATGCTTTAAATTTTGCCATAATTTCTTTATTACAAGATTCAAAGTAAGTTACAAGCTTTACAGGGTCTATTTCTTTGGAAAGGATTGGTTCAATCTTTCCTCCTCCTTGTTTTTGAATTCCATCAAAGTTCTTGCCATATTGAACACATTGTCCATGGCTGTCTTTTCCTTCTTTGGAATTCTGTAATTCTGAGGGTAGGGCTTGTTCCACTTGGGCTTTGCCTTTCCCTTTGCCTTTTGCTTGCCCTTCTGGTTGGTCTTTGGGGCTTGCTTGGGCTTGTTTGGCACTTGTTGAGGCGGATTTTTGCTGGTGGATGCTTGAGGAGCTTCCACTTGGCTGTTGTCCTTGCCCTGGGCCAACTTCTTCTTCTGGTCTTCTGATAACATGCTTTGGTTTTTCAACCAAGCTTTTATCTGTTGGACTTGTCCTTTGACAGACATTGGTGTCCAACCCAATAGAAGATCTTCTGTCTTTTCTGGCCCCATGAACTTCTTCACTTGAAGATAAGAGTTCATGGTGCCTATCCAAAGACTTGGAAGGAGTTCCCACTCTTGTTGTTTTGACGCCAGGAACCAGTTTTTCCATTGGGATTGATAAATTTCCACAGTTGCCTGTTGGAAATGGTTCAGGTCTAACAGCAATAGCAGTTATGTCAGCTTCTGGACTCTCAATAAGAGGTTCAAAGGTGCTGGCTAACCTTTGGGAACTGGTGGAAGTTCTGGCATCCTCCATTTGTGCCTCTCCTCTGGGAGGACATTCTTGTCTTTTGGATTTATGGCTGGAATGTCCTGGTCCAGATCCATTTGATTGGATGGAGTAGTTGCTTCCACTTCTAGTAGGAGTCATTTCACGTCAATTTTAATAAAAATTAGAGTAAAAGTGGATTGAATTCACCTGCAGGACCTTTAAAGGGCTCTTTGGTTATTAAACCCCTTGGTGCTGGGCTGGTTTGAATTTCAATACTGGACTCTGAGGCTTCAGAGTCTGAAGAACTTTCTCTGATGGAAGACACTAGAGAAAATTTAAAAATATAAGTTATTTTATCAAATAATAAAAATAACTTATAAACTCAACTTATTGAATAAAGTTGTTTTTATGTAATTTATGGCAAATTACGTCAAAAATAAAGAAAAATGTCTAAGATAAAAAGAAAAAATGTTTTTAGTAAAGATTTTTATTTTTAAAGATTTTTTATTTGATTTATTATTTTCTTTAAAGAAATAATAATTATGCAATTAACAAGTTAATTAATCAAAATTATATTATTATTCACTTTATACTAGAATAACTCAAAGAATAAATTTCAAGTCTGTGATGTGAAAAAGCCACTAGTTAGACAAAAGAAATTTATTCCAAGTCACTCAATAGTATATTGTTTCAAACAATATTCTTAAGAAAAATAACTTTATTAATATTATAAAGATTATTTATAAGGGATAAGTCCCAAAAAAGCCAATATTAAGACAAATATGGCAATTTTACGTCAAAAAACAGTAAAATAAGGTCTAGAATATGATTTATGTCCCAAAAATTGGTTTAAAATCACGGCCAGGCGCCCAAATGTAAGGTTTGTCTATGAAACTCTTGATAATAGTGACAATATCAAGAGTACTATGACTGTCCTCAGTAGAAAAATATAATATAATGAAATATTATAACCACAAATTTAAATATAATTATTAAAAATAATTATATAAAAAAATAAATTTAATTATTATTATAATAATATAATAATAAAAAAAATATAATAATTATAATAAATTATAATTATTCTATTATTGTTATAGTCACTGACAGTTATAACAATAAGAAGTGTAAAGCTCTTAATGACACAATTACACGTGGAAAATAAGAATATTAACCACTTATAAATAATAAATATTATTTATAAAAAAGAATTAATCACACACAGTGCAGAAATAATTCTTTATAGAATAAAATTCTATATAAAAAAAACTAATAATAGATAAAAAAAATATAGAACTTTAAAGAAAACTTACTTATAATATTTATTTAATACAACAAGTTATAAAACAACAGTTATTATATTAAATAATGATTATAAGTTAAAAACACGCCAAAAATCAATAAAATCAAAGATAAAACAACTTTTTATACTAAAATTTATGATTAAAGAGTTTTTGAGAGGAATTTGTGGATTTTAAAAGATATTTAAGATGAAAATTTTATATAATAAAAGTTATTATAGATGATTACAACAATAATCTGAATTCTATGACTTCAATTCTTTAATTTAATAAATAAAGAATAAAAATAACTTAAGAATTACTTTTAATAATAAGATTTTATATTTAATAAAACTTTACCTGTTTAAATGTCTAATATGATTGGATTGATTATGAATTATGGACAAAAACAGTGATGAAAAGACTCTTTTTATGTCTACAGAGCAGCTCTCATGATTCATAGTGGATGTAGAGGGCGTGCTCAGGTCAAAACTGAAAAACCATGCTTAAAAATTAAGTTCTTAACTTAAGGCAACTTATTTTTACTTCCAATTTAAAGTTACCAGTGTTATTCTTAACTCCAAGTAACTTTAATCCTCATTTAGTTTAATTATTTTAAGTTTTAATATAAAATAAGTTTATTTATATTAAAGTTCATCATATGAACAACTTAAAATTAGAGTTTCAAGCAGAAATCTTTTAAACTCAATTTTTAATTAATTTTTGAAGAAATCATAATTTTCTTTAAGCTTAATTAAAAGAGTAAATTTCCAGGCTAATTACCCAGGAAACTTATTAATAAAAGATACTTAAAATTTAATTTATATATTGATAATATTAAATTCTAAGCTTTGTGAAATTTTCAAGCAAATCCATTAAGATTTGGATTTTTAATGAATTTTTGAAGTTATTACTATTTTTCCACGTAAAATAGCAATACACACAAAACCTTAAGTTTTGATAAGGTTTTGATGATTGAAACCTTAAAGTTTTAAGCTTATTTAAGCTTTTTAAGCTTGATTAAGCTTTGACAGTTCTTAAAACCTTGATTCCAAGCCTGCTTATTGGGATTTACCCTCTTGGCAGCTTGAAATTCCTGTCCAATTTAGGATAAAACCAGTTTCAACCTTAAGGTTGGATCAAAGTCTAATCTTAAAGTTTAAATAAGGTTGAAAATCCTCCAATACAGGTGGACAACCTTAATTGAATCATTGCAGATCCAAAAAGTTGGGTACCCCAGCTCTATTTGGTCTTTTTCCTTTGTCCCACCTTTTTGCGTGGATTTTGCCCTTTTATTTATTTAAAGCCATACTATGGCCTTAAACCCTTTTAAATTGAGCTCACGCAGGATTTACATTCTGTATGGCAAATCCTTAGCCAATTCAGTAAATATACACCACACCTCAATTTTAACTAAAATTTTGGTAAAGTTGCATAAACCTTGTGTAACTTTAAATTTAAGCTTAATTAAGCTTAAATTTAACAGTTTTAAAAAAATGTTAAAAAAGTTACATTAGTACTGTGAGATTCTTAAATCTTCTAATAACACAAGAAATAAGTGTTTTTGGGTATAACACCCTATGGGTGTACCCTAGGTTATTTTTGGTGTAGAATCCAAAAATGACATAATAATTATAACTTTGTTTATCCAAAAAAAAGTTATACTTATTTTTTATTATTTTTTATTTTAAATTCAACTAAAAAGTCTGTTTAAGACAAATTTAATTGTTTATAAAATCATTTGTGGCCTTATGGGTATGTTAAACATACCTCACAGGCTCACACCATTTTTGACTCTATTGGGTTCTTAATCCAAGTCTTACCAATTCTTTTTCTGGTAATGATATCTTCCATAGCATTAATGTAGTCCTCTGTTGAACAGGGTTCTACACATCTGCTTTTGATAGAATGTTCCAGTTCTCCTCCACACTTCCTTAATATCTTCATATGAATCATAGTGTCAGACATATCTGGGTGTAAAGCAGATAATCTGTCTTTTTGTTTGAAGAACCAAGTAAGTGGTTTATCTTTTTCTGAGTTAAAATTGGCACTTTCAGAAGCATTTTCCATTTTAAATCTCCAAGAATTCTTGGCCCATTTGGTAATCACTTCAGATTTCCACCAAGACCAGTCATGTTTACCATGATCAATCCTCATTTTGTAATACCATTTCTTTGCAGTTCTGGTAAACAAACAATGTAATTTCCCCACTTTGATTTCATCAGGTATATTGAAGTCCTCTTGTAACATATCAATAGTCCTGATGAATTCAACATGGTTGAATTCTCCTTCACCAGAGAATGTTGGCCATTCTTCTATTTTGGGCATATCTCTTGTAGAGTAGGTATTTTCTCCTAAGAATGGGGTCAAACTTTCTTTCACAGAACGTTTTTCTTCAGTTAAAGGTGTAGAATGTCTGGGCATATGTGGTTCATGATTCTTGTGAATTTGTTCCACACTTGCAATTATTTCATTCTTCAGCTTCTGCCTTTCACTGTCACTTTTTGCCAAATGCATAGCAAATTGATTGGTATTTTCAACTATTTGTAAGACATGGTCTTCAAGAGTTTTAAGTCTAACATTCATTTTAAGAATGGAAAGATCTTCTATGTCATTATTCTGAGCTTGACATTGGTTCTCAATTCTTTCACAAGTATTGCCAATTGACTCAAGGGTGGCAGTTGTCAATTGCTGCCAATCAGAATGTTTCTTGTCATTTTTCTTTAACTCAATCAAGTCTGATGTAATTTGCTTTAACTTTGAATCAAGCTTGCCAATTTCTACATTAATGCTTCTTTGTACATCAGTTATTTGCGTGGAAAAGTCCTGTTCATCCTTTCCTGCTCCTTGACTGTGAATTCCATGAGAGTTCTGGTCATATTGAACACACTGTCCACAGCTGAAGGCACCAATTTGGGGATCCTGTACCCTTGTGGGTAAGGTCTGTGCCAATTGGCTTTGCCTTTCCCCTTTTATTGATGGTTCTTGGGACCTCTCTGCTTCTTCAGAGGTCCTTTGGGCTTGTCTTTGGACATGTCTGGAGCTGGTTTGGAGCTGGTAGATGCCATTGCGGCTTCTGTCTCCAAGGCTGGAGTCATTTCCAACTCTTTCTTCTAGTCTATAGATAAAAGACTTTGGTTCTTCAACCAATTCTTTATCTTTTTGACATTGTCTTTGCAAGACAGGGGGCTCCAACCTCCTAAGAGTTCTATGGTCTTCTCCTGACCCAGAAAGCTCTTGATGTGTAAGTAGGAGTTCATCGCCCCCTGCCAAAGGCTTGGGCAGATTTCCCACTCCTCCTCTTTGGCTGCTCTGAACCAATTTCTGTATTGGCTCTGTTAGATTTCTATTGCTGCCACTTGAAAATGGTTCAGCCCTGGAAATATTGTCATAAATTAGTTCAGGCTCAGAATTCACGTCAAAATCTGTTGGTACAGACCTTGGGGAATGGGGGGAAACTCTGGCATCCTCCAAATGTGTCTTTCTTGAGGAAGATTTGGCACTTCTGGATTTGGTCTTGCCTCTTCCTTGTCCACATCCATCTGGTTGGACTGAATAGTTGCTTCCATTTCTGTTATGCACCATTTTCACGTTAAATTAAGGATAAAAGGTGAAAATATAAGATAAAATACACACCTTTTGGTGGTAATTTAGCTTTTTCTGAGTTGAATAAGGTGCCTCTTTTGGAAATTTGCACCTCAATACTGTCTTCAGATTCTGCTTCTGAAAATTCTGGACTAGCGATATATCTCTTACTGAGTCTGTTGCCAGCTGCACAGTATTTGATTAAAGACACTAGAAAAAAATTATGAGGAGAAAAAAATTTATTTTTTATGCTTTTTAAAATATTTTTCAAAGATTTTTTATAAGTTTTTTTTTTTTAAAAAATTTTTTAATATTAAAAAAATTAAAATTTAAGATTTTTAATGAAAACTAATTCAGAGTAACTCAAAGAATAATTTTATAAGTTTTTGGATGTGAAAAAGCCACGTGTAAAAACAGTATAAAATTAAACCAAATTCCTCAATGAAAAATATTTTAAGACAATTTCAAAGATAAAAATTGTTTTAACTTTAAAATGAAAGAAAAAATTATTAAATCAATATATTTTAGAACTTAAAATTATATTAATTATTTGCAAAAAGGTTCAAAAACACGCCAAAACCTCCAAATATGAGATATTGGTAGGTATGGTAGTTTAAAATGAAGTCTAGAATATGCTTAAAGCCAAGTCTATGGTTAAACTCACGGCCAGGCCCCCAAATGTAAGATGTGACTATGAAACTGATGATAATATTACTATTAATCAACAGTACTATGTCTGTTCTTATGAAATATAATAATAAGAACTATTATAACCACAATTAAATAATTATAAAATTATTTCTTTCACGTGTTATACACTACTAGTGATTTTAACAGTGAGCAGTAATTGTCTACAAGAATCAATTACAAGAAGAATTTAAAAAACTTCTTTTTTCTTAAAATGATAAAATTATTTTAATATATAATGATCTTTTGCAAGAATAATTATAAAGATAATTCTTTGAAGAAAACTATTACTAGATAAAAACTTTTAGAATTAAAGATAAATCACTCACTACTATTCCAAAGAGCTTATTGAAAGATAATATAGAGAGATTTGACGTAGAATTGTGGATTTAAGGGATCAAAATGAATTTATAAGATGATTACAACAATATATAGTTGGATTATATGATTTCACGTCTTTCTGATTGATTCTGAAAGAATTAAAACACTTAAGAATAGCTGTAACTAATACTTACTTGTTGGTAACAATGATATAAAATGATAATAAGATTATTTGGAAAAAACAGCAAGAGGAGGCCTCTTTTAAGTCAACAACAGCTCACAGAGGCGTGCCATGGAGCAAACTGAAAAACCAGTGAGTGAGAAAACAATAAACCTTTTTGGTTTATTGATTGCATCATTATTTGTCACGTAACATTATCATAATTACTTATTTGATCCTTTTACGTGACTACCAACCCCAATATGGTTAAGAATAAGAGAAGTAACATCTGTAAATCTTCTTTTATTCCAAAATAATCATTGATTTCTCAAATTTGTAAATGTTATTGCCAATTTCATCACAGGTTGTAATTACTGTGAATTTTTGAAGATTCAGTGTTTCACGTAGAATGGTCAAAAATGGACTGTAAGTAAAACTTTTAATTTTACCAGTAAAACCATAACTCTTCTTTGTTTTACCGTAGATAATACAGTTCTTTATTAGTCCTGAAAATTTAAGAAAGATTCATTAAGAATTGTATTTTTAATGAATTTTTGAAGTTTTTACCTCATTTCTACGTAGAATTGCAAATAGCAGTATTTTGCTGGTTGCTATGAGGTAAATCAATGAATATGGATCCCAAAAGGGTTTTTATTACTCTTTTAGGGTTTAGTCATGGAAAGTCATCAAGAATTGACGTGGTTACAGGAGTCTAAGTAGCTCATTACCTCCTTGGCACATCAAAATAGCAGGTTATTTGCTATTTTCTTATGATTACAGTAGGTGTAACTTGGTAACCAAGTTCTCAAAGAGTTTTAGTTTACCAATTAGGCCAAGATGAGCCATGGATCCATGCTCTGGAACTATCCACGCCTCTGAGGCCTCAGAAGTTGGGTACCCTGGCTCTCTTTGATGTCTTTTGTCCCCCTTGCCTATATTTCATGTCAAAATAGAAAATTAAGCTTAAAGTGAGATATCCACTATGGGTGTACCAAAAGTCCATGTAAGAATACCATGATATTAAGTGCTCAAAACATGCATAACACTATTCTTAGTGTACATGTAACATGGGATTTCTCACTTTCCCATTATTTTGGCGTGAAATTAAGAAAAACAAAAATTTTCACAGATCTTTTATGTGGTATTGATGATGTGGTATTGAAGTATTTTCCATTTTACAACCTCAAAGAGTTAATTTGAGCTTATTCACTCTATGGAGCTACCCTAGGTGAATTTTTGTGTAGAATCCAAATCTGGCCTTAAATTCATGGATTTACTTACTCAATAAAAAGGTATTCATCTTTTCTGAAATCCAAAATGATGAATTTTGGATATATGCATGACTTATGAGTTATGCATAATTCAAAATTTGTTTTTAAGATAATTGTGGCCTGTTTGGGTATGTAAAATATACCTCAAGGCTCACAGGACAGGTGCTCCCGTTGAAGAGGAGCTTGGCCGGATGAAACCTTTCTCTACATTCTCTGAAATGTAGGCCCTGAGTGTATCTGACTCTTGTTTGGATAAAGAGTAGATCACCCCAACTGGAGGTAGAGACCCCTCCAGCTCAATATGATGATCACAGGCACGGTGAGGAGGGAGTCTTTCTGCTTTCACCTTGGAAAATACATCAAAATATTGGTGATAGAAAGAAGGGACAACCTTCATCACGGTTTCTACTTCTTCTGGCTCTTCCTCTTCATCCCACAACTCCTCCAGGGAGTCATGCTAAGATGAAGGGGGGAGGTCCATATTCCCAAAGAAGAGATGAAGTGAAGATACAGAATTATCTTCTCCAACATCTTTAATCTCTTTGAAAACTTCATCTCCAGATGATAGTAATGACTGATGGGAATTAAGGGAAGGAATATGGACAGAAGACGGAAATGATGGTGTTCTAGAATCACCAACCAGAGCTGCACATGATTTGGCAAAAGAAAAGTCATTACGGAAAGAATTAGGAAGATCAGAATAGTCCAAATGATCAGGATTAAAGGTGATCAGCCCTTGCCTCCAATCAATAGACGGATTAAAATGATTGAGAAAGTCAAAGCCCAATATGAGGTCTTCTCCCTTGGGAGTATCAATGACTAAAAAGTCCCATTCAAAGCTTGGGAAGGAAGGGAGCTCAACCATATATTTAGTATGGTGAGTAACAAATAAGGAAGGGGACTCAGAGGAGTCCAAAATGATAAGAGGAATCTCCTCTGGGAGTTCTGACGTAGTCAATGAGTACTTGTGAACAAACTGCTTTGCAATAAATGAGTGTGTAGCACCAGAATCAATGAGAATACTGTAAAAGACATCAGAAAGAGAAGAAAAAACGAAAAATTTAAGAGAATTTTCGACACCAGTATTCAGAATTCACAATTGTGCTCTGGAAGGAAAACTGTGAAGACCATTGAACACAACATGATCTTCACTCAGGCTTTTCCCTGGCTGGGAAAACTGCCTGACGGTTGGGTAAGCTTGTTTTGAGGCCTTTTGACACAGGACTCAAGACTATGCTTCCCACCACAATAAGTGCACAAGCCCTCCTTGATTCTTCTTTCTTTTTCAGAACCCTTCAACTTGAAGTCCTTATTCAACAAGGAAGAATGGGGCGTCTCCCGTTTTTGAGAATGAAATTTCTTCTTAGGCCTTGAGCTTTAAGAAACTTGATGATGAGAAGAGTGAGACTTCAAGGCTTCAGGCTTCTTCTCTTGATGATGATTCTTCTCCTTTTGCCTCTCATGGTACCTGGTATCAAGTTCCAGGCTGACATCCATTAAGTCTTGAAGAGAATCAATATTTGAAGGATGGGAGGCCAATTGATCCAGAATTCTGGAGGCCAAACCCTTCCTGAAATGAGGAATAAGAGCCCTTTCACCCCAATCCCCAATTCTTGAAACCAAACTCCTGAAATCGGCAATATATAAAGAAACATGCCCACCTTCTTTCATCCTAAGGCCATCCAATTCTGCTTCAGCTTTTCTAACTTCATTTGGGTCTCCAAATAAAGTGAACAATTGGGATTCAAACAGTGGCCAAGAATTGAGAAGGTAACTTGAGTATTGATTATTGAGATTGGAAAGGTAAGGCTCAATCCATTTTGCAGCCCTGCCAACTAAGAATGAAGTGGCATAAAGAACCTTCTTTCTGTCTTGAGAGAAGTTTGCCAGATTATTATGAAAGATGAGTTGACAAGATTGAATGAAGCTTCTGACTTTGAAGGGCTGAGTCCTGTCAAAGCATTCCGGAGCCTTCATAGAGGGAGTCTTGAAGGCTGGTGGTCTTGCTGACTCAGAGGAAGAAGCTGCTTGAAGATTGGCCATAATTTGAGTCATCTGTTGCATGATGGCCAAGAAAGATGGTTCAGACTGATGAGAGACAGGCTGATCAGAGTGGGCTAGAGTTGGTCCTCTGGTGCCTTCAGATGCTCCCACAGGAGCAGGAGCAGCCTCAGTGCCATTAGACTCTTCCTCTTCCACAGAATTCTCCTCCTCCTCTTCATCATCTTCACCTTGAACCTTCGGACTGGTTCTTGAAAGTCCTGGGAATCCGCCAACCACTCCTGATAATGAGATTGGTCTCCTTGGCCCTCTTCCATCCTTCCTGGATGGTGCTACTCCTTCCAAAGTGGTTCCTCTGTCCAAAATGGCCCTCAGTTGAGAAACTGCTGGGGTACTGTCAAAAGGAGCCCTTGGAGTTGGAGTCAGAACAGCTTGAGTTCTGGCCTGAGTTCTGGTCTGTCTTGCAGGAGGTGAATGTTCAACTGGCATGATTTCAGGAATAATAAATCAAATAAATGAAAGTAAATTCAAAATTATCTTGAAGTAAAGAATCAACAATCAAATCTTGAGGAAATAAATGAATCAAATGAAAATCTTCAAGTACGTCAATATATCAAAATCCAATGAAGTCTTGAAGTCAAAATCAAATCAATGTCTTGAAATAAATCAATGAATCAAACCAAAATGAAGTCTCCAAGTAAATAAATCAATGAATCAAATCAAATCAAAATCTTGCAGAAAAAACAATCAATCAAAATGAATTCTTGATGTGAATAATCAGCAAATCAATAAAATCTTCAGGTCAATCAATTATCTTGAGGTCAATTTCAATTATGTCAAATCGGTCAATCAAATCAATTCCAAGTGAATTCTTCAAAAATTAAAATTCTTGAGGAATAAATCAAAATGAATCCTGCTATGAAGAACGTGTCTGAATAATCTGATGAATAATTTGAGGATCAAAGATAAAAAACGCCTGAATTACGGATAAGAATAAGATTGATGATAATGAAGAATGAGATTGAAAAAGATACAGAAGATGAAAAATGGGTCAGCTTTCAATTTTCAGAGTGAAGAATGAATGAGAGAAAATTGTGAGGTGATGGAGAATCATAAGATCATAAAACGATAAAGAATCATAATTTTGAAAAAATGAATGAATGAATTTAAAATATAAAAATGAATGAAGAAAAATTATCAGTTAATTAATATAACGTCACAGGGGCTCTTATGGAAGCAAGAGGGCCTGGCACTCAGGAATCAAGAACTCACTTGGAGGGCTCCAAAGATGATAAGAAATACTTCGGAATATATTTCTTAAGCAAGGATAAGAGATAGGGCAAATATGCCAGAGATAACAAAGAAACAATAAGAATGAAACCAGAGGCCAAAGATAGAAGGAAGCCAAAAGCCAAGAGGCCAACCAAGTGAATCCCCAATTCACTGTTTCAACCTGCCAGAAAGGACAATGGAATTAGTAAAGGTTATGACCACCAATATCCACTGAAAGGCGAAGAAAGAAAAGATAAAAGGTGCTAATGACTGACTTAAGATTATCAGTATTAACTTTAATAAAGTAAAAGAAAATAAGGATAAAAATAAATCCAATATATTAATTAACTGGGGAAAAAGTCCCCAGGTGATGAAAGGTGGCCGGTATATGTGAAAACTTGAAAGATTGATCCTGGAAGGTGAATCAATGACTGTATTGTCCGAATCGGGAAATAAAGTTCTTGCCATCTTGAAATTTGAACTGTGTGATGGAATTCCCACAGTGGAATATGAAATGGCCCAATTGGGCCAAGACAATACAGGTTAATTGAATGAGGCCTGTCCGGATGAGTTGGGTTGTCCAAGGAGTATTGAATACTTGATGCCTTGACAATTGATTGAAATGATGTAATACCTATTGAGAATTTCCCTTGAATAATCCTTAATGAATTGTGCCAACCCAACTCCTGCCGATACAGGTGGTTGGGATCCTTGAAGAGTCTTCTGATTGCCGCCAGAACTTGTCAGACTGATGAGCTGATTAATCCTCCTTCGAAATGGGTGTTGGAATTCGGGACCTTGGATTGGAATAGTGGAATGTGGTCCTGGAAATGTCACCATTGGATTTCTGAGCAAAAATGGTGCATAATGGTATATAATACCATATATGCACCATGCCTGCAACCTTGAGTACGGAGGGTATGAAGGAATGGAAAGGATTCCCCATACGTTGAGGGGAAGGCTGACTGAGCTGATCTGGTGGCCTCTGATGGTTGCCAGAGGCCATGGCTGAGATATTGGTCCATGGCCAAAAATGGGTCCTACCGGATTGATGGCCAAAATGGTGTCCAGAAGGTCTTTAGCCAATTTTGGGTCCAAGGGAAGAGTGGCCAATTTTGGCTCAGGTGGGCCCAAATGTGGTTTGGGACCCACCTGGCCTTGGGGGCTAGGTGGCTGCCCCCTTTTGGCCTCATTGGTTTAGGCCAAAAGGGGCCTAAATCGCCTGTGGACCGCGGACTGTGGCTTACGGACCATACGGACCGTAGGGGGCCTAAATGGCCCAAAAAGGCCATTTAGGCCCAAGACCCCCTAATGAAAAGGGGGGGCACGGATCCAGTGGTGATGGCTAGGTGGCCTGGAGACCCCTAGAAGACAAAAAAGACCCCCAGGCCCAAAATCAATGATGAAGGCCAAGGGCTTGGTGAGATGGAAATTGGCCAAGAGGGCCAATGACGGCAGGATATGGCCTGAGGCCATGAATGGCCATTGGGATGGGTTGTGGCGTAAGAGCCATTGAATACCCAAAGGGGGCCAATGGGCAATAAATGATATAACTAGCCAATTGGCCCCAACTTGGCTCCAGGTTGGATTGCCACAACCATCAAGGAGGAGGGTCAAAACTCGTGGTTGTGACACGTACGGCCCACAGACTGCAGACCACGGACCGTAGGACCCCAAAAACAAAAAATGGCCAAATAGGCCCAGAAATCCAATAAACCCTAAACTGGCCATAGATGGCCATAGGTCAAGAAATTGATCATAATCACCTAGAACCTCAAAAAGGCCAGAAATGGCCAAATGTTCTAATATGACCAAAGATCACCAAGAAGACCAATTAGGCCAAAAGGGCAATAAGGGCATGTGCCATCCAGATTTACTATAGCAAGGGCCACAGCCCAAGATTGTTATGGAGGGCTGTTGAGGCAGTTTTTCAAAACCAATGGGGACAAGACCCCCGAATTTACTTTTTTATAAATTTCTTCTGATTAAGCCTGGCCAGATGGGTACACTTCATATACTTATCTGGCCCAATTTTTGAGCACAAGAGCTCAGTGGCCATCCATTTGGGATACAACCCAAGGCCAGGCCCCAAGCACAAGTAAACTCATTGAATCAGAATAAAAGTATAGTCCGAAGTGGGGTGCTTACTCAAAGTCAAAAGAAGGGGGGAAAATAAATTTACTTGACAGAGAAGAGTTGAAGAAGGACTTCAAGATAATGGTCAAAAGAAAACTTTTTGAAGGAGTGTGTGGGGTAGTGAGATGCCACTCAACAATGGCAGGGTATTATGGTGTTCAGGAGTCCACCAGTCCCAAGAGGGGGATACTGTAACAACCAGTCACCAAGGGGTAAGGGTATTCATTCATACACCCACCCAAGCATCTCAAATCAGCAGATCCAGCACTTGTATCAGCATTCAGTTTCAGCAATCTTCAGTCTGAAACATTTATACAGCTTGGTACCTCAATACAGCCTGTCAATACCTGTACAGGTTGGATTCACCCAATACAGTCTCAATACACCAGTATGAAACTGTATGATCACTCAAATACACCACACCTCTTGTACAGGCTCTGTACAACTGTATAGGACCTGTATTGGCCAGACTCAATTCAATCATCAATTATTCTCATGAAAATTCTTCCTCTGGATCAGGGCTGGTGATTCTCACATATACCAGCCCCTCTGTCTCCCCCCTGGGGACTTTTCCCCAGTTAATGAATTTAGTTTATTTATTATTTTATAATTATTCTTATCCTTATTTTGGTTATTATAATTATTTAATATTAAGTTAGTCTTTGCATTTCTCTCTTTGCCTGTACAGTATGAGTTGGGTGGCCATATCCTTATTAACCCTTCTCTCTTCATTCTGACAGTTTGAAACAGTGGACTTGGACTTGTTTGTGGTTGTCTCTTCTATTTCTTATTCTTATTCTTTTGTTGCTGATTTCTTATATTTATTCTTTTAGTAATTCATCTTTAACACTCTTAAGTGTATCCTTTCTTACCATATCTTTGAGCCCTCCATAAGTGAGTCCCAGTTTACTGAGTGCCAGGCCCTCTTCACTTCAAAGAGCCCCTGTGACAGCACCTTGAAAGACTTGCAGGAGTACTTCACAAGGTTGCAGAAGTGAACGTGAAAATTTCACTTAAGAAATGCAATTTTGGTTTTTGAAGAACTCAAAGCATTAGGACAAGTTGTTTATGGTTTAAGCTTGGGTATTGACAAAAACAGAGTAGCAGCAGTGTTACTTAAGCCAATACCCCAGAATAAGAAATAAATGCTCTCTGATCTTGGCTATTCCAGTTATTACAAGAAGCACCTGAAAGCCTTTGCAATTCTAGCCAAGTCACCCTATAGAATCTGTGATCAACAGAGAGTATTTGCGATGACAGAGGAAAGAATTCAAGCTTATAAGAACATAAGGAGAGCTCTTACAAAAGCACCTTTAATCCCCATGCCTTGTTTGGATATACCTTCTAAATTGTACATTGATGCATCTGGAGATGGATTAGGGTCAGCTCTACATCAAGTCCACATTATTGATGACAAACCTACAGAGAGACCAGTTTGTATCAAATCTCAAGACAAATCAAACCAACAGAAGCCAGATATGGTGCAAGCCAGATGGAGCGCTTATGTTTGGTATGGGCACTTGATAAATTACACTATTATCTTGATGGCAGCGTCTTTGAAGTGATAACCGACTGTAAGGCTTTGAAATCACTTCTTAACATGAAACCTCCCAACAGACATATGTTGAGATGGTAAATAGCCATTCAATAATATAGAGGTAACATGACAATAGCTTATAAGGCAGGAAAAATTCACAAGAATGTTGATAGACTTAGCAGGTGGGCATCAGCCAATACTCCTGATAACCCAGCTTATGTACATTTGGAAGCAGAACCACAGATTCCAATTGAAGGAATTAACATAACTGATATTGGGACTGAATTCTCTGAAGAAGTCAGAGAATCTTATAAGAAAAGCAAGAATTGCCATATCTTGACTTCTTTATTAGATAAAGACTGCAAAGATACATCATTAGTCAATGCACTGGATGAAGTTTGGAAAAATTCCTATTCTGAAGGCAGATTTCACTTGTTTGATGGGATAATTTACAATAGAACCAAACATTCTGGTGTGATGACATTATGTAGCACATTGCTTATTAATACCATTCTTCATTAATGCCATGATAGCATACACTCTGGACACCTGTCAGAGGACAGAACACTTTAAAAAGTAAGAAACTGTGCAGGGTGGCCATCTTGGAGAAAAGAAACCATTTAAAATTGCCATACCTGTGACAGATGTCAAAAAGCAAACAGCAGACAGGCAAGAATATTGGACTTATGATCCATCTTCAAGAACCAAAATTCCCTTGGGAAGTTTTTCACATGGATTGGTTCACTGCACTTCCTCCAAGTGGTGATAAAATTTATAATGCGTGTTTAGTCATTGTAGACAGATATAGAAAAACTCCCCTATTCTTATGATTTCATAAAGATGACACAGCTATGGATACAGCGCTTCTTCTATGGAGTAGAGTTATTTCTCATACAGGACTATTTAAGAATATTATAAGTGACAGAGATCCCAAGTTCGCATATGCACTTTGGACCAATCTTCATAGATTGTTTGGGAGTAAGTTATCATTATCTACAGCATATAACCCTCAAAAAGATGGGCTAGCAGAGAGAATGATTCAAACTTTAGAAGACATGAGAAGGAGATTTTGTGCTTATGGGTTAGAATTCAAAGACTCAGATGGCTTTACCATGACTAGTGCACTCTTATAACTGCATTAGAATTGGCATATAAGGGCTCAGTCCATTCTTCCACAGGTCAAACTCCTTCTATGTTAGAAAAGGGAGGGAATCCAAGACTTCCAGCAGACACATCAAGGAAAGACTTGATTGAAATTCATCCTACGGCTTCCAGCTTCAACATAATGCTTGATAAAGTGAAACATCATGCAAAACAAAGTATGGATGATGCTTTTGATTATGCAAAACAGAAGTGGGACAAGAGTCATAAAGTACCAGACTTCAAAGTAGGGGACTTAGTTCAAGTTTCAACCTTGAATGTTAATAATATCAAAGGCCCAAAGAAGCTTAAATATTGTTATGTAGGACCTTCTGTTATTGTTGCCTTATATGAAACCAATGCAGTTCAAGTGGAATTGAGTGGTGATTTGGAAAATAAACACCCCACTTTTCCAGTCAGCTTGATAAAAACTTATGAACCAGCTGATAAAGAATTGTTTCCTTTGAAGAACCCAACTCCTTTAAATGTACCACCAGTAGAACAGAGTGAAGACAAAAAGATAAATGAAGTCATTAAAGAAAAGAGACTAAGGGGTAAAAATCAAAGGGAATATCTTGTCAGATATAGAAATCCAGTAAATGAAGATCAATGGCTGGCAGAATCAGAAATACCTGACTGAGACAAACTCATAAGAATATTTAGACATGAAAGAAGGCCAAAACCCTGAGTATGTTTCTAAATGTGCTTTAAATTACTTGATCTGAGTAATGTCAAGAGGTTGGACAGTCAACATTAAACCCCTTCAGGGCCTTTTTCTTCTTGATAAAATTAAATAAATTGTAGTACAATTTCATTTTTTGGTGGGAAGTAATGTGAGCCTTGAGGTATATTTCACATACCCAAATAGGCCACAATTATCTTAAAACGAAATCCTGAACTATGCATATATTAAAAATTTGGCTTTTTTTGTTGAGTACATAAATTGATGAATTTAAGGCCAGATTTGGATTCTACACAAAATTTCACCTAGGGTAGCTCCATACAGTTAATAAGCTAAACGCAACTCCTTGAGGTAGTAATATGGAAAACAATTCAATACCACATAAAATAAGTGTGAAAAGTTTTGTTTTTCTCAATTTCATGCCAAAATAATGGGAATGTGAGAAATCCCATGTTACATATACACTACAAATATTGTTTGAATTTTTGTGGAGCTTAATATTGTGGTATTCTTACATACACCTTTGGTACACCCATAGTGGATATCTCACTTCAAGCCTGAATTTCTATTTTGACATAAAAAATAGTCAAGGGGGACAAAAAGACATCAAAGAGAGCCAGGGTACCCAACTTCTGAGGCCTCTAAGGCATGAAAAGCTCTAAAGCTTGGCTTCATGGCTGATCTTGGTGCAATGAGTATACTGAAACCTTTTGGAAACTTGGTTACCAAGTCAAAACTTTATTATATCATAAGAAAAGAGCAAATAAGCTTCTATTTTGTTGTGCCAAGGAGGTAAAGAGCAACATAGACTCCTGTAACCATGTCAATTCTTAATTATTTACCATGGATAAACCTCAACGGAGTAATGCAAACCCTTTTTGCACTATTATCCATTGATTCACCTCATAGCAACCAGCCATATAGTGTTATTTGCAATTCTACATAGAAATGAGGTAAAAATTTCAAAAATTCATTAAAAATAAAATTCTTAATGAATATTTCTGAAACCTTCAAGACCAATTATGAACTGTATAATTCATATAAAAACCAAAAATTGTTATACTTTTATAAGTAAAATGAAAAGCTTTACTTACAGTCCATTTTTGATTACTCCACGTGAAACACTGAATCTTTAAAAATTCACAGAAAATACACTCTGTGATTAAATTTCCAATAAAATTGATACCTTTGAGAAATCAATAATTATTTTGGGTTAACAGGAGATTTACAGTTGTTACTCTTTTTATTCTTAACCATAAATGGGTTGCTAGTCACATAAAAGCAGCAATTAAGTGATTATGATAATCTTACATGACAACAGATGATGAAGTCAATGATACTAGAGGTTTTATTTGTTTCTCACTCACTGGCTTTTCAAGTGGCTTCATGGCACGCCTCTTCAAGCTGTCTTATACTTAAAAGAGGCCTCTTCTTGCTGTTTTTTCCAAATCATCACATTATTCAATTATACCTTTATTACCCACAAGTAAGTATTAGTTAAAACCTTTCTTAAGTGTTTTATTATTTTAAAATCGGAAAGACATGAGATCATAGAAATCAACTATGTATTGTTGTAATACTGTTATAAATCCATTTTGATCCATTAAATGCATAATTATCTGTTAATTTTCTCTGCTATTATCTTTAATACGCTCTTGGGAGTATTAGTGAGTGATCTAACTTAATTTCTAAAGTTTTCCTCTACCAATTGTTTTCTTCAAGAAATATATTTATAATTATTCTTGCAAAAGATGATTATATATTAAAATAATTTCATTTTTTTAATAAAGAAGTTTTATTATTAAATACTTCTTGTAATTGATTCTAGTAGACAATTACTGCTTACTGTTATAATCACTAGTAGTTTATAACAAGTAAAAGATATAATTAAGTAATTAATTATTTCATTGTGGCTATAGTAATTTTATTATTATATTTCATAAGAATAGTCAGAGTGCTGTTTCTTAATAGTAATATTATCAACAGTTTCATAGACACATCTTACAGTAAGCCATGGACCATGGGACCCTTAGGCCCCTTTTGGCCTTAATCCAATGAGGACAAAAGGGGCCAAAGCGCCAAACCACCTACCCTCAAGGCAAGGTGGGCCCACCTGAGCCAATATTTTGCTCCAATCTCACCACTCCCGTAAATGGCCAAAGGAACCCAGGACCCAAATTGGCCATTTTCAACCCCTGGGCTTTGGAAATCACCAGGGGCCACCAAATCAATCTCAGAAAGGTTTCCCCTCCATTCATGGGAAAAACTTCCCTTCACCAATGTACCCCATACCATGGATTCAGGAATGGTGCATATATGGTATAATATACCCTTATGCACCAATTATGCTCAACAATCCAATGTTGATCGTTTCAGGACCAAATTAGGCCATTTCAAACCAGGTCCCCAAATCCATCACCAATTTTGAAGGAAGTCTTTTCAGTCATTCGTTCTTGCAATCCATGGCGGCTACCACAAGACCATTCAAGGACCCCAACCACCCTCTCTGTAGAGGTTGGGTTGTACATGATTTCACTATTGTTCCAAGGGCAATTTCAAGAGGTTATGACGCACTCAATCAGTTTTCAAGGAAGAAAGCACGTCAATATTCCTTGGGAAACACAATTGGTCGAAACAGGCTGTATTCAATGGCCTTGGCCCTTTTTGGCCAATTCATATTCTCGTGTGGGAATTCCGTCACACCGTTCAATTTTCAAGATGGCAAGATCTGCATTGACCCAAAAAGGTCAATACAGCCGGGGATCTACCCTCCAGTATCAGTATTTCAACTTTTCACATATACTGGCCACCTTTTCTTCCCTGGGGAAATTTTACCCAGTTAATTAATATATTGAATTTATTATTATCCTCATTTTCTTTTCTTTTATTAAAGTAAATAATTATAATCTTAAGTCAGTGATTTGCACCTTTTCTTCTTCCCTTTCAGTGGGCATTGGTGGTCATATCCTTTACTCATTCCATTGTTCTTTCTGGCAGGTTGAAACAATGAATTGAGGAATCATTTGGTTGGCTCTTTGGCCTTTGGCTTTTCTATTATCTTTGCCATTGGCTTCCTTTTTCTTTTATCTTTGGCAAACTTGTCTTTGCTCTTATT
Source organism: Austropuccinia psidii (assembly GCA_023105745.1). Lineage (NCBI taxonomy): Eukaryota > Fungi > Basidiomycota > Pucciniomycetes > Pucciniales > Sphaerophragmiaceae > Austropuccinia > Austropuccinia psidii. Next base: position 6,774,231 of record JALGQZ010000001.1, read on the forward strand.
CTTCTTTAAAGAAATATATTCCTTTTTGTTTGTTTATTCTATTGGAGCCCTCCAAGTGAGTTCTTGATTCCTGAGTGCCAGGCCACTCTTGCTTCTATAGGAGCGCCTGTGACACTCACCTACTCTACCTGGAGGGTCTAGAGGACCATTCCACCCCACTTTAGGATGGTAGGAGGCCTTTCCTCCACCAGAAAAGGTTTTGTCATCCTGGTCTTGAATTCCTACATAGTACAACTGTCCAAAAACAGTTACACTGTTGGAAAACAATCAGGTATACTTCTAATCTTACTATTTTAGTAATTATTATTGTAGCCCAGCAGATAATTATTGCACCCAGGGCTTTCAGCAGCACTCACCACCACTAAATACTTTAGTAAATCCTTGAAATACCCTTCTCAAACCCTTTCCATTAAATTTATCTGTGTTACCGTCACACTTAGAGTTGTACCTACTATTTTACTTACTCTATCAAAGAGTCAGCCTGCAAGCTCTTTATTCCTGAGTGTCAGTCCACTCCTGCCTTCTGTAACAACCACTCACCAGGGGTGATGGTATTCATCAATACACCCACTCAAACACCTGAAATCAGCAGATCCACTATCTGCAACAGCAGTCAGTTTCAGCAATCTTCCTTTCTGAAACATGCATACAGCTTGGTACTTCAATACAGCCTGTCAACATCTGTACAGGTTGGATTCACCCAATACAGTTTGGATACACCATTATGAAACTGTATGATCACTCAACTCCACCACACCCCTTGTAAAGGACCTGTATTGGCCAGAATCAATTCAATAATTCAATCCTCTCATGAAAATTCTCTCTCTGGATCAGGGCTGGTGATTCTCACATATACCCGCCCCTCTTTCTCCCCCCTGGGGACTTTTCCCCAGTTAATTAATTTAGTTTATTTATCATTTAATGAATATTATTATCCTTATTTTGGGTATTATATTTATTTAATATTAAGTTATTCTTTGCCTGTACAGTATTAGTTGGGTGGCCATATCCTTATTAACCCTTCTTTTTTCATTCTGACAGGTTGAAACAGTGGAATTGGACTTGTTTGTGGTCGGCTCTTCTATTTCTTACTCTTATCTATTTTGTTTCTGCTTTCTTATATTCTTTATCTTAGTAATTTATCCCTTTGCACTCTTCAGTGTATTTCTCTCTTACCATATCCTGGGCCCTCCATAGGTGAGTCCAAGTTTACTGAGTGCTAGGCTCTCTTCACTTTGAAGAGCCCCTGTGACACCTTCCCCAAGAGCCCCTGTGACACCAAATGGCCTTTTGAGGTCATTTGTTTACCACCTGATTCTGTGGGTCACTGCCATTTTATGGGAAAAATTTGATTTTGGGCCTTTTATGGCCATTTTTGGCCATTCTGGGCCATCATGGGTTTTTTCTGGCCTACAGCCTCTCCTATGTGGCTCATGTTCCATGGGGCCAATTGAAGTCCCACTGGACCCAAATTTGAAGGTGTTTCTGGGAGGGGCCAAATTGGCCCGCATTGTCTGAGCTTGCAGGGAAAAGTCCAGGACCATGAAAGAGGGACCTCCAAGGATTGAAAAGGAGGTCCTTCCTCGACAATTGTGGCTCCCATATTGGGGAACGCAAGGGTGAAATAACTGGAGTGAAGTCCCCAAAACCTTTATTATCTTCAGGATTTGATATGCATATCTGGCAATCCCAACTCTTTTTCTTCCATAACTCTAGAAATGGGCTCAAAAATTACTTAACTCACTTAATCTCCTCCTTCTGTTCCTCCAAACTCTCTCCTTTGTGGATCTGGAATCTTGGGTTGGTTGGGATCACCTTGGTCAATGGCTTCTTCAGGTCAGTTTGACCCTTCCAAAACTTATGATGGGTACAAGGCAGTTGAAGCGCTTTATCCTGCCTCTTGTCACAGGGGCTCTTATGGAAGCAAGAGGGCCTGGAACTCAGGAATCAAGGACTCACTTGGAGGGCTCCAAAAGATAAAGTAATAATAAAAATTTAATTGTTTTAAAGAAGAAGAATGGAGAAGACAAGTATACAAAAGATAAAAGAAAATAATAAGAAGCCAAAAGCTAAGGATAATAAAGGAATCCAAAGGCCAAGAAGCCAACCAAGTGAATCCTCAATTCACTGTTTTCAACCTGCCAGAAAGAACAATGGAATTAGTAAAGGATATGACCACCAATATCCACTGACAGGCGAGGAAAGAAAAGAGAAAGGTGCTAATGACTGACTTAAGATTATCAGTATTAACTTTAATAAGGTAAAAGAAAATAAGGATAAAAATAAATCCAATATATTAATTAACTGGGGAAAAAAGTCCCCAAGTGATGAAAAGTAGCCAGTATATGTGAAAACTGAAAGATTTATCCTGGAAGGTGGATCAATGGCTGTATTGTCCGGATCGGGAAATAAAGTTGTGGCCATATTGAGATTTGAACTGTGTGATGGAGTTCCCACAGTGGAATATGAAATGGCCCAATTGGGCCAAGACCATACAGGTTGAGTCAATGGGGCCTGTACGGATGAATTGAGTTGTCCAAAGGAGTATTGAATACTTGATGCCTTGAAAACTGATCGAAATGATGTAATACCTCTTTACAATTGCCCTTGAATAATCTTGAATTAATTGTGCCAACCCAACGCCTGCAGATACAGGTGGTTGGGATCCTTGAAGAGTCTTCTGATTGCTGCCATAACTTGTCAGACTGATGAGCTGATTAATCCTCCTTCAAAATGGGCATTGGGATTTGAGACCTTGATTTGGAAAGGTGGAATTGGGTACTGAGAACTTCACCATTGGATTGCTGAGCATAAATGGTGCATAATGGTATATAATACCATATATGCACCATGCCTGCAACCTTGAGTATGGATGGTATGGAGGAAAGGAAGAAATCCCCTGGAGTTGAGGCGAAAGGCAGACTGAGCTGATATGGTGACCTCTGGTGGTTGCCAGAGGCCATGGCTGAACTATTGGTCCATGGTGGTCCATGGCCAAAATTGGGTCCTACGAGATTTATGGCCAAAATGGTGTCCATGAGGTTTTTGGTCACTTTTGAGTCCATGGAACTGGTGGCCAAAATTGGCTCAGGTGGGCCCAATTGTGGTTTGGGACCCACCTGGCCTTGGGGCCTAGGTGGCTGGCCCCTTTGGCCCCTTTTGGCCTCATTGGATTAGGCCAAAAGGGGCCTAAATGGCTTACGCACCACGGCCCATGGGCGGTAGGGGGCCTAAATGGCCCAAAAAGGCCATTTAGGCCAAAACCCCATTAATGAAAGGGGTGGCCCTGAATCTGAGAATGATGGCTAGGGGGCCTGGAGGCCCCTAGAAGACAAAAATGACCCCCCAGGCCCAAAATCAAAGATGAAGGCCTGGGGATTGGTGAAGTGGGAATTGGCCAAAAGCGCCAATGACGGCAGGATATGCCCTGAGGCCATAAAAGATGGTTGAGGCTATAGAATGGCCATTGGAAAGTGCTATTGCATGGGCGCCATGGAACACCCAAGGGGGCCAATTGGCCACAAAAGACATGACGTGACCAATTGGCCCCAACTTGGCTCCAGGTTGGATTGCTGCAACCATCAAGGAGGAGGGTAAAACTCGTGGTTGTTACAGTACCCCCGTACCTTGAATGGTGAGATCCTGAGCACCAAGATAAGGTAGAAGCCTGTTGAGGCTGTTGCCACGGATTGGACAGAGGGGTTTCAGAGGTATTTTGATCTTGAAAAGAAAATTTTGAACTGATAATAATGTTGGCATATGAATTGAGGTTGACGTAGTCTTCTCTTGACATTTGGCTTTGAAAATGTTGAAGGATTGAATTTGCTGTAGAATTTTGGCATAAAGATTAAAATAAAAGAGATTTAAAGAAAAGTAAAGATAAAGAAACAGAAAAGGAAAATAAAAAAAAGAAACATTTTGAAGGGGGATCCAATCTTCATCACAAAATTCGACGGTTGATTTGAAAGTGGCCAAGGACCTGGAATAAAAGAATTTGATGCCAGGTGCTCACAGAGTGGCCAAGGTGATGTTTTGAAAAGATTGTAGACCCCTCAGGGAAGTGCACACCAGGAGAGGAACTTACTTTTAGAAGTTGCCAATCCCGCCAGTGCCATAAATAAGAATATAAATTTGATGAAGGAATGTCTTGAATTGGAAAACTTGGAAAGGAAAATGAATGTGAATGGTCCATTTTCCCAAGTGAAAAATGGCCATCATTTTGGAATTGATGTTGAAAGCCAGGCCAACAAATCTGTGTCCAAATTGCAAAGTGCTCACAGAGTGGCCAAGGTGATGCTTACAACAAGGAGGAGTAGAATACCCCTAAAGGTGCATACCAGGAGTGGGACTTACTTTTGGTAATTCCTCTCCCCACCAAGCACAATAAAAGATCAAGCTTTTAAAGAATTGGGTCCTGGCTTGTCAGGATACAAAGAATGGAAATCTTTGACAAGATAAGGACAATTCTTGAGGTTTTTGGCTGGTTCCCAAGTGGATCTTTCTGGGTCTTGACTGAAACCTTTCCATTCCACCAGATACCATAACTTTCTCCTCTTGAGCTTTGAATCCAGTACTTGAGAGACTGCCCATTACTCTTCTTCTTCAATGGTAATTGGAGGAGGAGCCTCTCGATGCCTATTTGGGATTGTTGATGTCTTGACTGGTTCCAGAAGGGAGATATGGAAGACTGGGTGGACGGATTTTCATTGAGATGGAAGCTTGAGCTGGTAAGCATGAGAACTGACTTTCTTCAAGATTGGAAAAGGACCCAACCATCTTTTGGATAGTTTTTTGGTGGGTCTGGTTGATTTGATATTCTTGGAAGAAAGCCATACCATGTCACCGGGATTGAAAACAGGTGGACTTGCTCTACCTTTACCTGCATACCTCTTAAACCGGTTTATGGAAGCTTCAAGTTCTCTCTTGACATCTTGCTGTACTGATTGGATTTTTGTTGATAACTTTCCAGCAGGAGTATCTTGATTGATGTAAACTGAATCAAATTGTGGATCTCTTCCATAAACAGTGAAAAACGGGGATTGCTTGGTTGAAGAGTGATCAGAATTATTGTAGGCGAATTCAGCCAGAGGGAGCCAGGTGTTCCAATCATCTTGATGATAGCTGACATACATCCAAAGATACGGTTCTAGTATCTGATTTACCCTCTCTGTCTGTCCATCAGTTTCTGGATGGTTAGCAGTTGACAAGTCTCTTGAAATCTTGAGCTGCTGACAAAGGTTGGTCCAAAAGGAAGAAACAAAGAGTGAACCTCTATCACTGACAATGCTTAATGGAAGGCCATGCTTTGAAAAGATGTTCTTGATAAATAAATCGGCCAAATCCAGGGAAGTCATTGAAGACATTGTTGGAATAAAAACCGCCATTTTTGAGAATCTGTCCACTATGACCAAGATTGAATCAAAGGAATTGGACAGCCGCAGTTGAGTGATGAAGTCCATTGAAAGACAAATCCAAGGACCATTTGGAATTGGAAGAGGTTTGAGGAATCCAAACTTCTTATGGTGAATATTCTTGTTTCTTGAGCACTGTTGACAGGATGAAACATGATGCTTTATAAATTGAGTCATGCCGGACCAGTGGAAATCCTGCTTGACAAGTTTGAGAGTCTTCTCTTTGCCAGGGTGGCCAGCTAGAGGACAATCGTGATGCTTTTCAAGAATACTGAGTTGAATTGTGGAGTCATTTGGGACTACCACCCGATCTTTGGAGAGAAGGAGTTGGGAAGAGGAATCAAGAGAATAATCTTGGACAGATTTACCTTTACCCAGATCTTCAAGGCTACTTCTGTACTGAGGGTATTGCCATAATTGCTTCTGGATTGAATCAACCAAATTTGAAAAAGATTCCACCTTGACAGCAAAAAACTTCGAGGGTCGAACTTCATCTTGCACCAGGGCAAATCTTGCGTCAATCGTCGCGATTGACTTCACGTCGCACTGAGGTCAGTATAAATTCTTGCTTCAGTCTCGTTAGTGTCACTTTATAGTCACTGGATTTAGTGGGTCACGTCAAGTCAGCGTCAAGACAATGTCAATCGTCACATGTGTCACATGAGAATGTCACTCAAAGCCCAAACCCGTTTCAACACTATTCGCAACGTTCGGGTAATTTCACCTAATAGCTTCCGCCCCCCCAACGCTTAGCATGCTTACGCGCCCGCACCACCCTCCAGATGAGACTCTGACACTGCTTGCCCCCCCATCTCCGTCCTCACCACTCCTTACGCTTTCACACCCCCACCCTTACCATCCTTACGCTTGTGTAGTGCCCTCCCGACATGCTCACGGAGTGCCCTCCCGCCATGCTCCCGACACTGCTCACCATCCTTACGCTCATGAAGTGCCATCCCAACATGCTCCCGACACTGCTTACAATCCTTATGCTCGCGCAGTGCCCTCCCGACACTGCTCACGGAGTTGCCTCCCGCCATGCTCCCGACACTGCCCACCATCCTTACGCTCATGAAGTGCCCTCCCGACATGCTCCCAACACTGCTTACGATCCTTACGCTCACGGAGTGCCCTCCCGCCATGCTCCCAACACTGCTCACCATCCTTATGCTCATGAAGTGCCCTCCCGACACTGCTTACAATCCTTACGCTCACGCAGTGCCCTCCAGACATACTCCCGACACTGCTTAAGATCCTTATGCTCGCGGAGTGCCCTCCCGACATGCTCCCGACACTGCTTACGATCCTTACGCTCGCCTAGTAAGTACCCTCCCGACATGCCTCCGACACTGCTTACGATCCTTACGCTCGCCTAGTAAGTACCCTCCCGACATGCCTCCGACGCCGCTTACCATCCTCACGTTTCCGTATTACATCCACAGTGTACGGTGGCTTGTTGGCGTACACAATGGACGCCATCGCCGAAATATTCTGAGTGGCCTTCTCTGCCAACAGGACCTCAGGGGAAATTGGTCAGTATATTCACAATGTTGTGGTTAGGGTTTAAATCATGAGACTCACAAATTAAAACCTAATAAGTGGACTATTTAAGACAAGAATTGTGTCTCCTGTTTCCCCGAGAAAACCATTTTATTTCATATCATTCAAATGGAACACTTTGCTTAGTCCTTACCTCATGAGTGTTGAATAGTTCAAAAGTTGACTTTAGTAGGTTTCTCACTAGTCAACTTTATTCAATGTCTCACAGGGAAGTGATTTCATTTGCATGATATGAAATAATTTGCGAAACATCGCCTCCTTCAATTTCCCGACAAATCGCATTTTGCAAATGCGATTATTTTACTTCCACCTATTTTCTTCAATTGGGATCTTTTTATTCAAAATTTCCAAAAAAGTTATCAATCAACTCGTCACCATCTATTTTCTTACTAAACTACCTCCGCGATGGCCCAAACCCCGGGAAATTCAACAGAATTTAATTAACGACCAACTTCAGCCCCAGAGAGTGGAAGTGAAATATCTGATATGGCCAATAGTCGTGAATTAGGCATTGAAGCAGAGAGCCAGTCACATGAAGATAATCAAGATCCACCAGTTCTTCCAGAATGTGAGTATACATCCATCTTGAGTATTTCCAATCTCTCAAAACCTGATATTGTGTCATAGCCTTTATTTCAGGTCAACCTCCAAGCTCTCAGAAAACAAATTTTAAAACTTATGAGAAGGAAAAGACTGTTGAACCTTGTGCACCAACAGAAGATGATGGGCAAGATGATGTAATTTTCAGTGGGGAGGTGGAAATTATATCCAAGGAACAATATGTCTCCAACATTGCTCAAAAATCCCAAGGCTCGAAAAAATTCAAAATGATAGTAAAATTCCTGATGATGTGCGTCAAAAGATTGCTGAAGCCATGAGCCTCCTCAAAATGGATTTGAACCGTAAGTCCATTACTAATTCAAAACAAAATTGATAAAAATTTTCTCGAGTTGTAATTGGATTTCCGGGCAAAGGATTAGGAAAAAGACCAAATATACGTGCGACCAAAAAAACCAACAAAAACCGCCGTACCTTTGAAGCGGCAAGGGATTCCCGGGATCAAGGTGATGAAATGATCATTGTTGAAGTGGACCATATTGATAATGAACCTCCGCATACTGAACCCCCCCCCATACTCAATGAAACAATCCATGATGAAGCTCCACATACCAAAAGCCCCCCGATACCCAATGAAACAATGCATGATGCAACCCCTCCCGCCTCTCCTCGGAATATTCAAGCCTTTCAAGAAAGGGAAACAATTAAACATGATACAATGGGACGAGATATGACTGATATAATTCCCAATGCTGAGCCCGAAGTGTCATCCGCTGCGAGTTTTCAAGGAATATTTTTATCCCGCATGGAAGAGTTTGCAGGCATCTCGAATTATCATTCCAATATTTCTCAACAATCATGGAAAAGGGGGCTTGATAATATCAATAGGATTTACAAAAATAGATGGGACAATTTACCAACAAAGGATGCTCATACATTCCTGCCCGTTGGTATTAAGGTGATCAGTAACCGAGAGCTTAAAATGCCGGCTTGGCTGGAGGACCTTGAGATGGCAGGTGAGTTTTTTTTTATCTTTGTGCATGATACTTGATTATTGGCTGTTAACTGGTGATATAAATTGCACTATACAGGGTTAGATTTTTTTAAGCCAACAGAAACAGAAGCATTTTTTGATCACAACATTTGGAATCTCAAATTGATGAAGGAATCAGCTAAACCTCAAGATAATCTCCCAAAATCTGAACACTCCTCCTTCAAAATGGTTCAGAGCCTTCTTTACCCCGCAAATCCAGTTAAACATTTTTGGGCAAATGTTATGTTTGAATCCATTATTTTAGTCTCATATGATGTGATTGCACCCAAACCATATGTTGCACCAACATCAAATTTGACTGATCCTCTTGGACTCAAACGTGGAGCAGTTGAATACCTTGCCTCCTGCTTGAGTAAATCAAAGCAACGTGCAACCCAACTCAGCATTGAAGGTGGCGGCGCTGACAATGAGATATCCACAAAGCCGCACAAGAACCTGGAGGATCTAATGGATACAGTTATCCATTTTATGATTGCGTAAAACATGGTACGTGCACATACAAAGGTCGAAGTTAATGGCATCAAAGGCAAACTCACGAACTCAAAAAAAAATGAGGCCATCAAAGATCTTTTGACGTGTCACAAGAATCTCAGAATAAATTGAATTTGCTATGGTATATTAGCGGCATTCTGTGCGGCGGGGGTTCATGGTTTGATGGTATGCTCAGATGACTGGAGAACAAGCTCAGTTAAAGGGGCTTTATCACTAATTGACATTTCCGCAAAACTTTCAGAGGGTAAAAATCTAGTGGAGCCAGTGTGGCTACGTACTAATAAGTATATATGTAATTTACTGAATAAAAGTTTCTTCTCATCAGAGTCTTTTAACCCCACTGTACCTCTTATATTTGAATTTGCACGATGCTTGATATTAGAATTTGGTGATGCCTGGGTGGCGAAGCGTGGTCTTGGTTCGAGTGATGAGGTCACATTGACTGTACCCAGGTCAGCTAAACTTACAACCAGGATTGACCCGTTTTAGATTAGCATTGTACTAGATAGATTGTAATTAAATTTTGCAAAGTTATTTAAGAATTTAATAATCATGACTGCCTATCCTACTACTGCCCGGCTGCCACAGTCTGAATACCAATAGTAATTATACGGCGGCATGCCTCCATATGTCTTTGAAAAGACTCCAACAAGACGCAAGGTGAGTCAGGCAGCTGTGCGCGTGAGGAGCACATGTGGGGGCATTGCGGGAGGTCGCGTTTATCACTTCCCGCAAGCCCATAATAGGAAAAATGTTACTGTGTCTTTCAAGAGGACTGGGATAACTAGGGATCCACAGCAGGATGCATATTGCATTTGCGTGTGCTTGCAATATTCCAAATGGCTGGATTGGAAAGTGATTGCATGGGAACATCAATATGTCAAATTGAATAATGCACTATCCACTGCAATTTTGAGGTTCAGGTATTTGAGATCGCGAATTCGTGAAGGTCAGGTGTGATCTTTCTTTTTAGCCGCAATTAAAAAAGAGTCATCGTCTGCAATTCAATTTAGGTGGTATTAATAAATCAGTAATCATTTGGTTTCATTTCATTTTCTGCTGCAAGCATGCCATTCACAAAAAAAGGAAAAGAGCGTAAAAGGGAACTCGCGAGAAAGCGTTGGGCTGAGGAAGGAAAGTGTGAGTTTCTCGCTTAATCTTAGTGTATATATTTAGATATATATATATGCTTCCACATTTATGTGGCACCCTCATTGGGCCCCACGAAAGAACATTGGCTTTAGTCGGTTCAGATTGTGCCAATGTCATGTGGGCTCCAACAGGGAAGTCAAAGGATGTGTGCCAAAGAAAGCTCCTTGGGCATTGGGCACCATTCTGGACTCAAAACTCCTTAGCTTCAAATGGCAGGAAGCAGTATCTGATATCTTTTCTGCTTCAACACAAAGTGATCCCTCAACCACTCGGGAATAGTCAGACATCCCAAAAGATAAATGAGGGCAAAACCACCCAAAGGCAGAGGTTTTTTTCCTCCTCTCGACTAACAGCACAAATATCAATGCCAGTATCAGCAAATATGATCCCAAGTGAAATTCGGAGCCTTGTGGATGTCAATCAGATCAAACGCATTCACTTTGGCCGTGTGGCAATTTTGTCTTCAACCGGATTACTCATTGCCCTTGTTGAATTTAGACCATTCACAACAATGAGTGAAGTCGAGGTCAATCAAGGGGATGAATTATCACAATTCTTATTTCGCGAAAAGAGGTTCACTGACCCTATTGCAACAAATGGAGAATTACTGGAGGGATTTATGTTCGCGATTGGGTGGCGCAAATGCACCACGAAGAATGAACAATTTGGTCTGTATGGAAGTGCTGGCAAAATTGAAAATGCAAAAGATGAATGGCGGGACCGAGGTGCCAATCTTAGCTCTGTGGGTCGCATTCTAGGTCAATCCTTACGATATGTTGGGGATAATTTATTTCAGAAGATTCAAAATTGCTACAACTCATTGGGGGTTCCGTCTTTTGATCAAGTCAAGTATGAAGGCAATAATCCCGCAAATCAGGGTGCATGTGAGTTTTCTTCGGCACTCACTTTCACCATGAATGGATTCAAAAACTAACCTCATCTTGATAAGGATGCATCGCTGTATGCTTTGGGATGGTGGTTTCAAGCTGATAAGGAGACCGGCCAAATTCAAAGAGATGCATCAAAGCGGTGTACAGGGGGGAAATTGATTTTCCCAAATGAGCATTTTTGGATTGATCTATCCGATTGTCATGGGCTCATTCAGGTAGTGTGGGCCAGCAGTACATTTCTTCATTATACTGATCCAGCACAGGACAACGAAAGCACAACACTAGTGGGTATGTCCGCACAATGCTCAAGGAGGTTGGCAAAAACAATGTACCGAAAAAGCCACGGCTATTATGAGATTGGCGAGGGAGCGGCCTATCAAATCAGGGATGGTAATACAATCTCAGCCCAATTCAAAGAGTGAGGCAGTTGGAATAGCAGCGTGATTGGTAGATAATGGTGGGGTAAGGCAGAGGACAATATACACCAGGATTGGATGGTTTCGAGTGCGGGAGATGGGGTGTCTCACATGAAAAAGGGGTGAAGTGGATTATGTGCGGAGGAATGCCATCGTACATATGCCAGGTTTGTTGCTCTTGTCCAGGATCCCAACGCTTCACACGCGAATCCTTATGCTTGTGCAGGTTCCGACAATGCTAAAAGTTCCTTACGCCTATGCGGGCTGCCAACGCTTCACACGCCAATCCTTACACTGTGGAACTCCTTTTAGTGTGGGATTGGATAAGGCAGTCCTTGAGGGGGAAATACAGGTAAACAGTTTTGAACTGCTGAGATAATCCTGTAACCAAGGGTGCTAATGGTGTTTTAGCTGCCCCTTTGAATATACTAAACAATCTCCCTACAGAGCTCACAAATCAATATTTAAGATTGTGGCTTTACAACTAGAGAAGACTTTTCAGCAGTCTCTATCAGACCTATTCAATAATCAGGTAAGTAACTTATAAGTTAAAAAAATATAAAACATAGTTTTCAAATAATAATATAAGATAATTTTAAGAGTAAAACCTTAATAATATAAGAGGTTGATTTAATATAATAGTAATAATATATATTTTAAGGGGTAAGTTCAATTTAATGTTATATATGTTATAATAGTTGATGACTTGAGAGGTTATTTGTTAATATAATATAATAATAAGACCTTTAAAAATTTATTGGTAAGATATTGTTCAATATAGAGTGGATTTTTGTTAAATACATAAATGATATAATATAATATAAGGGTAGGTTTTTATATATATAATAATATATAGTTGTAAGGTTGGTTTTTTAATATGAAAATATAATAAGACTATTTTTCCTTTATAATGTAAAGGTTATGGGGATAAACTCAATATTATGAGTATTATTGATAGTATTATAATTATAAGACTAATAATTTAAACATAGGGTGGATTAATAATATTAAGTAGACCTTCTGTTAACTACTATTAATTAGAAATCACTATGAATTAAACTTATAAGTCTATAATACTTTAATAAAATAACTAGATTAACCTACTAGTAAGGGATGAATAGTTATTCTCCTTCTTGGTATATAACTAATTGGATTCATGGGGAAAAGAGGAAAAAATGAGGAAGAGAGGACCTTTATTTATATTCTTTGGGCTCTCCATAGAGGCACTCAAAAACAAGGGACTTAGAATTTTTCCACTTCTTTTGGCTGGGATAATTTCTTTATAGTGGTGAGATACCATTTGTTTGGTTTGTTGCACCAATTTATGTATTATTATGTAATCTGAGATGTTTTTGCTGGTGAAGAATTTTGAGATGGTGTCATTTGATCAAGATATTGCACCATATGTTTGGTATATTGCACCATTTCTGAAGCTTCATTTATATTTTAATTAAACTTGAATATTATTATGCACAGCCTTGAGGGAATTGAGCTGGTGAGTAATTTGGAGATGGTGTCATTTGATCAAGATATTGCACCATATGTTTGGTTTGTTGCACTGTTTGAACTTTAGGTGGAGAATTCTGTGTATTGTGGGGATTCTATTTGTCCTGTATGAGTTTTTCCTTTTCTTTATCTAACTTAATTCTGTTTTTAATTTAGATTTACTGGCTTATCAGGTGGCTGTGCTTGTATTTCCACAGATTTGCTGGGTAATTTAAGGTTCTTGATGGATTTTCCTTGCATAAATTGACTGATTTATTTTTCTTTCTGTCTTGTGACTGTTGCTTGATACAGTTTTAATTTATTCCTTATTGGAGTGGCCTCACTTTAAAAACTACATTGCTGAGTAATCCAAAGGTTGAGCAGAGCCTGGGTAACTTGAGTGTTACACTACCCCTCTCACTGGTAAATTTAACATTCTTGCTAGGCTGTCTTTTTCTTTTGCTTATTTTATTGTTATTCTTGTAATCAAATGGACCATTCTTCCAGTATTTGCTTATGAAATTATACATATTGATTAACTTAAATCCATTTTATTGCTGAATTCCTCTATTATGATTGATTAATTATTGATTTTTTCTTTCTTCAGTCTTCAAATTATAGTCCTATAAATGAAATTCCACTTGAAACTGGGCCATTAAGGTATGGAATACCACAACACCTGTGCAGGTTCCCGACAACTCACACGCCAATCCTTATGCCTGTGCAGGTTCCCGACAGCTCACACGCCAATCCTTACGCCTGTGCAGGCTCCCGAAAGCTCACACGCCAATCCTTACGCCTCTGCAGGCTCCCGACAGCTCACACGCCAATCCTTAGGCTTGTGAAGGTTGCCAACAATGCTGACATTTTCTTATGCCTGTGCAGGCTCCCGACAATTCACACGCCAATCCTTACGCCTGTGCAGGCTCCCGACAGCTCACACGTGAATCCTTAGGCTTGTGAAGGTTGCCAACAATACTGACAATTTCTTACGCCTGTGCAGGCTCCCGACAATTCACAGGCCAATCCTTTCGTCTGTGCAGGCTCCCGACAGCTCACACGCCAATCGTTACGCCTGTGCAGGTTCCCGACAGCTCGCACGCCAATCCTTACGCCTTTGCAGGCTCCCAACAGCTCACATGCCAATCGTTACGCTTGTGAAGGTTCCCGACAATTTAAACAATTCAATACATGACTAAGATTAATAGCGTGTGACCATAGGAACGGTAATTTCTAAACAAATCTGGAGTGGATGGCTCACATGCCAGAACCTCCCGCTTTTTTACAGTTAAGATTTGATATGGCTCTAAACAATGGAGGAAGAAAATATAGGAGGCAGGAATGGTGACTATTGGCGCATTTTTGGCAAAAGATTTTCTCACATACAAATACTAACTCAAACTTTTGGTGGGGCACTTACGAAAATTATTCTCACACAATAGTAAATATGAATCATTGAGGAATTACAATAAATTCACGTGAACAAAGAACGTAAGAGAAATTTAAAATATCTTTCATTGAATACAAAAAATTTATCTAAAGGAGTGTATTACAAAAGGTAAAAAGAGGAAAGAATACAATTTTTTTTTTGGATTTTTTTTTTCTAAGAATTTTGAGACTATCCCGGTGATGTCCTCCTTTGGATAAGCCTCCATCGCCTCGCCAAGGAGGGAGTTTAGTTCCTCCCGGAATTCCCGGTGCATCCACGAAAGGAATCATGTGGAGCAACTGACGATGCTCCAACAAGATTCGGTTGATCGATTCGTGGACGATGGCTTGAGGAATCATTAGTATCAGGCGCAGGTCGGTGAATTCCTGGCGAGCGTCATCGTAGGAATGAGAGGAGCTTGGCACTGGGGGGGAGGAGACGGTTGGGTTCTCGGAGGCAATGGGAGGGATATCCGGGGAAGGAACCGGGGTAGGAGTGGAGGGAGGGGGAACAGGAGGGGAAGTTGGCGGAGTCGGTGAAGAAGAAGGGGGAGGGGGGGATCCGACTGGCATATCGTCGATGAGGATAATTGAGCGGGGAGTGGCGGGACGAGCTGGAGATGGTTGAAGGAGGGTTGAGTAAAAGTTGAGTAGAGTTAAAAAAGTGAAATAGGGACTTATCAAGAGGTTCCTCTGTTGATTGCGTAGGAGCCACCTCAGGTTGAGGCTCACGAGTCGCAATGTCCTCAGGTGGTTCGGAGGATGGACTCAGGCCAGGAATAGGTGGCTCATTGTGCTGGCAGGCTTCTACAAAAGGAGGAAGAGTCAGTTAACTTGATGCGAAAGTGAAAATGAGAAAAGAGAAAGTTGGCTGCTTACTGTGGAATAAGTCCTCAGACCATCAGGTGCCACTTGGGCCTGGAGTGGGTTGCCGCGGGGTTTGCTTGCGAGGCAAACTAGGAATGGGAGAGTCTTGTCGGGGGGTATTCGGGGGGTTTTGTTCTATGAGTAATGGAAAAAAGTGAGTATTATTGCGTGAAGATAAATGAGATAAGGAGGAGAAAGAAAACTTACTTTGGCGTTTGAATCCCATCGGTGACAAGACATGGTGACGATCAGCCCAAGCTCAAATGTCCTCTTTCCATCGCCATCCTTCATCGGCCGGAAAATCACTTCGCTCAGGTCAAGGAGTGAAGTGACCATCGGATGGTGGCCTAGGAGGGGGGGTGGACAAATCGATGCTTGAGGGGACTGGGCTAATTGTCCTGAATCGTTCCCGCTGGCCTGTTTGGGGTCCCGGGGTCCATTCCCGCTCGGAAATGGTTTCAGCATCATCGGCCACAAAGGAGTCCTGGCGAGGGCGTCTTGGGCGCGGGGTCCGAAGGGGCGGACGACAAACGAACATTTCTTGTGTGCTTGTCGGCAAGCATCATATGCGTCGGTTGTCGTCGAGGAACAAATGCAGGGGTTACCCCGCTTGGTGCATAACGTGCACAACATCTAAAAACAAAACAAAACAGGTTAGTAACTGAATAGAAAGTAAGCAATCAAGAAAGAAAAGGAAGACATACGATGATTTATAATTTTAAAACGGAATTCAAATTATAAAAGCGCTAGTAGGAGGTTTTTAAAAGTCTAGGAGAGAGTCCTGAAGAAAGAAAATTATTAATATCGGATCATAATGTTGACAAAATTTTAATTGGAGAAAACGTACAAAGTAGATAGAAGTGGGGTTCTGAAAGTATTAGCAGGAAAAACAAAAAGCGAGCAGGAAGGGGAGTGGGGTTAGTCGAGTGCGAAAGAAAAGACTGAAAAGGCAGGAAGACAAGGGGGAATACGCACAAGAAGGAGAACAGTGGGCGATTGGGAAAATTGGAGCAGGTGAGAAAAAAAGTGAAGGGCTTGTCGTGTGAAGATGGTCTTTTATACCATGGGGAAGCTGAGACAATCGCAGCAGTCGCAGCTTCCAACAAAGGCTCAGCTTCAAGTCCTGTGCGCAAAATTGATACTCAGTCGCAGCAGTTGCAGCACCCGACAAAGGCTCAGCTTCAAGGCGTGTGGGCAAAATTGAAGCTCAGTCGCAGCAGTTGCAGCACCCGACAACGCCTCAGCTTCAAGTCCTGTGCGCAAAATTGATACTCAGTCGCAGCAGTTGCAGCACCCGACAAAGGCTCAGCTTCAAGGCGTGTGGGCAAAATTGAAGCTCAGTCGCAGCAGTTGCAGCACCCGACAAAGGCTCAGCTTCAAGGTGTGTGGGCAAAATTGAAGGTCAGTCGCAGCGAATGCTGCAACTGAGAAGGGAAATGCTGGCCCTAGGCAGAAGAACAATGCTGTTCTGGCTGAGTATTGCTATTCATTGAATTTTCAAGCTCAGTCGAATCCCCTTTGTTTCCTTAATTAGCCACCCGATCACCCCCAGGAGGGTGGTCGTGAGGCCGTCGTTGAATCTGCATGGTGGGTGCAATGCACATGTGCCCCATGCAGAAATGCACGTGGTGCATTTGGTCACAGGTGACCGCGGCGAGCATACTGGCCTTATGGCTGGTTGATAGTGTTTGAACAAAGGGTCGGGCGGCTGTATGACAAGTGAATACAGCGTAATCTTGGCTCGACCCATTGCTCAGGTTTGCTTTCGGGTCATAATTGAAATGCTCAGTGGCTGAACATTTTAATTGCACAGTTGTTGAACTATTGATATAACAATATCAAATGCACCATGCTGAGCAATTGCTACGTCATTTTTGTAAGCACACAATCTGAGCATTTGGCACAGCATCGGATGACATTTCAGCCAGGTGCTGCATTTCACACGCTTTGGTGAAGTGCTCCAAACTGAGCCTTACAATGAACTATTGCAAAAATGGTCCGGACCATGGCTTGACTGAGCACTTCCACACGGTCCTTTTGACCATGACATGCTCAGCTTGCGTGTGCAAAGCGGGTGAAGCACAATGCTGAGCATGTGGCACATGAGCAACGTATATGCAAACGATCGGAAGGTGGATACCCATTGGCTATATGCATGCAGGCTGAAGTAGTATTACACCTTCCTAATCTGTACAGCCGACACTGTAGTACGCAGCAAGGCTGTCATATCGGTTATTCCGTGCAGTTTGGATAAACTGATTTAGGTGGTTAATTCTGCCAGACTTAACAGTTCCAACGTGCTTTACTTTTTTTTCGCGCTGAACTGAAACTGACCAATCAAATAACAAGTACGCACTGAATTAATCCCAACTACTTATTTCGCGCAACATCTCACGTATCTCGAATATTTTATCTATTTTATTTATTAGTTTTTCAGCAATTTTATTAGCTCTCATTTTTTTATAATGTGCACCTTAAAATTGATAAGATTTTGTTTTGAGCCGTGAGAAAAGGGATGTTAACAAAATGTTTTGAATAAAGGAAGAGAATTTTGATTTAATTAAATCCCGGTTAGACTGATACTGACAATTCTCTTAGGGGGTATGGTACTTAATGAGGAGAGATCGATTACAATTCGCGTAGGTTCCAGTGTGAGCGAATGCTTTTTTTATGTAGTTGTACTTCAGACCGATTTGGGACCGCATATCCAGACCTGGTACGCAGTACACCTTTGTAAATGTATGCTGCAGGGCAGAGCAAAAGCTGTTCAGAAATGTAACATGCAATCACGTCAAGCCATCAAGTCATATATCTCAACTGCATCCCTTTGATGCACCTTGTTGGACAGCTCTGCCTAACTCCAGCACAGATGCGCGTGTAATCCAAGTTAATGTAAGTGGGTGATATTGGGGCAAACTTTGACTGGCCACGCGTGTTCATTGGCGGGCAGCCACACACTTTCTCATATGCACCACCTGACGGGTCATACGCAGGCAACTTTCACACGCCTGGAAGACATTTTACTGCCAGTCTTCCAACCGGCTATTTTCTTGGTCGGGTGGTCAGCTGCACTGCAGACACTCACCCGCTTGCGCATGGAAACCTGAGGTCAATCAGTATGGATTTTCTTCAGCCTCATCCGCATTAGAATAATCCCAGCCTATGATTGTGTCGGGATCTCCCACTCCGGGTCATTTTCTGCACGTTCTCAAGCGCCCCACGCAATCAAACTCATGTTTGGTGGCACGCCACCAAACATATCTTATCCGCCCACACACACACATCTCTACAGTGAGTTTGCCCTTTGAAACCGCCAACATTGCCCAGTAGGTCCCTGTGCAAAAATTAACCTGGGGATGATACGCTCATTGTTCGCTGTCACACCAGCAAACATGGGCACATGCCTCTAGAATGCCCCTCCACAATAAGTTGCTACAACCCACCCAATTTTGGATATGCTAATGTCAACCTTGTTCCACCAAAGGTTTCGTAAATTGCTGCAGATCCAGCAAAATATCGGTGCAACCACATTTTGGCCACCTTGCCTTGATATATGCCCCAAATTGGATATGAAAATTATCAGCCCAAGACGCCCACCCCCATCAAGACCATGCACGTAACCACAGGCCATCCCCCTTTTGGCCTGTTGCTGCCACTCATATAAGTTCCACACCTGCGCTTATTCCTCTTCATTCCCTTTAGCTAACCCTTCCCAATCATATAATTCCCAACTGTCCCCAAATAATTTAAAATAGCCATCAGGTCAACCCCTTCACAACCACTTTGCATTGGGATGATTAATATTTGTATTCAAATAAATAGTGATATAACCTTAAAGCCTGAGAATTCCCACTTAGGTTCTTGGATTATCCTATGGCACAATCAACACAACATATTCATATATCTCCCCAATCACCAGCATGCTATTGGCTCTCTCCCGGGAACCCTTTCCCAAACCTTGATACCATCCCTTGGGGCACCAAAAACGTTCATGCACTGTGGTCCTGGTGGGGCATGGATTGAAAATTGCCAAACCAATCCTACTCAAATATTATTTTTTGAGGGAGTATTTATGACTGATGCAAATGATCCCTCCTCATCTCAGAAACCCAATCTAGCATTGATGTTCTTCACATGGTATCCAAACATTTTATTCATAATGGAAAGCTTTTGCACACAAGATTTCAAGCTTAAAATGCCCAAAGAATATGACTGTACTACTCATTGTCAATGTCAACTCTTTACTCCGACATTTCCCGCTTCAAACTCGACGCCTGCTTCATATCCTGCTGTTTCATCATTGATTTCCAAGCAAAAACTGATACAATTACCCAGTGGATCAGACCTCCCCATGATGACCCCACCCCATGCCATTATTCAAACCCCCCTCCTCCCTCATCAAAAGACTGGACTAGCTTTTCTCTGGGATTGAGAAATCCCCAATGGCCAATCAGCCCGTAACCTTTGGGCCACCTCACCCCCAGGATCCACTTTTAATGCCAGGCACATCATTACAAACAAAGTTGTTAGCTCATTTGAATCCCTTTTGACCAATACCCCTCTTGGAGGACTGCTTGCGGATGATATGGGATTAGGTAAAACCATTCAGGCCATTGCTCTAATTGGTACCTCCAACGAGCGGATGATTTCAAACCCCCATTGCTCCACGCCCACCATGATCATCTGCCCCCCTCGCTTAATTACCAACTGGCAATCAGAAATATCCAAGCATGCTCAGGCTGGAGCACTGCATGCCAAAATCTACCATGGTCACACTCGTCACTCATTATCCCAAGCCGACATCTTAAAATATGATATCATCATCACTTCTTACAATACTATCACCCAAGAATTTAAGCAAACCAATCCCTCTACATCACTCATTTTTCAAATCAATTGGCATTGTATAATCTTGGATGAAGCACAGTGAGTGGCTGAGCTTAAATGATTCAAATTACCTTTTATATCCAATAACCCTTGCCCCCTCTTATAGCTATATTTGCTCTCAATACACTGCCACTCACCGTGCCATTAATAGCCTCCTTTCATCCCGTCGAATATGCTTGACGGGCACACCTATTCACAACACCATTTATGACCTTTTGGGCTTAATATCATTCATCACTCAACCCCAGAGCGCCGATCAAGATAACTGGTCACCATTCATCCTGAGTAGTCTTTCAAAAGGTTGCAATGATATTTTGCATTTGGCATTGCGGCATTTAAGTTTGTGCCACACCAAAACCACACATCTCGAATCCCTCCCCACTATTAGCCATCATTATGAGCTGCTCCCACTCAACCCGACCATGCAGCAAGAATATTCCACATTATATGAAGAATTCCTATCATCCAAAAGCAAAGGACCAGGAGAGTTTTTCAGAAATATTACTAAGCTGCGAATATGTTGTAACCATCACATCATGCTTAACACAATTGCGGAGGCGGAGTTGGAAGACCCCGAGGGCAGGAGCACTCAGGATAACTCCCCAACAATCACATGAACTATTGTGGATGTGGAAACATGCATTATGAGTAGTAAAATTGCACACCTCCTACAAAGCTTAATGAAGAACAAACAAGCAAGGTGTGGTCCAACCAAATCGGTGGTTTATACCCAATGGACCCAATTTCTAGATTTGTGCGTTAATTCTAATATGCATCCATCACCAATTGACTCCATCTGACTTTTTTTTATTGTAGAATTGGTATTGCTCTTGCCCATCACTCTATCCTTTCAGCACGAATTGATGGAACAATTACACCACGAGCGCAGGACAAGGCGCTTGAGAATTTCTTCAATAATCCTGAATGTGAAGTACTCATTGCATCCATTGCTGCGGCTGCAACTGGCCTCAATATAACTTGTGCTAACATAGTCTATTTAATGGTGAGGGGCCCCCCAAAATTTTCCCCTGATTTTTGGACCCTGACATCCACATTTCCAGGAGCCCAATTGGAACCCAGCCATTGAGGCTCAGGCTGTTGATCGTCTACATCGTATTGGCCAACAACGACCTGTACAGGTCATCCACTAAATCACTCCTCATTCAGTTGAGGTCAACATGCGGAAGGTACCTTTCAAGCTCATCTTTCACTTGATTGTATTACTATTCTGAAGTCCTTCCTTATGGGAATGCCATATTCCAATCACCAATAGGTCCAAGAAAAGAAAAATCATTAACTGCGTGAGCCTTACTGATATTATATAATTTGTGATTGACAAAGTTGATAACTCCTGTTGACTCTGGCACAGGTCCACAATTATGAACACCATGAGCTGGATCAAACTTCTTCAATATTTCCTCAATGAAAATGAGCAATAGAGTATTATTGCTAAGGGAGACAGTGATACATTTCAGTTCATATTGTCTATATTCTAACATATTTAGCAAGTTGTTGCATCCTTAAGAGATAATAATCAGATTTTATTACACCTGCACAAATAATTCACAAAATTTTAATTTGTCACAGTGCTATACCATGACAAATTACTAAGTTATTGCAGAGCATCACCATTCGGCCTAATAACTGGCATGTCAAGTATTTTGAGGGCAATAGTCTGCATCTTACTACAGCCCTTGAGCCAATCTTGATCAAATACCTGAAATGATAGGCCTTCCGGAATATCACCATCATCTGTCGATCATAATTCTGGAAATCTATCAATAGTTTTTTTACCCTTTTTTTTAATCCGATTGCAAAAATCTATGTCTCTATCCATTTTCAATACCAAATCATTAAATAACTGGGAGCGCCAGCGTAATCCCACTTTGCGGTAAACTTGACGGCCATTTTCCAGTACCTCCTCAGTATCTGAGCATACTCGAGGGTCATTGAATTTTGATGCTAGAATGGAAAATTTAGCCGTATCACACCATTCACGACGGCGCTCACAGGTCTGAACATAATCAAGTAGATCATCATCAGACTTGGTCCACAATGAAGAAGAGATACAGTAACTAACTCTTTGACAAATCTTTGCGAGCTTTTGATTCAACTTCTTTTTTACCAAATACTCCGCATCCTTTTGAATAGACTTCCATTCTCTTTTCAAATAAGTGAAATATTGCTCCATTAAAGCCGCCACGACCCCATAGTTGTTATGATCCTTGTTCCAACAGTAGTGATGATACTCAGTGCTGACAAGTGCGAGACGGAATGTACGGTAAAACACCATAGACATCAGCTCGTTGAACGGATGTTGCCATGAGCTCTCCCAGTCCCAAGTGAATCGCTTTAGTCCTAGCTTGTGGGGCTCATTTTTGCAGTAGCTTTGGAAACCCTGAGACTGAACCTGTGTTGATGGCTCATTGAAAACAACCTTGGGGACATAACCGAGATGACCAGCCACTTGAATTGCAATTTCACGCTCTTCTGTGCTGGGTGGTGCTGGTAGTGAGGAAAAATCCTTATCCCTAATTTTGAGTAGGAACAGGCAATGTGCGTGTACTGCTGATCTCATTCCATGGACATTCTCTGGAAGTTCTGCCTTCAGAAATTTTTGTTGCTCCTTCTGGCTTGCACGTTTCGCCACATTGTGAGCTTTGCGGGCATGGTTCCTTTGCTGTCTGACCTCGGATTGTTCAAGCATACTCTGGGCAAGGCCCAGCTGAGGATGGGTGAACTCACTATTTGATTGAGTGCCTTGCTCAGGCGCTGTGAAATCGTCCCTCCTTGGTTCATCATTTCTTTCACTTTGAGTTGGAGACATGTTCTCATCCTCATCATCCACAATTCTTTCTCTTGATGTACTGGAATGACCCGTTCTTGGTTTGGAGGCATATGGATGATGACGTCCAGTGACTTTCTCTTTATGGACCAGAGGTGAAGACGCATAAAGTTCATCCCCTGCCATGCAAATCATCAGTTAACACATCAAAACATTAATGAAGACTGGTCATCCTCACGATCTTCAATTGGCTCCTGAGATCAGACTGACTTGCCTTAGGTGCCATATCTAACCCATGAAACAAACATATCAAATTGTGAATAAGTTTCTACTCCAAAATTCAAATGACTTACCTTGATGAAGCGTCAATCCTGGATTTCCCTCCGACAGACCGCTCCAAGTTACATTTTCCAAAGGTCTTTTTCGTCGCCCCCCATCAAGCCGCCTTTCATTGCCCACATGAACCTGAGATCCTGATGGAATATTGAGGCTTGCCTGTTTACTTTGTCCAAAGAGATCCTGGGATGCGACTGGATTCCGACCGGGGTTAAGGAGGAACTCACGTGGAAATTTTGATTGGGGATTAGTGTTTGATGAGATTTGAGGTGTGCCTTCCGGCCCCTCAGACACATGCATTTGTGTATTAGTGGGATTCGGGGGAATTGGAGTGACAGAAATATTTGGGATCGCCCAAGTGCTGGAAGTTGGAGCCTTCAGATTTCTCACATCAATTTTAAGACCTGATACATTCATTGAGGATGCAATAGGAGTTGTGAGAGGAATGTTGGGACTCAATGGTGATTGTGTTTGAACATATTCTATGCTAGGTTCACTATCTGAGTCATGAACAGAACCTGAACGGGATTGATGTGACTTGGAAGATGACATAAGGGCCGAAAAAGTACAGTAATATTTTTAACTTGATAAAACAGTTCAGTATTGTGATAAAATAGAGGGATATGAGATGAGATTTTTTCAAATTTAGAATAGAGAAATTCTATTAATAGTTGGAACCATGTGTTGTGTGGAAGTCGGATAAGACTCTTTTGAGGAGAATCCTCCCTGCCTCCTCTTGACCTCCTCCCCTTTTGTCGGAAACCACCCTGCACGGTGTAAGGTGTGGATATGAAACTTTGATTAAAAATCAAGTACTTTTCCTGTCCTTAAAATTTGTATAAGATAAAATTCAATTAAAAATAGTAAGAAATATTATTTTTAAGAGAAAACACGCCAATTTTATTGTTTATAACTTTATTAGTATAAAACAATAATATTATAAAAATTTATTGTTTTACCAACAATAAAAATTTATCCAAAAAATACTCTACAAGAGATATTTTAAGGCTACAAAAGAAATTTCTTCAAGAGCAATTTCAATTGGAATTAATTGAGCAAAGAACTGCAAGCAATTAATTAAAGAACAAAGTCTTTAAAAAGAATATTAAAGAGAAAACACGCCCAAAAGTGAACAGAGTGAATTTGGAAACAAAGTGACAAAGTTAACAGTGATGAAAGATGCTTTAATTCACTTTTGGGGAGGTTCAGGGGTAAAAATGATTATAAGAGTTACAAACAATGATTATAATGATTTTTTCACGTGGTTAAAAGGTTCAAAATGATTTAAAAGAGGTGGTTGGAATCTTTAATTGATTGGTTTAACAGTTTTAGACTAATTAATAAAAGGAAAAGATTCTAACATGAAGAGAAAAGTGGGGCAAAGAAGACATTCTTTTATAGCCATCAATTCTCTTACTCCAAAAGTAAAATTTACTCTTGTCAGTCGTGAAAAACAGTCTGACAACAGAAAAGCCAATTATGGCATCATTGAACCCTGGTTTAGGCCAAAAAAGGGCTGGTTTAAGCCATTTTCAGCCATTTTTAGCCATTTTAGACCCTTAAATCAGCCATTGCTATAGAAATATCAGGCCTAGAGCCTTCAAAACACGTCAGAATGTGTGTCAGAGGCGTAGAAACCAGTTAAAACTGTTTTTACCATGTTTGTTTTATCTTAAGGGTAGTTTTACCCTCTTGGCAACAGCTAAAACTACCCCAGTTGGTATCAAAACCTCATCATCAATTGAGTCCACAGACCCTGTAACTCAATTCCAGGCCAAAAGTGATGAACTTTTGCGTGAATTTTGACATCCCACGCCTGTCAGCAAGGATTTTGGGGGTCTAGCTCCCCCTTAGAGCTGGAGTTCCTTTTCCCCCCCAATTTTAATCTTTCCAATTTATTTTTCCTTTAATTCCTCATCATGTATTATACTTATAATTTACATATGTAATTCAATTCAATTGTACAGTACAATACAGTAATAATTGACACCTCATATGTAAATCAAAGTTCACTTATGTAATACACGCGCACATTTTGACATTTCAATTGAATTCAATTGAAAATACTTCAATTCCTCATAACTTCTAAACTAAACACAACACCTCAATTTTAACACAAAAATTGATGGTTAACACCACATGTGGTGTGAATTAAATTAAAGTTTTGAGGATTTTCAACTTTTGTATTGAAAATACTAAAAACTTAATTTAAGCTTATTTAGAGTTGAGTTACAAGAATTTCACTCAGAGGTGACCCCACCTGATTTTTTATGAGGAATCCAATGGTGAAATAATTTTTATATGTTTATTTATTGGATGAAAAGTTATAATAATTTTTATTTAACTTTTTTCCAAATTTATTTATTTTTTCACAATTTTGTTAAAATTTCATTTTTACTTAATTTTTTTCAAGTATAAATGTAATTTTATACTTACAAAATTTTAATGTATTTTTATTTTTAAATTGTAATTAAATTTTTATTTTTAATATAATTTTATATTTATATTTTGTTTTTTATTTTAATAATATAAATAAATTTATTTTATTTATATTAATATGTTATTTTTATATTTGTGGTCTTTTGGGTATATGAAATTACCTCTAAGGCTCACATTCCCTCCCCCTAAAAAAAGAATATTACTTTGTAATATTGCTATTTCTAGTGTGTCTGAATCTCCTTAGGAGTTTGGTAGCTTCTGGTATATCTTTTTCTTCTAACCATTCATCTTCACAAGTTGGGTCACTGTACCTAACAAGGTATTCCCTCACTTTCTTGGTTCTTAATTTCCTTTCTTTAAGAACTTTGGTAATTTTCTTAGTACAAGATGTCTCAATAGGAGGTATAACTTGGGGAACTTTATTCCTTAAGGGAAATTTATCAGCATCACTAGATTTATATGGCTTCACTAAGCTCACTGGAAATGTAGGATGCTTATTACTAAGTTCTTCAGATAACTCTACTTCAACAGCATTGTCTCCATGGAGGGCTTTAATAACAAAAGGTCCTGCAAAGGAGTCTTTGAGCTTTTTACATCCTTTGATGTTATTGAAGTTGGTGGTGGATACTAGTACTAAATCTCCTGCCTTGAAATCTGGAGTGGCATGAGATTTGTCCCATTTATCTTTAGCATATGAAAATGAGTCTTCCATGCATCTTACTGCATGCTTTCTGGCTCTGTCCAGCATTCCTTTGAAGCTGGAAGCTGTAGGATGTATCTCAACTAAATCTTTCCTCAAAGAATCTTGGGGTAGTTTGGGATTCCATCCTTTTTCCAGAATAGCAGGAGTCTCATTGGTACTGGCATGAATGGATGTTTTGTATGCCAGTTCCAGTGCAGGAACAAGAGTACACCAATCATGGGTGAAACCATCACTATCTTTGAATTCAAGGCCATATGCACAGAATCTTCTCACCATATCTTCTAAGGTTTGAATCATTCTTTCAGCCAGACCATCAGTTTGTGGGTGGTAGGCTGTGGAGAAGGATAATTTTGTCCCAAATAGTTGGTGAAGATTTGTCCACAGTGCTGAGGTGAATTTAGGATCTCTGTCACTAATGATATTTGTAAATATGCCAGTCCATGATACTACTCTATTCCATATCAGAAGAGCTGTATCCATGGCTGTATCATCTTTGTGGCATGGTAAAAAGATTGGAGTTTTACTGAACCTGTCTACAATTACTAGGCAAGCATTATAACTTCTGTCACCACCTGGTGGTAGTCCTGTTACCCAATCCATATGGACAATTTCCCAAGGTCTGCTGGGTTCTTGGATTTTTATCATATTTCCAAGTCTCTTGCCAGTGGATTTGTTTGCTTTTTGACATCTGTCACAGGTTCTGCAATACTCTGTCACATCTTTTTGCCACATTGGCCACCATATACAGGTTTTTACCTTTTCTGTTGTTCTGTCTTCAGACAGATGTCCTGAAAAGGGGCTGTCATGGCATTCTTTCAGCACAAGGTTGATTAGTGACCTGTCCACAACTGTCATAACACATGTGTGTTTTGTTCTGTGGTAAATTATACCATCCAGTAGGTGAAATCTTCCTTCATCATAAGATTTTTTCCATACTTCATCTAATGCATGTGTAAGAGAGTTGTCTTTACAGTCCTTGTTAAGTAATTGGCATAAGATGCTACAATTCTTATCTTGAGTGTAACTGTTTCTGACTTCTTCAAAGAAGGTGGTGTTTAAGTCTGTAACACTTATCCCTTCTATTGGAATTTGTGGGGAGGCTTCTTCTGGTACATAAGCAGGATTATCAATATCATTTGGTAATGGCCATCTGCTTAGTCCATCTGCATTTTTATGAATATTGCCATCTTTGTGAACAATAGTCATATTTCCCCTATATTCTTGTATGGCTATTTGCCATCTAAGCATATGTCTGTTGGGTGTTTTCATGTTCAGAAGTGATTTAACAGCGGTACAATCTGTTATTACTTCAAAGACACATCCTTCTAGAAAGTAATTTAGCTTTTCTAGAGCCCAAACAAGGCATAAACACTCCATCTGACTTGCTCCATATCTGGCTTCAGTGGGTTTGATTTGCCTAGATATGAAACATATGGGTCCTTCTACAGGTTTATCATTCATGATCTGAACTTGGTGAAGTGCAGCACCTAGTCCATCTCCTGATGCATCAATATAAAGCTTAAAGGGCAGCTTAAAGTCTGGCATCAGTAAGAGTGGAGCAGTGGTCAAGGCTTGTCTCAAAGATTCAAAGGCTTTTACTCTGTCAACTGTCATTTCAAAGACTGTGTATTTGTCACATAGCTTATAAAGAGGTCTTGCTATGGATGCAAAATCTTTAATGTGCTGCCTGTAATACCCTGCAAAGCCTAAAAATGACTGAATTTCTTTTTTGTTTTGAGGCATGGGCTTAAGCAATACTGCTGCAACTTTGTTTTTGTCAATTCCAAGAGATAAACCAGATACTACATGTCCTAGTGCTTTAAGCTCCTTAAATCCAAAATGGCATTTCTTTAAAGAAATTTTCATATTGACAGATTGAATTTTTGTCAAAACCCTGGACAGTCTGTACATATGTTCTTCCCAAGTTTTGGAGCAGACTATAATGTCATCAATGTAGATGATTAACCATCCTTCTGAAAGTTCTTCAGGGAAGATCTCATTCATCATTCTTTGGAAGTGTGAAGGTGCATTTTTGATACCAAAGGGCATTCTTAAATATTCATAAACTCCACAATGAACAATGATTCTCAAATACTTTCTTGCTCTTGGTGTCACCACATTCTGATGAAATCCTTTGAGAGCATCCATAGTGCTTATATATACTGCTTGAGATATTTGAGTGAGGGCAATTTGGATCTTTGGAATTGGGTATCTGTCTGGAACAGTATAAGTGTTCAGAGCTCTAAAGTCCCCAACCATTCTAGATTTTCCATTATGCCAAGCCACTATGACTGGTGTAGTTATTTCTACTTCCTCATTGTGGCCCACTTTTCTTATTACACCAAGGTCTAGAAGTTCTTTAATATGGCTTTCTAGAGCTTCTCTTGATTTTGGACTTGCTGGATATGCAGGTCTTCTTAAGAGTGGTGGATAAGGTCTCTCATTATTAAGGATAATATCAACTTCATGACCAATAATTGCCCCTAGGGGTTCTTTATCTGAGGCAAATGCTTCTTTATGGTCATATAAAAGAGAATAGAGTTCATTTTCTTGTTTATCACTCAAATGAAGGCTTATTTCAGCTTCATTTAAGTGTTCAGACTTGAATTTCTCTAACCCTAAGTTTACTGGTGATACTTTGTTTACTGTAATTTGTCTTTTAAATGGTAAAAAGGCAAATTTTTGGCGCTTATTGTCTCCAATAGTAAAGTATCTGTCTTTGTTGTTGTGTAAATCTATGCCATACATGATTAAATAATTATTTCCCAATATGAAATGGGTACTGGAGCAATTTTCCATAACAACAAATTCAACAGTGATTCTTAAATTCCCATTTGTGTGTGGGAATATGACATTGGTCTCAAAAATTCCTAATGCTTTCATTGGGTTACTTGCACTATTGAATTTTATGCCATCAATTGGCAACAATTGATCTTCAAATTTTGGTACACAAGTTTTAAGAAAAGATTTACCAACACAAGAGCAGAAGGCTCCTGGGTCAAGCAAAAGTTTAGTGGGTTTGTTGTCAATCACCACTTCTGTTATACAGGAGTTACCAGCTGTATAACCTTTCCCTCTGTTTGGTTTTGTTTTCATAAGTTGTGCATCTTGAACTTTTGATAAATCAAGTTGACCATTACTCAATTGTGGCAAGTGGGAATAAGATTCCATGATGTCAAAAGTGGCATTTATATTTTCTATGTCTTTTGAAGATTCAGAAAATATGGATGACTTATCATCTGAATTGTCTTCAATTATGTCTTCTTTTTCAACATCTGGTTCTTTTTCAATGTCAATTTCATTGATTTTCCCCTTCTTTGGACATGTATTGGCTAAATGGGTGGTGCTTTGGCAATTATGGCACTTTCTGATTGTATCTGCAGATTTATACTTAATATTATTAGAATTTTCTTTGGGGTTTTTGTCCACAGAATCTTTCCAAGGTGTATTAAACCTTGTTTTGAGATTCACCCTACTAGAACCAATTGTGGGTCTGGTGGTTACTTCTTCTAATATATTGATAATATCCTCTGCTGAAGATTGTTCAGTAGTCCTGCTTTTTACAGCATGCTCTAAGTCACCTCCACATTGTCTCAGAATTTTTCTATGGATCATAAATTCTGACATGTCTGGATATAATGCTGTTAATCTGTCTTTTTGTTGGCAAAACCATGGTAAAGCTTTGTCTTTATCAGCATTAAATTTGGCAGATTCAAAGGCTGTTTCAACTTTAAACCTCCAAGCATCATTTGCCCATTTGTTGATGATTTGGGTTTTCCACCAAGTCCAACTCTGGTGTCCATGTGCTTGTCTTATTTTGATGTACCATTTGTGAGCTGATCTGGTAAACAAGGTGTTAAACCTGGCTGTTACCAATCTGTCTGGTAATTCAAAATCCTCTTTGATCATGTCAATACCTCTAATGAATTCCATATGGTCATATTCTCCTTCACCACTGAAGTGAGGCCATTCTTTAAGTTTTGGAACTTCTTTCAAGAGTGCTTGGCCCATTGATGGTTCCAAGTTCTGAAAAGAAGTGGATAATTCATTTTTTAATTGTGAATTATCAGGATCCAATACTTGTGGATTTGAAATTCTTGTGCCCTCATTTTGATTTAGAGGTGTAGACATTCTTGGTAAGGTGTTCAGTATTTGTTCAATGTCATTCATTTTACTGTTGCTACACCTTTGGGAATTTCTGTATTCATGTTGGAAGCTTTGTATTAAATTTATTACTTCAATTTTATACATGTCTTCCTTATGTGTCAGTTCTTGCCATAACTCTGTTTGTCTTGTATTATCAGCAGTGACTTGATTCAACTTCATTGATAATTTTGATACTTCCTCTTGTGAAGCATCAAAACACTTTTTCAAGGCAATGGTATATGTCTTTACTTCAGTAAATGAATTTGAAATGTCATCAAGGACTTTTTTGTTGTCTGTTTTGATAATATTTATGGCTTGTTTAATTCTTGTTTCAATTATGTCATCAATATTGAATTTAGAATATTTATCTGTTAATTCTTTAATAATGGCAGATTGTTCATTTATTTTATTGTTAGAAGAATTGTCATTATTGGAATTTTTAATTGTTCTCAAAACTTTTTCAAAACACATAAGTGTTTCATTAATTTGGCACAGACTCAGGTTGTTTGTTTTAATGTTGTTACAAATGGTTTCATTTTTATCAGAAAGATGTTTTTTCACGTCATTTATAGCATTATACAACTCTGGGATGGAATCAAATATGTCAGAAATCATTTCTGGAACCTTAATCTGGCTTCCTCCTTCTTCTGTAATTCCATCATGGTTCTGGCCATCTGAAATACATTTTCCATGGCATCCTGCTGAATCTTTGGGATTCTGTAGCCCTGGCTGTAAGGTTTTGGAGCTGGTGCCTTCCCTTTGCCCTTGTTTGGAGGTTGTGGCTGCTTTTTCACGTTGGAATTGCTGCTGCTGGCCACTGAGGCTGTTTTTGGCACTGGTTTGGGTGGTGGAGGGTTGTTTTTCCTCCATTCTAGTGTCAAAAGCATCATGTTTTTCTTCTCCATCAATGGATGCCATCCATTGAGCAATTTGCAAGTATTGGGATGGCCCAGGAATTTTCTCACTGTCAGGTAAGAATTCATGCAATTCTTCCACAGGTCTGCAAGGATCTGGTACTCCTTGAACTGGAGTGCATTGTTGTAAGCACTGTGGCTGGCTTTGTATATGTCCACAGAGGCTTGTTGTGGCGGTGTCAGCTCTTTTTGAAGGTAAAATGGTATTATCAGCTTCAGAATGACCCATTTTAGTTGTTTGGAAGTCATCAACTGACCCTTTTCCTTCTGTACCTGATTTGCCTCTGCCATAATCACATCTATTACCTTTTTGGGAGCTGCTTGAGGGGTTGTAGCTGGCTCCTGACCTGGTTGAAGGCATAATTATGGTTAAAAAGGCTTAAAATAGTATTTTTACGTCAAAAACTTACTATTTGCCAAATTTTTAGCTTTCTGATGGGTATTACGTATGTCCAAGTTAATTAATTCAGAAGATATTGGTTCAGGTTGGTTATTTTGAGTCACAATAACAGTACTATTATGATCAGAATTAACAGTACTGGCAGGGATAATGCTGGTTACTGTTGAGGCTGTTTCAATGTTTTCTTGTCTTACCACATTGTCAGACACTAAAATTAATGAAAAAGCCAATTAATTAAGTAAAAAAACGATATTTCAAAAAGGAAATAAAAAATTTAAGCCTCACTTATAATATGAAAAAATTATTTTTTATGGATTTTTTGGATTATAAGTATTTTTTTATATGTTTTGAAATTTTTCAATATAAGAAAAAAGATTTAAAAAGAGTAAAAAAATTGTCACAGGTAAAATATCACGGCTGGGCCCCCAAATGTAAGGTGTGGATATGAAACTCTGATTAAAAATCAAGTACTTTTCCTGTCCTTAAAATTTGTATAAGGTAAAATTCAATTAAAAATAGTAAGAAATATTATTTTTAAGAGAAAACACGCCAATTTTATTGTTTATAACTTTATTAGTATAAAACAATAATATTATAAAAATTTATTGTTTTACCAACAATAAAAATTTATCCAAAAAATACTCTACAAGAGATATTTTAAGGCTACAAAAGAAATTTCTTCAAGAGCAATTTCAATTGGAATTAATTGAGCAAAGAACTGCAAGCAATTAATTAAAGAACAAAGTCTTTAAAAAGAATATTAAAGAGAAAACACGCCCAAAAGTGACCAGAGTGAATTTGGAAACAAAGTGACAAAGTTAACAGTGATGAAAGATGCTTTAATTCACTTTTGGGGAGGTTCAGGGGTAATAATGATTATAAGAGTTACAAACAATGATTATAATGATTTTTTCACGTGGTTAAAAGGTTCAAAAATGATTTAAAAGAGGTGGTTGGAATCTTTAATTGATTGGTTTAACAGTTTTAAACTAATTAATAAAAGGAAAAGATTCTAACATGAAGAGAAAAGTGGGGCAAAGAAGACATTCTTTTATAGCCATCAATTCTCTTACTCCAAAAGTAAAATTTACTCTTGTCAGTCGTGAAAAACAGTCTGACAACAGAAAAGCCAATTATGGCATCATTGAACCCTGGTTTAGGCCAAAAAAGGGCTGGTTTAAGCCATTTTCAGCCATTTTTAGCCATTTTAGACCCTTAAATCAGCCATTGCTATAGAAATATCAGGCCTAGAGCCTTCAAAACACGTCAGAATGTGTGTCAGAGGCGTAGAAACCAGTTAAAACTGTTTTTACCATGGTTGTTTTATCTTAAGGGTAGTTTTACCCTCTTGGCAACAGCTAAAACTACCCCAGTTGGTATCAAAACCTCATCATCAATTGAGTCCACAGACCCTGTAACTCAATTCCAGGCCAAAAGTGATGAACTTTTGCGTGAATTTTGACATCCCACGCCTGTCAGCAAGGATTTTGGGGGTCTAGCTCCCCCTTAGAGCTGGAGTTCCTTTTCCCCCCCAATTTTAATCTTTCCAATTTATTTTTCCTTTAATTCCTCATCATGTATTATACTTATAATTTACATATGTAATTCAATTCAATTGTACAGTACAATACAGTAATAATTGACACCTCATATGTAAATTAAAGTTCACTTATGTAATACACGCGCACATTTTGACATTTCAATTGAATTCAATTGAAAATACTTCAATTCCTCATAACTTCTAAACTAAACACAACACCTCAATTTTAACACAAAAATTGATGGTTAACACCACATGTGGTGTGAATTAAATTAAAGTTTTGAGGATTTTCAACTTTTGTATTGAAAATACTAAAAACTTAATTTAAGCTTATTTAGAGTTGAGTTACAAGAATTTCACTCAGAGGTGACCCCACCTGATTTTTTATGAGGAATCCAATGGTGAAATAATTTTTATATGTTTATTTATTGGATAAAAAGTTATAATAATTTTTATTTAACTTTTTTCCAAATTTATTTATTTTTTCACAATTTTGTTAAAATTTCATTTTTACTTAATTTTTTTCAAGTATAAATGTAATTTTATACTTACAAAATTTTAATGTATTTTTATTTTTAAATTGTAATTAAATTTTTATTTTTAATATAATTTTATATTTATATTTTGTTTTTTATTTTAATAATATAAATAAATTTATTTTATTTATATTAATATGTTATTTTTATATTTGTGGTCTTTTGGGTATATGAAATTACCTCTAAGGCTCACACACGGCCTACCAGCATATAATGTGATATTTCCTTGATCTGAAAGGGGACCCATCATCCATAAGTAATCATATTTGGTAACATTTCCGCCTCCCCATTGTCACATTTTGTGAATTATCCAAACTGCCAATATATGCATTGAAATTCCACAACATTGTACATCTGTAAAGGGGTATATTCATGAAGGATTTACCCGCAAAAGAGACATCACCTTTTCAAGAAAGGCAAGACAATCCAAATCACATTTCAACTGATTAAAAGCCCGCCGCACTCAAACCAAATACAAAGACTTTAGCTGCACTCCAACCCCTTATGTAATAGAGTTATATAGTTATGTCTTTAATAAGGTTTAAACCATGTACGATGGTGTGCCAGCGTACATGGATTAAATGTTAATCCCCTCAATTCAATGGTAACACTTCACTCATGGAACCCCCTCAATGGTCAAACCCGCACTAACACAATGTGTAAATAAACTAGAATATGTATGAGCATTGAGCAGCATGGCATTTTACCCAATTAAATGCCTAACCAATTTCGCCATCCAGATGAGACATGTTACACTTTATCCACTGCAGCTCATGCACCATTACAAATGGGATAAAATCCTCAGCTGGCTCAAATCATCTCCCCCTTCATAAATAATGACTGACTTTTATTTCCAATTAATAACACTCCTAAACACTTTCACATCAACCATAGATATTTATACACAAACCAACCATACTCCCAATTCCTGCAACAATGACAACCCGGCCCTATTCCTCAATGCGTATATGCATGTGTCAACACTGCTCAACTCAAACACACTCTTCCCCTGAGGGTGATAGGCAAGGAGTTGCCTTCACACCTTTCCAATATAAACAGCACATTAAAAAGCTCAAATCAACCATTGCAACCAAATCTCTTCCAAACATCCCTACTTCTGCATCAGGATCTGGGTTCCCACAAATTCTATTGGATCAAATCTTCCCAGCTGATTATTCACGTTTGACCAAAAGCACTTTCTCAACTCCAGCGGGTCTCAATTCAACTGCACAGAAACCATATAGTGGCAGTCAAACCCTTCCCCCACAAGACCTAGGAATGATAATATCTGCCATTCTATCATTAAGGTATAATTTACCCCGCAGGGCTTCACGCATACTCAACCCCGCCCTGAACCTGCTGATCAAGTCCAGTATCTCAAGATCAGCTGGTCCCCCCGCTCCTGCATTCCATATACCTCAAGATCTGAGTACCATATTTGAACATCTCCAATTGGAGCCAGTGATTCAAAACTATATATGTTGTCCTCAATGTTTCTCTCTTAATGGCCTTACTGAATCAGTCACAACTGACCAACCCCACTGTCAACGCCATAATGACCCAAATGATCATGATCCCCCTTGCACACAATCATTAGGCAAATTCATCTATTCATCTGAACCCCACACCCAAAACACAACCAACATGAAGCAAAAATTTATACCAACAAAACATTTCATTTATCAACCATTCAAAAATTGGCTTGCCAGCTTCCTCCAGCGGGCTGTAATTATGGAAATTCTGCATCAACATCAACAATCCCAAACCCCTGAAGGTACCCCCAAATGTGACGTCTGGGATGGATTGGTCTGGAGACACGTCACTGGCACTAGAAATATCCATGACCCCCCATTCATGTCCATTCCTGGTGCATTGGCCTTCTCCATATATGTGGACTGGTTTAATGCACATGGAAAGTCAACCCGGTTGGCTCGCATTGGACCTATCATGCTTATTTGTCTTAATCTCCCCCCAAGTGAAAGATTGAAGCCCGAGAATGTCTATGTTGCAGGAATCATCCCTGGTCCGAAGGAGCCAACTGCGCTTCAATTGAATTATCTATTAATGCCACTCATCAACGAGCTCAAAGAGCTATGGCAAGGTTACCATTTTGCACCCACCTCAACAGGTCCATCAGGATCCTTTATCTGTGTTGCCAACCTCACAGCCATTGCGGATGTGGTTTCCATGCACAAGCTTACTGGATTTATTTCCCATTCAGGAAACCACTTTTGTAATTTTTGCACCATTCACAAAGCTCAAATTGAAGAAATTGGTCCTCAATTTCACTACACGCGCTCATACCAAAGTCATAAATCAACCATTGCCAAATGGCTTCGGGCAACCCCACAACAAAGACAAGCAATTTTCTCTGAGTATGGAGTGCAATATTCAATTTTGGAAGACCTTCCATATTGGGATGCAACCAGAATGGTTAATCTTGACATAATGCATAATTTAATACTTGGAATTTTGAAGGCTCATGCAACTTTCAAATTGTGCATTCCAGAGGCGAAATCAAAACTTTACTTCAGGTCCCGCAGGAAATCCAATGACACCAACAGTTCAGACTCAGATTCCAAGACCTCCAACAGCTCTCTTGATTAAATCACATTGAAAGGCCCGATCCGTGAGAAGAGATGCAGCAAAATTATTAAATGAGCCACTCCCCACTACTTCCACCTGGAAAAACTACTTCCCAATGCCCACCCCTAACACAGAACATCCATCTAGTGGTTCTGCGGAGATTCCTTCATTTGATGCCAATTACATCCCCACTTCTGAAATACCCTCTGAATTGGATATCACTGCACTGAGTGATCACCAGATCAAGGGTGAGGCTCTTGAGCATCTCCGACAAATCATATCTGAGACCATAATTCCCTCATCTTGGACAAGAGTTCCCCGCAAAATGGGTTCCCCCTCTCATGGTAGCTTAAAAGCCGCTGAATGGGCTCTCTTATATAAGGTCTATATTCCATTTCTAATGCTCAGTCAACAGATGTCATTAGATGCACACCAATCTGCCAACACTCAAAGAAAAATGGGTCAGTCAGAAGAACTTGCAAATGAACTAGCCAAGAACACATTCCATTTGATTAGTGCTATCACCATTGCCACAAGCTGGACTGTTTCAATAGATGATGCGACTGCATTTGCTGAACATTGGAAAAAATTCCGCCTTTCCAATCAACACCTGTTCCCAAAACAGAAAAGTAAACCAAATCATAATTTTGCTGATCATATTCCCAAACTCTTCCAACATTGGGGCCCAGCACAAGCCTCAGCCACATGGGGTTATGAGCGCTTGATTGGAGTATTTGCAAAGATGCCAACAAATAACAAGATATGTACGTCAATTAATAAGATCAATATATTCACATTGATTAAACACCTGAACTGAATAAGACTAACTTTTTGCAACTCTGAATAGATGATATAGCTAAAACCTTACTTCAACATATCTGTTGATGTTCCAACCTTTCCGTTCTCCTGAAATCCCCATCTGTGCCATGTGAAATAAAACAGCTTTTCGAATCACAGCCACCTGCCCTGTTCAATGACCATAAATATAACAAGCCATCCCGCCATGACCAAGAAAATTATGATTTCCTGGTTGAGTACTTACAGAATTTTCATGCAACAAGGGAAATAGTTGATTGGATCAGCTTAGACAATACCGTGCAATCCACAAGTCATCCCACTTCAAGGATTGTCTCACCTTGGTATTTTCCAGTTTCAAACATTAATATGGGGAACAATATATTTTCAACTGAATCCAAAAATGTCAGCAACAGTGTGATATGTTTTCAAAGGGGCAACTCACGACAATTTGGTATTATTGAGAGCATTTTCAAAGTCTCTGAGCCATCTAGCATACTGAACAGTAACTTTCTGATTTTAAAAACTTTGAAGATTGATGTGAATTTCCTACCAGATTGGTCGTATCTCAATATTTATAAAGCTTTTGGTTTTGATGATGGACACTTGATTATATCAGAAGAAGAAATAGAAGGTAACTGTGGATTGTATGATAACAAAGCTCTGTCATGTGGACTGCTTGTAATGATAAAGACGTTATTTCATGATATTTAGTCTACAAAAATGCAAATCTCTCAGATTCATTAGCAATTTTGCTAGTGAAATAACTGCCTCAAAATTTAGTGACAGAGACATGCCATTGTGACAAGCAAAGCCCATTATTTCACATTGCCACAAAGAACTTACCATTTTGACATTGGGTACAGTGTGAATAAGCCAAGTCCAATGATCAGATGACCCACACACTCACCTTTCACAGCATCCAAAATTTCTAACTGCGCCATCATCATGTTGGAAGCGGAATCGGCTTTTGCGTACCCACACCCGCATGTGCACCCGCACGCGCCAATGCACACGCCCACGCACACCCACCTGCACGCGCCAATGCACACACAAACCCACCCGCACACGCAAACGCACCCGCCCCCGCGCATGCACACGCACACTTCATGGATGACCTGGTGAAGTCAAACCCCCCGCCTACCTCAAGACTGGCTGAAGGACATCTTTGATGTGTGTGTGTGCAAACAGGCGGGTCTGGTGTAATTTTTACCAATCATCGGACGGTTGTGGGATGATCAGGTGTTGAGGAATCTGAGTTGAAGGCACGGGGGAACCAATATTATTGGATGTCACAGGATTTGGTGTAAGACCAGAGTGTGACGTGTGCTTGACGTTCGCTTGAT
The DNA here is from genome assembly GCA_023105745.1 of Austropuccinia psidii. Taxonomy (NCBI): domain Eukaryota; kingdom Fungi; phylum Basidiomycota; class Pucciniomycetes; order Pucciniales; family Sphaerophragmiaceae; genus Austropuccinia; species Austropuccinia psidii. The sequence continues at coordinate 6,812,957 of JALGQZ010000001.1, forward strand.
TTTTGCTTGACGTGAGCTCGACTTTCATCCTGCTTGACGTTTGCTTGACGTGAAGTCAATCGCCGACAATTGACACGAGATTCGCCCCGGTGTTGCTTAATGATTTGCTGAAGATTCATTGAATTCTTGCTGATGAAAACCTCCCCCCTCTCCGGATAAACGTCGTCCCAACGTGATAAGGCATCCGGAAGAGTAGCTAGGCGGCCAGGGCGGTAAGTGATTGAGAAAGGAAATTCAGACAGGAATTCAGCCCAATGGGCTTGACGGCAAGTGAGTACTTTAGAAGTCATGAAGTCTTGAAGGGAAGAGTGATCGGTGAGAACTTCAAAAGGGGAAGACAGTGAAAGAAGGAAAGGCCTCCAGCCCTTGAGAGCCCAGACGATTCCAAGGAGTTCCTTGTCATGAATTTCATAATTGAGCTCTGCTGGGATAAGCTTGTGGCCGTCGATTGCGGTGGGATGTTTTCCTGAGTAAGAGGCCTGACTCAGTACGGCACCCAAAGCATAATCTGATGCATCGGTCTCTACAATGGTGGGTAGAGAAGGATTGGAGCGGTGGTGAAAGCCTCTTTGAGTTGGTGAAAGTGACTGAGAGCTTCCTCATTGAGGGTAAAACAGAAATCTTTCTTGAGGAAACTGGTGAATGAACTGATCTTCTTTGAATAATTCTTGATGAAACGGCGGTAGAAGTTGGCAAGGCCAAGGAAGGATTGAAGAGCCTTGAGGTTTCTTGGAGGGGGCCAATTTAGAATCTTCTGGACTTTTTCTTGGTCCATCTTGAGGCCTTCAGAAGAAACTCCCTAACCAAGATACTCCACACTTGAAACATGAAACAGGCATTTGGACGCCTTAGCAAAAAGGTTATTGGCTCTGAGTCTGGAAAGAACAGTGGACACCTGAGTGACATGTTCTTCTTCAGATTTGGAAAAGACCATAATGTCATCCAAATAAACCACAACATAAACACTGAGAAGATCTTGAAAGATTTCATTGACAAGATTTTGAAAGGAAGAAGGAGCATTGGTGAGCCCAAATGGCATAACCAAGTACTCATAACTGCCATATTTAGTTCTAAAGCAAGTCAAATGTTCATCACCCTCCTTGATTCTGAGCAGGTTAAATGCACCACGCAAATCAATCTTGGAGAAGATAGAAGAACCATTAAAGACATTGAGAAGCTGATTCATAGGAGGAACAGGATACTTGTTCTTCCTAGTAACAGCATTGAGTTTGCGGTAATCAACACACAAACGGAGGACACCATCTTTCTTTTTGACAAAGAGGACAGGTGTTCCTGTTGAAGAGGAGCTTGGCCAGATGAAATGTTTCTCTACATTCTCTGAAATGTAGGCCCTGAGTGTATCTGACTCTTGTTTGGATAAAGAGTAGATCACCCCAACTGGAGGTAGAGACCCCTCCAGCTCAATATGATGATCACAGGCGCGGTGAGGAGGAAGTTTTTCTGCTTTCACCTTGGAGACTACATCCAAATATTGATGATAGACAGAAGGAACATCCTTCATCACGGTTTCTACTTCTTCTGGCTCTTCCTCTTCATCCCACAACTCCTCCAGGGAGTCATGATAAGATGAAGGAGGAAGGTCCATATTCCCAAATAAGAGATGAAGTGAAGATACAGAATTATCTTCTCCAACATCTTGAATCTCTTTGAAGACTTCAGCTCTAGGAGATAGTAATGACTATGGGGAGTTAAGTGAAGGAATATGGACAGAAGACGGAAATGATGGTGTTCTAGAATCACCAACCAGAGCTGCACATGATTTGTCAGAAGAAAAGTCATTACGGAAAGAATTACAAGGCTCAGAATAGTCCAAATGATCAGGATTAAAGGTGATCAGCCCTTGACTCCAATCAATAGAAGGATTAAAATGATTGAGAAAGTCAAAGCCCAATATGAGGTCTTCTCCCTTGGGAGTATCAATGACTAAAAGGTCCCATTCAAAGCTTGGGAAGGAAGGGAGCTCAACCATATATCTAGTATGGTGAGTCACAAATAAGGAAGGAGACTCAGAGGAGTCAAGAATGATAAGGGGAATCTTCTCTGGAAGTTCTGACATAGTCAATGAGTACTTGTGAAGAAACTGCTTTGCAATAAATGTGTGAGCCTTAGAGGTAATTTCATATACCCAAAAGACCACAAATGCAAAAATAACATATTAATATAAATAAAATAAATTTATTTATATTATTAAAATAAAAATCAAAATATAAATATAAAATTATATTAAAGATAAAAAATTAATTACAATTTAAAAATATAAATACATCAAATTTTGTAAGTATAAAATTACATTTATACTTGAAAAAATTAAGTAAAAATGAAATTTTAACAAAATTGTGAAAAAATAAATAAATTTGGAAAAAAGTTAAATAAAATTTATTATAACTTTTTATTCAATAAATAAACACATAAAAATTGTTTCACCATTGGATTCCTCATAAAAAATCAGGTGGGGTCACCTCTGAGTGAAATTCTTGTAACTCAACTCTAAATAAGCTTAAATTAAGTTTTTAGTATTTTCAATACAAAAGTTGAAAATCCTCAAAACCTTAATTTAATTCACACCACATGTGGTGTTAACCATCAATTTTTGTGTTAAAATTGAGGTGTTGTGTTTAGTTTAGAAGTTATGAGGAATTGAAGTATTTTGTATTGAATTCAATTGAAATGTCAAAATGTGCGCGTGTATTACATAAGTGAACTTTAATTTACATATGAGGTGTCAATTATTACTGTATTGTACTGTACAATTGAATTGAATTACATGTGTAAATTATAAGTATAATACATGATGAGGAATTAAAGGAAAAATAAATTGGAAAGATTAAATTTGGGGGGGAAAAGGAACTCCAGCTCTAAGGGGGAGCTAGACCCCCAAAATCCTTGCTGACAGGCGTGGGATGTCAAAATTCACGCAAAAGTTCATCACTTTTGGCCTGGAATTGAGTCACAGGGTCTGTGAACTCAATTGATGATGTGGTTTTGATACCAACGGGGGTAGTTTTAGCTGTTGCCAAGAGGGTAAAACTACCCTTAAGATAAAACAATCATAGTAAAAACAGTTTTAACTGGTTTCTACGCCTCTGACACACATTCTGACGTGTTTTGAAGGCTCTAGGCCTGGTATTGCTATAGTAATGGCTGATTTAAGGGTCTAAAATGGCTAAAAATGGCTAAAAATGGCTTAAACCAGCCCTTTTTGGTCTGAACCAGGGTTCAATGATGCCATAATTGGCTTTTCTGTTGTCAGACTGTTTTTCACGACTGACAATAGTAATTTTTACTTTTGGAGTAAGAGAATTGACGGCTATAAAAGAATGTCTTCTTTGCCCCACTTTTCTCTTCATGTTAGAATCTTTTTCCTTTTATTAATTAGTTTAAACACTGTTAAACCAATCAATCAAAGATTCCAACCACCATTTTTAAATCTTTTTAATCTTTTTGAGAGAAGTTTGCCGGATCATTATGAAAGATGTAAGGTGTGGATATGAAACTTTGATTAAAAATCAAGTACTTTTCCTGTCCTCAAAATTTGTATAAGGTAAAATTCAGTTAAAAATAGTATGAAATATTATTTTTAAGAGAAAACACGCCAATTTTATTGTTTATAACTTTATTAATATAAAACAATAATATAAAAATTTATTGTTTTACCAACAATAAAGATTTATCCAAAAAATACTCTACAAGAGATATTTTAAGGCTACAAAAGAAATTTCTTCAAGAGCAATTTCAATTGGAATTAATTGAGCAAAGAACTGCAAGCAATTAATTAAAGAACAAAGTCTTTAAAAAGAATATTAAAGAGAAAACACGCCCAAAAGTGACCAGAGTGAATTTGGAAACAAAGTGACAAAGTTTACAGTGATGAAAGATGCTTTAATTCACTTTTGGGGTGGTTCAGGGGTAAAAATGATTATAAGAGTTACAAACAATGATTATAATGATTTTTTCACGTGGTTAAAAGGATTAAAATGATTTTAAAATGGTGGTTGGAATCTTTTATTGATTGGTTTAACAGTGTTTAAACTAATTAATAAAAGGAAAAAGATTCTAACATGAAGAGAAAAGTGGGGCAAAGAAGACATTCTTTTATAGCCATCAATTCTCTTACTCCAAAAGTAAAATTTACTCTTGTCAGTCGTGAAAAACAGTCTGACAACAGAAAAGCCAATTATGGCATCATTGAACCCTGGTTTAGACCAAAAAGGGCTGGTTTAAGCCATTTTTAGCCCTTTTAGACCCTTAAATCAGCCATTACTATAGCAATACCAGGCCTAGAGCCTTCAAAACACGTCAGAATGTGTGTCAGAGGCGTAGAAACCAGTTAAAACTGTTTTTATTATGATTGTTTTATCTTAAGGGTAGTTTTACCTTCTTGGCAACAGCTAAAACTACCCCAGTTGGTATCAAAACCTCATCATCAATTGAGTCCACAGACCCTGTAACTCAATTCCAGGCCAAAAGTGATGAACTTTTGCGTGAATTTTGACATCCCACGCCTGTCAGCAAGGATTTTGGGGGTCTAGCTCCCCCTTAGAGCTGGAGTTCCTTTTCCCCCCCAAATTTAATCTTTCCAATTTATTTTTCCTTTAATTCCTCATCATGTATTATACTTATAATTTACACATGTAATTCAATTCAATTGTACAGTACAATACAGTAATAATTGACACCTCATATGTAAATCAAAGTTCACTTATGTAATACACGCGCACATTTTGACATTTCAATTGAATTCAATTGAAAATACTTTAATTCCTCATAACTTCTAAACTAAACACAACACCTCAATTTTAACACAAAAATTGATGGTTAACACCACATGTGGTGTGAATTAAATTAAGGTTTTGAGGATTTTCAACTTTTGTATTGAAAATACTAAAAACTTAATTTAAGCTTATTTAGAGTTGAGTTACAAAAATTTCACTCAGAGGTGACCCCACCTGATTTTTTATGAGGAATCCAATGGTGAAATAAAATTTATATGTTTATTTATTGGATAAAAAGTTATAATAAATTTTATTTAACTTTTTTCCAAATTTATTTATTTTTTCACAATTTTGTTAAAATTTCATTTTTACTTAAATTTTTCAAGTATAAATGTAATTTTATATTTACAAAATTTAAAGTAATTTTATTTTTAAATTATAATTAATTTTTTATTTTTAATATCATTTTATATTTATATTTTTTTATTTTTATTTTAATAATATAAATAAATTTATTTTATTTATATTAATATGTTATTTTTTATATTTGTGGTCTTTTGGGTATATGAAATTATCTCTAAGGCTCACATTCCCTCCCCCTAAAAAAGAATATTACTTTGTAATATTGGTGTTTCTAGTGTGTCTGAATCTCCTCAGGAGTTTGGTGGCTTCTGGTATATCTTTCTCTTCTAACCATTCATCTTCACAAGTTGGGTCACTGTACCTAACAAGGTATTCCCTTACTTTCTTGGTTCTTAATTTCCTTTCTTTAAGAACTTTGGTTATTTTCTTAGTACCAGATGTCTCAATAGGAGGTATAACTTGGGGAATCTTATTCCTCAAGGGAAATTTCTCAGCATCACTAGATTTGTATGGCTTTATCAAGCTTACTGGAAATGTAGGGTGCCTATTGCTACGTTCTTCAGATAACTCTACTTCAACAGCATTTTCTCCATGGAGGGCCTTAATCACAAAAGGTCCTGCAAAGGAGTCTTTTAACTTTTTACATCCTTTGATGTTATTGAAGTTAGTGGTGGATACAAGAACTAGGTCCCCCACTTTGAAATCTGGAGTTGCATGAGATTTATCCCATTTGTCTTTAGCATATGCAAAAGAGTCCTCCATGCATCTCACTGCATGCTTTCTAGCTTTGTCTAGCATTCCTTTGAAGCTAGCAGCTGTGGGATGTATTTCAATTAAGTCTTTCCTCAAGGAATCTTGGGGTAACTTGGGGTTCCATCCTTTTTCTAGAATAGCAGGAGTCTGATTGGTACTGGAATGGATTGATGTTTTATATGCTAATTCCAGTGATGGTAACAGAGTACACCAATCATGGGTAAATCCATCACAATCTTTGAATTCAAGGCCATATGCACAAAATCTTCTCACCATGTCCTCTAAGGTTTGGATCATTCTTTCAGCCAGACCATCAGTTTGTGGGTGGTAGGCTGTAGAGAAAGACAGTTTTGTGCCAAATAATTGGTGAAGATTTGTCCATAGAGCTGAAGTGAATTTGGGATCTCTATCACTGATGATATTTGTAAATATCCCAGTCCATGACACTACTCTATTCCATATCAGAAGAGCTGTATCCATGGCTGTATCATCTTTGTGACATGGTAAAAAGATTGGAGTTTTACTGAATCTGTCCACAATTACTAGGCAAGCATTATAGCTCCTGTCACCTCCTGGTGGTAGGCCAGTTACCCAATCCATATGGACAATTTCCCAAGGTCTGTTTGGTTCTTGGATTTTCATCATATTTCCAAGTCTTTTGCCGGTGGATTTATTTGCCTTTTGGCATCTGTCACAGGTTTTGCAATATTCTGCAACATCTTTTTGCCACATTGGCCACCATATGCAGGTCTTTACTTTCTCTCTTGTTCTGTCCTCAGAAAGATGTCCTGAAAAGGGACTATCATGGCATTCTTTCAGTACAAGATTGATTAATGACCTGTCTACAACTGTCATGACACATGTGTGCTTGGTTCTGTGGTAAATTATACCATCCAGTAGGTGAAATCTCCCTTCATTATAAGATTTTCTCCATACCTCATCCAAGGCATGTATTAGAGATTTGTCTTTACAGTCTTTGTTAAGTAATTGGCATAAGATGCTACAATTCTTATCTTGAGTGTAACTATTTCTGACTTCTTCAAAGAAGGTGGTGTTCAAGTCTGTAACACTTATTCCTTCTATTGGAATTTGTGGTGAAGCTTCTTCTGGAACATAAGCAGGATTATCAATGTTATTTGGTAATGGCCATCTGCTTAGTCCATCTGCATTCTTATGAATATTCCCATCCTTATGAACAATAGTCATATTGCCTCTGTATTCTTGTATGGCTATTTGCCATCTGAGCATGTGTCTGTTAGGTGTTTTCATGTTCAAAAGTGATTTCACAGCTGTACAATCTGTTATTACTTCAAAAACACATCCCTCTAAGAAATAGTTCAATTTCTCTAAGGCCCAGACAAGGCATAGACATTCCATTTGACTTGCTCCATATCTGGCTTCAGTTGGTTTGATTTGCCTGGATATGAAACATATTGGTCCTTCTACAGGTTTGTCATTTTTGATCTGAACTTGGTGAAGTGCAGCACCTAGTCCATCCCCTGATGCATCAATATACAGTTTGAAAGGCAATTTAAAGTCTGGCATCAGTAAGAGTGGAGCAGTGGTCAATGCCTCTCTTAGAGACTCAAAAGCTTTGACTCTGTCAACAGTCATCTCAAATACTGGGTCTTTGTCACACAACTTATAAAGTGGTCTTGCTATGGGTGCAAAGTCTTTAATGTGTTGCCTGTAATATCCTGAAAAACCTAAGAATGACTGAATTTCCTTCTTATTCTGAGGCATGGGTTTTAACAATACTGCTGCAACTTTGTTTTTATCAATTCCAAGGGACAAACCAGATACAACATGTCCTAGTGCCTTAAGTTCTTTAAATCCAAAATGACATTTCTTCAAGGAGATTTTCATGTTTACTGATTGGATTTTTGTCAAAACTCTTGATAATCTGTACATGTGCTCCTCCCAAGTCTTTGAACAGATAATAATGTCATCAATGTAAATGATTAACCATCCCTCTGAGAGTTCTTCAGGGAAGATTTCATTCATCATTCTTTGGAAGTGTGAAGGGGCATTTTTGATACCAAAGGGCATCCTTAAGTATTCATACACTCCACAATGAACAATAATTCTCAAGTATTTTCTTGCTCTTGGTGTTACTACATTTTGATGGAATCCTTTAAGGGCATCCATAGTGGTTATATACACTGCTTGAGATATTTGAGTAAGGGCAATTTGGATTTTTGGTATTGGGTATCTGTCTGGAACAGTGTAAGTGTTCAGAGCTCTAAAGTCCCCAACCCTTCCGGATTTTCCATTATGCCACGCCACTATGACTGGTGTAGTTATTTCTACTTCCTCATTGTGGCCTACTTTTCTTATTACACCAAGGTCTAGAAGTTCTTTGATATGAATTTCTAGAGCTTCTCTTGATTTTGGACTTGCTGGATAAGCAGGTCTTCTTAAGAGTGGTGGATAAGGTCTCTCAATGTTAAGAATGATGTCAACTTCATGACCAATAATTGCTCCCAGAGGTTCTTTGTCTGTAGCAAATGCTCCTCTGTGGTCATACAAAAGGGAAGAAAGTTCATTTTCTTGCTTATCAGTCAGATGAAGGCTTATTTCAGCCTCATTTAACTGTTCAGACTTGAATTTCTCTAACTCTAAGTTGACTGGTGATACTTTGTTTACTGTAATTTGTCTTTTAAAGGGTAAAAAAGCAAATTTCTGGCGCTTATTGTCTCCAATTGTAAAGTATCTGTCTTTGTTATTATGTAAATCTATCCCATACATGATTAAATAGTCATTTCCCAATATAAAATGGGTACTAGAGCAATTTTCCATAACAACAAATTCAACTGTGATCCTTAAATTCCCATTTATGTGTGGGAATATGATATTGGTCTCAAAGATTCCTAATGCTTTCATTGGGTTACTTGCACTGTTGAATTTTATACCATCGATTGGGAACAATTGGTCTTCAAAATTTGGTACACAAGTCTTAAGAAAAGATTTTCCAACACAAGAGCAGAAGGCTCCTGGGTCAAGCAAAAGTTTGGTGGGTTTGTTGTCAATCACCACTTCTGTTATACAGGAGTTACCAGCTGTATAACCTTTTCCTCTGTTTGGTTTTGTCTTCATAAGTTGTGCATCTTGAACTTTTGATAAATCAACTTGACCATTGCTCAATTGTGGTAAGTGGGAATAAGATTCCATGATGTCAAAAGTGGCATTGATATTTTCTATATCTTTTGAAGATTCAGAGAATATGGATGACTTATCATCTGAATTGTCTTCAATTATGTCTTCTTTTTCAACATCTGGTTCTTTTTCAATGTCAATTTCATTGATTTTCCCCCTTTTTGGACATGTATTGGCTAAATGGGTGGTGCTTTGGCAAATATGGCATTTTCTGACTGTATCTGCAGATTTATATTTAATATTACTAGAATTTTCTTTGGGGTTTTTGTCCACAGAATCTTTCCAAGGTGTATTAAACCTTGTTTTAAGATTCACCCTACTAGAACCAATTTCGGTTCTGGTGGTTACTTCTTCTAGTATATTGATAATATCCTCTGCTGAAGATTGTTCAGTAGTCCTGCTTTTGACAGCATGCTCTAAGTCACCTCCACATTGTCTCAGAATTTTTCTATGGATCATAAATTCTGACATGTCAGGATATAATGCTGTTAATCTGTCCTTTTGTTGGCAAAACCATGGTAAAGCTTTGTCTTTATCAGCATTAAATTTGGCAGATTCAAAGGCTGTTTCAACTTTAAACCTCCAAGCATCATTTGCCCATTTGTTGATGATTTGGGTTTTCCACCAAGTCCAACTCTGGTGTCCATGTGCTTGTCTTATTTTGATGTACCATCTGTGAGCTGATCTGGTAAACAAGGTGTTAAACCTGGCTGTTACCAATCTGTCTGGTAATTCAAAATCCTCTTTGATCATGTCAATACCTCTAATGAATTCCATATGGTCATATTCTCCTTCACCACTGAAGTGAGGCCATTCTTTAAGTTTTGGAACTTCTTTCAAGAGTGCTTGGCCCATTGATGGTTCCAAGTTATGAAAAGAAGTGGATAATTCATTTTTTAATTGTGAATTATCAGGATCCAATACTTGTGGATTTGAAATTCTTGTGCCCTCATTTTGATTTAGAGGTGTAGACATTCTTGGTAAGGTGTTCAGTAATTGTTCAATGTCATTCATTTTACTGTTGCTACACCTTTGGGAATTTCTGTATTCATGTTGGAAGCTTTGTATTAAATTTATTACTTCAATTTTATACATGTCTTCTTTATGTGTAAGTTCTTGCCATAACTCTGTCTGTCTTGTATTATCAGCAGTGACTTGATTCAATTTCATTGATAATTTTGATACTTCTTCTTGTGAAGCATCAAAACACTTTTTCAAGGCAATGGTATATGTCTTTACTTCAGTAAATGAATTTGAAATGTCATCAAGGACTTTCTTGTTATCTGTCTTGATAATATTTATGGCTTGTTTAATTCTTGTTTCAATTATGTCATCAATATTGAATTTAGAATATTTATCTGTTAATTCTTTAATAATGGCAGATTGTTCATTTATTTTATTGTTAGAAGAATTATCATTATTGGAATTTTTAATTGTTCTCAAAACTTTTTCAAAACACATAAGTGTTTCATTAATTTGGCACAGACTCAGGTTGTTTGTTTTAATGTTGTTACAAATGGTGTCATTTTTATCAGAAAGATGTTTTTTCACGTCATTTATAGCATTATACAACTCTGGGATGGAATCAAATATGTCAGAAATCATTTCTGGAACCTTAATCTGGCTTCCTCCTTCTTCTGTAATTCCATCATGGTTCTGGCCATCTGAAATACATTTTCCATGGCATCCTGCTGAATCTTTGGGATTCTGTAACCCTGGCTGTAAGGTTTTGGAGCTGGTGCCTTCCCTTTGCCCTTGTTTGGAGTTTGTGGCTGCTTTTTCACGTTGGAATTGCTGCTGCTGGCCACTGGGGCTGTTTTTGGCACTGGTTTGGGTGGTGGAGGGTTGTTTTTCCTCCATTCTAGTGTCAAAAGCATCATGTTTTTCTTCTCCATCAATGGATGCCATCCATTGAGCAATTTGCAAGTATTGGGATGGCCCAGGAATTTTCTCACTGTCAGGTAAGAATTCATGCAATTCTTCCACAGGTCTGCCAGGATCTGGTACTCCTTGAACTGGAGTGCATTGTTGTATGCACTGTGGCTGGCTTTGTATATGTCCACAGAGGCTTGTTGTGGCGGTGTCAGCTCTTTTTGAAGGTAAAATAGTATTATCAGCTTCAGAATGACCCAATTTAGTTGTTTGGAAGTCATCAACTGACCCTTTTCCTTCTGTACCTGATTGGCCTCTGCCATAATCACGTCTATTACCTTTTTGGGAACTGCTTGAGGGGTTGTAGCTGGCTCCTGACCTGGTTGAAGGCATAATTATGGTTAAAAAGGCTTAAAATAGTATTTTTACGTCAAAAACTTACTATTGGCCAAATTTTTGGCTTTCTGAAGTGTATTACTTATATCCAAGTTAATTAATTCAGAAGATATTGGTTCAGGTTGATTATTTTGAGTCACAATAACAGTACTATTATGATCAGAATTAACAGTACTGGCAGGGATAATGCTGGTTACTGTTGAGGCTGTTTCAATGTTTTCTTGTCTTACCACGTTGTCAGACACTAAAATTAATGAAAAAGCCAATTTAATTAAGTAAAAAAAAGGTTATTTCAAAAAAGAAATAAAAATATAAGCCTCACTTATAATATGAAAAAAATTATTTTTTAAGGATTTTTTTGGATTATAAGTATTTTTTATATGTTTTTAAATTTTTCAATATAAGAAAAAAGATTTAAAAAGAGTAAAAAAAATATGTCACAGGTAAAATATCACGGCTGGGCCCCCAAATGTAAGGTGTGGATATGAAACTTTGATTCAAAATCAAGTACTTTTCCTGTCCTCAAAATTTGTATAAGGTAAAATTCAGTTAAAAATAGTATGAAATATTATTTTTAAGAGAAAACACGCCAATTTTATTGTTTATAACTTTATTAGTATAAAACAATAATATAAAAATTTATTGTTTTACCAACAATAAAGATTTATCCAAAAAATACTCTACAAGAGATATTTTAAGGCTACAAAAGAAATTTCTTCAAGAGCAATTTCAATTGGAATTAATTGAGCAAAGAACTGCAAGCAATTAATTAAAGAACAAAGTCTTTAAAAAGAATATTAAAGAGAAAACACGCCCAAAAGTGACCAGAGTGAATTTGGAAACAAAGTGACAAACTTTACAGTGATGAAAGATGCTTTAATTCACTTTTGGGGTGGTTCAGGGGTAAAAATGATTATAAGAGTTACAAACAATGATTATAATGATTTTTTCACGTGGTTAAAAGGATTAAAATGATTTTAAAATGGTGGTTGGAATCTTTTATTGATTGGTTTAACAGTGTTTAAACTAATTAATAAAAGGAAAAAGATTCTAACATGAAGAGAAAAGTGGGGCAAAGAAGACATTCTTTTATAGCCATCAATTCTCTTACTCCAAAAGTAAAATTTACTCTTGTCAGTCGTGAAAAACAGTCTGACAACAGAAAAGCCAATTATGGCATCATTGAACCCTGGTTTAGACCAAAAAGGGCTGGTTTAAGCCATTTTTAGCCATTTTTAGCCATTTTAGACCCTTAAATCAGCCATTACTATAGCAATACCAGGCCTAGAGCCTTCAAAACACGTCAGAATGTGTGTCAGAGGCGTAGAAACCAGTTAAAACTGTTTTTATTATGATTGTTTTATCTTAAGGGTAGTTTTACCTTCTTGGCAACAGCTAAAACTACCCCAGTTGGTATCAAAACCTCATCATCAATTGAGTCCACAGACCCTGTAACTCAATTCCAGGCCAAAAGTGATGAACTTTTGCGTGAATTTTGACATCCCACGCCTGTCAGCAAGGATTTTGGGGGTCTAGCTCCCCCTTAGAGCTGGAGTTCCTTTTCCCCCCCAAATTTAATCTTTCCAATTTATTTTTCCTTTAATTCCTCATCATGTATTATACTTATAATTTACACATGTAATTCAATTCAATTGTACAGTACAATACAGTAATAATTGACACCTCATATGTAAATTAAAGTTCACTTATGTAATACACGCGCACATTTTGACATTTCAATTGAATTCAATACAAAATACTTCAATTCCTCATAACTTCTAAACTAAACACAACACCTCAATTTTAACACAAAAATTGATGGTTAACACCACATGTGGTGTGAATTAAATTAAGGTTTTGAGGATTTTCAACTTTTGTATTGAAAATACTAAAAACTTAATTTAAGCTTATTTAGAGTTGAGTTACAAAAATTTCACTCAGAGGTGACCCCACCTGATTTTTTATGAGGAATCCAATGGTGAAATAAAATTTATATGTTTATTTATTGGATAAAAAGTTATAATAAATTTTATTTAACTTTTTTCCAAATTTATTTATTTTTTCACAATTTTGTTAAAATTTCATTTTTACTTAAATTTTTCAAGTATAAATGTAATTTTATATTTACAAAATTTAAAGTAATTTTATTTTTAAATTATAATTAATTTTTTATTTTTAATATAATTTTATATTTATATTTTTTTATTTTTATTTTAATAATATAAATAAATTTATTTTATTTATATTAATATGTTATTTTTTTTATTTGTGGTCTTTTGGGTATATGAAATTATCTCTAAGGCTCACAAAAGATAAGCTGGCATGACTGAATAAATCTTCTGACTTTGAAGGGCTGAGTCCCATCAAAGCATTCTGGTGCCTTCATAGTTGGAGTCTTGAAGGCTGGTGGTCTTGATGAATCAGAAGAAGACGCTTCTTGAAGATTGGCCATAAGATGAGTCATTTGCTGCATAATGGCCAATAAAGAGGGTTCAGATTGATGAGAGGCAGGCTGATTAGACTGTGCTAGAGTTGGTCCGCCAGTACCTTGGGATGCCCCCACCGGGGCAGGAACACCTTCAGTACCATCAGACTCTTCCTCTTCACGATCTTCACCTTGACCTTTGAGACTAGTCCTTGAAATGCCTGGAAAACTGCCAACTACTCCTGAGAAAGAATTTGATCTTCGTGGCACTCTTCCTTCCTTCCTGAATGGTGCTGCTCCTTCCATGCAGGGTCCTCTATCCAATTGGCCCCTAAGTTGAGGAACTGCTGGGGTTCTGTCAAGAGGAAGTCTTGGAGTAGGAGTAAGAACAGCTTGAGTTTGAGCCTGAGATCTGGTCTGTCTTGAAGGAGGTGAATGTTGGAGTGGCATGATTTAGTAAGAATAAAATTAAAATAAAATGAATCAAAACTTGAATAAAAGCTTGAGGCAAAACCAAAATAGTCTTGAGGATCAAATCAAATCAAATCTTGAGGAAACAATTAATGAATCAATGAAAATCTTCAAGTACATCAATCAATCAAATCAAATGAGTCTTGAAGTCCAAATCAATATCAATGAAAAATCTTGAAGTCACTCAAATCAATCAATCAATCAATAAATGAAATCTTGAAGTGAAAATCAATCAGTCAAATGAATTCTTGAGTCAAAATCAATTTATCTCAAAATCTTGATGTGAAATTCCGCAAAATCAATGAAAAATCTTCAGGTCAATCAATTATCTTGAAGTCAATATCAATTATGTCAAATAGGTCAATCGAATCAATAATCAAGTGAATTCTTCCTGAAAATCAAAATTCTTGAGGAATAAAATCAAAATGAATCCTGATATGAAGAACGTGTCTGAACAATTTGATGAATAATCTGAGACTCAACTGATAATACGCCTGAATGAAGGAAAAAAGAAAATTGAGATGAAAAAGGTAACAGAAAATAAAATTTGGGTCAGCTTTCAATTTTCAGAATGAAGAATGAATGAGAGAAAATTGAGAGGTGACGAAGAATCATTAAATTCGTAAGCGTTAAAGAGTCATAATTTCAATGAATGAATGAATGAAAATGATACATAATGAATGAATAAAATGATGAATAATGAATGAATAGAATGAAAAGAAATTATGAGTTAATTATAAAAACGTCACAGGGTCTCTTATGGAAGCAAGAGGGCCTGGCACCCAGGAATCAAGGACTCACTTGGAGGGCTCCAAAAAATAATAAGAAATACTACGGAATATATTTCTTAAGCAGGAATAAGAGAAAGGACAAATATGCCAAAGATAACAAAGAGTAATAAGAATGAAGCCAAAGGCCTAAGATAAAAGAAAACCAAAGGCCAAGAGGCCAACAAAGTGAATCCTCAATTCACTGGTTTGAACCTGCCAGAAAGAACAATGGAATTAGTAAAGGATATGACCACCAATATCCACTGACAGGCGAGGAAAGAAAAGAGAAAGGTGCTAATGACTGACTTAATATTATCAGTATTAACTCTAATAAGGTAAAAGAAAATAAGGATAAAAATAAATCCAATATATTAATTAACTGGGGAAAAAAGTCCCCAGGTGATGAAAAGTAGCTGGTATATGTGAAAACTGAAAGATTGATCCTGGAAGGTGGATCAATGGCTGTATTGTCCAGATTGGGAAATATAGTTCTGGCCATCTTGAGATTTGAACTGTGTGATGGAATTCCCACAGTGGAATATGAAATGTCTCAGTTGGGCCAAGACCATACAGGGTGATTGAATGGGGCCTGTACGGATGAATTGAGTTGTCCAAAGGAGTATTGACTACTTGCTGCCTTGACAACTGATTGAAATGATGTAATACCCCTTGAGAATTGCACTTGAATAATCCTGAATGAATTGTGCCAACCCAACTCCTGCAGTTACAGGTGGTTGGGATCCTTGAAGAGTCTTCTGATTGCTGCCATAGCTTGTCAGACTGATGAGCTGATTAATCCTCCTTCAAAATGGGCGTTGGGCTTTGAGACCTTGATTTGGAAAGGTGGAATTGGGTCCTGAGAACGTGACCATTAGATTGCTGAGCATAAATGGTGCATAATGGTATATAATACCATATATGCACCATGCCTGCAACCTTGAGTACGGATGGTATGGAGGAAAGAAAGAAATCCCCTGTAGTTGAGGCAAAAGGCGGACTGATCTGATCTGGTGACCTCTGGTGGTTGCCAGAGGCCATGGCTGAACTATTGGTCCATGGTGTTCCATGGCCAAAATTGGGTCCTACCGGATTTCTGGCCAAAATGGTGTCCATGAGGTTTTTGGTCACTTTTGGGTCCAAGGAACTGGTGGCCAAAAATGGCTCAGGTGGACCCAATTGTGGTTTTGGGACCCACCTGGCCTTGGGGCCTAGGGGGCTGGACCCTTTTGGCCTCATTGGATTAGGCCAAAAGGGGCCTAAATGGCCTACAGACCATGGACCGTAGGAGCCGTAGTGGGCCTAAATGGCCCAAAAAGGCCATTTAGGCCAAAACCCCATTAATGAAAGGGGTGGCCCTGAATCCAAGGATGATGGCTAGGGGGCCTGGAGGCCCCTAGAAGAAAAAAATGACCCCCAGGCCCAAAATCAAAGATGAAGGCCTGGGGATTGGTGAAGTGGGAATTGGCCAAAAGGGCCAATGACGGCAGGATATGGCCAGTGGAAAGTGTTACGGTGTGGGCTCCATGGAACACCCAAGGGGGCCAATTGGCCATAAAAGATATGACGTGACCAATTGGCTCCAGGTTGGATTGCCGCAACCATCAAGGAGGAGGGTCAAACTCATGGTTGTGACACCTCTACAGAGTGCTTGAAGAAGGGAAAGAAGTTTTTCCAACACCATAATCCCAGGTATTCCAAGTGCCACCATTTTGCTATTGGGGAGAAGCCATTTTAACCTCCACGGCCATCTCTTTCTAATGTCAGGAGGTATTTATGGAGCGAGAAAAATGGGCCTTTTGGGAAATAGTTCCCAGTATCACAGGCACATACTCCTTATGGAACATTAGGGTATTCTAACTGTAATTTATTTTATTTTATTGTTTGACTTGGTACTGACTTCTTGAAGTAGTTACTGGATCCATGCAAAGGGATGTGGCAAGGTGGAACAAGGTTGGAGGCCCAATTCCCACCTGTGGTAAGCCAATTTACTCCAGTTCAGAAGTTCCCATATCAAGAACCAATAAGAAGGGGTGGTGAAGAGAATAAAATGAATTTCCGATTAAACAACTGATTATGATTCCAAAGGCAGTAATGAATTGGATGGTGATTCCAATGGCCAATCAATGCTCAAGTATTTCACCTAGTCACCCTCCTGCGAAAAAGTTTCAATTTCAAGTCATACCCAGTACTCCCAAGAATTTCCAACCAGTATTGTCTACATTTCCTTCTTCAATTCCTCATCCTTCCCCTAGTCTTTCCATGGCCAGACCTGCTATGGCTTTACCAGAAAGACCCTCTCCTATTCCATTGCATAGGCCTTCCCCGATTCCTGCCTCTCACCAATTACAACCAGTCACCAGTACCAGCAGAAGAAGAGAAAACATCTCCCCTTTTCCATTCCCAGCCACTTGGGTGTTTCAAAGAAGAGAAATTTGGCCAATCCAAGTCACCAGAGAGGATCAAAATGTTGGGAATCAAGGTCAAGATGCTGTGGCCAGGTTATTTAGAATAGCTGATAGGAATAGCAGGGAGATGATAATGTATGCCAAAGACAAGATGACTTCTGGCACTGTTTCTGAAGAAATGGCTGCCAAATTTTCTTGTTATTAAGATGAGTTGATTAATGACTTTTGGAGAAATTTTCGTCACTATGGTAAAGATTATTAGTTTTTTTCCTTGTTTATTGTTTATTTTCTTCTGATCCCCACTCTTCTCTATACAAAAATGAAAAATGGAACCTCCCAATACATTCTATGAAAGGGGATGCTGCTGCTTTGATAACTAAAAGGAAAAATAAACAAGAAGTGTACAAGTAAAATAAAGAAATAATATAAGTAATGAAAAGAAAAATAGAGTAAAGAAAAAATGAATGAAAAAACTTCTGATAGGTGTCCTTTTTAAGGTGAGTTACTTGATTTTGGCCATAAAAATTTCTTGCAAGATAAAAACCAAGAATTTGATTCTCACAGGGTGGCCAAGGTGGTGTTTCACAAGGAGTAGAAACCTCAGAGATTAATACCAGGAGATGGAACTTACTTTCATACCTTCCATTCCTCACCAAGCACTACAAAAGAACAGAAAAACGTTTTCCATAATTTACTTGCTGTAAGGAATGTCTTGAATAATGATCAATTGCATAATAAGAAAAGAAAAAAAGAAAAAAGGAATTTGGCCATATCTTGAGGAAAGCTCCAAACCTGAGGGATTGATTTTTCAAGGCCTTCTGAGGCTTTCCAAATAATTTAACAGTGCTCACAAATTGGCTAAGGTGATGCTTACAGAATTTTTAAATAGAATACCCCCTTAAAGTTGCATGCCAGTAGAAAAACCTATTTCATAACTTCTACTCCCAACCAAGCACCATATAAGCAAACTCTGGAGGTATTTGGGCCAGGCTTGTCAGGATACAAGGTATGGAAATCCTTGACAAAATATGATGAGTTGGTAAGGTTTGAATCAGGTTCCCAAGTTTTTCTTTATGGGTCTTTACTGAATCTTTCTGGCTCTACAAGGTACCATAATTTACATCTCTTGAGTTTTGATTCCAGAACCTGAGTCACTTCCCATTACTCTTGCTACTCCACTAAGACTGATGGTGGTGGCAATTGATGTCATTCTAGGATAGTTTATTTCTTGACTGGTATCAATAAGGACACATGGAATACAAGGTGAACTGACTTCCTTTGTTGAGGAAACTTGAGGTGATATCAATGGCGGCCAATCTTCTTCAAGACTTTAAAGGGTCCCAACCATCTTTCTGAGAGCTCCTTGGGGGGTAGTGTAATATGGATCTTGTTTGAGGCTAGCCATACTTTGTCCCCAGGTTGGAAATCAGGTGGAATTGACCTATTTCTATCTGCACACTTCTTGCAACTCCTTATTTCTGACTCTGTTTCTTCTTTGACCAATTGCTGTACTGATTGGATTTTTGTTCATAAATTTCCAGAGGGTTTGTCTTGAGAAATGTGAAATGGATCAAAGCTGGGATTTCTTCCATAAAATGTTAAGAAGGTGAGTGTTTTTTGATGAATTTTCTGCATTATTATAGAAAAATTCAACCAGAGGGAGCTATATTTGTCAGTAATGCTGATGGTAACTGACATACATCCAAAAAACCTTTTCTAGAATCTGATTTACCCTCTCTGTCTGTCCAGCTGTTTCAGGATGGAAATCAGTTGAAAGATCTGTTGATATCTTTAGCTTCTGAAATTATTGGGTCCAGAATAATGAAACAAATGAATATCCACTATCTTTAACAATAATTATGGGAAGGCCATGTTTGGAAAAGACATGACTGATGAAAATTTGATATACCTCCAGGGAAGTAATTATTGAATATTTTGGAATGAATATTGCAATTTCTAGAAAATTTCCACAAGTACTAATATTGATTGAAAGTTGTTTGACAGTGGAAATTGGATATAAATTCTTTTGATATGGAATTCAAAGAACCATATGAAATTTAACAAAGTTTTAGTAATCGAAACTTCTTATTATGAATGTTTTTGTTTAACATTTCTGACATGAGGACACAGAGTCCTTGATGCTTTTATTCATGCCAGCCCATCAGAAATCCATCTTGTTGAGAATGAGGGTCTTCTCCTGGTCAAGGTGGCCAACCAATGGTGAGTCTTACTGCTTTTGAAGATTATCCAATTGAATTTCATGGCTTCTGTCAAAACCATGAATGATCACCTCCCTCAATGGGTGTTACCGGAATCCTAGCCTGACCCAAGTTGGGGCCATCTCATTTATGGCCAATTGGCCCCCTCTTAGCCATATCCTGCCTTCATTGGTCTTTTTGGCCAACTCTCCACCTCACCAACCCCCAGGCCCTTACCCTTGTTTTTTGGACTGGGGGGCCTATGGCCCCTCTAGCCACATCCAGGGCTTTTGAACCACCCCCTTTATTATGGGGGTTTGGGCCATTTAGGCCCCTTATGGCCTCTATAGCCCATGGGCTGTAAGCCGCAGTCCGTAGGCCATTTAGGCCCCTTTTGGCCTGAATCCAATGAGGCCAAAAGGGTCAAAGGGGGAAGATCATCCGCCCCCAAGGCCAGGTGGGTCCCAAACCACAAGTGGGCCCACTTGAGCCTTTTTTGGTCCCAAATTCCATCCAACCCAAAATGGCCATAAAAGACCCTCAGGACCCAAAATGGCCAAAACCTCTATGGACACCATTTTTCAGTCCATGGCCTCTGGAAACCACCAGAGGACACAAGCTCAGGTCCCAGCAAGGTTTCCCCTGTCATTGAGGGGAAGGTTTCTCTTTCCCCAATGCAACCCGTACCTAAGGTTCCACAAGTGGTGCATATGTGGTATAATATACCATTATGCACCATTTTTTATCAGAAATACAATGGTGAAATTTTCAGGACCAAATTATGTCCCAAGTCCATCACCAATTTTGAAGGAGGGCTCTTCAGCTATTCAGTCTGGAAATTCCCTGGCGGCTACCAGAAGATCATTTGAGGACCACAACCACCTGGCCCTGCAGAGTTTGTGTTGTTATTTTCTCATCAGGACTATTCCAAGGCCAATTCTCAGAGGTTATCAATATTTTCAAGCATTGTCAAGGCATCAAGTACTCAGAGTCCCTTGGGCAATTCAATTGGTCAATACAGATAGTAATCAAGCATCCTGAATGGCCTTGGCCCAATTGGGCCAATTCATATTCCACTGTTGGAATCCAGTAACACAGTTCAATTCCAAAGATGGGCAGAACTGTATCCTCCCAATTCATACAATACAGCTGGATGATTCACCTTCAAGGATCAGCCTTTCAGCTTTTCTCATATACTTGCCACCTTTCATCACCTGGTGACCTTTTCCCCAGTTAATTAATACATTGAGTTTATTTTTATCCTTACTTTATTTACCTTATTAAAGTGAATACTGATAATCCTAAGACATTCATTTTCACCTTTTCTTTTTTGCCTACCAGTGGATATTGGTTTTCATATCCTTTACTAATTCCATTGTTCTTTCTGACAAGTTGGAACAGTGAATTGAGGATTCATTTGGTTGGTTCTTTGGCTTTTGGCTTCCTTATTATCCTGGACATTGGCTTCCTTTTTTTCATTCTTTGGCATACATGTCTTTACTTTTATCCTTCCTTCAAGAAAATATATTCTTCCTACTTCTCTATTCTTTTTGGAGCCCTCCAAGTTAGTTTTTGATTCCTGAGTGCCAGGCCACTCTTGCTTCCATAAGAGTCCTTGTGACAGTTTCTTGGATTAACCACTCTATCTTTGAATAATAATAACTTGGCTTTAGGTTCAAGAGAATATTCTGAGACTGATTCGCATTTTTCTTTTTCTTTGAGTACTTCTTTATAATCTGTTTCTTGCCATAATTCTTTTTTAATTTGGTCAACTAAGTCTGAGAAAATTTATAGCTTGATTGAGAAAAATCTTGATTCTTGAATTTCATCTTGCTTAAGAACTTGATGAAAATTGTGAGGGTCTTCCTGATTATGTTCACCCCCTCTCTGGGTACACATTGTACCAACCTGACAAGGCATCTGGACCATTGGCCAGCCTTTCTGGGAAGTAAGTGATAATGAAATGAAACTCAGAGAGAAATTCATCCCAGAAGGCTTGACAATGAGTAAGGACTCTGGAAGGCATAAAGTATCGAAAGGAAGCATTGTCTTTCAACACCTCAAAGCAGCTTTAAAGAGAAAGAAGAAAAGCTCTCCAGTTCTTGAGATCCTAAACTATGCCAAGGAGTGCCTTGTCATGAATTTCATAGTTTAGTTGCACTGGGAGGAGCTTGCAAATTTCAAATGCAATGGGATACTTCCCTCAGTAATTCACCTCATTCAGTACAGCAACCAAGGAATAATCAGAAGAATTAGTCTCCATAATAGCTGGTAGAGAAGGATTTAAGTGGTGAAGGATAGGAGTGGTTGTGAAGGCTTTGTTGAGTATCTGAAGCTGACTATGAGCTTCCTCATTGAAGATAAAGGGAGAATCCTTTTTAAGAAGTGAAGTGAGAGCAGTGATTCTCTTGGGACTATGATAGAAATTGGCAAAGCCAAAGAAATATTGAAGGCCCTTGATTGTCTTGGGCTGAGGTCAGCTTAGTATTTTCTGAACCTTTGAAGAAACCATCTTGAGTCCATCACTTGAAAAAACATAGCCCAAGTATTCCAAACTTGTGCAATGGAATACACACTTTGAGGCTTTGAAAAACAGATTATGCTCCCTCTGTCCTTTAAGGACAGAGGCTACATGCTTGACATGTTCTTCCTCAGAACTGGAGAAGACCATAATCTCATCTAAATAACTACAACAAAAATATCCAAGAAATGTTCAAAGGTATAATTCACCAGCTTCTGGAATTAAGAAGGAGACTTGTTAAAGTCAAATTGCATAACCAAATACTCATAGCTACCATATTTTCCTATAAAGGAACCTAAATGCTCATCCCCCTTTTTCATTCTCAGGAGATCATAAGCACCACGTAGATATATATTGGAGAAGATAGTGAAACCATGAGATATGGTAAGAATCTTATTCATAGGAGCAACAGGATACATTTTCTTCCTAGTGACAGCATTGAGTTTCTGGTAGTCAACACACAAACAAAGTCTACCTTTCTTTCAACAAAAATAATAGGTGCTCCTATTGAGGAGGAGCTGGGCCTGAGGACATTTTTCTCTACATTCTATTGAATGTAGGCCCATACGTTTTGGACTCATGATTTTATCAAGAGTATATAACACCAACTGGAGGTAGAAACCCCTCAAGTTTTATATGGTTATCACAAGCACGGTGTTGAGGGAGTTTCTCTTCTTTCACCTTGGAGAATACATCCACATATTGGTGCTAATAATGAGGGACTACCTTCAGTACAGTTTCAATTTCTTTTTTCTCTTACTACTCATCCCACTGTGCTGCCAGGGAGGCATAAAAGGATGAAGGAGGAAGGTTCATATTCCCTTGAATGAGATAAAGTGAAGATATAGCAACATCTTCCCCAACATCTTTTATCTGTTTGAAGACTTCATCTCTTTATTGAAGTAATTACTGGGAGGGGATGATGGGAGGAATATGAACAGAAGAAGGAAGGGAAGGTGTCTTAAGTTCACCAAACAAATAAAAACTGTTTACAGAAGTTGCCAATTTATTACTAGTAGGAGATATAAGACCACTAGAATCCTTATGATTAGAATAATAGGAGATCCATCCATTTTTCTAATCAATAATGGGATTAAATGGTAAAGGAAATAATAGCCCAATATTAGGAATTCTTCCTTGGGAGAAGCTACAATAAGGAAATCCCATACAGAGCTTGGGAAGGAATAAAAGTCAGCAAACCACTTGGTATAATGGGTGGTGAGCAAGGAAGTGGATTAATTGGAATCCAAATTAATACTGGAATCTTTTCAGGGAGCTTGGAAATTGTCAATGAGTACTTGAGAAAAAAACATTTGAAATAAAAGACTTTCTAGCACCATAATCAATGAGAATACTATAAGAAATATGACAAACAGAAGAAAAAATAACAAAATTAAAGATTTCTTGACAGTAGTATTCAGAATGCACAATTGTGCTCTTGAAGGTAATAAGTGAGAACCATAGCACACATCATGATTCCCACTCAGGCTTTTCCCTGCTTACTAAGGAGGCCTCTTGAAGCATTTTTCCATTGGGTTCTTTCCACCACAAAAAGTGCATAAGCCTTCTTTGATCCATCTCTCCTTTCCAGAACCAATTGAGTTATTGTCCTCATTGAAGAGAGAAGCATGAGGCTTATCCTTTGAAACTTCAAAATTCTTCCCCTTCTTACTCTTCTTGTGATTAGGCTTCTTAGAAGATGAATCCTGATGATTCCAAGAGGTATCGGATCTGGTGACTTGAGGCTTCTTCTCTTTGGGGCAACCCTTTTCCTTCTTCCTCTCCTGGTACCTGGTATCTAACTCCAAACTAATATCCATGAGTTATTGAAGGATATCAAAACTGCCAGGGTGAGGGCCAATTGATCCAAGAATGTCGATTTCAAGGCCTTTCTCCCCAATCTCCAATTCTTGACATTAATCTTATGAAATTGGCATTTTACAAAGGTACATGACCACTTTCCTTAATCCTGAGCTTATCCCACACTTTCCAGCTTTCCTTCCTTCATCACGGTCACCAAACAGATTGAATAACTGGGTTTGAAAAAAATTTCTAGCTATTGAGGAGATAGGATGGGTATTCATTGGAGATATTTGAGAGGTATGGTTCAATCCATTTTCCAGGTCTACCAGTCAGAAAGAAAGTTTAGTAAAGAGCCTTCTTCCTGTCAGAGTGTTGGGATGAGTCTCTGATCAAGGTGAATAATTGGCTTTACAAGCTTTAAAGCTGACTGTGTCATTGTCAGCCTGTGACTCAAAACCAGAGCACAAGCATGACAGCCAAAATACCCTAAACCAATGGTATAGCCAAGATACCACCAAAACATGGAGCTGAGACAAACCAGCTCAAAATGTATCATAAGAAAGAGGAAACTCACCTCTTTCTGAAAATATAAGTCCCATCACCATAGGACAAAGAATAACAAAGTTATTCTTGCTCAAAGTTGTTGCTGAGAATAAACCTTAATTTTCACCTCTCATCTAAAATCCAGAGAAAGAGGCTTAACCCCATCAAATGGGTATTCAAAATGAAGCTCTAAACCAGGGCTATCCAATGGTACCAGCCAAACTGAGCTAGCACCAATATTACTGGAGTTATGGTCGATTTCAGGCCAAATAAGGGTGAACAAAACATTCACCTCACATCTAACTTCCACATTTTTAGTGTGAGATACCAAAAGTGGGGGCTTTTTTCAGAGAGCACAATCAGGGCTATCTGGTGGTGCCATCCAGTCCCCCATATCTCAACTATAGCAGAGGTTATGGGGCAAACAAGCTCAATACAGCTTTTTGCCTAAACCCTGCATATGTAAAAAAATCTTGTACATGGCATAGCTTTGCCATATTTCATGATGACCATATCAAAGAAGGTACCATTGTGTAGAACACATACAGTGATACACACTGGTTCATTTTTGTGGTTGATATCTCAAAAACCGACAAAGTTATGGCTGTTTTAAGGTCAAAATCCCACATTCTGACCAATACAGCTTTACCATGGGATAATATCCCATAACCATGAATATGAGGTGTCAAATAGAAAAAGGAGCTTGTTTTTACTTCAATACCTCATATTTCAACCAATACTGGGGTCCCATACCGCTTCTGTACAGCATTCTACGCGTCATACATGTCAGAATTGGGCTATGAGGTCACCAGATGAAAATTTTCACCCTGTATTGGTGAAAACTTCCCAGATGTGGTTTTGAAACCACATCTGAGCCCAATAAAGGTTATACAGGCTGTTTGCAAGCCACAAGGCAGTACTAGAGAGTTTCAAAATATTCACTTCCTCTACGTGAAAAGGTCTAGCACCCTTTCCACCCCATTTCAGGATAAAAAGGAGGCTTTTCACAGCCAGAATTGTTTCCTCACTCTGCTCTTGAATATCCTACGTAGTAAACTGTCAAAAACAGCTCTACTTTTGGCTAATAATCAGGGTATAATTATAATTTTAATTATTGTAGCTCTTATTATAGTAATCTAACTGGTAAGACTGCACCCAGGGTTCTCAATAGCACTCACCACCACTATTCTTCAAGAGTAGAACTCTTTTATTATATTATAAACCATCATATTAAATGAAAAATCTTATTTTAAAATTATTTCCATGTGTCACAGTCATAGTTCTAGTTGTAAATAGCCTAATTACTGCTTCGACATAGACTCCAGCTGACATTTTGGGGGCCTGGCCGTGTTTTTAACCTTTTTTCAACCCTTATAAGTGAGTTTTTTCTCTTATTTCTCACTTTCTGACAATTGTTTTATTCTTTTTAGGTGTAATATTTCTTAAAAATATATATATAATATAAATATTTTTCTTTTTTTGGTATATATACCGCTTTATACTCATATTTTAAGAGTATATGTCACGTGGCTAATAACCACAAGACACTTATTTTTTGCGTGTTTTACATATAAAAACACTTAAGCCATTAATACAGTCTCATTATTTAATTGAAATAAGACACCCCATACTGATAAACCAACAGTTGAGGTGTGGTTGGACATATTGTTAACTCAATTGCCCTGTTATACACCACTTTTTTGACAGTTTATATGTCACAGCCAAGGAGGCAGGGGCATTACCAATCATATTCCACAATCATTACTTCATTGATACCCCTCAAAACCCAATCAGCAAGGGGGTTTCATTCAAGATTATCCAAATACAGTTTTCATACAGGCAAGATCCAAATACAGTTTCAGACCTCAATACAGTTCATACAGGCAAGACCCAAATACAGGATTCACCAAATACAGGCCTGTAATCAATACAGGTGCAAATACCTGTATTGACTGTATAACCTGTATTGGATTCACCAATACAGGATTCAATCCCACATCCAACTTCTTCCAGCATACAGACAAGTATCTCAACACTCAAACTCCAAGGCTGGTATTTCTCACATATACCAGCCCCTCTTCACTCACCTGGGGGTTTTTCCCCCAGTTAATTAAAATAGTTGATTTATTATTTAATATTATTTTATTCTCACTTTTGGAATATTATTTTATTATTTACTAAGTTAGTCTTAGCCTTCCCTCACCTGTTCAGTAGAGTCCTGGTGGCCATATCCTTATTAATTCCTTTTCTCTTTTCTGAACAGGTTGAAACAGTGACTCAGGATTATTTGTGGTTGGCTCTTTATTATTGCTTTTGCTTTGTCTCTCTCTTATCTTTTATACTTATTATTTTATGACTAGGAATTTATCCTCTTACTCCATTACTCTCATCATTTGAGTATTTTCTTTTGAGCCCTCCATAAGTAAGTCTGTTCACTGAGTGCCAGGCCCTCTTCACTTTAGAAGAGCCCCTGTGACATTATTTTAATTAACTCATAATTGCTTCTTTCTTTTCATTCATTTTATTCATTTCTCTCATTCTTCTATTATGATCTTTTAATGATTATGAACTTTAATGATTTTATGATTTTCATCAATTTTCATCTCTCTCATTTCATCCTCATGAAAATTTATTCTTTCTAATTTCTCTATTCTGCTGACCAATTCACTTTATTCTCTATCATCTTAATTTCTCTTTTGTCTGAATTCAGGTTTTTATCAGGTTATTTGAGTGGAATTATTTGGGTTAATTGATTCATTATTCAGGGATTTATTGATTTGGGGTATTCAGTGGTTTGATTGAAATTTCTCAAGATTATTGATTGATTGATCGATTGTTCAAGACATTGATTTCACCTCAAGATTTTGAATTGACCTGATTGATTTGATTTGATTGACTTGATTTGATTCTTCAAGATACCTGATTTATCCCCAAGTTTTGATTTGATTTATTGATTTGAATTTGATTCCTCAAGAAAATTGAATTGATTTTTGAAGATATTGATTGAATTCCTCAAGACTTAATTGATTTGATTTTGATTGACTTGATTTGACTTATTGATTGAAATTGATTATTCATAAGAATTTGACTTTGTCATCTTCACTCTTCAAGATTTATTCATATTGATTCACTTCAAGACTGTTTATTGATTCTTCAAGATCATCAAGATTCTCATTTAATTTGATTTGGTCAAGACTTATTTTATTCAAAGTATCATCAAGTTTTTATTCATTCTTCTTTCATAATGCCAGTTCAGCATAGTCCCCCAGCCAAGAATACAAGATCCCAGAGACATCAAGCTGTTCTCACTCCTACACCAAGGGCTCCTCTTGACCGCACACCATCAGTTCATCAACTGAGTGCAAATCTGGACAGAGGACCACCAATGGAAGGAGCAGCACCCTCCAGAAGAGGAGGTGTGAAGTCTAGAAGATCAAGATCATTCTCTGGACTATTGGGTGGTTATCCTGGTGTTTCTCAAGGGCCTAGAAGTAGATTGGGGGAAGCTGAAGATGAGGAGGGGGAGGAGTCTGTGGAAGAGGAAGAATCTGAGGAGACTGAAGTGGCAGCTGCCTTGGCAGGTGCTCCTGAAGCTCCTGAGGCTCCAAATCTAGCCTTTTCTAATCAACCTTCTGTCTCTCAAGCTGAACCAAATTTCCTCAAGATGATGGAGCAAATGACTCAGTTTATGGGTCAACTCACTCAAGCAGTTGCCCCAAGGGACACTTCAAAAGTCCCTGCATTCAAGACTCCATCAATGAAGGCACCTGATTCTTTTGATGGTACCAAAGCTCATAAATTGAGAGGATTCATTCAATCCTGTCAATTAATCTTTCATAATGACCCAGCAAACTTCTTCTCTGACAGGAAGAAGGTGCTTTATTCAACTTCTTTTCTTACTGGTAGAGCTGGCAAATGGATTGAACCTTACCTCTCAAATATCTCCAATGAAGACCCTTCTTACCTCCTCAATAACTGGCAGTTGTTTGAAACCCAGTTATTCACTCTGTTTGGTGATCCCAATGAAGTCATAAAAGCTGAACAAGAGTTGGACAATTTGAGGATGAGGGAAAGTGGTCAAGTTTCCTTGTACATAGCTGATTTTAGAAGTTTAATGTCAAGAATTGGAGACTGGGGGGAAAGAGCCTATATTCATGTGTATAGGAGAGGCTTGGCATCAAGGTTGTTGGACCAATTGGCTTCTCACCCTGGAACTTTTGATAGTCTTCAAGAACTCATGGACATCACCTTGGAATTGGATACCAGGTACCATGAGAGGCAGAAGGAAAAGGGTAGCCATCAAGAGAAGAAGCCTCCAATCAGTGGATCCAACTCCTCCAAGCCCCCTCAAAGTTCATCATCAAAGAAGCCTTATCACAAGAAGAATAAGAAGGGGAAGAATTTTCAAGTGTCCAAAGACAAGCCTCATGCTGCTCTCCTCAATAAGGACAATAAATTAATCGGTTCTGAAAAGGAGAGGAGGATTAAAGAAGGCTTGTGCAATTATTGTGGTGGAAAGCACCCATTTGAAAAATGCTTCAAGAGGCCTGAGAATAGGCAAGGGTCATCAAAAGGCCTCCCTAGCAAGCAGGGAAAAGCCTGAGTGGGAATCATGATGTGTTCAATGGTTCTCACTTATTTCCTTCAAGAGCACAATTGTGCACTCTGAATACTAGTGTCAAGAAATCTTTAAAGTTTCTTATTTTTTCTTCAATCTCTGATATTTTTTATAGTATTCTCATTGATTCTGGTGCTACAAACTCCTTTATTGCAAAGAATTTTGTTCTCAAGTACTCATTGACCATGTCAGAGCTCCCTGAAAAGATTCCTCTTTTCATTCTGGATTCCAGTGAATCCACTTCCTTGTTCATCACCCATTATACCAAGTGGGTTGTTGATTTACCTTCCTTCCCAAGCTTTGAATGGGATTTCTTTATCATAGATTCACCCAAGGGAGAAGACCTAATATTGGGCTATGATTTTCTTTACCATTTCAATCCCATTATTGATTGGAAAAATGGATTGATCACCTATGATTCTAATCATAAGGATTCTAGTGGTATTATTTCTTCTACCAGTAATGACTTTTCCACTGCTGTCAACAGTGTTGCTCTGGTTGGTGAACTTAAGACACCTTCCTTTCCTCCTTCTGTCCATAACCCCTCCATTTTTCCCTCTCAGTCATTACTTCCATTAAGAGATGAAGTCTTCAAAGAGATAAAAGATGTTGGAGGAGATGTTGCTATATCTTCACTTCATCTCTTTCAAGGGGATATGGACCTTCCTCCCTTATCTTTTCATGCCTCCCTGGAGGAGCAGTGGGATGAGGAGGAAGAGCCAGAAGAGATTGAAACTGTGCTGAAGGTAGTCCCTCCTGTGTATCACAAATATTTGGATGTATTCTCCAAAGTGAAAGCAGAGAAACTTCCTCCACACCGTGCCTGTGATCATCATATCGAACTGGAGGGTCTTCTACCTCCAGTTGGTGTTATCTACTCTTTATCAAAAAGTGAGTCAGAAACACTACGGGCCTACATTTCAGAGAATGTAGAGAAAGGTTTCATTAGACCAAGCTCCTCCTCAACAGGAGCGCCTGTCCTTTTTGTTAAGAAAAAGGATGGTGGTCTTCGTTTGTGTGTTGACTACCGCAAACTTAATGCTGTGACTAGGAAGAACAGGTACCCTGTCCCTCCAATGAATCAGCTTCTTACCGTATTCAACGGTGCTACTATCTTCTCCAAGATAGATCTGCGTGGTGCTTATAACCTCTTGAGAATCAAAGAGGGGGATGAGCACTTAACTGCCTTTAGAACCAAATATGGCAGCTATGAATATTTGGTTATGCCATTTGGCTTAACCAATGCTCCAGCTTCATTCCAAAATCTTGTGAATGATATCTTTGCAGATTATTTGGATATTTTTGTTGTAGTGTACTTAGATGATATTATGGTCTTCTCTAGCTCTTTGGATGAACATGTTAAACATGTGGCCTCTGTTCTCCAAAGACTGAGAGACAATAATTTGTTTGCTAAAGCCTCAAAGTGTGTATTCCATGCCTCAAGTGTGGAATACTTGGGCTAT
The DNA here is from genome assembly GCA_023105745.1 of Austropuccinia psidii. Lineage (NCBI taxonomy): Eukaryota > Fungi > Basidiomycota > Pucciniomycetes > Pucciniales > Sphaerophragmiaceae > Austropuccinia > Austropuccinia psidii. The sequence goes on from JALGQZ010000001.1 coordinate 6,843,447, forward strand.
GTTGTTTCAAGTGATGGCCTCAAGATGGACTCTTCCAAGGTTCAACAAATTCTCAATTGGCCTCAGCCCAAGAACATCAAGGCCCTTCAATCCTTTCTTGGCTTTGCCAACTTTTATCGTCGTTTCATTAAAAATTATTCCAAAAAAATCTCTGCTCTCACTTCCCTCCTTAAAAAAGATTCTCCCTTCATCTTCAATGAGGAAGCTCTTAGTCAGTTTCAAATACTCAAAGAAGCTTTCACCACTGCTCCTATCCTCTCTCATTTTAATCCTTCTCTACCAACTATTGTAGAGACTGATGCTTCTGATTATGCCTTGGGTGCTGTACTGAGTCAGGTGAATGACTCAGGAAAGCATCCCATTGCATTTGATAGTCGCAAGCTCTTACCAGCTGAACTCAACTATGAGATTCATGACAAGGAACTCCTTGGCATAGTTTGGGCCCTCAAGCGCTGGAGAGCCTTTCTCCTTTCTCTTTCTGATTCTTTTGAGGTCTTGACAGACCATTGTTCTCTCCAATATTTTATGTCCTCTAAAGTCCTTACTCGTCGTCAAGCCCGTTGGGCTGAATTTTTGTCTGAATTTCACTTTGTTATCACTTACCGCCCAGGCAGGCTGGCCACTTTACCAGATGCCTTGTCACGTCGGGACGACGTGTACCCAGAGAGGGGGGTGGATTTCATCAGCAAGAATCCTCAAAATTTTCATCAAGTTCTCAAGCAAAATGAAATTCAAGAGTCAAGATTCTTTGCAATCAAAGTTGATATTTTTTCAGATGTAGTTGATCAAATTCAAAGACAAGTATGGCAAGACAAAGATTATAAGGAAATCCTCAAGAAATTAGCAAGAGGAGAATCAGTCCCAGACTATTCTCTTGAACCTCAATCAAAATTATTATTGTTCAAAGATAGAGTAGTCATTCCAGGCAATCATGAAATTCAATTGGATATTCTTCAAAAGCGTCATGATTCACCGTTGGCTGGCCATCCTGGCCAGGAGAAGACCCTCAAGCTCATCAAGAGGGATTTTTATTGGGCTGGCATGAATCAAATCATCAAGGACTATGTGTCCTCATGTCAGCAATGTTCAAGAAACAAGAACATCCACCATAAGAAGTTTGGATTACTCAAACCTCTTCAAATTCCATCTGGTCCTTGGAATTCCTTATCAATGGACTTTATCACCCAATTGCCCTTGTCAAGCAACTTTGATTCAATTTTAGTAGTTGTAGACAGATTTTCAAAAATGGCAATATTTATTCCAACTTATTCAACAATCACTGCTTTGGATTTAGCTCAAATATTCATTAATCATGTCTTTTCCAAACATGGTCTTCCAATCAGTATTGTTAGTGATAGAGGTTCCTTATTTGTTTCATCATTTTGGACTCAATTGTGCCAGCAGCTCAAGATATCAAGAGATCTTTCAACTGCCTTTCACCCTGAAACAGATGGACAGACAGAGAGGGTAAATCAGATTCTAGAACAGTATCTTCGGATGTATGTCAGTTACCATCAAGATGACTGGCACACCTGGCTCCCTCTGGCTGAATTTGCCTATAATAATGCAGAACATTCATCAACAAAACAGTCTCCATTTTTCACTATTTATGGAAGAAATCCCAGCTTTGATTCAATTCACATTTCTCAAGATACACCTGCTGGAAAGTTATCATCAAAACTCCAATCAGTACAGCAAGTTGTCAAAGAAGAATTAGAGTCAGCAATAAAGCGTTTTAAGAAGTATGCAGATAAAAATAGAGCAATTCCACCTGATTTCCAACCTGGGGACAAAGTATGGCTAGCTTCCAAGAACATCAAGACAACAAGACCCACCAAGAAACTTTCAGAAAGATGGTTGGGACCCTTTGAAGTTCTCAAGAAGATTGGCAGCCATGCATATCACCTCAAGTTGCCTCAACAATGGAAGTCAGTTCACCCTGTCTTCCATGTGTCCTTGTTAGAACCAGTGAAGCAATCAACTATCCCAAATCGACACCAATTGCCACCACCTCCAGTAATAGTGGAAGAGCAAGAAGAATGGGAAGTGGCTCAGGTTCTGGACTCAAAACTCAAGAGAGGTTCATTATGGTATTTAGTGGAGTGGAAAGGATTCAATGAAGACCCAGAAAGAACAACTTGGGAACCAGCTTCCAACCTTACCAACTCCCCAGACCTTGTCAAGGATTTTCACACTTTGTATCCAGACAAGCCTGGCCCAAATGCCTCAAGAGTTTGATTTATGGTGCTTGGTGGGGATTGGAGTTTATGAAAGTAAGTTCCTCTCCTGGCATGCACCTTTAAGGGGGTATTCTACCAAATTTGTTGTAAGCATCACCTTGGCCACTCTGTGAGCACTTGTCAATTCTTTGGACAGGTTCAGAAGACCTTACAACATAATACCCTCAAGATTTGGACTTTTCATCAAGATTTGGCCCAATCTTTTCTTTCATTTTCTCTTCTTTCTTTAATCATGCCATAAATCATCTTTCAAGACATTCATTATCAAATTCATCTTATGGCATATTTAAATTTTCATTTATGGTGCTTGGTGGGGAGTGGAAGTTATGAAAGTAAGTTCCATCTCCTGGTATGCATCCCTGAGGGGTCTACTTCTTGTAAAACATTACCTTGGCCACGCTGTGAGCATCAAATGCTTGGTTTTATTTTTCAGAACATTTTGGCCAAAATCAAGCAACTCACCACAAGAAGGACAACCCTCAGGCATTTCTTATTTCTTTCTTTACTCTCTTTTTTCTCTCATTTCTTTCTTTTTCATTTCTTTTATTTTCTTTTACTTGTATGATTTATTTTTCAATTCTTGTTTCAAAAGCAGTAATCATAACTCCCATATCTTGTTTGGGGAGTGAATTTATTTAGTAATCAAGAGCAAACACTAGTAATGGTAAAGACCAGCTACAGATAATCCTCATCAAAATTTCTTCAAGGCTTCTCTAAACTTAACAACCATGGCATCTTCATAAGCAACTGCCTCCCTGGCCAAAGCAGCAGTGGGCTCCCCTGGAATAGCACTCTTCATGGCCTTATCAACAAACACCTCAGTTAAAGCATCAACTTCAGCAAATAGAGAGGTGACCACCTTCTTGTTCACCCTTTTTTGATCAGTGAAGTTTCCAGTAATATTCCAGCGGCGACGGGTTTCAAAGATTGATTCAGGTTCTGGAGACATTGGGTCTCTAGAAGTGCTGGCCACTGGTGGTTGGATATTGGTAGAGGTGGAGGCAAGTGTGGAGGGCCTGGTTGGGGATCTAACTGGAAGTTGAGGTGGTTGGGGGGACCTGATCACTTCATTATTGGTGGTACTGGCTTGGACTGGGGATTGTGAGGTGGATTGGATTCTTCTTTTCTGGATTGGGGTAGTCATTTCAAGCTCTTCTCCATCAATCTCATCACTTCCTTCAGCATCAGTATCAATTTCATCTTGAACCACCAAATTTCTCTTCAATTTTCCAAGTCTTCCATCCTTTCTGGTGACCAAAATGGGAACCTCTGGGGCCACTCCAATGGGATTTCCTTGGGGGTGAATTGGTCCTCCAATGGCTGCCCAGGAACCACTGGTATTATTCCATTGTTGGACACCCCTCATTCTAGATCCAGTTACTGAAGAAGAAGAAAAGAAAACACAGAAGTCAGCAACCCATCAATTCTATGGCCAATCAACTCACAATTGGAGTGACCAGAGGTGGCATCAGAGGTGGGAGGTTCATCAACAGGAGCTTCCAATCCAAATCTTCCACCCTTCTTGATGCTGCTCCATAATCTTCTGGCATCTTCAGGAAAGCTATAGTGGGCTTGGGAACAATTTCTTTTTCCAAGATTGCAAAACTGACACCTGGTGGACCTAGCAGTAGCAGATTCCACACAAGGAATCCCTTTCCTCTTACAATTGGTGCAGGGTGGTTCAATAACTCTGACAGATTTGAACCCATTATAGGTTTTATTGATGTCCCAAATCTCTGTAGGGGCCATACTCTCTTCAGAAAGCTCCCTCAAGTTATCAAAAACACCAGGACCATAAAGTACAGAGGGTGGGGAATCAGAGTGATTGGAATCACAGAGGGAAGTCAGCCTTGAACTCATCTTCAAGTCAAAATTTCAATTCAAGACCAAGAGATTTATGGACAATTGCAAGTCAGCAAAGCATTTATGGCAATTGACCAGTCAAGAAGGTTATAAGAAGAAAGAAATTCAGGAAGAAATCAAGATCAAGAAGAAGAAAACTGCTTCAAATGGCCCAATTGGCCAAATTCATGATTTTATGCACTTTGGCACAAATGGCCATATCAGACCTCAAAACTTCAAAATTGCTCTATTTTATCACTTTTCATCAAAATATACTTAATTATGCATATTGGCAAATTTGCGCATTTTGCGCAATTTTGCGCATTTTGCGCATTTTTGCGCATTTGCGCACTTTTGCGCACTTTTGCGCATTTTTGCGCAAAAAACCCATTTTTCTTGTCAAAAGGCTTCAAAAGGCCTTTTTGGCCAAATTCATCATAATTGCGCATTTGCGCACTTTGCGCAAATTTTGCGCATTTGCGCACTTTTGCGCAAATTTTGCACATTTGCGCATTTTGCGCAAAAATGCGCAAAATGGCCAAAACAAGTTATAAGGCCATTTTTTCAGCAAAATCAAAAAATTTCAGTTTTTCACCCATATATGCGCATTTGCGCATTTGCGCACTTTGCGCATTTTTGCGCATTTTGCGCAAAAATGCGCAAAATGGCCAAAACACTTCAGAAGGCCATTTTTGCAGCAATAATCAGGATTTTTTGGTTTTTCACCAATATATGCCATTATGGCATATATGCGCATTTGCGCACTTTGCGCAAATTTTGCGCACTTTGCGCATTTTTGCGCATTTTGCGCATTTTTGCGCATTTTGCGCATTTTTGCGCATTTTGCGCATTTTTGCGCAAATTAGCCAAAATCCCCTTTAATCACAAAATCAGGGATTTTGGCCAGGACTTCTGAAAAGGTCCAAAACCTCAAGTGTTGGCCACTTTATGCCAACACCCTCAAGATGAAAATTATGATGAATTCAGGTGTTCTTGGGACATAAACCCAGGTCACCCACTTTTCAAAAGCCATGAGGACTCAAGAAAAGTTTTGGTGAAGACACTCAAGACAAGATGAAAAAATTTCCAGAAGAGTGAAAGCATTTTGAAGTGAAAGGGGGAATTCAGAATCAAGATCAAGGAGAAAATACCTACAGGTGATGAAATGAGGATTTTTTGTTGAGTATTGGTTGAAGAAGGAATTTGAATGAATAAATTTAAGGAATTGGGGGAAAGAACTGTATGGATTATTTGCAAGCTCATCAAGACTCACTGTACTTATGGTGCTCAGAGCTCACCACTTTCAAGAGGGGGATAATGTCACAGCCAAGGAGGCAGGGGCATTACCAATCATATTCCACAATCATTACTTCATTGATACCCCTCAAAACCCAATCAGCAAGGGGGTTTCATTCAAGATTATCCAAATACAGTTTTCATACAGGCAAGATCCAAATACAGTTTCAGACCTCAATACAGTTCATACAGGCAAGACCCAAATACAGGATTCACCAAATACAGGCCTGTAATCAATACAGGTGCAAATACCTGTATTGACTGTATAACCTGTATTGGATTCACCAATACAGGATTCAATCCCACATCCAACTTCTTCCAGCATACAGACAAGTATCTCAACACTCAAACTCCAAGGCTGGTATTTCTCACATATACCAGCCCCTCTTCACTCACCTGGGGGTTTTTCCCCCAGTTAATTAAAATAGTTGATTTATTATTTAATATTATTTTATTCTCACTTTTGGAATATTATTTTATTACTTATTAAGTTAGTCTTAGCCTTCCCTCACCTGTTCAGTAGAGTCCTGGTGGCCATATCCTTATTAATCCCTTTTCTCTTTTCTGAACAGGTTGAAACAGTGACTCAGGATTATTTGTGGTTGGCTCTTTATTATTGCTTTTGTTTGTCTCTCTTATCTTTTATACTTATTATTTTATGACTAGGAATCTATCCTCTTACTCCATTACTCTTATCATTTGAGTATTTCCTTTTGAGCCCTCCATAAGTAAGTCTGTTCACTGAGTGCCAGGCCCTCTTCACTTTAGAAGAGCCCCTGTGACATTATACTTGCTAATTACAAGTCATTCTGTGAGATATTGGTATAAAAACAGTACACCAAATATCAGTAAGCTGTATTTCTGACATGGAATTGTTAATTCAATATCACTGTCATTGTACAAGGGAATATTGTAGTAATATACAAGCCCAGAGGCCATTCTTAGACGTGCAAAACCAGAATTTTTTGAGAAGTCTTAACTGACATAAGCCCTCTTATTCCTGTTTTTGATTCAGTGGAAGATAACTTCCTACCACTTGAAAGCCAGTCACAGGCCAATACACCAGTGACACCCTCAGAGCCAGAGTGCAGCAAGGGACAAGGAAAGAGGCACAGTGAAGGACTGATTACAGCAAGGAAGTGGACATTCATTTCCATGCAGAGAAATAGGAAACCACAAAAATCGGCTTCAATATAAGGTAAACCAACCTTAACCACTTTTACAGAGGAAAATTACCATAATTAATCCAGTTGTAACCTCTAGAGGTAAATTGCCAAAATCAGAAGGCAACAAATCTGTACAAGGAACAGTCAAAGGTAAATACCCTAAGAACATAAAGTTTTTGACTGCTTCCAAACACTAACATGTCACCTGTACACCTCAGAGATCTTGGCTTTCAAAGGAACCAACGAGGGGACAGAGAAGGTTTGTCCAGAACACAAAGACCTGAAAGAGGACACCTTGGACACAGTAGTGGATGGCAAAACAATGAGGGGGATAATATCAACCCTGCCATTCACACTCCCATTCCATGGAGACCTCAAACCAGACGACTGGAAAGACATGGATCAAGTTCTTCAGCTCCACCAACTCCTCAAGGACTTATTCCAATGGAGCATGGACAACAAGAGGTTCAACCTGGCATCTCACTGGGCAGAACTTGGAGCAAGTTGTCAGAATATCTGTCTCAAAGAGATAGACTTCAAAGACCTAATGGTAATCACAAAAGGTTGGGATCCTACCAGGCAGTTCAGACTCCTGGGGGCAAGGGCACAGAGGATAAGGGAGAATCAAGCCACTATCCAAGCTATAGAAGAACAGTTAACCCAGACAGGGCCTACTCAGATTCCTTCAGGCTCACAAGGAGCATGCCAAATCAGCTCTCCAGTGGCTTCACACCAGTCAGAAACCAGCAGATCAGTGGCCAAGAGTCACCATTCTTCACAATCCCAGGAAGTTTCCAGGAGAAGACAAGGAAACAAGGGCAAGAACAAAACCGCCTTCAACCAGAGGAGGAAAGAGTCAGACCCTATGATTCAGAAGCTGTTGGATTTGGTAAAAGAAGTGCACAAGAACCAGAAGTAGTTGTAAACCACTCTAGAATCAGTAGTCCTAGTAATAGAAACATTACCCCCACTCAGACTGAACATAACATTGTCACATCTGAGAGTAACATCAACAGTGATACACTGTGGGTACAAATGTCCCAATATGCTGAGCAATCTGCAAAGCAGTTTGCAAAACTTGAAGCCAGCCCTGAGAGGATGAAAAAATTACAAGACTCCATGGAAAAAGTAGTTAAAAATCTTCAAGAAGGTCATGCTCAATTGAGCAAAGCCTCTGAAGAAACTAACAAAAGACTGAATCTATCCTTTGAAGAACAACATCACAGCAGAGGGGACAGGGATTGTCTGGACAAAGACATAAACAAATTTTTTAATGTCTACCATAACTTGAAGCCCCAACCACAACTCCAAGTTATGGAGAATCCATATCAACAAGATGACAGCAAACCAGATGCCATGTTGATGAATAAGGCAAGATCTCCATCACAATACCAGGATGGAGAGGGCATGTCAAATTCAGAGAAGGAAGCCTTAAACCAGCTTCCTGAGGCCTCAAGCTGGCCCAAATTCTCTGTATCAGGAGAATATGATCATATGGAACCCATAGATTATATTGATGGACTCTTCATTGATGTACCAAGCATACCAGCCTACTGGATTACTGCTAGATTTAATAATGAATTTAAAGTTCATGCTAGTATATGATACACAGAAATGAAAGGAATCCATGGCAGAAGAAACTGGCCATGGTGGAAGAGTCAGATCATCCAAAAGTACAGTAATGGAACTTGGATATGGCAAAAGGTCATGTCATTTGAAAATGACAAATACTCAGTGTTCAAAGATCCAAATTAGTGGTGTCTTAGACAGTCTAAAAGACTTAAAGCCATTGATCCTCAGATGAACACCCAAAGGAGGAATCACAAGCTTCTGACACAACTGCCCAGAGAGCTAGAGCATGCAGTAAAATGCAGATGCAACCAAAATTGCACTCTAGATGACATTGCCAACACTTTACAAGACATAAGGAAAAGGACTAATATAGGGAAATTCACCCCATATAAGGGCAGTGGTTTCAAAGAGAAACAACCTTTCAGGGTAGATTTTAAAGGCAAACCCAAAGAAAGGGTGGCAGAAGTGACAAAGAAGAAGAATTCTTGTCACAATTATGGTTCAACAGACCACTATGCCAACAACTCTCCAAAAGCAAAGAAAAAAGCCTATCCATTGAGAAAGTCCCAGAAGAGGAATTTCCAACAGAGGATTCTGAATCAGACTCTATGGGTGATGCCATCAGAAAACCAGCTGTTGATGACCAAGACCCAAGAGAAGAATTTCTAGTGGAATACCAAGAGGAAACCCCACTAGAAATTCAGGACCTACAGTTGGAAGCAGGCATGCCACAAGACACTGCCAACAAAACTTGTGCAAACATACACAAGATGCACAAACATTCCTGGTTACATCAACCAAAGGAATGGCATATATACCTGGAACCGCCACAAAGATGACTGTATGTATTGACAATGCTCAGCACCCACTGATCATTGATAGTGGAGGACACTGCTCCATAGTGGCCAGAAATTATCTGGATAGCCACTTCCCAAACTGGGAAAAACAGCTCTTGCCCACTCAGGCAAAGAACTTTAAGAGTGCATCAGGAAAGATGACTTCCATTGGGACAAGTGTCAAAGAGGTAATTATACCCCACAGGAAGGGTAATATCAGACTCAACCCAGAGTCTGTAATGCTTGATGATGATGCCCACATCCAAGGGTTTTTACTGGGAACAGATTACCAGACGATGTATGTCATAGATATTTACAACAGTAAAAATAGACACATTACCATTGGTACCAACAAGGAAAAGAAATTTTCACTTGATATATATCATATATCTTCTCAAGATCCACTAGGACAACTTCTGAATGAATTCAGAGAGGGGCAGTTTAGCACTATGCTCACCAGTCAAAAAAAACTCAGTTTACTGAAGATGCTGAGAAAGAACAGACCAGAATTTGCCATTGGTGAAGAACCATTGGGCAAGATCAAAGGCCATGATATAGAACTATATCTGGATGTGGAAAGACCTTATCCGCCCATGGTTAGGAGACCTCCTTATCCAGCAATCCTGGAAACCAGGAGAGAAATTTAGAAGCACATCAATGAACCCTTGGACATGGATGTCATCAGGATGATTGGACATAATGGAGGAGTGCAAATCACCACTCCAGTCCTAATCACCTGGAATGATGTCAAGTCTAGACTGTGTGGAGGCTTCAGAGCTCTGAATAACTACACAAAAGCAGACAGGTACCTCATACCCAGGTGACCTCCTGCCTTGGATAAACTGGAAAAAGCCAAATACATTACCAAAATTGATTGTATGAAAGGCTTCCACCAAAATGGAGCTAAACCAAACTCCATTAAATTACTCATAATAATATGCCATATGGGTATATATGAGTATACCAGGATGCCATTTGGCATCTAAAATGCACCAGCCCACTTCCAAAGGATGATGGACACAAAATTTCAAGAAGAATTATTGGAAGGCTGGATGGTGGTATATATTGATGATATAATTATATACTCAGAGACATGGGAACATCATGTAAAATACATAGACAGAGTGCTAAGTAAATGTACACCCATCAACCTGAAAATTTCACTCAAAAAGTGTAATTTTGGCCAACAACAGCTACTGGCTCTGTGAACCTTTGAGATATGACCACATACCCATAAAAGGACACAATAAATATTTAATATAATTATACATTAAAATTAATTACCTTAAAACTAAAAAAATACCATAAATTGGCATAAAACTTGGTTCAACACAACAGCCAATGTACAAACATGTGAAATAAATTATACCATTGGATTCCCCAAGGTAAAATACTCATATACCATTTTTATGGCATATCTGTAAAGTCAATATTTAATAAGTTATAAGTAATAATACCTGAAACAACTTGTAAAATAAATGTCTGAGGGGAAAACAGAGTAAAAAGAGCTCTATCTATAGTAAATACCTCCCTCCTAGAGTCCAACAGGCTTCTAGTAGACGTTTACTGATCATATAAACTGGAATTGATCAATAATTTAAGGTTTGGTGATCATTACATCATGATCAAACCATATTACATCATTATTACACAATTAGTTAGAGTTCTCACTATAACTCTACGTTTAATGACATCAAAGAGTTGGCAGAACCCCAAAATTCGTGGATTTTATTAGTTTTAATAATAAATTAATAGTAATCACCAACTGTATCATTCATATAACTGTTAAACTTAATTTAAGGCTACAGTGAGTGATCCTAAACGATCAAATTAAGCTCAAAGTTTGATCCTTAATAACTTTTAAGATTTACACGCTACAGCGATTCAAAGAGTGAATTCCAATAGCTTTGCATAACCGTATTAGGCTGCCAAGAGCATTTCATTACATCATCAAAACTCTATTTGTGATGATTTTTCTTGTAACTCATCTTTTCTGTTGAAATTTAATATTTTAAACTTCATACTATGATTTCAAGGGGTTATACCTTGAATATTATAATAGAAAATACATCATTATTCACGAATGAACTATTAGAATCCAACTGTCTACTTTTTTTAAGTTTGAACCAATTTCACAACAAAGTGGTCAGCAGCTCTGTTGATTTTAATCAATAATTCCTTACAGGTTTTAACCTTGTTTATAACTTGTGAAATAAACTTCATTTCTGTATTCCTACAGTAATTAGGTGATGTCTTTATTTTTGGTTCATCACTCTATCATGCATAATTCAAGAGATATTAGCTAAACTCCTTGAATATATGCATTGACCAAAAAAGTGCATATATTCAGGTTAATTCCTTAAGTATTTATTTTGAAGCTTAGCTTCTCAATTGTTTTATTTGTGTATTTTTGTGGAGAGCCCACTGGTACAATTTATTTCAAATGTTGTTTCATTGGCGTCTGAAATAAATAAGGATTTGTGTATTTTGTAAGGTATTATTACTTATAACTTATTAAATATTGACTTTACAAATATTCCATAAACATGGTATATGTGTATTTTACCATGGGGAATCCAATGGTATAATTTATTTCACATGTTTGTTCATTGGTTTTTAAGTTAAACCAAGTTTTATGCCAATTTATGGTATTTTTGTATTTTTAAAGTACTTATTTTTAATGTATAATTCTATTAACTATTTCTTGTGACCTTTTTTGGGTATCTGGTCATATCTCAAAGATTCAAAGTCTGGGTCAGCTTTTCTTCTATAGCTTGTAAAGTGGCTTGATTCTCCCTTATCTTGTTTGCCCTCACCTCCAGGAGTCTGAACTGCCTTGTGGGATTCCAACCTTTGGTGATTACCATAAGGTCTCTGAGTTCTATCTCTTTGAGACAAATCTTCTGGGAACTTGCTCCAAGTTCCGCCCAGTGGGATGCCAGGTTAAACCTCTTGTTGTCCATGCTCTATTGAAAGAAATTTTTGAGGAGTTGGTGGAGCTGAAGAACTTGATCCATGTCTTTCCAGTCCCCTTGTTTGAGGTTCCTGTTGAATTTGAAAGTGAATGACAGGGTGGGTATGATTTCCCTCAGTGTATTTCCTTCCACCACTGTGTTCAACGTGTCCCCTTCCAGTTTTTCTGGTTCTGGACAAGCCTTCTCTATCCACTGGCAGGTTCCTTTGGAAGCCAAGGTCTCTGAGGTATTCAGGTGACATATCAGTGTTTGCGAGAAGTCAAATACTTTATGTTCTTAGGGTATTTACCTTTGACTGTTCCTTGTACAGATTTGTTGCCTTCTGATTTTGGCAATTTACCTCTAGAGGTTACAACTGGATTAATTGTGGTAATTTTCCTCTGTAAAAGTGGTTAAGGTTGGTTTACCTTATATTGAAGCCGATTTTTGTGGTTTCCTATTTCTCTGCATGGAAATGGGTGTCCACTTCCTTGCTGTAATCAGTCCTTCACTGTGCCTCTTTCCTTGTCCCTTGCTGCACTCTGGTTCTGAGGGTGTCACTGGTGTGTTGGCCTGTGACTGGGTCTCAAGTGGTATGTAGTTTTCTTCCACTGAATCAAACAGGAAAAGAGGGCTTAATGTTAGTTAATACTTCTCAAAATGCTGTTTGCACGTCTAAGAATGGCCTATGGGCTTGTATTTTACTACAAAATGCCCTTGTATAATGACAGTGTAATTCAATTAACACTTTCACATCAGAAATACAGCTCACAGATATCTGGTACACTGTTTGCATGCCAGTATCTCACAGAATAACTTGTAATTAGCAAGTATCATCTGATAAAAGTGGTATGTAAGAGTGTAATTGAATCAACAATACACTCAACAATGCCCCAACTGTTGGTTTTACAGTAAGCGGTGTCCTTATGTCAGCCTGTGACTCAAAACCAGAGCACAAGCATGACAGCCAAAATACCATAAACCAATGGTATAGCCAAAATACCACCAAAACATGGAACCAAGCCAAATTAGCTCAAAATGTATCAAAGGAAAGAGGAAACTCACCTCTTTCTGAAAATATAAGTCCCATCACCATAGGACAAGAAATAACAAAGTTATTCCTGCTCAAAGTTATTGCTGAGCATAAACCTTAATTTTCACCTCTCGTCAAAAATCTAGAAGGAGAGGCTTAACCCCATCAAATGGGTATTCAAAATGAAGCTCTAAGCCAGGGCTATCCAATGGTGCTAGCCAAACTGAGCTAGCACCAGTATTACTTGAGTTATGGTCAACTTCAGACCAAATAAGGGTGAACAAAACATTCACCTCTCATCTAACTTTTACAGTTTTAGTGTGAGATACTGAAAGTGGGGTCTTTTTGGAAAGAGCACAATAAGGGCTATCTGATGGTGCTATTCATTTCCTCATAGCTCAACTACAACAGAAGTTATTGGCCAAACAAGCTTAATACAGCTTTTGCCCAAACCACGCCAATGTACAAAAATACTTGTACATGGGATAACTTTGTCATATTTAATGATAACCATGTCAAGTTGGGTACCATTGTGTAGAGCGCATACAGAGCTATTCAATGAACCAATTTTGAGCATGATATCTCAAAAACTGACAGAGTTATGACCATTTTAAGGTCAAAATCCCACCAGCTGTCATATACAGCCTTACCATGGGATAATATCCCATAACCATGAATATGAGGTGTCAAATAGACAAAGAAGCATTTTTTTACTTCAATACCTCATATGTCAGTCAATACTGGGGTCCCATACAGTTTCTGTACAGCATTCTACGCGTCATACATGTCAGAATCAGGCTGTGAGGTCCCCAGATGAAAATTTTCACCCTGTATTGGTGAAAACCGCCTAGATGTGGTTTCAAAACCACATCTGAGCCCAATACAGAGTATACAGGCTGTTTGCAAACCACAAGCCTGTCATAGAGAGTGAAAAATCTTCACTTCCTCTATGTGGAAAGGTCTAGCAGCCTTTCCACCTCAATTTTAGGATAAAAGGAGGGCTTTTCACAGCCAAAAGCTTTTCCTCATCCTGCTCTTGACTAACCTACGTAGTAAACAGTCAAAAACAGTTTTACTCTTGGTTAATAATCAGGTATAATTATAAATTTTAATTATTGTAGTCTTTTATTATTGTAACCCAACAGATAAAGCTGCACCCAGGGCTTTCAACAGCGCTCACCACCACTATAACCCCTATAGTAAATCCCTTTAAATTCATTCTTAATCATCTCAAAACCTTCTTAAAGCATTTTCACCGTGTCAAAAACATAGTCTGAGTTGTCAATAGCCTACATTACCACTCTTTCATAGTTTCATCCTGACACCTTACATTAATTAAAAAAAGGACTTTATTAATGGCTTAAAGTGTCTTTATATGCAAAGAACGCCAAAAATAAGGGCTTTTGTAGTGATTAAATTATACGCAACCATGCCATAATTTGATTCAAAGAAGCTAAATAATAGTGGTATATGACATATATCACAATATAGTTATATCTAAGATATGTATTATATATATTTTTATTAAGAAATTACACCTAACAAGAAGGTAAAATAATTTTTCAGAATAGAGAAAATAAGAGGAAAAACTTACTTATAAGGTCCAAAAAGTTAAAAAAAACATGGCCAGGCCCCCAAAATGTCAGGCTTAGTCTATGATAAAGGTGTATAATTTTATTTAAAGGCTTTAACTATGGCTGTGAAATGGTGAAAATGGTAAATAAAAAGTTTATTGCGGATAATAAGGGCTTTACTATAATAATATAGTGGTGGTGAGCGCTGTTGAAAGCCCTGGGTGCATTCTTACCAGTTGGATTACTATAATAAGAGCTACAATACTTAAATTTAAAGTATAACCTGATTATTTCCAAGAGTATAACTATTGTTGACAGATGTAAAACGTAGAAACCAAGAGCAGGATGGGGATTCCTTTTCTGGCAGTCAAAAGGCCTCCTTTTATCGTGGAGTGGGGTGACAAGGCTGCTAGACCTTTTCACGTAGAGGAAGTGAACATTTTTCACTCTCTAGGACAGGCTTGTGGTTTGAAAAAGGCCTGTATATCCTGTATTGGGCTCATATGGGGTTTTGAAACCAAATCTGCGCAGTTTTCACCAATACGGGGTGAAAATGTTAACCTGGGGACCACATAGCCTGATTCTGACGTGTATGACATGTAGAATGCTGTACAGAACCTGTATATCACCCCAGTATTGAATGGACAATGAGTTATTGAAGTAAAAACGAGATCCTTTGTCTGTTTAACACCTCATAAGCATAGCTATGGCCTATTATCCCATGGTAAGGCTGTATTGGCCAAACTGTGGGATTTTGACCTTAAAACAGCCATACCTTTGTCAGTTTTTGAGATATAAACCTCAAAATTGGCTCGGTGTGTAGCGCTGTATGTGTTCTAAACAATCGTACCTCATTTTATATGGTTATCATTAAATATGGCAAAGTTCTGCCATGTACAAGATTTTTGTAGATATACGTGTTTTAGGCAAAAAGCTGTATTGGGCTTGGATGCCTTATAGCTTTTGTTTCAGATGAGATAAATGGCACCATTAGATAGCCCTGATTGTGCTATTTCCAAAGAGACCCCACTTTAGGTATCTCACACTAAAACTGTAGAAGTTAGATGAGAGGTGATCATTTTATGCACCCTTATTTGGCCTGAATTTCCCCATAAATTCTGGAATACTGGTGCTAGCTCAGTTTGGCTGGTACCATTGAATAGCCATGACTTAGAGCGTCATTTGGAATACCGATTAGATGGGCTTAATCTTCTTACTCTGTATTTCAGATGAGAGGTGAAAATTAATGTTTATGCTCAGCAACAACGTTGAGCAGGAATAACTTTGTTATTCTTTGTCCTATGACGATGTCACAGGGGCTCTTCGAAGTGAAGAGGGCCTGGCACTCAGTAAACTGGGACTCACTTATGGAGGGCTCAAATATATGATAAGAAGGAATACACTTAAGGGTGTTAAGGATGAATTACTAAAAGAATAAATATAAGAAAGCAGCAACAAGGAATAAGAGTAAGAAATAGAAGAGCCAACCACAAACAAGTCCAAGTCCACTGTTTCAACCTGTCAGAATGGAAAGAGAAGGGTTAATAAGGATATGGCCACCCAACTTATACTGTACAGGCAAAGAGAGAAAATGCAAAGACTAACTTAGAATTAAATAATTATAATACCCAAATATAAGGATAAGAATAATTATGAAATAATAAATAGACTAAATTAATTAACTGGGGAAAAGTCCCCAGGGGGGAGAAAGAGGGGGTGGTATATGTGAGAATCACCAGCCCTGATCCAGAGGAAGAATTTTCATGAGAATAATTGATGATTGAATTGAGTCTGGCCAATACAGGTCCTGTACAGCTGTACAGAACCTGTACAAGAGGTGTGGTGTATTTGAGTGATCATACAGTTTCATACTGGTGTATTGAAACTGTATTGGGTGAATCCAACCTGTACAGGTATTGACAGGCTGTATTGATGTACCAAGCTGTATGCATGTTTCAGAATGAAGATTCCTGAAACTGAATTCTGATGCAGATACTGGATTTGCTGATTTGAGGTGTTTGAGTGGGTGTATGAATGAATACCCTTACCCCTGATGGATGGTTGTTACAGTATCCCCCTCTTGAAACTGGTGGGCTCCTGAACACCATAATACCCTGCCACTGTTGGGTGGAATCTCAATATCCCCACATTTTTTTCAAAAAATTTCTTTTTAATTTTCTTTTCCTCTTGACCATTATCCTGAAAATCCTTCATTACTTCTTCTCTGTCAAATTCAATTGATTCCCCCCTTTTTCCAAGTTTGAGTAAGTATTCCACTTCAAAATATGCATTTCTTTTCTTCTGATTCAATCAACCATGCCCTTGGGATGTGGCCTTGGGATATATCCCAGAATAAGGACCACTGAGCTCTTTTGCTCAAAAAATGATGCCCAATGAGTATATGAAGTGTACTCATTGGGCAAGCCTTAATCCATTGAAAAATTGAAAAATTTTCTCCAAGGGGTCTTGTCCCCATAATCCATGGAGATGGCCTCAACAGCCCTACAAAGTACTTTTGGGCTGTGGCCTCTACTCTGATGAACCTTGATATGCCTTGATTTTTATGGCCTTTGGGCCTTTTTGGGTGCTCTGGTGAAAAACTGTCGTTACATGAATTTTGGCCTTTTTATGTCTTTGGGGTCCTATGGTCCGCAGGCCGTACGCCGCCGTCCGCGGTCTGTGGGGGTTAATGGAGGCCCCCAGGACCAAAATGGAGCCCCTGGGCCCAAATTTGCTGGGGACCCAGGGTGACCAAGGGGCCCAGAAATGGCCCAATCTTGGATTTCACCATACATGGCCTGGACCCATTGATGGGGTCCAGGACCATCAAGATCCTGGCCTCCCCAAAGTTGCAGGGGAGTCCCTGGGTGATGAGTTCAGCCCCAAAGGGGTATGAACCTTCACCATAGAGGCTTTGAGGGGGGGCATAATTGAGTTATGGCCCCATTTCCCTGAGGTCAAATTCTTTTTCTTGATATGGAGTGGATTGTTCCTGACGTCTTGAATCTTCTGCTTGCATATTCTTCAGTTATGAGTTCCAAACTGACTGAACTCACTGAATCTTCTCCTTCTGCACCGCCACCGTCTGTTCTTCATGGTTCTGCTGTCTTCAGTCGATTGTCCTCCCTTTCCATGGAGTCTTCTGGCCATTTTGATCCCTCCCAAACCTATGATGGGTTCAGAGCAGTTGAAGTCCTTGATCCTGCCTGTACTGAATGTTTGGCCAAGGGAAAGGATTGCCTCCAAAATTACAATCCTTGCTCGTCAAAATGCCACTTTTGCTTTGTTGGGAAGAAGCCATGCCGCCGTACTGGATCAACTTTGTCCCAAGTCAGGAGACACTTATGGAGCAGGAAAGATGGGCCTTATGGGCAGGAATTCCCCATTCTTGAGGAACCTACCCCTGATGCAACTTCTGGATTTTCTCAATGTGAGTGATTTGCATATTTTGATTGAATTGGTACTGATATTTTGATGTAGT
Organism: Austropuccinia psidii; assembly: GCA_023105745.1. Taxonomy (NCBI): domain Eukaryota; kingdom Fungi; phylum Basidiomycota; class Pucciniomycetes; order Pucciniales; family Sphaerophragmiaceae; genus Austropuccinia; species Austropuccinia psidii. The sequence goes on from JALGQZ010000001.1 coordinate 6,861,441, forward strand.
GACTGGTTCCAGGCAGAGGGATGTGGCCAGATGGACTAATGTTGGAGGGTCCATTCCAATTGGCGGTAGGCCCATCCACTACAGCTCAGAAATCCCAATTGCAAGGACCAATGCTGATGGAGTGGTGAAAGTAGTGAAAAAACCAAGAAGAATTGTTGATTCCCCAACAGATCCAGATGCTGAAGGAAGTGATGAGTTGGATGGTGAAGAAGCTCAAGTTATTCCTCATTCAATTGGCCAACCATCAAGCAATTCCTCTTCTCAACCTCTTGCCAACACCAGATTCCAAAGCCAAGTCATTCCCAGCACTCCAAGAACCTTCCAACCAATGCTTGCTTCCATTCCTACAGCCCTTCCTCCTCCTTCACCAACTACTTCCCACACCACCAGGCCTGCCTTGAATCCAGCAGTAAGACCATCACCAGTTCAACAGTCCAGGAACTCACCCATAAACACCTCCCGTCAACTCCAACCTGTGGCCAGCTCCAGCAGAAGAAGAGATGGATTGTCCCCTTTGCCATTTCCTGCCGCTCAAGTATTTCAACGAAGAGAACGTTGGCCTATCCGGGTTACCAGAGAAGATCCCAACGCGGCTAGTGAAAATCAAGATGCTGTGGCCAGATTGTTCAGGAGGGTTGCTAAAAATAGCAGAGAGGTGATTATGTATGCCAATGACAGGACTATTCCAGGTACTGCTTCTGAAGAGATGGCTGCAAAATTTGCCTGGTATGAAGATGAGTTGATAAATGATTTCCAGAGAACTTTTGATGATTTGGGTAGAGATAACTAGTTTTCCTTTTCCTTGTTTGTGTTTGGTTTGCCTTCTATCCCCACTCTTATAAATACTAAAAAATAAAAAAATAATGGAACCTCCCAATACATGATTTGGGAGGGGATGCTGCTGCTTTAAAGAAATAAAAGAAAGAAAATTATACAAGTCAAGAAAGAAAGAAAAATAAAAGAATAAGCGGAAATGAGAGTAACGAAAGAAATAAAGAGAAATCCTGGTGGTTGGTCCTTCTTGTGGTGAGTTGCGTGATTCTGGCCAATAAGTGTCTGAAAAATGAAAACCAAGCATTTGATGCTCACAGAGTGGCAAAGGTAATGTTTTACAAGAAGTAGAACCCTCAGGGATGCTTACTTTCATAACTTCCACTCCCCACCAAGCACCATAAAATTGAAAAGAATTGCCATAAATGACTTCTGAGATGAATTGCCATAAATGACTTCTGAAAAGATTTGGCGTAGATGACTTGAAGTAATGAGTGTCTTGAATTATGATGATTGGCATAAATGAAATGATAAATAAAAGATAAAGAAAGGAAAATTAAAGAAAGAAACATTTGTCCATATCTTGATAAGGTCCAAATCAGAGGGTATTGGTGTAAGGTTTGACTATGAAACAATAAGTAATAAATTACTAATTTGTTACTTATTGTACTCTGAATTTCCTTATGAATGAAATAAATAAGATTAAAAATATAATAATAATAAAGAAATATTATTATTATGGCGTAAAATAATTATATTATTAAATAAATATAATAATATAATTTATATTATGAAAATATAATATAATAAATAAATATATTAATATAAAATAATTGATATATTTAAAAAGCTCTTTATTATTGTTACCAACAAATAATAAAGGCGTAAAAAAATTGTTTTTTATTAATAAAAAACAATTTATAACAATAATATTACCAATATTAAAGTTATAAATTAATATAAATACTATTTATATTAATTAAGGAATTATTAAAAGAGTAATAATAGAGAAATTATTATAATAAGGGAAAATAACTTACTTTTAACACTTAATATAATAATTTTGAAGGATTTTACGCCAAAAAATATAAATACAACTTTTACAAATTGTATTTACAATAAAAATAAAGAAGATTACAAATTATTCTGGATTTTACGTGGAAATGAGTTTTTAGAGAGATTTTTAGCAAAAACAATTAATTAAATGATTTAATCACGTCAAAATAAGTGATTATAACAAGGTGGTCTTTGGTCTTTAATAAAATAATAATTTTATATGTAAAGAATAAAGAAATTACCTTTGAGTTGATTGTTTTAATGTTTTTGATGCGTCTGAGGGGAAAATAGAGTAAAAAGAGCTCTATTTATAGTAAATACCTCCCTCCTAGAGTCCAACAGGCTTCTAGTAGACGTGTACTGATCATATCCACTGGAATTGATCAATATTTTAAGGTTTGAGGGTGATTACATCATGATCAAACCATATTACATCATTATTGCACCATTATTTAGAGTTATCACTATAACTCTAAGTGTGATGACATCAGAGGCTTGGCAGAACCCCAAATTTCGTGGATTTTATTAGTTTTAATTATAAACTAATAGTATTCACCAATTTTATCACTCTTAAGACTGTTAAACTTAATTTAAGGTTACAGTATGTGATCATAACAGCTCAATTTAAGCTCAAACTTTGATATTCAATAACTTTTAAGATTTTAACGCTACAGTAATTCAGAGAGTGAATTCTGATGGCCTGACATAACCTTATTATGCTGCCAAGAGCGTTTCATTACATCATCAAAACTCTAATTTTGATGATTTTTCTTGTAACTCATCTTTTCTGTCGAAATTCAATATTTTAAACTTCAAACCTTGATTTCAGGGGGTTGTACCCTGAATTTAATAATAAAAATTACATCATTCTTCACGAATGAACTAGTAGAATCCAACTGTATACTTTTTTTTAAGTTTGGACCACTTTCACAACAAAGTGGTCAACAGCTCTGTTGATTTTTATCAATATTTCCTTATAAGTCTTAACCTTGTTTATAATTAGTAAAGTAAAGTTCATATCTGTATTCTTACAGTAATTACGTGGTAACTTTATTTTTGGTTCATCATTCTAGCATGTATAGTTTAGAAAAGTTAGCTATGATCCTTGAATATATGCGTTGGCCAAAAAAGTGCATATATTCAGGATAATTCCTTAAGTATTGATTTTGAGAATTAGCTTATTAATTGCTTTATGTGTGGATTTTTGTGGGGAATCCACTGGTACAATTTATCTCACATGTTGTTTCATTAGTTTCTGAGATAAATAAGGTTTTATGGTTTTTATAAGGTATTATACCTTATAATTCCTTAAATATTGACTTTACAGATATGCCATAAAAATGGTATATGTGTATTTTACCATGTGGAATCCAATGGTATAATTTATTTCACATGTTGGTTCATTGGTTTCTAAGTTAAACCAATTTTTGTACCAATTTATGGTATTTTTTGTATATTCAAGTAATTATTTTTACTGTATAATTACTCTAATTAATTTTAATATAATTATACTAAAGGTATAATTACTTTTATTAATTTTGTGACCTTATTGGGTATGTGGTCATATCTCAAAGGCTCACATTGCCTACCACCAAAAAAGATTGTACAACAATCTGATATGTGTAATTAGGGTATCATCCACTGTCCTACCTCTTCATTAGACTTTTACTAGTCTTGAAGCTCAAAAATGCTTAATTTTATTATTCTTTAGGTTTTCTTTCATGTCTGAACCTTCTTAGTAGTTTATCAGCATTTTTTATATCTTTCTCAAGTAGCCATTCATCTTCTTGAGTTGAATTTCTATACCTTACAAGGTATTCTCTTTCTTTCTTGTTTCTTGTCCTTCTTTCTTTAAGGACTTTTACTATTTTCTTTTCCTCTCCTTCTTCCAAGGGGGGAATCTCAAGTGGGGGTTTATTTCTTAGTGGAAATAACTCCTTGTCACTTGAACTGTAAGGTTTTATCAAACTTACAGGGAAAGTTGGGTGTTTGTTCATTAGTTCACCTGTGAGTTCTAATTGCACAGCATTGGGTCCATGAAGTGCTCTTATCATAAATGGTCCTGCAAAGGAATCTTTCAATTTCTTTGGGCCTTTTATGTTATTGAAATTGAGGGTTGATACTAAGACCAAATCTCCTATTTTGAAGTCAGGTGGTTTATGACTTTTATCCCATCTTTCCTTTGCATATTTGAAAGAGTCTTGCATGCATCTGTTTGCATGGTGTCTTGCTTTGTCAAGCATTATCTTGAAGCTGCTTGCTGTTGGGTGTATATCCACTAAGTCCTTTTTGAGGGTATCATAAGGAAGTCTTGGATTCCAACCTTTTTCTAGCATTGCTGGTGTTTTTCCAGTAGAGGAATGGATTGATGTTTTATATGCCAGTTCAAGTGCTGGTATTAGTGTACACCAATCATGGGTAAAGCCATCAGAATCTTTGAATTCTAGGCCATAAGCACAGAATCTTCTGATCCTATCCTCCAGGGTTTGTATCATTCTTTCTGCTAAACCATCAGTTTGAGGATGGTAAGCTGTTGAGAATGATAACTTTGTGCCAAACAAGTTATGGAGATTTGTCCATAATGCTGAAGTGAACTTTGGGTCTCTGTCACTTATAATATTTTGGAATAAGCCTGTGTGGCTAATGACTTTATTCCATATCATTATGGCTGTATCCATAGCTGTGTCATCTTTATGACATGGTAAGAACATGGGAGTTTTACTGTACCTGTCAACTAACACTAGGCATGCATTATAGCTCCTGTCTCCTCCTGGGGGTAATGCTGTTACCCAATCCATATGAACTATTTCCCATGGGGATTTTGGTTCTTGGATTTGGATCATCATTCCAAATTTCTTTCCTGTGGCTCTGTTGGCTTTTTGACAGCTGTCACAGGTTTGGCAGTATTCTGCAACATCTTTCTTCCAATTTGGCCACCAAGAGCAGGTTTTCACCCTTTCTAGTGTCCTATCTTCTGAGAGATGTTCAGATGCAACACTATCATGACACTCATGTAAAATAGTGTTTATTAGTGTTCTGTCTGTTAAGGCCATAACACATGTGTGTTTTGTTCTATGGTAAAGGATTCCATCAAGGAGGTGGAATCTTCCTTCATCATATGCCTTTTTCCATATTTCATCTAGTTTTGATGAAAGTGATGGATCTTTGCAGTCTTTCATTAGAAGTTGGCTTAAGATGTGGCAATTTTTGTCTGTCTTATAGCTTTCTTTAACTTGGTTAAAGAATTCTGTGCCAATGTCTGTAACACATATTCCTTCTATATGGTGTTCTTCTTGGGGTACCCATGCTGGATTGTCAGGGGTATTTGCTAGAGCCCATCTGCTAAGACCATCTGCATTTTTATGAATATTTCCAGATTTATGAACAATAGTCATATTTCCTCTATATTCTTGGATAGCAATTTGCCATCTCAGCATATGTCTATTTGGAGTCTTCATATTTAATAGTGATTTCACAGCATTACAGTCTGTGATTACATCAAACACTGTGCCATCCAAATAATAGTGTAGTTTTTCTAAAGCCCACACTAGGCATAAGCATTCCATTTGGCTTGCTCCATACCTTGCTTCTGTTGGCTTTATTTGCCTTGAAATGAAACAAATTGGTCCTTCCACAGGTTTATCATTGATAATTTGTGTTTGGTGAAGTGCAGCACCCAATCCTTCTCCACAAGCATCAATGTACAACTTGAAGGGTAGTTTCCAATCTGGCATTAGAAGAAATGGGGCATTTGTTAAGGAATTTTTCAATTCTTCATATGCCTTGACTCTTTCTTCTGTCATCTCATAGACTGTTTGTTGGTCACATAACTTATACAAGGATTTAGCAATCTTTGCAAAGTGCTTTATATGCTGTCTATAGTAACCAGCAAATCCTAGAAATGATTGCATTTCTTTTTTGGTTTGAGGCATAGGTTTAAGTAGTACTGCTGCTACTTTATTTTTGTCTATGCCTAGACTAAGTCCAGATACCACATGTCCTAGTGCTTTTAATTCACTATATGCAAAATGACACTTTTTCAAGGAAATTTTCATATTTACTTGGACTATTTTCTGTAGTACTCTTTCTAGTCTTGTAAGGTGATTTTCCCAAGTTTCTGAGCAAACTATAATATCATCAATATAGATAATTAACCATCCTTCTGATAATTCTTCAGGAAATATGGTATTCATCATTCTTTGATAATGGGAAGGTGCATTTTTTATTCCAAATGGCATTCTTAAGTACTCAAAAATTCCACAATGGACTATTATTCTTAGTAGTTTCTTGGCATTGTCTGTTAAGACATTTTGGTGAAAACCCTTAAGAGCATCCGTAGCTGTGATGAACTTAGCTTGTGACAATTGGGTCAATGTCTCATGGATTCTGGGTATTGGATATCTGTCTGGAATGGTATAGGTATTCAGGGCTCTGAAATCTCCTACCATTCTTGATTTTCCATTATGACAAGTTATAATGACAGGTGTAGTAACTTCTACTTGTTCATTATGTCCAACCTTTCTTAATACTCCAACGTCCATTAATTCTTTAATGTGCACCTCTAGGGCTTCTCTAGCTCTTGGACTGGCTGGATAAGCAGGTCTTCTTAATAAAGGTGGGTAAGGCTTTTCTACATTAAGAATTATATCCACTTCATGTCCAATTATGGCACCTAGTGGCTCTTTGTCAGTTGCAAAGGCATTTTTATACTTAAATAGAAGGTCAATCAATTTTTCTTTCATTTTTTCTGTTAATTCTTGATTGAATTCTGCTTCTTTAAGTTGTTCAGATATAAAAAGTTCCTTTTCTGGAAACTTTTCTTCATTCTTAATAACTGTAATTTGTTTTTTGTTATTTAAGAAGCCAAACTTTTGTCTTTTGTTGTCTCCTATGGTAAAATATCTATCCTTCTGGTTAGAGATATCTATACCATAGATTGACAAGTAGTCATTTCCCAGGATAAAGTGATTACTGGTACAGTTGTCCATTACTACAAATTCCACTTTAATTCTGACACACTGTGAAGGATGAGGAAAAATTAGTGTTAAATCAACTATTCCAAGGGGCTTCATGCTCTCACTTGCACTACTGAATTTGACACCTTGTATTGGCATGAGTTTCTCTTGCCAATCTGGGACCATGGTTTCTAAGTAACTTTTGCCAACACATGTGCAATATGCTCCTGTATCTAAGTTGACTTTTCCTTCTTGGTTATCAACCATAACAATGCTTATACTTGATTTTCCAGCTGTATATCCCATTCCTCTTGCAGGTTTGGTTCTATACATCTTGGCATCTTGTATGTTTGTCAGATTTGTGTCAGGTGTTCCAACTTGTGGTAAATTTGAATTAACATCTAGTACTTCATAAATTATGTCAATATTATTAATTTGTGCCTTAATTATATTGATTTCATCACTTTTAGAGCACTCTGACTCTTCTGTCTCTTTTTCAGAGTCAGAATCCTCCTCTTTGTCATTGTGGTTTTCTGTTTCAACTATTTCATTGATTTTTGCCTTTTTAAGGCAATTATTGGCTAAGTGTCCAATACCTCCACATTTATGGAATTTTCTTTGCTCATTATTGTTGGATGTGTTGGGCTTAAAGGATTCTTTTGATTTATCTTTTTTGATAAATGGCTTATTTGGGCTTTTAATGTCCAATTTTTTCCAAGTCCTGCCAATTTTTGTTCTTGTTACTATATCTTCTAGTGCATTTATATAATCTTCTGTGGAGCATGGTTCTAAACATCTGCTTCTTAGGGCATGTTCTAGTTCCCCTCCACATTTTTTAAGTATTTTCATATGCACCATCTTCTGTGACATTTCTGGGTAAAGTGCATTGAGCCTTTCAACTTGTTTTAAGAACCAAGTTAAAGGTTTGTCTTTCTCTGGATCAAAGAAAGAGTTTTCAAATGCATTTTCTATCTTATACCTCCAGGCATCATTTGCCCACTTGGTGATTATTTCTTGTTTCCACCAAGACCAGGTATTTTTACCATTTGTTTGTCTTATGCCATAATACCATCTTTTTGCAGATTTCTCAAATAGTGAATGTAATCTTGCAGTGATTAATTCATCTGGTATGGCATAATCTTCTTGTAACATGTCAATTGTTTTAATAAATGACATGTGGTCATTTTCACCTTCTCCTGTGAATGTTGGCCATTCTTTCAGTTGAGGTGCCTCTTTCATCAAGACTTGGTTATTATCTTGGTGACTTAAGTCTGTTATAAAAGGATTTGACAATTCCTCTTTTGTTTTAACAGGGCTCCTTATATGGGAAAATGGAGTTGATAACTTTGGCATATTTAAATTTGCCTCATTAATTTTATCCATTTTTTCAGTGATAAGCCTTATTTCACTTTGAATATCATCTTTTAGATGCATTCTTGCTTCATCACTTTTTTCCACATGGTCCAAAAGCAATTTTTGGTGTGATGAAGTCTTTTCTTCAAATTTTTCTACAGAGATACTTAATTTATTTAATTTTTCTGTAAGATTATCAATACTCACATCATAATTGATTGTCAAAGTTTTGTCTTTGATATCTTTTATGTATTTATACAATTCTTGTTGTCCTTGTATTAATTTTTGAGTATTGTCAATTAAATTCTTTGGTTTATTATTTTCAACAATAAACTTAATGTTGTCAATTTCTTTTTTGTTTTGCACAACAATTTTTGTTAAAGAAGATAAATTGTTATTTATTTCTTGTAATGATAATAAACTGTCTTTGATTTCTTTTAGAGGTAATATACTATTTTTAATTTCTGTTAAAGTATTTACAACATCTTTTGACAAAGTTACTTCTTTGGGAAATGAGGTTGTCTCATTCTTTGCTCTTCCTTGTCCTTGAATTCCATCAAGGTTCTGGCCATGTTGAAAACATTGTCCATGGCATCCTTTTGGATTCTTGGGATTCTGTAGCTTGGGGAATATGGTTTCCTCCATTGCTTTTTCTTGTTCTTCTTCCCTTCTTGGGGAAGTGGGTTGGCTTGGGGCTTGCTGGTAGAAGCTACTGGGGCTTCTTCCTTGGTTGCCTCCCTCTTTTTGGCATGGTAGTCCTTGATTTTTTTGATTTGAGGTTTGGATGACAGTGGATTCCATCCATTGGAGTATTTCACTATCTCCTCCTCTTTCAGGAACTTTTTCAGGATGTGCCAGGAGTTCATCACTCCTTGGTGAATTTGAGGCAACATTTCCCAATCTTTGTCCTTGTACACTGTGCAATACTGCTTGTACTGGCTCATGTAGATGTCTATTTGAGCCTTCTGAATGTGATTTGTACCTGTTTGAGTTACTCATACTTAGTTCCAATTCAGGCTCAGATATCATGGGCATTTCTGGGACTTGCCTTTGGGATAAGGCACTTCCTTGTGTGGATTCTGTTCCACTGGGGATATTGCCCTTTCTTTTCCCTTTTGAGGGATCAATTCTACTTCTGAGTCCAGCTCCATCTGATTGGATGGAGTATTGGGAACCTCTTCTGGTAGTCATAATTAAAGATTAAGAAAAAATAAAAGTATTTTAGAATAAAATTCTTTTATGGCAATTTAAAAAGAGGTGCTCACCTTCAGAGTCTTGAATGGTGGGTCCAGGAAAGTCTAATTTCTTAGCTTTCTTTCCTTTGGTGATAACTGGTGTTGGAGAACTTTGACAAGTTTCTTCCACCAACCTCTCAACAGTAGCTTGGTTGGCTTCTGTTGGGTTATCTTCAAACACTAAAAAAGACAAATAAATATAAGTCTTTTTGTAAAAAGTGTTATTTTTGGCAAGATATGGCAATTTTCCACGTAGAAATTGCTTTTATATCTTTAAAAAATTGAAATAAATAAAGAAATGAATAAAAATGAATAAAAATAACTTTTTTATTGGTTTTTAATATTTTTTAATATTTTTTTTTATATATATTTTTTATTTTTTAAAGAATAAAATAAAAAAAATGAATATGATTCTTATTAAATTAAATTATAATAAAATTATTTTTAATTTATAAAATATCTTTTTTAATCACTAGAGTCACTCAAAGAAAGTTCTTGCAAGTCTAAGGATGTGAAAAACCACGTGTAAGACAGTACAATTGCTTTCCAAATGCCTCAATAGCTTTTAAAATCAATAAAATATAAAATTATTAAATAATTTATGATTATAAATGTAATTTATTATTGGATAAACCCAATCTGAATCTTTTTTTAAATGGTCTTTTAAGTAAATATCACGGCCAGGCCCCCAAATGTAAGGTTTGACTATGAAACAATAAGTAATAAATTACTAATTTGTTACTTATTGTACTCTGAATGTCTTATTAATGAAATAAATAAGATTAAAAATATAATAATAATAAAGAAATATTATTATTATGGCGTAAAATAATTATATTATTAAATAAATATAATAATATAATTTATATTATGAAAATATAATATAATAAATAAATATATTAATATAAAATAATTGATATATTTAAAAAGCTCTTTATTATTGTTACCAACAAATAATAAAGGCGTAAAAAAATTGTTTTTTATTAATAAAAAACAATTTATAACAATAATATTACCAATATTAAAGTTATAAATTAATATAAATACTATTTATATTAATTAAGGAATTATTAAAAGAGTAATAATAGAGAAATTATTATAATAAGAGAAAATAACTTACTTTTAACACTTAATATAATAATTTTGAAGTATTTTACGCCAAAAAATATAAATACAACTTTTATAAATTGTATTTACAATAAAAATAAAGAAAATTACAAATTATTCTGGATTTTTACGTGGAAATGAGTTTTAGAGAGATTTTTAACAAAAACAATTAAATAAATGATTTAATCACGTCAAAATAAGTGATTATAGCAAGGTGGTCTTTGGTCTTTAATAAAATAATAATTTTATATGTAAAGAATAAAGAAATTACCTTTGAGTTGATTGTTTTGTAATGTTTTTGATGCGTCTGAGGGGAAAACAGAGTAAAAAGAGCTCTATTTATAGTAAATACCTCCCTCCTAGAGTCCAACAGGCTTCTAGTAGACGTGCACTGATCATATCCACTGGAATTGATCAATATTTTAAGTTTTGGAGATGATTACATCATGATCAAACCATATTACATCATTATTACACCATTATTTAGAGTTATCACTATAACTCTAAGTGTGATGACATCAGAGGCGCGGCAGAACCCCAAATTTCGTGGATTTTATTAGTTTTAATCATGAACTAATAGTATTCACCAATTTTATCACTCTTAAGACTGTTAAACTTAATTTAAGGTTACAGTATGTGATCATAACAGTTCAATTTAAGCTCAAACTTTGATCTTCAATAACGTTTAAGATTTTCACGCTACAGTAATTCAGAGAGTGAATTCTGATAGCCTGACATAACCTTGTTATGCTGCCAAGAGCGTTTCATTACATCATCAAAACTCTAATTTTGATGATTTTTCTTGTAACTCATCTTTTCTGTCGAAATTCAATATTTTAAACTTCAAACCTAGATTTCAGGGGGTTATACCCTGAATTTAATAATAAAAATTACATCTTTTTCACGAATGAACTAGTAGAATCCAACTGTATACTTTTTTTTAAGTTTGGACCACTTTCACAACAAAGTGGTCAACAGCTCTGTTGATTTTTATCAATATTTCATCATAGGTTTTAACCTTGTTTATAATTTGTAAAATAAAGTTTATATCTGTGTTCGTACAGTAATTACGTGGTAACTTTATTTTTGGTTCATCATTCTAGCATGTATAGTTTAGAAGATATTAGCTATGATCCTTGAATATATGCATTGACCAAAAAAGTGCATATATTCAGGATAGTTCCTTAAGTATTGATTTTGGGAATTAGCTTATTAATTGTTTTATATGTGGACTTTTGTGGGGAATCCACTGGTACAATTTATTTCACATGTTGTTCCATTAGGTTCGGAGATAAATAAGGTTTTATGGTTTTTATAAGGTATTATACCTTATAATTCCTTAAATATTGACTTTACAGATATGCCATAAAAATGGTATATGTGTATTTTACCATGTGGAATCCAATGGTATAATTCATTTCACATGTTGGTTCATTGGGTTTTAAGTTAAACCAATTTTTGTACCAATTTATGGTATTTTTTGTGTATTTAAGTAATTATTTTCACTGTATAATTATTCTAAGTAATTTTAATATAATTATACTAAAGGTATAATTATTTTTATTAATTTTGTGACCTTATTGGGTATGTTGTCATATCTCAAAGGCTCACAATTGGTGTTGTATGCTTCCTAAACCTGTCGAAAGAATTGACAAGTGCTCACAAAGTGGCCAAGGTGATGCTTACAACAACATATGGGTAGAATACCCCCTTAAAGGTGCATTCCAGGAGAGGAACTTACTTTCATAACTTCTTCTCCCCACCAAGCACCATAAATCAAACTCTTGAGGTATTTGGACCAGGCTTGTCTGGATACAATGAATGGAAATCCTTGACAAGGTCTGGTGAGTTGGTAAGGTTGGAAGCTGATTCCCAAGTGGTTCTTTCTGGGTCTTCACTGAATCCTTTCCACTCTACAAGATACCATAATTTACCTCTTTTCAGTTTTGAGTCCAGAACCTGAGCCACTTCCCATTCTTCTTGCTCTTCCACTAAAACTGGTGGTGGCGGCAATTGATGATGATTTGGGATAGTTGAATGCTTGACTGGTTCTAATAAGGACACATGGAATACAGGGTGAACTGTCTTCCCTTGCTGAGGCAACTTGAGGTGATATGCATGGCTGCCAATCTTCTTCAGAACTTCAAAAGGTCCCAACCATCTTTCTGATAATTTCTTGGTGGGTCTTGTTGTCTTGATGTTCTTGGAAGCTAGCCATACTTTGTCCCCAGGTTGGAAATCAGGTGGAATTGCCGTATTTCTATCTGCATACTTCTTGAATCTCCTTATTGTTGACTCTAATTCTTCTTTGAAAACTTGCTGTACTGATTGGAGTTTTGTTGATAACTTTCCAGCAGGTGAATCTTGAGAAATATGGATTGAGTCAAAGCTGGGATTTCTTCCATAAATGGTGAAAAAAGGTGATTGCTTGGTTGATGAAGGTTCTGCATTATTATAGGCAAATTCAGCCAGAGGGAGCCAGGTGTACCAGTCATCTTGACAATAGCTGACATACATCCAAAGGTACTGTTCTAGTATCTGATTTACCCTCTCTGTCTGTCCATCTGTTTCAGGGTGAAAGGAAGTTGAAAGATCTCTTGATATCTTGAGCTTCTGACACAATTGAGTCCAAAATGATGAAACAAATAAGGATCCTCTATCACTGATGATACTGACTGGAAGGCCATGCTTGGAAAATACATGACTGATGAAGATTTGAGCTAAGTCCAGAGCAGTGATTGTTCCATAAGTTGGAATGAAGATTGCCATTTTTGAGAATCTGTCCACAACTACTAAAATTGAATCAAAGTTGTTTGACAGTGGCAATTGGGTGATGAAGTCCATTGATAATGAATTCTAAGGACCAGACGGAATTGAAAGAGGTTTGAGTAAACCAAACTTCTTGTGATTAATGTTCTTGTTTCTTGAACATTGCTGACATGAGGACACATAGTCCTTGATGAATTGATTCATGCCAGCCCAATAAAAATCCCTCTTGATGAGCTTGAGGGTCTTCTCCTGGCCAGGATGGCCAGCCAATGGTGAGTCATGATGCTTTTGAAGAATATTGAGTTGAAGTTCTTCATTGCTTGTAATTACCACTCTATCTTTGAATAATAATAACTTGGCTTGAGGTTCAAGAGAATAATCTGGAACTGATTCACCTCTTGCTAGTTGCTTGAGTATTTCTTTATAGTCTTTGTCTTGCCATACTTCTTTTTGAATCTTTTCCACTATATCTGAGAAAATTTCCACTTTGATTGATAATAATCTTGACTCTTGACTTCCATCTTCCTTAAGTACTTGATGCAAATTTTGAGGATTCTTGCTGATGAAGTCCACCCCCCTCTCTGGGTACACGTTGTCCCGACGTGACAAGGCATCTGGTAAAGTGGCCAGCCTGCCTGGGCGGTAAGTGATAGTGAAATGAAATTCTGAGAGAAATTAAGCCCAACGGGCCTGACGACGAGTAAGAACTTTGGAAGACATGAAATACTGCAAGGAAGAGTGGTCTGTCAAGACCTCAAAAGGATTGGAGAAAGAAATAAGAAATGCTCTCCAGCGCTTGAGAGCCCAAACTATGCCAAGGAGTTCCTTGTCATGAATTTCATAGTTGAGTTCAGCTGGTAAGAGCTTGCGACTATCAAATGCAATGGGATGCTTTCCTGAGTCATTCACCTGACTAAGTACGGCTCCCAATGCATAATCAGAAGCATCAGTCTCTACAATAGTAGGTAGAGACGGATTGAAATGGGATAAGATAGGAGCAGAGGTGAAAGCTTCTTTGAGTGCTTGAAACTGACTAACAGCTTCCTCATTGAAGATAAAGGGAGAATCTTTTTTGAGAAGGGAAGTGATAGAAGTGATTTTTTTGGAATAATTTTTAATGAAACAACGATAAAAATTGGCAAAGCCAAGAAAAGATTGAAGGGCCTTGATGTTTTTGGGCTGAGGCCAATTGAGGATTTGCTGAACTTTTGAAGAATCCATCTTTAGGCCATCACTTGAAACAACATAGCCCAAGTATTCCACACTTGAGGCATGGAATACACACTTGGAGGCTTTGGCAAACAGATTATTGTCCCTCAGTCTTTGGAGGACAGAGGCCACATGTTTGACATGTTCCTCCTCAGAACTGGAAAAGACCATAATATCATCTAGATAAACCACAACAAACACATCCAAGAAATCTGCAAATATATCATTTACAAGATTCTGGAAAGAAGCAGGAGCATTGGTCAAACCAAATGGCATGACCAAATACTCATAACTACCATACTTGGTTCTAAAGGCAGTTAAGTGCTCATCCCCCTCTTTGATTCTCAGAAGGTTATATGCACCACGCAAATCTATCTTGGAGAAGATAGTGGAACTGTTGAATACGGTAAGAAGCTGGTTCATAGGAGGAACAGGGTATCTGTTCTTCCTAGTGACAGCATTGAGTTTGCGGTAGTCAACACACAAACGAAGACCTCCATCCTTTTTCTTGACAAAAAGGACAGGTGCTCCTGTTGAAGAGGAGCTTGGTCTAATGAAACCTTTCTCTACATTCTCTGAAATGTAGGCCCGCAGTGTTTCTGACTCTTGATTTGATAATGAGTAGATAACACCAATTGGAGGTAGAAGACCCTCCAATTCGATATGGTGATCACAGGCGCGGTGTGGAGGAAGTTTCTCAGCTTTCACCTTGGAGAATACATCCAAATACTGGTGATAAGCAGGAGGGACTACCTTCAACACAGTTTCAATTTCTTCTGGCTCTTCCTCCTCATCCCACTGCTCCTCCAGGGATGCATGAAAAGATAAGGGAGGAAGGTCCATATCCCCTTGAAAGAGATGAAGTGAAGATATGGCAACATCTTCTCCAACATCCTTTATCTCTTTGAAGACTTCATCTCTTAATGGAATTAATGACTGAGAGGCAATTATGGAAGGGATTTGGACAGAAGAAGGAATGGGAGGTGTCTTAAGTTCACCAACCAGAGCAGCACTGTTGACAGCAGTGGCTAAGTCATTACCAGTAGAAGGAATAATACCACTAGAATCCTTATGACTAGAATCATAGGTGATCAATCCATTTTTCCAATCAATAATGGGATTAAAATGGTAAAGGAAATCATAGCCCAATATTAGGTCTTCTCCCTTGGGTGAATCTATGATAAAGAAGTCCCATTCAAAGCTTTGGAAGGAAGGCAAGTCAACTACCCACTTGGTATAATGGGTGATGAACAAGGCAGGGGATTCATTAGAGTCCAGAATGAAAAGAGGAATCTTTTCAGGGAGCTCTGACAGAGTCAATGAGTACTTGAGAACAAAATTCTTTGCAATAAAAGAGTTTGTAGCACCAGAATCAATGAGAACACTATAAAAAATATCAGAGACAGAAGAGAAAATAAGAAACTTTAATGATTTCTTGACACTAGTATTCAGAGTGCACAATTGTGGTCTTGAAGAAAATAAGTGGCAACCATTGAACACAGCATGATCCCCACTCAGGCTTTTCCCTGCTTGCTAGCGAAGCCTCTTGATGATGACCCAGGCTTGTTCTGAGGTCTCTTGAAGCATTTTTCAATTGGGTGCTTTCCACCACAATAAGTACACAACCCCATTTTAATCCTCCTCTCCTTTTCAGAACCAATTAATATATTGTCCTTATTGAGGAGAGCCGCATGCGGTTTGTCCTTTGAAGATTGAAATTGCTTGCTCTTCTTGTTCTTCTTCTGGTGAGGCCTCTTTGAAGATGAGTTTTGAGGAGGCCTAGACTGATTGGATCCATTGACTGGAGGCTTCTTCTCTTGATTGCCACCCTTTTCCTTTTGCCTCTCATGATATCTTGCGCCTAATTCTAAAGTGACATCCATAGGTTCTTCCAGAGTATCAAAAGTTCCAGGGTGAGAAGCCAACTGATCCAATAATCTTGATGCCAATCCTCTTCTGTAAATATGGATATAAGCTCTTTCCCCCCTATCTCCCATTCTTGACATTAAACTTCTGAAATCTGCCATGTACAAGGAGACATGACCACTTTCCTTCATCCTCAAATTGTCCATCTCTTGTTCAGCTTTCCTGACTTCATTGGGGTCACCAAACAGAGTGAATAATTGAGATTCAAATAAGGGCCAATTATTGAGGAGGTAGGAAGGGTCTTCATTGGAAATATTTGAGAGATAGGGTTCAATCCACTTTCCAGCTCTACCAGTGAGAAAAGAAGTTGAGTAAAGGACTTTCTTCCTGTCAGAGAAGAAATTTGCTGGATCATTATGTAAGATTACTTGACAGGATTGGATAAATCCTCTCAATTTATGAGCTTGAGTACCATCAAAAGACTCAGGTGCCTGCATGGATGGAGTCTTTAAAGCAGGGGCTTTTGAGTTGTCCCTGGGAGCAACTGCTTGAGTGAGTTGCCCCATGAATTGAGTCATCTGCTCCATCATCTTGAGGAGACTTGGATCAGTTTGAGAGACAAGAGGTTGACTAGAAAGGGCTAGATTAGAACCCTGAGGCACCTCTGGAGCATTTGCCAAGGCATCTGCCACTTCAGTTTCCCCAGAATCTTCCTCTTCCACAGACTCTTCCCCCTCTTCATCTTCAAATTCCCCTTGTCTTGCTCTTGCACCTTCAGACATGCCAGGGTAGCCACCCAAAAGTCCAGAAAAGGATCTTGATCTTCTAGATTTCATTCCACCTCTTCTTGAGGGTGCTGCACCTTCCGTTGGTGGTCCTCTGTCCAAATTTGCACTCAGTTGATGAACTGACGGTGTGCGGTCAAGAGGAGCCCTTGTTGTAGGAGTGAGAACAGCTTGAATTCTTTGGGATCTAGTATTTTTGGCTGGGGGACTATGCTGAACTTGCATTTTGAATAAAATTAAATAAAACTTGATGGTATGAGAACAGAAATCAAAACTTGGCCAAATCAATCACAATAAAATCTTGATGAATCTTGAGGAATCAATTCAAATCTTGAGGTGAAAACAGATTCAGTCAACAGTCAAATCAATTCAAACAATCAACAATCAATTCAAATCAAATATCAATAATCAATCAATCAATAAATCAGTGTCTTCAATATGAAATCAAGGTCTTGAGGAATCAATCAATCAATTTAAAATCTTCAGAAATCAATTCAATATCTTGATGAGTCAAAATCAGTCAATAATCAAATCAATTCTTGAGGATCAAAAAAATATCTTGAGGATTCAAGGTCAATCAATAATCAAAATCAGCTCTTGAGGATTAATCAATATCTTGAGAAGTCAAATCAATAAATTTAATCCAAATAAGAATCCTGAGCTGCTGAATCAATAATCCAATGAATAATCCAATCAATTTGACCAATAAATCAATCCTGAATAAGACCTGAATAAGAACACAGAAAAGATTGATTTGATAAAATGAAATGAAGTGAATGAAATGGTCAGCAATGATCAAGAAAGAAGAAAAATCAATTTCATATGAATGAAATGAATGAGATGAAATTGATGAGAGAGAAAAATTCATAATCATTAAAGATCATTAAGTCATAAAAGATCATAATTGCTGAATGAGAGAAATGAATATAAATGAATGAAAAGAACGAATCAAATATGAGCTAATTAATTTAATGTCACAGGGGCTCTTCGAAGTGAAGAGGGCCTGGCACTCAGTAAACTGGGACTCACTTATGGAGGGCTCAAAGATATGATAAGAAGGAATACACTTCAGAGTGTTAAGGATGAATTACTAAAAGAATAAATATAAGAAAGCAGCAACAAGAAATAAGAGTAAGAAATAGAAAAGCCAACCACAAACAAGTCCAAGTCCACTGTTTCAACCTGTCAGAATGGAAAGAGAAGGGTTAATAAGGATATGGCCACCCAACTCATACTGTACAGGCGAAGAGAGAAAATGCAAAGACTAACTTAGAATTAAATAATTATAATACCCAAATATAAGGATAAGACTAATTATGAAATAATAAATAGACTAAATTAATTAACTGGGGAAAAGTCCCCAGGGGGGAGAAAGAGGGGCTGGTATATGTGAGAATCACCAGCCCTGATCCAGAGGAAGAATTTTCATGAGAATAATTGATGATTGAATTGAGTCTGGCCAATACAGGTCCTGTACAAGAGGTGTGGTGTATTTGAGTGATAATACAGTTTCAGACTGGTGTATTGAAACTGTATTGGGTGAATCCAACCTGTACAGGTATTGACAGGCTGTCTTGATGTACCAAGCTGTATGCATGTTTCAGAATGAAGATTGCTGAAATTGAATGCTGATGCAGATACTGGATTTGCTGATTTGGGGTGTTTGAGTGGGTGTATGAATGAATACCCTTACCCCTGATGGATGGTTGTTACAGCTGATGGGACTTGTATATTTGGAAGGAGGTGAGTTTCCTCTTTCTTTTGATGGCTTTTGAGCTAATTTCACTCAGCTCCAGGTTTTAGTGGTATCTTTGCTTTACCATTGGTTTATGGTTTTTTGGCTGTAAATCTTGTGCTCTGGGTTTGAGTCACAGGCAGACACAGAGAAGAAGGCTTCAGGGTCATTATGGAAAATCAATTGATTGGATTGAATGAATATTCTAAATTCATGGGCTTGAGTACCATTAAAAGAATCAAGTGCCTTCAAGGATGGAGTCATGAATGCTGGGGCTCTTGAATTGTCCCTGGGAGCAACTGTGCAAGTGAGTTGTTCCATGAATTGGGTCATTTTCTCCATCATCTTCAGGAAATTCTTTTGGCTTGAGAGACAAGAGGTTGATTAGAAAGGGATATATTTGGAGCAGCAAAACCTTCAGGGAAACTTGGCAAGGCAGCTTCCACCTCAGTCTCCGCATAATCTTCCTCTTCCACAAACTCCTCCCCCACTTTATCTTCACCTTCCCCTAATCTACTCCTAGGCCCTTGAGAAATTCCAGGATAGCCACCCAACAATTCAGAGGAGGATAATGATCTTCCAGGCTTCATACTTCCTCTTCTGGAGGGTGCTTCCCCTTCCATTGGTGGTCCTCTGTCCAAATTTGCCCTCAGTTGATGAACTGATGGTGTGTGGTCAAGAAGAACCCTTTCTGTAGGAGTGAGAACAGCTTTGTTTATTTGGTATTTTGTATTCTTGGATGGTGGCCTATGCTGAACAGGCATCATTAAATAATAATGAAATTAAATCTGATGACATTTTGAGAATAGAAACTGAGGAATGACAAAATCAGATCAAATGAGAATCTTGAGGCACTTAAAATCAATTTTAATCAATAAATTAATCAATTGAATCAATTCAATTAAAAATCAAGATAAATCATGCCTTCAGGAATTTGGTAAATCAGTCAATATCGTCAAAAATCAATTTAATATCATATCAAATCTTGAGTATCAATCAGTGATCTTGAGGAATCAAATTCAAATCAATCAATCAATAAAATTTTGAGGAATCTAATTCAAGTCAATAGAATCAAGATAATGTTGAAGTTAAAATTAATATTATGAGAAATCCCAATCAATTATTTATAAATTGAAAACCACTTAAATAATTAACCCAAATGTAATAAAAACTCTTT
The DNA here is from genome assembly GCA_023105745.1 of Austropuccinia psidii. Taxonomy (NCBI): domain Eukaryota; kingdom Fungi; phylum Basidiomycota; class Pucciniomycetes; order Pucciniales; family Sphaerophragmiaceae; genus Austropuccinia; species Austropuccinia psidii. Next base: position 6,881,459 of record JALGQZ010000001.1, read on the forward strand.
ATCACTGAATCAATTATCCAATGAATTCTAATCAATCAAAACCTTAAAACACCCCCATTCAGAAAGAAAAAATAAATTGATAATTTATTACAAATTAATAGTGAAAGGAAATGGTCAGCAATTATGAAGAGATTATAAAGGAAGGTCAGTTTGCATATGGATAAAATGAATGGGATTAAAATTGATGAGAATCATAAAGTCATACAATCCTGAGAATTCATAATCACTTAATGAGAGAAATTAGTACAGATGAATTAAAAGAAAGAAAAGATTGTGAGTTAATTAATATAATGTCACAGGAGATCTTCAAAGTGAATAGTGCCTTGGACTCACTTATGGAGGGCTCAAGGGATGAATAAGATAAAAGGACACTTAATAGTGCAGATAAGAGTGATATTACTAAATAAAGAATATAAGAAATTAGAGGCAATTAAAATAGGAATAAAGAATAAAAGAGCCAACCACAAACAAGTCCGAGTCCATTTTTTCAACCTGCCAGAAGGAAAGAGAAGGTTTAATAATGATATGGCCACCACAACTCTACTGAACAGGTGATGATTGGAAAAGACTAACTCAAAATAAATAACTATAACACTACAAAAATAAGAGTGAAAATATTCACTTAATAATAAATCAAAATATATTAATTAACTGGGGAGAAAGATGGGCTGGTATATGTGTGAATCCATGAGCCCTGGTCGAAAGAGTGAATTTTCCTCCAAGGAATCTTGGTTTGGATGATACAGCCCCTGTATGGACTTACAGGGTCTGTACAAGAGGTGTGGTGGCGCTGGGTTATCATACAGTTTCAGACCTGTGAATCCCGAAATGTGAGCCTTAGAGGTAATTTCATATACCCAAAAGACCACAAATATAAAAAATAACATATTAATATAAATAAAATAAATTTATTTATATTATTAAAATAAAAAACAAAATATGAATATAAAATTATATTAAAAATAAAAATTTAATTACAATTTAAAAATAAAAATACATTAAAATTTTGTAAGTATAAAATTACATTTATACTTGAAAAAAATTAAGTAAAAATGAAATTTTAACAAAATTGTGAAAAAATAAATAAATTTGGAAAAAAGTTAAATAAAAATTATTATAACTTTTTATCCAATAAATAAACATATAAAAATTATTTCACCATTGGATTCCTCATAAAAAATCAGGTGGGGTCACCTCTGAGTGAAATTCTTGTAACTCAACTCTAAATAAGCTTAAATTAAGTTTTTAGTATTTTCAATACAAAAGTTGAAAATCCTCAAAACTTTAATTTAATTCACACCACATGTGGTGTTAACCATCAATTTTTGTGTTAAAATTGAGGTGTTGTGTTTAGTTTAGAAGTTATGAGGAATTGAAGTATTTTCAATTGAATTCAATTGAAATGTCAAAATGTGCGCGTGTATTACATAAGTGAACTTTAATTTACATATGAGGTGTCAATTATTACTGTATTGTACTGTACAATTGAATTGAATTACATATGTAAAATTATAAGTATAATACATGATGAGGAATTAAAGGAAAAATAAATTGGAAAGATTAAAATTGGGGGGGGAAAAGGAACTCCAGCTCTAAGGGGGAGCTAGACCCCCAAAATCCTTGCTGACAGGCGTGGGATGTCAAAATTCACGCAAAAGTTCATCACTTTTGGCCTGGAATTGAGTCACAGGGTCTGTGGACTCAATTGATGATGAGGTTTTGATACCAACTGGGGTAGTTTTAGCTGTTGCCAAGAGGGTAAAACTACCCTTAAGATAAAACAACCATAGTAAAAGCTGTTTTAACTGGTTTCTACGCTTTTGACACACATTCTGACGTGTTTTGAAGGCTCTAGGCCTGATATTTCTATAGCAATGGCTGATTTAAGGGTCTAAAATGGCTAAAATTGGCTAAAATTGGCTTAAACCAGCCCTTTTTTGGCCTAAACCAGGGTTCAATGATGCCATAATTGGCTTTTCTGTTGTCAGACTGTTTTTCACGACTGACAAGAGTAAATTTTACTTTTGGAGTAAGAGAATTGATGGCTATAAAAGAATGTCTTCTTTGCCCCACTTTTCTCTTCATGTTAGAATCTTTTCCTTTTATTAATTAGTTTAAAACTGTTAAACCAATCAATTAAAGATTCCAACCACCTCTTTTAAATCATTTTGAACCTTTTAACCACGTGAAAAAATCATTATAATCATTGTTTGTAACTCTTATAATCATTTTTACCCCTGAACCACCCCAAAAGTGAATTAAAGCATCTTTCATCACTGTTAACTTTGTCACTTTGTTTCCAAATTCACTCTGGTCACTTTTGGGCGTGTTTTCTCTTTAATATTCTTCTTAAAGACTTTGTTCTTTAATCAATTGCTTGCAGTTCTTTGCTCAATTAATTCCAATTGAAATTGCTCTTGAAGAAATTTCTTTTGTAGCCTTAAAATATCTCTTGTAGAGTATTTTTTGGATAAATTTTTATTGTTGGTAAAACAATAAATTTTTATGATATTATTGTTTTATACTAATAAAGTTATAAACAATAAAATTGGCGTGTTTTCTCTTAAAAATAATATTTCCTACTATTTTTAATTGAATTTTACCTTATACAAATTTTAAGGACAGGAAAAGTACTTGATTTTTAATCAAAGTTTCATATCCACACCTTACATTTGGGGGCCCAGCCGTGATATTTTACCTGTGACAATTTTTTTTTACTCTTTTTAAATCTTTTTTCTTATATTGAAAAATTTAAAAACATATAAAAAAATACTTATAATCCAAAAAATCCATAAAAAATGATTTTTTCATATTATAAGTGAGGCTTAAATTTTTTATTTCTTTTTTGAAATATCTTTTTTTTACTTAATTAATTGGCTTTTTCATTAATTTTAGTGTCTGACAACGTGGTAAGACAAGAAAAAATTGAAACAGCCTCAACAGTAACCAGCATTATCCCTGCCAGTACTGTTAATTCTGATCATAATAGTACTGTTATTGTGACTCAAAATAACCAACCTGAACCAATATCTTCTGAATTAATTAACTTGGACATAAGTAATACCCTTCAGAAAGCTAAAAATTTGGCAAATAGTAAGTTTTTGACGTAAAAATACTATTTTAAGCCTTTTTAACCATAATTATGCCTTCAATCAGGTCAGGAGCCAGCTACAACCCCTCAAGCAGCTCCCAAAAAGGTAATAGATGTGATTATGGCAGAGGCAAATCAGGTACAGAAGGAAAAGGGTCAGTTGATGACTTCCAAACAACTAAAATGGGTCATTCTGAAGCTGATAATACCATTTTACCTTCAAAAAGAGCTGACACCGCCACAACAAGCCTCTGTGGACATATACAAAGCCAGCCACAGTGCTTACAACATTGCACTCCAGTTCAAAGAGTACCAGATCCTTGCAGACCTGTGGAAGAATTGCATGAATTCTTACCTGACAGTGAGAAAATTCCTGGGCCATCCCAATACTTGCAAATTGCTCAATGGATGGCATCCATTGATGGAGAAGAAAAACATGATGCTTTTGACACTAGAATGGAGGAAAAACAACCCTCCACCACCCAAACCAGTGCCAAAAACAGCCCCAGTGGCCAGCAGCAGCCATTCCAACGTGAAAAAGCAGCCACAACCTCCAAACAAGGGCAAAGGGAAGGCACCAGCTCCAAAACCTTACAGCCAGGGCTACAGAATCCCAAAGATTCAGCAGGATGCCATGGAAAATGTATTTCAGATGGCCAGAACCATGATGGAATTACAGAAGAAGGAGGAAGCCAGATTAAGGTTCCAGAAATGATTTCTGACATATTTGATTCCATCCCAGAGTTGTATAATGCTATAAATGACGTGAAAAAACATCTTTCTGATAAAAATGAAACCATTTGTAACAACATTAAAACAAACAACCTGAGTCTGTGCCAAATTAATGAAACACTTATGTGTTTTGAAAAAGTTTTGAGAACAATTAAAAATTCCAATAATGACAATTCTTCTAACAATAAAATAAATGAACAATCTGCCATTATTAGAGAATTAACAGATAAATATTCTAAATTCAATATTGATGACATAATTGAAACAAGAATTAAACAAGCCATAAATATTATCAAAACAGACAACAAAAAAGTCCTTGATGAGATTTCAAATTCATTTACTGAAGTAAAGACATATACCATTGCCTTGAAAAAGTGTTTTGATGCTTCACAAGAAGAAGTATCAAAATTATCAATGAAGTTGAATCAAGTCACTGCTGATAATACAAGACAAACAGAGTTATGGCAAGAACTGACAAATAAGGAAGACATGTATAAAATTGAAGTAATAAATTTAATACAAAGCTTCCAACATGAATACAGAAATTCCCAAAGGTGTAGCAACAGTAAAATGAATGACATTGAACAAATACTGAACACCTTACCAAGAATGTCTACACCTCTAAATCAAAATGAGGGCACAAGAATTTCAAATCCACAAGTATTGGATCCTGATAATTCACAATTAAAAAATGAATTATCCACTTCTTTTCAGAACTTGGAACCATCAATGGGCCAAGCACTCTTGAAAGAAGTTCCAAAACTTAAAGAATGGCCTCACTTCAGTGGTGAAGGAGAATATGACCATATGGAATTCATTAGAGGTATTGACATGATCAAAGAGGATTTTGAATTACCAGACAGATTGGTAACAGCCAGGTTTAACACCTTGTTTACCAGATCAGCTCACAGATGGTACATCAAAATAAGACAAGCACATGGACACCAGAGTTGGACTTGGTGGAAAACCCAAATCATCAACAAATGGGCAAATGATGCTTGGAGGTTCAAAGTTGAAACAGCCTTTGAATCTGCCAAATTTAATGCTGATAAAGACAAAGCTTTACCATGGTTTTGCCAACAAAAAGACAGATTAACAGCATTATATCCAGACATGTCAGAATTTATGATCCATAGGAAAATTCTGAGACAATGTGGAGGTGACTTAGAGGATGCTGTCAAAAGCAGGACTACTGAACAATCTTCAGCAGAGGATATTATCAATATACTAGAAGAAGTAACCACCAGAACCAAAATTGGTTCTAGTAGGGTGAATCTCAAAACAAGGTTTAATACACCTTGGAAAGATTCTGTGGACAAAAACCCCAAAGAAAATTCTAATAATATTAAGTATAAATCTGCAGATACAATCAGAAAGTGCCATATTTGCCAAAGCACCACCCATTTAGCCAATATATGTCCAAAAAGGGGGAAAATCAATGAAATTGACATTGAAAAAGAACCAGATGTTGAAAAAGAAGACATAATTGAAGACAATTCAGATGATAAGTCATCCATATTTTCTGAATCTTCAAAAGATATAGAAAATATCAATGCCACTTTTGACATCATGGAATCTTATTCCCACTTGCCACAATTGAGCAATGGTCAACTTGATTTATCAAAAGTTCAAGATGCACAAATTATGAAAACAAAACCAAACAGAGGGAAAGGTTATACAGCTGGTAACTCCTGTATAACAGAAGTGGTGATTGACAACAAACCCACTAAACTTTTGCTTGACCCAGGAGCCTTCTGCTCTTGTGTTGGTAAATCTTTTCTTAAAACTTGTGTACCAAACTTTGAAGATCAATTGTTGCCAATTGATGGCATAAAATTCAATAGTGCAACTAACCCAATGAAAGCATTAGGAATTTTTGAGACCAATGTCATATTCCCACACATAAATGGGAATTTAAGAATCACTGTTGAATTTGTTGTTATGGAAAATTGCTCCAGTACCCATTTCATATTGGGAAATGATTATTTAATCATGTATGGCATAGATTTACACAACAACAAAGACAGATACTTTACTATTGGAGACAATAAGCGCCAAAAATTTGCCTTTTTACCATTTAGAAGACAAATTACAGTAAACAAAGTATCACCAGTCAACTTAGAGTTAGAGAAATTCAAGTCTGAACACTTAAATGAAGCTGAAATAAGCCTTCATTTGAGTGATAAACAAGAAAATGAACTCTATTCTCTTTTATATGACCATAAAGAATCATTTGCCTCAGATAAAGAACCCCTAGGGGCAATTATTGGTCATGAAGTTGATATTATCCTTAATATTGAGAGACCTTATCCACCACTCTTAAGAAGACCTGCATATCCAGCAAGTCCAAAATCAAGAGAAGCTCTAGAAAGCCATATTAAAGAAATTCTAGACCTTGGTGTAATAAGAAAAGTGGGCCACAATGAGGAAGTAGAAATAACTACACCAGTCATAGTGGCTTGGCATAATGGAAAATCTAGAATGGTTGGGGACTTTAGAGCTCTGAACACTTATACTGTTCCAGACAGATACCCAATTCCAAAGATCCAAATTGCCCTCACTCAAATATCTCAAGCAGTATATATAAGCACTATGGATGCTCTCAAAGGATTTCATCAGAATGTGGTGACACCAAGACCAAGAAAGTATTTGAGAATCATTGTTCATTGTGGAGTTTATGAATATTTAAGAATGCCCTTTGGTATCAAAAATGCACCTTCACACTTCCAAAGGATGATGAATGAGATCTTCCCTGAAGAACTTTCAGAAGGATGGTTAATCATCTACATTGATGACATTATAGTCTGCTCCAAAACTTGGGAAGAACATATGTACAGACTGTCCAGGGTTTTGACAAAAATTCAATCTGTCAATATGAAAATTTCTTTAAAGAAATGCCATTTTGGATTTAAGGAGCTTAAAGCACTAGGACATGTAGTATCTGGTTTATCTCTTGGAATTGACAAAAACAAAGTTGCAGCAGTATTGCTTAAGCCCATGCCTCAAAACAAAAAAGAAATTCAGTCATTTTTGGGTTTTGCAGGGTATTACAGGCAGCACATTAAAGATTTTGCATCCATGGCAAGACCTCTTTATAAGCTATGTGACAAAGACACAGTCTTTGAAATGACAGTTGACAGAGTGAAAGCCTTTGAATCTTTGAGACAAGCCTTGACCACTGCTCCACTCTTACTGATGCCAGACTTTAAGCTGCCCTTTAAGCTTTATATTGATGCATCAGGAGATGGGCTAGGTGCTGCACTTCACCAAGTTCAGATCAAAAATGATAAACCTGTAGAAGGACCCATATGTTTCATATCTAGGCAAATCAAACCTACTGAAGCCAGATATGGAGCAAGTCAGATGGAGTGTTTATGCCTTGTTTGGGCTCTAGAAAAGCTAAATTACTTTCTAGAAGGATGTGTCTTTGAAGTAATAACAGATTGTACCGCTGTTAAATCACTTCTGAACATGAAAACACCCAACAGACATATGCTTAGATGGCAAATAGCCATACAGGAATATAGGGGAAATATGACTATTGTTCACAAAGATGGCAATATTCATAAAAATGCAGATGGACTAAGCAGATGGCCATTACCAAATGATATTGATAATCCTGCTTATGTACCAGAAGAAGCCTCCCCACAAATTCCAATAGAAGGGATAAGTGTTACAGACTTAAACACCAGCTTCTTTGAAGAAGTCAGAAACAGTTACACTCAAGATACGAATTGTAGCATCTTATGCCAATTACTTAACAAGGACTGTAAAGACAACTCTCTTACACATGCATTAGATGAAGTATGGAAAAAATCTTATGATGAAGGAAGATTTCACCTACTGGATGGTATAATTTACCACAGAACAAAACACACATGTGTTATGACAGTTGTGGACAGGTCACTAATCAACCTTGTGCTGAAAGAATGCCATGACAGCCCCTTTTCAGGACATCTGTCTGAAGACAGAACAAGAGAAAAGGTAAAAACCTGTATATGGTGGCCAATGTGGCAAAAAGATGTGACGGAGTATTGCAGAACCTGTGACAGATGTCAAAAAGCAAACAAATCCACTGGCAAGAGACTTGGAAATATGATAAAAATCCAAGAACCCAGCAGACCTTGGGAAATTGTCCATATGGATTGGGTAACAGGACTACCACCAGGTGGTGACAGAAGTTATAATGCTTGCCTAGTAATTGTAGACAGGTTCAGTAAAACTCCAATCTTTTTACCATGCCACAAAGATGATACAGCCATGGATACAGCTCTTCTGATATGGAATAGAGTATTATCATGGACTGGCATATTTACAAATATCATTAGTGACAGAGATCCTAAATTCACCTCAGCACTGTGGACAAATCTTCACCAACTATTTGGGACAAAATTATCCTTCTCCACAGCCTACCACCCACAAACTGATGGTCTGGCTGAAAGAATGATTCAAACCTTAGAAGATATGGTGAGAAGATTCTGTGCATATGGCCTTGAATTCAAAGATAGTGATGGTTTCACCCATGATTGGTGTACTCTTCTTCCTGCACTGGAAATGGCATACAAAACATCCATTCATGCCAGTACCAATGAGACTCCTGCTATTCTGGAAAAAGGATGGAATCCCAAACTACCCCAAGATTCTTTGAGGAAAGATTTAGTTGAGATACATCCTACAGCTGCCAGCTTCAAAGGAATGCTGGACAGAGCCAGAAAGCATGCAGTAAGATGCATGGAAGACTCATTTGCATATGCTAAAGATAAATGGGACAAATCTCATGCCACTCCAGATTTCAAGGCAGGAGATTTAGTACTAGTATCCACCACCAACTTCAATAACATCAAAGGATGTAAAAAGCTCAAAGACTCCTTTGCAGGACCTTTTGTTATTAAAGCCCTCCATGGAGACAATGCTGTTGAAGTAGAGTTATCTGAAGAACTTAGTAATAAGCATCCTACATTTCCAGTGAGCTTAGTGAAGCCATATAAATCTAGTGATGCTGATAAATTTCCCTTAAGGAATAAAGTTCCCCAAGTTATACCTCCTATTGAGACATCTGGTACTAAGAAAATTACCAAAGTTCTTAAAGAAAGGAAATTAAGAACCAAGAAAGTGAGGGAATACCTTGTTAGGTACAGTGACCCAACTTGTGAAGATGAATGGTTAGAAGAAAAAGATATACCAGAAGCTACCAAACTCCTAAGGAGATTCAGACACACTAGAAATAGCAATATTACAAAGTAATATTCTTTTTTTAGGGGGAGGGAATGTGAGCCTTAGAGGTAATTTCATATACCCAAAAGACCACAAATATAAAAAATAACATATTAATATAAATAAAATAAATTTATTTATATTATTAAAATAAAAAACAAAATATAAATATAAAATTATATTAAAAATAAAAATTTAATTACAATTTAAAAATAAAAATACATTAAAATTTTGTAAGTATAAAATTACATTTATACTTGAAAAAAATTAAGTAAAAATGAAATTTTAACAAAATTGTGAAAAAATAAATAAATTTGGAAAAAAGTTAAATAAAAATTATTATAACTTTTTATCCAATAAATAAACATATAAAAATTATTTCACCATTGGATTCCTCATAAAAAATCAGGTGGGGTCACCTCTGAGTGAAATTCTTGTAACTCAACTCTAAATAAGCTTAAATTAAGTTTTTAGTATTTTCAATACAAAAGTTGAAAATCCTCAAAACTTTAATTTAATTCACACCACATGTGGTGTTAACCATCAATTTTTGTGTTAAAATTGAGGTGTTGTGTTTAGTTTAGAAGTTATGAGGAATTGAAGTATTTTCAATTGAATTCAATTGAAATGTCAAAATGTGCGCGTGTATTACATAAGTGAACTTTAATTTACATATGAGGTGTCAATTATTACTGTATTGTACTGTACAATTGAATTGAATTACATATGTAAAATTATAAGTATAATACATGATGAGGAATTAAAGGAAAAATAAATTGGAAAGATTAAAATTGGGGGGGAAAAGGAACTCCAGCTCTAAGGGGGAGCTAGACCCCCAAAATCCTTGCTGACAGGCGTGGGATGTCAAAATTCACGCAAAAGTTCATCACTTTTGGCCTGGAATTGAGTCACAGGGTCTGTGGACTCAATTGATGATGAGGTTTTGATACCAACTGGGGTAGTTTTAGCTGTTGCCAAGAGGGTAAAACTACCCTTAAGATAAAACAACCATAGTAAAAACTGTTTTAACTGGTTTCTACGCTTCTGACACACATTCTGACGTGGTTTGAAGGCTCTAGGCCTGATATTTCTATAGCAATGGCTGATTTAAGGGTCTAAAATGGCTAAAATTGGCTAAAATTGGCTTAAACCCGCCCTTTTTTGGCCTAAACCAGGGTTCAATGATGCCATAATTGGCTTTTCTGTTGTCAGACTGTTTTTCACGACTGACAAGAGTAAATTTTACTTTTGGAGTAAGAGAATTGATGGCTATAAAAGAATGTCTTCTTTGCCCCACTTTTCTCTTCATGTTAGAATCTTTTCCTTTTATTAATTAGTTTAAAACTGTTAAACCAATCAATTAAAGATTCCAACCACCTCTTTTAAATAATTTTGAACCTTTTAACCACGTGAAAAAATCATTATAATCATTGTTTGTAACTCTTATAATCATTTTTACCCCTGAACCACCCCAAAAGTGAATTAAAGCATCTTTCATCACTGTTAACTTTGTCACTTTGTTTCCAAATTCACTCTGGTCACTTTTGGGCATGTTTTCTCTTTAATATTCTTTTTAAAGACTTTGTTCTTTAATTAATTGCTTGCAGTTCTTTGCTCAATTAATTCCAATTGAAATTGCTCTTGAAGAAATTTCTTTTGTAGCCTTAAAATATCTCTTGTAGAGTATTTTTTGGATAAATTTTTATTGTTGGTAAAACAATAAATTTTTTAATATTATTGTTTTATACTAATAAAGTTATAAACAATAAAATTGGCGTGTTTTCTCTTAAAAATAATATTTCCTACTATTTTTAATTGAATTTTACCTTATACAAATTTTAAGGACAGGAAAAGTACTTGATTTTTAATCAAAGTTTCATATCCACACCTTACACGAACTGTGTTTGATGAATCTAGCCTGTACAATTTTTGACAGGCTGTATTGATGAACCAAACTGTATGCATGTTTCAGAAAGAAGATTTGCTGAAACTGATTACTGGTACACATACTGGATTGCTGGTTTGGTGAGTTTGAGTGGGGTTAGGGTTGAATACCCTTACCCTGATAGTGGCTGTGGCACAACCCTTGTCAGCAGCTGAAGATTTAAAGGGATCTTTCAACTTCTTATCACCCATAAATTTATGGACAGACAGAGAGGTTAAATCACATAGTAGAACAGTACCTTTGGATTTATGTCAGTTATCATCAAGATGATTGGCACACCTGGCTCCCTCTGGCTGAATTTTCCTAAAATAACTCTGACCACTCTTCAACAAAACAATCACCATTTTTTACTTTTTATGGAAGAGATCCTCAATTTGATTCCATTCACATCACTCAAGACACTCCTGCTTGAAAGTTATCTTCCAAAATACAATCAGTGCAGCAAGACTTCAATAGATAACTGAAAGTTGCCATAAACATGTTGAAGATGTATGCAGATAAAAGTAGAGCAATTCCACCTCTTTTCAATCCTTGTTAAATCATTTGGTTTTCTTCCAAGCACATAAAATCAACCATACCCACCAAAAAACTGTCAGAAAGATGGTTGGGTTCTTTTCCAATATTAAAGAAAGTCAGTACTCATACCTACCAGCTCAAGCTCCCATCTCAATGGCAGTCCATCCACCCAGTCTTCCATATTTCCCTCCTTGAACCAGTTCAGACATCAAGTATCCCAAATTGACATCAATTGCCTCCTCCTCTAATCATTATTGGAGAAGAAGAGGAAAGGGAAGTCTCTCAAATACTGGATTCCAACCTCAAGAGAGGACAATTATGGTATCAAGTGGAATAGAAAGGTTTCAGTCAGGAACCAGAAATATTCACTTGGGAATCATCTGGAAACCCCAAGAAGGTTTCTTAATGTGTCAAACGTTTCCATCAATTGTATCCGGAAAATCCATGCCAAGACTCTCCAAGAGCTTGTTCTCTTCATGTTGCTTTTTGGGAAGGGGAACTACCAAAAGCAAGTCCCACTCCTAGTCTGCACCTTTGTGTTGTAATAATCACCATGGCCACTCTGTGAGTAATTTTCAATTTTGTGGAAACATAAATATGGCCAAGCTTTCAATACCAATTCCAATACTCATGGCCATTTTCACTTGGCCAAATGGACCATTCATCTTTCAATTTGATTTCCAAGCTTCTTGTACTTCAATTCAAGCCTTATTTGCTTGGTTTCAAGCTTTATGGCACTGGCGGGATTGGTAACTACCAAAGGTAAGTTCCCCTCCTGGTGTGCACTTCCCTAAGGGGTCTAAAATCTTTCAAGGAATCACCTTGGTCACTCTGTGAGCACCTGGAATCAATCTTCTTTTCCAGGTCCTTGGCCACTTCCTTTTCACTTATCAACCTCTGTGATCAACATTGGAACCTCCTCAAAATTCATTTCTCTTTCTTTTTTTTTTCTTTCATTTTATTTCATTACACTTCTTTAAAATTGTCTTATTCATTATACTATTAAGGCCAAAATTTAACTTCCACTCAATCCTGCAAAGTACAAAGGCAAATGTCAAATGAATACCAAGTCACCCTCAATTCATAAGCCAACACCGTCATCAGTTATCAATTTCTGCTTCAAAATTCAACACCTACAGAATCCCAACAGCCTCAGCAGCCTTTTACCTTGCCTTGGTTCTCTGGAGCTCACCATTCAAGTTGGAGGGTTCTATCACAACCATGAGAAAAGACCCCCCAATTGATGTTTACAGAGATTCTAGCCTGAACCAATGTATGGCCAATTGACCTCTGGTGGTGTGAAATGGCCTTTGGGCCATGCCCACCATTCTTGGTCATATCATGCACCATTGGCCTTCTTGGATAACTCTCCACCTCACCAAACCCCAGGCCAATCCCACTGAATTCAGACCTTGCGGGTCTTTGGCCCCTTCAGCCATCTCTAAGGTCACTGGCCCACACCCTTTAATTGGCGGGGTTTGGTTCATTGAGGCCCCCTACTGCCTGTGAACTATTTTACCTTTTAGGCCCCTTTTTCCCAAATCCAATGATCCCAAAAGGGGCCAAGGGTTCACACCTTTGGCCCCCCTTGGCCCATTTTGGTCCAACAACCCAAAACCCGCAATTGGTAATAAATGGCCATTGGACCCCAGTATGCAAGCCATGGCCTCTGATAGTCACCAGAGACCACCTGTTTCTTTCAAAAGGGTTTCTCCGCAAATTAAGGGAAACCCTTCAGAAGCCATGGAACTAGGAATGGGAATATATATGGTATTCTATACCATTATTCACCATTTTTCCTCAGAAATCCAAAGGTGATACTTTCAAGACTCCAGCTCATCACTTTAACTCAAGTCACCAGTCCATCAGTCAAGTTTGAAGGAAGATTCCAGTCACTCAATCTTGCAATCCATGGCATAACCCAGAAGAATATTCAAGGACTCAAATCACCTTTCCCTTCAGGTGTTGGTCACTTCAAGTCAACAGCCTTCCCCCAAGGGAATACTTGCCCAGGATTCTTCAAGGGCAGTTTCAAGAGGCTGTTGTTATTAAATCAGTTGTTGAGGAATCAAGAGCTCCAGAACTCCTTGGACAGCTCAATTTGTCCATATAGGCTTTATTCAGGCAACTTCTATGGAATTGACCTTTTGGGTCAATTCATAGTCCACTGTGGGAGTTCAAGACACACAGTTCAATTCTGAAGATGGACATACCTGTATTTTTCCAAAACAGTTAATACAGCTGGGTAATCCACCCTCCAGGATCAATATTTAAATTTTTCACATATACTGGCCACCTTTCCACCCCTGTAGACGTGTTCCCCAGTTTATAAATATAATTGGATTTATTTTTCTTATCATTTTCTCCTCATTCTTGAAAGTAAATACTGATACTTATAATCCTTCCATTTGAATTTTTTCTTTTCCTTTCAGTGGATATTGGTGGTCAAATTTTTTACTAGTTCCATTGTTCTTTCTGGAATGTTGAAACAGTGAATTGAGAATTAATTTGGGCAGCTCTTTGGCCTTTTGGATTTTATTTATTATTGTTGGCCTCTGGGTTCCTTTCTTACCTTTGGCATATTTGTACTTTCTCTCATTTTCCTTAAAGAAATATGTCTTTAAATTCCTTTCTTAATCTTTTTGTATCCCTCCAAGTGAGGTCTTTATTCCTGAGTTCTAGGCCACTCTTGTTATCCCCAAGAGCCCATGTGACACAAAATATGAACTGGGCATAAACCTTATTTTTCACCTATCATCTAAAATCCAGGGAAAGGGACTGAAAACCATCAAATGGGTGTTCAAATTTAATTTCACAATAAGGGCTATCCAGTGGTACTTTCCAAGCTGAGCTAGCATCAAAACTACAGAACCCATTCCTAAAAATAATCCCAATAAGGGTGAACATAACATTCACCTCACATGTAACCTCTACAGTTTCAGTGTGGGATACCTAAAGCAGGGTCTTTCTGGAAATAGAACAATCAGAGATTCCTTATTGTACCATCCATTTCCCTCCAACTCATCTAGGACAAATTTTATGGAGCAAACAAACTCCAAAGATGATTTAAGAAAAATCATCATCTGAATGATGGAGTTGAAAAGTGGCAGAACTTTGCCATATTTAATCCTACCCATACCAAATGAGATACCATTGTGTAGGCCCCATCCAGGGCTACCCAAAGAATACCATCTGGGCCCCTTACCCTCAAAACAGACAAATATATGGCATTTTTAAGGTCAAAATCCCACATTATGGCCACTACACCTTTCCTGTGGTATACTAGCCTATATATTTGATTATGAGGTGTCAATTAGACAAAGAAGATTTTTTATCCTTCAATATCTCATAGTTTAGTCAATATGGGGTTCACATACAGGCTCTGTACAGTGTTCTTCATGTCGTACACAGCAGTAAAGTACTATGAGGTCCACAGATCAAAATCTTCACCTTTTATACATGAAATCTGCTCAGATGTGGCTTAAAACCCACATCTAAGCACAATACAGGCTCTAGAGGAACTTTAAGAGCCGCAAGCCAGTCTCTGGAAGTTAAAATATTCACTCGTCCTACATGAACAGGTCTAAATGACCTTTTCACCCAGTCTCAGCCTAAAAAGTAACCTTTCTCTGCTCAAAAGAACAATACCCACCCTGCTCTTTAATTCCTATGTAGTACAACTGTCCAAAACAGTTATACTATCTGAAAATAATCAAATTATAGTTCAGTCTTAGTATTTTATTGCTTTGTATAGTTAAGCAACTGATAATCAGTGAGCCCAGGGCTTTCAGCCGTGCTCACCTTCACTATTAATAATTCATAGTAAAGTCTGAAATACTATTATCAAGCTTTTTTTATCATTAGGTATCTTTTTCACAATCCAAGATATAGTTTTCAATACCTTTATTATCTCTATATCATAGAATCACCTTGAAATTCACCAAAAGGTGCATTTTTCCATGTTAATCCTTTTTCCCATTGAATATGGCAAATATGCTCAAATTGCATCATTACTCCATTTAGAGATTAAATTCTGTATTTATGCATTTTGCACACTCTTGTGCAAATAACTCTGTAAAACTTTAACTCCTTGTTTTGCCAAAACACTAGCCAGCCTCTGAAGGCACCAAACTCTCATGTTTCCAATGTTTGTTAAGGCCATCTTTCCCTTTTAACAACCAGCAGTCTCATAAATGGTGTTATACAACGTTATGCAGTTTTTTCACCAGTAATCCAAGGGTTACCAAATCATAGGGGCCATACTCCAAATTTTAAAATACCTTTGCAGCCCTTATGGCTTTATATTCTCAGAAGTATTAATCAAGGCTCAAGCTCAGTGTTTTCTTTTATACCAATCACCTCAATAATCAGGTATTGGTTCTTGAAGTATTCCCCCAAGGGAATACTTGATGTTTCATTGCAAGGTATATTCAAGACGTGGTTTCAAATCAGTTGTCAAATTTCAATGCTCCATTAATCCACCTTGGTGACCACATTCATTTCAATAAATTCTTGTTCCACAGACACCTTTATTTCAACAATAGACCCTGGTAAGATTATTCCTCAAGCAATCAATACAACCCATTTATCAGCCTGGAATATTCAAGATCTCAACCTGTCATATATGCCATAGTTTCTTTCACCCCAAGAGGTTTATTCCCCCAGTTAATTAATCTATCAAAAGTTTATTTTATCTTTATCTTCTTTCATTTGTTGAGTGAATACTTCTATAGTCAAGTCAGTAATTTAAAAGCTCTTATATTGCCCTTTGTTGGATATTTGGTGTTCATATCCCTTACTAATTCTATTGTTTTTTCTGGAAGGTTTAAACAGTGAATAATTAGCTTACTTGGTTTTCTCTTTGGTCCTTGGCTTTCTTTCTTATTTTTGCTCTCATCTTGAACTTGCAGTGTTCTTGTTAAATAGCTACATTTATTCTTTTTTCTTCAATTGTTTGAAGACTTCTCAGTGAGTTCCCTGATTCACAAGTGATAGGTAACTCTTGTTATTCCCAAGCACCCTGGTGACATTGTCCCAATTTCATGCAAAAATAATGGGAAGGTCACAAATTCCATTTTACATTTAACCTGAAAATAGCTTTATGAATGTTTTGAGAAATTGAAATTACTTCATTGTTGAATACAGCTTTGTCACACACAGACAGAATATCAATCTTCAATCCTGACTTCCTATTTGCAATGTGAAAATATCTAAGGGGGACAAAATACCTCAAAAAGAGCCAGGGTACCCAATGTCTCAGGCCTCTGAGGCTTGGATCCATGGAAGATAATTTCTCAATTAGATTATTAAAGCTTTCTTTGAGCCTTGCTACCAAGTTAAAATCCCATTATATCACGAGAAAACTGAAAAGAAGCTACTCTTTTGACATGGCACGGAGGTAATTACCAACCCTGACTCCTGTAACCAGGTCCATTGTTATTTATTTTCCATCTATAGAGTCAAAAGGGGTAATTCAAGCCCTTTTTGGAGAATTATAAATGAAATTACCTCATGGAAACTAGCTGTCACTATACTATTTGCTTTTCTACATTGAAATGAGGTAAAAACTTTAAAATTCATTAAAAATATAATTTTTAATGAATATGTCTTCAGATTTTCAGGACCAATAAATACAGGGAGACTCCACACTGAAATAAGAAAGAATTATAACTTCACATTTCAAAAAAAAATGTGCTTACGGTCAATTTTTGATGATTTCATGTGAAACACTGAATTTTCAAAAATTTACATAAGATAAAAGCTGGGATGAAATTTGAAAAAAAAAAATTCAATTTAATAAAACAAATGTAATTCTGAATTGAATTATTATTCCAGGTTTTTACACCTTGATTTCTTAACCATAAACGGGTTGGTAGTCACATAAATTGATTTAAGTAAGTAAGTATGATGATCTTACTTGACTGAAATGTGATGTAAAGATTAAACCAGTTAAGTTAAAAGTTTTCTCACACACCCTTTTGTCACTTTTCTCCATTTCAAATCTCTGTGAGCTGCTGTAGACTTAAAAAAGGCCAACTCTTTCTGTTTTTTTCAATATAATCCAATTATTCAGTTTTATTACTAATACCAACAAGTAAGTATTATTACTTAAAATGGTTTCTTAAGTATTTTTATCTTTCCAAATCAATAAGAAAGGTATTTTTGTATTCCTATTCTATTTTGGCCTAATCGCCAACAGAAAAGAAATTTACATAGGTTCTTTCCATTAGTAAAATACAATATGGGCCTAAATAGTTATTAAATACAAAGATTTAATTGCTATTCCGCCTGATAAACACTGTTCCTTTTACTAATAGTAGTGAAATATCAACCATATTCTCATGAAACCCCAATGTACCATCTTTACATTTCAAGGAGACGTATGAAATATTGGTTACCCAAATAATTCTCAATTTTATATTTGTGATTTGGTTTAATGTGGGTATTAAACTGTCACAGGGCCTCTTATGGAAGCAAGAGGGCCTGGCACTCAGGAATCAAGAACTCACTTGGAGGGCTCCAAAAGATAAAGTAATAATAAAAATTTAATTGTTTTAAAGAAGAAGAATGGAGAAGACAAGTATACAAAAGATAAAAGAAAATAATAAGAAGCCAAAAGCTAAGGATAATAAAGGAATCCAAAGGCCAAGAAGCCAACCAAATGAATCCTCAATTCACTGTTTCAACCTGCCAGAAAAGGAATGGAATTAGTAAAGGATATGACCACCAATATCCACTGACAGGCGAGGAAGAAAAAGAGAGAGGGGGCTAATGACTGACTTAAGATTATCAGTATTAACTTTAATAAGGTAAAAGAAAATAAAGATAAAAATAAATCCAATATATTAATTAACTGGGGAAAAAGCCCCCAGGTGCTGAAAGGTGGCCAGTATATGTGAAAAACTGAAAGACTGATCCTGGAAGGTGGATCACCGGCTGTATTGTCTGAATTGGGCCAATACAGTTCTGGTCATCTTGAAAATGAACTGTGTGATTCAATTGGCCAAATTGGGCAAAGGACATACAGGTTGCTTGATTGACGCCTGTATGGACCAATTGAGTTGTCCAAGGGTTATTAAAATACTTGATTCCTTGACAACTTATTGAAAGACTGTATAACCTCTGAGAATTCCCTTGGAATAATCCTGAATGAAATTGCCAACCCAACTCCTGCAGGGCCAGGTGATTGGCATCCTTGAATGGTCTTCTGACTGCCGCCATGGATTGCCAGACTGATGGGTTACAAAATCCTCCTTCAAAATGGGCATTGGCTTTTATGACCTTGATTTGGAAAGGTGGAATTTGGTCCTGAAAATTTCACCATTGAATTGCTGAGCAAAAATGGTGCATAGTGGTATATAATACCATATATATACCACTCCTGCAACCTTGAGTACGGGATGCATGGGGAATGGAAGAATTCCCTTTAAGTTGAGGGGAACGCTTTCTGAGCTGATTTGGTGGCCTCTGGTTGTTTCCAGAGGCCATGGCTGGAAATATGCTCCATGGTGGTCCATGGCCAAAAATGGGTCCTATGGGATTTATGGCCAAATTGGTGTCCAAAGGGTTTCTTGGCCAAATTTGGGTCCAAATCATTGATGGCCAAAATTGGCTCAGGTGGGTCCAAGTGTGGATTTGGACCCACCTGGCCTTGGGGGCTAGATGGTTGCCACCTTTTGCCCCTTTTGGCCTCATTGGATTAGGCCAAAAGGGGCCTAATTGGCCTGTGGACCGCAGACCGTGAATCAGGGCCCACGGGCCATAGGAGCCATAGGGGGCCTAAACGGCCCAAAGCCAGTGATGATGGCTAGGGGCCTAAATGGCCCAAAGCCAGTGATGATGGCTAGGGGCCTAAATGGCCCAAAGCCAGTGATGATGGCTAGGGGGCCTGTAGACCCCTAGAAGACAAAAGGACCCCCCCAGGCCCAAAAACAAAGATAAAAGCCTGGGGGTTGGTGATGTGGAAATTGGCCAAGGAGGCCAATGATGGCAGGATATGGCCTGAGGCCATAAATGGTGATGGTGGCCAGGATTGGCCAAAAGAAAAGGTGTCATGGCCAAATGGCCATAGAGCACTAGAGGGGACCAATTGGCTATAAGAGATATGGTGTGGCCAATTGGCCCCAACTTGGTTCCAGATTAGAATTGCCGCAACACCCATGGAGGAGAGTCAATCTTTGTGGTTGTGACATAAACAAACAAAACACTAAAGTACAAAGGGTTAGAGTTACAATTAATATACATAAAAAATATTTTATAGAATATTTGTAGCATCATAGGGTTCATAAGAATAATCTCAAAAGCTTTAGCTTACTCTTGAGTAATTTTTATCAACCCCTTTTAGGAAAATTAAGGTGCTAACTCCGGAATTTTGAATAATTATTCTTCTCAGTTTAATTCCTTATTTTTGCTATAATCTATAGTCTTACACCTTGTAGTTTTGCAAAAACAACAGAAGTGTATCAAATCTTAATTTCAATTTTATTTGATTCAACTTAAGCCTCTGAAAATGTTCACTCAGCTTACATTTGCAAGAAATAAAAACACAGGAGTAAAGAAAGGACCTTGTGTATATACTTAAGTTTCACTTATTTCTCCAGCTCAACAAGGGAAGTAGTTATTAAGGAGGTTTAATTATCAAGATTACAGCTGCAATTTGATTACAGGTGTAAGACTTATTAGTTATCATAGAGATAAGGGAACCAGCTTGAAGTTGAGTCATGAAAGAGATAAGGGCACAGAAATTCCATTTTAGGCAATTAATCAAGGAAGTCAAACCCCCAAGTTGAATTTCAGGAAATCCACCCAACAGTTTTCATATTATTCTCAAATAAGGAAACTCTAAAAAATCTGGATTACATAATTAAATTAAATTTCAGGAAATCCACCCAGAAGCTTTCAGAAAAGTAGCAAATTAGGAAATTCTCATCACTATGAAGATGAAATAATAATGGCAGTTCAACCCCCAAGTTAAAGCTCAGGAAATCCACCCAACAGCCTTCAAATTATTACTAAATCAGGAAACTTTCAACTACAGACTGTCCAGTAAATGAAAGTCACGAAAAATTCTAAGTGCCATGTATTGGAGCCCCTAAGGGAGGCCCCAAAAAGTATAAATAGAGGCCTTCTCTCCAATTTCCAGTGCTTCATTTATTTCATAAGAGTGGTTAAAACCTGAACCATATTATTTTATTAATTGATTTCATTGACTATCTCCCATCCTCTTTCTCAGTAGCCAAGCTAAGTAGCGCAGTATGAGTGTTCTATAGATAAAATCAGTTGAGGAATCGTCTTTATTATCTGATAAAGTTCAGCTCATTGACTATTCCCAATTCCTAATTTCTCATTAGACAATAACAGAAGTACTGCCTGATTCATTTATTTAATAATAGTGGTTAACAGCTGGTAGACATTATTTGATCGATTGATTTCATTTAATATCCCCATATTTGTACGATTCCTAATTGATCAGTAGCCAAGCTCAGTATCATTGTGTCAAGTTACTTCATATCTAAAAGCAGTCAACAGTTGGTGTGTATTAGCCTACAATTTTTCTTCATTGACTATCTTCCAGTAAGTATTATCCCCATAGTAGCTATTATAAACAGTAGGGTAATCCCCAAATTATATTCTTATCGAATTTGATCACAGCATTAACAAACATCAACAGCAGTATTATTATTAACAAATATAAACAAAAGTTTTATTATCAACAATGATCAGCAAGAAAAATTTGACTCACTAGTATCATTATGAGAAATATTTAGCATCAATATTCCCAGCTCTCTGGTTTTTTTATTTTTGTCAAAAAAGGTCAAGTTTTCAAGAGATCATTGTTTGACAATCAATCAGTTTCTATCAATTTTCTGATGAACATAATTTTCTGATACAGCCTCGATCAAAAGTAGATAAATTGATCGTAGAACTCATGTCAAGCTAATTCAGCATTACAGGATGGGACGTTCATATTATTCTGACACACAAGCACATCAAGGGTTACAAGTCATAAGAGAAATTTGAAAAATTTTCTTGTAATTTCCCCTTCCAGATACTGCCTCATTAATCCCACACAGAGGAGTATCCCACAACATGAAATCAAAAAAATATACTATTTCCTATAGTTTTTAACCATAAATTGTTTCTTTACTGTTTTGGATTAGTTATTGATCCTTTAGATCCACAAATAATCTGTCAAATGACTCTTCCAATTCTTTACAATGTATTTTTGGAATATTAGTGAGTTTTGATTAATTCTTAAAGTTTTTTCTTTAAATTTTGCATTTCTCTCTTAGAATTAGATATAGTCATTATTTTGGAATATAATTGTTAATTAAAATAATTCTATCTTATTTTAATAAGAAGTTTTATCAAAAATACATTTTGTAATTGATTCTAGTAGACAATTACTGATTACTTTTATAATTTCTGGCAGTGTTTAAAAACTAAAAGAAATAATTAAGAAACTATTTAGTTAGCTTTGTGTGCTTATGATCAAATCATTTATCATATTTCATAAGAATATTGATAGTACTCTTCATTAATAGTAATATTATAAAGGGTTTCATAGATAGATCCTACAGACAATGCCTAGTGGATCAAGACTTAATCAAGAAGAACTTAGAAACATCCATATTTTATTATAAACAAGACTCAAAATTATGACATATTGCTTGCATTATATTAAATTTATCATTTTTAAAACAAAAAACTTCCAAACAGAATATTTAAACAAATACAATTTCTCAAAACTATCAAAAATGAAATAAAATAAAATAAAATACTAAATAATTTCATAAATTGTAAGAAGAATTGAAATTTTTAAGAGATGTAATCATGCTAAACCAGGAACTCGTTTTTCAAGTAATTAGCTTTTAAATCAAAAGGATATTTAAGATTTTAATGAATAATAGAAAGAATTCTCTTAATTTAATCAATTTAGTTGTTGAGTTACTCAAAAATTATAAGATAATTGATAGGAAATCAAGGAAAACTACTAAATTTGATTCTGCTAGAATAGCAATCCAAAACTGCAATTGTGTCACAGGGGCTCATGGACAGAAAGCAAGAGTGGCTGGGCACTCAGGAATGAAGAACTCACTTGAAAGGCTCCAAAATGATAAAAGAGATAAAGCAGAATGAATTTCTTTAAGAAGGATAAGAGTAAGAAGAAGGACAAGTATTTCAAAGATAAGAAAGAGTAATTGAAGCCAATGGCCAGGAAAATAAGAAAGGCAAAAGGAAAGAAGCCAACCAAGTGAATCCCCAATTCACTGTTTCAACCTTCCAGAAAAGGAAATGGAATTAGTAAAGGATATGACCACCAATATCTACTTACAGGCAAAGAAGAAAGGTGCAAATGACTGATTTACAAATATCAGTATTTACCTTTATAAAATGAAAAGAAAATAAACAGAAAAATAAATCCAATATGTTAATTAACTGGGGAAAAAGTCCCCAGGTGAAGAAAGGTGGCCAGTATATGTGAAGAGCTGAAGGGCTGATCCTGGAAGGTGAGTCACCGGCTGTATTGTCTGAATTGGGCCAATACAGTTCTGGCCATCTTGAAAACTTACCTGTGGGATGGAATTGGCCCAATTGGGCCAGGGCCATACAGGATACTTGAGTATTACCTGTATGAACCAATTGAATTGTGCAAGGGATGCTGAAGTACTTGCTGCCTTGACAACTGATTGAAATGATGTAATACCTCTGATAGTGGCCCCTTTTGAATAATCCTGAATTGAATTGCCAACCCAACTCCTGAAGGGCCAGGTGGTTGGGGTCCTTGAATAGTCTCCTGATAGCTGCCATGGATTGCCAGACTGATGAGCTGAAGAGTCCTCCTTAGAAATGAGCGTTGGATATTGGGCCCTTGATTTTGGAATCATGGAATTTGATCCTGAAAACATCACCATTGAATTGCTGAGCAAAAATGGGGCATAATGGTATATAATACCATATATGCCCCACTCCTGCAACCTTGAGTATGGGGTGCATGGAGGAATGGGAAGAATCCCCCTTAAGTTGAGGGGAAGGATTGATCTGAGCTGATCTGGAGGCCTCTGGTGGTTATCAGAGGCCATGGGCTGAAATGTGGTCCATGGTGGTCCTTGGCCAATTTGGGGCCTATGGTGGTTTATGGCCATTTTTGGGTCATGGTGATTGTGGGCAAAATTGGGCTCAGGTGGGCCCAATTGTGGTTTGGGACCCACCTGGCCATGAGGGCTAGTGGGATTCCCACTTTGGCCTCATTGGATTAGGCCAAAAGGGGCCTGATTGGCCCACGGGCCGTAGGGGTCCTAAATGGCCTTTTTGGGCCATTTAGGCCCTAGACCCCCTAATGAAAGGGGGTGGCCCAAGGATGATGGTTATGGCTAGGGGGCCAAGAACCCCCCTAGGAGACAAAAGGACACCCTCAGGCCTAAAAACAAAGATAGAGGCCTGGGGGTTGGAGATATGGAAATTGGCCAGGAAGGCCAATGATGGCAGGAGATGGCCTGCAGCCATGAAAGGCCAGGGGGAGGTTCTAAGGCCAAAGGGCCAAGGAACAACAAAGGGGGCCAATTGGCAATGAGAGATATGGTGTGTCCAACTGGCCCTAGCTTGGTTCCAGGCTAAATTGCAGCAACACCCATGGAGGGGGGTCATTCCTTGTGGTTGTGACAAATTGATTCAAAACTTACTTGAAGCTTATCAGCACTTATTTTATATCCCAAAAAAAGCTCTTCTTTATTATTATTATGATAAATGAGGGAATAATTGCATAAATTCTTATATTCATGAAAATGATTTTCAACCAACAGAAACAACATTTGAACTTTCTACACAGGGAATGATTTTTTTTATGCTCAACTCAAGAATTTATTTTCTCAGAAAAAGAAATAATAATTAATTTTTTTTGGAAGGCTTCAAAGAAAATTTACTTTTAGAATTTAGCCAAAATCACAAATTTTCTCATTTTGGAGTCTCCATTTTAATAACCCCTTGTCAGGGGTAATGGTAGTCATACTTACACCCACTCAAACACTTCAAACCAGCAAATCCACTGTGTGTATCATCATTCAGTTTCAGCAAGCTTCCTTGCTGAAACATGCATACAGTCTGGTTCATCAATACAACCTGTCAACTGCTGTACAGGTTGGAATTACCCAATACAGTTTGGTTACACCATCCTTAAACTGTATGATCACTCAATACCACCACACCTCTTGTATGGATCCTAGACAGCCATACAGGACCTGTATTGGCCAGACTCAATTCAATCATCAATTATTCTCATTAAAATTCTCTTTCTGGACCAGGGCTGGTGATTCTCACATATACCAGCCCCTCTTTCTCCCCCTGGGGACCTTTCCCCAGTTAATTAATTATTTTATTTATTATTTTCTATATATTCTTATCATAATTTTGGTTATTATAATTATTAATTTTGAGTTAGTCTTTGAATTTTCTTTCTTCGCCTGTACAGTATGACTTGGGTGGCCATATGCTTAGTAACCCTTCTCTTTCCATTCTGACAGGTTGAAAAAGTGGACTTGGACTTGTTTGTGGTTGTCTCTTTTAATTCTTAATATTATTATTTCATTTATGCTTTCTTATATTTCTTTCATTAAACTCTTAAGTGTATTCCCAATTACCATATCTCAAGCCCCCCATAAGTCCCAGTTTACTGCGTGCTAGGCCCTCTTCACTTAGAAGAGCCCCTGTGACATTAAATTCATTTACTCATATTTTCTTCTTTATTTTAATTGGTTTAAGTTCATTTCTCTCATTATTCAAATTATTACTCTTTGATTATTTTATTATTATTCATGATTATGATTTCTCTCTCATCAATTTTCATCTCATTCATTTTATTCAAATGAGAATTTATTATTCCCTTTTCTTAAGCATTGCTGACCATCTGAATTTCATTCTCAATTTTTTAACAAATCCAAATTTTCCTTTTGTTTGCTTATTCAGGTCTTATTAGGAAATCTTATACAATTGTCAATTGATTGGTGGATTGATTGGAATTTAATTGGGTTATTTCTTCAGCAATTCAGGATTTTGTTTGGATTTGGTTGATTGACTTATTTGAATTCCTCAAGATAACGGATTCTCCTCAAGAATTTATTTTGATTTTTGATTGATTTGATTCATAGAGATATTGAACTGATTCCTGAAGATATTGATTTACTGATGGATTCCTCAAGACATTGATTTTATATTGAAAACATTGATTGATTATTGATTATTGAATTCTTCAAGATTTTATTGATTTTTGATTTTAACTGACTTTTGATATTGACTGAATTGATTGATTGATTTATTTATTGAATTTGATTTTACCTCAAGACTTTGACTGATTCCTCAAGATTCATAAAGAATTTTATTGATATTGATTTGGCTAAGCTTTTATTCCCTATTTTAAAGTACCATCAAGTTATTTTCTTCTTCTTTGATAATTCCAGTTCATCATAGCCCCCCAGCCAACAATACAAGATCCCAAAGATATCAATCTGTTCTCACTCCTACTGAAAGGGCTCCTCTTGACCACACACCATCAGCTCATCAACTGAGTGCAAACTTGGACAGGGTACCACCAATAGAAGGGGCAGCACCCTCCATAAGAGGAGATTTGAAGTCAAAAAGATCAATATCATTCTCTGGCTTGTTGTGTGGTTATCCAAGCATTTCGCAAGTGCCGAGAAGTTGATTGGGGGAAGATGAAGATGAAGAGGGGGAGGAGTCTGAGGAAACTGAAGTTTTAGCTGCCTTGGCAGGTGCCCCTGAGGCCTCTGAAGCTCCAAAGCTAACCCATTCTAAGAAACCTCTTGTCTCTCAAGCTGAACCAAATTTACTCAAGATGACGGAGCAGATGACTCAATTTATGGGGAAACTCACTCAAGCAGTTTCCTCCAGGGACAATTACAAAGCCCCTGCATACAAGAATCCATCAATGAAGGCACCTGATTATTTTTATGGTACTATAGCCCATGAACTGGGAGGATTTATCTAATCCTGTCAATGGATATGTCATAATTTTGCAGCAAATTTCTTCTCTGACAGGAAGAAAGTTCTTTTCTCATTGGTAGAGCTGGAAAATGGATTGAACCCTATCTTCCAAATATCTTCAATGAAGATCATTCCTAGCTCCTCAAGAATTGGCAATTGTTTGAGAACCAATTATTCACTCTATTTGGTGACCTCAATGAAGTAAGGAACCCTGAACAAGAGTTGGAAAATTTGTGGAAGAAGGAAAGTGGTCATGTTTCCTTGTACATTGCTGATTTCAGAGGTTTAATGTCAAGAATCAGAGATTGGGGGGAAAGGGCTTATATTCAGGTTTACAGAAGAGGATTGGCATAAAGATTATTATATCAGTTGGCTTCTCACCCTGGAACTTTTTACACCCTTCAAGAACTTGTGGATATCACCGTAGAGTTAGGCAATCAAGAAAAGAAGCCTCCTGTCACTGGATCCAACCCCTCAAGGCCTCCTCAAGGCTCATCTTCAAAAAGTCCTCACCATAAGAAGAATAAGAACGGCAAGAAATTTCAAGCTTCAAAGAACAATCCTCATGCTGCTCTCCTCAAGAAGGATGATAAATTAATTGGTTCTGAAAAGTACAGGAGGATTAAAGAAGGATCATTTACTTATTGTGGTGGAAAACACGAAATTAAAAATTCTTCAAGAGACCCCAGAAAAGGCCTGGATCATCAAGAGGCTTCCCTAAAAAGCAGGTAAAAGACTGAGTGGGGATCATGATGTGTTCAATGGTTCTCACTCATTTCCTTCAAGAGAAAAATTGTGAACTCTGAGTACTAGTGTCAAGAAATCTTTAAAATTTCGTATTTTTTCTTCTGTGTTTGATATTTTATATAGTATTCTCATTGTTTATGGTGCTAAAAACTCTTTTATTCAAAGAATTTTGTTCTCAAGTACTCATTGACTGTGTCAGAGCTCCCTGAAAATATCTCTCTTTTCATTCTGGATTCAAATGAATGCCCTGCATTGTTCATCACTCATTATACCAAGTGGGTAGTTGACTTCCCTTCTTTCCCAAGCTTTGAATGGAAATTTTTTATCATAGATTCACCCAAGGGAGAAGACCTAATTTTGGTTTATGATTTCCTCTACCTTTTTAATCCCATTATTTATTGGAAAAGTGGATATATCACCTATTATTCTAGTCATAAGTATTCTAGTGGTATTAGTTATTCTACTAGTAATGACTTGGCCACTGCTGTCAACAGCATTCCTCTGGTTGGTGAACTTAAGACCTCTTACCTTGCTTCTTCTGTCCATATCCCTTCCATCATTCCCTCTCAGTCATTACCTCAATCAAGAGATGAAGTCTTCAAAGAAATCAAAGATGTTGGAGAAGATGTTGCTATATCTTCACTTCATCTCTTTCAAGGGGATATGGACCTTCCTCCTTTATCTTTCAATGCCTCCCTGGAGGAGCAGTGGGAGGAGGAGGAAGAGCCATAAGAAGTTAAAACTGTGTAAAGGGTAGTCCCTCCTGCTTATCACCAACATTTGGATGTATTCTCCAAGGTGAAAGAAGAGGAATTTCCTCCACACCGCACCTGTGATCATCATATTTAACTGGAGGGTCTTTTACATCCAGTTGTTGTTATCTACTCATTATCAAATAAAGAGTCAGAAACACTGCAGTCCTACATTTCATGGAATTTAGAGAAATGTTTCATAAGGCAAAGCCCTTCTATGACAGGAGCACCTGTCCTTTTTGTTGATAAAAAGGATGGTGGCCTTTGTTTGTGTGTTGACTACTGCAAACTCAATGCTGTCACTAGGAAGAACAGGTATTCTGTTCCTCCTATGAGCTCGCTTCTTACTGTATTCAATGGTTCCACTATCTTCTCAAAGATAGATATGCATGGTGCATATAATCTCCTGAGAAACAAAGAGAAGGATGAGCACCTGACTTCCTTTAGAATCAAGTATGGTAGTTAGGCCATTTTGACTTACCAATGCTCCTGCTTCTTTCCAAAATCTTGTAAATGATATATTTTAAGATTTCTTGGACATTTTTGTTGTAGTTTATCTAGATGATATTATTTTCTTTTCTAGTTATGAGTAGGAACATTTCAAACATGTGGCCTATGTCCTCCAAAGACTGCGGGACAGTAATTTGTTTGCCAAAGCCTCAAATTCTGTATTCCATGCCTCAAGTGTGGAATACTTGGGCTATGTTGTTTAAAGTGATGGCCTCAAGATGGATTCTTCAAAAGCTCAGCGAATCCTGAATTGGCCACAGCCCAAGAACATCAAAGCTCTTCAAGCTTTTGTTGGCTTTGCCAATTTCTATTGTTGTTTCACTAAAAATTACTCTAAAAAAATCACTGCTCTTACTTCCCTCCTAAAAAAAGACTCTCCTTTTATCTTCAATGAAGAAGCTCTTAGTCAGTTTCAAAAACTCAAAGAAGCTTTCACCACTTCCCTTATCATTTCTGATTTAAGTCCTTCTCTACCAACTATTGTAGAGACTTATGCCTCTTATTATGCCTTGGGTGCTGTACTGAGGCAGGTGAATAACTCAGGAAAGCATCCCATTTCATTTTATAGTTGCAAGCTTCTCCCGGCTGAGCTGAACTATGAAATCCATGATAAGAAACTCCTTGTCATATTTTGGGCTGTCAAGCGCTAGAGGGCTTTTCTTCTTTCTCTTTCCTATCCTTTTGAGGTCTTGACAGAAAATTCTTCTCTCCAGTATTTCAGGTCTTCCAAAGTGCTTACTTGTTGTCAGGCCCATTGGGCTGAATTTCTTTCTGAGTTTCATTTCACTATCACTTACTGCCCAGGGAGGCTGGCCATTTTACCAGATGCCTTGTCACAATGGGATGACATGTACCCAGAGTGGGTGGTGGGCTTCATCAGCAAGAATCCGCAAAATTTCCATCAAGTAATCAAGCAAGATGAAATTACAGAGTAAAGATTTTTCTCACGCAATGTGGAACTTTTTACAGATTTAGTTGAACAAATCCAAGAAGAAGTATGGCAAGAGAAAGAAAATAAGTAAATACTCAAGCAACTAGCAAGAGGTTAATCAGTCTCAGATTAGTCTCTTGAACCTCAAGCCAAGTTATTGTTATTCAAAGATAGAGTTGTAATCCCAAGAAATGAAGAAATCTAACTCAACATTCTTCAAAAGTGTAATTACTCACCATTGGATGGGGATCCTGGCCAGGAGAAGACCCACAAGCTCATAAAGTGTAAGCCTTTGAGATATGACCACATACCCAATAGGGTCACAAGAGAGACTTAGAACAATTATACCTTTAAGATAATTATATTAAAATTACTTAGAATAATTACACATTAAAAATCATTACTTTAAAAATACAAAAATACCATAAATTGGTACAAAACTTGGTTTAACTTAAAAACCAATGAGTCAACATGTGGAAAACATCATACCATTGGATCCCCATGGTAAAATACAAATATACCATTTTCATGGCATATCTGTAAAATCAATATTTAATGAGTTATAAGGAATAATACCTTATAAAAACCATAAATCCTTATTTATTTCAACCAATGAGACAACACGTAAAATAAATTGTACCATTGGATTCCCCATGAAAACCCACACATAAAACAATTAATGAGCTAATTACCAAAGTTAATACTTAAGGAATTAACCTGAATATATGCACTTTTTTGGTCAACACATATATTCAAGGATCATAGCTAATATCTCTTAAACTATACAAGATAGAGTGATGAACCAAAAATAAAGTTACCACTTAATTACTGTAGGAACACAGATATGAACTTTATTTTACAATTTATAAACAAGGTTAAAGCCTATGATGAAATATTGATAAAAATCAACAGAGCTGTTGACCACTTTGTTGTGAAAGTGGTCCAAACTTAAAATAAAGTACACAGTTGGATTCTACTAGTTCATTCGTGAAGAATGATGTAATTTTTATTATTAAATTCAGGGTATAACCCCCTGAAATCATGATTTGAAGCTTAAAGTATTGACTCTCGACAGAAAAGATGAGTTACAAGGAAAATCATCAAAATTAGAGTTTTGATGATGTAATGAAAGGCTCTTGGCAGCATAATAAGGTTATGTCAGGCTATCAGAATTCACTCTCTGAATTACTGTAGCGTGTAAAACTTCAAAGTTATTAAAGATCAAAGTTTGAGCTTAATTTGAGCAGTTATGATCACTCACTGTAACCTTACTTTACGTTTAACAGTCATATGAGTGATACAATCGGTGAATACTATTAGTTTATGATTAAAACTAATAAAATCCACGAAAATTGGGGTTCTTCCAAGCCTCTGATGTCATCAACTTTGGAGTTATAGTGATAACTCTAAATAATGGTGTAATAATGATGTAATATGGTTTGATCATGATGTAATCATCTCCAAAACTTAAAATATTGATCTATTCCAGTGGATATGATCAGTACACGTCTACTAGAAGCCTGTTGGACTCTAGGAGGGAGGTATTTACTATAAATAGAGCTCTTTTTACTCTGTTTTCCCCTCAGACGCATCAAAAACATTAAATAAATACAAACAAAAAGGTAAAATCTTTATTCTTTATATATGAAACTTTTATATCATTAAAGACCAAAGTTCATCTTTATTATAATCACCAATTTTGACGTGATTAAATCATTTGTTTAACTGTTTTTGTTAAAAATCTCTCTAAAACTCATTTCCACGTAAAAAATCAAGAATATTTGTAATTTCTCTATTTTTTATTGTAAATACAATTTTTTAAGTTGTATTTACATTATTTGGCGTAAAATATTTCAAAATTATTATATTAAGTGTTAAAAGTAAGTTATTTTCTCTTTATTATTCTTTTAATAATTCGTTAATTAATATAAATAGTATTTATATTAATTTATAACTTTAATATTAGTAATATTATTGTTATTAATTGTTTTTTATTAATAAAAAACAATTTTTTACACCTTTATTATTTGTTTTTAACAATAATAAAGTGCTTTTAAATATATTAATTATTTTATATTACTATATTTATTTTATTATATTATTATATTTTATTAATAATATAATTATTTTTGAGGCATAATTATAATAATCCTTTATTATTATAATTATTTTTTATCTTATTTATTTCATTTATAAGGACATTCATAGTACAATAAGTAAAATATTAGTAATTTTTACTTATTGTTTCATAGTCAAACCTTACATTTGGGGGCCTGGCCGTGATATTTACTTAAAAGACCTTTAAAAACATTCTAATTGGGTTTCTTCAATAATAAATTATATTTATAATCATAAAATTATATAATAATTTTATATTTTATTGATTTTAAAAGCTATTGAGGCATTTGGAAAGCAATTGTACTGTCTTACACGTGGTTTTTCACATCCTTAGACTTGCAAGAACTTTCTTTGAGTGACTCTAGTGATTAAAAAAGATATTCTATAAATTAAAAATAATTTTTATTATAATTTAATTTTATAAAGAATCATATTAATTTTTCTTTTATTCCTTAAAAATATAAAAAAATATATATAAAAAAATAATAAAAAAAAAATATTAAAAACCAATAAAAAAGTTATTTTTATTCATTTCTTTATTCATTTCAATTTTTTAAAAAAAGATATAAAAGCAATTTCTACGTGGAAAGTTGCCATATCTTGCCAAAAAATAACACTTCTTATAAAAAGACTTATATTTATTTGTCTTTTTTAGTGTTTGAGGATAACCCAACAGAAGATAACCAAACTACTGTTCAGAGATTGGTGGAAGAAACTTGTCAAGGTTCTCCAACACCAGTTATCACTAAAAGAGATAAAGCTAAGAAATTACACTTTCCAGGACCCCCCATTCAAGACTCTGAAGGTGAGTACCTCTTTTATAATTTCCATAAAAAGAATTTTTATTCTAAAATACTTTTATTTTTCTTATTTCTTAAATTATGACTACCAGAAGAGGTTCTCAATACTCCATCCAATCAGATGGAGCTGGACTCAGAGGTAGAACTGATCCCTCAAAAGGGAAAAGAAAGGTCAATATCCCCAGTGGAACAGAATCCACACAAGGAAGTGCCTTATCCCAAAGGCAAGTCCCAGAAATGCCCATGATATCTGAACCTGAATTGGAACTAAGTATGAGTAACTCAAATAGGTACAAATCACATTCAGAGGGCTCAAATAGACAACTACATGAGCCAGTACAAGCAGTATTACACAGTGTACAAGGACAAAGATTGGGAAATGCTGCCTCAAATACACCAAGGAGTGATGAACTCCTGGCACATCCTGAAAAAGTTCCTGAAAGAGGAGGAGATAGTGAAATACTCCAATGGATGGAATCCACTTTCATCCAAACCTCAAATCAAAAAAAATTAAGGATTACCACACCAAAAAGAGGGAGGCAACCAAGGAAGAAAAAAGAATTGGAGGAAACCATATTCCCAAAGCTACAGGATCCCAAAAATCCAAAAGGATGCCATGGACAATGTTTTCAACATGGCCAGAACTTTGATGGAATTCAAAGACAAAGAGGAACAAAGAATCAGACAACCCCATTTCCCAAAGAAATAACCTTGTCTCATGATGTTGTAAATACTTTAACAGAGCTTAAAAATAGTATTTTACCTCTTAAAGACATTAAAAATAGTTTATTATCTTTCCAAGAAATAAATAATAGCTTATCATCTTTAACAAAGCTTGTTGTACAAAATAAGAAAGAAATTGATAACATAAAATTTATTATTGAAAATAATAAACCAAAAGTATTAATTGACAATACTCAGAAATTAATACAAGGACAACAAGAGCTGTACAAATACATAAGTGATATCAAAGAAAAAACTTTGACAATCAATTATGAGGTGAATATTGACAAACTTACAGAAAAATTAAACAAATTAAGTATTTCTATAGAAACATTTGAATAAAAGACTTCATCACACCAAAAATTACTTTTGGACCATGTGGAAAAAAGTGATGAAGCAAGAATGCATCTGAAAGATGACATTCAAAGTGAGATAAGGCTTATTACTGAAAAAAGGGATAAAATTTATGAGGCTAACTCAAATATTCCAAAGCTATCAACTCCATTTTCTCATATAAGAAGCCCTGTCAAAACAAAAGAGGAATTAACAAATCCTTTCATAACAGATTTGAGTCACCAAGACAATAACCAAGTCTTAATGAAGGAAGCACCTCAATTGAAAGAATGGCCAACATTCACAGGAGAAGGTGAATACAACCACATGTCATTTATTAAAACAATTGACATGTTACAAGAAGACTATGCCATACCAGATGAATTAATCACTGCAAGATTACATTCATTGTTTGAGAAATCTGCAAAAAGATGTTATTATGGCATAAGACAAACAAATGGTAAAAATACCTGGTCTTGGTGGAAACAAGAAATAATCACCAAGTGGGCAAATGATGCCTGGAGGTATAAGATAGAAAATGCATTTCAAAATTCTTTCTGTGACCCAGAGAAAGATAAACCTTTAACTTGGTTCTTGAAACAAGCTGAAAGGCTTAATGCACTGTACACAGAAATGTCACAAAAAATGGTGCACATGAAAATACTTAAGAAATGTGGAGGGGAACTAGAACATGCCCTGAGAAGCAGGTGTATAGAACCATGCTCCACAAAAGAGTATATAAATGCACTAGAAGATATAGTGACAAGAACAAAAATTGGCAGGACTTGGAAGAAATTGGACATTAAAAGCCCAAATAAACCATTTATCAAAAAAGATAAATTAAAAGAATCCTTCAAGCCCAATACATCCAACAATAATGAGCAAAGAAAATGCCATAAATGTGGAGGTATTGGACACTTAGCCAATAATTGCCTCAAAAAGGCAAAGATCAATGAAATAGTGGAAACAGAAAACCACAATGACAAAGAGGAGGAATCTGGCTCTGAAAAAGAGACAGAAGAGTCAGAAAGCTCTGAAAGTGATGAAATCAATATAATTAATGCACAAATTAATAATATTGATATACTTTATGAAGTACTGGATTTTAACTCAAACTTACCACAAGTTGGGACATCTGACACAAACCTGACAAATATACAAGATGCCAAAATGTATAGAACCAAACCTGCAAGAGGAATGGGATATACAGCTGGAAAATCAAGTATAAGTATTGTTATGGTTGATAACCAAGAAGGAAAAGTTAACTTAGATATAGGAGCATATTGCACCTGTGTTGGCAAAAGTTATTTAAAAACCATTGTCCCAGACTGGCAAGAAAAACTTATGCCAATACAAGGTGTCAAATTCAGTAGTGCAAGTGAGAGCATGAAGCCCCTTGGAATAATTGATTTAACACTAATTTTTCCTCATCCTTCACAATGTGTCAGAATGAAAGTGGAATTTGTGGTAATGGACAACTGTACCAGTAATCACTTTATCCTGGGAAATGACTACTTATCAATCTATGGTACAGATATCTCTAACCAGAAGGATAGATATTTTACTATAGGAGACAACAAAAGACAAAAGTTTGGCTTCTTAAATAACAAAAAAACAAATTACAGTTATTAAGAATGAAGAAAAAATTCCAGAAAAGGATCTTTTTATATCTGAACAACTTAAAGAGGCAGAATTCAATCAAGAATTAACAGAAAGAATGAAAGAAAAATTAATTGCCCTCTTATTTAAGTACAAAAATGCCTTTGCAACTGACAAAGAGCCACTAGGTGCTCTAATTGGACATGAAGTAGACATAATTCTTAATGTGGAAAAGCCTTATCCACCCTTACTAAGGAGACCAGCTTACCCAGCTAGTCCAAGAGCCAGAGAAGCCTTAGAGACACACATTAAAGAATTAATAGACCTTGGAGTATTAAGAAAAGTAGGACATAATGAAGATGTAGAAGTTACTACCCCTGTCATTATAACTTGGCATAATGGAAAATCAAGGATGGTAGGAGACTTCAGAGCCCTGAACACCTACACCATTCCAGATAGATATCCAATACCTAGAATCCATGAGACATTGACCCAATTGTCACAAGCTAAGTTCATTACAGCTATGGATGCTCTTAAGGGTTTTCATCAAAATGTCTTAACAGACAATGCCAAGAAACTACTAAGAACAATAGTCCATTGTGGAATTTTTGAATACTTAAGAATGCCATTTGGGATAAAAAATGCACCTTCCCATTATCAAAGAATGATGAATACCATATTCCCTGAAGAATCATCAGAAGGATGGTTAATTATCTATATTGATGATATTATAGTCTGCTCAGAGACTTGGGAAAGCCACCTTACAAGACTAGAAATAGTACTTCAGAAAATAGTGCAAGTAAATATGAAAATTTCCTTGAAAAAGTGTCATTTTGCATATAGTGAGCTAAAAGCACTAGGACATGTTGCATCTGGCCTTAGTCTAGGCATAGACAAAAATAAAGTGGCAGCAGTACTACTTAAAGCAATGCCTCAAACCAAAAAAGAAATGGAATCATTTCTAGGATTTGCTGGTTACTAGAGACAGCATATAAAGGACTTTGCAAAAATTGCTAAATCCTTGTATAAGCTATGTGACCAACAAACAGTCTATGAAATGACAGAAAAAAGAGTCAAGGCATATGAAGAATTGAAAAATTCCTTAACAAATGCCCCATTTCTTCTAATGCCAGATTGGAAACTACCCTTTACACTTTACATTGATGCTTGTGGAGAAGGACTAGGTGCTGCACTACACCAGACACAAAGTATCAATGACAAACCAGTGGAAGGACCAATTTGTTTCATTTCAAGGCAGATAAAGCCAACAGAAGCAAGATATGGAGCAAGCCAAATGGAATGCCTCTGCTTAGTGTGGGCTTTAGAAAAATTACATTACTATTTGTATGGAACAGTATTTGATGTGATCACAGACTGTAATGCTGTGAAATCTCTATTAAACATAAAAACCCTAAATAGACATATGCTGAGCTGGCAAATTGCTATCCAATAATATAGAGGAAATATGACTATTGTTCATAAATCTGGAAATATTCATAAAAATGCCGATGGTCTTAGCAGATGGGCTTTAGCAAATACCCCTGACAATCCAGCATGGGTACCACAAGAAGAACACCATATAGAAGGAATATGTGTTACAGACATTGGCACAGAATTCTTTAACCAAGTTAAAGAAAGCTATAAGACAGACAAAAATTGCCATATCTTAAGCCAACTTCTAATGAAAGACTGCAAAGATCCATCACTTTCATCAAAACTAGATGAAACATGGAAAAAGGCATATGATGAAGGAAGATTCCACCTCCTTGATAGAATCTTCTACCATAGAAAAAAACACACATGGGTTATGGCCTTAACAGATAGAACACTAATAAACACTATTTTACATGAGTGTCATGATAGTGTTGCATCTGGACATCTCTCAGAAGATCAGACACTAGAGAGGGTGAAAACCTGCTCTTGGTGGCCAAATTGGAAGAAAGATGTTGCAGAGTACTTCCAAACCTGTGACAGATGCCAAAAGGCCAACAGAGCCACAGGAAAGAAATTTGGAATGATGATCCAAATCCAAGAACCAAAATCTCCATGGGAAATAGTTCATATGGATTGGGTAACAGTGTTACCTCTAGGAGGAGACAGGAGTTAGAATGCATGCCTAGTGTTAGTTGACAGGTACAGTAAAACTCCCATGTTCTTACCATGTCACAAAGATGACACAGCTATGGATACAGCCATAATGATATGGAATAAAGTCATTAGCCACACAGGCTTATTCCAAAACATTATATGTGACAGAGACCCAAAGTTCACTTCAGCATTATGGACAAATCTCCATAACTTTTTTGGGACAAAGTTATCATTCTCAACAGCTTATCATCCTCAAACTGATGGTTTAGCAGAAAGAATGATACAGACCTTAGAGGACAAGATCAGAAGATTCTGTGCTTATGGGCTAGAATTCAAAGATTCTGATGGTTTTACCCATGATTGGTGTACACTAATACCAGCACTTGAACTGGCATATAAAACATCAATCCATTTTTCTACTGGAAAAACACCAGCAATGCTAGAAAAAGGTTGGAATCCAAGACTTCCTTATGATACCCTCAAAAAGGACTTGGTAGATATACACCCAACAGCAAGCAGCTTTAAGATAATGCTTGACAAAGCAAGACACCATGCAAACAGATGCATGCAAGACTCTTTCAAATATGCAAAGGAAAGATGGGACAAAAGTCATAAACCACCTGACTTCAAAATTGGAGATTTGGTGTTAGTATCAACTCTTAATTTTAATAACATAAAAGGACCAAAGAAATTGAAAGATTCCTTTGCAGGAAAATTTATGATAAAAGCACTTCATGGACCCAATGCTGTACAATTGGAACTCACAGGTGATTTAATGAACAAACACCCAACTTTCCCTGTAAGTCTAATAAAACCTTA
The DNA here is from genome assembly GCA_023105745.1 of Austropuccinia psidii. Classification (NCBI taxonomy): domain Eukaryota; kingdom Fungi; phylum Basidiomycota; class Pucciniomycetes; order Pucciniales; family Sphaerophragmiaceae; genus Austropuccinia; species Austropuccinia psidii. The sequence continues at coordinate 6,919,374 of JALGQZ010000001.1, forward strand.
CAGCTCAAGTGACAAGGAATTATTTCCACTAAGAAATAAACCCCCACTTAAAATCTCCCCTTTGGAAGAAGGAGAAGAAAAGAAAATTATGAAAGTTCTTAAAGAAAGAAGGACAAGAAACAAAAAAGAAAGAGAATACCTTGTAAGGTATAGAAATCCAACTCAAGAATATGAATGGCTACTTGAGAAAGATATTAGAAATGCTGATAAACTACTAAGGAGGTTTAGACATGAAACAAAACCTAAAGAATAATAAAATCAAGCATTATTGAGCTTCAAGACTGATAAAGTCTACTGAAGAGGTAGGACAGTGGATGATACCCTAATCACACATATAAGATTGTGGTAAAATCTTTTTTGTTGGTAGGGAATGTGAGCCTTTGAGATATGACCACATACCCAATAAGGTCACAAGAGAGACTTAGAACAATTATACCTTTAAGATAATTTTATTAAAATTACTTAGAATAATTACACATTAAAAATAAATACTTTGAAAATACAAAAATACCATAGATCGGTACAAAGCTTGGTTTAACTTAAAAACAAATGAATCAACATGTGAAAAGAATTATACCATTGGATTTCCCATCGTAAAATACACATATACCATTTTTATGGCATATCTGTAAAATCAATATTTAATGAGTTATAAGGAATAATACCTTATAAAAACCATAAATCCTTATTTATTTCAAGAACCAATGAAAACACACGTGAAATAAATTGTACCATTGGATTCCCCATGCAAGTCCACACATAAAAAAATTAATGAGCTAATTACCAAAGTTAATACTTAAGGAATTAACCTGAATATATGCACTTTTTTGGTCAACGCATATATTCAAGGATCATAGCTAATATCTCTTAAGCTATACAAGATAGAGTGATGAACCAAAAATAAAGTTACCACTTAATTACTGTAAGAACACAGATATGAACTTTATTTTACAATTTAGAAACAAGGTTGAAACCTATGATGAAATATTGATAAAAATCAACAGAGCTGTTGACCACTTTGTTGTGAAAGTGGTCCAAACTTAAACTAAAGTACACAGTTGGCTTCTACTAGTTCATTCGTGAAGAATTATGTACTTTTTTATTATTAAATTCAGGGTATAACCCCCTGAAATCATGATTTGAAGCTTAAAATATTGACTCCCAACAGAAAAGATGAGTTACAAGAAAAATCATCAAAATTAGAGTTTTGATGATATAATGAAAGGCTCTTGGCAGCATAATACGGTTATGTCAGGCTATCAGAATTTACTCTCTGAATTACTATAGCGTGTAAAGCTTAAAATTTATTAAAGATCAAAGTTTGAGCTTAATTTGAGTAGTTATGATCACTCACTGTAACCTTAATTTAAGTTTAACAGTCATATGAGTGATAAAATTGGTGAATACTATCAGTTTATGATTAAAACTAATAAAATCCACGAAAATTGGGGTTCTTCCAAGCCTCTGATGTCATCAACTTTGGAGTTATAGTGATAACTCTAAATAATGGTGTAATATTGATGTAATATGGTTTGATCATGATGTAATCATCTCCAAAACTTAAAATATTGATCAATTCCAGTGGATATGATCAGTGCACGTCTACTAGAAGCCTGTTGGACTCTAGGAGGGAGGTATTTACTATAAATAGAGCTCTTTTTACTCTGTTTTCCCCTCAGACACATCAAAAACATTAAATAAATACAAACAAAAAGGTAAAATCTTTATTCTTTATATATAAAACTTTTGTATCATTAAAGACCAAAGTTCATCTTTATTATAATCACCAATTTTGACGTGATTAAATCATTTGTTTAACTGTTTTTGTTAAAAATCTCTCTAAAACTCATTTCCATGTAAAAAATCAAGAATATTTGTAATTTCTCTATTTTTTATTGTAAATACAATTTTTTTAAGTTGTATTTACATTATTTGGCGTAAAATATTTCAAAAGTATTATATTAAGTGTTAAAAGTAAGTTATTTTCTCTTATATTAATAATTTTCTCTTTATTATTCTTTTAATAATTCTTTAATTAATATAAATAGTATTTATATTAATTTATAACTTTAATATTAGTAATATTATTGTTATTAATTGTTTTTTATTAATAAAAAACAATTTTTTACACCTTTATTATTTGTTTGTAACAATAGTAAAGTGCTTTTAAATATATTAATTATTTTATATTAATATATTTATTTTATTATATTATATTTTATAATATAAATTATATTATTATATTTTATTAATAATATAATTATTTTTAAGCCACAATAATAATAATCCTTTATTATTATAATTATTTTTTATCTTATTTATTTCATTTATAAGGACATTCATAGTACAATAAGTAAAATATTAGTAGTTTTTACTTATTGTTTCATAGTCAAACCTTACATAAAGAGGGATTTTTATTGGTCTGGCATGAATAAATTTGCTAAGGACTATGTGTCCTCATGTCAGAAATGTTCAAGAAACAAGAAAATTTATAATAAGAAGTTTGGATCACTCAAGCCTCTTCAAACTCCATCTGTTCCTTGGAATTCATTATCAATGGACTTTATAACTCAAGTCCCATTTTCAAACAACTTTGATTCAATTTTAGTAGTTGTGTACAGATTCTCAAAAATGGCAATATTGATTCCACCTTATGGAACAATCACTGCCCTGGACCTAGCTCAAATATTCATTAACCATGTCTTTTCCAAACATGGTATTCCAGCCAGTATTGTGAGCGATATAGGAGCTTTGCTTGTTTCATCATTTTGGACTCAATCATGTCAGTAGCTCAAGATATCAAGAGATTTTTCAACTGATTTTCATCCTGAAACAGATGGACAGATAGAAAGGGTAAATTAGATTCTAGCACAGTTTCTTTGGATTTATGTCAGTTACCTTCAAGATGACTGGCACACCAGGCTCCCTCTGGCTGAATTTTCCTACAAGAATGCAGAACACTCATAAACAAAGGAAAAAACCATTTATGGAAGAAATACCAGCTTTGACTCAATCCATATTTCCCAAGACTCACCTGCTTGAAATTTATCAACAAAACTCCAATCAGTACAGCAAGTAGTCAAAGAAGAATCAGAGTCAGAAATAAGGAGATGCAAGAAGTATGCAGATAGAAATAGGACAATTCCACCTGATTTCCAACCTGGGGAAAAAAATTGCTAGCCTCCAAGAACATCAAGACTACAAGACCCACCAATAAGCTTTCAGAAAAATGGTTGGGACCCTTTGAAGTCTTGAAGTTTTTAAGCCATGAATATCATCTCAAGTTTCCTTTTCAAAGGAATTCTGTTCACCCAGTATTCCATGTGTCATTACTAGAACCAGTAAAGCAGTAAAGCATCCCAAATTAAAAAAAATTTCCACCATCACCAATCCTAGTGGAGGAGCAATAATAATGGGAATTGGCTCAGGTTCTGGACTAAAAACCTCAAAGCAGTAAATTATTGTCTCTTGTTGAGCGGGAAGGATTTGGTGAGGACCCAGAAAGAACAACTTGGGAACCAGCTTCTAAGCTTACCAACTCACCATACATTTTCAATTATTTCCACTCATTGTATCCTGACAAGCCTGGCCCTAATACCTCAAGAGTTTGAGTTTATGGTGCTTGGTGGGGATTCGATTTTATTAAAGTAAGTTCCTCTCTTGGCATGAAGCTTTAAGGGGGTACTTTACCCATATGTTGTTGTAAGAATCATCTTGGCCACTTTGTGAGCACTTTTAAATTCTTTGGACAGATTCGGAAGGCCTTGAAACATCAATACCCTCAAATTTAAACCTTTCATCAAGATATGGCCAAAGCTCTTCTTTTCCTGTTTTATCATTTCTTTTCCAGCTTATTCCAATTATCATTTTTCAAGACATTCATTACTTCAAATTCAATTATGTCAAAGTTATCTTTTTATGGTGCTTGGTGGGGAGTGGAAGTTATGAAATTAAGTTCCATCTCCTGGTACGCATCCCTGAGGGTTCTACTTGTAAAACCTCACCTTGGCCACTCTGTGAGCATCAAATGCTTGGTTTTAATCTTTCACAAAATTCTTGGCTAAAATCAAGCAATGCACCACAGGAAGGAAAAACCTAAGGAATTTCTTCATTTCTTTTCTTTACCTTCTTTTTATCTTAATTTCTTTTCATTCTTTACTTGTATAATTTTATTTATTTTATTTATTTGAAGCAGAAACCTCCCCTCCTATATCATGTATTGCAAGTTTCCATTTATTTTTTATTTTTTTGTATTTTATAAGAGTGGGGATAGAAGTCAAACCAAACATAAAGAAGGACAAGAAACATATTTACCTCTACCCAAATGATCAAAAGTTCTCTTGAAATCATCACTCAGTTCATCTTCATACCAGGCAAATTTTGTAGCCATCTCCTGATAGGCAGTACCACAAATAGTCCTATCATTAGCATATTCAATCACCTCCCTATTATTCCTATCGACTCTTCTGAACAACCTGGCCACAGAATCTTGATTTTCACTTTCCATATTTGGATCTTCTCTGGTAGCTTGGATAGGCCAGCAATCCCTTTGCTGAAATACTTGGGTGGCAGGAAATGGCAAAGGAGAAAGTTCTTCTCTTCTTCTACTGGAACTGGACACAGGTTGAAGCTGTTGAGAGGTGACTATGGGGGAATTTCTGGACTGATGGATGGGGAATGGTCTTACTGATAGAATCAAGCAAGGCCTGGTGGTGGAAGAACTTGGTGAAGCCAGAGGAAGAGAAGTGGGAATGGTAGCAAGGGTTGGCTGGAAAGTTCTGGGAGTACTGGGAATGATATGAATTTGTAATCTCTTTGCAGGAGGATGAGAATGGGAAGTATGGGATTGATTGCCAACAGAATTATGAACCCCCTCAGCTTCTTCACCAACCAATTCATCATTACCTTCAGCATCAGGATCAGGTGGGGAATTGGAAATTTGTCTTATCCATTTCACTACACCTTCAATATTCATCCTGGATATTGGGACTTCTGAGCTGGAGTATATTTGCCTACCACCAACTGGGATGGGCCCTCCAACATGACTCCACCTGGCTACATGCCTCTGCCTAGAACCAGTCACTATTGAAAGATATGAGTATTCAATTAAATCAAGGAATTTGCCAGACTCAAAAGTGGAATACCCTGAGGTCCCCTGTGAGCCTTGAGGTATATTTTACATACCCAAATAGGCCACAATTATCTTAAAAAGAAATTTTGAATTATGCAAAACTCATAAGTCATGCATATATCCAAAATTCATCATTTTCAATTTCAGAAAAAGATGAATAACTTTTTATTGAGTAAGTAAATCCATGGATTTAAGACCAGATTTGGATTCTACACAAAAATTCACCTAGGGTAGCTCCATAGAGTGAATAAGCTCAATTTAAGTATTTGAGGTGGTAAAATGGAAAATACTTCAATACCACATCATTAATACCACATAAAAGATCCGTGAAAATTTTTGTTTTTCTTGATTTTTAGCCAAAATAATGGGAAAGTGAGAAATCCCATGTTACATATACACTAAGAATAGTGTTATGCATGTTTTGAGCACTTAATATCATGGTATTCTTACATGGACTTTTGGTACACCCATAGTGGATATCTCACTTTAAGCTTAAATTACTATTTTGACGTAAAAAATAGGCAAGGGGGACAAAAGACATCAAAGAGAGCCAGGGTACCCAACTTCTGAGGCCTCAGAGGCGTGGATAGCTCCAGAGCATGGATCCATGGCTCATCTTGGCCCAATTGGTAAACTAAAACTCTTTGGGAACTTGGTTACCAAGTTACAACTACTGTAAAACATCAGAAAATAGCAAATAACCTGCTATTTTGACGTGCCAAGGAGGTAATGAGCTACTTACACTCCTGTAACCATGTCAATTACTAATGACTTTCCATGGATAAACCCCAAAAGAGTAATTAAAACCCTTTTAGGACCCATATTCATTGATTTACCTCATAGCAACCAGCAAAACACTGCTATTTGCAATTCTACGTAGAAATGAGGTAAAACCTTCAAAAATTCATTAAAAATACAATTCTTAATGAATCTTTCTGAAACTTTCAGGACTAAAGGAGAACTGTATTATCTATGGTACAACCAAAAAGAATTACAGTTTTACTAGTAAAATTAAAAGTTTTACTTACAGTCCATTTTTGGATATTCTACGTGAAACACTGAATCTTCAAAAATTCACAGTAATTACAACCTGTGATGAAATTGGCAATAACATTGATAACTTTGAGAAATCAATGATTATTTTAGAATAAAAGAAGATTTACAAGTGTTACTCCTTTTATTCTTAACCATATTGGGGTTGGTAGTCACGTAAAAGCATCAATTAAGTAATTATGATAATCTTACATGACAACAGATGATGCAATCAATAATCCAAAAAGGTTTATTGTTTTCTCACTCACTGGTTTTTCAGTTTGCTCCATGGCACGCCTCTGTGAGCTGTTGTTGACTTAAAAGAAGCCTCTTCTTGCTGTTTTTTCCTCATCATCATCTTATCAATTTATTAAATCTTTATTACCAACAAGTAAGTATTAGTTCAACTATTCTTAAGTGTTTTAATTCTTTCAGAATCAATCAGAAAGACGTGAAATCATAGAATCCAACTATATATTGTTGTAATACTGTTATAAATCCTTTTGATCCCTTAAATCCACAATTCCACGTCAAATTTCTCTACTTTTATTATCAATAAGTTCTTTGGAGTATTAGTGAGTCTTTTATCTTTAATTCTTAAAGTTTTTCTCTAGTAATAGTTTTCTTCAAGAATTATCTTTATAATTATTCTTGTAAAAGATAATTATATATTAAAATAATTTTATTATTTTAATAAAAGAAGTTTTTATTATTAAATTCTTCTTGTAATTGATTCTTGTAGACAATTACTGCTCACTGTTATAATCACTAGTAGTGTATAACACGTGAAAGAAATAATTTTATAATTATTTAATTGTGGTTATAATAATTTTTATTATTATATTTCATAAGAACAGACATAGTGCTGTTGATTAATAGTAATATTATCATCAGTTTCATAGTCACATCTTACATCCCCTCAGGGGTAGGGGCCTCAGAAACTGGGAACTCTTTCCCAAAAGGCCCGAAATTGGAAGCTGGCAGTTCAGTACGGTGGCATGGCTTCTTCCCAAAAAAGCAAAAGTGGCAATTTGAAGATCTTGGATTGTAATGTTTAAAACAATCCTTTCCTTTTGCCAAACACTTGGTTCAAGAAGGATCAAAAACCTCAACTGCTTTATAACCATCATAAGTTTGGGCAGGATCAAAGTGACAAGACAAAGCCAATTGACTGATGATGCCAGAACCACAAAGCACAGATGGTGGCAGCGCAGAAGGGGAAGATTCAGTGAGTCCAGTCAGTTTGAAACTCGTGACTAAAGGATTATGCAAGCAAAAGAATTCAAAGCGTCAGATTAAGGCACTTCAAGCCTGAAAGCTTCATCAAGGAAGTGGGGCCATAACTCAATTATGGCCCCCCTCAAAGTCCTCAAGATTAGGATTCAAGGTCCTCTTTGGTTCAAATCACCACCCAGTACCTCCCCTTCAACTTTGGGGAGGTCAGGTTCTTGATGGTTTTGGACCCTCTCAATTCGCCCAGGCCATGTGGAGGAATATTGTTATATGGGCCATTTTATTGGCCCCATGGAGCCCCTGGAGCCCCAGAATATTTGGGCCCAGGGGAATCCAATAGCCCCCACAGACTGCAGACTGCGTCATATGGTACACATCCCAGGGCCCATGGACTGTAACGCACCAAAACCTCAAAGAACCCCAAAAAGGCCAAAAATGGGCCTAGACCCAATTTTTTCAGAAGTGGCCATGGTGAGGGCCAGGACCAAAATTCATCATAATGGTCCAAAATGGCCCCAAAGCCATTTTTGGGCCATTTTTCATGGAAAATGGGGACAAGAACCCTCCTTTGAATGTTAAAAATTTTCAATCAAGGCAAGAAGGGCCCAAATAATCAATTTGGCCAGTTCATAATGAGATTATGTTCATATAGTCATTGGCCATCATTTTGTGAGCGGAAGAGCATTATGGCCTTCTTTTTGGGATACAAACCAAGGGCAATGAATTGAAAAGAGGTTACTGATTGAATTCAAAGAAAAGCATATTTCAAAAGTTGAAAAGAACTTACTAAATGAAAAAAGAGGGGGGGGAGATAATTTAATCAAGGATGAAAGTGAAAAAAGAAGAATGGATTTTCAGGATAATGGCCAAGAGGAAAAGAAAAATTAATAAAATTTTTGAAAAAAATGTGGAGATATTGAGATTCCACTCAACAGTGGCATTGTAAGATGTGACTATGAAACTGATGATAATATTACTATTAATCAACAGTACTATGTCTGTTCTTATGAAATATAATAATAAAAATTATTATAACCACAATTAAATAATTATAAAATTATTTCTTTCACTTGTTATACACTACTAGTGATTATAACAGTGAGCAGTAATTGTCTACAAGAATCAATTACAAGAAGAATTTAATAATAAAAACTTCTTTTATTAAAATAATAAAATTATTTTAATATATAATTATCTTTTGCAAGAATAATTATAAAGATAATTCTTGAAGAAAACTAATTTTAGAGAAAAACTTTAAGAATTAAATATAAATGACTCACTAATACTCCAAAGAACTTATTGATAGATAAGAGTAGAGAAATTTGACGTAGAATTGTGGATTTAAGGGATCAAAAGGATTTATAGCAGTATTACAACAATATATAGTTGGATTCTATGATTTCACGTCTTTCTGATTGATTCTGAAAGATTTAAAACACTTAAGAATAGCTGTAACTAATACTTACTTGTTGGTAATAATGATTTAATAAATTGATAAGATGATTATTCTTGGAAAAAACAGCAAGAGGAGGCCTCTTTTAAGTCAACAACAGCTCACAGAGGCGTGCCATGGAGCAAACTGAAAAACCAGTGAGTTAGAAAACAATCAACCTTTTTGGATTATTGATTGCATCATCAGTTGTCACGTAAGATTATCATAATTACTTAATTGATGCTTTTACGTGACTACCAACCCCAATATGGTTAAGAATAAAAGGAGTAACACTTGTAAATCTTCTTTTATTCTAAAATAATCATTGATTTCTCAAAGTTATCAACGTTATTGCCAATTTCATCACAGGTTGTAATTACTGTGAATTTTTGAAGATTCAGTGTTTCACGTAGAATAACCAAAAATGGACTGTAAGTAAAACTTTTAATTTTACTAGTAAAACTGTAATTATTTTTGGTTGTACCATAGATAATACAGCTCTCCTTTAGTCCTGAAAGTTTCAGAAGGATTAATTAAGAATTGTATTTTTAATGAGTTTTTGAAGTTTTTACCTTATTTCTACGTAGAATTGCAAATAGCAGTGTTTTGCTGGTTGCTATGAGGTAAATCAATGAATATGGGTCCCAAAAGGGTTTTAATTACTCTTTTGGGGTTTATCCATGGAAAGTCATTAGTAATTGACATGGTTACAGGAGTGTAAGTAGCTCATTACCTCCTTGGCACGTCAAAATAGCAGGTTATTTGCTATTTTCTGGTGTTTTACAGTAGTTGTAACTTGGTAACCAAGTTCCCAAAGAGTTTTAGTTTACCAATTAGGCCAAGATGAGCCATGGATCCATGCTCTGGAGCTATCCATGCCTCTGAGGCCTCAGAAGTTGGGTACCCTGGCTCTCTTTGATGTCTTTTGTCCCCCTTGCTTATTTTTTACGTCAAAATAGTCATTTAAGCTTAGTGAGATATCCACTATGGGTGTACCAAAAGTCCATGTAAGAATACCATGATATTAAATGCTCAAAACATGCATAACACTATTCTTAGTGTATATGTAACATGGGATTTCTCACTTTCCCATTATTTTGGCTAAAAATCAAGAAAAACAAAAATTTTCACGGATCTTTTATGTGGTATTAATGATGTGGTATTGAAGTATTTTCCATTTTACCACCTCAAATACTTAAATTGAGCTTATTCACTCTATGGAGCTACCCTAGGTGAATTTTTGTGTAGAATCCAAATCTGGTCTTAAATCCATGGATTTACTTACTCAATAAAAAGTTATTCATCTTTTCTGAAATTGAAAATGATGAATTTTGGATATATGCATGACTTATGAGTTGTGCATAATTCAAAATTTCTTTTTAAGATAATTGTGGCCTATTTGGGTATGTAAAATATACCTCAAGGCTCACATTCCCTCCCACCAAAAAATAAAATTGTACTACAATTTTATCAAATGATAGAATAATAAAAGCCCCAAAGGGGGGTAATGTCCACTGTCCAACCTCTTCACACTACTCAGATCAAGTAATTTAAAGCACATTTCATAGACATATTCAGGCTTGTGGCCTTCTTTCATGTCTAAATCTTCTCAAGAGTTTATCTGAGTCAGGTATTTCTGATTCTGCCATCCATTCATCTTCATGTATTGGATTTCTATATCTGACAAGATATTCTCTTTGATTTTTACCCCTAAGTCTCCTTTCTTTAATGACCTTCTTTATCTTTTTGTCTTCATTCTGTTCCACAGGTGGTACAGTTAAAGGAGTTGGGTTACTTAAAGGAAACAATTCTTTATCAGCTGGTTGATAAGGCTTTATCAAGCTGACTGGAAATGTGGGGTGTTTATTTTCCAATTCACCACTCAATTCCACTTGAACTGCATTGGTTCCATGTAAGGCAACAATAACAAAAGGTCCTACATAAGAATCTTTAAGTTTCTTTGGGCCTTTGATATTATTAAAATTCAAGGTTGAAACTAAAGCTAAGTCCCCTACTTTGAAGTCTGGTACTTTATGACTCTTGTCCCACTTCTGTTTTGCATAATCAAAAGCATCATCCATACTTTGTTTTGCATGATGTTTTACTTTATCAAGCATTATCTTGAAGCTGGAAGCTGTAGGATGAATGTCAATCAAGTCTTTCCTCAGTGTGTCTGCTGGAAGTCTTGGATTCCATCCTTTCTCTAACATAGCAGGAGTTTGTCCTGTGGAAGAATGGACTGATTTCTTGTATGCCAATTCTAATGCAGGTATCAGAGTGCACCAGTCATGGGTAAAGCCATCTGAGTCTTTGAATTCTAATCCATAAGCACAGAATCTCCTGATCATGTCTTCTAAAGTTTGAATCATCCTCTCTGCTAGCCCATCTGTTTGAGGGTGATATGCTGTAGAGAATGATAACTTAGTCCCAAACAATCTATGAAGATTGGTCCAAAGTGCAGATGTGAATTTGGGATCTCTGTCACTTATGATATTCTTAAATAATCCTGTATTAGAAATAACTCTACTCCATAAAAGAAGAGCTGTATCCATAGCAGTGTCATCTTTATGACATGGTAAGAATATGGGAGTTTTGCTATATCTGTCTACAATGACTAAGCAAGCATTATAACTTTTGTCACCACTTGGAGGAAGTGCTGTGACCCAATCCATGTGAACAACTTCCCAAGGGGATTTTGGTTCTTGAATATGGATCATCAATCCAAATTTCTTGCCTGTACTCCTGTTTGCTTTTTGGCATCTATCACAGGTATGGCAATACTCAATGGTTTCTTTTCTCCAAGATGGCCACCATGCACAGTTCTTCACTTTCTCAAGTGTTCTGTCTTCTGACAGGTGTCCAGAGTAAATGCTATCATGGCATTCATGAAGAATGGTATTGATAAGCAATCTACTACACAGTGTCATCACACAAGAATGTTTTGTTCTATGGTAAATAATCCCATCAAACAAGTGAAATCTTCCTTCAGAATAGGAATTTTTCCAAACTTCATCTAGTGCATTAACCAAAGATGTGTCTTTGCAGTCTTTATCCAATAAAGAAGTCAAGATATGGCAATTCTTGTCTTGTTTATAAGACTCTCTAACCTCTTCAAAGAATTCAGTCCCAATATCAGTTATGTTAATTCCTTCAATTGGAATCTGTGGTTCAGCTTCCAAAGGTACATAAGCTGGGTTATCAGGAGTGTTGGCTAAAGCCCATCTACTAAGTCCATCAGCATTTTTGTGAATGTTTCCTGCTTTATGAACTATAGTCATGTTTCCTCTATACTCCTGAATGGCTATTTTCCATCTCAACATATGTCTGTTGGGAGTTTTCATGTTAAGAAGTGATTTCACGGCATTACAGTCAGTTGTCACCTCAAAAACACTGCCATCAAGATAATAGTGTAGTTTCTCAAGTGCCCATACCAAACATAAGCACTCCATTTGGCTTGCACCATATCTGGCTTCTGTTGGTTTGATTTGTCTTGAGATAAAACAAACTGGTCCTTCTGTAGGTCTGTCATCAATAATTTGGACTTGATGTAGGGCTGCCCCTAATCCATCTCCACATGCATCAATGTACAGTTTAAAAGGAATATTCCAGTCAGGCATGAGGAGTAAAGGTGCTTCTGTAAGAGCTTTCTTTATCTTCTCATAAGCTTTGATCCTCTCTTGTGTCATCTCAAATACAGTCTGTTGATCACAGATTCTATAAAGTGATTTGGCTAAAATTGCAAAGTCCTTCAGGTGTTGCCTGTAGTAACTAGCAAATCCAAGAAAAGACATCATTTCTTTCTTATTCTGGGGTATTGGCTTAAGTAACACTGCTGCCACTTTATTTTTGTCAATTCCCAGGCTTAAACCAGAAACAACATGTCCTAATGCTTTGAGTTCTTCAAATCCAAAATTGCATTTCTTAAGTGAAATTTTCATATTCACTTCTGCAACTTTGTGAAGTACTCTTGCAAGTCTTTCAAGGTGCAGAGACCATGTATCAGAACATATGATAATATCATCAATATAAATGATAAGCCATCCTTCAGACAATTCTGTGGGGAAGATGGTATTCATCATTCTTTGATAATGAGATGGAGCATTTTTAATGCCAAATGGCATTCTAAGATACTCATAAATACCACAGTGGGTGATAATTCTAAGTAATTTCCTAGCTTTAGGCGTCAAAACATTTTGATGGAAGCCTTTCAATGCATCCATTGATGTTATATACTTGGCTTTAGACAATTGAGTCAGGGTTTCTTGAATTCTTGGGATTGGATACCTATCTGGAACTGTGTAGGTATTCAATGCTCTGAAATCTCCAACCATTCTTGACTTATCATTGTGCCAAGCAATAATAACAGGTGTTGTAACTTCAACTTCCTCATTATGGCCTACTTTCCTTAGTACACCAAGTTGGATCAACTCTTGTATATGTTTTTCCAAGGCTTCTCTAGCTCTGGGACTGGCTGGATAAGCTGGTCTTCTAAGTACTGGAGGATATGGTCTATCAATATTAAGAGTAATATCAATTTCATGTCCTCTTATAGCACCTAATGGTTCATTATCAGATGCAAATGCATTATTGTATGTATATAATACATCAATAAGTTCATTCCTCATCTTTGGTAACAATGATGGATTAATTTGTGCTTCAACAAGTTGTTTAGACACAAATTCATCTTTGTAAGTATCTTTGACAGAAGATACTACAGATATCTTTTTTGGCATATTGGAGAAAGCAAATTTCTGCCTTTTGTTATCTCCAATTGTGAAATATCTGTCTTTATGGTTATTTATATCAATACCATAGATATTCAAGTAATCATTTCCAAGAATGATGTGCTGAGATGTGCAATTATCCATTACTACAATCTCAGTTTTCATTCTTACACTTCCTGCTGGATGTGGGAATACAATATTAGTGTCCAATATGCCCAAGGGGTACATATTGTTACTGGCACTACTGAATTGTACACCTTCTATTGGTAATAGATGGTCTTTCCATTCAGGAAGTATAATTTGGATATAATCTTTGCCAACACATGTGCAAAATGCTCCTGTATCCAAATTTACTTTGGCTTCAATATCATTCATCAGAACTGATGTGATACAGGATGCTCCAGCAGTATAACCCTTTCCTCTAGCAGGTTTAGTTTTACACATTCTGGCATCTTGGATATTGATCAGGTTGCAGCAATCTTCACTGTACTGTGGCAAGTGGGTATGGACTTCTGTGACCTCAAAGAAAGCTGAAATGTTTTCAATGGGATAGTCCTCCACTGGTATATCTTCAGAGACTGCAGAATCTTGATCAGACTCTTCTTTCTCTTCAGTACACTGAATTTCTTCAATGATTTGAATTTCATTGATCTTTGTCTTCTTAGGGCAAGTGTTGGCTAAATGTGAAGTACTTCCACATTTATGACACTTCAAGACAGGTCTTTCTGGTCTTCTTTCCTCTCTAGGAATCTTTGAGACTATTTTGGACTCTATTGGGTTTCTAATCCAAGTCTTACCAGTTCTTGTTCTGGTAATGATATCTTCCATAGCATTAATGTAGTCCTCTGTTGAACAGGGCTCCACACATCTGCTCTTGATAGCATGTTCCAGTTCTCCTCCACACTTCCTTAATATTTTCATATTAATCATAGTGTCAGACATATCTGGATGTAAAGCAGATAATCTGTCTTTTTGTTTGAAGAACCAAGTAAATGGTTTATCTTTTTCTGAGTTAAAAATGGCACTCTCAAAAGCATTCTCCATTTTAAACCTCCAAGAATTATTTGCCCATTTGGTAATCACCTCAGATTTCCACCAAGACCAGTCATGTTTACCATGATCAATCCTCACTTTGTAATACCATTTCTTTGCAGTTTTGGTAAACAAACAGTGTAATTTTCGCACTATGATTTCATCAGGTATATTAAAGTCTTCTTGCAACATATCAATAGTCCTGATGAATTCAATATGGTTGTATTCTCCTTCACCAGAGAATGTTGGCCATTCTTCTATTTTGGGAATATCTCTTGCAGAGTAGGCATTTTCTCCCAAGAATGGTGTAAGACTTTCTTTAACAGAGAGTTTTTCCTCAGTCAAAGGTGTAGAATGTCTTGGCATATGTGGTTCATGATTCTTATGAATTTGTTCCACACTTACAATTATCTCATTCTTTAATTTCTGCCTCTCACTATCACTTTTTGCTAAATGTATAGCAAACTGATTGGTGTTTTTAACTATTTGTAAGACATGGTCTTCAGGAGTTTTAAGTCTATCAGTTACTTGAAGAATGGAAGGATCTTCTGTGTCATCATTCTGATTTTGACATTGGTTCTCAATTCTTTTACAAGTATTGTCAATTGACTCAATGGTGACATTTGTCAGTTTATGCCATTCAGAATGTGCCTTGTCATTTTTCTTTAAATCATTGATGTCTGATGTAATTTGCTTTAACTTTGACTCAAGTTTGCCAATTTCTACACTAATACTTCTATGTACATCAGTTATTTGCGTGGAAAAGTCCTGTTCATCCTTTCCTGCTCTTTGGCTGTGAATTCCATAAGAGTTCTGGCCATATTGAAGACACTGTCCACTGCTGAAGGCTCCAATCTGGGGATCCTGTACCCTTGTGGGTAAGGTCTGTGCCAATTGGCTTTGCCTTTGCCCTTGCCTTGATGGTTCTTGGGACCTCTCTGTTTCTTTTGAGGTCCTTTGGGCTTGTCCTTGGATGCTTCTGGAGCTGGTTTGGAGCTGGTAGATGCCACTGGTGCCTCTGTCTCCAAAGTTGGAGTCATTCCCAACTCTTTCTTCTGGTCTATGGATAAAAGACTCTGGTTCTTCAACCAATTCTTTATCTTTTTGACCTTGTCTTTGCAAGACAGGGGGCTCCATCCTCCTAAGAGTTCTATGGTCTTCTCCTGACCCAGAAAGCTCTTGATGTGTAAGTAGGAGTTCATGGCCCCCTGCCAAAGGCTTGGGCAGCTTTCCCACTCCTCTTCTTTGGCTGCTCTGAACCAATTTTTGTACTGGCTCTGATATATTTCTATTTCTGCCACTTGAAAATGGTTCAGCCCTGGAAATATTATCATAAATTAGTTCAGGCTCAGAATCCATGTCAAAATCTGTTGGTACAGACCTTGGGGAATGGGGGGCAACTCTGGCATCCTCCAGATGTGTCTTTCTTGTGGAAGATTTGGCACTTCTGGATTTGGTCTTGCCTCTTCCTTGTCCACATCCATCTGGTTGGACTGAATAGTTGCTTCCATTTCTGGTATGCACCATTTTCACGTCAATTTAAGGATAAAAGGTGAAAATAAAGATAAAAACACACCTTTTGGTGGTAATTTATTCTTTTCAGAATTGAATAAGGTGCCTCTTTTAGCAATTTGCACCTCAATACTTTCTTCAGATTCTGCTTCTGAAGATTCTGGGCTAGTGATATATCTTTTACTGAGTCTGTTACCAGCTGCACAGTATTTGATTAAAGACACTAAGAAAATTATAAAAGAGAAAAAATTATTTTTTATACTTTTTAAAATATTTTTAAAGATTTTTTATAAGTTTTATATTTTTTAATATTAAAAAATTATTCTTTTTAAAGAAAAAAAATTAAAATTTAAGATTTTGAATGAAAATTAATTCAGAGTAACTCAAAGAATAATTTTATAAGTTTTTGGATGTGAAAAAGCCACGTGTAAAAACAGTATAAAATTAGACCAAATTCCTCAATGAAAAAGATTTTAAAACAATTTCAAAAATAAAAATATTTTAACTTCAAATTGAAAGAAAAAAATTAATTAAATTAATATATTTTAGAGCTTAAAAATATATTAATTAAGGGTACAAGGTTCAAAAAACACGGCCAGGCCCCCAAATGTAAGATGTGACTATGAAACTGATGATAATATTACTATTAATCAACAGTACTATGTCTGTTCTTATGAAATATAATAATAAAAATTATTATAACCACAATTAAATAATTATAAAATTATTTCTTTCACTTGTTATACACTACTAGTGATTATAACAGTGAGCAGTAATTGTCTACAAGAATCAATTACAAGAAGAATTTAATAATAAAAACTTCTTTTATTAAAATAATAAAAGTATTTTAATATATAATTATCTTTTGCAAGAATAATTATAAAGATAATTCTTGAAGAAAACTAATTTTAGAGAAAAACTTTAAGAATTAAATATAAATGACTCACTAATACTCCAAAGAACTTATTGATAGATAAGAGTAGAGAAATTTGACGTAGAATTGTGGATTTAAGGGATCAAAAGGATTTATAACAGTATTACAACAATATATAGTTGGATTCTATGATTTCACGTCTTTCTGATTGATTCTGAAAGATTTAAAACACTTAAGAATAGCTGTAACTAATACTTACTTGTTGGTAATAATGATTTAATAAATTGATAAGATGATTATTCTTGGAAAAAACAGCAAGAGGAGGCCTCTTTTAAGTCAACAACAGCTCACAGAGGCATGCCATGGAGCAAACTGAAAAACCAGTGAGTGAGAAAACAATCAACCTTTTTGGATTATTGATTGCATCATCAGTTGTCACGTAAGATTATCATAATTACTTAATTGATGCTTTTACGTGACTACCAACCCCAATATGGTTAAGAATAAAAGGAGTAACACTTGTAAATCTTCTTTTATTCTAAAATAATCATTGATTTCTCAAAGTTATCAACGTTATTGCCAATTTCATCACAGGTTGTAATTACTGTGAATTTTTGAAGATTCAGTGTTTCACGTAGAATATCCAAAAATGGACTGTAAGTAAAACTTTTAATTTTACTAGTAAAACTGTAATTCTTTTTGGTTGTACCATAGATAATACAGTTCTCCTTTAGTCCTGAAAGTTTCAGAAGGATTAATTAAGAATTGTATTTTTAATGAGTTTTTGAAGTTTTTACCTTATTTCTACGTAGAATTGCAAATAGCAGTGTTTTGCTGGTTGCTATGAGGTAAATCAATGAATATGGGTCCCAAAAGTGTTTTAATTACTCTTTTGGGGTTTATCCATGGAAAGTCATTAGTAATTGACATGGTTACAGGAGTGTAAGTAGCTCATTACCTCCTTGGCACATCAAAATAGCAGGTTATTTGCTATTTTCTGGTGTTTTACAGTAGTTGTAACTTGGTAACCAAGTTCCCAAAGAGTTTTAGTTTACCAATTAGGCCAAGATGAGCCATGGATCCATGCTCTGGAGCTATCCAAGCCTCTGAGGCCTCAGAAGTTGGGTACCCTGGCTCTCTTTGATGTCTTTTGTCCCCCTTGCTTATTTTTTACATCAAAATAGTAATTTAAGCTTAAAGTGAGATATCCACTATGGGTGTACCAAAAGTCCATGTAAGAATACCATGATATTAAGTGCTCAAAACATGCATAACACTATTCTTAGTGTATATGTAACATGGGATTTCTCACTTTCCCATTATTTTGGCTAAAAATCAAGAAAAACAAAAATTTTCACGGATCTTTTATGTGGTATTAATGATGTGGTATTGAAGTATTTTCCATTTTACCACCTCAAATACTTAAATTGAGCTTATTCACTCTATGGAGCTACCCTAGGTGAATTTTTGTGTAGAATCCAAATCTGGTCTTAAATCCATGGATTTACTTACTCAATAAAAAGTTATTCATCTTTTCTGAAATTGAAAATGATGAATTTTGGATATATGCATGACTTATGAGTTGTGCATAATTCAAAATTTCTTTTTAAGATAATTGTGGCCTATTTGGGTATGTAAAAAATACCTCAAGGCTCACAGGCATGGTATTATGGTGTTCAGGAGCACACCAGTTTCAAGAGGGTGATACTGTAACAACCATTAGTCAGGGGTAAGGGTATTCATACTTACACCCCCTCAAAAACCGCAAACCAGAAAATCCACTGTGTGTGTCAGCATTCAGTTTCAACAATCTTCCTTACTGAAACATGCATACAGTCTGGCTCAGTAATACATCCTTTCAACTTCTTTACAGGTTGGAATTACCCAATACAGTTTGGATACACCATCCTGAAACTGTATGATCCCTCAATACCACCAAACCTCTTATACAGATCCTGTACAGCCATACAGGACCTGTATTGGCCAGACTCAATTAAATCATCAATTCTTCTCATGAAAATTCTCTGTCTGTACCAGGGCTCGTGATTCTCACATATACCAGCCCCTCTTTCTCCCCCCGGGGGACTTTTCCCCAGTTAATTAACTTAGTTGATTGAGAATTTATATATTATAAGTATTCTTATCCTTATTTTGGGTATTATATTTATTAATTTTAAGTTAGTCTTTGCATTTTCTTTCTTTTCCTGTAAAGTATGAGCTGGGTGGCCATATCCTTATTAACCCTCCTCTTTCCATTCTGACATGTTGAAAAAGTGGACTTGGACTTGTTTGTGGTTGGCTCTTTTATTTCTTAATCTTATTATTTTGTTTCTGCTTTCTTATATTTCTTTTATTACTAATTTCATTTCATTACACTCTTAAGCATATTCCCAAGTACCATATCTTGAGCTCTCCATAATTAAGTCCCAGTTTACTGAGTTCCAGGCCCTCTTCACTTAGAAGAGCCCCTGTGATATCCTTTTAAATAAACCAAGAATTTCCAAACATTGAAAAAGGACTTTTGTTTTGAAACCCTCAAGAACTCAGGTTTTATTCATTTTGAAAAATTTAAAAATTATCAAGATGAGAAAAAAAATCAAAACCAAAAACTGAAAATATTAATCATGTGCTAAATTTGTGGCTTAAATTATCTGATATGCATAATCAATTCATAATAATTTTTTTCAAGATATCATTATGAAATACAAATATTATCAATGATGAAGTATTTATAATAAAAAAAATTGTATAATCAATATAATTCCCCAAAATAAAAGATATAAACAGTTTCTATAAATGAAAAATTTAAGAAATACTTTACTAAAAGTATATCCTTTATAGACAATTAACTCAGATTTTTAGGGAAAGGATGTTGATTTACTAGAACTTTTAATTTCACGAAACTATCAAAAAGAATTGTTTTCTTGGAGAAAATATATTATGATTTAATTATTTTTGTTTTTTTCAATTCAAAAAATAAGACCATTCAGACTTCAATTTTCAATTGTTTAATTACTTTAGTATTCATAGAGACCTAAAGCTTGATGATATTTGAAATGAAAAATTGGTATTGCAGAGTTTATGAAGCTCCTCACTTAAGCAAAAAAGGCGAAAAATTTAGCGGAATGTCATACAACGCTTTTAAGTAATTAAATTTACTTATTTTTGAATATTTGTTAATTCAGACTGCTCTTCTTCCCTTTTGGCCAAATAATGCCATGAAAATAAAGAATATCAATTGATTCCTACTAAAGACCCTATCAAGATTTCTAGGTCATGTTTGATGATTTTGATAATCTTGAAATTGTCAAAATTGATGATTTTCTCTTAATTAATCTTAATTTATCAATCTCTAAGCTTCAAACTCTTTGATTTAATGTTTTTTGGCCCATGATAAGTTATCCTGATTGACAACTGAGCTGAAGATGTGAAGACCGCAACGGTCCAACTTCCTTAAACGATAAAAAACCCACTTGGTGGATGATTATGTCTTAAGGCAGAGCCTGTACTAAATTTTGCCCTTTTCAAATCTTCCAAAATCCTAGAATCTGATTTACTCCTGAAGCTTTCCTCTTGATTTTATTTTCTACCACTAATTTTTAAGAAGATCTAAATCATCTCAAATTCAGACTTCACTCAAAAGTACAATCACTTGATATTTTCTTCTTTTATCATCTTGCCGATGCAGTCATTTCAGCAATTTACTCAGACTCATTTTTGGGCCGTAAGAGATTATTTGGCACCTGTCTTAAGAGAATCTAAATTTAAAGAGCATGGCAGAATCACTCCTGGTATGCCTTCATTCTTTTTCTTTTTTCATGGATAAACTCTTCAAAAATTCGAATTAACGCTTTTCCTTCTGGTTGAAAATTGACATGGATTTCTTTATGACCAAATTCAAACAAATGTCATGACGAATCGATAGAGGAATTTGTTGCAGCTGGTGATTTTTTATGTTACAAATTTCCTACGTGGTCTTGGGAAACTGGTGATTCGTCAAAACGAAGGGACTTTTTGCCTGAAAATAAGCAGTATTTAATCTCTAGAAACAGTTAGTTGAACTCGAGAATCAAGTTTAATTTATTCATTTTAGTATATTAAATCCTTTACTAATAATCTTTTTTGGATTTATAGTTGCTTGCTTGCGTCGCGCTTCTCAAATGGTTTACACCGATCAAGATGAAGATGCTGAAACGATGATGAGTTTCGCCGCTGAGGGTGCAGTTGGTGCCGATGAGGAAGAATGGGCTGTTACACACACTACTCGCAGTCAGTCGAGCTTAAATAATTTTTATAACTTTTTCTTGATTTTCACATTAACTCTTTTAGTCAAAACTTCCTTTCAGCTTCTCAATCTGCCGTGCCAGAAATTGGTGACATTCCCGATCTTGATTCAAATATCAACTCACTTTCCCTCTCGTCCGCCAACATCGCCAATCAAATCACTTCCCATGGTAACGGGGGAGATGACGCTATACCGAATATGGACGACATTCCAGACATTGATGATGATCTTGGAGACGCTGGTGGCTTAGTAGAAGCAGAGGATGACGCAATCGCTCCTTCTAGCCGATCTAATGCCAATGAAGAGTCCAATCCATCCGCCAATTCGGGTAATCTTCTCAACGTTCGAACTTATGATTGCTTGATTACCTATGATAAGTATGTACCCCCCTTCCTCATACGTATCGATCAAAATATTTAGCGGGTCTTTTAATGGGTTTTAGAATAGTAGTTAAATTGGTTTTCATGTCAACCAATCTACCTTTAGATACTACCAAACTCCAAGAATGTGGCTCATGGGCTATGACGAACACAAGAATCCCCTGACACCTTCACAAACTTTCTCTGATATTTCTTCAGACTATGCTCAAAAGACAGTCACAATCGAGCCTTTTCCCCATCTCAACGGCCTTAACCTAGCGTCCGTTCATCCGTGCAAGCATTCAAGTGTGATGAAGAAAATGATTGAAAGGATGGACGGCAGCTTTA
Organism: Austropuccinia psidii; assembly: GCA_023105745.1. Classification (NCBI taxonomy): domain Eukaryota; kingdom Fungi; phylum Basidiomycota; class Pucciniomycetes; order Pucciniales; family Sphaerophragmiaceae; genus Austropuccinia; species Austropuccinia psidii. The sequence goes on from JALGQZ010000001.1 coordinate 6,941,336, forward strand.
AAGAGGCTCAACAAAAGCATGCTGCTTCTGGGGCTGGTGGCACGATAGGCAAGAAGAAAGGTTGGATTGGCGGTGTAGTCAAAAAGGCAACGTCTAGTAGCACTAGTAAGGATAAAAAATCCGCTACAAATCCAATGAACTCTCCTAACCCACCAGAGGGAAGTGAACCAGATGTTGAAGGATTAAGAGTTGACCAGTACGTCGCGTTTTTGTCAAAAGAACTACGATAATCGATTACTGACTGACTGTTTTCACATTTTAATAAAAAATTCGAATGGATTTCATTACCTCAATTTGAAATCGCAGATATTTGCTTGTGTTTCTTAAATTTATATCTTCAGTTGTACCTACAATCGAAATTGATAGTACAACTAGTGTCTAACCGGATCTTCTCTCCACTTTGTATATTTATACATAAAGAAACATCAAGAATTTGCCTTTTTTCTGCAGGTTTTTTTGTCCCTTAAACATTAATGACGGTTCTTTTGCGTATAATTTTTTTTAGTCCTATGGTTTATTGAGCGAGGGAAATTTGACTGAACTGTTTTAAGCTCAAAAACCTAATTTAGATGTTTTCGTCCTATAGTTTTTTATTTTTATATTCATGAATGAAATTATTTTTAAAAAGATCAAGGCCAAAGTTTTTGGCCAAAAGTCATAATGAATTTACTATGAAAAAAATGTATCTTTTGATAATTGGCTGAACAATTTTTTGTACAAACCAATTGATCCATGTTTGTTAAAAAAGCGGAACTAGACTTTCTATTTGCAACGTTTGACCTATTGAATAGAAGCCCTCTTTCTGTGAATATCACTTAGACATGGCCCATGTTGAGCTATTTACGATGCTCACCCCTTATAGCTCCATTCCTCATCTGGCCTATGTCTGGTTCATAGCTCAAATCACTGCGAAATTGTATTTCCTATAGCTACAAAATTGATTTCTCAATATTGACAAGAGTAGTCATGTTGTCATTTTGCATAACACTCACAGTTTTGGTGAAGCTTGATTCAATTAAGTTATTGACATTTAAGCTCAAAGATCTACTGATTGTGTTAAAATATAGGCGTAAAACTAAAGGAAAGTGTATTTCAATGAATGAATAAATCAAAAACAGTAAGAAATAACTAAAAGAGATTAGTACCTAAAGGACAAGTAATCAATGTGAATTATAAATAGACGGCTAAGATACACATGTGTAATGGAATAACAAGTACTAAATGAAAAAGAATCAGTAATGAGTAGAGGTACAAGGTATGAGAAATTTGTCTCATGTTAATGGGACAGTGGAGTTATGGAGTTATGAAAATAAATAAAGATAGTATGATAACCTAGATAAGTAAAGAGTTTGCTTAGAGAAAAATATTGAAATAGAATTAAGAATGTTTTTCTGAGAGAAGCAAGAATAAATGGGATAAGGAAGAGGATTAAGTAGTGGTGAGTGAAGTAAGGGAAAGTTGTGTAGAAAGGGGATAACCGAGAGTAGTGGTTTTTATCATAGTTGACAGTTGACATAAGAGGTTATGTTAAGAAGAGTTGTATTGGGTTGTTTTGTGGAAGGCTCTAATCTGTTGTGGAAATCAATAGCCGCCCTTGAAAAGAACCGGAGAGCAGAAGTGTCAGTAGCAGTTTATGGCCAATTTAGATCTGAGCACAATCGTTTTTCCTATGGATTTAGTAAGGAAATCCTCTGCCAGGAGGTGAGAAGAGACATAGAAGAGGTCTATTTTGTGGCCTTTGATGAGATCTTGGATGAAATGAAATTTGATGTACATATGTTTGGTTTTGAAACCATTGTGGTTGATATTGGAGTGAGCCAGGTCAATGGCACCTTTATTGTTGTTGTAAAGTGTTGGGATATTTCCTGGGACTTCTATGTTAATTTCCTGTAGTAGTTGTTGGAACCATAATATTTCTTCTGAGGCGTTGGTTAGGGATTTGTATTCAGCTTCTGTAATTGAGTGTGATAAGGTTTGTTGTTTTGTTGTTCTCGGAGATATAAGGTGATGGTTTAAGAAAAGTGTATAGCCTTCTACCAATCTTCTGTCTATTAGAAAATTGCCCCAGTTGGCATAATCAAAAGGTGAGAATGTTTCTTTTTCCCTTGTTATAGTAATTGAGAGTTGTTTTTATAGTGTAATGTATTTAGTGAAGCACTTGCAGACTGGCTACCCAGTGGTTGAGGCGGGGATGTTCTAGAAATTGAAAATGTGATGTCTGGCCTAGTGAATGTGCTGATTTAGTTGAGCGCACCTATGATACTCCTGTAGTTCAGTCCCAGCTTGTCAAAAGCCCTTACTTTGTCTTTGGAGGCTTTCGTTAGTTGCAGGCCTGGTTTGAGAGGGGTGTTAGCCAGAGCTAGGTGTCTGACTTTGAAAGTTTCAGAAATACTTTCTTTGTAGTGTTCTTGAGAGATAGAACCTGGCTCTGTTATGAAATATTTTTATTCTGTGTAGCAGATCTGCCTTACCTAGAGCCTTCATGTCAAACTTCTTCTGGATTTCCTCTTTGAAGGGCTCTAGGTGGGGTCCAAAAAGTGCCAAGTTTTCTGCATGAATGTAAATCCAGATGGGGTAGGACCCTTCCCTGTAGAAAACACATGAGTCCAACAAGGAACATACAAAGCCTACCAAAATCAGTTATTTTGCTAGATGATTGTACCAGGACAGAGGTTCTGGTTTTAGTCCATATATTACCTTGTTAAGATGTAGAAACCTATTTTTTGGGATGTTGACTCCTTCAGGTATGGAGAGGCAAATACTTTTGTTTATGGGAGCATTAAGGAAGGCACTTTTCATTTCCATTTGGTGGAATTGGTAATTATTGAATGCAGCATTAGAAATGAGTTCTTGTAGTGAGCTGATTTTACTAGTGGGGGAGAAGGTTTGTAAGTAGTTTAAACTTTGTGCGCAGAGCCTGGCTTTGTGTTAAATGATCTGTTGTTGGTTGTCCTTTTTGATTTTTAAAAACCAAGTGTAGGTGATGGGATGCTCTTCTGGTTTCTTGTCTCTAATTTTCCATACTTTTCATTTCTTCATGCTTTCTAGTTCTTTAGAGATCACTTTCTCCCATTCCTTGTGACATTTGCTATTGATGGTGTGTTGGTAATTATTTGGTACTGTCACTTCAACGGGTTGGTGTGCTCTTCTTCTGTAGGGTAGTATTCTTTTTGAAGCTATGTCCCCAGAGATCAAAGTTGGGTGTCTTGGGCCAATTAAACTCATCCTTATAGAGGGTTGTTCTTCCCAAGCATTTTTGAACTCTTCCTCCAATACACTATAGGCATCACCTTTTCCAGTAGAGGTTTTGTTCTTGTTAGTAAGGGAGCTCAGATGTTATTCTTTTGTGGGATTTAGGGTAAGGGATGCATTGAGAGAAGGAAAACAGGTTCCATCAAACTTCAAACAACTGTTGATAACCACCCATCTGTCCTGAACCCTCAAAATTCTGTAGGTGGAGGAATTATTTTTTTACCCTCACAGGATTCCTCCCCATGCAATGGAGTTGAATTTAGACTGTTGCTTGGTTGGGGGAATTCATACCCACACTTTACATCCAAAGACTCTTAGGTCTGTCACTGGTGGTTTAGTGCCAAACCATCTTTTGTATGGTGAAGAGTAAGTGTTTTTTGGAGCGACCTTGATCAGGAAAGTGGCAGTAGATTTTGCCTCAGCCCATAATTGATCAGTCAGTCTTGCCTGTTGCATCAGACATCTATCTTTTTCTAAAATTGATCTGTTACCCCTCTCTGAGAACCCATTGTGTTCTGGTGTATAAGATGGGCTGGAACAATGTTTGAATCCCTCTTCTTCAGGAAAAGTCTTGAATTGTTTGTTGAAAAACTTGCCACCTCTATCAGAAAAGACTTTTACAATCTTTCTTCTTAGAGGTTCTCTGTCCAATTTTTGAAGCTCTTGAACACAGAAAAAGCATCCTCTTTTCCCCTTAGGAACTTCATGGTGGTGTAGCCTGTGAATTGATTGATTAGTATCAGGAAATATCTTGCAATGGATAAGAATTGGGTATGCATGGGTTCACATACATCCATGTGAACAGCTTCAAGAGCCTGCAAGGTAGGTTAAAACAAGTGGCAGAAAGGAAGACCAGTCAACTTACCCTTTACACGCTAATTGCAGCTGATTAGGTTGGTATTAGTGTCTTGGTTTCTTTGTTGTTGATATGGCCCAACCTTCAATGCCATAGGTGATCCCTTGCTTTTGAGAGACATCTTAAGCCTGGTTTTCCTTTTGTTTCCAGCACTTTGCTTGTTATCGGGAATGTGAAAGATGGGTTTGTTGTGTCATTCAAGAATACATTCATATTTTCATTTGAATATTTGATGGTTATTTGAGAAGAAAGCTGAGCTAAGGCAACAAGATTAATTTTTCATTTCAGTACATAGAGGGAGTTTTGTAGGGTCCAGAATTTCAAATTTTGGTCCATAAGTCTGGCGGTTCCCTTTCCAATGGCCGTAAGAGATGAGGAATAACAGCTTGTAGAGATGATAGAGTCAATTATTTTACTGAGTGAACAAATGAATATTTTGTTGTTAAACATGTGATCAGAGGAACCTGTACCTAGGACTATGTTTAAACCATTTCTTTGGAGTTTGTACTCATCTACAATAAGCATACCTTGGGAAAAGGTATAGTTTTTTTTTGCTTCTTTTTGATATCTGTCAGGGCGATTTTCAGGATGGAGTTGCCAGCATTTCTCAGGAGGATGGTTGGCTAAGGCATTGTGTCAACCATTACCGAAATTGTGAATAGTTTTTTCTCTGAATGATTCTATTTTTAAAGCAAGTCTACTTTCCATATTGGTTTTGTTAGTTGTTTTCAAAGCCTCTTCTTTTAGGGCGGCATAATGTAGGAGATTGAGAATTGCATCAGGACTCACTTGGGTTTTGGTTTTGAGAGTAACTTTTTCTATTAGAATATTGCAATCATTGAGTAGTTTGGTGAGGATAGCAAAAGCAAGTGTTTTTGTACCAACTTTGATTCCCACAGTTGTTAAGTTGTTCAGAATCATCCTTAGCTCAGTGATGAAGGATTATAGATCAGCATTGTAGGTGATTTTGGAGAATCTACTCCAGATCCTCCCCCGACTACTAAAGGTAGATGACGCGAAACAATTAGTTAGCTTATTCCACAAGAGGTAAGCATTTTCCATTTACTCATCAATGACACCAATCTCAGAAAACGTGCTAGAGTCAAGACTGTTGGTGATGATGTTGCATGTTTTGAGAATTTTATTGTTGGTAACTGAGGGTTGAGTATCTGCAGATAAATAGGGTACAGTTTCTTTAACACTGTGTATATAGAGTTTATTTTTCTGTAGTAGACCAATAGTCTGTCTGCTCCATTATGGGAGGTTGTTTTTGTCCAGAAGGGGAAGAGGTTGTTAATTTTTGGTATCTGTGTCATTAGCCATGATGAGAGTGGTATTACCTGTCCTTTATTAAAGTTAAAGAGATTGAGACTGTAAATATGTTAACATATAGGCTTAAAACTAAAGGAAAGTGTATTACGATAAATGAATAAGTAAGAAACAGTAAGAAATAACTAAAGGAGATTAGTACCCCAAGGACAAGTAATAAATGTGAATTAGAAATAGATGGCTAAGATACACATGCATAATGGAATAACAAGTACTAAATCAAAAAGAATCAGTAATGAGTAGAGGTACCAGGTATGTAAAACCTGTCTCATGTTAATGGGACAGTGGAATTATGGAGCTATGAAGATAAATAAAGATAGTATGATAACTTAAATAAGTAAAGGATTCTATTGGAGAAAAAGATTGAAATAGAAGTAAGAATGTTTTTCTGAGAGAAGGGAGAATAATTTGGATAAGGAAGAGGATCAAGTAGTGGCGAGTGAAGTAATAGATCGCTGTTCAGAAAGGGGATAACCAATAGTAGGGGTTTCATTAAAGTTGATGGTTGGCGTAAGTGGTTAGGTTAAGAATTGCTGGATGGTGAGATTGGACAATGGAGGTTGACGTAAATGGTTATCTTAAGAATAGTTGGACTGGGTTGTTTTATGGAAGGTTCTAGTATGTTGTGGAAAGAAACAGATTGATTCTTGACTCATTTTGATTGGGCACATAATTGTGCAGAACTGTAGTTTTGCATCTTAAGATTTCGATTTTTTGTGGGCCGGACACTCTTGAAATATTTCAATGTTTTATAAATATGGCTCAAACTTAAAGTATTTGTCTCAAGATGGTTACAACTGTTATAGTTTCTATGTGAAATTTATTTTCCACATAATCAAAGGATGAATACAGGTAGGCAAGTTTTTCATAAAATACAAAATTATTTCCGGTATTTGAGTACTACCTCTTCCTTCTTCATTTCAAATAAAAGATATAGCTTAAGCTGTCCTTAACAGATATGGAGCCATTGATTTGAAAAATTCTTTTTACGGAGAAACTAATAAATTGATTTTGGGAAGGGTACTTTGTGAATAAATTGGGGAAATTTAGGATTGGAAACAATTATGGATGAGTATAGAAGGAGAATATTCATCACTATTAAGCAGTTCCAATTACAATAAGAACAGAAGATTTTGAAAAAAACCTCATACCTTGAATACAAACACGAATTAATGAAATTTCTTCAAAAATCTTTTTATCTTACTAATGAGTAAGAAATCTTAAATGAGAAAATCTTGGATTGAAAATTCGTATTTTTCCTCAAACTTATATTTTCTTATTAATTACAAAAAATTGAACGTTAAAGGTTATACTCATTGTAGAACCAAGAAAATATGAAGCTAATTTATGATTTTGCCAAAAAAACGTTTATTGTAAACAAGGATCTCAAAGTTTAAAACTCACTAATTTTGAGGAACCAAAAGATAAAATTGTTTTAACATCGAAAAAAATTGATTTTAAATTTAGGGGAATATAAAACTATTAAATTAATGATTTTCTGGTTCATACAAAATCAGAAGAAATTTATCATGTTAAGAAAATTGAGTGAAATCATGTACTTGTAGATTTTCCTGGAGTTTATTACGAGTGGTTTAAAAGAATGTGAGGAATAAAAAACTTTTAGTTGTAAAAAGTATCTCCTTGTCAAATTTTGAAAAGCTTTATATTTAAGTAAAAATTTTCTCATAATATATGATTAAATTTTTTTGTTCCCCAAGAAGAGAAAAAATATATACTTCAAAAAAAGTATTTTAAATAGCTGACAACTTAATTCCGATTGACTTGGAATAATAAACTTGACTGAATTGTTAAAAGGTTTTGTGATATTAAAAGGGGGTCATAAATATCAGATAATAAGATGTATTGGATATCACAAACAAAAGTACTGCCTTAATAGAAATATTAAATAGCCAGACAATGAAATTGACCAATAATTACAAGAATAAATTTATGTAAAATAACATTGAAATTTTTACAATTTGGATAATGTTATTTGAATTATTATTTATAATTTACAAATAATTTTATTATTAATGAAATAAGTAATATAAATAAGGATTAAATATTTAAATTTATAATAATGAAGCTGGGGTGATAGTAAATCCATTGAAGCTTTTGATAGACTCACATAAACCTTTTAATGAAATTAATAAGATCTTACACACATGGATTAACCAAAATATGATAAATTAACATGCATTTTTTCAGACTAATGTAAGAAACACCACTAATTTTTTTAATAGAATTTGAACAGGCTTATGGAATTTCACATCTTCCAAAAAAAGATTCATCATCCTATCATTCTTTGGGACATCAAAATTTGACCTTAATTATTTTCCAAAATTCTTTGTCCCAAAATCAGCCAATTTCATTTTTTGGGGAAAAGGACCAATCAACCTACTCATGAATTCACAAATTTTCCTTTCCAAAAAAAAGAATCTCATTTTGGGAAACAAGCTCTGATTTAATTAGAACTCTGACCCTGTAAGCATATGACTGAAAAACAGAGCACAAGCATGACACCTAAAATACCATGAAATCTGGTTCTTAATAAAAAGAGTGTAATAAAACCTTTTGCCTTTTTCAAAAACAAATTGGGGAGAAATGAGGTCATAAATATGAATATTATGACTGTACAAACTACTCCTGTACATGTCACCATCTGAGAGAGAAAACTTCCCCCTTCCAGTAAACTAAATTCTTCTACCAACCTATAAGAACTAACTAGGTCAATAAGGCCACAAACTCTTGCTAATAATAATACTTAATATTCACCTCTCATCTAATTTTTGAAGTTTTAATGAAAAAATAATCATTTAAATAAAAGAGGTATATCCAATGGTACCAGTTTGAAAATTTCAACCTCACTGTATCAAAAGCAACAATGGCACCAGTATGTGAATGAGTAAAGAAGAATTTGTTAGTTTTAACTTTTAACTAACCTCCATAGCTCTAATGAGACACAAATCAAGTAGAATATTCCACAGGAAATTTATTTGTGGGATAAATAAGAATTTAGCTCCAATTCCTGTATTTCAAAAATATCAAAAGCTATTGGCACATTCCTTACCAAAAAAGGCACCATTTCTCCAAAAGTAAAAGATACTTTGAGCATGTATAGTGTAGGCATACCTGATCAAATGGTTATCCAAAAGGTGAAAGGGTCCTGCAGTAATTACTTGAGGCTAAAATTTGGGCCACTCTTTAGTGCTGTCTCTTGAAATCTGACAAACCTATGCAGGATTTAAGGCTATAATCCCTGTCTGGATGAGTCTCTGATGAAGTATTAATAAAGCTATTTACAGTGTTAATTATGAATTTGAAATAGATAGATATTAATGAATATCATGTTATTTAAAGTATTCAGGGATTTAATATGAAGGAATAGTGGTGGTGAATGCTAATGAAATCCCTTGGTGAAGTATCTATTGATTTATTGATTATAATAACTATTAGAATGATGATATTTAAAGTATACCTGTTTCTTTTCCAAGGAGTATAGCAGTTTTTAAACAGTTCTACTATGCTGGAATTAAAAAGAAGTATGGGGATTCCTCTTTTGGGAAGGGGAAGATACCTCTTTATTCCGAAAAAGGGTGGGAAGGAACTCTTTTCTTGTTCAAATAGTGTTAGCCCTTGAGATATGAATACATATCCAAAAAGATCACAAAAACCTTATAACAATTATTCTAATAATAAGAAATAAAAATATTATCTTAAAAATAGGTAAAAATGCCATAAATAAGCATAAATTATTGGTTACCTCAGAATCTAATAAATAAACCTGTGAAATGGATTATACCATTAGATACCTCAGGGTAAAATACATGTATAAAATTTTTATGTCATATCTGTAAAGATAATACTTACTGTGTAATAAGAAAAAATGCCATGAAAAGGCATAGATTCTTGTTTATCTCAGAAAATAGTGTAAAGAAATGTAAAATAAATTTCACCATTGGATTCCCCATGAAAAACTACACATAAAAAAAAGTTATGTCATATCTGTAAAGTCAATACTTAAGGAAATAACCTGATCATATGCACTTTAATGTTCAGCACATATATTAATGGCTTTTAGCTTATATCTCTTGAAATATACATGATAGAGGGTTGACAAAAAACCAATATTACACAGCATTACTGTCAGAATAAAGATATGAACTTTATTTGACAAGATATAAACAAGATTATAACTTGTAAGGGTTTATTGAATAAAATTGCTAAACCTGTGGACCAATTTGTGGTGAAAATGCTCCAAACTTAGAAATAAATGGATATTCCAGTTCTAACTACTCATATGTGAAGAATTATGTATTTTGAATCATTATCTTCAAGGTAAAACCCCCCGAAATCATGGTTTGAAGTTTAAAATAATAAATTTCAATAGAAAAGATCTGCTACAAGAAAAATCATCAAAATAGAGTTTTGATGATGTAATGAGATTATCTTAAAATTTTAATAATGACATTCCAAGCTATCCTAATTCACTCTATGAATGGCTTTAGCATGTATACCTTGAAACGTACTAATGCTCAAAGTTTGAGCTTAAAATTGATCCTTTATGATCACTCACTGTAATCTTATTTCAAGTTTAACAGTCATAAGTGATAGAACTGGTGAATAAAATTAGATTATGATTAATAATAATAAAATTCACAAATTTTAGGCTTCTGCCAAGCCCATGATTTCATAAACCTTTGAGTTCTAGTGATAGCTCTAAATAATGGCATAATAAGGAGATAAGATGGTTTAATTATGATGTAATCATGACTAAACGTTGAAATACTGATAAAATATGATGGATGCAATCTGTACACGTCTACTAGAAGCCTTTTGGACCCTTGAAGAGAGGAACTTACTATAAATAGAGTTTCTTTTACTCTATTTCCCCCTCAGATGCAACAAAAAACATTAAATTTTTAAAACCAAAGGCAAAAGCTTTCTTCTTTCTATACAAAACTATTATCTATGCAAATAATCAAGTCCATCTCTATTATAATCATTAATTTTGACATGATTAACTCAATTTTTAATTGTATTTGTTAAATTTCTTTAAAAAATCCCTAATTTCATGTAAAAACAACAATGTTTGTAATTTCTTTTATTTTTCATTGTAAATACAAATTAAAGAAGTTGTATTTATAATTTTTGGCATAAAATTATTCAAAATTATTATATTAATGGTTAAAAGTGGATTATTTTCTCTTTTGATAAGGATTTCTCTTTATTATTATTTTTTTGAGAATTCTCAAATCAATGTAAATAGCATTTATATTAATTCATCGCTTTAATATTAGTCATATTATTTCAATAATTGTTTATTGTTATTAAAAAACATTTTCATATGCCTTTATTATTTTTTTGTAAAAATAATCAAGTGCTATAAGAATACTAATTATCATATTTTAATATATTTATTTTATTATATTAATATTTTTAATAGTTTATATATTATTATATTAATTGAATAATATAAATATTTTACACCATAATTATAATAATTCTTGATTATTATACTTATTATTTATCTTATTCTCTAAATTACATTAGGACCTTCAGAGTACAATAAGTAAGATATTAGTAATTCTGACTTATTGTTCCATAGTAAAACCTTACACATGGAGATAGTGAGGATTGTGGTTAACAAACAGCTTGAATAACCTCCATTTGGCTAAGATGTTGCTTTGAAACCAAATCTGGTCACTTTTCCCAACACAGGGTGAATATTTTCATGCAGATGACATATAGAATGCTGTGGAGAACCTGTATTTAGACTCTGTAAAGGCCAAAATATGAGGTTTTTAAAGGATAAAAAAAGTTCCTTTAAAGAGTGACAACCCATATTTATGGATATGGGTGTCACAGGTGCTCTTGGGGATAACAGGAATAGCCTGGAGCTCAGGAAGAAAGAACTCACTTGGAGGGCTCCAAAAGAATAAAGAAACAATTGGAAGATATCTTTCTTTAAGTAACATGAGAGAAACTACAAATATTCCAAAGATAAAAAAAGGAAGCCAGAGGCCAAATATAATAAAGAAGAGCCAAATACCAAAGAGCTAACCAAATGAATCCTGAATTCACTGTTTCAACCTTCCAGAAAGAAAAATTGGATTAGTAAAGGATATGACCACTGTGAGCCTTGAGGTATACATTGAATAAAAAAAAGGCCACAATTATCATTAAAATACATTCTGAACTATGCCTAACGCATAAGGCATGCATATATCCATAATTCATCATTTTTGATTTCAGAAAAGATGAATAAATTTTTTGTGAGTAAGTGAATCCATGGATTTAGGGCCAGGTTTGGATTCCAAACAAAAATGTTCCTAGGTTAGATCAATAGAGCTAATAAGCATAAATTAACTCTATGAGGTGGTAAGATGGAAAGTACTTCAATACCACATAAAAGAATTGTGAAAATGTTTGTCTTTCTCAATTTCACAACAAAATAATGGGAATGTGAGAAATCCCATGTTACATATACACCACGAATAGTGTTATGCATGTTTGTGGCACTTAAAAATAGTATTTTTACATAAAGTTTTGATACACCCATAGTGGATATCAATCTTTAAGCCTGAAATACTATTTTTGACGTGAAAATAGCTAAGGGGGACAAAAGACATCAAAGAGAGCCAGGTTACCCAACTTCTGAGGCCTCTGAGGCCTGGAGAGCTCTAAAGCTCGAATCCATGGCTTATAATTTCCCAAGTAGTATACTAAAGCCTTTTGGGAACCTGGTTACCAAGTTGAAATCTCATTCAATCATAAGAAATTTGCAAATAAGCTGATATTTTGACATAACAAGGAGGTAAAGAGCAGCTCAGACTCCTGTAAACATGTAAATTATTAATCATTTTCCATGGATAAACTTTCAAAGAGTAATTAAAACTATTTTGGACTAGTAAGCATTGATTTACCACATAAACATGTCCTCTACTGTGCTATTTGCAATTCTATGTAGAAGTAAGGTAAAAACTTCAAAACCTCATTAAAAATAAAATTCTGAATAAATCTTGTAAGATGTGTCTCTGAAACTTGTTGATAATATTACTCTTGAACAACAGTACTATGACTGTTGTTATGAAATATAATAATATAAAAGTTATTATAACCACAATTAATTAATTAATTAGTTAATTATTTCTTTTACTTGTTATACACTACTAGTGCTTATAACAGTAAGAAGTAAGTGTCTACAGGAATCATTTAAAGAAGAAGTTAATAATAAATCTTCTTTATTAAAATAATAAAGTAATTTCAATATATAATTATCTTTGATAAGAATAATTATAGGAATAACCCTTGAAGAAAGCTTATTACTAGAGAAAAACTTTAAGAATTAAATCAAAACACTCACTAATACTCCAAAGAACGTATTGAAAGATAAGAGTAGAGAGATTTGATGCATAATTGTGGATTTTGAAGGATCAAAATTTATTTATAACAAGATTACAACAGAATATAGTGGATTTCTATGATTTGACGTCTTTCTGATTGATTCTGAAAAAATAAAAGACTTAAGAAATAGTTTTAAATAATACTTACTTGTTGGTAATGAAGGTATAATGGAATAATATGATGATTTGGAAAAGCATAAGCATGCCATAGAGAAAACTGAAACTCCAGTGAGTGAGAAAACAATAGAACCTTTTGGATTATTGATTGCATCATCTGTTGTCATGCAAGATTATCATAATTACTTAATTGGTGCTTTTATGTGACTACCAACCCATTTATGGTTAAGAATAAAAGGAGTGAAAACTGTGAATATTCTTTTATTCCAAGAGAAACATTTATTTCTCAAAGTTATCAATTTTATCAGAAATTTTATCACAGAGTGTATTTTCTGTGAATTTTTAAAGATTCAGTATTTCAGGTGGAATCATCAAAAATGGACTATAAGTAAAACTATGAATTTTACTTGTAAAGGAATAATTATTTTTGGTTTTTATATGAATTATACAGTTCTCAATTGCTTATGAAAGTTTCAGAAAGATTTATTAAGAATTGTTTTTTTAATGAATTTTTGAAGTTTTTACCACATTTCTATGTAGAGTTGCAAATAGTAGTCTATGGCTGGTTGGTATGAGATAAATCAATAGATATTAGTCCAAAAAGGCTTTTAATTAATATTTTGGGGTTTATTCATAGAGATTCATTAAGAATTGACATGGTTACAGGAGTCTAAGTTGCTCTTTACCTCCTTGGCACATCAGAATAGCAGCTTATTTGCTCTTTTCTTATGATATAATGAAATTTTGACTTGGTAACCAAGTTCCAAAATGGTTTTAGTTTACTAATGGGGTCAAGATAAGCCCTTTATCCAAGCTTTGGAGCTATCCACACCTCAGAGGCCTCAGAAGTTGGGTACCCTGGCTCTCTTTGATGTTTCTTGTCCCCCTTGACTATTTTTTACATCAAAATAGAAATTCAGGCTTGAAGTGAGATATCCACTATGGGTGTACCAAAGGTGTATGTAAAAATATCATTATATTAAGTGCCACAAACATGCATAACACTATTATTAGTGTAGATGTAACATGGGATTTCTCACATTCCCATTACTTTCGCAAGAAATTGAGAAAAACAAAGATTTTCACTAATCTTTTATGTGTTATTGAAGTATTTTCCATATTACCACCTCAAAGAGTTGATTTGAGCTTATTCACTGTATGGGTTTACCCTAGTTGGAATTTTGTGAGGAATCCAAATCTGACCTTAAATCCATGGATTCACTTACTCAATAAAAAGTTATTTATCTTTTGTGAAATCAAAAATGATGAATTTTGAATATATGCATGACTTATGGTTTATGCAGAGTTCAGAATTTATTTTTAAGATTATTGTGGCCCCTTTGGGTATGTAAAATATACCTCAAGGCTCACAAATTATCTGAGACCTTAAGGACTAATGGAGAATGGTATGATACATGAATAAACCAAAAATAATTATGATATCATAAGTCAAATAAAAATTTCTACTTACAGATCATTTGTGATGACATCACGTGAAACACTGAATCCTAAAAAAACAACATAAAATACAACCTTTGATGGAATTTCCAATCACATTGGTAAGTTTGAGAAATCAATCTTTATTTTTAAATCAAAGAATATTTACTGTTTTACCCCTCTTATTCTTAACCATAAATGGGTTGGTAGTCAAGTGAAAGCCTTAATTAAGTAACTAAAAAAATCTTACGTGACAACAGATGAGGAAATTATTAATCCAAAAATAATTATTGCTTTCTCACTTGCTGTGTTTTCAGTTTGCTCCTTGGAACACTTCTGTGAGCTGTTGTTGACTTAAAAGAGGCCTCCTCTTGCTGCTTTTTCCAAATAATCTTACTATCCAATTATGCCTTTATTACCAAAAAGTAAATATTAGCTAAATCTTTTCTTGAGTGTTTTAATCTTTCAGAATCAATCAGAAAGGTGTGAAATCATAGAAATAAGCTACGTCAGATTGTGACTCAAAACCAGACCACAAGCATGACTGGCAGAATACCATAAACCAATGGTAGAGCAAAATACCACAAAACATGGAGCTGAGCCAAACAGGCTCAAAAGGTATCAAGCGAAAGAGGAAACTAACCTCTTTTCAAATATAAAAGTTCCACCATCAGAGGACAAAGAATAAAAAAGTTATTCCTGCTCAAAGTTGTTGCTGACCATAAACCTTATTTTTTACCTCTCATCTGAAATCCACAAGAAAAGGTCTAACCCCATAAAATGGGTATTTAAAATGGAGATCTAGGTGAGGGCTATCAAATGGTACTAGCCAAATTGAGCTAGCACCAGAATTACAGAAGTTATGACCAAAATAAAGTCAAATAAGGGTGAATAAAATATTCACCTCTCATCTAACTTCTACAGTTTTAGTTTGAGATACCTATATTGGGGTCATTTTGGAAAGAGCACAATAAGGGATATCTTATGGTGCAATTCATTTCCCCATGTCTTATCTACAACAAAGGTTATGGGGTAAACAAGTACTATGCAGATTTTAAGCAAATCATACATATGTACAAAAATTCTTATACATGGCATAACGTTGCCATATTCAATGATAACCATATCAAATGAGGTACCATTGTGAAGAACACATCCAGAGCTACATAATGTGCAAACGTTGAGGGTGATATCTCAAAAACTGACAAAGTTATGGCAGATTTAAGGTCAAAATCCCACAGTTAGACCAATACAGCCCTACTGTGGGATATTCTCCCATAGTTATGATTATGTGGTGTCAAACAGACGAAGAAGCCTGTTTATACTCCAAAACCTCATATTTTGGTGAATAATGAAGTCCTTTACAGGTTCTGTATAGCATTCCACACGTCATACATGTCAGAAGAGGGCTATGTGGTCCCCAGATGAAGATTTTCACCCTGTATTGGTGAAACCTGCCCAGATGTGGTTTCAAAGCCACATATGAGCCCAATACAAGTTATACAGGTTTTGTGAAAGCCACAAGCAAACCCTTGCAAGTGAAAAATATCCACTTCCTCTACGTGGGAAGGTCTATGAGCCTTTTTCACCCAATTTTAGGAGAAAAAGGGACCTTTTCTCCACCAGAAAAGGTTCCCTCATCCTTCTATTTAATTCCTACGTAGTACAGCTGTCAAAAACAGTTATACTTTTGGAAAAAACTAGATATAATTAAAATTTTACTCATTGTAAACCAACAGGTAAAGCTGCACCCAGGGCTTTCAACAGCGCGCACCACCACTATTTCTCAATAGTAAAGCCCTTAATATCTTATTATTAACCTTTATTATCAGACATTCAACTTTTTATAGTAAATTTTACCATTTCACAGTCATAGTTCAGGCTGTAAAGACATCTATTATCACTTTTTCATAGACTCAACCTGACATTTTGGGGGTATGGGTGTTTTTTTGTTGATTTTTTGGAACCTTTTTGCACATAAAAGTCAGTTTTTTCTTATTTTCTTTTGTTTCTGACATTTTGTTTTGTTTTTAGGCATAATATCATTAAAAAATAAAACATATATTTTCTATTTACTTTTTGCGTGGTATTTGTTATATACCACTGTGTTTTTTATTTTTTATTTCTTATTGCCTTTTTGCGTGGTTAATTATAATTTAATTACCAAAAAACCTTAATTTTTGGCACTTGACACATGTTGAAACACTTTAAGCCATCAATCATTTCCATCTTTTTAATTAAAAAGGACACCTCTTACTGTAAAACCAACAGTATTAGAGATGTGGTTGGGTATATTGATAATTTCAATTACCCTTTACAGAACCACTTTTGGATTATACGTTCTAATTACAAGTTGATCTGTGAGATACAGGTATACAAACAGTGTACCAGATATCCATAAGCTGTATTGCTGACATATAATTGTTAATTTCAATTGCACAGTCACAATACATGGGCATAATATAGAAATATATTGCCCAGAGGCCATTATTAGATGTACAAGCAGCCTTTAAAGAAGTTTTTACTGACATTAAGCCCTCTTTATCCTGTTTGATTCAGTGGAAGAAAAACTCATCCCACTTGAGGCCCAATCACCATCCAACACAGCAGTGACACCCTCAGAACCAGAGGGCAGCAAGGGCAAAGGGAATAGGCACAGTGAAGGCGTTATCACAGCTAAAAGGTGGACAACAATTACCACTCAGAGGAATAGAAAACCAAAAAACTCTGCATAAATACAAGGTGAACCAACCTTAACCACTTGTACAGGGAAGATTACAATCATTAACCAAATTGTAACCTCTAAAGGCAAATTGCAAAAAGCAGTAGACAGCAAATTTGTACAAGGCACAGTCAAAGGTCAATACCATAAGCACATTGAGCTGTTGAATGCTTGAAAACACTGATATGTCACCTGTACACCTCAAAAACCTTGGCTTCCAAAGGAACAAGCCAGAGGACAGAGAGGGCTTGTCCAGAACCAGAAGACCTGAAAGTGGACACCTTGGACACAGTGATGGATGGCAAGACATTGAGGGAAATCATACCCACTCGGCCATTCATATTCAAATTCAACATAAGCCTCAAACCAGAGGACTGGAAGGATATGGATAAAGTTCTTCAGCTCCACCAACTCCTCAAAGAGCTTTTCCAATGGAGCATAAAAAAGAAGAGGTTCAACCTAGCAGCTCACTGGGAAGAACTTGGAGAAAGTTTACAGAAGATATGTCTCAAAGACCTTATGGTAATCAGCAAAGGTTGGAATCCCACCAGGAAGTTCAGACTCTGGGAGGTGGGTGCAAACAGGATAAGGGAGAATCAAGCGACTTTTCAAGCTATAGAAGAACAGCTGACCCAGACAGGGCATACCCAGATTCCTTCAGTGTCACAAGGAATAGGCCAAACCAGCTCTCCAGTAGCTTCACACCATTCAGGAATCAACAAATTAGTGGCCAAGAGTCTTTCACAGGGTCTCTTATGGAAGTAATGGTGGCCTGGACCTCAGGAATCAAGACCTCACTCAGAGGGCTCCAAAGGAATAAAGAAATAAAAGAATATATTTCTATAAGCGAGAATAAGCGTAAAGACAAGTGTGCCAAAGATAAAAGAAAGGGAAGCCAATTGCCAGGAATATAAGAAAGCCAGAAGCCTAAGAGCCAACCAAAGGAATCCTCAATTCACTGTTTCAACCTTCCAGAAACAACAATGGAATCATTAAAGGATATGACCACCAATATCCACTGACAGTCAAAGAAGAAAAGGTGCAAATGACTAACTTAAGATTATCAGTATTTATTTTAATAAATGAAAAGAAAATAAGGATAAAGGAAATCCAATATATTAATTAACTGGGAAAAAGTCCCCAGGGAAGAAAAGGTGGCCAGTATAGGTGAAAAAGTTGAAGACTGTTCCTGGAGGGTTTATCCCCGGCTGAATTGACTGTTTTGGGTCAATACAGTTCTGGCCATCTTAAAAATTGAACTGTGTGATGGCATTCCCACAGTGGAATATAAATTTTCCCAAAAGGGCCAAGGCCATACAGATGTCTTGATTACAGCCTGTATGGACGAATTAGGTTTTCAAAGGAATAGTGGAGTTGTAACAACCACTCACCAAGGGTAAGGGTATTCATCAATACACCCACTCAAACACCTCAAATCAACAGATCCAATATCTGCCTCAGTATTCTGTTTCAGAAATCCTCCTTGCTGAAACATGCATACAGCTTGGTACTTCAATACAGCCTGTCAACATCTGTACAGGCTGGCTTCACCCAATACAGTTTCAATACACCAGAATTAAACTGTATGATCACTCAAATACACCACACCTCTTGTACAGGACCTGTATTGGCCAGACTCAATTCAATCATTTGATCCTCTCATGAAAATTCTTCCTATGGATCAGGGCCGGTGATTCTCACATATACCAGCCCCTCTTTCTCACCCCTGGGGACGTTTCCTCATTTAATTAATTTAGTTTATTTATTATTTTATGAATATTATTATCCTTATTTTGGGTATTATATTTATTTAATATTAAGTTAGTCTTTGCATTTCTCTCTTCACCTGTACAGTATGAGTTGGGTGGCCATATCCTTATTAACCCTTCTCTTTTCATTCTGACAGGTTGAAGCAGTGGACTTGGACTTGTTTGTGGTTTGCTATTCTAGTCTTTACTCTTATTTCTTTTCTTGCTGCTTTCTTATACTCTTTATTTTAGTAATTCATCTCTTGCACTCTTAAGTGAATTCCTTCCTACTATATCTATGAGCCCTCCATAAGTAACTCCCAGTTTACTGAGTTCCAGGCCCTCTTCACTTTGAAGAGCCCCTGTGACATCAAATTAATTAACTCATATTTATTCTTTCTTTTCATTATTTTATAATCATTTCCCTCAATCATCAATTATGCCTTTTTAATGATCTTATGATTCTTAATGATTATGATTTTCTCTCTCAGCAATTTTCATCTCATTGATTTCATTTATATGAAAATTGATTCTTTTTTCTTTCTTAATCATTGCTGACCATTTCATTCACTTCATTTTATTTTTTATCAAATAAAATTTCTCTGTGTTCTCATTCAGGTCTTATTTAAGAATTATTGATTGGTTTAATTGATTGGATCATTCATTGGGATTCATTGGGCTCATTGATTCAGCGCTTCAGGATTTTTTATTTGGATTGGATTGATTGAATTTGAATTCTCAAGATATTTTATTGATCCTGAAGAATTTATTTTGTTTATTGATTGATTTGACTCATCAAGATATTTGAATTGATTTCTGAAGATTTTGAATTGATTGATTGATTCCTCAAGACCTTGATTCATCTTGAAGACACTTATTTATTGATTGATTGATTATTGATTGAATTGATTTATTGTTGATTGAAGCTGATTTCACCTCAAGAATTGAATTGATTCCTCAAGACTCATCAAGAGTCTTATTGTGATTGCTTCGGCCAAGTTTTGATATCTGTTCTCAATACCATCAAGTTTCCTTTATCCTACTTCTCTTCATAATTCCAGTTCAGCAAAATCCCCCAGCAAAGAACACTTGATCCCAAAAAATTCCAGCTGTTCTCACTCCTACAGAAAGGGCTCCTCTTGACCGCACACCATCAATTCCTCAACTGAGTGCAAACTTGGACAGAGGACCACCGATGGAAGGAGCAGCAACCTCAAGAAGTGATGGAATAAAATCTAGAAGATCAAGATCCTTTTCTGGACTTTTGGGTGGCTACCCTGGCATGTCTGAAGGTGCAAGAGCAAGATTAGGGGAAGTTGAAGATGAAGAGGGGGAAGAGTCTGTGGAAGAGGAAGATTATGGGGAAACTGAAGTGGCAGATGCCTTGGCAAATGCTCCAGAGGTCCCTCAGGGTTCTAATATAGCCCTTTCTAGTCAACCTTGTGTCTCTCAAACTGATCCAAGTCTGCTCAAGATGATGGAGCAGATGACTCAATTCATGGGGCAACTCACTCAAGCAGTTTCTCCCAGGGAAAATTTCAAAGCCCCTGATTTCAAGACTCCATCCATGAAGGCACCTGATTCTTTTGATGGTACTCAAGCTCATAAATTGAGAGGATTTATCCAATCCTGTCAATTAATTTTCCATAATGATCCAGCAAATTTCTTCTCTGACAGGAAGAAAGCTCTTTACTCTACTTCTTTTTTCACTGGTAGAGCTCAAACGTGGATTGAATCCCATCTCTCAAATATTTCCAATGAAGACCCTTCTTATCTCCTCAATATTTGGCCATTCTTTCAATCTCAATTATTCACTCTGTTTGGTGACCCCAATGAAGTCAGGAAGGCTTAACAAGAGTTGGACAATTTGAGGATGAAGGAAAGTGGTCATGTATCCTTGTACATTGCTAATTTCAAAGCTTAATGTCAAGAATTGGAGATTGGGGGGAAAGAGCTTATATCCATGTTTACAGAAGAGGATTGGCATCAAGATTATTGGATCAGGTGGCTTCTCACCCTGGAACTTTTGATACTCTTCAAGAACTTATGGATGTCACTTTATAATTGAACACAAGATATCATGCAAGGCAAAACAAAAAGGGTGGCAATCAAGAGAAGAAGCCTCCTGTCAATGGATCCAATAAATCTAAGCCCCCTCAAAACTCATCTTCAAAGAGGCCTCACCAGAAGAAGAACAAAAAGGGCAAGCAGTTTCAAACTTCAAAGGACAAGCCTGATGCTGCTCTCCTCAATAAGGACAATAAATTAGTTGGTTCTGAAAAGGAGAGGAGGAGTAAAGAGGGGTTGTGTACTTATTGTGGTGGAAAGCACCCAATTGAAAAATGCTTCAAGAGACCTCAGAACAAGCCTGGGCCATCATCAAGAGGCTTCCCTAGCAAGCAGGGAAAAGCCTGAGTGGGGATCATGATGTCTTCAATGGCTCTCACTTATTTCCTTCAAGAGCACAATTGTGCACTCTGACTACTAGTGTCAAGAAAGCTTTAAAGTTTCTTATTTTATCTTCTGTCTCTGATATTTTTTATAGTATTCTCATTTATTCTTGTGCTACAAACTCCTTTATTGCAAAGAATTTTGTTCTCAAGTACTCATTGACTCTGTCAAGGCTCCCTGAAAAGATTCCTCTTTTCATTCTGGATTCTAATCAATCCCCTGCCTTGTTTATCACCCATTATACCAAGTGGGTAGTTTACTTGCCTTCCTTCCCAAGCTTTGAATGGGACTTCTTTATCATAGATTCACCCAAGGGAGAAGACCTGATATTGGGCTATGATTTACTTTACCATTTTAATCCCATTATTAATTGGAAAAATGGATTGATCACCTATGATTCTAGTAGTAAATTTGCCACTGGCGTCAACAGTGTTGCTCTGGTTGGTGAACTCAAGACACCTTCCCTTCCTTCTTCTGTCCATATCCCTTCCATCATTACCTCTCAGTCATTACTTCCATCAAGAGATGAAGTCTTCAAAGAGATCAAAGATTTTGGAGAAGATGTTACTATATCTTCACTTCATCTCTTTCAAGGGGATATGGACCTTCCCCCTTTGTCTTTTCATGCCTCCCTGGAGGAGCAGTGGGATGAGGAGGAAGAGCCAGAAGAAATTGAAACAGTGTTGGAGGTAGTCCCTCCTGTTTATCACCAATATTTGGATGTATTCTCCAAGGTGAAGGCAGAGAAACTTCCTCCACACTGCGCCTGTGATCATCATATCAAAATTGAGGGTCTTCTACCTCCAATTGGTGTTATCTATTAATTATCAAATTAAGAGTCAGAAACACTACAGGCCTACATTTCAGAGAATGTAGAGAAAGTTTTCATAAGACCAAGCTCCTCTTCAACAGGGGCACCTGTCCTTTTTGTTAAGAAAAAGGATGGAGGTCTTTGTTTGTGTGTTGACTACCGCAAACTCAATGCTGTTACTAGGAAGAACAGGTATCCTGTTCCTCCTATGAACCAGCTTCTTACCGTATTCATCGGTTCCACTATCTTCTCCAAGATAGACTTGCGTGGTGCATATAACCTTCTGAGAATCAAAGAGGAGGATGAGCACTTAACTGCCTTTAGAGCCAAATATGGTAGTTATGAGTATTTGGTCATGCCATTTGGTTTGACCACTGCTCCTGATTCTTCCCAGAATCTAGTAAATGATATCTTTTCAGATTTCTTGGATGTGTTTGTTGTGGTTATCTAGATGATATTATGGTCTTTTCCAGTTCTGAGGAGGAACATGTCAAACATGTGGCCTCTGTCCTCCAAAGACTGAGGGACAATAATTTGTTTGCCAAAGCCTCCGAGTGTGTATTTTATGCCTCAAGTGTGGAATACTTGGGCTATGTTGTTTCAAGTGATGGCCTCAAGATGGATTCTTAAAAATTTCAGCAAATCCTCAATTGGCCTCAGCCTAAAAACATCAAGGTCCTTCAATCTTTTCTTGGCATTGCCAATTTTTATCGTTGTTTCATAAAAGATTATTCTGAAAAATCACTTCTCTCACTTCCCTTCTCAAAAAAATTCTCCCTTCATCTTCAATGAAGAAGCTCTTAGCCAGTTTCAATCACTCAAAGAAGTTTTCACTACCGCTCCTATCTTATCTCATTTCAATCCTTCTCTACCTACTATTGTAGAGACTGATGCTTCTGATTATGCTTTCGGTGCTGTACTGACCCAGGTGAATGACTCAGGAAAGCACCCCATTGCATTTGATAGTCACAAGCTTCGCCCAGCTGAGCTGAACTATGAAATTCATGACAAGGAACTCCTTGGCATAGTTTGGGCTCTCAAGCGCTGGAGAGCATTTCTTCTTTCTCTTTCCAATCCTTTTGAGGTCTTGACAGACCACTCTTCCTTGCAGTATTTTATGTCTTCCAAAGTTCTGACTCATCGTCAGGCCCGTTGGGCTGAGTTCCTTTCAGAATTTCACTTCACTATCACTTACCTCCCAGGCAGGCTGGCCACTTTACCAGATGCCTTGTCACGTTGGGACGATGCGTACCCAGAGAGGGGGGTGGACTTCATCAGCAAGAATCCTCAGAATTTTCATCAAGTAATCAAGCAAGATGGAATTCAAGAGTCAAGATTCTTTTCAATCAAAGTGGAAGTGTTTTCAGATTTAGTTGAAAAGATTCAAAAAGGAGTATGGCAAGACAAAGACTATAAAGAAATACTCAAGCAGCTAGCAAGAGGTGAATCAATTCCAGATTATTCTCCTGAACCTCAAGCCAAGTTGTTATTATTCAAAGATAGAGTGGTAATCCCAAGAAATGAAGAAATTCAACTCAATATTCTTCAAAAGCGTCATGACTCACCTTTGGCTGGCGCTCCTGGCCAGGAGAAGACCCTCAAGCTCATCAAGAGGGATTTTTATTGGGCTGGCATGAATCAATTCATCAAGGACTATGTGTCCTCATGTCAGCAATGTTTAAGAAACAAGAACATTCCTCACAAGAAGTTTGGACTACTCAAGCCTCTGAAAATTCCATCAGGTCCTTGGAATTCCTTATCAATGGCCTTTATCACTCAATTGCCCTTGTCAAAAACCTTTGACTCAATTCTAGTAGTTGTGGACAGGTTTTCAAAAATACCAATCATCATTCCAACTTATGGAACAATCACTGCTCTGGACTTAGCTCAAATCTTCATTAGTCATGTATTTTCCATGCATGGCCTTCCAGTCAGTAGTGTTAGTGATAGAGGATCCTTATTTGTTTCATCATTCTGGTTCAATTATGTCCGCAGCTCAAGATATCAAGAGATATTTCAACTGCTTTTCATCCTGAAACAGATTGACAGACAGAGAGGGTAAATCAGATTCTAGAAAAGTATCTTTGGATGTATGTCAGTTACCATCAAGATGAGTGGCACACCTGGCTCCCTCTGGCTGAATTTGCCTATAATAATGCAGAACATTCATCAACAAAGCAATCACCTTTTTTCACCATTTATGGAAGAAATCCCAGATTTGACTCAATCCATATTTCGCAAGATTCACCTTCTGGAAAGGTATCAACAGAACTCCAATCGGTACAGCAAGTTTTCAAAGAAGAATTAGAGTCAGCAAAAAGGAGATTCAAGAAGTATGCAGATAGAAATAGAGTCATTCCACCTGGGGACAAAGTATGGCTAGCTTCCAAGAACATCAAGACAACAAGACCCACCAAGAAATTATCAGAAAGATGGTTGGGACCTTTTGAAGTTCTGAAGAAGATTGACAGCCATGCATATCACCTCAAGTCGCCTCAGCAATGGAAGTCAGTTCACCCTGTATTCAATGTGTTCTTCTTAGAACCAGTGAAGCATTCAACTATCCCAAATTTTCATCAATTGCCACCACCCCCAGTTCTAGTGGAGGAGCAAGAAGAATAGGAAGTGGCTCCAGTTCTGGACTCAAAACTCAAGAGAGGTAATTTAGGGTATCTTGTAGAGTGGAAAGGATTCAGTGAATACCCAGAAAGAACCACTTGGGAACCAGCTTCCAACCCTACCAACTCACCAGACCTTGTCAAGGATTTTCATTCATTGTATCCAGACAAGCCTGGCCCAAATACCTCAAGAGTTTGATTTTATGGTGCTTGGTGGGGAGAAGGAGTTATGAAAGTAAGTTCCTCTCCTGGCATGCACCTTTAAGGGGGTATTCTACCCATATGTTGTTGTAAGCATCACCTTGGCCACTTTGTGAGCACTTTTCAATTCTTTGGACAGGTTCAGGAAGCATGAAACATCAATACCCTCCATTTAGACCTTATCAAGATATGGCCAAATGTTTCTTTCTTTCTTTTTCTTTTTCTTTTTCTTTTTCTTTTTCTTTTTCTTTTTCTTTTTATTTATTATTTAATTTATGCCAATCATCATAATTCAAGACATTCATTACTTCAAGTCACTTATGGCAATTCATTTCAGAAGTCATTTATGGCAATTTAGTTCAGTTTTATGGTGCTTGGTGGGGAGTGGGAGTTATGAAAGTAAGTTCCATCTCCTGGTATGCATCCCTGAGGGTTCTCCTTCTTGTAAAACATTACCTTGGCCACTCTGTGAGCATCAAATGCTTGGTTTTCATCTTTTTAGAAATTTCTTGGCCAAAATCAAGCAACTCACCACAAGAAGGACAAACCATCAGGATTTTCTTTATTTCTGTTTCTCTACTCTCTTTTTCTCTCCTTTTCTTTCTTTTCTTTACTTGTATAAGCTTGTTTTCTTTTTATTTCTTTAAAGCAGCAGCATCCCCTCCCAAATCATGTATTGGGAGGTTCCATTATTTTTGCAATTTTCAACAGTTATAAGAGTGGGGATAGAAGTCAAACCAAACACAAACAAGGATAAGGAAACTAGCTATCTCTACCTAATTCATCAAAAGTTCTCTGAAAATCATTTATCAACTCATCTTCATACCAGGAAAATTTTGCAGCCATCTCTTCAGAAGCAGTACCTGGAATAGTCCTGTCATTGGAATACAAATCACCTCTCTGCTATTTCTATCGACCCTCCTGAACAATCTGGCCACAGATTCTTGGTTTTCAATAGCCATGTTGGGATCTTCTCTGGTAACCCGGATAGGCCAATGTTATCTTCTTTGAAATACTTGACCGGCAGGAAACGGAAAAGGGGACAATCCACCTCTTCTTCTGCTGAAGCTGGCCACAGGTTGGAGTTGGTGGGAGGTGGTTATGGGTGAGTTTCTGGATTGCTGAGCTGGTGATGGTCTTACTGCTGGATTCAAGGCAGGCCTAGCATGGGAAGTACTGGGTGAAGGAGGAAGAATGGTAGTAGGAATAGAAGCAAGAATTGGTTGGAAGGTTCTTGGAGTACTGGGAATTACTTGGGTTTGAAATCTGTTGGCAAGGGGTTGAGTAGAGGAATTTCTGGATGGATGGCCAACCGAATGAGGAACAACTTGAACTTCTTCACCATCCAGCTCCTCAATTCCTTCAGCATCTGGATCAGCGGGGGAATGATCAATTATTCTTATTCTCTTCACTACTCCTTCAGTATCGGTCCTTGAGATTGGGACCTCTGAGCTGGCATATATGGGCCTACCACCGACTGGAATTGGCCCTCTGTCACAGGGGCTCTTTGAAGTGATGAGGGCCTGGCACTCAGTAAACTGGGACTCACTTATGGAGGGCTCAAAGATATGATAAGAATGGATACACTTAAGAGTGTTAAGAATGAATTACTAAAAGAATAAATATAAGAAAGCAGCAACAAAGAAATAAGAGTAAGAAAAAGAAGAGCCAACCACAAACAAGTCCAAGTCCACTGTTTCAACCTGTCAGAATGGAAAGAGAAGGGTTAATAAGGATATGGCCACCCAACTCATACTGTACAGGCAAAGAAAGAAAAAAGGCAAAGAGTAACTTAAGATTAAATAAATATAATACCCAAAAAATAAGTGTAAGAATATTCAGATAATAATAAATCAACTAAATTAATTAACTGGGGAAAAGTCCCCAGGGGGGAGCAAGAGGGGCTGGTATATGTGAGAATCACCAGCCCTGATCCAGAGGAAGAATTTTCATAAGAATATTTGATGATTGAATTGAGTCTGGCCAATACAGGTCCTGTACGGCTGTACAGAACCTGTACAAGAGGTGTGGTGTATTTGAGTGATCATACAGTTTCAAGTTGGTGTATTGAAACTGTATTGGGTGAATCCAGCCTGTACAGGTATTGACAGGCTGTATTGAGGTACCAAGCTGTATGCATGTTCAGAATGAAGATTGCTGAAGTTGAATGCTGATACAAATGCTGGATCTGCTGGTTTGGGGTGTTTTGAGTGGGTGTATGAATGAGTACCCTTACCCCTGATGAGTGGTTGTTACAGTATCCCCCTCTTGAAACTGGTGGGCTCCTGAACACCATAATAGCCTGCCACTGTTGAGTGGCATCTCACTACCCCACACAATTCTTTGAAAAGTTTTTCTTCTGACCATTATCTCGACATCCTTCTCCATCTCTTCTCTGTCAATTAAATTTATTTCCCCCTTCTTTAACTTTGAGTGAATACCCCACTTCGAACTGTTCTTCTGATTTCAACAACTGACGTCCTTGGGGCGTGGCCTTGGGTTGTATCCCAAAATGATGGCCACCGAGCTCTTGTGCTCAAAAAATGGTGCCAGATGAGTATATGAAGTGTACTCATCTGGCCAGCCCAATCAAGGAAAAATGATGATAACAAGAATTCAGGGGTCTTGTCCCCAATGGCCTTCAAAACGCCTCAACCAGCCCTTTATAGTGAATTTGGGCTGGTGCCTTCTCTATGGAGGATCTTGAGGATCCTTGAGTTTATGGCCATTTTGGCCTTTTGAA
Source organism: Austropuccinia psidii (assembly GCA_023105745.1). Taxonomy (NCBI): domain Eukaryota; kingdom Fungi; phylum Basidiomycota; class Pucciniomycetes; order Pucciniales; family Sphaerophragmiaceae; genus Austropuccinia; species Austropuccinia psidii. The sequence continues at coordinate 6,969,027 of JALGQZ010000001.1, forward strand.
GTCTTTGGGTGCCTATGGTCCGTGGTCTGTACGCCGCGGTCCGTGGGGGTTATTGGAAGCCCCCAGGACCAAAATGGACCCCTTGGGCCCAAATTTGCTGGTGACCCAAGGGGGTCATGGGACCTAAAATGGCCCAAATTCACAAATATCACCTTTATGGCCTGGATCATTGGTGGGGTCCAGGACCACCAAAACTTGGCCTGCCCCAAACTTGCAGGGGAGGCCCCCCATGCTGACTCCAGCCCCCAAAGGGGCCTTGGACCTTGACTTTGAGAAGTTTTGAGGGGGGCCATGAATGACTTGTCGCCCAATTCCCTTGAGGTCGAACTTTTGATTTGACGTGGACTTGACAATTTGGGTGGAGTGAAATCCAGTGTCTTGTTCCTGTTTACGGTTGGTTTGACTCCTATTCATGCTCTTATAATAACTAATAAATGAGATAAGATAAAATGATTAAAATAATAAAAGAACCTCCCAATATGTGATTTGGGGAGGGGATGCTGCTGCTTTAAAGAAATAAAAGAAAGAAAATTATACAAGTAAAGAAAGAAAGAAAAATAAAAGAATAAGAGAAAATGAGAGTAAAGAAAGAAATACAGAAAAATCCTGATGGTTGGTCCTTCTTCTGGTGAGTTGCTTGATTTTGGCCAATAAGTGTCTGAAAAGATGAAAACCAAGCATTTTGATGCTCACAGAGTGGCCAAGGTAATGTTTTACAAGAAGTAGAACCCTCAGGGATGCATACCAGGAGATGGAACTTACTTTCATAACTTCCACTCCCCACCAAGCACCATAAAATTGAAAAGAATTGCCATAAATGACTTCTGAGATGAATTGCCATAAATGACTTCTGAAATGAATTGCCGTAAATGACTTGAAGTAATGAATGTCTTGAATTATGATGATTGGCATAAAATGAAATGATAATAATGAAAGAAATGAAAAATAAAGAAAGAAAACATTGGGCCATATCTTGATAAGGTCCAAGTGGAGGGTATTGATGTTGTATGCTTCCTGAACCTGTCCAAAGAAATGACAAGTGCTCACAAAGTGGCCAAGGTGATGCTTACAACAACATATGGGTAGAATACCCCCTTAAAGGTGCATTCCAGGAGAGGAACTTACTTTCATAACTTCTTCTCCCCACCAAGCACCATAAATCAAACTCTTGAGGTATTTGGACCAGGCTTGTCTGGATACAATGAATGGAAATCCTTGACAAGGTCTGGTGAGTTGGTAAGGTTGGAAGATGGTTCCCAAGTGGTTCTTTCTGCGTCTTCACTGAATCCTTTCCACTCTACAAGATACCATAATTTACCTCTTTTGAGTTTTGAGTCCAGAACCTGAGCCACTTCCCATTCTTCTTGCTCTTCCACTAAAACTGGTGGTGGCGGCAATTGATGACAATTTGGGATAGTTGAATGCTTGACTGGTTCTAATAAGGACACATGAAATACAGGGTGAACTGTCTTCCATTGCTGAGGCAACTTGAGGTGATATGCATGGCTGCCAATCTTCTTCAGAACTTCAAAGGGTCCCAACCATCTTTCTGATAATTTCTTGGTGGGTCTTGTTGTCTTGATGTTCTTGGAAGCCAGCCATACTTTGTCCCCAGGTTGGAAATCAGGTGGAATTGCCCTATTTCTATCTGCATACTTCTTGAATCTCCTTATTGCTGACTCTAATTCTTCTTTGACAACTTGCTGTACTGATTGGAGTTTTGTTGATAACTTTCCAGCAGGTGAGTCTTGAGAAATATGGATTGAGTCAAAGCTGGGATTTCTTCCATAAATGGTCAAAAAAGGTGATTGCTTGGTTGATGAATGTTCTGCATTATTATAGGCAAATTCAGCCAGAGGGAGCCAGGTGTGCCAGTCATCTTGATGATAGCTGACATACATCCGAAGGTACTGTTCTAGTATCTGATTTACCCTCTCTGTCTGTCCATCTGTTTCAGGGTGAAATGCAGTTGACAGATCTCTTGATATCTTGAGCTGCTGACATAACTGAGTCCAGAATGATGAAACAAATAAGGAACCTCTATCACTAACAATACTTACTGGAAGACCATGTTTGGAAAATACATGACTAATGAAGATTTGAGCTAAGTCCAGTGCAGTGATTGTGCCATAAGTTGGAATGAATATTGCCATTTTTGAGAATCTGTCTACAATTACTAAGATTGAGTCAAAGTTGTTTGACAGGGGCAATTGAGTGATGAAGTCCATTGATAAAGAATTCCAAGGACCAGATGGAATTTGAAGAGGCTTGAGTAATCCAAACTTCTTATGGTGGATGTTCTTGTTTCTTGAACATTGCTGACATGAGGACACATAGTCCTTGATGATTTGATTCATGACAGCCCAATGAAAATCCCTCTTGATGAGCTTGAGGGTCTTCTCCTGGCCAGGATGGCCAGCCAATGGTGAATCATGACGCCTTTGAAGAATGTCCAATTGAACTTCATGATTGCTTGGAATAACTACTCTATCTTTGAACAATAACAATCCTGCTTGAGGTTCAAGAGAATAGTCTGGGACTGATTCTCCTCTTGCTAATTTCTTGAGGATCTCCTTATAGTCTTTGTCTTGCCATACTTGTCTTTGAATCTGATCAACTAAATCTGAAAACATTTCAACTTTTATGGAAAAGAATCTTGACTCTTGAATTTCATTTTGCTTGAGAACTTGATGAAAGTTTTGAGGATTCTTGCTGATGAAATCCACCCCCCTCTCTGGGTACACGTCGTCCCGACGTGACAAGGCATCTGGTAAAGTGGCCAGCCTGCCTGGGCGGTAAGTGATAACAAAGTGAAATTCAGACAAAAATTCAGCCCAACGGGATTGACGACGAGTAAGGACTTTAGAGGACATAAAATATTGGAGAGAACAATGGTCTGTCAAGACCTCAAAGGAATCAGAAAGAGAAAGGAGAAAGGCTCTCCAGCGCTTGAGAGCCCAAACTATGCCAAGGAGTTCCTTGTCATGAATTTCATAGTTGAGCTCAGCTGGTAAGAGCTTGTGACTATCAAATGCAATGGGATGCTTTCCTGAGTCATTCACCTGACTCAGTATGGCACCCAAGGCATAATCAGAGGCATCAGTCTCTACAATAGTTGGAAGAGAAGGATTAAAGTGAGAGAGGATAGGAGCAGTGGTGAAAGTTTCTTTGAGTATCTGAAACTGGCTAAGAGCTTCCTCATTGAAGATGAAGGGAGAATCTTTTTTGAGAAGGGAAGTGAGAGCAGAGATTTTTTTGGAATAATTTTTAATGAAACGACGATAAAAGTTGGCAAAGCCAAGAAAAGATTGGAGGGCCTTGATGTTCTTGGGCTGAGGCCAATTGAGGATTTGTTGAACCTTTGAAGAATCCATCTTGAAGCCATCACTTGAAACAACATAGCCCAAGTATTCCACACTTGAGGCATGGAATACATACTTTGAGGCTTTAGCAAACGAATTATTGTCTCTCAGTCTTTGGAGAACAGAGGCCACATGTTGAACATGTTCATCCAAAGAGCTAGAGAAGACCATAATATCATCTAAGTAGACTACAACAAAAATATCCAAAAAATCTGCAAAGATATCATTTACTAGATTTTGGAAAGACGCAGGAGCATTGGTCAAACCAAATGGCATGACCAAATACTCATAACTGCCATATTTGGTTCTAAAGGCAGTTAAGTGCTCATCCCCCTCTTTGATTCTCAGAAGGTTATATGCACCACGCAAATCTATCTTGGAGAAGATAGTGGAACCGTTGAATACGGTAAGAAGCTGGTTCATAGGAGGAACAGGGTATCTGTTCTTCCTAGTGACAGCATTGAGTTTGCGGTAGTCAACACACAAACGAAGACCTCCGTCCTTTTTCTTGACAAAAAGGACAGGTGCTCCTGTTGAAGAGGAGCTTGGTCTAATGAAACCTTTCTCTACATTCTCTGAAATGTAGGCCCGCAGTGTTTCTGACTCTTGATTTGATAATGAGTAGATAACACCAATTGCAGGTAGAAGACCCTCCAATTCGATATGGTGATCACAGGCGCGGTGTGGAAGACGTTTCTCAGCTTTCACCTTGGAGAACACATCCAAATATTGGTGATAAGCAGGAGGGACAACCTTCAACACAGTTTCAACTTCTTCTGGCTCTTCCTCCTCATCCCACTGCTCCTCCAGGGATGCATGAAAAGATAAGGGAGGAAGGTCCATATCCCCTTGAAAGAGATGAAGTGAAGATATGGCAACATCTTCTCCAACATCCTTTATCTCTTTGAAGACTTCATCTCTTAATGGAAGTAATGACTGAGAGGGAAAAATGGAGGGGTTATGGACAGAAGGAGGAAAGGAAGGTGTCTTAAGTTCACCAACCAGAGCAAAACTGTTGACACCAGTGGATAAGCCATTACTAATAGAAGGTTTAAAACCACTAGAATCCTTATGATTAGAATCATAGGTGATCAATCCATTTTTCCAATCAATAATGGGATTAAAATGGTAAAGAAAATCATAGCCCAATATTAGGTCTTCTCCCTTGGGTGAATCTATGATAAAGAAATCACATTCAAAGCATGGGAAGGAAGGTAAATCAACAACCCACTTGGTATAATGGGTGATGAACAAGGCAGGGGATTCATTAGAATCCAAAATGAAAAGAGGAATCTTTTCAGGGAGCTCTGACAGAGTCAATGAGTACTTGAGAACAAAATTCTTTGCAATAAAAGAGTTTGTAGCACCAGAATCAATGAGAATACTATAAAAAATATCAGAGATTGAAGAAAAGATAAGAAATTTTAAAGATTTCTTGACACTAGTATTCAGAGTGCACAATTGTGCTCTTGAAGGAAATAAGTGAGAACCATTGAACACATCATGATTCCCACTCAGGCTTTTCCCTGCTTGCTAGGGAAGCCATCTGATGATCCTTGCCTATTCTCAGGCCTGTTGAAGCATTTTTCAAATGGGTGCTTTCCACCACAATAATTGCACAAGCCTTCTTCAATCCTCCTCTCCTTTTCAGAACCAATTAATTTGTTGTCCTTATTGAGGAGAGCAGCATGAGGCTTGTATTTGGACATTTGAAAATTCTTCCCCTTCTTATTCTTATTGTGAGGAGGCTTCTTGGATGATGAACTTTGAGGAGGCTTGGGGAAATTGGATCCAATGATTGGAGGCTTCTTCTCTTGATGACTGCCCTTTTCCTTTTGCCTCTCATGATATCTTGTGTCTAATTTCAAGGTAAAATCCATAAGTTCTTGAAGAGTATCAAAAGTTCCAGGGTGAGAAGCCAATTGGTCCAAAAATCTTGATGCCAATCCTCTTCTATACACATGAATGTAAGCTCTTTCCCCCCAATCTCCAATTCTCAACATTAAGCTTCTGAAATCTGCTATGTACAAGGAAAAAGGACCACTTTCCTTCATCCTCAAATTGTCCAACTCTTGTTCAGCTTTCCTGACTTCATTGGGGTCACCAAACAGAGTGAATAATTGAGATTCAAACAATGGCCAATTATTGAGGAGGTAGGAAGGGACTTCATTGGAAATATTTGAGAGGTAAGGTTCAATCCACTTGCCAGCTCTACCAGTAAGAAAAGAAGTTGAGTACAAAACCTTCTTCCTGTCAGAGAAGAAGTTTGCTGGATCATTATGGAAAATTAGTTGACAGGATTGGATAAATCCTCTCAGCTTATGAGCTTGAGTACCATCAAAAGAATCAGGTGCCTTCATGGATGGAGTCTTGAAAGCAGGGGCTTTGGAATTGTCCCTGGGAGCAACTGCTTGAGTGAGTTGCCCCATGAATTGCGTCATCTGCTCCATCATCTTGAGCAGACTTGGATCAGTTTGAGAGACAAGAGGTTGACTAGAAAGGGCTAGATTAGAACCCTGAGGAACTTCTGGTGCATTTGCCAAGGCATCTGCCACTTCAGTTTCCCCAGAATCTTCCTCTTCCACAGACTCTTCCCCCTCTTCATCTTCAACTTCCCCTTGTCTTGCTCTTGCACCTTCAGACATGCCAGGGTAGTCACCCAAAAGTCCAGAGAAAGATCTTGATCTTCTAGATTTCATTCCACCTCTTCTTGAGGGTGCTGCTCCTTCCATTGGTGGTCCTCTGTCTAAATTTACACTCAGTTGATGAACTGATGGTGTGCGGTCAAGAGGAGCCCTTGCTGTAGGAGTGAGAACAGCTTGAATTCTTTGGGATCTAGTATTTTTGGCTGGGGGACTATGCTGAACTGGCATTTTGAAATAATGAAATAAAACTTGATGGTATTAAGGATAATCAAAAACTTGGCCAAATCAATCACAATAAATCTTGATGAATCTTGAGGAATCAATTCAAATCTTGAGGAATCAAATTCAATCAACAGTCAAATAAATTCAATCAATCAACAATCAATTCAAATCAAATATCAATAATCTTGAGGAAATCAATAATCAATCAATAAATGTCTTCAATATGAAATCAAGTCTTGAGGAATCAATCAATAAGTTCAAAATCTTCAGAAATCAATTCAATATCTTGATGAGTCAAATCAAATCAATAATCAAAATCAATTCTTGAGGATCAATCAATATCTTGAGAGTTCAAAGTCAATAAATCCAATAAATCCTGAATCAATAACCCAAATGAATCCCAATGAATAATCCAATCAATTAAACCAATCAATAATTCCTAGATAAAACCTGAATAACAACACAGAAAAAATTTGATTGATAAAAATAAAATGAAGTGATGAAATGGTCAGCAATGATTAAGAAAAGAAAAAGAATCAATTTTCATAAGAATGAAATGAGTGAGATGAAAAATTGATAAGAGAGAAAAATCATGATCATTAAGAATCATAAATTCATGAAGAGATCATAATTTGATGAATAATAAGAAATGAATATAAATGAATGAAAAGAAAGAATCAAATATGAGTTAATTAATTTAATGTCACAGGGGCTCTTCGAAGTGAAGAGGGCCTGGCACTCAGTAAACTGGGACTCACTTATGGAGGGCTCAAAGATATGATAAGAATGGATACACTTAAGAGTGTTGAGAATGAATTACTAAAAGAATAAATATAAGAAAGCAGCAACAAAGAAATAAGAGTAAGAAAAAGAAGAGCCAACCACAAACAAGTCCAAGTCCACTGTTTCAACCTGTCAGAATGGAAAGAGAAGGGTTAATAAGGATATGGCCACCCAACTCATACTGTACAGGCAAAGAAAGAAAAAAGGCAAAGAGTAACTTAAGATTAAATAAATATAATACCCAAAAAATAAGGGTAAGAATATTCAGATAATAATAAATCAACTAAATTAATTAACTGGGGAAAAGTCCCCAGGGGGGAGCAAGAGGGGCTGGTATATGTGAGAATCACCAGCCCTGATCCAGAGGAAGAATTTTCATAAGAATATTTGATGATTGAATTGAGTCTGGCCAATACAGGTCCTGTACGGCTGTACAGAACCTGTACAAGAGGTGTGGTGTATTTGAGTGATCATACAGTTTCAAGTTGGTGTATTGAAACTGTATTGGGTGAATCCAGCCTGTACAGGTATTGACAGGCTGTATTGAGGTACCAAGCTGTATGCATGTTCAGAATGAAGATTGCTGAAGTTGAATGCTGATACAAATGCTGGATCTGCTGGTTTGGGGTGTTTTGAGTGGGTGTATGAATGAATACCCTTACCCCTGATGAGTGGTTGTTACACCCTCCAACATTAGTCCACCTTGCCACATCCCTCTTCCTGGAACCAGTCACTACATCAAAATATCAGTACCAATTCAATCAAGATATGCAAATCACTCACATTGAGAAAAGCCTGAAGTTGCATCAGCAGTAGGTTCCTCAGAAATGGGGAATTCTTGCCCAAAAGGCCCATCCTTTCTACTCCATAAATGTGTCCTGACGTTAGAGGAAATCACCCTGGTACAGCAACATGGTTTCTTTCCAATGAAGCAAAAATAGCATTTTGAAGCTCGGGGATTGTAGTGTTGAAAACAATCCTTAAACTTGGCCAAACATTGAGTACAGGCAGGATCAAGAACTTTAACTGCTCTGAATCCATCATAGGTTTGGGAGGGATCAAAATGACTAGAAGACGCCATGGAGGGGGAAGATAATTGACTGAAGACTCCAGAACCACAAAGAACAGACGGTGGCGGTGCAGAAGAAGAAGATTCAGTGAGTTCAGTCAGTTTGGAACTCATAGCTGAATAATATGCAAGCAGAAGATTCAAGACGTCAGAATCAATTCACTCCATATCAAAAATTTGACCTCAAGGAAATGGGGGCCATAACTCAATTATGACCCCCCTCAAAGCCTCTAAGGTGAGGATTCATAACCCTTTGGGGCTGAATTCATCACCCAGGGCCTCCCCTGAAACTTTGGGGAGGCCAGGATCTTGATGGTCCTGGACCCCATCAATGGGTCCAGGCCATATGTGGTGAGTTTTTGGGTTTGGGCCAATCCTTGGCCCCTTGGCCACCCTGGGTCCCCAGAAAAATTGGGCCCAGGTGGTCCACTTTGGTCCTGGGGGCCTCCAATAGCTCCCATGGACCGCGGACTGTAGGATCCCAAGAGACAAAAAATGGCCAAAATGGCCATATATCACTAAATCACCAAAAAACCACCAAGAACCCCAGAAAGGCTCAAAAGGCCATGGGATCAAGTTTTATCAAGGTTCATCATAGAAGAGGCCACAGCCCAAAAAACATTATAGAGGGCTGTGTGAGGCAATTTCCAAGGAAAATGGGGATAAGACCCCTTGAAGGAATTTTTCAAGATTTATTTTGATTAAGCCTTGCCAAATGATTACACTTCATATACTCATTTGGCATCATTTTATGAGCACAAGAGCTCAGTGGCCATCATTTTGGGATACATCCCAAGGCCATACCCCAAAGACAGGATTGAGTGAATCAGAAGAAAGAAAAAGCATATTTCGAAGTGGAATACTTACTCAAAACTTGAAAGAAGGGGGGAATCAATTGAATTTGACAGAGAAGAATTGAAAAAGGATTTTCAGGATAATGGTCAAGAGGAAAAGAAAATTAAAAAAGACATTTTTTGAAAAAATGTGGGGATATTGAGATGCCACTCAACAGTGGCAGGGTATTATGGTATTCAGGAGCACACCAGTTTCAAGAGGGGGATACTGTAACAACCACTCACCAGGGGTAAGGGTATTCATCAATAAACCCACTCAAAAACCTCAAATCAGAAGATCCAATATCTGCATCAGCATTCTGTTTCAGCAATCCTCCTTGCTGAAACATGCATACAGCTTGTTACTTCAATACATCCTGTCAACATCTGTACAGGTTGGATTCACCCAATACAGTTTCAATACACCAGCATTAAAATGTATGATCACTCAAATACACCACACCTCTTGTACAGGACCTGTATTGGCCAGACTCAATTCAATCATTCAATCCTCTCATGAAAATTCTTCCTCTGGATCAGGGCTGGTAATTCTCACATATACCAGACCCTTTTTCTCCCCCCTGGGGACTTTTCCCGAGTTAATTAATTTGGTTTGTTTATTATTTAATGAATATTATTATCCTTATTTTGGGTATTAGATTTATTTAATATTAAGTTAGTCTTTGCATTTTCTCTCTTTGCCTGTACAGTATGAGTTGGATGGCCGTATCCTTATTAACCCTTCTCTTTTCATTCTGACAGGTTGAAACAGTGGAGTTGGACTTGTTTGTGGTTGGCTCTTCTATTTCTTACTCTTATTTATTTTGTTGCTGCTTTTTTATATTCTTTATTTTAGTAATTCATCTCTTTGCACTCTTAAGTGTATTTCTCTCTTACCATATCCTGAGCCCTCCATAAGTGAGTTCCAGTTTACTGAGTGCCAGGCCCTCTTCACTTCGAATAGCCCCTACAAAAGGAGTACTTGATGCCTTGACAACTGATTGGATGCTTGATAACTTCTTGAAATTTCCCTTGGAATAATCCTGAAAAGAAAATACAACTCAACCCCTGCAGGGCAAGGTTGTTGGGGTCCTCAGATGGTCTTCTGGTAGCCGCCAGGGAGTGAAAGATTGAATGAATGAAACGTCTTCCTTCAAAATGGGTGATGGATTTTGTGACTTTATTTGAAATGGCCTAATTTGGTCCTGAAACCATTGCCATTGGATTACTGAGGCAAATTGGTTAGTAATGGTATATTATACCATATATGCACCATTCCTGAATCCATGGTACAGAGTACATTTGTGAAGGGTAATCTTTCCCCTGAATGAACAGAAAAACTTGCTGAGCTTGAGCTGGTGGCCTCTGGTGATTGCCAAAAACCAGAGGTTGAAAATGGCCAATACGTAGTTCTTGGCCATTTCTGGGACTGGTGAGATTGGAAGCCAAAATTGGCTCAGGTGGGCCCACTTGGCCTAATTGGATTTAGGCCAAAAAGGGGCCTAAGGGTCCCATAGACTGTAGAGGCTGTAGGGGGCCTAAATGGCCCAAAAAGACGTTTTAGAACAAAACCCCATTAGCAAAGGGGTGGGCCCAAGGGCCAGAGGCCATGGAAATCCAGATGGACCCCAGGCCCAAAACAAAGGAATCGGCCTAGGGGTTGGTGAAGTGAAGGATTGGCCAAAAAGGGCAATTATGAAGGATAAGGCCTGAGGACATAAATGGCCAGTGAAAAGTGGTGTGGCCCAAAGGCCCTAAAACACCAATATGGACCAATTGGCCATAAAAATGCTGACATGGCCAATTGGCCATGACATGAGGTCACGCTGTAATTGCTGCAACACCCATGCCTGGGGTGATTACATGTGGTTGTGACAGAGTCACCATTCTTCACAATCAAAATTAGTTTCCAGGAGAAGACAAGCATACAAGGGCAAAAAAAAGACCTCTTTCAACCAAAGGCAGGGAGAGTCAGATATGATGATCCAGAAGCTTTTGGAATTCCTGAAAGAAGTACAAAACAACCAGAAATAGTTGTACAGACTTCTATAGTCAGTAGCCCGATTAATAGAAATATTAACCCCACTCAGATTGAACATAATTTTGTTACACCTGAGAGTAACTTAAAAAGTGATTCACTGTGGTTACAAATGTCCCAATTTGCTGAGAAAACTCAAAAAAAGTTTTCAGAAATCCAAGCAAGCCATGAGAGGATAAAACCATTAACAGATCCATGGAAAAAATGGTCAAAACCCTTCAAGAGGGACATTATCAATTGAGAAAATCCTCTGAGGAGACCAAAAAAATAGTGAATAAAGTCTTTGAAGAACAACACCACAGAAAAAGGGACAGGGATTGTCTGGATCAAGAAATAAAAAAACTGTTTGATGTCTAGCATAACATGAAGCCCCAACCCCAAGACCATGTTATGGATAATCCATAACACCAGGAAGACATCAAACCAGATGTGTTGTTGAAAATAAGCCAAGATACCCATCAAAATACCAAGATGGATATAACCTGACTTATTCAGAGAAGAAAGCACTGAAACAGCTTCCAGAGGCCTCAAGCTGGCCAAAGCTCTCTGGTGTAGGAGAATATGATCACATGAATCTCATTGAATATATTGATGAACTCTTCATTGATGTACCAAGTATACCAGATTACTGGCTTACTGCCAGATTAAATACAGATTTCAAAGGACATGCTAGTATTTGGTACACAGAAATGAAAGAAATCCATGAGAGAAGAAGCTGGCCATTGTGGAGGAGCCAAATAATCCAAAGGTATAGAAAGCATACATGGATATGGCAGCAAACACTTTAATTTGGAAATTATAGATAAAAAGTGGACAAAGATTCATATGATTGGTATCTGAGACAGTCAAAAAGCCTAATAGGCATCGAATCTCACATAACAACAGAAATGAGAAATTACAAACTGTTTACCAAACTACCAGGAGACCTAGAGCATGCAGTAAAATGGAGATGCTCCAAAGAATACACCTTGTATGAAATATAAACTACTTTGAAAGAAGTAAGGATTAGAACATCTATTTGTAGATACAATGCCCATAGTAATGGTGATAACAGGGAGAATCCTCCACTGGAAGGAAAAGAAACTCATTATTCAGAATCTGAAATCACAACAGGCTCTCACAACTGTGAATCACCCAATAACTAACCAGACATTTTTCCCAAAGACAGGGAAGAGATATTTGAAAGAGAGAAAGAAACAAGAAAAGACCAAGAAAGTCATGAATCTGACTCTGATAGTGTAAGGTTTGACTATGAAACAATAAGTAAAAAATTACTAATTTATTACTTATTGTACTCTGAATGTCCTTATAATTGAAATAAATAAGATTAAAATAATAATAATAATAAAGAAATATTATTATTATGGCGTAAAAATATTATATTATTAAATAAATATAATAATATAATTAATATTATATAAAATTATAATATTTAAAATAATATATTAATATAAGATAATTAATATATTATAAAGCTCTTTATTATTGTTACCAACAAATAATAAAGGCGTAAAAAATTGTTTTTTATAAATAAAAAACAATTAATAACAATAATATTACCAATATTAAAGTTATAAATTAATATAAATACAATTTATATTAATTAAGAATTATTAAGAGTAATAATAAGAGAGAAATTATTATAATAAGATGAAATAACCTACTTTTAACACTTAAGATAATAATTTTGAGTTATTTTACGCCAAAAGAATATAATACAACTTTTACAAATTGTATTTACAATAAAATTTAAGGAAATTTACTAAATTTCTTGATTTTACGTGAAAAAGAGTTTTTTAGAGAGATTTATAACAAAAACAATTAAAGAATTGATTTAATCACTTAAAAGCAGTGATTAATATTAAGATGATCTTTGGTCTTTAATAATATAAGAGTTTTATATATAAAGAATAAAGAAATTACCTTTTTATTTAATTGATTTAATGTTTTTGATGCGTCTGAGGGGAAAACAGAGTAAAAAGAGCTCTATTTATAGTAAATACCTCCCTCCTAGAGTCCAACAGGCTTCTAGTAGACGTGTACTGATCATATCCACTGGAATTGATCAATATTTTAAGGTTTAAGGGTGATTACATCATGATCAAACCATATTACATCATTATTACACCATTATTTAGAGCTATCACTATAACTCTAAGTGTGATGACATCAGAGGCTTGGCAGAACCCCAAATTTCGTGGATTTTATTAGTTTTAATCATAAACTAATAGTATTCACCAATTTTATCACTCTTATGACTGTTAAACTTAATTTAAGGTTACAGTAGGTGATCATAACTGCTCAATTTAAGCTCAAACTTTGATCTTTAATAACTTTGAAGATTTACACGCTACAGCAATTCAGAGAGTGAATTCTGATAGCCTGACATAACCTTATTATGCTTCCAAGAGCGTTTCATTACATCATCAAAACTCTAATTTTGATGATTTTTCTTGTAACTCATCTTTTCTGTCGAAATTCAATATTTTAAACTTCAAACCTTGATTTCAGGGGGTTATACCCTGAATTTAATAATAAAAATTACATCATTCTTCACGAATGAACTAGTAGAATCCAACTGTATACTTTTTTTTAAGTTTGGACCACTTTCACAACAAAGTGGTCAACAGCTCTGTTGATTTTTATCAATATTTCACCATAGGTTTTAACCTTGTTTATAATTTGTAAAATAAAGTTCATATCTGTGTTCTTACAGTAATTACGTGGTAACTTTATTTTTGGTTCATCATTCTATCATGTATAGTTTAGAAGATATTAGCTATGATCCTTGAATATATGCGTTGACCAAAAAAGTGCATATATTCAGGATAATTCCTTAAGTATTGACTTTGGGAATTTGCTTATTAATTGTTTTATGTGTGGATTTTCGTGGGGGATCTACTGGTACAATTTATTTCACATGTTGTTTCATTGGTTTCTGAGATAAATAGGATTTTATTGTTTTTATAAGGTATTATACCTTATAATTCATTAAATATTGACTTTACAGATATGCCATAAAAATGGTATATGTGTATTTTTCCATGGGGAATCCAATGGTATAATTCATTTTACCTGTTGATTCATTGGGGTTTGAGTTAAACCAATTTTTGTACCATTTTATGGTATTTTTTGTATATTTAAGTACTTATTTTTAATGTATAATTATTCTAAGTAATTCTAATATAATTATATTAAATATATAATTATTATTAGTCTTTTTGTGACCTTATTGGGTATGTGGTCATATCTCAAAGGCTCACATTCCCTACCACCAAAAAAGATTGTACCACAATCTGATATGTATGATTAGGGTATCATCCACTGTCCTACCTCTTCAATAGACTTTATTAGTCTTGAAGCTCAATAATGCTTAACTTTTTATTTTTCAGGTTTTCTTTCATGTCTGAACCTTCTTAGTAGTTTATCAGCATTTGTTATGTCTTTCTCAAGTAGCCATTCATCTTCTTGAGTTGAATTTCTATACCTTACAAGGTATTCCCTTTCTTTTTTGTTTCTTGTCCTTCTTTCTTTAAGGACTTTTACTATTTTCTTTTCCTCTCCTTCTTCCAAGGGGGGGATCTCAAGTGGGGGTTTATTTCTTAGTGGAAATAATTCCTTGTCACTTGAGCTGTAAGGTTTTATCAGACTTACAGGGAAAGTTGGGTGTTTGTTCATTAGTTCACCTGTGAGTTCTAATTGCACAGCATTGGGTCCATGAAGTGCTTTTATCATAAATGGTCCTGCAAAGGAATCTTTCAATTTCTTTGGGCCTTTTATGTTATTGAAATTAAGGGTTGATACTAAAACCAAGTCTCCTATTTTGAAATCAGGTGGCTTATGACTTTTATGCCATCTTTCTTTTGCATATTTAAAAGAGTCTTGCATGCATCTTTTTGCATGGTGTCTTGCTTTGTCAAGCATTATTTTGAAACTGCTTGCTGTTGGATGTATATCCACTAGGTCTTTTTGAGGGTATCATAAGGAAGTCTTGGATTCCAACCTTTCTCTAGCATTGCTGGTGTTTTGCCAGTAGAAGAGTGGATTGATATCTTATATGCCAGTTCAAGTGCTGGTATTAGTGTACACCAATCATGGGTAAAACCATCAGAATCTTTGAATTCTAGCCCATAAGCACAGAATCTTCTGATCATATCCTCTAGGGTCTGTATCATTCTTTCTGCTAAACCATCAGTTTGAGGATGATAAGCTGTTGAGAATGATAACTTTGTCCCAAACAAGTTATGGAGATTTGTCCATAATGCTGAAGTGAACTTTGGGTCTCTGTCACTTATAATATTTTGGAATAGGCCTGTGTGGCTAATGACTCTATTCCATATCATTATGGCTGTATCCATAGCTGTGTCATCTTTATGACATGGTAAGAACATGGGAGTTTTACTGTACCTGTCAACTAACACTAGGCATGCATTATAACTCCTGTCTCCTCCTGGAGGTAAGGCTGTTACCCAATCCATATGAACTATTTCCCATGGGGATTTTGGTTCTTGGATTTGGATCATCATTCCAAATTTCTTGCCTGTGGCTCTGTTGGCTTTTTGACATCTGTCACAGGTTTGGCAGTACTCTGCAACATCTTTCTTCCAATTTGGCCACCAAGAGCAGGTTTTCACCCTCTCTAGTGTTCTATCTTCTGAGAGATGTCCAGATGCAACACTATCATGACACTCATGTAAAATAGTGTTTATTAGTGTTCTGTCTGTTAAGGCCATAACACATGTGTGTTTTGTTCTATGGTAAAGGATTCCATCAAGGAGGTGGAATCTTCCTTCATCATATGCCTTTTTCCATGTTTCATCTAGTTTTGATGAAAGTGATGGATCTTTGCAGTCTTTCATTAGAAGTTGGCTTAAGATATGGCAATTTTTGTCTGTCTTATAGCTTCCTTTTACTTGGTTAAAGAATTCTGTGCCAATGTCTGTAACACATATTCCTTCTATATGGTGCTCTTCTTGTGGTACCCATGCTGGATTGTCAGGGGTATTTGCTAGAGCCCATCTGCTAAGTCCATCTGCATTTTTGTGAATATTACCAGATTTATGAAAAATAGTCATATTTCCTCTATATTCCTGGATAGCAATTTGCCATCTCAGCATATGTCTATTTGGAGTCTTCATATTTAATAGTGATTTAACAGCATTACAGTCTGTGATTACATCAAATACTGTGCCATCCAAATAATAATGCAGTTTTTCTAAAGCCCACACTAGGCATAAGTATTCCATTTGGCTTGCTCCATACCTTGCTTCTGTTGGCTTTATTTGCCTTGAAATGAAACAAATTGGTCCTTCCACTGGTTTATCATTGATAATTTGTGTTTGGTGAAGTGCAGCACCTAGTCCTTCTCCACAAGCATCAATGTATAGTTTGAAGGGTAGTTTCCAATCTGGAATTAGAAGAAATGGGGCATTTGTTAAGGAATTTTTCAATTCTTCATATGCCTTGACTCTTTCTTCTGTCATCTCATAGACTGTTTGTTGGTCACATAGCTTATACAAGGATTTAGCAATCTTTGCAAAGTCTTTTATATGCTGTCTATAGTAACCAGCAAATCCTAGAAATGATTGCATTTCTTTTTTGGTTTGAGGCATTGGTTTAAGTAGTACTGCTGCTACTTTATTTTTGTCTATGCCTAGACTTAGTCCAGATACCACATGTCCTAGTGCTTTTAATTCACTATATGCAAAATGACACTTTTTCAAGGAAATTTTCATATTTACTTGGACTATTTTTTGTAGTACCCTTTCTAGTCTTGTAAGGTGATTTTCCCAAGTTTATGAGCAAACTATAATATCATCAATATAGATGATTAACCATCCTTCTGATAATTCTTCAGGAAATATGGTATTCATCATTCTTTGATAATGGGAAGGTGCATTTTTTATCCCAAATGGCATTCTTAAGTATTCAAAAATTCCACAATGGACTATTATTCTTAGTAGTTTCTTGGCATTGTCTGTTAAGACATTTTGATGAAAACCCTTAAGAGCATCCATAGCTGTGATGAACTTAGCTTGTGACAATTGGGTCAATGTCTCATGGATTCTGGGTATTGGATATCTGTCTGGAATGGTATAGGTATTCAGGGCTCTGAAGTCTCCTACCATCCTTGATTTTCCATTATGCCAAGTTATAATGACAGGTGTAGTAACTTCTACTTGTTCATTATGTCCAACCTTTCTTAATACTCCAAGGTCCATTAATTCTTTAATGTGCACCTCTAAGGCTTCTCTAGCCCTTGGGCTGGCTGGATAAGCAGGTCTTCTTAATAAAGGTGGGTAAGGCTTTTCTACATTAAGAATTATATCCACTTCATGTCCAATTATGGCACCTAGTGGTTCTTTGTCAGTTGCAAAGGCATTCTTATACTTAAATAAGAGGTTAATCAATTTTTCTTTCATTTTTTCTGTTAATTCTTGATTGAATTCTGCCTCTTTAAGTTGTTCAGATATAAAAATTTCCTTTTCTGGAATTTTTTCTTCCTTCTTAATAACTGTGATTTGTTTTTTGTTATTCAAGAAACCAAATTTTTGTCTTTTGTTATCTCCTATGGTAAAATATCTATCTTTTTGGTTGGAAATATCTATACCATGGATTGATAAGTAGTCATTCCCAAGTATGAAATGATTACTAGTACAGTTGTCCATAACTACAAACTCTACTTTAATTCTGACACATTGTGAGGGATGAGGAAAAATTAGTGTTAAATCAATTATTCCAAGGGGCTTCATGCTCTCACTTGCACTACTAAATTTGACACCTTGTATTGGCATAAGTTTTTCTTGCCAGTTTGGGACAATGGTTTTTAAATAACTTTTGCCAACACAAGTGCAATATGCTCCTGTATCCAAGTTAACTTTTCCTTCTTGGTTATCAACCATAACAATACTTATACTTGATTTTCCGGCTGTATATCCCATTCCTCTTGCAGGTTTGGTTCTATACATTTTGGCATCTTGTATGTTTGTCAGGTTTGTGTCAGATGTTCCAACTTGTGGCAAGTTTGAATTAACATCCAGTACTTCATAAATTATATCAATATTATTAATTTGTGCATTAATTATATTGATTTCATCACTTTCAGAGCTTTCTGATTCTTCTGTCTCTTTTTCAGAGTCAGATTCCTCTTCTTTGTCATTGTGGCTTTCTGTTTCCACAATTTCATTAATCTTTGCTTTTTTAAGGCAATTATTGGCTAAGTGTCCAATACCTCCACATTTATGGCATTTTCTTTGCTCATTATTGTTGGATGTATTGGGCTTAAAGGATTCTTTTGATTTATCTTTTTTGATAAATGGTTTATTTGGGCTTTTAATGTCCAATTTTTTCCAAGTCCTGCCAATTTTTGTTCTTGTCACTATATCTTCTAATGCATTTATATACTCTTCTGTGGAGCATGGTTCTATACACCTGCTTCTTAGGGCATGTTCTAGTTCCCCTCCACATTTTTTAAGTATTTTCATGTGCACCATCTTTTGTGACATTTCTGGGTACAGTGCATTAAGCCTTTCAACTTGTTTCAAGAACCAAGTTAAAGGTTTGTCTTTCTCTGGGTCAAAGAAAGAGTTTTCAAATGAATTTTCTATCTTGTACCTCCAGGCATCATTTGCCCACTTGGTGATTATTTCTTGTTTCCACCAAGACCAGGTATTTTTACCATTTGTTTGTCTTATGCCATAATACCATCTTTTTGCAGATTTTTCAAACAATGAATGTAATCTTGCAGTGATTAATTCATCTGGTATGGCATAGTCTTCTTGTAACATGTCAATTGTTCTGATAAATGACATGTGGTCATATTCACCTTCTCCTGTGAATGTTGGCCATTCTTTTAATTGAGGTGCTTCCTACATTAAGACTTGGTTATTATCTTGGTGACTCAAGTCTGTTATGAAAGGATTTGACAATTCCTCTTTTGTTTTAACAGGGCTTCTTATATGAGAAAATGGTGTGGATAACTTTGGCATATTTAAATTAGCCTCATTAATTTTATCCATTTTTTAAGTGATAAGCCTTATTTCACTCTGAATATCATCTTTCAGATGCATTCTTGCTTCATCACTTTTTTCTACATGGTCCAAAAGTAATTTTTGGTGTGATGAAGTCTTTTCTTCAAATTTTTCTACAGAAATACTTAATTTATTTAATTTTTCTGTAAGATTGTCAATACTCACATCATAATTGATTGATAAAGTTTTGTCTTTGATATCTTTTATATATTTATACAGTTCTTGTTGTCCTTGTATTAATTTTTGAGTATTGTCAATTAAATTCTTTGGTTTATTATTTTCAACAATAAACTTAATGTTGTCAATTTCTTTCTTGTTTTGCACAACAATTTTTGTTAAAGAAGATAAATTGTTATTTATTTCTTGTAGTGATAATAAACTATCTTTAATTTCTTTTAGAGGTAATATACTATTTTTAATTTCTGTTAAAGTATTTACAACATCTTTGGACAAGGTTATTTCTTTGGGAAATGAGGTTGTCTCATTCTTTGCTCTTCCTTGTCCTTGAATTCCATCAAGGTTCTGGCCATGTTGAAAACATTGTCCATGGCATCCATTTGGATTCTTGGGATTCTGTAGCTTGGGGAATATGGTTTCCTCCAATGCTTTTTCTTGCTCTTCTTCCCTTCTTGGGGAAGTGGGTTGGCGTGGGGCTTGCTGGTAGAAGCTACTGGGGCTTCTTCCTTGGTTGCCTCCCTCTTTTTGGCATGGTAGTCCTTGATTTTTTTGATTTGAGGTTTGGATGACAGTGGATTCCATCCATTGGAGTATTTCACTATCTCCTCCTCTTTGAGGAACTTTTTCAGGATGTGCCAGGAGTTCATCACTCCTTGGTGTATTTGAGGCAACATTTCCCAATCTTTGTCCTTGTACGCTGTGCAATACTGCTTGTACTGGCTCATGTAGATGTCTATTTGAGCCCTCTCAATGTGATTTGTACCTGTTTGAGTTACTCATACTTAGTTCCAATTCAGGCTCAGATATCATGGGCATTTCTGGGACTTGCCTTTGGGATAAGGCACTTCCTTGTGTGGATTCTGTTCCACTGGGGATATTGCCCTTTCTTTTCCCTTTTGAGGGATCAATTCTACCTCTGAGTCCACTTCCCTCTGATTGGATGGAGTATTGGGAACCTCTTCTGGTAGTCATAATTAAAGAATAAGAAAAAATAAAAGTATTTTAGAATAAAATTCTTTTATGGCAATTATAAAAGAGGTGCTCACCTTCAGAGTCTTGAATGGTGGGTCCTGGAAAGTCTAATTTCTTAGCTTTCTTTCTTTTGGTGATAACTGGTGTTGGAGAACTTTGACAAGTTTCTTCCACCAACCTCTCAACAGTAGCTTGGTTGTCTTCTGTTGGGTTATCTTCAAACACTAAAAAAGACAAATAAATATAAGTCTTTTTATAAGAAGTGTTATTTTTGGCAAGATATGGCAATTTTCCACGTAGAAATTGCTTGATATCTTTAAAAAATTGAAATAAATAAAGAAATGAATAAAAATGAAATAAAAATAACTTTTTTTATTGTTTTTTAATATTTTTTATTATTTTTTATATTTTTATTTTTAAAGAATAAAATAAAAAATGAATATGATTCTTATAAAATTAAATTATAATAAAATTATTTTTAATTTATAAAATATCTCTTTTAATCACTAGAGTCACTCAAAGAAAGTTCTTGCAAGTCTAAGGATGTGAAAAACCAGGTGTAAGACAGTACAATTGCTTTCCAAATGCCTCAATAGCTTTTAAAATCAATAAAATATAAAATTATTATATAATTTTATGATTATAAATATAATTTATTATTGGATAAACCCAATTAGAATCTTTTTAAAAGGTCTTTTAAGTAAATATCACGGCCAGGCCCCCAAATGTAAGGTTTGACTATGAAACAATAAGTAAAAAATTACTAATTTATTACTTATTGTACTCTGAATGTCCTTATAATTGAAATAAATAAGATTAAAATAATAATAATAATAAAGAAATATTATTATTATGGCGTAAAAATATTATATTATTAAATAAATATAATAATATAATTAATATTATATAAAATTATAATATTTAAAATAATATATTAATATAAGATAATTAATATATTATAAAGCTCTTTATTATTGTTACCAACAAATAATAAAGGCGTAAAAAATTGTTTTTTATAAATAAAAAACAATTAATAACAATAATATTACCAATATTAAAGTTATAAATTAATATAAATACAATTTATATTAATTAAGAATTATTAAGAGTAATAATAAGAGAGAAATTATTATAATAAGATGAAATAACCTACTTTTAACACTTAAGATAATAATTTTGAGTTATTTTACGCCAAAAGAATATAATACAACTTTTACAAATTGTATTTACAATAAAATTTAAGGAAATTTACTAAATTTCTTGATTTTACGTGAAAAAGAGTTTTTTAGAGAGATTTATAACAAAAACAATTAAAGAATTGATTTAATCACTTAAAAGCAGTGATTAATATTAAGTTGATCTTTGGTCTTTAATAATATAAGAGTTTTATATATAAAGAATAAAGAAATTACCTTTTTATTTAATTGATTTAATGTTTTTGATGCGTCTGAGGGGAAAACAGAGTAAAAAGAGCTCTATTTATAGTAAATACCTCCCTCCTAGAGTCCAACAGGCTTCTAGTAGACGTGTACTGATCATATCCACTGGAATTGATCAAGAGTTTAAGGTTTGAGGGTGATTACATCATGATCAAACCATATTACATCATTATTACACCATTATTTAGAGTTATCACTATAACTCTAAGTGTGATGACATCAGAGGCTTGGCAGAACCCCAAATTTCGTGGATTTTATTAGTTTTAATCATAAACTAATAGTATTCACCAATTTTATCACTCTTAAGACTGTTAAACTTAATTTAAGGTTACAGTATGTGATCATAACAGCTCAATTTAAGCTCAAACTTTGATCTTCAATAACTTTTAAGATTTTCACGCTACAGTAATTCAGAGAGTGAATTCTGATAGTTTGACATAACCTTATTATGCTGCCAAGAGCTTTTCATTACATCATCAAAACTCTAATTTTGATGATTTTTCTTGTAACTCATCTTTTCTGTCGAAATTCAATATTTTAAACTTCAAACCTTCATTTCAGGGGGTTGTACCCTGAATTTAATAATAAAAATTACATCCTTCTTCACGAATGAACTAGTAGAATCCAACTGTATACTTTTTTTTAAGTTTGGACCACTTTCACAACAAAGTGGTCAACAGCTCTGTTGATTTCTATCAATATTTCCTTATAAGTCTTAACCTTGTTTATAATTAGTAAAGTAAAGTTCATATCTGTATTCTTACAGTAATTACGTGGTAACTTTATTTTTGGTTCATCATTCTAGCATGTATAGTTTAGAAGATATTAGCTATGATCCTTGAATATATGCGTTGACCAAAAAAGTGCATATATTCAGGATAATTCCTTAAGTATTGATTTTGAGAATTAGCTTATTAACTGTTTTATGTGTGGATTTTCGTGGGGAATTCACTGGTACAATTTATTTTACATGTTGTTTCATTGGTTTCTGAGATAAATAGGATTTTATTGTTTTTATAAGGTATTATACCTTATAATTCATTAAATATTGACTTTACAGATATGCCATAAAAATGGTATATGTGTATTTTTCCATGGGGAATCCAATGGTATAATTTATTTTACCTGTTGATTCATTGGTTTTTGAGTTAAACCAATTTTTGTACCATTTTATGGTATTTTTTGTATATTTAAGTACTTATTTTTAATGTATAATTATTCTAAGTAATTCTAATATAATTATATTAAATATATAATTATTATTAGTCTCTTTGTGACCTTATTGGGTATGTGGCCATATCTCGAAGGCTCACAGATAGTGTGGGGAATGGCTGTGACCCTAACCCCAATGAGGAATATTTGGTATATTTTAAGAACCATGGAGCAAAGGAAATTGTTTCAGTCCACTTAGAAAGAAGGAAACCAATGACCAAACATCTGGATGGTTTGAAACATAAACCACCAGACAAGAAGGGTATGACCACAAGAAATTTGTTGGCTCAAGGTCACATGAACCACACTAGTACCTCAAATAAGAAAGGAAAGTCGCATAAATTATGAGCCTTTGTTTAGAGGGAGGGTATGTCCGCCTGTGACTCAAAGCCAGAGCACAAGCATGACTTCCAGAATACCATAAACCAATGGTAGAGCAAAATACCACCAAAATTGGAGCTGAGCCAAACAGGCTCAAAAGGTATCAAAAGAAAGAGGAAACTCCCTTCTTTCTAAACATACAGGTCCCACCATCATAGGACAAAGAATAACAAAGTTATCCCCGCTCAAAGTTGTTGCTGAGCATAAACCTTATTTCTCACCACGCATATGAAACCTAGAGGAAGATGCTTAACCCCATCAAATGGGTATGGAAGATAAACCTCTCCGTGAAGGCTATCAAATGGTACTAGCCAAATTGAGCTAGCAAAAGAATTGCAGAAGCTATGACCAAAATAAGGTCAAATAAGGGTGATTATAATATTCACCTCTCATCTAACTTCTACAGTTTTAGTGTGAGGTACCTAAGGGGGGTCGTTTTGGAAAGAAAACAACTAGAACTATCTGATGGTACCATCTATTTCACCATATCCTGTCTAGAACAAAAGGCATGAGGCAAACAAGTTCCATAAAGATTTTAAGCAAATAATACATATGTACAAAAACTCTTGTACATGGCATAACTTTGCCATATTGAATGAGAACCATCTCAAATGAGGTACCATTGTGTAGCACACATCTAGAGATACACAATGAAGCAACTTTGAGCTTTTCTTCTCAAAAACTGACAAAGGTATGGAAGGTTTAAGGTCAAAATCCCACAGTTAGACCAATACAGCCTTACTGTGGGATATTCTCCCATAACTATGATTATGAGGTGTCAAACAGACAGTTAAGCCTGTTTATACGCCAATAACCCATAGTTTGGTCAATACTGGGGCTGTGTACAGGTTCTTTATGTCATTATAGGCGTCTTACATATCAGAAGAGGGCTAGGTGGTCCCCAGATAAAACATTTCACCCTGTATTGGTGAAAACTGCACAGATGTGGCTTCAAAGCATCATCTGAGCCCAATACAGGCTATACAGGCCTTGTGAAACCCACAAGTCAGTCCTTGGAAGTGAAAAATCTTCACTCCCTCTATGTGCAAAGGTCTATAAGCCTTTTTCACCCAATTTTAGGATAAAAAGGTACCTTTTCTCCACCAGAAAAGGTTTCCTCATCCTGCTCCCGAATTCCTATGTAGTACAACTGTCAAAAAAAGTTATAATTTTGGAAAAAAACCAGGTATAATGTTAATTATACTTACTGTAGTCTTTATTATTATAAACCCACAGGTAAAGCTGCACCCAGGGCTTTCAGCAGTGCTCACCACTACTATTTCTCATTAGTAAGGCCCTGAATATCTTATTATTAACCTTTATTATCATCAATTAAACTTTTTATAATGCGTTTTAACATGTCACAGTCATAGTTTAGGTTGTAAACACATCTATTATCACCTTTTCATAGACTAAAACTGACAAGCTATAATTTGATGGAATACTGTTATAAATTGATTTTGATCCTTTAAATCCACATTTTATTTGCCACATACCACTACCCCACTACCAAATCTTTGCAAGGTTGATTGGAGTATTAGTAAGTGGTTTGAAAGAAAGTCTTCAAGTTTTTCTCTAGTATTACATTTCTTCAATAATTATATTTATAATTATCATTGAAAAGGAAAATTATATATTAAAATAATTTTATTATTTTGATAAAGAAGTTTTATTATTAAGTAATTTGTGTAACTACTCTTTGTAGACATTTACTAATTAATGTTATAATCACTAGCATTTTATAAGAAGAAAAAGAAATAATTAATTAATCTAATTAATTAATTTTCATTATTATAATATTTACTATCATATTCCATAAGAACAGTCATAATACTATTGATTAATAGTATTATTATCAACAATTTCATAGACACATCTTACATTTGAGGGCCTGGCCATGTTTTTTGAACCTTGTAACTTCAATTAACAGATTTTTAAGCTCAAAGATATATTAATTTGATAATTTTTTTCTTTCAATTTGAATTTTCTTCTAAAATCTTTTTCATTTGGGAATTTGGTTCAATTTTATATTATTTTACACATGGAATTTTTATATTCAAAAACTTATGAAATTATTCTTCAAGTTACTCTGAGTTCATCTTGATTCAAAATGTTAAATTTCAATATTTTTCTCTTTAAAAAGATTTTTTTTAATATATAAAAAAATAAAAAACTTCTAAAAAATCTTAAAAATTGAAAACATAAAAAAGAATTTTACTTTTATCATTTTTTCTCTAGTGTATTTAATCAAATACATTGCATCTGCTAATAAGCTGAGTAACTGATATATTATCAGTCCATAATCTTAAGAAGAAGAGTCTGAAGACAGAATTGAAGTACAAACTTCCAAAAGAGGCACATCATTGAAAGAACAAATATCCAAACAACCACCAAAAGGTGTGCATTTTCTGTGTTTTTTCTTTAATTTTCACTTTAATTGACATGAAAATGGTGCAAACCAGAAATGGAAGCAACTATTCAGTACAACCATATGGATTTAGAAAAGAAAGAGGAATGACCAGGTCTGGATCTGTCAAATATTCCTCAAGAAAGGAATGTCTGGAGGATTCCAGAGTTTTCCCCCATTCACCAAGGTCTGTACCTACAGACTGTGGCAATAACTATGACTTTGAACTTATTCAAGGTAATGTTATAAGGGATGAACCCTTTCCAAGTGGCAGCCATAGAATCATATTGGTCCCAGTACAAAAACAGGTACAGAGAAGCCCAGGAAGAGGAGTGGGAAATATGCCCAATCCTTTGGCAAGGGGCTATTAACTCCTACTGACACATCAAGAGCTTTCTGGGTCAGGAGCAGACAATAGAACTCTTAGGAGGATGGATTCCATTTTCTTGCAAATGAAAGGTCAAAAAGATGAAGAATTGGTTGAAGAACCAAAGTATTTTGTCCATAGACCAAAAGAAAGAGTTTGAAATAACCCCAGCTTTAGAGAAAGAAGGCCCAGTGGTGTCAACCAACTCTAAACCAGCTCCTTAAGTATCCAAGGAAAAGACAAAAGGCCCTCAGAAGAAGGAGAGAGGTCCCAAGAACAATCAAGGCAAGGGCAAAGGAAAGGCCAAGTGGAACAGACCTTACCCACAAGGGTACAGGATCCACAAATTGGATCCTTCATCCATGGAAAGTGAATTCAATATTGCCAGAACCCTTATTGAATTCATAGCCACGGAGAAGGAAAGGATGAACAGGACCTTTCCCCAAAACTAATAGCTGGAATTAGATATAATCAATCTATCATGGCTGTCAATTTTAATAAAATTAAAACAGGATTAATGAAATTTACATCAGGTATCAATGACTTAAAAAGAATAACAGAGCATGTACTGAATGGTTTAAAATGAAAAATTCCTGACTTGGGTTAATTTCAAACACATGTGACAGAATTGAAAGTGAATGTCACAGCCATGGAGACAGGCAGGGCATTACCATTCAGTGTTAATAGAAAATCTTCCAACACCTAATCAGCAAGGGGTTTCATGGAAGATTCACCAAATACAGTTTCAAACCTCAATACAGCTCAATACAGGAAAAGCCCAAATAAAGGATTCACCAAATACAGTCCTGCCCTCAATACAGGTGCAAACACCTGTATTGATTCAAATAACTCTATTGGATACACCAATACAGTTTCACACCTAAAATAGAGGTTCTTCAATCATACAGTCATGGTTTCTCAACACTCAAACTCCAGGATGGCATTTTTTCACATATACCAGCCCCCTTTTACCCACCTGGGGGTTTCTCCCCCAGTTAATTAAAATATTTGATTTATTTATTTAATATTATTTTATTCCTTATTTCAGAAGTATTAATTTATTAATTATTCAGTTAGTCCTTGCCTTACCTCACCTGTTCAGTAGAGGCCTGGCGATCATATCCTTATTAATCCTTTTCTCTTTTCTGAACAGGTTGAAACAGCGATCAAGGATTATTTATGGTTGGCTCTTTGCTATTGCTTTTGTTTTTATTTCCTGTCTTTAATGCTAATCATTTATCAGTAGTAATTCTATACTTTCTCTTATTTCTCTTATTGTTTGAGTACTTCCTTTGAGCCCTCCATAAGTAAGTCTGTGCACTGAGTGCCAGGCCCTCTTAATTTAGAAGAGCCCCTGTGACATTATCTTAATTAATTCATAATTTCTTCTTTTCTTTCATTCGTTCTTATTCATTTCTCTCCTTCTCAATTATGATTTTTAGAATTTAATTATCTCTCATAAATTTTAATCTCATTCATTTTATTAAAATGAAAATTCATTCTCTTTCTCATTTATTAAATCTTTCTGACCCTTTCACTCTATTTTTAATTCTCAATCAAATTTTATTTTCATTTTCTGTCTGAATTCAGGTTCTTTTATCAGGTTTAATTGAGTTGAATTTGGGTTAATTGAATCATTATGTCAGGAGTTTTCATTGAATTGGGGTTATCATTTGTTGATTTTGAAATTTCTCAAGAATTATTGGTTGATTGATTTCAATGTTCAAGCAATTGACTTTACCTCAAGATTTTGGTTTGATTTAATTGATTGATCTGATTTGATTCCTCAAGATAGCTGATTTATCCTCAAACTTTATTCAATTGATTGATTTGAAGTTGATTCCTCAAGAAATTGAATTTCCTTTTGAATATATTGAGTGAATTTCTCAAGACACAATTGATTTTATTTTTTAATGACTTGATTGATTTGATTTATTGATTGACTTGATTTGACCTCTTGATTGAAATTCATTATTCATAAGAATTTGACTTTTTCATTTTTATCCTTCAAGATTTATTCAAATTGACTCACTTCAAGACTTTTGTTTGATTTCTCAAGTTCATCAAGATTTTAATTTGATTTTTTAGGTCAAGCCTTGTTTTATTCTCAAGTATCATTAGCTTTTATTTTCTTTCTTCAATAATTCCAGTTTAGAATAGCCCTCAAGCCAAGAATGCAAGATTTCAAAGACATCAAGCTGTTCTCACTCCTAAAGCAAGGGCTCTGCTTTACCATGAACCATCAGTTCATCAACTGAGTGCAAACTTGGACAGAGGACCACCAATGGAAGGGGCAGAACCCTCCAGAAGAGGAGGTGTGAAGTCAAGAAGATCAAGATCATTCTCTGGCTTGTTGAGTGGCTATCAAAGCATTGCTCAAGGGCGTAGAAGAAGATCAGGGGAAGCTGAACATGAAGAGAGGGAGGAGTCTGTGGAAGAGCAGGAGTCCGAAGAAATTGAAGAAGAAGCGTCCTTTGCAGGTGGCCCAGAGGCTTCTGAAGCTCCAAATCTAGCCCCTTCTAATCAACCTCTTGTCTCTCAAGCTGAACCAAATTTTCTCAAAATGATGGAGCAGATGACTCAATTCATGGGAAAACTAACTCAAGCAGTTGCACCAAGAGACACTTCAAAAGCCCCAGAATTCAAGACTCCATCAATGAAGGCACCCTATTCCTTTTATGGTACTAAAGCTTATAAAATGAGAGGATTGATTCAATATTGTCAATTAATTTTCCACAATGACCCAGAAAACTTCTTCTCTGACAGGAAGAAGATTTTGCACTCAACTTCTTTTCTCACTGATAGCGCTGGAAAATGGATTGATCCTTACCTTTCAAATATCTCCAATGAAGGCCCTTCTTATCTCATCAATAGCTGGCAGTTATTTGAAACCCAGTTATTCACTCTGTTTGGTGACCCTAATGAAGTCAGGAAGGCTGAACAAGAGTTAGACAATCTCAGGATGAAGGAAAGTGGTCAAGCTTCCTTGTAAATAGAAGATTTAAGAAGCTTAATGTAAACAATTGGAGACTGGGGGGAAAGGGCCTATATTCATGTGTATAGAAGGGGCTTGGCATCAAGATTTTTGGACCAATTGGCTTCTCACCCTGGAAACTTTGATAGCCTTCAAGAACTCATGGAAATCACTTTGGAATTAGATACCAGGTACCATGAGAGGCAGAAGGAGAAGGGTAGTCATCAAGAGAAGAAGCCTCCAATAAGTGGATCCAACTCCTCCAAGCCTCCCCAAATTTTATCATCAAAAAGCCTTATCACAGGAAGAATAATAAGGGGAAGAATTTCTAAGTGTCCAAAGACAAGGCTCAAGCGGCTCTGCTCACTAAGGACAACAAATTGATTGGTTCTGAAAAGGAGAGGAGGATTAAAGAAAGCTTATGCACTTTTTGTGGTGGCAAGCACCCAATTGAAAAATGCTTCAAGAGGCCTGAAAATAGGCAGGGGTCATCAAGAGGCTTCCCTAGCAAGAAGGGAAAGGCCTGAGTGGGGATCCTGATGTTTTCAAAGGTTCTCATTTATTTCCTTCAAGGGCCCAATTGTGCACTCTGAATACTAGTTTCAAGAAATCTTTAAAAGTACTTTTTTTCTCATCTCTCTCTGATATTTTTATAGTATTCTCATTGATTCTGGTGCTACACGGTCCTTTATTGAAAAGAACTTTGTTCTTAAGTTCTCATTGACCATTTCAGAGCTCCCTGTAAAGTTTCCTCTTTTCATTTTGGATTTCAATGAATCCACTTCCCTGTTCATCACCCAATATCCCAAGTGGTTGGCTGACTTGTCTTCATTCCCAAGCTTTTAATAGGATTTCTTCATCATAGATTCACCCAAGGGAGAAGACCTAATATTGGGCTATGATTTTCTTTACCATTGTAATCCCATTATTGATTGGAAAAATTAATTTATCCCCTATGATTCTAAACATAAGGATCATAGTGGTATTATTTCTTCTACTAGTAATGACTTTGCCACTGCTGTCAACAGTGTTGCTCTTGTTGTTGAACCTAAGACACCTTCCCTTACTACATCTATACATATGCCTTCCATCATTCCCTCTCCATCACTATTTCCATCAAGAGATGAAGTCTTCAAGGAGTTCAAAGATTTTGGAGAAGATTTTGCTATATCTTCACTTCATCTTTTTCAAGGGGATATGGACCTTCCTCCTTTATCTTTTCATGCCTCACTGGAGGAGCAGTGGGATGAGGAGGAAGGGTCAGAAGAGATTGAAACTTTGCTGAAGGTAGTCCCTCCTGCTTATTACCAATATTTGAATGTATTCTCCCCGGTGAAAGCAAAGAAGCTTCCTCCACACTGCACCTGTGATCATCCTATTGAACTGGAGGGTTTTCTACCTCCAGTTGGTGTTATCTACTCTTTATCAAAGAATCATTCAGAAATACTGCAGGCCTACCTTTCAGAGAATTTAGAGAAGGGTTTCATCAGGACAAGCTCCTTTTCAACAGGAGAACCTTTTGTTTTTGTTGAGAAAAAGGATGGTGGTCTTTGTTTGTGTGTTGACTACCACAAACTTAATGCTGTCACTAGGAAGAAAAGGTATCCTGTTCCTCCAATTATTCAGATCCTTACCGTCTTTAACTGCTCTACTAGCTTCTCCAAGATAGATTTGCATGGTGCTTATAATCTCTTGAGAATAAAAGAGGGGGATGACCATCTAACTGCATTTAAAAATAAATATGGTAGTTATGAATATTTGGTTATGCCCTTTGGCTTAAGCAATGCTCCTTCTTCATTCCAGAATCTTCTGAATTATACATTTTGTGATTTCTTGGATATTTTTGTTGTAGTCTACTTAGAGGAGATTATGGCCTTCTCTAGTTCAGTGGAGGAACATGTCAAACATGTGGCCTCTGTCCTCCAAAGACTGAGGGGAAATAATTTGTTTTCTAAAGCCTCAAAGTGTGTATTCCATGCCTCAAGTGTGGAATACTTGGGCTATGTTGTTTCCATTGAAGGCCTCAAGATGTATTCTTTGAAAGTTCAGCAAAGCCTCAATTGGCCTCAGCCAAAGAACATCAACGCACTTCCATCTTTTCTTTGCTTTGCCAATGTCACAGCCACATGTAATAACCCTCCCACTGGGTGTTTGTGGCAATCATAGCCTGACCCAATTTTATGGCCAATGGGCCCTGTCATCATTTTCATAGGAAATTGGTCTATACTTGGGTTTTATGGCCTTTGGGGCACACCTCTTTTCACTGGTCAATTATGGCCTCAGGTCATATCCTGCTCTCAGTAGCCTTTTTGGCCAATCCTCCAAATCACCAACCCCAGGCCAATTCCTGTGTTCTGGGCCTGGGGGTATATCTGGACTTCCAGGGGTCTTTGGCCCCCCTAGCCACCACCAGGGCCTTTGGGCCCACCCCTTTGATTATGGGGGTTTTGGTTCATTTAGACCCCCTAAGGCCTCTGTGGCCCATGGTCCATGGGACCCTTAGGCCCTTTTTGGCCCAAATACAATAAGGCCAACCACCTACCTCCAAGGCAAGGTGGGCCCATCTGAGCCAAATTTGGCCCCCAATCCCACCAGTCCGACAAATGGCCAAATTGGCCACTTTCAACCCCTAGCCTTTGTCAATCACCAGGGGCCATCAAATCAAGCTCCGCAAGGTTTCCCCTTCATTTAGGGGAAAGACTCCACTTCACCAACGTACTCCATACAATAGCTTCAGGAATGGTGCATATATGGTATAATATACCATTATGCACCAGTTTTTCTCAGCAATCCAATGGTAAAGGTTTCAGGATGTCACAACCACGGAGAATGACCCTCCTCCATTGGTGTTGCAGAAACTCCAACCTAGGACCAATTGGCCACACCATATCTTTATGGACAATTCAGCCCCCTCTGATGCTCTATGGCCTTTTGGCCATATCATACTTCCCTGGCCAATTTTTGCCCCAACCATCATTTATGGCCTCAGGCCATATCCTGCCATCATTGGCCTCCGTGGCCAATTCTCATATCCCCAACCCCCAGGCCTCTATCTTTGTTTTGAGCCTGGGGGGTCTCTCAGTCTCCTAGGAGGTTCTGGCCCCCCTAGCCCTCATCAGTGTTTTTGGGCACACCCTTTTCATTAGGGGGGTCCTGGCCTAAGTGGCCTTTTTGGGCCATTTAGGCCCCCTATGGCCTCTACGGTCCATGGGCTGTAATCACGGTCCACGTTCAGCCACCCATGGTCAAAGTAGGCCCCTTTTGGCCTAATCCTGTCAGCTGGAGTCTATGTTGAAGCAGTAATTAGGCTATTTACAACTAGAACTATGACTGTGAAACATGGAAATAATTTTAAAATAAGAGTTTTTATTTAATATGAGGGTTTATAATATAATAAAAGGGTTCTGCTATTGAAGAATAGTGGTGGTGAGTGCTATTGAGAACCCTGGGTGCAGTCTTACCAGTTGGAATACTATAATAAGAGCTACAATAATTAAAATTATAAATATACCCTGATTATTACCCAATAGTAAAACTGTTTTTGACAGTTTACTACGTAGGATATTCAAGAGCAGGATGAGGAAACAATTCTGGCTGTGAAAAGCCTCCTTTTTATCCTGAAATGGGGTGGAAAGGGTGCTAGACCTTTCCACGTAGAGGAAGTGAAGATTTTTTCACTCTCTAGTACTGGCTTGTGGTTTGCAAACAGCCTGTATAACCTGTATTGGGCTCAGATGTGGTTTTGAAACCACATCCGGGCAGTTTTCACCAATACAGGGTGAAACTTTCATCTGGGGACCTCATAGCCTGATTCTGACGTGTATGACGCATAGAATGCTGTACAGAGGCTGTATGGGACACCAATATTGGCTGACATATGAGGTATTGAAGTAAAAACAAGCTCCTTTGTCTTTTTGAAACCTCATATTCATGGTTATGGGATATTATCCCATGGTAAAGCTGTATTGGTCAGAATGTGGGATTTTGACCTTAAGACAGGCATAACTTTGTCAGTTTTTGAGATATCAGCCTCAAAACTGAACCGGTGTGTAGCCCTGTATGTGTTCTACACAATGATACGTTATTCAATATGGCAAAGTTAAGCCATGTACAAGACTTTTGTACATATGCGTGGTTTAGGCAAAAAGCTGTATTGAGCTTGTTTGCCCCATACCTTCTGCTATAGTTGAGATATGGGGAAATGGATGAAACCATCAGATAGCCCTGATTGTGCTTTTTCCAAAAAGACCCCTCTTTAAGTATCTCACACTAAAACTGTAGAAGTTAGCTGAGAGGTGAATGTTTTGTTCACCCTTATTTGGCCTGAAATTGACCATAACTCCAGTAATATTGGTGCTAGCTCAGTTTGGCTGGTACCCTTGGATAGCGCTGGCTTAGAGCTTCCTTTTGAATACCCATTTGATGGGGTTAAGCCTCTTCTTTTGGATTTTAGATGGGAGGTGAAAGGTAAGGTTTATGCTCAGCAACAACTTTGACAGGAATAACTTTGTTCTTCTTTGTCCTATGGTGAGTGGACTTATATACTCAGAAAGAGGTGAGTTTCCTCTTTCTTATGATACCTTTTGAGCTGGTTTGGCTCAGCTCCATGTTTTGGTGGTATCTTGGCTAGACCATTGGTTTATGGTATTTTGGCTGTCATGCTTGTGCTCTGGTTTTGAGTCAAAGGCTGACCTACCCTGCCTCTAAAAAGGGCTCCTCATTGATGAGACTGTTAAGTCCTCCTAGAGACTCTGAATCTACTTAGATAAAGGTTCCCATCTGGTATGACATCTTCTGCCAACCATTTGTCTTTATCAGCTGTCTGGTTCTTGAATATGACTAAGTACTGTCTTTGATCCTTCCCATTAAGTCTGATCTTCCTAGCCCTGATGCTTTTACTCACAGGTCCTGGAGAGTCCTCAACTTCCACTATCTCTGGCAGTGTGAGGCCCTTCTTCCTGGAGGGGAATTTACTCTCCTCTTTCTGGAAGTATGGCTTGACCAAACTCACTGGAAAGACTGGGTGTTTCCTGGAAAACTCCTCGGTGAGCTTGACTTCCACTGTATTCTTGCCTACCAACTTAATGATAGTAAAAGGCCCTACAAATGAGTCTCTCATCTCCTTGGGTCCTTTAAGATTGTTAAAATTTAGTGTAGACACTAACACCTGGTCCCCTTCCTTAAAGTCAGGTTCAATATGTGTCTTGTCCCACCTCTGCTTATTATAAGATTTTGCCTCAGCTATTCATTCAGCAGCTGTGTCACAGGCCCTCTTCCACATATCATGGAAGTCTTTGGATGTGGAGTGGATGGTCAGAAGATTCTTCTTCAAGTGATCCACCGGCAACAAGGGATTCCACCCTTTCTCTACCAGTGCAGGTGTTTTTCTTGTGGTACTGTGCTGACTTGTGTTATAAGCCAGTTGGACAGCTGGTAGAAGGGTAACCCAGTCATGGGTATATCCCTCATGGTCCTTATATTCCATGCCATTGGCACAGACCCTCCTAAGAATGTCCTCCATTGTTTGGATCATCCTCTCTGCTAGGCCATCTGTTTGTGGATGGTAAGCTGTGGAAAAAGCAGGCTTGGTGCGAAGCAGTTCATACAAGTTGTTCCATAATTCAGATGTGAATTTTGGGTCTCTATCACTAATGATGATCTTAGGGACTCCACAGGTGGATATGATGTTATTCAAAAATAACAGAGCAGTATCCATGGCTGTGTCCTCCTTGTGGCATGGTAAACACCTCATGCTCTTGCTGAACCTATCAACCCTGATTAAGCAGGCATTGTAGTTTTCCTTGCCTCCTGGGACAAGTCCTGTGACCCAGTCCATATTGAGGGTTTCCCATGGGTGTTTGGGTTCTTCTATATGTTGAAGTAACACATACTTCTTCCCATGTTTCCTATTTGCCTTTTGGCATCTTTCACAAGTGTTGATGTATTCACTCAACTCTTGCTCCCACTTGGGCCACCAAGCTGTGCTTGCTACCCTCTCCTTAGTCCTGTCCTCACTCATGTGTCCCATATAGGGGCATTCCTGGCATTCCTGCAGGATCAGAGAGATGTGGTCTCTGTCTACCACTGTGAGTGCACTTGTGTGTTTCTCTCTGTGGTAGAGCAGGCCATCTATAAGGAAGAACTTGTTATCCTTATAGGCCCTCAACCAGGGTTCTTCCAGCTGGGATTCCAGTTCTGGACTCCTGTACCTTTGTTGAAGGAGTTGTACTAATATGCCACACTGTCTGTGTTTGGAATAAGAGTTCAGTACTGCACTAAAAATTCATTGTGTAGTTCTGAGGAATTCATTCCCAGTATGGGAGTTTCTGTTGCCTCTGAATCAGTGTTTCAACTGTCAAGGGTACCACCCTCTGGTGCCCATTCAGAAAATCTGAAGTTCTTCCTCCTCTACACTTCCATGAAATGGATAGGGATCTTGGCTGCAACTTCAGGGTCATAAGCTGGATTGCTTTTGACATTATCCAGTGGCCATCTGCTAAGGCCATCTGCATTGGTATGACTTTTACCTTCCTTGTATATGCTGGTCATGTTCCCTCTATACTCCTGGATGGCTATTTGCCATCTCAGCATGTGTTTATTAGTAGTCTTCATGTTCAGTAAAGACTTCAAGGCTGTGCAGTCTGTATAGAATTCAAAGACTGCACCCTCAAGAAAATAATGGAGTTTTTTTAGAGCCCAGACTAGACATAGACACTCAGTCTGGGTTGCCCCATACCTGGCTTCTGAATCTTTCAGTTGCCTTGAGATGTAACAATTTACTCCTTCTCTTGGCTCACCATCCACAATCTGTCTTTGGTGAAGGGCTGATCCTAGGCCTTGACTACATGCTGCATCTATATATAACTTGATTGTTAGTTCAATGTCAGGTAAGATGAGCACAGGTGCATTTGTGAGTTCATATTTGATCCTCTCATATGCATCCCTCCTTTCCTTAGTGATTTCAAAAACTACATCTTTTGAACACAATGTGTACAAGCTACTAGTTATATGGGAAAAATTCTTGATGTGGTTTCTATAGTAGCTAGCAAACCCAAGGAAAGATTGCATCTCTTTGAGGTTCTTTGGTACTGGCTTTTGAAGTACTGCTGCTACTTTATTCTGGTCAATTGCCAGACTAAGACCTGAGACTTTATGTCCTAGAGCCAGTAGCTCTTGTTGGCCAAAATTACACTTTTTGAGTGAGATTTTCAGGTTGATGGGTGTAAATTTACTTAGAGCTCTGTTTATGTAATGTACATGGTCATCCCATGTCTCTGAGTATATAATGATATCATCAATATATGCCACCACCCAGCCTTCCAATATTTCTTCTTGAAATATTGTGTCCATAATCCTTTGGAAGTGGGCTGGTGAATTTTTGATGCCAAATGGCATCCTGGCATACTCATATATACCCATATGGCATATTATTCTGAGTAATTTCATGGTGTTTGGTTTAACTCCATTTTGGTGGAAACCTTTCATACAATCCATTTTGGTTATGTGTTTGGCTTTTGCCATTTTATCCAAGGCATAAGGTATCCTGGGTTAGGGGTACCTGTCTGCTTTTGTGTAGTTATTCAGAGCTCTGAAGTCTCCACACAGTCTAGACTTGCCATCATGCCAGGTGATTAGGACTGGGGTGGTGATTTGCACTATTTCATTATGTCCAATCTTCCTGATGACATCCAAGTCCAGGGGTTCATTGATGTGTTTCTCAATTTCTTTCCTGGTTTCCAGGCTTGCTGGATAAGGAGGTCTCCTCAGAATGGGTGGATAAGGTCTTTCCACATCCAGATATAGTTCTATATCATGGCCTTTGATCTTGCCCAATGGTTCTTCACCAATAGCAAATGCTGGTCTGTTCTTTCTCAGCATCTTCAGTAAACTGAGTTTTTGTTTACTGGTGAGGGTAGTGCTAAACTGTCCTTCTCTGAATTCATTCAGAAGTTCTCCTAGTGGATCTTGAGAAGATATATGGTATATATCAAGTGAAGATTTCTCTTCCTTGTTGGTACCAATGGTAATGTGCCTATTTTTACTGTTGTAAATATCTATGCCATACATCCTCTGGCAATCTGTTCGCAGTAGAAACCCTTGGATATGGGCATCATCAAGCACCACAAACTCTGGATTGAGTCTGATATTACCCTTCCTGTGGGGTATAATTATCTCTTTGATAATTGTCCCAATGGAAGTAATCTTCCCTGATGCACTTTTAAAGTTCTTTGCCTTAGTGGGCAAGAGCTGTTTTTCCCAGTTTGGGAAGTGGCTATCCAGATAGGTTCTGGCCACTATGGAGCAGTGTGCTCCACGATCAATAATCAGTGCATGCTGAGAATTGTCAATACATACATTCATCTTTGTGGCTGTCCCATGTATATATGCCATTCCTTTGGTTGGTGTAACCAGGAATGTTTGTGCATCTTGTGTATGTTGGCACAAGTTTTTGTTGGCAGTGTCTTGTGGCATGCCTGCTTCCAACTGTATGTCCTGAATTTCTAGTGGGGTTTCCTCTTGGTATTTTACTAGAAATTCTTCTCTTGGGTCTTGGTAATCATCAGATGGTTCTCTGATGGCATTGCCCATAGAGTCTGATTCAGAATCCTCTGTTGGGGATTCCTCCTCTGGGACTTTCTCAATGGCATAGACTTTTTTTTTGCCTTTGGACAGTTGTTGGCATAGTGGTCTGTTGAACCACAATTGTGACAAGAATTCTTCTTCTTTAACACTTCTGCCACCCTTTTGTTGGGTTTGTCTTTAAAGTCTACCCTGAAAGGTTGTTTCTCTTTGAAACCCCTGCTCTTATATGGGGTGAATTTCCCTATATTAGTCCTTTTCCTTATGTCTTGTACCATGTTGAAAATGTCATCTAGTGTGCAATTTTGGTTGCATCTAAATTTTACTGCATGCTCTAGTTCTCCTGGCAGTTGTGTCAGAAGCTTGTGATTCCCTATTTGGATGTTCATCTGAGGATCAATGGCTTTAAGTCTTTTAGATTGTCTAAGACACCACTAATATGGAGCTTTGTCCACTGAGTATTTGTCATTTTCAAATGAAATGGTTGCTTGCCATATCCAAGCTACATTACTGTACTTTTGGATGATCTGACTCTTCCACCATGGGCAGTTTCTTCTGCCATGGATTTCTGTCATTTCTGTGTACCATATACCAGCATGACCTTTAAATGCAGTACTCAATCTAGCAGTAATCCAGTAGTCTGGTATGCTTGGTACATCAATGAAGAGTCCATCAATATAATCTATGAGTTCCATATGATCATATTCTCCTGATACAGAGAATTTGGGCCAGCTTGAGGCCTCAGGAAGTGGTTTTAAGGCTTCCTTCTCTGAATAAGACATGCCAGCTCCAACCTGGTATTGTTATGGAGATCTTGCCTTATTCATCAACATGGCATCTGGTTGATATGGATTCTCCATAACTTGGCCTTGTGGTTGGGGCTTCAAATTCTGGTAGACATTAAACAATTTGTTTATGTCTTGGTCCAGACAATCCCTGTCCCTTCTTCTGTGGTGTTGTTCTTCAAAGACTAGATTCAGTCTTTTGTTAGTTTCTTCAGAGGCTTTGCTCAATTGAGCTTCTCCTTCTTGAAGATTTTTAACTATTTTTTCCATGGAGGCTTGTAATTTTTTCATCCTCTCGTGGCTGGCTTCAAGGTCTGCAAACTGCTTTGTAGATTGCTCAGCATATTGGGACATTTGTAACCACAGTGTATCACTGTTGATGTTACTCTCAGAGGTGACAATGTGATGTTCAGTCTGAGTGGGGTTAATGTTTCTGTTACTAGGACTACTGATTATAGAGTGGTTTACAACTACTTCTGGTTCTTGTGCACTTCTTTTACCAAATCCAACAGCTTCTGAATCATAGGGTCTGACTCTTTCCTCCTCTGGTTGAAGGAGGTTTTGTTCTTGCCCTTGTTTCCTTGTCTTCTCCTGGAAACTTCCTGGAATTGTGAAGAATGGTGACTCTTTGCAACTGATTTGCTGGTTTCTGAATGGTGTGAAGCCACTGGAGAGCTTATTTGGACTTCTACTTGTGAGCCTGAAGGAATCTGAGTAGGACCTGTCTGGGTTAACGGTTCTTCTATAGCTTGGATAGTGGCTTGATTCTCCCTTATCCTCTGTGCCCTTGCCTCCAGGAGTCTGAACTTCTGGGTAGGATTACAACCATTGGTAATTACCATCAGGTCTTTGAAGTTTATCTCTTTGAGACAGATCTCCTGGCAACTTGCTCCAAGTTCTCCACAGTGAGATGCCAGGTTGAACCTCTTGTTGTCCATGCTTCATTGGAATAAGTCCTTGAGGAGTTGGTGGATCTGAAGAACTTAATCCATGTCTTTCCAGTCCTCTGGTTCGAGGTCTCCATTGAATTGGAGTGTGAATGGCAGGGTTGATATTATCTCCCTCATTGTTTTGCCATCCACTACTGTGTCCAAGGTGTTCTCTTTCAGGTCTTCTGGTTCTGGACAAACCTTCTCTGTCCTCTGGTTGGTTCCTTTGGAAGGCAAGATCTCTGAGGTGTACAGGTGACATGTTAGTGTTTGCAAGCAGTCAAAAACTTTATGTTCTGAGAGTATTTACCTTTGACTGTGCCTTGTAAACATTTGTTGTCTGCTGATTTGGGCAATTTACCTTTGGAGTTTACAACTGGGTTAATTATAGTAATTTTCCCTGTAAAAGTTATCAAGGCTGGTTTACCTTGTATTGATGCAGAATTTCATGGTTTTCTACTCTTCTGTGTGGAAATGGGTGTTCACTTCTTTGCTGTTATCAGGCCTTCACTGTGCCTCTTTCCTTTGCCTTTGCTGCCCTCTGGTTCTGAGGGTGTCACTGGTGTTCTGGCCTGTGACTGGCTTTCAAGTGGTATGAAGTTATCTTCCACTGAATCAAAACAGGAAAAAGAGGGCTTATTTCAATTAAGACTTATCAAAAAATGCTGGTTTTGCACATCTAAGAATGGCCTCTGGGCTTGTATATTACTACAATATGCCCTTGTAAAATGACAGTGTAATTGAAATAACAATTCCATGTCAGAAATACAGCTTACTGATATTTGGTATACTGTTTGTATACCAATATCTCACAGAATAACTTGTAATTAGCAAGTATAAACTGTCAAAAGTGGTGTATAACAGGACAATTGAGTTAACAATATTTCCAACCACGCCTCAACTGTTGGTTTATCAGTATGAGGTGTCTTATTTTAATTAATAAATGAGACTGTGTTAATGGCTTAAGTGTTTTTATATGTAAAACACGCCAAAAATAAGGGTATTGTGGTTATTAGCCATGTGACAGTTACTCTTAAAATATGTGTATAAAGTGGTATATATACCAAAAAAAGAAAAATATCTATATAATATATTTATTTTTAAGAAATATTACGCCTAAAAAGAATAAAACAATTGTCAGAAAGTGTAAGATGTGACTATGAAACTGATGATAATATTACTATTAATCAACAGTACTATGTCTGTTCTTATGAAATATAATAATAAAATATTATTATAACCACAATTAAATAATTAAAAAATTATTTCTTTCACGTGTTAAGCACTACTAGTGATTTTAACAGTGAGCAAGTAATTGTCTACAAGAATCAATTACAAGAAGAATTTAATAATAAAAACTTCTTTATTAAAATAATAAAATTATTTTAATATATAATTATCTTTTGCAAGAATAATTATAAAGATAATTCTTGAAGAAAACTATTACTAGAGAAAAACTTTAAGAATTAAAGATAAATGACTCACTAATACTCCAAAGAACTTATTGATAATAAAAGTAGAGAAATTTGACGTGGAATTGTGGATTTTAGGGATCAAAAGGATTTATAACAGTATTACAACAATATATAGTTGGATTCTATGATTTCACGTCTTTCTGATTGATTCTGAAAGAATTAAAACACTTAAGAATAGTTGAACTAATACTTACTTGTTGGTAATAAAGATTTAATAAATTGATAAGATGATGATGAAAAAACAGCAAGAAGAGGCTTCTTTTAAGTCAACAACAGCTCACAGAGGCGTGCCATGGAGCAAACTGAAAAACCAGTGAGTGAGAAAACAATAAACCTTTTTGGATTATTGATTGCATCATCTGTTGTCATGTAAGATTATCATAATTACTTAATTGATGCTTTTACGTGACTACCAACCCCAATATGGTTAAGAATAAAAGGAGTAACACTTGTAAATCTTCTTTTATTCTAAAATAATCATTGATTTCTCAAAGTTATCAATGTTATTGCCAATTTCATCACAGGTTGTAATTACTGTGAATTTTTGAAGATTCAGTGTTTCACGTAGAATATCCAAAAATGGACTGTAAGTAAAACTTTTAATTTTACTAGTAAAACTGTAATTCTTTTTGGTTGTACCATAGATAATACAGTTCTCCTTTAGTCCTGAAAGTTTCAGAAAGATTCATTAAGAATTGTATTTTTAATGAATTTTTGAAGGTTTTACCTCATTTCTACGTAGAATTGCAAATAGCAGTGTTTTGCTGGTTGCTATGAGGTAAATCAATGAATATGGGTCCCAAAAGGGTTTTAATTACTCTTTTGGGGTTTATCCATGGAAAGTCATTAGTAATTGA
Source organism: Austropuccinia psidii (assembly GCA_023105745.1). Classification (NCBI taxonomy): domain Eukaryota; kingdom Fungi; phylum Basidiomycota; class Pucciniomycetes; order Pucciniales; family Sphaerophragmiaceae; genus Austropuccinia; species Austropuccinia psidii. The sequence continues at coordinate 7,010,564 of JALGQZ010000001.1, forward strand.
CATGGTTACAGGAGTGTAAGTAGCTCATTACCTCCTTGGCACGTCAAAATAGCAGGTTATTTGCTATTTTCTGATGTTTTACAGTAGTTGTAACTTGGTAACCAAGTTCCCAAAGAGTTTTAGTTTACCAATTGGGCCAAGATGAGCCATGGATCCATGCTCTGGAGCTATCCACGCCTCTGAGGCCTCAGAAGTTGGGTACCCTGGCTCTCTTTGATGTCTTTTGTCCCCCTTGCCTATTTTTTACGTCAAAATAGTAATTTAAGCTTAAAGTGAGATATCCACTATGGGTGTACCAAAAGTCCATGTAAGAATACCATGATATTAAGTGCTCAAAACATGCATAACACTATTCTTAGTGTATATGTAACATGGGATTTCTCACTTTCCCATTATTTTGGCTAAAAATCAAGAAAAACAAAAATTTTCACGGATCTTTTATGTGGTATTAATGATGTGGTATTGAAGTATTTTCCATTTTACCACCTCAAATACTTAAATTGAGCTTATTCACTCTATGGAGCTACCCTAGGTGAATTTTTGTGTAGAATCCAAATCTGGTCTTAAATCCATGGATTTACTTACTCAATAAAAAGTTATTCATCTTTTCTGAAATTGAAAATGATGAATTTTGGATATATGCATGACTTATGAGTTTTGCATAATTCAAAATTTCTTTTTAAGATAATTGTGGCCTATTTGGGTATGTAAAATATACCTCAAGGCTCACAGAAAGTGAGAAATAAGAGAAAGAACTCACTTATAAGGGTCCAAAAAAGGTTAAAAACACGGCCAGGCCCCCAAAATGTCAGCTGGAGTCTATGTTGAAGCAGTAATTAGGATATTTACATTTAGAACTATGACTGTGACACGTGAAAATAACTTTAAAATAAGAGTTTTTGATAATATAATAGTTCATAATATAATAAAAGGGTTCTGCTATTGAAGAATAGTGGTGGTGAGTGCTATTGAGAACCCTGGGTGCAGTCTTACCAGTTGGAATACTATAATAAGAGCTACAATAATTAAAATTATAAATATACCCTGATTATTACCCAATAGTAAAACTGTTTTTGACAGTTTACTACGTAGGATATTCAAGAGCAGGATGAGGAAACAATTCTGGCTGTGAAAAGCCTCCTTTTTATCCTGAAATGGGGTGGAAAGGGTGCTAGACCTTTCCACGTAGAGGAAGTGAAGATTTTTTCACTCTCTAGTACTGGCTTGTGGTTTGCAAACAGCCTGTATAGCCTGTATTGGCCTCAGTTGTGGTTTTGAAAGCACATCTGGGCAGTTTTCACCACTACAGGGTGAAAGGTCTCATCTGGGGACCTCATAGCCTGATTCTGACGTGTATGACGCGTAGAATGCTGTACAGAGGCTGTATGGGACCCCAGTATTGGTTTACATATGAGGTATTTAAGTAAAAACAAGCTCCTTCGTCTATTTGACACCTCATATTCATGGTTATGGGATATTATCCCATGGTAAAGCTGTATTGTTCAGAATGTGGGATTTTGACCTTAAGACAGCCATAAATTTGTCCGTTTTTGAGATATCAACCTCAAAAATGAACCGGTGTGTAGCCCTGTATGTGTTATACACAATGGTACCTTATTTGATATGGTTATCATTAAATATGGCAAAGTTATGCCATGTACAAGACTTTTGTACATATGCGTGGTTTAGGCAAAAAGCTGTATTGAGCTTGTTTGCCCCATCACTTCTGCTATAGTTGAGATATGAGGAAATGGATCGCACCATCAAATATCCCATATTGTGCTCTTTCCAAAACAATCCCACTTTAAGTATCTCACACTAAAACTGTAGAAGTTAGATGAGAGGTGAATGTTTTGTTCACCCTTATTTGGCCTGAAATTGACCATAACTCCAGTAATATTGGTTCTCGCTCAGTTTGGCTGGTACCATTGGATAGCCCTGGCTTGAAGCTTCACTTTGAATACCCATTTGATGGGGTTAAGCCTCTTCTTCTTGATTTTAGATGAGAGGTGAAAATTAAGGTTTATGCTCAGCAACAACTTTGTTATTCTTTGTCCTATGGTGATGGGACTTATATGTTCAGAAAGAGGTGAGTTTCCTCTTTCTCATGAAACCTTTTGAGCTGGTTTGGCTCAGTTACATGTTTTGGTGGTATCTTGGCTATACCATTGGTTCATGGTATTTTGGCTGTCATGCTTGTGCTCTGGTTTTGAGTCACAGGCTGACAAATCCAATGAGGCCAAAAGGGCCAAAAGGGGGAAGCCCATTATCCCTCAAGGCCAGGTGGGTCCCAAACCACAATTGGCCCCACCTGAGCCACTTTTGGCCCCAAATCTCATCAAACCCAAAACGGCCATAAAGACCCTCAGGACCCAATTTTGGCCAATAAGCACCTTGGACCACTTTTCAGCCCATGGCCCCTGGTAACCAGCAGAGACCACCAGATCAGCTCAGTTTAAGCTTTACCCTCACCTTAAGGGGAATTCTTCCACTCCTTCATGCACCACGTACTCAAGTTTGCAGGAGTGGTGCATATATGGTATTATATACCATTATGCACCATTTTTGCTCAGCAATTCAATGGTGACGGTTTAAGGACCCAATTCCATCTTTCCAAATAAAGGTCCCAAAATCCAACACCCATTTTGAAGGAGGACTTCTTAACTCATCAGTCTGGCAATCCATGGTGGCAATCAGAAGACCATTCAAGGATCCCAATCACCTGGCCCTGCAGGAGTTGGGTTGGAAATTAATTAAGGATTATTCCACAGGCCATTCTCAGAGGTTATACAGTCTTCCAATCAGTTTTCAAGGCATGAAGTATTTCAATACTTCTTGGGCAACTCAATTGGTCCATACAGGCGTCAATCAATCAACCTGTATGTACTTGGCCCAATTGGGCCAATTCATATTCCACAGTGAGAATTCTGTCACACAGTTCAAATTTCAAGATGGCAAGATCTGTATTGACCCAATTCAGACAATACAGCCGGTGACTCACCTTCCATGATCAGTCTTTCAACTTTTCACATATACTGGCTACCTTTCAGCACCTGGGGACTTTTTCCCCAGTTAATTAATCTATTGGATTTCTTTTTATCTTTATTTTCTTTTACTTTATTAAAGTTAATACTGATACCCTTAATTCAGTCATTCAGCACCTTTTCTCTTTTCTTCCTGGCCTGTCAATGGATATTGGTGGTCATATCCTTTACTAATTCCATTTCCTTTTCTGGCAGGTTGAAACAGTGAATTGAGGATTCACTTGGTTTGTTTCTTGGCCTTTGGATTCCCTTATTATCTTTGGCCTTTGGCTTCTTATCTTATCTTTTATCTTTGGCATACTTGTCTTTTCCCTTATTCTTCCTTAAAGAAATGTAAGCCTTATTATTTCTTATATCCTTTGGAGCCCTCCAAGTGAGTTCTTAATTCCTGAGTGCCAGGCAACTCTTGCTTCCATAAGAGCCCCTGTGACACAGGGAAATTAGTCCAGTTCAAGCCAAGTACCCAAATTCCATCACCCATTTCAAAGGAAGTATTTTCAGCCATTTAGTCTTGCAATACATGGCGGCTACAGGAAGACCATTTGATGACCCCAACCCTCTGGCCCTGCAGGAGTTGGTTTTTAATTTCTTTAAGGCTTGTTCCCAGGGGAAATTTCAGAGGTTATCAAGCATTAAATAAGTTGTCAAGGCATCAAGTACTTCAATTCTCCTTGGACAGCTCAATTGGTCAATACAGGTTGTATTCAAGCAAGCTGTATTGCCTTGGCACTTTTGGGCCAATCCATATTCCACTGTGGTTGTCAGCCTGTGACTCAAAACCAGAGCACAAGCATCAAAGCCAAATACCATAAATCAATGGTATAGCCAAGATACAACCAAAACAGGGAACTGCGGAAAATAAGCTCAAAAGGTATAAAAAAAGAGGAAACTAACCCCTTTCCAAATATAGAAGTCTCATCATCATAGGAGAGAGAATAAAAGAGTTATTCCTGTTTAATGTTTTTGCTGAGCATAAACGTTAATTTTCACCTCATCTGAAATACAGAGGAAGAGGCTCAACCCCATCAAATGTGTCTTTAAAATGGAGCTCTAAGTGAGGGATATACAATGGTAATAGCCAAACTGAGCTAGCGCCATAATTACAGAAGTTATGACAAAAATAAGGTCAAATAAGGGTGATTGAAATATTCACCTCCCATCTAGTTTCTACAGTTTTAGTGTGAGATACCTAAAAAGGGGTCTTTTTGGAAAGAGCACAATCAGGGCTATCTGATGGTGCCATCCATTTCCTCATATCCTATCTAAAACAAAAGGTATGAGGCAAACAACCTCTGTACAGTTTTTAAGCAAAACATATATATGCACAAAAAAACGTGTACATGGCATAACTTTGCCATACTTAATGATAATGCTATGAAATGAGGTACCATTGTGTAGAACACATTTAGGGCTACACAGTGAATCAACATTGAGCTTGATATCTCAAAAACTGACAAAGCTAGGGCAGGTTTAAGGTCAGAATCCCACAATTAGACTAATACAGTCTTACTGTGGGATATTGTCCCATATGTATGAGTATAACGTGTCAAATAGACAAATAATCCTATTTATATTTCAAAAAACTCATAGTTTGGTCAATACTGGGGTCCTGTACAGCATTCTACGTGTCATACACAACAGAAGTGGGCTATGTGGTCCCCAGATGAAGATTTTCACCCTGTATTGGTGAAACCTGCCCAGATGTGTTTTCAAAACCACATCTGAGCCCAATACAGAGCATAAAGGCACTATTAAAGCCACAAGCAAGTACTCTGAAGTGAAGAAATCTTCACTTCCTCTACATGGATGGTCTAGAGTGCCATTCCACCCCATTTTAGGATAAAAGGAGGCCTTTTCTCGCTAGAAAAGGTTTCCTCATCCTGCTCTTGAATTCCTATGTAGTAAAAGTGTCAAAAACAGCTATACTCTTGGAAAATAAACAGGCCATACTATAAACTTTAGTATTTTAGACTTCATGATTGTAACCCAACAGGTGAAGCTGCACCCAGGGGTTTCAACAGAACTCAAAGCCACTAATAATCATTAGTAAAGACCTTTTATTTTATTTAAAACCTATTTTTAACATTATTATCCCTGTAAAAGTCATAGTTTGGGTTGTAAATACTGTTTATTATAACCTCTTCATAGACTGGCCTGACATTTTGGGGGCCTGGACGTGTTTTTAAACCTTTTTTGGACCTTATAAGTGAGTTTTTTCTTTTATTTCTTTTCATTCTGACATTTCTGTTTGTCTTTTTCGGCATAGATTTTATTAAAATATCAATAAAATATATATCGCATATTTATTTTTTGAGTGGTATATGCTGTATACCTCTGTGTTTTCTTCTATTTTTTTTGCCTTGTTGCGTGGTTGATCATACTTTAATCACCCTAAAGCCCTTATTTTTGGCGTGGTTTACATATTTGAACACATTAAGCCATTAATACGGTCCTTTTTTTTCTTTAACTAAGGGCACCTCTTACAGTAAAACCAACAGTTGCGGTGTGGTTGGGTACATTGTTAATTTCAATTACCCTCTTACATAACTACTTTTTCAGATTATACTTGCTAATTATAAGTTAATCTGTGAGATATGGGTATACAAACAGTGTGCCAGATATCTGTAAGCTGTATTTCTGATGTCGAATTGTTGATTCAATTACACTGTCATCATAGAAGGGCATAATATAGAAATATATTTCCCAGAGGCCATTCTTAGTGGTGCAAACAGCATTTTAAGAAGTCTTAACTTGAAATAAGCCCTATTTTTCCTGTCTAATTCAGTGGAAGAAAACTACATCCCACTAGAGACCCAGTCACAGGCCAACACATCGGTGACACTATCAGAACCAGAGGGCAGAAAGGGAAAAGGAAAGAGGCACAGTGAAGGCCTCATAACAGCTAAAAAGTGGACACTCATTGCCACTCAGAGGAAGAGAAAACCACAAAACTCTGCATCAATATAGGGTAAACCAACGTTAAAAACTTGTACAGGGAAGGTTACAGTCATTAATGAAGTTGTAACCTCTAAAGGTAAATTGCCAAAAGCAGCAGACAACAACTCTGTACAAGGAATAGTAAAAGGTAAATACCCTAAAAAAAGAAAGTTTTTGACTTCTTGAAAATACTGATATGTCACCTGTACACCTCAGAAACCTTGGCTTCCAAAGGAACCAACCAGAAGACAGAGAAGGCTTGTCCAGAGCCAGAAGACCTGGAAGAGGACACCTTGGACACAGTGGTGGATGGAAAGACATTGAGTGAAATCCTACCCACTCTGCCATTCACATTCAAATTCATCAGAAACCTCAAACCAGAGGACTGGAAGGATATGGATCAAGTTCTTCAGCTCCACCAACTCCCCAAAGCTCTTTTCCAATGGAGCATGGACAACAAGATGTTCAACCTGGATTCCCACTGGGCAGAACATGGAGAAAGCTTCCAGAAGATCTGTCTTGAAGAGATAGACTTCAAAAGACTTATTCTAATCACCAATGGTTGGAATCCCACCAGGACGTTCAAACTACTGGAGGTGAGGGCAAACAGGATAAGGGAGAATCAAGCCACTATCAAAGCTATAGAAGAACAAGTGAGCCAGACAGGACATACTCAGATTTCTTCAGGATCACAAGGAGTAGACAACACCAGCTCTCCATTTGCTTCACACCATTCAGGAACCAACAGAGCAGTGGCCAAGAGTCACCCTTCTTCACAATCCTAGGAAGCTTCCAGGAAAAGACAAGGACGCAAGGGCAGAAAAAAGACCTCTTTCAACCAAAGGAAGAAAGAGTCAGACCCAATGATCCAGAAGCTGTTGGATTTGGTGAAAGAAGTACACAAGAACTAGAAGTAGTTGTACATAACTCTAGAATCAGTAGTCTTATTAATAGAAATATTACCCCCACTCAGATTGAACATAATGTTGTCACACCTGAGAGTAACCTAAAAAATTATGAACTGTGGTTACAAAGGTACCAAGATGCTGACCAAACTCAAAAGCAGTTTGCAGAACTTGAAGCAAGCCATGAGAGGTTGAAGAAATTGACAGCCTCCATGGACAAAATTGTCAAAACCCTTCAAGACAAACATGCTCAATTGACCAAAGCCTCTGAAGAAACCAACCAAAGACTGAATCTAGTCTTTGAAGAGCAAAAACACAGAAAAATGGACAGGGAGGGTCTGGATCAAGACCTCAACAAACTGTTTAATGTCTACCATAACTTGAAGCCCCAACACAAGGCCATGTTATGGATACCCAATATCACCAAGGGGAAATCAAACCAGATGCCATGTTGTGAATAAGAAAGGATCTCCATCTCAATACCAGGATGGAGTTAATATGTCTTATTCTGAGAAGGAAGCTTTAAAACGGCTCCCTGAGACCTCAAGCTGGCCCAGACTCTCTGGTACAGGAGACTACAATCATAAGGACCTCATAGATTAGATTGATGGACTCTTCATTGATGTACCAAGAATACCAGATTACTGAATTACTGCTAGACATAATACAGAATTTAGAGGAAATGCTAGTATTTGGTACACAGAAATGAAAGAAATCCATGGCATGAGAAACTGGCCATGGTGGAAGGGTAAAAGCATCCAAAAGTACAGAAATAGTACTTGGATATGAAAAAAGACCATGTAATTTGAAAATGACAAGTATTCAGTGGACAAGGATCCACATGAGTGGTGTCTGAGACATTTTAAAAGGCTCAAAGCCATGGACCCTCAAATGAACATTCAGATCAGAAATCACAAACTCCTGACACAAATGCCAGGAGAGCTAGAGCATTCATTAAAATCCAGATGCAAACAAAATTACACTCTAGATGAAATAAAAAATAACTTACAAGACATAAGGAAAAGAACAGATATAGGGAAATATTCCCCATGTAAAAGCAGTGATTTCAAAGAGAAAGAATCTTTCAGGGCGGAGTTCAAAGACAAAACCAAAGAAATAGTGGCAGAAGTGACTAAGAAGAACAATTCTTGTCAAAATTGTGGTTCAAAAGACCACTATGCCAAAAACTGTCCAAAGGGAAAGAAAAAATTCTATGTCATTGAGAAAGTCCCAGAGGAGGAATTCCCCACAGAGGATTCTTAATCAGACTCTATGGGAGATGCCATCAGAGAACAATCTGATGAGGAGAAGCACCCAAGAGAGGAATTTCTAGTGGAATGCCAAGAGGAAACATCACTAGAAATCCAGGAAATACAGTTGGAAGCAGGCATGCCACAAGACACTACCAATAAAAACTTGTGCAAACACACACAGGATGCACAGACATTCCTGGTCACACCAATCAAAGGAATGTAATACATACATGGGACAGCCACAAAAATGACTGTTTGCATTGATACTGCTCAACACCAATTGATCATTGACAGTGGGGGACACTGCTACATAGTGGCCAGAAATTATCAGGACAACCACTTCCCAACTTGGGAAAAACAACTCCTCCCAACCAAGACAAAGACCTTCAAAAGTGCTTTGGGGAAGATGCCTTCCATTGAGACAATTATCAAAGAGATAATTATACCCCACAGGAAGGGTAATATCACACTCAACCCAGAGTTTGTAGTGCTTGATGATGCCCACATCCATGGGTTCTTACTGGGGACAGATTACCCAAGGATGTATGGTATTGATATTTACAATAGTAAAAACAGGCACATTACACTTGGTACCAACAAGGAAAAAACATTTTCACTTGATATATACCAAATATCTGCCGAGGATCCACTAGAAGAACTACTGAATGAATTCAGAGAAGGCAAGTTCAGAACTACCCTCACCAGTAAACAGAAACTAAGTTTTCTGAAGATGCTGAGTAAGAATAGACCAGAATTTGCCATTGGTGAAGAACCATTAGGGAAAATTAGAGGCCATGATATAGAACTATATCTGGATGTGGAAAGACCTTATCCACCCATGCTCAGCAGACCTCTATACCCAGAAAGTCTGGAGACTAGGAAGGAAATTGAAAAACACATCAATGAACTCCTAGAAATGGATGTCATCAGAAAGATTGGACACAATGAAATAGTGGAGATCACCACTCCTGTCCTGCACACCTGGGATGATAACAAATCTAAACTGTGTGGAGATTTCAGAGCTCTGAACAGCTACACAAAAGCTGACAGGTACCCTATACCTAGGAGACCTCATGCCTTAGACATACTGGCAAAAGCCAAATAAATAACCAAAATGGATTGTCTGAAAGGTTTTCAACAGAATGGAGTTAAACAAAACTCCATGAAACTACTCAGAATCATATGCCATATGGGAATATATGAGTACACCAGGATGACATTTGACATCAAAAATTCACCAGCCCACTTCCAAAGGATGATGGACACAATATTTCAAGAAGAGAAATTGGGAGGATGAATGGTAGCATATATTGATGACATCATTATATACTCCAAAACATGGGAGGACTATGTGCAGTACATAAACAGAGTCCTAAGTAAATGCAAATCCATTAATCTGAAAATTTCAAGTAAAAAGTGCAATTTTGGCCAACAAGAGTTACTAGCTCTAGGACATAAGGTCTCAGGTCTTAGTTTGGCCATAGACCAGAACAAAATAGCAGCAGTAATTCTGAAACCAGTACCAAAAAACCTCAAGGAGATGCAATCTTTCCTTGGGATTTCTATCTACTACAGAAACCACATCAGAAATTTGCCCACATAACTAGTAGTCTGTACAAGTTATGTTCAAAAGATGTAGTTTTTGTAATTACCAAGGAAAGGAGGGATGCATATGGGAGGAGCAAACATGTGAGCCTTGAGGTATATTTTACATACCCAAATAGGCCACAATTATCTTAAAAATAAATTCTGAATAATGCATACCTCATAAGTCATGCATATATTCAAATTTCATTATTTTTGATTTCAGAAAAGTTGAATAACGTTTTATTGAGTAAGTAAATCCATGGATTTAAGACCAGATTTGGATTCTACACGAAAATTCACCTAGGGTAGCTCCATAGAGTGAATAAGCTCAAATTAACTCTTTAAGGTGGTAATATGGAAAATACTTCAACACCACATCATTAATACCACATAAAAGATCTGTGAAAAATTTTGTTTTTCTTGATTTTAAGCCAAAAGAATGGGAAAGTGAGAAATCCCATGTTACATATACACTAAGAATAGTGTTATGCATGTTTTGAGCACTTAGTATCATGGTATTCTTACATGCACTTTTGGTACACCCATAGTGGATATCTCACTTGAAGCTTAAATTTCTATTTTGATGTAAAAAATAAGCAAGGGGGACAAAAGACATCAAAGAGAGCCAGGGTACCCAACTTCTGAGGCCCCAGAGGCGTGGATAGCTCCAAAGCTTGGTTCCATGGCTGATCTTGACCCAATTGGTAAACTAAAACTCTTTGGGAACTTGGTTACCAAGTTACACCTACTGTAATCATAAGAAAATAGCAAATAACCTGATATTTTGACGTGCCAAGGAGGTAATGAACTACTTAGACTCCTGTAACCATGTCAATTCTTGATGAATTTCCATGACTAGACCCTAAAAGAGTAATTAAAACCCTTTTTGGATCCATATTCATTGATTTACCTCATAGCAACCAGCAAAATACTGCTATTTGCAATTCTACGTAGAAATGAGGTAAAAACTTCAAAACTTCATTAAAAATACAATTCTTGATGAATCTTTCTGAAACTTTCAGGACTAATAGAGAACTTTATTATCTATGGTAAAACGAAAAAGAATTATGGTTTTACTAGTAAAATTAAAAGTTTTACTTACAGTCCATTTTTGACCATTCTACTTGAAACACTGAATCTTCAAAAATTCACAGTAATTACAACCTGTGATGAAATTGGCAATAACATCGATAACTTTGAGAAATCAATGATTATTTTGGAATGAAAGAAGATTTACAGATGTTACTCCTTTTATTCTTAACCATATTGGGGTTGGTAGTCACGTAAAAGCATCAATTAAGTAATTATGATAATATTACGTGACAACTGATCATGCAATCAATAATCCAAAAGGGTTTATTGTTTTCGCACCCACTGGTTTTTCAGTTTGCTCCATGGCACGCCTCTGTGAGCTGTTGTTGACTTAAAAGAGGCCTCCTCTTGCTGTTTTTTACAAGAATCATCTTATCAATTTATTAAATCATTATTACCAACAAGTAAGTATTAGTTCAGCTATTCTTAAGTGTTTTAAATCTTTCAGAATAAACCAGAAAGACGCGAAATTATAGAATCCAACTATATATTGTTGTAATACTGTTATAAATCCTTTTGATCCCTTAAATCCACAATTCTACGTCAAATTTCGCTACTCTTATCTATCAATAAGTTCTTTGGAGTATTAGTGAGTCATTTATCTTTAATTCTTAAAGTTTTTCTCTAGTAATAGTTTTCTTTAAGGATTATCTTTAAAATTATTCTTGCAAAAGATAATTATATAATAAAATAAGGGTATTGGTAAAAACACGTAAGCAAATTGGTAAAAACACGTAAGAGCTTACGTGTTTTTACTAAAAACTTACGTGTTTTGGCCATAAATTGGTAAAAACATGTAAGTTTTTAGTAAAAACACGTAAGGGATGGTTTTTAAATGAAATATGGCCATTTATGGCATTTATGATGCCATTAATGCCATTTGTGGCATTAAAAATTCCATTTATGGCATTAACAGTGCCATTAATGGCATTATCAATGAAATATTTCTGATGCCATTAATGCCATTTATGGAATCAACAATGCCATAAATGGCATTAACAGTGCCATAAATGGCATTAACAATGCCATAAATGGCATTAACAATGCCATAAAAAATGGCATTAACAGTTCCATAAATGGCATTAACAGTGCCATAAATGGCATTAACAGTGCCATAAATGACATGAACAGTGCCATAAATGGCATTAACAGTGCCATAAATGACATGAACAGTGCCATAAATGGCATTAACAGTGCCATAAATGACATGAACAGTGCCATAAATGGCATTGAAAGTGTCATAAATGGCATTAACAGTGCGATAAATGGCATTAACAGTGCCATAAATGGCATTATCAATGAAATATTATTGATGCCATTAATGCCATATATGGCATCAACAATGCCATTTGTGGCATCAACAATGCCATTTGTGGCATCAAAAATGCAACATTTCTGATGCCATTAATGCCATAAATGGCATTAATAATGCCACATTAACAATGCCATTAATGGAATTACTAATACCATGAATGGCATTATCAATGCAATAAATGGCATAATGCCATTTGTGTAACATCATAAATGGCATTGTTAATTCCATTTATGTAATGCCACAAATGGAATTTTTGATTCCATAAATGGCATTTTTGATGCCATTTATGTTATAGTTAAGGCCATTAATTCCATTTTTAAGGCCAATGTTAAGGCCATTCATGCCATTTTTAAGGCCATTTATGGCATTTTAAATGCATAAATGGCATTGTCAAGGCCATTAAATTCAATTTATGGCATTTCTGTAATGCCATTTATGCCAATTTTCTGGCCATAAATGGCATCTGTATGTCATTCTTGATGCCATTTATGGCACTTTTGATGTGACAAATGGCACTGTTAATGCCAAAAATCAAATTTTAACTTCCACTCATCATAAATTAAATTTTGAATTCAATTTATGTCATAAATGGCATTATCAATTTAATTACAAACATGAAAAAAAAACATAAAAAAACATGGACTTTTTGGGCCTACAAATGTTCTTGCAAAAAAATTACTAAAATGTTGGGCTTCTGGTTTATTATTCTCAACATTCTCACCTTCATTTTAAAAAAAAAAATATTGAAATTCATAAGTGGGAACATTTTTAATGATTTTTTCAAAAAAATGGGCCATTTTACCAAATTGCCCAAAACAAAAAAATTGGGCAAAAAAAAAAAAATTGAAAAAATTTGGGGACCTTCACATCCCATGTCGGAAAAAATATGGCAAAAAAAAATGTTAAAAATTCTCAAAAATGAGCCTGAGGAATTTTTATAAAAAAATTAGGTTACTTACGTGCTTTTACCATAAAATTACGTGTTTTTACTAAAAGCTTACGTGTGTTTACCAACACCCTAAAATAATTTTATCATTTTAATAAAAGAAGTTTTTATTATTAAATTCTTGTAATTGATTCTTGTAGACAATTACTGCTCACTGTTATAATAGCTAGTAGTGTATAACACGTGAAAGAAATAATTTTATAATTATTTAATTGTGGTTATAATAATTTTATTATTATATTTCATAAGAACAGACATAGTACTGTTGATTAATAGTAATATTATCATCAGTTTTATAGTCACATCTTACAAAACATGAACTAACAAATGCACCTGTGCTCATCTGACCTGACTTTCAACTACCATTCAAGCTATACATAGCTGCAGCATGTAGCCAAGGCTTAGGGGAAGCCACTCACCAGAGACAAATTGTGGATGGTGAATCAAGAGAGGGAGTAATATGTTTCATCTCTAGGCAACTGAAAGATTCAGAAGCCAGGTATGGGGCAACCCAGACTGAATTTATATTCTTAGTCTGAGCTCTAGAGAAATTCCACTATTGTTTGGAGGGTGCAGTCTTTGAATTTTACACAGACTGCACAGCCTTGAAGTCTTCAATGAACATGAAGACTACCAATAGACACATGTTGAGGTGGCAAATAGCCATCCAAGAGTACAGGGGAAATATGACCATCATAAACAAAGTGGGTAAAAGCCATACCATTGAAGATGGCCTTAGCAGATGGCCACTGGATAATGTCAAAAGCAATCCAGCTTATGACCCTGAAGTTGCAGCCAAGATCCCTATCCATTTACTGAAACTAGATAGGAGGAAAAACTTCAGATTTTCTGAATGGGAACCAGCAGGTGGTACCCCAAACAGTGGAGACACTGATTCCAAAGGAACAGAAACTCCCATACTGGGAATAAGTTCCTCAGAAATGCATAACAAATTCTTCAATGCAGTGATGAAGACATATGTCAAACACAAACAATGTGGCATATTGTTGCAACTCTTTCAACAAAAATACAGGAGCCTAGAACTGGAATCCAAGTTACAGGAACCCTGGTTGAGGGACTCTAAGAAAAACGTTTTTCCTTATAGATGGCCTTCTCTACCATAGAGAAAGGCACATGAGTTCACTCACCAAAGTAGACAGGGACTATATATCCTTGATCCTAAAAAAACGCCATGACTTCCCCTACATGGGACACATGTTTGAAGACAGAACCAAGGGGAGGGTAGCAAGAACAGCTTGGTGGCACAAATGGGAAAAATAGATGAGTGAATACATGAACACTTGTGAAAGATGCCAAAAGGAAAATAGAAGACATGGGAAGAATTATGGGTTACTTCAACACTTAGAAGAACCCAAGCACCCATGGGAGACCATCAACATGGACTGGGTTACAGGAAACTGATCATATTTGATAGGTTCAGAAAGAGTGTGAGGTGCCTACCATGTCACAAAGGGGATACATCCATGGATACTGCACTGTGTCACAGGGGCTCTTGGAAGAAGAGGGCCTGGCACTCAGGAATCAAGAACTCACTTGGAGGGCTCCAAAGATAAAAGAGTAATAAGAATGAATTTCTTTAAGAAAGAATATGGGAGAAAACAAGTATGCCAAAAGATGAGATAAGAAAAAGATGAAGCCAATGGCCAAAGATAATAAAGAAGCCAAAAGCCAAGAAGCCAACCAAGTGAATCCTCAATTCACTGTTTCAACCTGCCAGAAAAGGAAATGGAATTAGTATAAGGATATGACCACCAATATCCACTGGACAGGCGAGGAAATAAAAGTAAAGGGTGCTGAATGACTGACTTAAGATTATCAGTATTAACTTTAATAAGGTAAAAGAAAATAAGGATAAAAATAAATCCAGTATATTAATTAACTGGGGAAAAGGTCCCCAGGTGATGAAGGGTGGCCGGTATATGTGAAAAACTGAAAGATTGATCCTGGAAGGTGGATCAATGACTGTATTGTCCGAATCGGGAAATACAGTTCTGGCAATCTTGAATTTTGAACTGTGTGCTGGAATTCCCACAGTGGAATAAGAAATGGCCCAATTGGGCCAAGGCCATACAGGTTGATTGAACAAGGCCTGTACGGATGAATTGGGTTGTCCAAGGAGTATTGAAATATTTGATACCTTGACAACTGATTGAAAAGATGTAATTGTAACAACCATCCATCAGGGGTAAGGGTATTCATTCATACACCCACTCAAACACCCCAAATCAGCAAATCCAGTATCTGCATCAGCATTCAGTTTCAGCAATCTTCATTCTGAAACATGCATACAGCTTGGTACATCCATACAGCCTGTCAACACCTGTACAGGTTGGATTCACCCAATACAGTTTCAATACACCAATATGGAACTGTATGATCACTCAAATACACCACACCTCTTGTACAGGTTCTGTACAGCTGTACAGGACCTGTATTGGCCAGACTCAATTCAATCATCAAATATTCTCATGAAAATTCTTCCTCTGGATCAGGGCTGGTGATTCTCACATATACCAGCCCCTCTTTCTCCCCCCTGGGGACTTTTCCCCAGTTAATTAATTTAGTTGATTTATTATTATCTGAATATTCTTATCCTTATATTTTTGGGTATTATATTTATTTAATCTTAAGTTAGTCTTTGCCTTTTTTCTTTCTTCGCCTGTACAGTATGAGTTGGGTGGCCATATCCTTATTAACCCTTCTCTTTCCATTCTGACAGGTTGAAACAGTGGACTTGGACTTGTTTGTGGTTGGCTCTTCTTTTTCTTACTCTTATTCTTTGTTGCTGCTTTCTTATTTTTATTCTTTTAGTAATTCATTATTCACACTCTTAAGTGTATCCATTCTTGTCTTACCTTTGAGCCCTCCATAAGTGAGTCCCAGTTTACTGAGTGCCAGGCCCTCTTCACTTCGAAGAGCCCCTGTGACATTAAATTAATTAACTCATATTTGATTCTTTCTTTTCATTCATTTATATTCATTTCTTTTATTCATCAAATTATGATCTCTTAATGACTTTATGATTCTTAATGATCATGATTTTTCTCTCTTATCAATTTTTCATCTCACTCATTTCATTCTTATGAAAATTGATTCTTTTTCTTTTCTTAATCATTGCTGACCATTTCATCACTTCATTTTATTTTTATCAATCAAATTTTTTCTGTGTCTTATTCAGGTTTTATCTAGGAATTAGTGATTGGTTTAATTGATTGGATTATTCATTGGGATTCATTTGGGTTATTGATTCAGGATTTATTGGATTTATTGACTTTGAACTCTCAAGATATTGATTGATCCTCAAGAATTGATTTTGATTATTGATTTGATTTGACTCATCAAGATATTGAATTGATTTCTGAAGATTTTGAACTGTTGATTGATTCCTCAAGACTTGATTTCATATTGAAGACATTTATTGATTGATTATTGATTGAATATTTATTGTTTATTGATTTCCTCAAGATTATTGATATTTGATTTGAATTGATTGTTGATTGATTGAATTATTTGACTGTTGATTGAATTCGATTCCTCAAGATTTGAATTGATTCCTCAAGATTCATCAAGATTTTATTGTGATTGATTTGGCCAAATTTGATTATTCTTCTTAATACCATCAAGTTATTTCATTATTTCAAAATGCCAGTTCAGCATAGTCCCCCAGCCAAAAATACTAGATCCAAAGAATTCAAGCTGTTCTCACTCCTACAGCAAGGGCTCCTCTTGACCGCACACCATCAGTTCATCAACTGAGTGTAAATTTAGACAGAGGACCACCAATGGAAGGAGCAGCACCCTCAAGAAGAGGTGGAATGAAATCTAGAAGATCAAGATCTTTCTCTGGACTTTTGGGTGGCTACCCTGGCATGTCTGAAGGTGCAAGAGCAAGACAAGGGGAAGTTGAAGATGAAGAGGGGGAAGAGTCTGTGGAAGAGGAAGATTCTGGGGAAACTGAAGTGGCAGATGCATTGGCAAATGCTCCAGAGGTGCCTCAGGGTTCTAATCTAGCCCTTTCTAGTCAACCTCTTGTCTCTCAAACTGATCCAAGTCTCCTCAAGATGATGGAGCAGATGACTCAATTCATGGGGCAACTCACTCAAGCAGTTGCTCCCAGGGACAATTCCAAAGCCCCTGCTTTCAAGACTCCATCCATGAAGGCACCTGATTCTTTTGATGGTACTCAAGCTCATAAGTTGAGAGGATTTATCCAATCCTGTCAACTAATTTTCCATAATGATCCAGCAAATTTCTTCTCTGACAGTAAGAAAGTTCTTTACTCAACTTCTTTTCTCACTGGTAGAGCTGGCAAATGGATTGAACCTTACCTCTCAAATATTTCCAATGAAGACCCTTCCTACCTCCTCAATAATTGGCCATTGTTCGAATCTCAATTATTCACTCTGTTTGGTGATCCCAATAAAGTCAGGAAAGCTGAACAAGAGTTGGACAATTTGAGGATGAAGGAAAGTGGTCATGTTTCCTTGTACATTGCAGATTTCAGAAGCTTAATGTCAAGAATTGGAGATTGGGGGGAAAGAGCTTACATTCATGTGTACAGAAGAGGATTGGCATCAAGATTATTGGATCAGTTGGCTAACTCCTGCTGAGCCAGGTGGTTGGAGTCCTTGAATGGTCTTCTGATTGCCGCCATGGATTACTAAAGTGATGACTCCAAAGGTCCTCCTTCCAAATGGGCGTTGGATCTTGGTACCTTGAGTTGAGAAGGTTGATTTGAGTCCTGAAAACATCACCATTGAATTGCTGAGCAAAAATGGTGCATAATGGTATATAACACCATATATGCACCACTCCTGCAACCTTGAGTACGGGGTGCATGGAGGAATGGAGCAATCTTCCCTTAAGTTGATGAAAATGCTTATTGAGATGATTTGGTGGCCTCTGGTGGTTGCCAGAGGCCATGACGGTGTAGTGGGTCCATGATGGTCCAGGGCCAAAAATGGGTCCTACGGGATTTATGGCCAAAAATGGATCCAAGGTGTTTTTGGTCCAATTTGGGTCCAAGGGATTGGTGGCCAAAAATGGCTCAGGTGGGACCCACCTGGCCTTGGGGGCTAGGTGGCTGCCCCCTTTGGCCCCTTTTGACCTCATTGGATTAGGCCAAAAGGGGCCTAATCCGCCTACGGACCATACGGACCGCGTATTACGGCCCGCGGACCGTAGAAGCCGTGGGGGGCCTAAATGGCCCAAAAAGTCCATTTAGGCCAAAACCCCCATAATGAAAGGGGTGGCCATGGGGCCTGGAAGCCCCTAGAAGACAAAGGGACCCCCTAGGCACAAAAACAGTGATGGAGGCCTGGGGGTTGGTGAGATGGAAATTGGCCAAGAGGACCAATGACGCAGGATATGGCCTGAGGCCATAAAAGATGATGGTGGCCATACGTGGCCAATGGAATGGGTTATGGCGTAAGAGCCATGGAACACCCAAAAGGGGTCAATTGGCCATAAATGATATGACATGGCCAATTGGCCCCAACTTGGCTCCAGGTTGGATTGCTGCTGCCATCAAGGAGGAGGGTCAAAATACGTGGTTGTGACACACTGTTTTTTTGGAATAACATAATATCTACATGTGGAGTCCCTAAGATTATCATTAGTGATAGGGACCCAAAATTCATATCAGAAATTTATAACAACGTCGATGACATGCTGGGTACTAAACTTTCTTTTTCTAAAGCTTATCATCCACAAGCAGATGGTTTAGCTGAAAGGATGATCCAAACAAGGGATGACATCCTTAGAAGATTCTTTGCCTATGGCAGGGAATATAAGAACCATGAAGCTTACACCCATGAATGGGCACCCTTCTACCAGCAGTCCAGCTGGCGTATAACACAAGCCAGCATTCTACCACAGGAAAAACACCTTCACTGATAGAGAAAGGGTGGAATGCACTATTGCCTGTGGATCACTTGAAGAAAAATCTTCTGACCATCCAACCCACAGCCAAAGACTTCAATGATATGTGGAAGAAGGCTTGTGACACAGCTGCCAAATGCATAGCTGAGGCAAGAGAATACAAAAAACAGAGGTGGGAAAAAACACACACGGAACCTGACATCAGAGAAGGGGACCAAGTGTTAGTGTCTACACTAAAATTCAACAACCTTAAGGGACCAAAGAAGATGAGAGACTCATTTGTAGGGCCCTTCACTATCATTCAATTGATACAAAAAAATGAAGTGGAAGTCAAACTGACAGAAGAAGGTTCTAGGAAACACCCAGTCTTTCTAGTAGGTTTAGTCAAACCATACTTCCAGACAGAGGAGGATAAATTCTCCTCCAGTAAGAAAACCCCACCCCAAAAGAGATAGTGGAGGTAAAAGATTCCCCTGGGCCTGTGAAGAAAATAATCAAGGCCAGGAAGATTAGACTGAATGGTAAAGACCAGAGACAATACTTGGTTGTATTTAAAAAGAGACAGTAGATAAAGAAAAATGGTTGGGTGAAAACACCATACCAGATGGGAACCTTCATCTAAGGATATTCAGGGCCGCTAGGGGAACTGAACAGTCTCATCAATGATGAGCCTTTTTCAGAGGGAGGGTATGTCAGCCTGTGACTCAAAACCAGAGCACAAGCATGAAAGCCAAATGCCATAAATCAAATGTATAGCCAAGATACCACCAAAACATGGAGATGAGCCAAGCCAGCTCAAAAGGTATCAAAAGAAAGAGGAAACTCATACCTTCCCAATATACAAGTCCAATCATCATAGGACAAAGAATGTAAGATGTGACTATGAAACTGATGATAATATTACTATTAATCAACAGTACTATGTCTTTTCTTATGAAATATAATAATAAAAATTATTATAACCACAATTAAATAATTATAAAATTATTTCTTTCACGTGTTATACACTACTAGTGATTATAACAGTGAGCAGTAATTGTCTACAAGAATCAATTACAAGAAGAATTTAATAATAAAAACTTCTTTTATTAAAATAATAAAATTATTTTAAAATATAATTATCTTTTGAAAGAATAATTATAAAGATAATTCTGGAGAATTGTGGATTTAAGGGATCAAAAGGATTTATAACAGTATTACAACAATATATAGATGGATTCTATGATTTCACGTCTTTCTGGTTGATTCTGAAAGATTTAAAACACTTAAGAATAGCTGTAACTAATAATTACTTGTTGGTAATAATGATTTAATAAATTGATAAGATGATTCTTGGAAAAAACAGCAAGAGGAGGCCTCTTTTAAGTCAACAACAGCTCACAGAGGCGTGCCATGGAGCAAACTTAAAAAACACTGAGTGAGAAAACAATAAACCCTTTTGGATTATTGATTGCATCATCAGTTGTCATGTAAGATTATCATAATTACTTAATTGATGCTTTTACATGACTACCAACCCCAATATGGTAAAGAATAAAAGGAGTAACATCTGTAAATCTTCTTTTATTCCAAAATAATCATTGATTTTTCAAAGTGAATAAAGTTATTGCCAATTACATCACAGGTTGTAATTACTGTGAATTTTTGAAGATTCAGTGTTTCACGTAGAATGGTCAAAAATGGACTGTAAGTAAAACGTTTAATTTTACTAGTAAAACCATAATTCTTTTTGGTTGTACCATAGATGATACAGTTCTCTATTAGTCCTGAGAGTTTCAGAAAGATTCGTCAATAATTGTATTTTTAATGAATTTTTGAAGTTTTTACCTCATTTCTACGTAGAATTGCAAATAGCAGTATTTTGCTGGTTGCTATGAGGTAAATCAATGAATATGGATCCCAAAAGGGTTTTAATTACTCTTTTAGGGTCTAGTCATGGAAAGTCATCAAGAATTGACATGGTTACAGGAGTCTAAGTAGCTCATTACCTCCTTGGCACGTCAAAATAGCAGGTTATTTGCTATTTTCTTACGATTACAGTAGGTGTAACTTGGTAACCAAGTTCCCAAAGAGGTTTAGTTTACCAATTGGGCCAAGATGAGCCATGGATCCATGCTCTGGAGCTATCCACGCCTCTGAGGCCTCAGAAGTTGGGTAACCTGGCTCTCTTTGATGTCTTTTGTCCCCCTTGCCTATTTTTTACGTCAAAATAGTAATTTAAGCTTAAAGTGAGATATCCACTATGGGTGTACCAAACGTCCATGTAAGAATACCATGATATTAAGTGCTCAAAACATGCATAACACTATTCTTAGTGTATATGTAACATGGGATTCCTCACATTCCCATTATTTTGGCGTGAAATTAAGAAAAACAAAAATTTTCACGGATCTTTTATGTGGTATTGATGATGTGGTATTGAAGTATTTTCCATTTTACCACCTCAAAGAGTTAATTTGAGCTTATTCACTCTATGGAGCTACCCTGGGTGAATTTTTGTGTAGAATCCAAATCTGGCCTTAAATCCATGGATTTACTTACTCAATAAAAAGTTATTCAACTTTTCTGAAATCAAAAATAATGAAATTTGAATATATGCCTGACTTATGAGGTATGCATTATTCAGAATTTATTTTGAAGATAATTGTGGCCTATTTGGGTATGTAAAATATACCTCAAGGCTCACAAAGAATAACAAGGTTATTCCTGCTCAAAGTTGTTGCTGAGCATAAACCTTAATTTTCACCTCCCATCTAAAATACAGAGGAAGATGCTTAATCCCATCAAATTTGTATTCAAAATGGAGCTCTAAGTCAGGGATATCGAGTGGTACTAGCCAAACTTGGTTAGCACAAGAACTACAGAGGTTATGACCAAAATAAGGTCAAATAAGGGTGATTAACATTTTCCCTCCCATCTAACTTCTAGAGTTTTAGTGTGAGATACCTAAAGTGGGGTCTTTTTTGGAAATAACAAAAGCAGGGCTATCTGATGGTGCCATTCATTTCCTCATATTTCATCCAGAAAAATGTTATTGGGCAAACAAGCTCTATACAATTTTTAAGCAAAAGCTATATAAGTACAAACATTCTTGTACATGGCATAATTTTGCCATACTTAATGATAGCCATATAAAATGAGGTACCATTGTGTAGAATACATCCAGGGCTACACAATGAAGCAAATTTGAGCTTGATATCTCAAAAACGGAATAGGGTATGGCATTTTTAAGGTCCAAATCCCACAATTAGACCAATACAGTCTTACTGTGGGATATGCTCCCATAGGTATGATGATGAGGTGTCAAATAGATAAGGAAGCCTGTTCATACTTCAATAACTCATATATTGGTCAATACGTGGGTCCTGTACAGGTTCTGTAGAGCATTCTACGTGTCATACATGTCAGAAGAGGGATATGTGGTCCCTAGATGAAGGTTTTCACCCTGCATTGGTGAAAACCGCCCAGATGTGGTTTCAAAACCACATCTGAGCCCAATACAGGCTATACAGGACTTTTTCAAACCACAAGGCTGTCCTAGAGAGTGAAAAATCTTCACTTCCTCTACGCGAAAAGGTCTAGCAGCCTTTGCACCCCATTTCAGAATAAGAGGAGGCCTTTTAACTGCAAGAAAAGGAATCCCCCTCCTGCTCTTGAATTCCTACGTAGTAAAACTGTCAAAAAACTTTATACTCTTGCAAAGGAACCAGGTTACACTAGAAACTTTAGTATTGTAGACTTTATTATTGTAACACAGCAGGGAAAGCTGCACCCAGGGCTTTCAACAGCGCTCACCACCACTAATAATCCTTAGTAAAGCCCTTTTATTTTATTTAAAACCTATTATTAACATCATTATCCATGTCAAAGTCATATTTTAGGTTTTAAATACCTCTTATCATCACCTCTTCATAGGCTCAGCCGGAAAGTGGGAATTCCATCAAACAGTTCAATTTTCAAGATGGCTAGATCTTTATTCACCGAAAATAGTAAATACAGCTGGGGATCAACACTCCAGGATCAGTCTTTAAACTTTGCACATAGACGGGTCACCTTTTCTTTCCTGGGCACTTTTTCCCCAGTTAATTAATATATTGGATTTATCTTTAACCTTCTTTTCTTTTCTTTCATTAAAGTAAATACTGATAATCTTAAGTAAGTCATTTTCACCTTTTCTTCTTTGCCTGTAAATGGATATTGGTGGTCATATCCTTTACTAATTCAATTGTTCTTTCTGGAAGGTTGTAAAAGTGAATTGAGGATTCATTTGGTTGGCTCTTTGGCTTTTGTCTTTCCTATTATCTTGGCTATCGGCTTCCTTTTTGTTTTAACATTTGGCACACTTGTCCTTACTCTTATTCTTCTTTAAAGAAACTTATTTCATTTGATTCCTTTATTCTTTTGGAGCCTTCCAAGTGAGTTCTTGATTCCTGAGTGCCAGGCCACTCTTGCTTTCATAAAGCCCCTGTGACATTATATTAATTAACTCATATTTTCTTTTCATTCTGTTAATTCTTTTTCTATAATTTCATTCACTCATTTCATCCAAATTATGACTCTTTAATGCTTATGAGCTTTATTATTTATTGTAACTTCTCAATTTTCTCTCATTAACTCTTCATTCTTGAAAATTAAAAGTTGACACACGTTTATTTCTGTTTTCTCTTTCAAAGTTTATCTCAAATAATGCATCCCATTTCATTCACAATTCAGGCCTAATCTTAAAATTCCTTTGAGCTTCAAATTTCTCATCAAATTAATCAGACAAAATCTTCAAATTAAGATTCATCTTTGATTCATTCGTCAAGAATTTTGATTTTTAAGAAGAACGCACTTGATTTTGATTTGATTGATTGATTTGACCTAATTGATCTTGACTTCAAGAAAATTGATTGACCTGAAGATTTCATTGATTTTGCTTATTTTCACATAAAGAATTGCTGAAATAAAATTGATTTTCTTCAAGAATTCATTTGATTGATTGATTGATTCTGCAAGATTTTGATCTTGATTGATTTGACCTATTGATATATTGACTTGAAGAACTCATTTTGACATATTGATTGATTGATTCCCTCAAGACTTGATTTTGATTCATTTATTTTATTCAACACTTTTATTCTGATTTTTGATTTTGACTTCAAGCTTTCCATTGGATGTGCCGCAAGATTTTCAATTCAAATTTTGACCTTATTCATGTATTGAATTTTTTTATTCCTGATATCATGCCCATTCAAAATTTACCTCTGGAAAGACAGACCAGATCTCAAGCTGTTCTCACTCTAGCTCCAAGAGCTCCTCTTGATGGAACCCCAGCAGTTCCCCAACTGAGGGCCCAATTAGACAGAGGACCTACTATGGAAGGAGCAGCACTGTCCACGAAGGAAGGAAGAGTGCCAAGAAGATCAAGCTCATTTTCAGGAGTAGTTGGAAGATTTCCAGGAGTTTATAGGACCACTTTCAAGGGTCCTGGCAAAGATGGTGAAGAGGAATAGGAGAATTCTTTGGAAAAGGAAGAGTCTGTTGGTACTGAAGGTGTTCCTGCCCCTGTAAAGGCATCCCAAGGTACTGGAGGGCCAACACTAGCCCAGTATGATCTGCCTGTCTCTCATCAACCCAAACCATCATTATTGGCTATCATGCATCAGATTACTCAAATTATGGCCAATCTTCAAGCAGCTTCATCTTCTGAATCATCAAAACCACCAGCCTTCAAGGATCAATCTTTGAAGGCAACAGAATGCTTTGATAGTACTCAGCCCTTCAAAGTCAGAAGCTTCATTCAGTCTTGTCAATTAATTTTCCATAATGACCTGGCAAACCTCTCTCAAGAAAGAAAGAAGATCCTTTCTGCCACCTCATTTCTCAATGGCAGGGCTGCAAAATGGATTGAGCCTTATCTTTCCAATCTTGCCAATCAAGATGCAAATTACCTTCTCTATTCATGGAAACTATTTGAATCTAAACTGTTTACTTTATTTGGAGACCCAAATGAAGTCAGAAAAGCTGAAGCATAATTGAGTTATTTCAAGAATGAAAGAAGGTGGGCATGTATCATTGTACATTGCTGATTTCAGAAGTTTGGTCTCAATAATTGGGGATTGGGGTGAAAGAGCTCTCATCCATCATTTCAGGAAGAGCTTGCCATCCAGGATTTTCAATCAATTGGACTCCCATCCTTCAAGACTTACTGGATGTTACCCTGAAGCTTGATACCAGGTACCATAAGAGGCAAAAAGAGAAGAAGCCTGAATATTTAAAGTCAAATTCTTCAAGTTCAATGCAAAAGAAGAAGAATTTTCAGAAGAGGGCCAAGCCCCATTCTTCTTTGTTGAAGAAAGATTTTGAGCTGATGAATTCTGAAAAAGAAAGAAGAATCAAGGAGGGTCTATGTACCTAGTGAGGTGGGAAGCATAGTCTTGATTCCTGTTTCAAAAGGACTCAAAACAAGCTTACCCAACCGTCAGGCCAGTTTACTGGCCAGGGAAAAGCCTGAGTGAAGATCATGTCATGTTCAATGGTGTTCACGTTTTCCCATCTAGAGCACAATTTGGCATTCTGAATACTGATGTCAAAAATTCTCTTAAATTCTTTGTTTTTTCTTCTCTTTCTGATGTTTTTTACAGTATTCTCGTTGATTCAGGTGCCACCAGCTCATTTATTGCGATGCAGTTTGTTCACAAGTATTCATTGACTACGTCAGAACTTCCAGAGAAGATTCCTCTTATCATTTTGGACTCCTCTGAGTCCCCTTCCTTATTTGGGACTCACCAAACCAAATATATGGTTGAGCTTCTTTCATTTCCAAGTTTGGAGGGGACCTTTGAGTCATTGATACTCCCAAGGTGTCACAACCACAAATAAACTACCCAATGGGTGTTGTGGCAATTCTAGCCTGAACCCAATTTATGGTCAGTTGGCCATGAAATAGCTTTATGGCCAAATGTGCCATCTTGGTGCTCTATGGCATCTTGGCCATATCACCCTGCCACTGGCCCTATGTTGCCTTCATTGGCCTTATTGGCCAATTCTCCACCTCACCAACCCCCAGGCCATCATCCTTTTTTGGGCCTGGGGGTCTTTTCAGTTTTCCAGGGCCCTATGGCCGCTCTAGCCACCATCAGGTCCCTTGGCCCAGCCCCTTATATTATGGGGGTTTTGGCCTAAATGGACGTTTTGGGCCCTATAGGCCCCCTATTGCCTCTATGGCCCATGGTCTGCAGTCTGTGGGACAATTAGGCTCTTTTTGGCCCAAATCCGATGAGGCCAAAAGGGGCCAAGGAAGCAGATCATCAGCCCCCAATGCAGAAGGGGGCCCACCTCAGCCAGGTTTGGCCCCAAAACCCAACCAACCCAGAAATGGCCAAAACAATCTTAGGACCTGAAATTGGCCAAGAGGCACAAGTGGCCACAATTCAGCGCATGGCCTCTGGCAACCACCAGCTCAGCTCCAAGCAAGGCTTCCCCTCAGTTTCAGGGGAAGACCTTTCCTTCCTCAATGCACCCCGTACTCAAGGATCCAGGAGTGGTGCATATATGGTACAATATACCATTATGCATCATTTTTGCTCAGAAATACAATTGTGAGGTTCTCAGGACCAAATTATGTGATTACGAATCAAGTCCTCAATCCATCACCACTTTTGAAGGAGGATTTTTCAGCTATTCAGTCTGGCAATTCCCTGGAGGCTACCAGAAGCCCATTCAAGGACCCGAACCACCGGGCCCTGCAGGAGTTGGGTTGTCAATTCTCATCAGGACTATTCTAAGGGCAAATCTCAGAGGTTATCAATCATTTCAATCATTGCCAAGGCATCAAGTACTCAGCATACCTTGGACAACTCAATTGGTCCATACAGGTAGTAATCAAGCATCCTGTATGGCCTTTGCCCATTTGGGCCAATTCATATTCCACTGCGGGAATTCAGTCACAAAGCTCAATTCTCAAGATGGCCAGAACTGTATTGGACTAATTCAGACAATATAGGTGGGTGACTCAACTTCCAGGATCGGCCTTTCAGGTTTTCACACATACTGCCCACCTTTCATTACCTGGGGACTTTTTCCCCAGTTAATCAATATATTGGATCTATTTTTATCCTTATTTTCTTTTCATTTATTAAAGTAAATACCGACAATCTTAAACCAGTCATTTGCACCTTTTCTTCTTCACCTGTCAGTGGATATTGGTGGTCATATGCCTTACTAATTCTATTGTTCTTTCTAGCAGGTTGAAACAATGAATTAAGGACTCATTTGGTTGGATTTTTGGGTTTTGGCTTTCTGTATCATCTTGGCCATTGGCTTCCTTTTTCTCTTTTTTATCTTTTGCATACTTGTATTTAATCTTATCCTTCTTTAAACAAATATGTTCCTTTTTGTTCCTTTATTATTTTGGAGTCCTCCAAGTGAGTTCTTTATTCCTGAGTGCCAGGCCACTCTGCTTCCATACGAGCCGCTGTGACACAAGGGAGAAGACCTCATATTGGGCTTTGCCTTTCTCAATCATTTCAATGCATTTCGTTATTGGAGGAAAGGGCTGATCATAAGGTCTATTATGATCCTTTAAAGTCTTTCAGTAATGACTTTTATTCTGAAAAATATTGTGCAGCTCTGGTTGGTGATTCTAAAACACCATCATTCCAATCTTCTGTCCATATTCCTTCTCTTAATTTGCAGATGTCCTCACTTCACTCTAGAGATGAAGTCTTAAAAGAGATTCAAGATGTTGGATAAGATAATTCTGTATCTTCACTTCATCTCTTCTTTGGGAATATGGAACTTGCTCCTTCAACTTATCATAACTCCCTGGAGGAGTTATGGGATGAAGAGAAACAGCCAGAAGAAGAAGAAACTGTGATGAAGGTTTTTTGGTCTTTTTATAACCAGTACTTGGATTTGTTCACCAAGGTGAAAGCAGATAATGTCAGAATGGGTCTATGTAGAAGCAGTAATTAGGCTAGATAACACTCTAACCTTGACTGTGACACGGAATGAAAGTGGTAAAAAAAAGAGTTTTATTGATAATAAGGGTTTTATAGATGAAATAAAAGGGCTTTACTATTTTGCAATAGTGGTGGTGAGTGCTGTTGAAAGCCCTGGGTGCAGCTTTACCTGTTGGATTACAATAATAAAGACTACAATACTTCTAAATTAAGAGTATACCTGAGTCTTTTCCAAGAGTATAACTGTTTTTGACAGTTGTACTACATAGGAATTCAAGAGCAGGATGAGGAAAGAAATTCTGGCTGTGAAAAGCCTCCTTTTTATCCTGAAATGGGGTGGAAAGGGTGCTAGACCTTTCCATGTAGAGGAAGTGAAGATTTTTCACGCTCTGGGACAGGATTGTGGTTTGCAAAGACCTGTATTAGCCTTTATTGGGCTCAGATGTGGTTTTGAAACCAAATCTGGGCAGTTTTCACCAATACAGGGTGAAATATTTCATCTGGGGACCTCACAGCCTTATTCTGACGTGTATGAAGCGTAGAATGCTGTACAGAAACTGTATGGGACCCCAGTATTGACTGACCTATGAGGTATTGAAGTGCAAACAAGCTCCTTCATCTGTTTGACACCTCATATTCTTGATTATGGGACATTATCCCATGGTAAGGCTGTATATGACAGCAGGTGGGAATCTGACCTTAAAACAGCCATACCTTTGTCAATTCTTGAGATATCAACCTCAGAATTGTTTCAGTCTGTAGCCCGGTATGTGATCTACACAATGGAACCTCATTTGATATGGGTATCATTAAATATGGCAAAATTATCCCATGTACAAGAGCTTTGTACATTTGGGTGGTTTGGGCAAAAAGCTGTATTGAGCTTATTTTCCCCATAACTTTTGTTCTAGTTAAGCTATGGGGAAATAGATGCCACCATCATATAGCCCTGATTTTGAGCTTTCCAAAAAGACCCCACTTTAGGTATCTCACGCTAAAACTGCAAAAGTGAGATGAGAGGTGAATGTTTTGTTCACCCTTATTTAGCCTGAATTTGGCCATAACTCAAGTAAGACTGGTGCTAGCTCAATTTGGCTAGTACCATTGGATAGCCCTGGATTAGAGCTCCATTTTGAATAGCCAATTGATGGAGTTAAGCCTCTCCTTCTTGAGTTTA
The DNA here is from genome assembly GCA_023105745.1 of Austropuccinia psidii. Lineage (NCBI taxonomy): Eukaryota > Fungi > Basidiomycota > Pucciniomycetes > Pucciniales > Sphaerophragmiaceae > Austropuccinia > Austropuccinia psidii. Next base: position 7,039,666 of record JALGQZ010000001.1, read on the forward strand.
GATGAGAGGTGAAAATTAAGGTTTATGCTCAGCAATAACTTTGTTATTCTTTTTCCTATGGTGATGGGAATTATATTTTCAGAAAGGGGTGAGTTTCCTCTTTCCTTGGATACCTTTTGAGCATATTTGGCTCAGATCCCAGTTTTGGTGGTATCTTGGCTATACCATTGGTTTATGGTATTTTGGCTGGAATGCTTGTGCTCTGGTTTGGAGTCACAGGCTGACATACCCTGCCTCTAAGAAAGGCTTATCATTGATGAGACTTTTCAGTCCTTCTAGAGGCCCTGAATCCCCTTAAATGAAGGTTCCCATTTGGTATGGCATCTTCTGCCAACCATTTGTCTTTATCAGCTGTTTGGTTCTTGAATCTGAGTAAAGATTGTCTTTGATCCTTCCCATTAAGTCTGCTCTTCCTGGCCCTGATGCTCTTACTCATAGGTCCTGGTGAGTCCTCTATTTCCACTATCTCTGGTGGTTTGAGGCTCTTTTTCCTGGAGGGGAACTTACCCTCTTCTGTTTGGAAGTATGGCTTGACCAAACTCACTGGAAAGACTGGGTGTTTCCTGGAAAACTCCTCTGTGAGCTTGACTTCCACTGCATTCTTGCCTACTAACTTAATGATAGTGAAGGGCCCTACAAATGACTCTCCCATCTTCTTGGGTCTTTTAAGCTTGTTGAAGTTTAGTGTAGACACTAGCACCTGGTCCCCTTCCTTAAATTCAGGTTACATGTGTGTTTTGTCCCACCTCTGCTTATTATAATCTTTTGCCTTGGCTATGCATTTATCTGCTGTGTCACAAGATCTCTTCCACATATAATGAAAGTCTTTGGCTGTGGGGTGGATGGTCAGAAAATTCTTCTTCAAATGATACACAGGCAACAAAGGATTGCACCCTTTCTCTACCAGTGCAGGTGTTTTTCCTGTGGTAGAGTGCTGACTTGTATTAGAAGCCAGTTGGACAGCTGGTAGAAGGGTAACCCCAACATGGCTATATCCCTCATGCTCCTTATATTCCATGCCATAGGCACAGAACCTTCTAAGAATGTCCTCCAATATTTTGATCATCCTCTCAGCTAGACCATCTGTTTGTGGATGGTAAGCTTTGGAAACAGCAAGCTTGGTGTCAAGCATGTCATACAAGTTGGTCCAAAATTCAGATGTGAATTTTGGATCCCTATCACTAATGATGATCTTGGGGACTCCACAGGTAGATATGATGTTATTCCAAAATAACAGAGCAGTATCCATAGCTGTGTCCTCTTTCTGGCATGGTAGACACATCATGCTTTTGCTGAACCTATCAACTATGATCAAGCAGACATTGTAGTTTTCTTTGCGTCCTGGGGCAAGTCCTGTAACCCAGTCCATTTTGATGGTCTCCCATGGGTGTTTGAGTTCTTCTATATGTTGAAGTAACCCATACTTCTTCCCATGTTTCCTATTTTCCTTTTGGTATATTTCACAAGTGTTGATGTATTAACTCAACTCTTGTTCCCACTGGGGCCACCAAGCTGTGTTTGATACCCTCTCCTTGGTCCTATCCTCACTCATGTGTCACATATAGGGGCATTCATGGCATTCCTGCAGGATCAGAGAGATGTGGTCCCTGTCTACCACTGTGAGTGCACTTGTGCGTTTTTCTCTGTGGCAGAGCAGGCCATCTATAAGGAAGAACTTGTTATCCTTGTAGGCCCTTAACCAGGGTTCTGCCAGCTGGGATTCCAGTTCTGGACTCCTGTATTTTTGTTGAAGGAGTTGTTGTAATATGCCACACTGTTTGCGTTTGGCATAAGACTTCAGTACTGCACTAAAAAATTCATTATGCAGTTCTGAGGAGCTTATTCCCAATATGGGAGTTTCTGTTCCCTCTGAATCAGTGTTTCCACTGTCAAGGGAACCCTCTTCTGGTGCCCATTCAGAAACTCTGAGGTTCTTCCTCCTATCTATTTCCATGAAAGGGATAGGGATCTTGGCTGCAACTTCAGGGTCATAAGGTGGATTGCTCTTGACATTATCCAGTGGCCATCTTCTAAGGCCATATGCATTCCTATGACTTTTACCTTCTTTGTATATGATGGTCATGTTCCCTCTATACTCCTGGATGGCTATTTGCCATCTCAGCATGTGTTTATTAGTAGTCTTCATGTTCAGTAAAGACTTCAAGGCTGTGCAGTGTGTATAGACTTCAAAGACTGCACCCTCCAGATAATAATGGAGTTTTTCTAGAGCCCAGACTAGACATAGACATTTAGTCTGGGTGGCCCCATACCTGGCTTCCAAATCTTTCAGTTGCCTAGAGATGTAGTGGAAGGTGTGGATATGAAACTTTGATTAAAAATCAAGTACTTTTCCTGTCCTCAAAATTTGTATAAGGTAAAATTCAGTTAAAAATAGTATGAAATATTATTTTTAAGAGAAAACACGCCAATTTTATTGTTTATAACTTTATTAGTATAAAACAATAATATAAAAATTTATTGTTTTACCAACAATAAAGATTTATCCAAAAAATACTCTACAAGAGATATTTTAAGGCTACAAAAGAAATTTCTTCAAGAGCAATTTCAATTGGAATTAATTGAGCAAAGAACTGCAAGCAATTAATTAAAGAACAAAGTCTTTAAAAAGAATATTAAAGAGAAAACACGCCCAAAAGTGACCAGAGCGAATTTGGAAACAAAGTGACAAAGTTAACAGTGATGAAAGATGCTTTAATTCACTTTTGGGGTGGTTCAGGGGTAAAAATGATTATAAGAGTTACAAACAATGATTATAATGATTTTTTCACGTGGTTAAAAGGATTAAAATGATTTAAAAGTGGTGGTTGGAATCTTTGATTGATTGGTTTAACAGTTTTAAACTAATTAATAAAAGGAAAAGATTCTAACATGAAGAGAAAAGTGGGGCAAAGAAGACATTCTTTTATAGCCATCAATTCTCTTACTCCAAAAGTAAAATTTACTCTTGTCAGTCGTGAAAAACAGTCTGACAACAGAAAAGCCAATTATGGCATCATTGAACCCTGGTTTAGACCAAAAAGGGCTGGTTTAAGCCATTTTTAGCCATTTTTAGCCATTTTAGACCCTTAAATCAGCCATTACTATAGCAATACCAGGCCTAGAGCCTTCAAAACACGTCAGAATGTGTGTCAGAGGCGTAGAAACCAGTTAAAACCGTTTTTATTATGATTGTTTTATCTTAAGGGTAGTTTTACCTTCTTGGCAACAGCTAAAACTACCCCAGTTGGTATCAAAACCTCATCATCAATTGAGTCCACAGACCCTGTAACTCAATTCCAGGCCAAAAGTGATGAACTTTTGCGTGAATTTTGACATCCCACGCCTGTCAGCAAGGATTTTGGGGGTCTAGCTCCCCCTTAGAGCTGGAGTTCCTTTTCCCCCCCAAATTTAATCTTTCCAATTTATTTTTCCTTTAATTCCTCATCATGTATTATACTTATAATTTACACATGTAATTCAATTCAATTGTACAGTACAATACAGTAATAATTGACACCTCATATGTAAATCAAAGTTCACTTATGTAATACACGCGCACATTTTGACATTTCAATTGAATTCAATTGAAAATACTTTAATTCCTCATAACTTCTAAACTAAACACAACACCTCAATTTTAACACAAAAATTGATGGTTAACACCACATGTGGTGTGAATTAAATTCAGGTTTTGAGGATTTTCAACTTTTTTATTGAAAATACTAAAAACTTAATTTAAGCTTATTTAGAGTTGAGTTACAAAAATTTCACTCAGAGGTGACCCCACCTGATTTTTTATGAGGAATCCAATGGTGAAATAAAATTTATATGTTTATTTATTGGATAAAAAGTTATAATAAATTTTATTTAACTTTTTTCCAAATTTATTTATTTTTTCACAATTTTGTTAAAATTTCATTTTTACTTAAATTTTTCAAGTATAAATGTAATTTTATATTTACAAAATTTAAAGTAATTTTATTTTTAAATTATAATTAATTTTTTTTTTTTAATATAATTTTATATTTATATTTTTTATTTTTATTTTAATAATATAAATAAATTTATTTTATTTATATTAATATGTTATTTTTTATATTTGTGGTCTTTTGGGTATATGAAATTACCTCTAAGGCTCACATTCCCTCCCCCTAAAAAAGAATATTACTTTGTAATATTGGTGTTTCTAGTGTGTCTGAATCTCCTCAGGAGTTTGGTGGCTTCTGGTATATCTTTCTCTTCTAACCATTCATCTTCACAAGTTGGGTCACTGTACCTAACAAGGTATTCCCTTAATTTCTTGGTTCTTAATTTCCTTTCTTTAAGAACTTTGGTTATTTTCTTAGTACCAGATGTCTCAATAGGAGGTATAACTTGGGGAATCTTATTCCTCAAGGGAAATTTCTCAGCATCACTAGATTTGTATGGCTTTATCAAGCTTACTGGAAATGTAGGGTGCTTATTGCTAAGTTCTTCAGATAACTCTACTTCAACAGCATTTTCTCCATGGAGGGCCTTAATCACAAAAGGTCCTGCAAAGGAGTCTTTTAACTTTTTACATCCTTTGATGTTATTGAAGTTAGTGGTGGATACAAGAACTAGGTCCCCCACTTTGAAATCTGGAGTTGCATGAGATTTATCCCATTTGTCTTTAGCATATGCAAAAGAGTCCTCCATGCATCTCACTGCATGCTTTCTAGCTTTGTCTAGCATTCCTTTGAAGCTAGCAGCTGTGGGATGTATTTCAATTAAGTCTTTCCTCAAGGAATCTTGGGGTAACTTGGGGTTCCATCCTTTTTCTAGAATAGCAGGAGTCTGATTGGTACTGGAATGGATTGATGTTTTATATGCTAATTCCAGTGCTGGTAACAGAGTACACCAATCATGGGTAAATCCATCACAATCTTTGAATTCAAGGCCATATGCACAAAATCTTCTCACCATGTCCTCTAAGGTTTGGATCATTCTTTCAGCCAGACCATCAGTTTGTGGGTGGTAGGCTGTAGAGAAAGACAGTTTTGTGCCAAATAATTGGTGAAGATTTGTCCATAGAGCTGAAGTGAATTTGGGATCTCTATCACTGATGATATTTGTAAATATCCCAGTCTATGACACTACTCTATTCCATATCAGAAGAGCTGTATCCATGGCTGTATCATCCTTGTGACATGGTAAAAAGATTGGAGTTTTACTGAATCTGTCCACAATTACTAGGCAAGCATTATAGCTCCTGTCACCTCCTGGTGGTAGGCCAGTTACCCAATCCATATGGACAATTTCCCAAGGTCTGTTTGGTTCTTGGATTTTCATCATATTTCCAAGTCTTTTGCCAGTGGATTTATTTGCCTTTTGGCATCTGTCACAGGTTTTGCAATTTTCTGCAACATCATTTTGCCACATTGGCCACCATATGCAGGTCTTTACTTTCTCTCTTGTTCTGTCCTCAGAAAGATGTCCTGAAAAGGGACTATCATGGCATTCTTTCAGTACAAGATTGATTAATGACCTGTCTACAACTGTCATGACACATGTGTGCTTGGTTCTGTGGTAAATTATACCATCCAGTAGGTGAAATCTCCCTTCATTATAAGATTTTCTCCATACTTCATCCAAGGCATGTATTAGAGAGTTGTCTTTACAGTCTTTGTTAAGTAATTGGCATAAGATGCTACAATTCTTATCTTGAGTGTAACTATTTCTGACTTCTTCAAAGAAGGTGGTGTTCAAGTCTGTAACACTTATTCCTTCTATTGGAATTTGTGGTGAAGCTTCTTCTGGAACATAAGCAGGATTATCAATGTTATTTGGTAATGGCCATCTGCTTAGTCCATCTGCATTCTTATGAATATTCCCATCCTTATGAACAATAGTCATATTGCCTCTGTATTCTTGTATGGCTATTTGCCATCTGAGCATGTGTCTGTTAGGTGTTTTCATGTTCAAAAGTGATTTCACAGCTGTACAATCTGCTATTACTTCAAAAACACATCCCTCTAAGAAATAGTTCAATTTCTCTAAGGCCCAGACAAGGCATAGACATTCCATTTGACTTGCTCCATATCTGGCTTCAGTTGGTTTGATTTGCCTGGATATGAAACATATTGGTCCTTCTACAGGTTTGTCATTTATGATCTGAACTTGGTGAAGTGCAGCACCTAGTCCATCCCCTGATGCATCAATATACAGTTTGAAAGGCAATTTAAAGTCTGGCATCAGTAAGAGTGGAGCAGTGGTCAATGCTTCTCTTAGAGACTCAAAAGCTTTGACTCTGTCAACAGTCATCTCAAATACTGTGTCTTTGTCACACAACTTATAAAGTGGTCTTGCTATGGATGCAAAGTCTTTAATGTGTTGCCTGTAATATCCTGCAAAACCTAAGAATGACTGAATTTCCTTCTTATTCTGGGGCATGGGTTTTAACAATACTGCTGCAACTTTGTTTTTATCAATTCCAAGGGACAAACCAGATATAACATGTCTCAGTGCCTTAAGTTCTTTAAATCCAAAATGACATTTCTTCAAGGAGATTTTCATGTTTACTGATTGGATTTTTGTCAAAACTCTTGATAATCTGTACATGTGCTCCTCCCAAGTCTTTGAACAGATAATAATGTCATCAATGTAAATGATTAACCATCCCTCTGAGAGTTCTTCAGGGAAGATTTCATTCATCATTCTTTGGAAGTGTGAAGGTGCATTTTTGATACCAAAGGGCATCCTTAAGTATTCATACACTCCACAATGAACAATAATTCTCAAGTATTTTCTTGCTCTTGGTGTTACTACATTTTGATGGAATCCTTTAAGGGCATCCATAGTGGTTATATACACTGCTTGAGATATTTGAGTAAGGGCAATTTGGATTTTTGGTATTGGGTATCTGTCTGGAACAGTGTAAGTGTTCAGAGCTCTAAAGTCCCCAACCATTCTGGATTTTCCATTATGCCACGCCACTATGACTGGTGTAGTTATTTCTACTTCCTCATTGTGGCCTACTTTTATTATTACACCAAGGTCTAGAAGTTCTTTGATATGAATTTCTAGAGCTTCTCTTGATTTTGGACTTGCTGGATAAGCAGGTCTTCTTAAGAGTGGTGGATAAGGTCTCTCAATGTTAAGAATGATGTCAACTTCATGACCAATAATTGCTCCCAGGGGTTCTTTGTCTGTAGCAAATGCTCCTCTGTGGTCATACAAAAGGGAAGAAAGTTCATTTTCTTGTTTATCAGTCAGATGAAGGCTTATTTCAGCCTCATTTAACTGTTCAGACTTGAATTTCTCTAACTCTAAGTTGACTGGTGATACTTTGTTTACTGTAATTTGTCTTTTAAAGGGAAAAAAGGCAAATTTCTGGCGCTTATTGTCTCCAATTGTAAAGTATCTGTCTTTGTTATTATGTAAATCTATCCCATACATGATTAAATAGTCATTCCCCAATATAAAATGGGTACTAGAGCAATTTTCCATAACAACAAATTCAACTGTGATCCTTAAATTTCCATTTATGTGTGGGAATATGACATTGGTCTCAAAGATTCCTAATGCTTTCATTGGGTTACTTGCACTGTTGAATTTTATACCATCAATTGGTAACAATTGGTCTTCAAAATTTGGTACACAAGTCTTAAGAAAAGATTTTCCAACACAAGAGCAGAAGGCTCCTGGGTCAAGCAAAAGTTTGGTGGGTTTGTTGTCAATCACCACTTCTGTTATACAGGAGTTACCAGCTGTATAACCTTTTCCTCTGTTTGGTTTTGTCTTCATAAGTTGTGCATCTTGAACTTTTGATAAATCAACTTGACCATTGCTCAATTGTGGTAAGTGGGAATAAGATTCCATGATGTCAAAAGTGGCATTGATATTTTCTATATCTTTTGAAGATTCAGAGAATATGGATGACTTATCATCTGAATTGTCTTCAATTATGTCTTCTTTTTCAACATCTGGTTCTTTTTCAATGTCAATTCCATTGATTTTCCCCCTTTTTGGACATGTATTGGCTAAATGGGTGGTGCTTTGGCAAATATGGCATTTTCTGACTGTATCTGCAGATTTATATTTAATATTACTAGAATTTTCTTTGGGGTTTTTGTCCACAGAATCTTTCCAAGGTGTATTAAACCTTGTTTTAAGATTCACCCTACTAGAACCAATTTTGGTTCTGGTGGTTACTTCTTCTAGTATATTGATAATATCCTCTGCTGAAGATTGTTCAGTAGTCCTGCTTTTGACAGCATGCTCTAAGTCACCTCCACATTGTCTCAGAATTTTTCTATGGATCATAAATTCTGACATGTCAGGATATAATGCTGTTAATCTGTCCTTTTGTTGGCAAAACCATGGTAAAGCTTTGTCTTTATCAGCATTAAATTTGGCAGATTCAAAGGCTGTTTCAACTTTAAACCTCCAAGCATCATTTGCCCATTTGTTGATGATTTGGGTTTTCCACCAAGTCCAACTCTGGTGTCCATGTGCTTGTCTTATTTTGATGTACCATCTGTGAGCTGATCTGGTAAACAAGGTGTTAAACCTGGCTGTTACCAATCTGTCTGGTAATTCAAAATCCTCTTTGATCATGTCAATACCTCTAATGAATTCCATATGGTCATACTCTCCTTCACCACTGAAGTGAGGCCATTCTTTAAGTTTTGGAACTTCTTTCAAGAGTGCTTGGCCCATTGATGGTTCCAAGTTCTGAAAAGAAGTGGATAATTCATTTTTTAATTGTGAATTATCAGGATCCAATACTTGTGGATTTGAAATTCTTGTGCCCTCATTTTGATTTAGAGGTGTAGACATTCTTGGTAAGGTGTTCAGTAATTGTTCAATGTCATTCATTTTACTGTTGCTACACCTTTGGGAATTTCTGTATTCATGTTGGAAGCTTTGTATTAAATTTATTACTTCAATTTTATACATGTCTTCTTTATGTGTAATTTCTTGCCATAACTCTGTCTGTTTTGTATTATCAGCAGTGACTTGATTCAATTTCATTTATAATTTTGATACTTCTTCTTGTGAAGCATCAAAACACTTTTTCAAGGCAATGGTATATGTCTTTACTTCAGTAAATGAATTTGAAATGTCATCAAGGACTTTCTTGTTATCTGTCTTGATAATATTTATGGCTTGTTTAATTCTTGTTTCAATTATGTCATCAATATTGAATTTAGAATATTTATCTGTTAATTCTTTAATAATGGCAGATTGTTCATTTATTTTATTGTTAGAAGAATTATCATTATTGGAATTTTTAATTGTTCTCAAAACTTTTTCAAAACACATAAGTGTTTCATTAATTTGGCACAGACTCAGGTTGTTTGTTTTAATGTTGTTACAAATGGTGTCATTTTTATCAGAAAGATGTTTTTTCACGTCATTTATAGCATTATACAACTCTGGGATGGAATCAAATATGTCAGAAATCATTTCTGGAACCTTAATCTGGCTTCCTCCTTCTTCTGTAATTCCATCATGGTTCTGGCCATCTGAAATACATTTTCCATGGCATCCTGCTGAATCTTTGGGATTCTGTAGCCCTGGCTGTAAGGTTTTGGGGCTGGTGCCTTCCCTTTGCCCTTGTTTGGAGTTTGTGGCTGCTTTTTCACGTTGGAATTGCTGCTGCTGGCCACTGGGGCTGTTTTTGGCACCGGTTTGGCTGGTGGAGGGTTGTTTTTCCTCCATTCTAGTGTCAAAAGCATCATGTTTTTCTTCTCCATCAATGGATGCCATCCATTGAGCAATTTGCAAGTGTTGGGATGGCCCAAGAATTTTCTTACTGTCAGGTAAGAATTCATGCAATTCTTCCACAGGTCTGCAAGGATCTGGTACTCCTTGAATTGGAGTGCGTTGTTGTATGCACTGTGGCTGGCTTTGTATATGTCCACAGAGGCTTCTTGTGGCGGTGTCAGCTCTTTTTGAAGGTAAAATGGTATTATCAGCTTCAGAATGACCCATTTTAGTTGTTTGGAAGTCATCAACTGACCCTTTTCCTTCTGTACCTGGTTGGCCTCTGCCATAATCACGTCTATTACCTTTTTGGGAGCTGCTTGAGGGGTTGTAGCTGGCTCCTGACCTGGTTGAAGGCATAATTATGGTTAAAAAAGGCTTAAAATAGTATTTTTACGTCAAAAACTTACTATTGGCCAAATTCTTAGCCTTCTGAAGAGTATTACTTATGTCCAAGTTAATTAATTCAGAAGATATTGGTTCAGGCTGGTTATTTTGAGTCACAATAACAGTGCTATTATGATCAGAATTAACAGTACTGGCAGGGATAATGCTGGTTACTGTTGAGGCTGTTTCAATGTTTTCTTGTCTTACCACGTTGTCAGACACTAAAATTAATGAAAAAGCCAATTAATTAAGTAAAAAAAAGGTTATTTCAAAAAAGAAATAAAAATATAAGCCTCACTTATAATATGAAAAAAATTATTTTTTAAGGATTTTTTTGGATTATAAGTATTTTTTATATGTTTTTAAATTTTTCAATATAAGAAAAAAGATTTAAAAAGAGTAAAAAAATATGTCACAGGTAAAATATCACGGCTGGGCCCCCAAATGTAAGGTGTGGATATGAAACTTTGATTAAAAATCAAGTACTTTTCCTGTCCTCAAAATTTGTATAAGGTAAAATTCAGTTAAAAATAGTATGAAATATTATTTTTAAGAGAAAACACGCCAATTTTATTGTTTATAACTTTATTAGTATAAAACAATAATATAAAAATTTATTGTTTTACCAACAATAAAGATTTATCCAAAAAATACTCTACAAGAGATATTTTAAGGCTACAAAAGAAATTTCTTCAAGAGCAATTTCAATTGGAATTAATTGAGCAAAGAACTGCAAGCAATTAATTAAAGAACAAAGTCTTTAAAAAGAATATTAAAGAGAAAACACCCCCAAAAGTGACCAGAGTGAATTTGGAAACAAAGTGACAAAGTTAACAGTGATGAAAGATGCTTTAATTCACTTTTGGGGTGGTTCAGGGGTAAAAATGATTATAAGAGTTACAAACAATGATTATAATGATTTTTTCACGTGGTTAAAAGGATTAAAATGATTTAAAAGTGGTGGTTGGAATCTTTGATTGATTGGTTTAACAGTTTTAAACTAATTAATAAAAGGAAAAGATTCTAACATGAAGAGAAAAGTGGGGCAAAGAAGACATTCTTTTATAGCCATCAATTCTCTTACTCCAAAAGTAAAATTTACTCTTGTCAGTCGTGAAAAACAGTCTGAGAACAGAAAAGCCAATTATGGCATCATTGAACCCTGGTTTAGACCAAAAAGGGCTGGTTTAAGCCATTTTTAGCCATTTTAGACCCTTAAATCAGCCATTACTATAGCAATACCAGGCCTAGAGCCTTCAAAACACGTCAGAATGTGTGTCAGAGGCGTAGAAACCAGTTAAAACTGTTTTTATTATGATTGTTTTATCTTAAGGGTAGTTTTACCTTCTTGGCAACAGCTAAAACTACCCCAGTTGGTATCAAAACCTCATCATCAATTGAGTCCACAGACCCTGTAACTCAATTCCAGGCCAAAAGTGATGAACTTTTGCGTGAATTTTGACATCCCACGCCTGTCAGCAAGGATTTTGGGGGTCTAGCTCCCCCTTAGAGCTGGAGTTCCTTTTCCCCCCCAAATTTAATCTTTCCAATTTATTTTTCCTTTAATTCCTCATCATGTATTATACTTATAATTTACACATGTAATTCAATTCAATTGTACAGTACAATACAGTAATAATTGACACCTCATATGTAAATCAAAGTTCACTTATGTAATACACGCGCACATTTTGACATTTCAATTGAATTCAATTGAAAATACTTTAATTCCTCATAACTTCTAAACTAAACACAACACCTCAATTTTAACACAAAAATTGATGGTTAACACCACATGTGGTGTGAATTAAATTCAGGTTTTGAGGATTTTCAACTTTTGTATTGAAAATACTAAAAACTTAATTTAAGCTTATTTAGAGTTGAGTTACAAAAATTTCACTCAGAGGTGACCCCACCTGATTTTTTATGAGGAATCCAATGGTGAAATAAAATTTATATGTTTATTTATTGGATAAAAAGTTATAATAAATTTTATTTAACTTTTTTCCAAATTTATTTATTTTTTCACAATTTTGTTAAAATTTCATTTTTACTTAAATTTTTCAAGTATAAATGTAATTTTATATTTACAAAATTTAAAGTAATTTTATTTTTAAATTATAATTAATTTTTTATTTTTAATATAATTTTATATTTATATTTTTTATTTTTATTTTAATAATATAAATAAATTTATTTTATTTATATTAATATGTTATTTTTTATATTTGTGGTCTTTTGGGTATATGAAATTACCTCTAAGGCTCACATGTAGCAAATTACTCCCTTTCTTGGTTCCCCATCCACAATTTTTCTTTGGTGAAGGGCTGCTCCTAAGCCTTGACTACATGCTGCATCTATGTTTAACTTGAATGCTAGTTCAAAGTCAGGCAAGATGAGTACAGGTGCATTTGTGAGTTCATGTTTGATCCTCTCATATGCATCCCTTCTTCCCTTGGAAATTTCAAAAACTACCTCTTCTGAACACAACTTGTATAAACTACTAGTTATGTGGGCAAAATTCTTGATGTGGTTTCTATAGTAGCTAGCAAACCCAAGGAAAGGTTTCATCTCTTTGATACTCTTTGGTACTGGCTTTTGCAGTACTGCTGCTACTTTATTCTGGTCAATTGCCAGACTAAGACCTGAGACTTTATGTCCTAGAGCCAGTAGCTCTTGTTGGCCAAAATTACACTTTTTGAGTGAAATTTTCAGATTGATGGGTGTACATTTGCTTAGCACTCTGTCTATGTAATGTACATGGTCATCCCATGTCTCTGAGTATATAATGATATCATCAATATATGCCACCACCCAGCCTTCCAATATTTCTTCTTGAAATATTGTGTCCATCATCCTTTGGAAGTGGGCTGGTGCATTTTTGATGCCAAATGGCATCCTGGTGTACTCATATATGCCCATATTCCATATTATTCTGAGTAAGTTAATGGAGTTTGGTTTAACTCCATTTTGGTGGAAGCCTTTCATACAATCCATCTTTGTTATGTATTTGGCTTTTGCCATTTTATCCAAAGCATTAGGTATCCTGGGTAAAGGGTACCTGTCTGCTTTAGTGTAGTTATTCAGAGCTCTGAAGTCTCCACACAGTCTAGACTTTACATCATGCCAGGTGATTAGGACAGAAGTGGTTATTTCCACTATTTCATTGTGTCCAATCTTCCTGATGACATCCATGTCCAGGAGTTCATTGATGTGTTTTTCAATTTCTTTCCTGGTTTCCAGGCTTGCTGGATAAGGAGGTCTCCTAAGCATGGGTGGATAAGGTCTTTCCACATCCAGATATAGTTCTAAATCATGGCCTTTGATCTTGCCTAATGGTTCTTCACCAATGGCAAATGCTGGTCTGTTCTTTCTCAGCATTTTCAGTAAACTTAGTTTTTGTTTAATGGTGAGGGGCATGCTAAATTGTCCCTCTCTGAATTCATTTTCAAAGTTCTTATAGTTGATCTTAAGAAGATGTATGGTATATACCAAGTGAAAATTTCTTTTCCTTCTTGGTACCAATGGTAATATGCCTCTTTTTACTGTTGTAAATATCTATGCCATACATCCTCTGGTAGTCTGTTCGCAGTAAGAATCCTTGGATGTGGGCATCATCAAGCACTCAAAGCTCTGGGTTGAGTGTGATATTACCCTTCCTGTGGGGTATAATTATCTCTTTAATCATCGTACCAATGGAAGTCATCTTCCCTGAGGAACCTTTGAAGTTCTTTGCCTTGGTGGGCAAGAGCTGTTTTTCACCATTTGGGAAGTGGTTATTCAGATAATTTCCAGCCACTATGGAGAATTGTGCCCCACTATCAATGATCAATGGATGTTGAGCATTGTAAATACAGACAGTCATTTTAGTGGCTGTTCCATGTATGTATGCCATCCCTTTGGCTGGTGTAACCAGGAATGTTTGTGCATCTTGTGTGTGTTTACACAAATTTTTAATGGAAGTGGCCTGTGGAATGCCTGCTTCCAACTGTATGTCCTTAATTTCTAGTGGGGTTTCCTCTTGGTATCCTACTAGAAATCCTTCCTTTGGGTCTAGGTCATTATCAGATAGTTCCCTCATGGTATCACCCATAGAGTCTGATTCAGAATCCTCTGTTGGGGATTCCCCCTCTGGGACTTTCACAATGGCCTAGACTTTGTTTCTTTGCCTTTGGGAAGTAGTTGGCATAGTGTTCTGTTGAACCACAATTATGACAAGAATTTTTGTTCTTTTCCACTTCTGCCACTCTTTTGTTGGGTTTGTCTTTAGACTCTACCCTGAAAGGTTGTTTCTCTCTGAAACCACTGCTCTTATATGGGGTGAATTTACCTATATTAGTTCTTTTCCTTATGTCTTGTAAGGTATTAGCAATGTGATCTAGAGTAAAGTTTTGGTTACATCTACATTTTACTGCCGGCTCTAGTTCTCCTGGAAGTTGTGTCAGAAGTTTGTGATTCGTCATTTGGATGTTCATCTGAGGATCAATGGCTTTAAGTCTTTTAGACTGTTTAAGACACCACTCCTCTGGATCTTTGTCCACAGAGTATTTGTCATTTTAAAATGACATGGTCTTTTGCCATATCAAAGTACCATTACTGCACTTTTGGATAATTTGACTCTTCCACCCTGGCCAGTTTCTTCTGCAATGGATTTCTTTCATTTCTGTGCACACTATACTAGCATGTCCTTTCAATTCTTTAGTCAGTCTAGCAGTGATCCAGTAGTCTGGTATGCTTGGTACATCAATGAAGAGCCCATCAATATAATCTATGAGTTCCATGTCAGGGTGACTCTATGATATAGCTTCAGAATGATAATAAAAGCTTTAACTCTGAGTGTGACACGAAAATAATGATGGTATTAGAGTGAGAATACAAGTGAAAGGGCTATACTAAAATAATTTAGTGATGGTGAGTACTGCTGATAGCCCTGGGTGCAGTGTTTGCTTGTTGGTTTACGATAGCAAACCCTACAATACTTAAGCTTTCTAAGAGTACCACTTCCTTTTTTAAGAAGTTATACCATGTAAGAATATCAAGAACAGGATGCTGGATTTGCTTCCTGGTGGGGAAAAGCCTCCTTTTATCTTGTTCTGGGGTTGTGGGAGGTGGTTTACCTCTGCACACGACCACAGAGTGAAATTTTCACTACTGTGGGCTGGTTTGTGGTTCTATACACTCAATAAAGGCTAGTATTGGGTTGAAATGTGGTTTTAGAACCACAAGTAGTCATTTTTACCCTATACAGGGTGAAAACGTTCACCAATGGAGTTTACAGGTGTGTTCTGGTGCTTCTGACGCGTCCGAAACTGTACAGAACCTGTATGGACCTCTGTATTTGACTTAACTATGAGGTATTGAAGTACAAATAAGCTTCTGCGTCTGTTTGACGCCTCATAATCATACTTATGGGATAGTATCACACTATATGGCTGTATTGGCCACACTGTGGGAGTTTGACCTTAAAACAGCCATAACTTTGTCAGTCTTTGAGATATCAACGTCAACGTTGGTTCAGCGTGTAGCCCTGAATGTGTTCTACACGATGGTACCTCATTTCATATGGTTATCATGCAAAATGGCAAAGTTATCCCATGTACATGTTTTTTGTACATATGCGTGGTTTAGACAAAAAGCTGTATTGGGCTTGTTTGCGCCATAACTTCTGCTATAGTTGAGATATTAGGAAATAGCTGACACCATCAGATATCCCTGATTGTGCTCTTTCAAAAACGACCCCACTTTAGGTATCTCACACTAAAACTGTAGAAGTTAGATGAGAGGTGAATGTTTTGTTCACACTTATTTGGCCTGAATTTGACCATAACCTCAGTAATACTGGTGCCAGCTCAGTTTGGCTGGTACAATTGGATAGCCCTGGCTTAGAGATTCATTTTGCATACTAATGTGATGGGGTTAAGCCTCTTTCTCTGTATTTCAGATGAGAGGTGAAAATTAAGGTTTATGCTCAGCAATAACTTTGAGCATGAATAACTTTGTTATTCTTTGTCCTATGGTGATGGGACTTATATTTTCAGAAAGGGGTGAGTTTCCCCTTTCTTTTGATACCTTTTGAGCTTATTTGGCTCAGCTCCATGTTTTGGTGGTATCTTGGCTATACCATTGATTTATGGTGTTTTGGCTGTCATGGTTGTGCTCTGGTTTTGAGTCACAACCTGACATACCCTCCCTCTAGAAATGGATCAATATTGATGAGACTTCCCTGTCTTCTTGGAGGTATTAGTATGATGTATATGACTTTGGGCCAACAAATTTCTTGTTGTTAGACCCTCCCTGTCTGGTTGCTTATGTTTCAAACCATCTAGGTGCTTGGTCATTGGTTTCCTCCTTTGGGAGTTTACTGAACTCGGTTCCTCTATTCCATGGTTCTTAAATTACACCAAATATTCCTCATGGGGGTTTTGTTCACTGTATGAATTATCTCCACAGCCATTCCCCACACTATCAGAGTCAGATTCATGACCTTCTTGGTCTTTTCTTGTTTCTTCCTCCGTTGCAAATATCTCTTCCCTGTCTTTGGGAGAATTTTTTGCAGAGTGATTGGGTGATTCACAGTTTTGAAATCCTGTTGTGATTTCAGATTCTGAATCATGAGTTTCTTTGGCTTCCATTTTATCACCATTACTATGGTTATTGTATCTACCAATAGATGTTCTAATACTTACTTCTTGCAAGGTATTGGATATTTCATCCAAGGTGGATTCTTTGGAGTATCTGC
This sequence comes from Austropuccinia psidii, assembly GCA_023105745.1. Taxonomy (NCBI): domain Eukaryota; kingdom Fungi; phylum Basidiomycota; class Pucciniomycetes; order Pucciniales; family Sphaerophragmiaceae; genus Austropuccinia; species Austropuccinia psidii. Next base: position 7,056,521 of record JALGQZ010000001.1, read on the forward strand.
ATTTTACTGCCTGTTCTAAGTCTCCTGGTAGTTTTGTCAACAGTTTGTGATTTCTCATTTCTGTTGTTATGTGAGGGTCAATGTCTATTAGCCTTTTTGACTGTCTCAGACACCAATCACAAGGATCTTTGTCCACTGTGTATCTATCATTTCCAAATGAAAGGTTTTTCTGCCATATCCATGTATCATTTCTGTACTTTTGGATTATTTGGCTCCTCCACCATGGCCAGTTTCTTCTGCCATGGATTTCTTTCATTTGTGTGTACCAAATACTAGCATTTCCTCTAAAAGCTGTATTTAATCTGGCAGTAATCCAGTAATCTGGTATACTTGGTACATCAGTGAAGCGTCCATCAATGTAATCTATGAGATCCATATGATCATACTCTCCAGTTCCAGAGAATTTGGGCCATCTTGAGGCCTCAGGAAGCTGTTTCAAGGCTTCCTTTTCAGTATAAGACATATTATCTCCATCCTGGTATTTTGATGGAGTCCTTGCCTTATTCACCAATAAAGACTCTGGTTTGATGTCTTCTTGGTGGTATGGGGTGTTTCCAGAAACATGCCCTTGTGTTTGGGGTTTCATTTTTTGGCAGAAATTGAACGATTTGTCAATATCTTGATCCAGGTATTTTTCCTGTCCCTTTTGCAGTAATTTTGCTCCTCTAAGACTTGATTTAGTCTTCTTTTTGAATTTTCTGAGGCTTTATAAAATTGAATATAGTCCTCTTGAAGAGTATGAATAGTTTTTGTTTGTAAGGTATAAACCTTGTGTAACCTTGAAATAATTTCATGGAGTCTTTCAAACTTTTTTTGAGTTTGTTCTAAAAATTGGGAAAATTGTAACCATAGAGAATTACTACTTATGGTACTCTCAGGTATCACAACATTGTGTTTCATCTGAGTGGAGATATTATTCCTTATCATAGGGCTGCTAGGTGCATTAGAAGTATTTACAACTGTTTGTTGTTTCTTTGTACTTCTTGCAACAGGTCCAACAATTTCTGGATCATAGGATCTGACTCTTTCAGCCTCTGGTTGAAAGAAGTCTTTTTCTTGTCTTATGATCCTCTTCCTCTCCTGGATTCTATCTTGGATTGGAAAGTATAGTGACTCTTGGTCACTGACCTGCTGGTGCCTGAGTGGTGTGAAGCCACTGGGGAGTCTGGTTGGGTTAGCAGTCCTCATGAGCCTAAAAGGGTCAGGGTGGTTTATCTCTTGTTCCATTTCTTGTCTTTTATAAGTTCTTTGAAGACTATCTCTTTGAGGGAAATCTTCTGAATAATTTCTACAAGTTCTTTGTAGTGGGAATCTGGTTTGAATTCCCTGTCTGCCATTCCCCATTGGAGAAGTTCTTGGAAGATTTGATGGGTTAGAACAAACTTTTCTATGCAAGCCATTCCTGGAGGTTTGCTGTTGAAACCCATCTTGGAAGGTGTAGAAAGATTCAGTTTTCCATGTATTATGACTTTGAACAACTTCAACTTCTCTCTTTTCCAGGCCTCTATTCCAACTGATAGTTGTTTCTCTTTGTAAGGAATAATCCCTTGTAAATCCAAAGTCTTTGGAATGAGATGGTATCATTTCTGATTTCTAGAGTGAGAGTTTCAGCTAGTTGATTGAGTCCCTTTTTTTTAGGAATTTATAAGTCACTTTGGACAAGTTATTATTGAAAATATCAATAGAAATTAGCAATCAACTCTCCCCAATAAATACTCTGTAGATATATTAAAAAAAAGGATTAAATATTAATAATAAAATATGGTTTGTATTTTATTATGAAGCATTATTATTTAAATTATCAATAATAGTGATAATAATCAATTTTTCACGCCAATTTGGGTGAAAAAATGAATTTTAAGAGTTTTTCTGTAAGAAAAATTCAAACAATCTATACTTTGTATATATTATGAAAAAAAAATCAATAATAAAATATGATTTGTATTTTATTCTTGAGTATTATTATTGAAATTATCAATAATAATAATAAAAATCAATTTTTTACGCCAATTTGGGTGAAAAAATGAATTATCAGAGTTTTTCTGTAAGAAAAATTCAAATTATATATACTTTGTATATATTATGAAGAAAAAACAATAAGAAAATATGGTTTTTATTTTATTATGAAGTATTATTATTTTTATTATCAATAACGATGATTATAATCCATTTTTCACGCCAATTTGGGTGAAAAAAAGAATTATCAGAGTTTTTCTTCAAGAAAAATTCAAATAATATATACTTTATATATATCAAAGAAAACAATAATAAAATATGGTTTTTATTTTCTTAGGAAGTATTATTATTGGTATTATCAATAATAATGATAATAATCAATTTTTCACGCCAATTTGGGTGAAAAAATGAATTATTAGAGTTTTTCATCAAGAAAAATTCAAATAGTATATACTTTGTAAAAAAAACAATAATAAAATATGGTTTTTATTTTATTATAAAAAGAGAATATCTTATAAATATAAACTATATATTTATAACTCTTCAAAAATGAAGAAATAGTATTTTTCAAAAAAGGATATGTATACAGTTTTTTTTGTTTTTTTTATTATGTTTTTTATATGTTTTTTTTATTTTTGAGTAAAAAAAATCAGAATAGAGAAAAATCACGAAATTAATCCCCTTGATGGATTATTATGGTTTAAAAAAAGTGAAAATAAGCAATAAAACAAGGATAATAACTCTAAAAAGAATGAATATAGGCTAAAAATAGTGAAAACAAGCTAAACTTTGTCTCAAATAGGTAAAAGCCAGGCCACGCCCCCAAAATGTCAGGGTGACTCTATGATATAGCTTCAGAATGATAATAAAAGCTATACCTCTGAGTGTGACATGAAAATAATGATGATATTAGAGTGAGAATATGAGTGAAAGGGCTATACTAAAATAATTTAGTGATGGTGAGTACTGCTGATAGCCCTGGGTGCAGTGTTTGCCTGTTGGTTTACAATAGCAAACCCTACAATAATTAAGCTTAAAGTATACCTGTTAAATTCTAAGAGTACCACTTCCTTTTTTAAGAAGTTATACCATGTAAGAATATCAAGAACAGGAGGCTGGATTTGCTTCCTGGTGGGGCAAAGTCTCCTTTTATCTTGTTCTGGGGTGGTGGGAGGTGGTTTACATCTGCACACGACCACAGAGTGAAAATTTTCAATACTGTGCACTGTTTTGTGGTTCTATACACTCAATACAGGCTAGTATTGGGTTAAAATGTGGTTTTAGAACCACAAGTAGTGATTTTTACCCTATACAGGGTGAAAACGTTCACCAATGGAGTTTACAGGTGTGTTCTGGTGCTTCTGACGCGTCAGAAGCTGTACAGAACCTGTATGGACCTCTGTATTTGTAAGGTTTGTCTATGAAACTCTTGATAATAGTAACAATATCAAGAGTACTATGACTGTCCTCAGTAGAAAAATATAATATAATGAAATATTATAACCACAAATTTAAATATAATTATTAAAAAATAATTATATAAAAAAATAAATTTAATTATTATTATAATAATATAATAAAAAAAAATATAATAATTATAATAAATTATAATTATTCTATTATTGTTATAGTCACTGACAGTTATAACAATAAGAATTGTAAAGCTCTTAATGAGACAATTACACGTGGAAAATATAAATATTTAACCACTTATAAATAATATAAATATTATTTATAAAAAGAATTAAACACACACTGTGCAGAAATAATTCTTTATAGAATAAAATTCTATATAAAAAAACTAATAATAGATAAAAAAAAATATAGAACTTTAAAGAAAACTTACTTATAATATTTATTTAATACAACAAGTTATAAAACAACAGTTATTATATTAAATAATGATTATAAGTTAAAAACACGCCAAAAATCAATAAAATCAAAGATAAAACAACTTTTTATACTAAAATTTATGATTAAAGAGTTTTTGAGAGGAATTTGTGGATTTTAAAAGATATTTAAGATGATAATTTTATATAATAAAATTTATTATAGATGATTACAACAATAATCTGAATTCTATGACTTCAATTCTTTAATTTAATAAATAAAGAATAAAAATAACTTAAGAATTACTTTTAATAATAAGATTTTATATTTAATAAAACTTTACCTGTTTAAATTTCTAATATGATTGGATTGATTATGAATGATGGACAAAAACAGTGATGAAAAGACTCTTTTTATGTCTACAGAGCAGCTCTCATGATTCATAATGGATGTAGAGGGCGTGCTCAGATCAAAACTGAAAAACCATGCTTAAAAATTAAGTTCTTAATTTAAGGTAACTTATTTTTACTTCCAATTTAAAGTTACCAGTGTTATTCTTAACTCCAAGTAACTTTAATCCTCATTTAGTTTAATTATTTTAAGTTTTAATATAAAATAAGTTTATTTATATTAAAGTTCATCACATGAACAACATAAAATCAGAGTTTCAAGCAGAAATCTCTTAAACTGAATTTTTAATTAATTTTTAAGAAATCATAATTTTCTTTAAGCTTAATTAAAAAAGTAATTTTCCAGGCTAATTACCCAGGAAACCTATTAATAAAAGATACTTAAAATTTAATTTATATATTGATAATATTAAATTCTAAGCTGTGTGAAATTTTCAAGCAAATCCATTAAGATTTGGATTTTTAATGAATTTTTGAAGTTATTACTATTTTTCCACGTAAAATAGCAATACACACAAAACCTTAAGTTTTGATAAGGTTTTGATGATTGAAACCTTAAAGTTTTAAGCTTATTTAAGCTTTTTAAGCTTGATTAAGCTTTGACAGTTCTTAAAACCTTGATTCCAAGCCTGCTTATTGGGATTTACCCTCTTGGCAGCTTGAAATTCCTGTCCAATTTAGGATAAAACCAGTTTAAACCTTAAGGTTGGATCAAAGTCTAATCTTAAAGTTTAAATAAGGTTGAAAATCCTCCAATACAGGTGGACAACCTTAATTGAATCCTTGCAGATCCAAAAAGTTGGGTACCCCAGCTCTATTTGGTCTTTTTCCTTTGTCCCACCTTTTTGCGTGGATTTTGCCCTTTTATTTATTTAAAGCCATACTATGGCCTTAAACCCTTTTAAATTGAGCTCACGCAGGATTTACATTCTGTATGGCAAATCCTTAGCCAATTCAGTAAATATACACCACACCTCAATTTTAACTAAAATTTTGGTAAAGTTGCATAAACCTTATGTAACTTTAAATTTAAGCTTAATTAAGCTTAAATCTAACAATTTTAAAAAAATGTTAAAAAGTTACATTAGTACTGTGAGATTCTTAAATCTTCTAATAACACAAGAAATAAGTGTTTTTGGGTATAACACCCTATGGGTGTACCCTAGGTTATTTTTGGTGTAGAATCCAAAAATGACATAATAATTATAACTTTGTTTATCCAAAAAAAAGTTATACTTATTTTTTATTATTTTTTATTTTAAATTCAACTAAAAAGTCTGTTTAAGACAAATTTAATTGTTTATAAAATCATTTGTGGCCTTATGGGTATGTTAAACATACCTCACAGGCTCACAGTATTTGACTTATCTATGAGGTATTGAAGTATAAATAAGCTTCTGTGTCTCTTTGACACCTCATAATCATACTTATGGGATAGTATCCCACTATAAGGCTGTATTGGCCAAACTGTGGGATTTTGACCTTAAAACAGCCATACCTTTGTGAGTTTTTAAGATATCAACCTCAAAGTTGGTTCAGCGTGTAGCCGTGAATGTGTTCTACACAATGGTACCACATGTGATATGGTTATCATGCAAAATGGCAAAGTTATGCCATGTACATGTTTTTTGTACATATGCGTGGTTTAGACAAAAAGGTGTATTGGGCTTGTTTGCCCCATAACTTCTGCTATAGTTGAGATATGAGGAAATAGCTGACACCATCAGATAGCCCTGATTGTGCTCTTTCAAAAACGACCAACTTTAGGTATCTGACACTAAAACTGTAGAAGTTAGATGAGAGGTGAATGTTTTGTTCACACTTATTTGGCCTGAATTTGACCATAATCTCAGTAATACTGGTGCCAGCTCAGTTTGGCTGGTACTATTAGATAGCCCTGGCTTAGAGATTCATTTTGCATACTAATGTGATGGGGTTAAGCCTCTTTCTCTGTATTTCAGATTAAAGGTGAAAATTAAGGTTTATGCTCAGCAATAACTTTGAGCATGAATGACTTTGGTATTCTTTGTCCTATCGTGATGGGACTTATATTTTCAGAAAGAGGTGAGTTGCTCCTTTCGTTTGATACTTTTTGAGCTTATTTGGCTCAGCTCCATGTTTTGGTGGTATCTTGGCTATACCATTGATTTATGGTATTTTGGCTGTCATGCTTGTTCTCTGGTTTTGAGTCACAGGCTGACATTCCATATGATCATATTCTCCTGTTCCAGAGAATTTGGGCCAGCTTGAGGCCTAAGTAAGCTGTTTCAAGGCTTCCTTCTATGAAGAAGACATTCCATCTCCATCCGGGTATTGTGATGGAGATCTTGCCTTATTCATAAACATGGCATCTGGTTTGATGTCATCTGGTTGATATGGATTTTCCATAACTTGGCCTTGTGGTTGGGGCTTCAAGTTATGGTAGACATTAAACAATTTGTTTATGTCTTGGTCCAGACAATGACTGTCCCTTCTGCTGTGGTGTTGTTCTCCGAAGACTAGATCCAGTCTTTTGTTGGTTTCTTCAGAGGCTTTGCTCAATTGAGAATGTCCTTCTTGAAGATTTTTAATTATTTTATCCATTAAGGCTGTTAATTTCTTCATCCTCTCATGGCTTGATTCAAGTTCTGAAAACTGCTTTGCAGATTGCTCAGCATATTGGGACATTTGTAACCACAGTGTATCATTGTTGATGTTACTCTCAGATGTGACAATGTTATGTTCAGTCTGAGTGGGGGTAATGTTTCTATTACCAGGACTACTGATTCTAGAGTGTTTTACAACTACTTCCGGCTCTTGTGCACTTCTTTCACCAAAGCCAACAACTTCTGGATCATGGGGTCTGATTCTTTCTGCCTTTGGCTGAAAGAGGTCTTGTTTTTCCCCTTTTATCCTTTTCTTCTCCTGGAAACCTCCTGGAATTGTGAAGAATGGTGACTCTTGGTCATTGATCTGTTGGTGTATGAATGGTGTGAAGCCACTGGAGAGCTTATTTGGACTTCTACTTGTGAGCCTGAAGGAATCTGAGTAGGACCTGTCTGGGTTAACGGTTCTTCTATAGCTTGGATAGTGGCTTGATTCTCCCTTATCCTCTGTGCCCTTGTCTCCAGGAGTCTGAACTTCCTGGTAGGATTCCAACCTCTGGTGATTATCATAAGGTCTTTGAAGTCTATCTATTTGAGACAGATCTTCTGGAAACTTGCGCCAAGTTCTGCCCAGTGAGATTCCAGGTTGAACCTCTTGTTGTCCATGCTCCATTGGAATAGGTCCTTGAGGATTTGGTGGAGCTGAAGAACTTGATCCATGTCTTTCCAGTTCTCTGGTTTGAGGTCTCCATTGAATTGGAGTGTGAATAGCAGGGTTGATATTATCTCCCCCATTGTTTTGCCATCCACTACTGTGTCCAAGGTGTCCTCTTTCAGGTCTTCTGGTTCTGGACAAACCTTCTCGGTCCTCTGGCTGGTTCCTTTGGAAGCCAAGATCTCTGAGGTGTACAGGTGCCATGTTAGTGTTTGCAAGCAGTCAAAAACTTTATGTTCTTAAGGTATTTACCTTTGATTGTGCCCTGTACAAACTTGTTGTCTACTGATTTGGGCAATTTACCTTTAGAGGTTACAACTGGGTTAATTATATTAATTTTCCCTGTACAAGTTATCAAGGTTGGTTTACCTTGTATTGAAGCAGGATTTTGTGGTTTTATACTCTTCTGTGTGCCAATGGGTGTCCCTTTCTTTGCTGTCATCAGGCCTTCACTGCACCTCTTTCCTTTTCCTTTTCTGCCCTCTGGTCCTGAGGGTGTCACTGGTGTGTTGGCCTGTGACTGGCTTTTGAGTGGTATCAAGTTAGCTTCTGCTGAAACAAAACAGGAAAAAGAGGGCTTGATGTCAGTTAAGACTTCTTAAAATGCGATTTGCAAGTCTAAGAATGGCCTCTGGGCTGGTATATTACAACAATATACCCTTGTACAATGATAGTGTAATTGAATTAACAATTTGCCGTCAGAAATACAGCTTACTGATATTTGGTACACTGTTTCTATACCGATATCTCTCAAAATAACTTGTAATTAGCAAGTATAAAATGTCAAAAAGTGATACGTAAGAGGGTAATGGAGTTGACAATCTGCCCAACCACGCCTCAACTGTTGGTTTATCAGTATGAGGTGTCTCAATTTAATTAAAAATTAAGACTGTAGTAATGGCTAAAAGTGTTTTTAGATACAAAAAACACCAAAAATAAGGGTCTTGTGGTTATTAGACATGTGACAAGTACTCTTTTAAATATGAGTATAAGGATAAATATATAATAAATAGAGATTTTTAAGAAATAATTACGCCTAAAAAAGATAAAACAAGTGTCAGAAAATAAAGAAAATGAGTAAAAAACTCACTTATAAGGTCCAAAATGGTCAAAAACCATGGCCAGGTCCCCAAGATGTCAGGATGAGTCTATGTAGAAGCAGTAATTAGGCTTGATACAACTTTAACTTTGACTGTGACATGTATTTAAAGTGGTAAAATAAAGAGTTTTATTGATAATAAGGGTTTTTTAGATGAAATAAAAGGGCTTTAATATTTTGCAATTATGGTGGTGAGCGCTGTTGAAAGCCCTGGGTGCAGCTTTACCTGTTGTATTACAATAATAAAGACTCCAAGACTTCTAAATTAAGAGTATACCTGATTATTTTCCAAGAGTATAACTGTTTTTTACCATTGTACTACGTAGGAATTCAAGAGCAGGATGAGGAAAGCAATTCTGACTGTGAAAAGCCTCTTTTTTATCCTGAAATGGGGTGGAAAGGGTGCTAGACCTTTCCACGTAGAGGAAGTGAAGATTTTTCACTCTCTGAGACAGGCTTGTGGTTTGCAGAGACCTGTATTAGCCTTTATTGGGCTCAGAGGTGGTTTTGAAACTACATCTGGGCAGTTTTCACCAATACAGGGTGAAAGGTTTCATCTGAGGACCTCACAGACTTATTCTGATGTGTATGACGCATAGAATGCTTTACAGAAACTGTATGGGACCCCAGTATTGACTGACCTATGTGGTATTGAAGTAAGAACAAGCTCCTTCATCTTTTTGACACCTCATATTCCTGATTATGGGACATTATCACAGGGTAAGGCTGTATATGACAGCAGGTGGGAATCTGACCTTAAAACAGCGATAGCTTTGCCAATTCTTTCTTTATCATCCTCAAAATTGGTTCATTGTGTAGCCCTTTATGTGTTCTACACAATGGAACCTCATTTGATATGGGTATCATCAAATATGGCAAAGGTATCCCATGTACAAGAGCTTTGTACATTTGCGTGGTTTAGGCAAGAAGCTGTAATTAGCTTATTTTCCCCATAAATTTTGTTCCAGTTGAGCTGTGGGTAGATGGATGGCACCATGAAATAGCCCTGATTGTTCCCTCGCCAAAAAGACCCCACTTTAGGTATCTCACGCTGAAACTGAAAAAGTTAGATGAGAGGTAAATGCTTTTTTCACCCTTATTTGGCCTGAATTTGGCCAGCTCAGTTTGGCTAGTACCATTGGATAACCCTGGCTAAGAGCTTCATTTGTAATACCCATTTGATGGGGTTAAGCCTCTCCTTCTGGACTTTAGATGAGAGGCGAAAATTAAGGTTTATGCGCAGCAATAAATTTGTTATTCTTGGTCCTATTGTGATGGGACTTATATTTCCAGAAAGGGGTAAGTTTCATCTTTCTTTTGATACCTTTTTACATGATTTGGCTCAGTTCAATTTTTTGGTGGTACCTCGCTATACCATTGGTTTATGGTATTTTGGCTGTCATGCTTGTGCTCTGGTTTTGAGTCACAGGCTGACAGAGAAACTTCCTCCTCACTGTGCCTGTGATCATCATATTGAGCTGGAGGAATGTTTACCTCCAATTGGAGTGATTGTCACAGGGGCTCTTGTGGAAATACAAGAGTGGCCTGGCACTCAGGAATCAAGAACTCACTTGGAGGGCTCCAAAAGATGATAAGAAATATTATGGAATATATTTCTTAAGCAGGAATAAAAGAAAGGACAAATATGCCAAAGATAAAAAGAATAATAAGGATGAAGCCAGAGGCCAAAATCCAAGAAGCCAACCAAGTGAATCCTCAATTCACTGTTCCAACCTTCCAGAAAGAATAATGGAATTAGTAAAGGATATGACCACTAATATCCACTGACAGGCGAAGAAAGAAAAGAGAAAAGGGTGCTAATGACTGACTTAAGATTATCAGTATTTACTTTAATAATGTAAAAGAAAATAAGGATAACAATTAAATCCAATATATTAATTAACTGGGGAAAAAGTCCCCAGGTGATGAAAGGTGGCCGGTATATGTGAAAAGCTGAAAGATTGATCCTGGAAGGTGGATCAATGACTGTATTGTCCGAATCGGGAAATACAGTTCTGGCCATCTTGAAATTTGAACTGTGTGATGGAATTCACACAGTGGAATAAGAAATGGCCCAATTGGGCCAAGGCCATACAGGTTGATTGAATAAGGCCTGTACGGATGAATTGGGTTGTCCAAGGAGTATTGAATACTTGATGTCTTGACAACTGATTTAAATGATGTAACACCTCTTGAGAATTGACCTTAGAATAATCCTGAATGAATTGTACCAACCCAACTCCTGCAGATACAGGTGGTTGGGATCCTTGAATGATCTTCTGAATTGCCGCCATGGATTGCCAGACTGATGAGCTGAAGAGTCCTCCTTCGAAATGGGCGTTGGAATTATGGACCTTGAAATGGAAAGGTGGAATTAGGCCCTGAAAACGTCTGTCACAGGGGCTCTTGGAAGAAGAGGGCCTGGCACTCAGGAATCAAGAACTCACTTGGAGGGCTCCAAAGATAACAGAATAATAAGAATGGATTTCTTTAAGAAAGAATATGGAAGAAAACAAATATGCCAAAATATGAGATAAGAAAAAGATGAAGCCAATGGCCAAAGATAATAAAGAAGCCAACCAAGTGAATCCTCAATTCACTGTTTCAACCTGCCAGAAAAGGAAATGGAATTAGTATAAGGATATGACCACCAATATCCACTGGACAGGCGAGAAAATAAAAGAAAAGGGTGCTGAATGACTGACTTAAGATTATCAGTATTAACTTTAATAAGGTAAAAGAAAATAAGGATAAAAATAAATCCAATATATTAATTAACTGGGGAAAAAGTCCCCAGGTGATGAAAGGTGGCCGGTATATGTGAGAAACTGAAAGATTGATCCTGGAAGGTGGATCAATGACTGTATTGTCCGAATCGGGAAATACAGTTCTGGCCATCTTGAAATTTGAACTGTGTGATGGAATTCCCACAGTGGAATAAGAAATGGCCCAATTGGCCCAAGGCCATACAGGTTGATTGAACAAGGCCTGTACGGATGAATTGGGTTGTCCAAGGAGTATTGAAATACTTGATACCTTGACAACTGATTGAAAAGATGTAATACCTTTGAGAATTGCCCTTAGAATAACCCTGAATGAAATTGCCAACCCAACTCCTGCTGAGCCAGGTGGTTGGAGTCCTTGAATGGTCTTCTGACTGCCGCCATGGATTACTAAACTGATGAGTCCAAAGGTCCTCCTTCGAAATGGGCATTGGATCTTGGTACCTTGAGTTAACAAGGTTGATTTGGGTCCTGAAAACGTCACCATTGATTTGCTGAGCAAAAATGGTGCATAATGGTATATAACACCATATATGCACCACGCCTGCAACCTTGAGTACGAGGTGCATGGAGGAATGGAGCAATCTTCCCTTAAGTTGAGGGAAAGGCTTATTGAGATGATTTGGTGGCCTCTGGTGGTTGCCAGAGGCCATGACGGTGAAGTTGGTCCATGGTGGTCCAGGGCCAAAAATGGGTCCTACGGGATTTATGGCCAAAAATGCATCCAAGGTGTTTTTGGTCCAATTTGGGTCCAAGGGATTGGTGGCCAAAAATGGCTCAGGTGGGCCCAATTGTGGTTTGGGACCCACCTGGCCTTGGGAGCTAGGTGGCTGCCCCCTTTGGCCCCTTTTGGCCTCATTGTATTAGGCCAAAAGGGGCCTAATCTGCCTACGGACCGCGGACCGCGGCCCACGGACCGTAGAAGCCGTGGGAGGCCTAAATGGCCCAAAAAGGCCATTTAGGCCAAAACCCCCATAATGAAAGGGGTGGCCAGGAAACCAAAGAAGGTGGCCATGGGGCCTGGAAGCCCCTAGAAGACAAAGGGACCCCCCAGGCCCAAAAAAAGTGATGGAGGCCTGGGGGTTGGTGAGGTGGAAATTGGCCAAGAGGACCAATGACGCAGGATATAGCCTGAGGCCATAAAAGATGATGGTGGCCATACATGGCCAATGGAATGGGTTATGGCGTAAGAGCCATGGAACACCCAAAAGGGGTCAATTGGCCATAAATGATATGACATGGCCAATTGGCCCCAACTTGGCTCCAGGTTGGATTGCCGCCGCCATCAAGGAGGAGGGTCAAAATACGTGGTTGTGACAACGTCACCATTGGATTTCTGAGTAAAAATGGTGCATAATGGTATATAATACCATATATGCACCACACCTGCAGTCTTGAGTACGGAGTGCATGAAGGAAAGGAAAGAATTCCCCTTAAGTTCAGGGGAAGGCTTGCTGAGCTGATCTGGTGGCCTCTGGTGGTTGCCACAGGCCATGGTGATCCTTGGCCAAAATTGGGTCCTATGGGATTTATGGCCAAAAGGGTGTCCAAGAGGGATTCGGTCATTTTTGGGTCCAAGGAAATCAAGGCCAAAATTGGCTCAGGTGGGCCCAATTGTGGTTTGGGACCCACCTGGCTGGCCCCTTTGGCCCCTTTTGGCCTCATTGGATTAGGCCAAAAGCGGCCTAATTGGCCTACGGACCGCGGACCGTAGAAGCCGTAGGGGGCCTAAATGGCCCAAAAAGACGCAGGATATGGCCTCAGGCCATAAAAGATGATGGTGGCCATACGTGGCCAATGGAATGGGTTATGGCGTAAGAGCCATGGAACACCCAAAAGGGGTCAATTGGCCATAAATGATATGACATGGCCAATTGGCCCCAACTTGGCTCCAGGTTGGATTGCCGCCGCCATCAAGGAGGAGGGTCAAAATATGTGGTTGTGACAATACCCCCCTACCTTGAATGGTGAGCTCCTGAGAACCAAGATAAGGTAGAGGCCTGTTGAGGATAATGAGACGGATTTGACGTAAGGATTCCAGAGGTATTGAATCTTGAAAAGAAGAATTGAACTGATAAGCTTGTTGGCATATGAATTGAGGTTGACTTGATCTTCTCTTGACATTTGGCTTTGACAAAGTTGAAGACATGAGTTGACATAAAGATTTTGGCGTTAAAGAGTTATAAGAAAAGAAATTTTAAAAGAATATAAAGAGTAAAAGAGAAAAGAAAACAGATATAAAGAGAGAAACAGAAAAATAAAGAAAATGAAATTTGAGGAGGAATCCAATCTTCATCACGGATTACGACAATTGATTTTGAAAGTGACCAAGGACCTGGATAAAATGATTTGATGCCAAGTGCTCACAGAGTGGCCAAGGTGATGTTTTGACATATTGTAGACCCCTCAGGGAAGTGCACACCAGGAGAGGAACTTACTTTTAGTAGTTGCCACTCCCGCCAGTGCCATAAATAAGAAAGATCTTGATAAATGAATGTGTTGAAAGAATAAAGTGTTGGGAAGGAGAATAAAAAAGGAATGGTCCATTTGCCCAAGTGTAAATGGCCATAAATTTGGAATTCGGATGTTGAAAGCCGGGCCAAGAAGTCTGTGTCCAAATTGAAAAGTGCTCACAGAGTGGCCAAGGTGATGCTTACAACAAAGAAGAGTAGAATACCCCTAAAGGTGCATACCAGGAGTGGGACTTACTTTTGGTAATTCCTCTCCCCACCAAGCACCATAAAAATTCAAGCCATTAAAGAATTGGGTCCTGGCTTGTCAGGATATAACAAATGAAAATCTTTGACAAGTTCAGGACAATTCTTGAGGTTTTCAGCTGGTTCCCATGTGGACCTTTCTGAATCTTGACTGAAACCTTTCCATTCTACCAGATACCATAATTTTCTTCTCTTGAGCTTTGAATCCAGTACTTGAGAGACTTCCCATTCCTCTTCTTCTTCAATAATGATTGGAGGAGGAGGCTCTTGATGCCGATTTGGGATTGTTGATGTCTTGACTGGTTCCAAGAGTGAGATATGGAAGACTGGGTGGATGGATTTCCATTGATATGGAAGCTTGAGGTGGTAAGCATGAGTACTGACTTTCTTCAAGATTGGAAAGGGACCCAACCATCTTTCAGACAGTTTCTTGGTGGGTCTAGTTGATTTGATATTCTTGGAAGAAAGCCATACCATGTCACCAGGATTGAAAACAGGTGGACTTGCTCTACTTTTATCTGCATACCTCTTAAACCGGTTTATGGCAGCTTCAAGTTCTCTCTTGACATCTTGCTGTACTGATTGGATTTTTGTTGATAACTTTCCAGCAGGAGTATCTTGAGTGATGTGAACTGAATCAAATTGTGGATCTCTTCCATAAACAGTGAAAAACAGTGATTGCTTGGTTGAAGAGTGATCAGAATTATTGTAGGCAAATTCAGCCAGAGGGAGCCAGGTGTTCCAATCATCTTGATGATAACTGACATACATCCGAAGATACTGTTCTAGTATCTTATTTACCCTCTCTGTCTGTCCATCAGTTTCTGGATGATAAGCAGTTGACAAGTCTCTTGAAATCTTGAGCTGCTGACAAAGATTGGTCCAGAAGGAAGAATTGAATGATTTGTCAATATCTTGATCCAGGTATTTTTCCTGTCCCTTTTGCAGTAATTTTGCTCCTCTAAGACTTGATTTAGTCTTCTTTTTGAATTTTCTGAGGCTTTATAAAATTGAATATAGTCCTCTTGAAGAGTGTGAATAGTTTTTGTTTGTAAGGTATAAACCTTGTGTAACCTTGAAATAATTTCATGGAGTCTTTCAAACTTTTTTTGAGTTTGTTCTAAAAATTGGGAAAATTGTAACCATAGAGAATTACTACTTATGGTACTCTCAGGTATCACAACATTGTGTTTCATCTGAGTGGAGATATTATTCCTTATCATAGGGCTGCTAGGTGCATTAGAAGTATTTACAACTGTTTGTTGTTTCTTTGTACTTCTTGCAACAGGTCCAACAATTTCTGGATCATAGGATCTGACTCTTTCAGCCTCTGGTTGAAAGAAGTCTTTTTCTTGTCTTATGATCCTCTTCCTCTCCTGGATTCTATCTTGGATTGGAAAGTATAGTGACTCTTGGTCACTGACCTGCTGGTGCCTGAGTGGTGTGAAGCCACTGGGGAGTCTGGTTGGGTTAGCAGTCCTCATGAGCCTAAAAGGGTCAGGGTGGTTTATCTCTTCTTCCATTTCTTGTCTTTTATAAGTTCTTTGAAGACTATCTCTTTGAGGGAAATCTTCTGAATAATTTCTACAAGTTCTTTGTAGTGGGAATCTGGTTTGAATTCCCTGTCTGCCATTCCCCATTGCAGAAGTTCTTGGAAGATTTGATGGGTTAGAACAAACTTTTCTATGCAAGCCATTCCTGGAGGTTTGCTGTTGAAACCCATCTTGGAAGGTGTAGAAAGATTCAGTTTTCCATGTATTATGACTTTGAACAACTTCAACTTCTCTCTTTTCCAGGCCTCTATTCCAACTGATAGTTGTTTCTCTTTGTAAGGAATAATCCCTTGTAAATCCAAAGTCTTTGGAATGAGATGGTATCATTTCTGATTTCTAGAGTGAGAGTTTCAGCTAGTTGATTGAGTCCCTTTTTTTTAGGAATTTATAAGTCACTTTGGACAAGTTATTATTGAAAATATCAATAGAAATTAGCAATCAACTCTCCCCAATAAATACTCTGTAGATATATTAAAAAAAAGGATTAAATATTAATAATAAAATATGGTTTGTATTTTATTATGAAGCATTATTATTTAAATTATCAATAATAGTGATAATAATCAATTTTTCACGCCAATTTGGGTGAAAAAATGAATTTTAAGAGTTTTTCTGTAAGAAAAATTCAAACAATCTATACTTTGTATATATTATGAAAAAAAAATCAATAATAAAATATGATTTGTATTTTATTCTTGAGTATTATTATTGAAATTATCAATAATAATAATAAAAATCAATTTTTACGCCAATTTGGGTGAAAAAATGAATTATCAGAGTTTTTCTGTAAGAAAAATTCAAATTATATATACTTTGTATATATTATGAAAAAAAAACAATAAGAAAATATGGTTTTTATTTTATTATGAAGTATTATTATTTTTATTATCAATAATGATGATTATAATCCATTTTTCACGCCAATTTGGGTGAAAAAAAGAATTATCAGAGTTTTTCTTCAAGAAAAATTCAAATAATATATACTTTATATATATCAAAGAAAACAATAATAAAATATGGTTTTTATTTTCTTAGGAAGTATTATTATTGGTATTATCAATAATAATGATAATAATCAATTTTTCACGCCAATTTGGGTGAAAAAATGAATTATTAGAGTTTTTCATCAAGAAAAATTCAAATAGTATATACTTTGTAAAAAAAACAATAATAAAATATGGTTTTTATTTTATTATAAAAAGAGAATATCTTATAAATATAAACTATATATTTATAACTCTTCAAAAATGAAGAAATAGTATTTTTCAAAAAAGGATATGTATACAGTTTTTTTTGTTTTTTTTATTATGTTTTTTATATGTTTTTTTTATTTTTGAGTAAAAAAAATCAGAATAGAGAAAAACCACGAAATTAATCCCCTTGATGGATTATTATGGTTTAAAAAAAGTGAAAATAAGCAATAAAACAAGGATAATAACTCTAAAAAGAATGAATATAGGCTAAAAATAGTGAAAACAAGCTAAACTTTGTCTCAAATACGTAAAAGCCAGGCCACGCCCCCAAAATGTCAGGGTGACTCTATGATATAGCTTCAGAATGATAATAAAAGCTATACCTCTGAGTGTGACACGAAAATAATGATGATATTAGAGTGAGAATATGAGTGAAAGGGCTATACTAAAATAATTTAGTGATGGTGAGTACTGCTGATAGCCCTGGGTGCAGTGTTTGCCTGTTGGTTTACAATAGCAAACCCTACAATAATTAAGCTTAAAGTATACCTGTTAAATTCTAAGAGTACCACTTCCTTTTTTAAGAAGTTATACCATGTAAGAATATCAAGAACAGGAGGCTGGATTTGCTTCCTGGTGGGGCAAAGTCTCCTTTTATCTTGTTCTGGGGTGGTGGGAGGTGGTTTACATCTGCACACGACCACAGAGTGAAAAATTTCAATACTGTGAACTGTTTTGTGGTTCTATACACTCAATAAAGGCTAGTATTGGGTTAAAATGTGGTTTTAGAACCACAAGTAGTGATTTTTACCCTATACAGGGTGAAAACGTTCACCAATGGAGTTTACAGGTGTGTTCTGGTGCTTCTGACGCGTCAGAAGCTGTACAGAACCTGTATGGACCTCTGTATTTGACTTATCTATGAGGTATTGAAGTATAAATAAGCTTCTGTGTCTCTTTGACACCTCATAATCATACTTATGGGATAGTATCCCACTACAAGGCTGTATTGGCCAAACTGTGGGATTTTGACCTTAAAACAGCCATACCTTTGTGAGTTTTTAAGATATCAACCTCAAAGTTGGTTCAGCGTGTAGCCGTGAATGTGTTCTACACAATGGTACCACATGTGATATGGTTATCATGCAAAATGGCAAAGTTATGCCATGTACATGTTTTTTGTACATATGCGTGGTTTAGACAAAAAGGTGTATTGGGCTTGTTTGCCCCATAACTTCTGCTATAGTTGAGATATGAGGAAATAGCTGACACCATCAGATAGCCCTGATTGTGCTCTTTCAAAAATGACCAACTTTAGGTATCTGACACTAAAACTGTAGAAGTTAGATGAGAGGTGAATGTTTTGTTCACACTTATTTGGCCTGAATTTGACCATAATTTCAGTAATACTGGTGCCAGCTCAGTTTGGCTGGTACTATTAGATAGCCCTGGCTTAGAGATTCATTTTGCATACTAATGTGATGGGGTTAAGCCTCTTTCTCTGTATTTCAGATTAAAGGTGAAAATTAAGGTTTATGCTCAGCAATAACTTTGAGCATGAATGACTTTGGTATTCTTTGTCCTATCGTGATGGGACTTATATTTTCAGAAAGAGGTGAGTTGCTCCTTTCGTTTGATACTTTTTGATCTTATTTGGCTCAGCTCCATGTTTTGGTGGTATCTTGGCTATACCATTGATTTATGGTATTTTGGCTGTCATGCTTGTTCTCTGGTTTTGAGTCACAGGCTGACATTCCATATGATCATATTCTCCTGTTCCAGAGAATTTGGGCCAACTTGAGGCCTAAGTAAGCTGTTTCAAGGCTTCCTTCTATGAAGAAGACATTCCATCTCCATCCGGGTATTGTGATGGAGATCTTGCCTTATTCATAAACATGGCATCTGGTTTGATGTCATCTGGTTGATATGGATTTTCCATAACTTGGCCTTGTGGTTGGGGCTTCAAGTTATGGTAGACATTAAACAATTTGTTTATGTCTTGGTCCAGACAATGACTGTCCCTTCTGCTGTGGTGTTGTTCTCCAAAGACTAGATCCAGTCTTTTGTTGGTTTCTTCAGAGGCTTTGCTCAATTGAGAATGTCCTTCTTGAAGATTTTTAATTATTTTATCCATTAAGGCTGTTAATTTCTTCATCCTCTCATGGCTTGATTCAAGTTCTGAAAACTGCTTTGCAGATTGCTCAGCATATTGGGACATTTGTAACCACAGTGTATCATTGTTGATGTTACTCTCAGATGTGACAATGTTATGTTCAGTCTGAGTGGGGGTAATGTTTCTATTACCAGGACTACTGATTCTAGAGTGTTTTACAACTACTTCCGGCTCTTGTGCACTTCTTTCACCAAAGCCAACAACTTCTGGATCATGGGGTCTGATTCTTTCTGCCTTTGGCTGAAAGAGGTCTTGTTTTTCCCCTTTTATCCTTTTCTTCTCCTGGAAACCTCCTGGAATTGTGAAGAATGGTGACTCTTGGTCATTGATCTGTTGGTGTATGAATGGTGTGAAGCCACTGGAGAGCTTATTTGGACTTCTACTTGTGAGCCTGAAGGAATCTGAGTAGGACCTGTCTGGGTTAACGGTTCTTCTATAGCTTGGATAGTGGCTTGATTCTCCCTTATCCTCTGTGCCCTTGTCTCCAGGAGTCTGAACTTCCTGGTAGGATTCCAACCTCTGGTGATTATCATAAGGTCTTTGAAGTCTATCTATTTGAGACAGATCTTCTGGAAACTTGCGCCAAGTTCTGCCCAGTGAGATTCCAGGTTGAACCTCTTGTTGTCCATGCTCCATTGGAATAGGTCCTTGAGGATTTGGTGGAGCTGAAGAACTTGATCCATGTCTTTCCAGTTCTCTGGTTTGAGGTCTCCATTGAATTGGAGTGTGAATAGCAGGGTTGATATTATCTCCCCCATTGTTTTGCCATCCACTACTGTGTCCAAGGTGTCCTCTTTCAGGTCTTCTGGTTCTGGACAAACCTTCTCGGTCCTCTGGCTGGTTCCTTTGGAAGCCAAGATCTCTGAGGTGTACAGGTGCCATGTTAGTGTTTGCAAGCAGTCAAAAACTTTATGTTCTTAAGGTATTTACCTTTGATTGTGCCCTGTACAAACTTGTTGTCTACTGATTTGGGCAATTTACCTTTAGAGGTTACAACTGGGTTAATTATATTAATTTTCCCTGTACAAGTTATCAAGGTTGGTTTACCTTGTATTGAAGCAGGATTTTGTGGTTTTATACTCTTCTGTGTGCCAATGGGTGTCCCTTTCTTTGCTGTCATCAGGCCTTCACTGCACCTCTTTCCTTTTCCTTTTCTGCCCTCTGGTCCTGAGGGTGTCACTGGTGTGTTGGCCTGTGACTGGCTTTTGAGTGGTATCAAGTTAGCTTCTGCTGAAACAAAACAGGAAAAAGAGGGCTTGATGTCAGTTAAGACTTCTTAAAATGCGATTTGCAAGTCTAAGAATGGCCTCTGGGCTGGTATATTACAACAATATACCCTTGTACAATGATAGTGTAATTGAATTAACAATTTGCCGTCAGAAATACAGCTTACTGATATTTGGTACACTGTTTCTATACCGATATCTCTCAAAATAACTTGTAATTAGCAAGTATAAAATGTCAAAAAGTGATACGTAAGAGGGTAATGGAGTTGACAATCTGCCCAACCACGCCTCAACTGTTGGTTTATCAGTATGAGGTGTCTCAATTTAATTAAAAATTAAGACTGTAGTAATGGCTAAAAGTGTTTTTAGATACAAAAAACACCAAAAATAAGGGTCTTGTGGTTATTAGACATGTGACAAGTACTCTTTTAAATATGAGTATAAGGATAAATATATAATAAATAGAGATTTTTAAGAAATAATTACGCCTAAAAAAGATAAAACAAGTGTCAGAAAATAAAGAAAATGAGTAAAAAACTCACTTATAAGGTCCAAAATGGTCAAAAACCATGGCCAGGTCCCCAAGATGTCAGGATGAGTCTATGTAGAAGCAGTAATTAGGCTTGATACAACTTTAACTTTGACTGTGACATGTATTTAAAGTGGTAAAATAAAGAGTTTTATTGATAATAAGGGTTTTTTAGATGAAATAAAAGGGCTTTAATATTTTGCAATTATGGTGGTGAGCGCTGTTGAAAGCCCTGGGTGCAGCTTTACCTGTTGTATTACAATAATAAAGACTCCAAGACTTCTAAATTAAGAGTATACCTGATTATTTTCCAAGAGTATAACTGTTTTTTACCATTGTACTACGTAGGAATTCAAGAGCAGGATGAGGAAAGCAATTCTGACTGTGAAAAGCCTCTTTTTTATCCTGAAATGGGGTGGAAAGGGTGCTAGACCTTTCCACGTATAGGAAGTGAAGATTTTTCACTCTCTGAGACAGGCTTGTGGTTTGCAAAGACCTGTATTAGCCTTTATTGGGCTCAGAGGTGGTTTTGAAACTACATCTGGGCAGTTTTCACCAATACAGGGTGAAAGGTTTCATCTGAGGACCTCACAGACTTATTCTGATGTGTATGACGCATAGAATGCTTTACAGAAACTGTATGGGACCCCAGTATTGACTGACCTATGTGGTATTGAAGTAAGAACAAGCTCCTTCATCTTTTTGACACCTCATATTCCTGATTATGGGACATTATCACAGGGTAAGGCTGTATATGACAGCAGGTGGGAATCTGACCTTAAAACAGTGATAGCTTTGCCAATTCTTTCTTTATCATCCTCAAAATTGGTTCATTGTGTAGCCCTTTATGTGTTCTACACAATGGAACCTCATTTGATATGGGTATCATCAAATATGGCAAAGGTATCCCATGTACAAGAGCTTTGTACATTTGCGTGGTTTAGGCAAGAAGCTGTAATTAGCTTATTTTCCCCATAAATTTTGTTCCAGTTGAGCTGTGGGTAGATGGATGGCACCATGAAATAGCCCTGATTGTTCCCTCGCCAAAAAGACCCCACTTTAGGTATCTCACGCTGAAACTGAAAAAGTTAGATGAGAGGTAAATGCTTTTTTCACCCTTATTTGGCCTGAATTTGGCCAGCTCAGTTTGGCTAGTACCATTGGATAACCCTGGCTAAGAGCTTCATTTGTAATACCCATTTGATGGGGTTAAGCCTCTCCTTCTGGACTTTAGATGAGAGGCGAAAATTAAGGTTTATGCGCAGCAATAAATTTGTTATTCTTGGTCCTATTGTGATGGGACTTATATTTCCAGAAAGGGGTAAGTTTCATCTTTCTTTTGATACCTTTTTACATGATTTGGCTCAGTTCAATTTTTTGGTGGTACCTCGCTATACCATTGGTTTATGGTATTTTGGCTGTCATGCTTGTGCTCTGGTTTTGAGTCACAGGCTGACAGAGAAACTTCCTCCTCACTGTGCCTGTGATCATCATATTGAGCTGGAGGAATGTTTACCTCCAATTGGAGTGATTGTCACAGGGGCTCTTGTGGAAATACAAGAGTGGCCTGGCACTCAGGAATCAAGAACTCACTTGGAGGGCTCCAAAAGATGATAAGAAATATTATGGAATATATTTCTTAAGCAGGAATAAAAGAAAGGACAAATATGCCAAAGATAAAAAGAATAATAAGGATGAAGCCAGAGGCCAAAATCCAAGAAGCCAACCAAGTGAATCCTCAATTCACTGTTCCAACCTTCCAGAAAGAATAATGGAATTAGTAAAGGATATGACCACTAATATCCACTGACAGGCGAAGAAAGAAAAGAGAAAAGGGTGCTAATGACTGACTTAAGATTATCAGTATTTACTTTAATAATGTAAAAGAAAATAAGGATAACAATTAAATCCAATATATTAATTAACTGGGGAAAAAGTCCCCAGGTGATGAAAGGTGGCCGGTATATGTGAAAAGCTGAAAGATTGATCCTGGAAGGTGGATCAATGACTGTATTGTCCGAATCGGGAAATACAGTTCTGGCCATCTTGAAATTTGAACTGTGTGATGGAATTCACACAGTGGAATAAGAAATGGCCCAATTGGGCCAAGGCCATACAGGTTGATTGAATAAGGCCTGTACGGATGAATTGGGTTGTCCAAGGAGTATTGAATACTTGATGTCTTGACAACTGATTTAAATGATGTAACACCTCTTGAGAATTGACCTTAGAATAATCCTGAATGAATTGTACCAACCCAACTCCTGCAGATACAGGTGGTTGGGATCCTTGAATGATCTTCTGAATTGCCGCCATGGATTGCCAGACTGATGAGCTGAAGAGTCCTCCTTCGAAATGGGCGTTGGAATTATGGACCTTGAAATGGAAAGGTGGAATTAGGCCCTGAAAACGTCTGTCACAGGGGCTCTTGGAAGAAGAGGGCCTGGCACTCAGGAATCAAGAACTCACTTGGAGGGCTCCAAAGATAACAGAATAATAAGAATGGATTTCTTTAAGAAAGAATATGGAAGAAAACAAATATGCCAAAATATGAGATAAGAAAAAGATGAAGCCAATGGCCAAAGATAATAAAGAAGCCAAAAGCCAAGAAGCCAACCAAGTGAATCCTCAATTCACTGTTTCAACCTGCCAGAAAAGGAAATGGAATTAGTATAAGGATATGACCACCAATATCCACTGGACAGGCGAGAAAATAAAAGAAAAGGGTGCTGAATGACTGACTTAAGATTATCAGTATTAACTTTAATAAGGTAAAAGAAAATAAGGATAA
The DNA here is from genome assembly GCA_023105745.1 of Austropuccinia psidii. Classification (NCBI taxonomy): domain Eukaryota; kingdom Fungi; phylum Basidiomycota; class Pucciniomycetes; order Pucciniales; family Sphaerophragmiaceae; genus Austropuccinia; species Austropuccinia psidii. The sequence continues at coordinate 7,080,081 of JALGQZ010000001.1, forward strand.
AAATAAATCCAATATATTAATTAACTGGGGAAAAAGTCCCCAGGTGATGAAAGGTGGCCGGTATATGTGAAAAACTGAAAGATTGATCCTGGAAGGTGGATCAATGACTGTATTGTCCGAATCGGGAAATACAGTTCTGGCCATCTTGAAATTTGAACTGTGTGATGGAATTCCCACAGTGGAATAAGAAATGGCCCAATTGGCCCAAGGCCATACAGGTTGATTGAACAAGGCCTGTACGGATGAATTGGGTTGTCCAAGGAGTATTGAAATACTTGATACCTTGACAACTGATTGAAAAGATGTAATACCTTTGAGAATTGCCCTTAGAATAACCCTGAATGAAATTGCCAACCCAACTCCTGCTGAGCCAGGTGGTTGGAGTCCTTGAATGGTCTTCCGACTGCCGCCATGGATTACTAAACTGATGAGTCCAAAGGTCCTCCTTCGAAATGGGCATTGGATCTTGGTACCTTGAGTTAAGAAGGTTGATTTGGGTCCTGAAAACGTCACCATTGATTTTCTGAGCAAAAATGGTGCATAATGGTATATAACACCATATATGCACCACGCCTGCAACCTTGAGTACGAGGTGCATGGAGGAATGGAGCAATCTTCCCTTAAGTTGAGGGAAAGGCTTATTGAGATGATTTGGTGGCCTCTGGTGGTTGCCAGAGGCCATGACGGTGAAGTTGGTCCATGGTGGTCCAGGGCCAAAAATGGGTCCTATGGGATTTATGGCCAAAAATGGATCCAAGGTGTTTTTGGTCCAATTTGGGTCCAAGGGATTGGTGGCCAAAAATGGCTCAGGTGGGCCCAATTGTGGTTTGGGACCCACCTGGCCTTGGGAGCTAGGTGGCTGCCCCCTTTGGCCCCTTTTGGCCTCATTGGATTAGGCCAAAAGGGGCCTAATCTGCCTACGGACCGCGGACCGTAGAAGCCGTGGGGGGCCTAAATGGCCCAAAAAGGCCATTTAGGCCAAAACCCCCATAATGAAAGGGGTGGCCAGGAAACCAAAGAAGGTGGCCATGGGGCCTGGAAGCCCCTAGAAGACAAAGGGACCCCCCAGGCCCAAAAACAGTGATGGAGGCCTGGGGGTTGGTGGGGTGGAAATTGGCCAAGAGGGCCAATGACGCAGGATATAGCCTGAGGCTATAAAAGATGATGGTGGCCATACGTGGCCAATGGAATGGGTTATGGCGTAAGAGCCATGGAACACCCAAAAGGGGTCAATTGGCCATAATGATATGACATGGCCAATTGGCCCCAACTTGGCTCCAGGTTGGATTGCCGCCGCCATCAAGGAGGAGGGTCAGAATACGTGGTTGTGACAACGTCACCATTGGATTTCTGAGTAAAAATGGTGCATAATGGTATATAATACCATATATGCACCACACCTGCAGTCTTGAGTACGGAGTGCATGAAGGAAAGGAAAGAATTCCCCTTAAGTTGAGGGGAAGGCTTGCTGAGCTGATCTGGTGGCCTCTGGTGGTTGCCAGAGGCCATGGTGATCCTTGGCCAAAATTGGGTCCTATGGGATTTATGGCCAAAAGGGTGTCCAAGAGGGATTTGGTCATTTTTGGGTCCAAGGAAATCAAGGCCAAAATTGGCTCAGGTGGGCCCAATTGTGGTTTGGGACCCACCTGGCTGGCCCCTTTTGGCCTCATTGGATTAGGCCAAAAGGGGCCTAATTGGCCTACGGACCGCGGCCCACGGACTGTACGGACCGCGGACCGTAGAAGCCGTAGGGGGCCTAAATGGCCCAAAAAGGCCATTTAGGCCAAAACCCCCATAATGAAAAGGGGTTGGCCAGGGCCAATGATGATGGCTAGGGGGTTCAGAGCCCCCTGGAAGATGAAAGGACCCCCCCAGGCCCAAAATAAAAGATGAAGGCCTGGGGGTTGGTGAGGTGGAAATTGGCCAAGAAGGCCAATGATGGCAGGATATGACCTGAGGCCATAAATGATGGTTGAGAGGGGCTATGGCAAAAAAGCCATAAAACACCCAAGGGGGCCAATCGGCCATAAAGGACATGACATGACCAATTGGCGCCATCTTGGCTTCAGGTTGGATTGCCGCAGCCATCAAGGAGGAGGGCCAAAACTCGTGGTTGTGACAGTACCCCCCTACCTTGAATGGTGAGCTCCTGAGCACAAAGATAAGGTAGAAGCCTGTTGAGGCTATTAAGACGGATTGGACGGATGGATTCCAGAGGTATTTGTTCTTTGAAAGAAAAAATTTTGAACTGATAATAGTGTTGGCATATGAATTAAAGTTGACGTAGTCTTCTCTTGACATTTGGCTTTGAAAATGTTGAAGGATTGAATGGACGTAGAATTTTGGCATAAATATTATAATAAAAAAAAATTTAAATGATAAAGAAAGAAAATAAAAGAAAATGAAACAAAACAGAAAAAGAAATAAAAAGAAAAAGTTTGAGGGGGAGTCAAATCTTCATCACGGATTTTGAGAATTGAATTGAGAGTGGCCAGGGTACCTGGAAAAGAGATTTGATGCCAGGTGCTCACAAAGTGGCCAAGGTGATGTTTTGGAAAGATTGTAGACCCCTCAGGGAAGTGCACACCGGGAGAGGAACTTACTTTTGGTAGTTGCCAATCCCCCCAGTGCCATAAGAGCAAAACAAACTGGTTAAGGATTGAATTGAATTGGGAAACTTGGAAAAGAAGTAAAAGGGTGAATGGTCCATTTGTCCAAGTGAAAATGGCCATAATTTTGGAATTGAATGTTGAAAAGCCAGGCCAAGATCTGTGTCCAAAATTGCAAAGTGCTCACAGAGTGGCCAAGGTGATGCTTACAACAGATAAGGGTAGAATACCCCGAAAGGTGCATACCAGGAGTGGGACTTACTTTTGGTAATTCCTCTCCCCACCAAGCACCATAAATGAATCAAGCTTTTGAAGAATTGGGACCGGGCTTGTCAGGATATAAAGAATGAAAATCTTTGACAAGTTCAGGACAATTCTTGAGGTTTTTGGCTGGTTGCCAAGTGGATCTTTCTGGGTCTTGACTGAAACCTTTCCATTCCACCAGATACCATAATTTTCTTCTCTTGAGCTTTGAGTCCAGTATTTGAGCGACTTCCCATTCCTCTTCTTCTTCAATGATGATTGGAGGAGGAGGCTCTTGATGCCGCTTTGGGATTGTTGATGTCTTGACTGGTTCCAAAAGTGAGATATGGAAGACTGGGTGGATGGATTTCCATTGGGATGGAAGCTTGAGGTGGTAAGCATGAGAACTGACTTTCTTCAAGATTGGAAAAGGACCCAGCCATCTTTAGGATAGTTTTTTGGTGGGTCTGGTGGATTTTATGTTCTTGGAAGAAAGCCATACCATGTCACCAGGATTGAAAACAGGTGGACTTGCTCTACCCTCATCTGCATACCTCTTAAACCGCTTTATGACAATTTCAAGTTCTCTCTTGACATCTTGCTGTACTGATTGGATTTTTGTTGATAACTTTCCAGCAGGAGTATCTTGAGTGATGTGAACTGAATCAAATTGTGGATCTCTTCCATAAACAGTGAAAAACGGTGATTGCTTGGTTGAAGAGTGATCAGAATTATTGTAGGCAAATTCAGCCAGAGGGAGCCAGGTGTTCCAATCATCTTGATGATAACTGACATACATCCGAAGATACTGTTCTAGTATCTGATTTACCCTCTCTGTCTGTCCATCAGTTTCTGGATGATAAGCAGTTGACAAGTCTCTTGAAATCTTGAGCTGCTGACAAAGATTGGTCCAGAAGGAAGAAACGAAGAGTGAACCTCTATCACTGACAATGCTTGATGGGAGGCCATGCTTTGAGAAAATACTCTTGATGAATAAATGGGCCAAATCCAGTGAAGTGATTGAAGACATTGTTGGAATAAAAACCGCCATTTTTGAGAATCTGTCCACTATGACAAGGATTGAGTCAAAGGAATTGGACAGTGGCAGTTGAGTGATGAAATCCATCGAGAGACAAATCCAAGGACCATTTGGAATTGGAAGAGGTTTGAGGAATCCAAACTTCTTATGGTGAATATTCTTGTTTCTTGAGCACTGTTGACAGGATGAAACATAATCCTTGATGAATTGAGTCATGCCGGACCAGTGGAAATCCCGCTTGACAAGTTTGAGAGTCTTCTCTTGGCCAGGGTGTCCAGCTAGAGGAGAATCGTGACGCTTTTGAAGAATGCTGAGCTGAATTGTGGATTCATTTGGGACTACCACCCGATCTTTGAAGAGAAGAAGTTGGGAGGAGGAATCAAGAGAATAATCTTGGACAGATTTACCTTTACCCAAATCTTCAAGGATACTTCTGTACTGAGGATCTTGCCATACTGCCTTCTGAATTGAGTCAATCAGATTTGAAAATGATTCCACCTTGACTGCAAAGAACTTTGAGGGTTGAACTTCATCTTGCTTAATGAGTTGTTGAAAATTCATTGGATTCTTGCTGATGAAATCCTCCCCCCTCTCTGGATAAACGTCGTCCCGACGTGATAAAGCATCCGGAAGAGTAGCCAGGCGGCCAGGGCGGTAAGTGATTGAGAAATGAAATTCAGAAAGGAATTCAGCCCAACGGGCTTGACGGCGAGTAAGGATCTATGATGACATAAAGTACTGAATAGAAGAATGATTGGTGAGAACTTCAAAAGGGGAAGACAGAGAAAGAAGAAAAGCCCTCCAGCGCTTGAGAGCCCAGACTATGCCAAGGAGTTCCTTGTCATGAATCTCATAGTTGAGCTCCGCTGGAATAAGCTTGCGGCTGTCGAATGCAATGGGATGTTTTCCTGAGTCAGAGACCTGACTCAGTACAGCACCCAAGGCATAATCGGACGCATCGGTCTCTACAATGGTGGGTAGAGAAGGATTGGAGCGGTGGTGAAAGCCTCTTTGAGTTGATGAAACTGACTAAGAGCTTCCTCATTGAGGGGGAAACAGGAATATTTCTTGAGGAAGCTGGTGAGTGAACTGATCTTCTTTGAATAATTCTTGATGAATCGGCGGTAAAAATTGGCAAAGCCGAGAAAGGATTGAAGTGCCTTGAGGTTTCTTGGAGGAGGCCAATTGAGAATCTGATGGACTTTTGCTTGGTCCATCTTGAGGCCTTCAGCAGAAACAACATAACCAAGGTATTCACAACTAGAAACATGAAAAAGGCATTTGGATGCCTTAGCAAAAAGATTATTGGCCCTAAGTCTGGAAAGAACAGTGGACACATGAGTGACATGCTCTTCCTCAGACTTGGAAAAGACCATAATATCGTCTAAATAAACCACAACATAAAAATCAAGCAAATCTTGGAAGATATCATTGACAAGATTTTGAAAAGAAGCAGGAGCATTGGTGAGCCCAAATGGCATAACCAAGTACTCATAACTGCCATATTTAGTTCTAAAACAGGTCAAATGTTCATCACCCTCCTTGATTCTGAGCAGGTTATATGCACCACGCAAATCAATCTTGGAGAAGATAGAAGAACCATTAAAGACATTGAGGAGCTGATTCATAGGAGGTACAGGATACTTGTTCTTCCTAGTAACAGCCTTGAGTTTGCGGTAATCAACACACAAACGGAGGCCACCATCTTTCTTTTTGACAAAAAGAACAGGTGCTCCTGTAGAAGAGGAGCTTGGCCGGATGAAACCTTTCTCTACATTCTCTGAAATGTAGGCCCTGAGTGTATCTGACTCTTGTTTGGATAAAGAGTAGATCACCCCAACTGGAGGTAGAGTCCCCTCCAGTTCGATATGATGATCACAGGCGCAGTGAGGAGGAAGTTTCTCTGCTTTCACCTTGGAGAATACATCCAAGTATTGGTGATAGACAGGAGGAACAACCTTCATCACGGTTTCTACTTCTTCTGGCTCTTCCTCTTCATCCCACAACTCCTCCAGGGAGTCATGATAAGATGAAGGGGGAAGGTCCATATTCCCAAATAAGAGGTGAAGTGAAGATACAGAGTTATCTTCTCCAACATCATGAATCTCTTTGAAGACTTCAGCTCTAGGAGATAGTAATGACTGTGGGGAATTAAAGGAAGGAATATGGACAGAAGACGGAAATGATGGTGTTCTAGAATCACCAACCAGAGCTGCACAAGATTTGGCAGAAGAAGAGTCATTACGGACAGAATTAGAAGGATCAGAATAGTCCAAATGATCAGAAGTAAAGGTGATCAGCCCTTGCCTCCAATCAATAGAAGGATTAAAATGATTGAGAAAGTCAAAGCCCAATATGAGGTCTTCTCCCTTGGGAGTATCAATGACTAAAAAGTCCCATTCAAAGCTTGGGAAGGAAGGGAGCTCAACCATATATTTAGTATAGTGAGTCACAAACAAGGAAGGGGACTCAGAGGAGTCCAAAATGATAAGAGGAACCTTCTCTGGAAGTTCTGACGTAGTAAATGAGTACTTGTGAACAAGCTGCTTTGCAATAAATGGGTGTGTAGCACCAGAATCAATGAGAATACTGTAAAAAACTTCAGAAAGAGAAGAAAAAACAAAAAATTTAAGAGAATTTTTGACACCAGTATTCACTATGCACAATTGTGCTCTGGAAAGAAAACTGTGAAGACCATTGAACACAACATGATCTTCACTCAGGCTTTTCCCTGGCTGGGAAAACTGCCTGACGGTTGGGTAAACTTGTTTTGAGGCCTTTTGACACAGGACTCAAGACTATGCTTCCCACCACAATAAGTACACAAGCCCTCCTTGATTCTTCTTTCTTTTTCAGAACCTTTCAACTTGAAGTCCTTATTCAACAAGGAAGAATGGGGCTTGTCCCGCTTTTGAGAATGAAATTTCTTCTTAGGCCTTGAGCTTGAAGAAACTTGATGATGAGAAGAGTGAGACTTTGAGGCTTCAGGCTTCTTCTCTTGATGATGATTCTTCTCCTTTTTCCTCTCATGGTACCTGGTATCAAGTTCCAGGCTGACGTCCATTAAGTCTTGTAGAGAATCAATATTTGAAGGATGGGAGGCCAATTGATCCAGAATTCTGGAGGCCAAGCCCTTCCTGAAATGATGAATGAGAGCCCTTTCACCCCAATCCCCGATTCTTGAAACCAAACTCCTGAGATCGGCAATATATAAAGCAACATGCCCACCTTCTTTCATCCTAAGGCCATCCAATTCTGCTTCTGCTTTTCTAACTTCATTTGGGTCGCCGAATAAAGTGAACAATTGGGCTTCAAAAAGTGGCCAGGAATTGAGAAGGTAACTTGAGTCTTGATTATTGAGATTGGAAAGATAAGGCTCAATCCATTTTGCAGCCCTGCCAACTAAGAATGAAGTGGCATAAAGCACCTTCTTTCTATCTTGAGAGAAGTTTGCTGGATCATTATGAAAGATGAGTTGACAAGAATGAATAAAGCTTCTGACTTTGAAGGGCTGAGTCCCATCAAAGCATTCTGGAGCCTTCATAGAGGGAGTCTTGAAGGCTGGTGGTCTTGATGACTCAGAGGAAGAAGCTGCTTGAAGATTGGCCATGATTTGAGTCATCTGCTGCATGATGGCCAATAAAGATGGTTCAGATTGGTGAGAGGCAGGCTGATCAGACTGGGCTAGAGTTGGTCTTCCAGTACCTTGGGATGCCCCCACCGGAGCAGGAACACCTTCAGTACCTTCAGACTCTTCCTCTTCCACAGAATTCTCCTCCTCCTCTTCACCGTCTTCACCTGGACCTTTGAAACTAGTCCTTGACATGCCTGGAAAACTGCCAACTACTCCTGAAAAAGAATTTGACCTTCTGGGCACTCTTCCTTCCTTCCTGGATGGTGCTGCTCCTTCCATGCGGGGTCCTCTATCTAATTGGGCTCTCAGTTGAGGAACTGCTGGGGTGGCATCAAGAGGAACTCTTGGAGTAGGAGTAAGAACAGCTTGAGTTTGAGCCTGGGTTCTGGTCTGTCTTGCAGGAGGTGAGTGTTGGAGAGGCATGATTGAATAAGAGTCAAATTTAAATAAAAAGAATCAAAACTTGGATAAAACTTGAGGAAGAAACGAAATGGCCTTGAGAGTCAAATCAAAATCAAATCTTGAGGAAAAAATTCAATGAATCAATTAAAGTCTTCAGGTACGTCAATCAGTCAAAACAGATGAGTCTTGAAGTCAAAAAGATCCAAATCAATGAAAGTCTTGAGGTCAATAAAATCAATCAATCAAAATCAATGAAAACAAATCTTGCAGTGAAAATCAATCAGTCAAATGAATTCTTGAGTCAAAAAATCAATTTATGTCAAAATCTTGATGTGAAATTCAGCAGTCAATGGAAAAAATCTTCAGGTCAATCAAATATCTTGAAGTCAATATCAATTATGCCAAATCAGTCAATCAAATCAATTATCAAGTGGATTCTTCCTGAAATAAAAATTCTTGAAGAGAAAATCAAATTGAATCCTGATATGAAGAACGTGTCTGTATAATTTGATGAATAATCTGAAAATCAAGATGACAAGACGCCTGAAAAGAAGGATAAAATGAGATTGATGATTGAGATTAAGATTGAAAAGATAAACAGGAAATAGAATTTGGGTCAGCTTTCAATTTTAAGAATGAAGAAATGAATGAGAGAAAATTGAGAGGTGACGAAGAATCATTAATTTTTCATAAGCGTTAAAGAGTCATAATTTGGATGAATGAATGAATGAAATTGATGAAGAATGAATGAATATAATGAAAAGAAATTATGAGTTAATTAATATAATGTCACAGGGGCTCTTATGGAAGCAAGAGTGGCCTGGCACTCAGGAATCAAGAACTCACTTGGAGGGCTCCAAAAGATGATAAGAAATATTATGGAATATATTTCTTAAGCAGGAATAAAAGAAAGGACAAATATGCCAAAGATAAAAAGAATAATAAAGAGGAAGCCAGAGGCCGAAGATAATAGGAAGCCAAAAGCCAAGAAGCCAACCAAGTGAATCCTCAATTCACTGTTTCAACCTGCCAGAAAGAATAATGGAATTAGTAAAGGATATGACCACTAATATCCACTGACAGGCGAAGAAAGAAAAGAGAAAAGGGTGCTAATGACTGACTTAAGATTATCAGTATTAACTTTAATAAGGTAAAAGAAAATAAGGATAAAAATAAATCCAATATATTAATTAACTGGGGAAAAAGTCCCCAGGTGATGAAAGGTGGCCGGTATATGTGAAAAGCTGAAATATTGATCCTGGAAGGTGGATCAATGACTGTATTGTCCGAATCGGGAAATACAGTTCTGGCCATCTTGAAATTTGAACTGTATGATGGAATTCACACAGTGGAATAAGAAATGGCCCAATTGGGCCAAGGCCATACAGGTTGATTGAACAAGGCCTGTACGGATGAATTGGGTTGTCCAAGGAGTATTGAATACTTCATGTCTTGACAACTGATTCAAATGATGTAATACCTCTTGAGAATTGACCTTAGAATAATCCTGGATGGATTGTACCAACCCAACTCCTGCAGATACAGGTGGTTGGGATCCTTGAATGATCTTCTGAATTGCCGCCATGGATTGCCAGACTGATGAGCTGAAGAGTCCTCCTTCGAAATGGGCGTTGGAATTATGGACCTTGAAATGGAAAGGTGGATTTGGGTCCTGAAAATGTCACCATTGGATTGCTGAGTAAAAATGGTGCATAATGGTATATAATACCATATATGCACCACACCTGCAGTCTTGAGTACGGAGTGCATGAAGGAAAGGAAAGAATTCCCCTTAAGTTGAGGGGAAGGCTTGCTGAGCTGATCTGGTGGCCTCTGGTGGTTGCCAGAGGCCATGGTGGAAATATTGATCCATGGTGGTCCATGGCCAAAATTGGGTCCTACGGGATTTATGGCCAAAAGGGTGTCCAAGAGGGATTTGGTCATTTTTGGGTCCAAGGCATTCATGGCCAAAATTGGCTCAGGTGGGCCCAATTGTGGTTTGGGACCCACCTGGCTGGCCTCTTTTGGCCTCATTGGATTAGGCCAAAAGGGGCCTAATTGGCCTACGGACCGCGGCCCACGGTCCGTATGGACCGTAGAAGCCGTAGGGGGCCTAAATGGCCCAAAAAGGCCATTTAGGCCAAAACCCCCATAATGAAAAGGGGGTGGCCAGGGCCAATGAAGATGGCTAGGGGGTCCAGAACCCCCTGGAAGATAAAAGGACCCCCCAGGCCCAAAATAAAGATGAAGGCCTGGGGGTTGGTGAGGTGGAAATTGGCCAAGAAGGCCAATGATGGCAGGATATGGCCTGAGGCCATAAATGGTGGTTGAGAGGGGTTATGGCGTAAAAACCATAAAACACCCAAGGGGGCCAATTGGTCATAAGGACATGACGTGACCAATTGGCCCCATCTTGGCTCCAGGTTGGATTGCCGCAGCCATCAAGGAGGAGGGCCAAAATTCGTGGTTGTGACATGGAGTCATTTGGGACTACCACCCGATCTTTGAAGAGAAGAATTTGGGAGGAGGAATCAAGAGAATAATCTTGGACAGATTTACCTTTACCCAAATCTTCAAGGATACTTCTGTACTGAGGATCTTGCCATACTGCCTTCTGAATTGAGTCAATCAGATTTGAAAATGACTCCACCTTGACTGCAAAGAACTTTGAGGGTTGAACTTCATCTTGCTTAATGAGTTGCTGAAAATTCATTGGATTCTTGCTGATGAAATCCTCCCCCCTCTCCGGATAAACGTCGTCCCGACATGATAAAGCATCCGGAAGAGTAGCCAGGCGGCCAGGGCAGTAAGTGATTGAGAAATGAAATTCAGAAAGGAATTCAGCCCAACGGGCTTGACAGCGAGTAAGGATCTTTGATGACATAAAGTACTGAAGAGGTGCATGATTGGTGAGAACTTCAAAAGGGGAAGACAGAGAAAGAAGAAAAGCCCTCCAGCGCTTGAGAGCCCAGACTATGCCAAGGAGTTCCTTGTCATGAATCTCATAGTTGAGCTCCGCTGGAATAAGCTTGCGGCTGTCGAATGCAATGGGATGTTTTCCTGAGTCAGAGACCTGACTCAGTACAGCACCCAAGGCATAATCGGACGCATCGGTCTCTACAATGGTGGGCAGAAAAGGATTGGAGCGGTGGTGAAAGCCTCTTTGAGTTGATGAAACTGACTCAGAGCTTCCTCATTGAGGGGGAAACAGGAATCTTTCTTGAGGAAGCTGGTGAGTGAACTGATCTTCTTTGAATAATTCTTGATGAAACGGCGGTAAAAATTGGCAAAGCCAAGAAAGGATTGAAGTTCCTTGAGGTTTTTTGGAGGAGGCCAATTGAGAATCTGCTGGACTTTTGCTTGGTCCATCTTGAGGCCTTCCGCAGAAACAAAATAACCAAGGTATTCAACACTAGAAACATGAAAAAGGCATTTGGACGCCTTAGCAAAAAGATTATTGGCCCTAAGTCTGGAAAGAACAGTGGACACATGAGTGACATGTTCTTCCTCAGACTTGGAAAAGACCATAATATTGTCTAAATAAACCACAACATAAACATCAAGCAAATCTTGGACGATATCATTGACAAGATTTTGAAAAGAAGCAGGAGCATTGGTGAGCCCAAACGGCATAACCAAGTACTCATAACTGCCATATTTAGTTCTAAAACAGGTCAAATGTTCATCACCCTCCTTGATTCTGAGCAGGTTATATGCACCACGCAAATCAATCTTGGAGAAGATAGAAGAACCATTAAAGACATTGAGGAGCTGATTCATAGGAGGAACAGGATACTTGTTCTTCCTAGTAACAGCATTGAGTTTGCGGTAATCAACACACAAACGGAGGCCACCATCTTTCTTTTTGACAAAAAGAACAGGTGCTCCTGTAGAAGAGGAGCTTGGCCGGATGAAACCTTTCTCTACATTCTCTGAAATGTAGGCCCTGAGTGTATCTGACTCTTGTTTGGATAAAGAGTAGATCACCCCAACTGGAGGTAGAGACCCCTTCAGTTCGATATGATGATCACAGGCGTGGTGAGGAGGAAGTTTCTCTGCTTTCACCTTGGAGAATACATCCAAGTATTGGTGATAGACAGGAGGAACAACCTTCATCACGGTTTCTACTTCTTCTGGCTCTTCCTCTTCATCCCACAACTCCTCCAGGGAGTCATGATAAGATGAAGGGGGAAGGTCCATATTCCCAAATAAGAGGTGAAGTGAAGATACAGAGTTATCTTCTCCAACATCTTGAATCTCATTGAAGACTTCAGCTCTAGGAGATAGTAATGACTGTGGGGAATTAAGAGAAGGAATATGGACAGAGACGGAAATGATGGTGTTCTAGAATCACTAACCAGAGCTGCACAAGATTTGGCAGAAGAAGAGTCATTACGGACAGAATTAGAAGGATCAGAATATTCCAAATGATCAGGATTAAAGGTGATCAGCCCTTGCCTCCAATCAATAGAAGGATTAAAATGATTGAGAAAGTCAAAGCCCAATATGAGGTCTTCTCCCTTGGGAGTATCAATGACTAAAAAGTCCCATTCAAAGCTTGGGAAGGAAGGGAGCTCAACCATATATTTAGTATGGCGAGTCACAAATAAGGAAGGGGACTCAGGAGTCCAAAATGATAAGAGGAATCTTCTCTGGAAGTTCTGACATAGTCAATGAGTACTTGTGAACAAACTGCTTTGCAATAAATGAGTGTGTAGAACCAGAATCAATGAAAATACTGTAAAAAACATCAGAAAGAGAAGAAAAAACAAAAAATTTAAGAGAATTTTTGACACCAGTATTCAGAATGCACACTTGTGCTCTGGAAGGAAAACTGTGAAGACCATTGAACACAACATGATCTTCACTCAGGCTTTTCCCTGGCTGGGAAAACTGCCTGACGGTTGGGTAAGCTTATTTTGAGGCCTTTCCCTCTTTGATTCTTCTCTCTTTTTCAGAACCCTTCAACTTGAAGTCCTTATTCAACAAGGAAGAATGGGGCTTGTCCTGGTTTTGAGAATGAAATTTCTTCTTATGCCTTGAGCTTGAAGAAACTTGATGATGAGAAGAGTGAGACTTCGAGGCTTCAGGCTTCTTCTCTTGATGATGATTCTTCTCCTTTTGCCTCTCATGGTACCTGGTATCAAGTTCCAGGCTGATGTCCATTAAGTCTTGAAGAAAATCAATATTTGAAGGATGGGAGGCTAATTGATCCAGAATTCTGGAGGCCAAGCCCTTCCTGAAATGATGAATAAGAGCCCTTTCACCCCAATCCCCGATTCTTGAAACCAAACTCCTGAAATCGGCAATATATAAAGCAACATGCCCACCTTCTTTCATCCTAAGGCCATCCAATTCTTCTTCCGCTTTTCTAACTTCATTTGGGTCTCCAAATAAAGTGAACAATTGGGATTCAAACAGTGGCCAGGAATTGAAAAGGTAACTTGAGTCCTGATTATTGAGATTGGAAAGATAAGGCTCAATCCATTTTGCAGCCCTGCCAACTAAGAATGAAGTGGCATAAAGCACCTTCTTTCTATCTTGAGAGAAGTTTGCCGGATCATTATGAAAGATGAGTTGACAAGATTGAATAAAGCTTCTGACTTTGAAGGGCTGAGTCCCATCAAAGCATTCTGGAGCCTTCATAGAGGGAATCTTGAAGGCTGGTGGTCTTGATGACTCAGAGGAAGCAGCTGCTTGAAGATTGGCCATAATTTGAGTCATCTGCTGCATGATGGCCAATAAAGATGGTTCAGATTGGTGAGAGACAGGCTGATCAGACTGGGCTAGAGTTGGTCTTCCAGTACCTTGGGATTCCCCCACCGGAGCAGGAACACCTTCAGTACCTTCAGACTCTTCCTCTTCCACAGAATTCTCCTCCTCCTCTTCACCGTCTTCACCTGGACCTTTGAAACTAGTCCTTGACATGCCTGGAAAACCGCCAACTACTCCTGAAAAAGAATTTGATCTTCTTGGCACTCTTCCTTCCTTCCTGGATGGTGCTGCTCCTTCCATGTGGGGTCCTCTATCTAATTGGGCCCTCAGTTGAGGAACTGCTGGGGTGGCATCAAGAGGAACTCTTGGAGTAGGAGTAAGAACAGCTTGAGTTCGAGCCTGGGACCTGGTCTGTCTTGCAGGAGGTGAGTGTTGTAGTGGCATGATTGAATAAGAGTAAAATTTAAATAAAAAGAATCAAAACTTCGATAAAACTTGAGGCAAAAAACGAAATAGTCTTGACGATCAAAATCAAATCAAATCTTGAGCAAAAATCAATGAATCAATTAAAGTCTTCAGGTACGTCAATCAGTCAAAACAGATGAGTCTTGAAGTCAAAAGATCCAAATCAGAGAAAGTCTTGAGGTCAATAAAATCAATCAATCAAAATCAATGAAAACAAATCTTGCAGTGAAAATCAATCAGTCAAATGAATTCTTGAGTCAAAAAAAATCAATTTATGTCAAAATCTTGATGTGAAATTCCGCAGTCAATGGGAAAAATCTTCAGGTCAATCAAATATCTTGAAGTCAATATCAATTATGCCAAATCAGTCAATCAAATCAATTATCAAGTGAATTCTTCCTGAAATCAAAATTCTTGAAGAGAAAATCAAATTGAATCCTGATATGAAGAACGTGTCTGTATAATTTGATGAATAATCTGAAAATCAAGATGACAAGACGCCTGAAAAGAAGGATAAAATGAGATTGATGATTGAGATTAAGATTGAAAAGATAAACAGGAAATAGAATTTGGGTCAGCTTTCAATTTTCGGAATGAAGAAATGAATGAGAGAAAATTGAGAGGTGACGGAGAATCATTAATTTTCATAAGCATTAAAGAGTCATAATTTCGATTAATGAATGAATGAAATTGATGAAGAATGAATGAATAGAATGAAAAGAAATTATGAGTTAATTAATATAATGTCACAGGGGCTCTTGTGGAAATGAAAGAGTGGCCTGGCACTCAGGAATCAAGAACTCACTTGGAGGGCTCCAAAAGATGATAAGAAATATTATGGAGTATATTTCTTAAGCAGGAATAAAATAAAGGACAAATATGCCAAAGATAAAAAGAATAATAAGGATGAAGCCAGAGGCCAAAGACAAAAGGAAGCCAAAAGCCAAGAAGCCAACCAAGTGAATCCTCAATTCACTGTTTCAACCTGCCAGAAAGAATAATGGAATTAGTAAAGGATATGACCGCTAGTATCCACTGACAGGCGAAGAAAGAAAAGAGAAAAGGGTGCTAATGACTGACTTAAGATTATCAGTATAACTTTAATAAGGTAAAAGAAAATAAGGATAAAAATAAATCCAATATATTAATTAACTGGGGAAAAAGTCCCCAGGTGATGAAAGGTGGCCGGTATATGTGAAAAGCTGAAAGATTGATCCTGGAAGGTGGATCAATGACTGTATTGTCCGAATCGGGAAATACAGTTCTGGCCATCTTGAAATTTGAACTGTGTGATGGAATTCACACAGTGGAATAAGAAATGGCCCAATTGGGCCAAGGCCATACAGGTTGATTGAATAAGGCCTGTACAGATGAATTGGGTTGTCCAAGGAGTATTGAATACTTTATGTCTTGACAACTGATTTAAATGATGTAACACCTCTTGAGAATTGACCTTAGAATAATCCTGAATGAATTGTACCAACCAAACTCCTGCAGATACAGGTGGTTGGGATCCTTGAATGATCTTCTGAATTGCCAGACTGATGAGCTGAAGAGTCCTCCTTCGAAATGGGCATTGGAATTATGGACCTTGAAATGGAAAGGTGGAATTGGGTCCTGAAAACGTCACCATTGGATTGCTGAGTAAAAATGGTGCATAATGGTATATAATACCATATATGCACCACACCTGCAGTCTTGAGTACGGAGTGCATGAAGGAAAGGAAAGAATTCCCCTTAAGTTGAGGGGAAGGCTTGCTGAGCTTATCTGGTGGCCTCTGGTGGTTGCCAGAGGCCATGGTGATCCATGGCCAAAATTGGGTCCTACGGGATTTATGGCCAAAAGGGTGTCCAAGAGGGATTTGGTCATTTTTGGGTCCAAGGAAATCATGGCCAAAATTGGCTCAGGTGGGCCCAACTGTGGTTTGGGACCCACCTGGCCTTGGGGCCTAGGTGGCTGGCCCCTTTTGGCCTCATTGGATTAGGCCAAAAGGGGCCTAATTGGCCTACGGACCGTAGAAGCCGTAGGGGGCCTAAATGGCCCAAAAAGGCCATTTAGGCCAAAACCCCCATAATGAAAAGGGGTTGGCCAGGGCCAATGATGATTGCTAGGGGGTCCAGAGCCCCCTGGAAGATGAAAGGACCCCCCCAGGCCCAAAATAAAAGATGAAGGCCTGGCGGTTGGTGAGGTGGAAATTGGCCAAGAAGGCCAATGATGGTAGGATATGGCCTGAGGCCATAAATGATGGTTGAGAGGGGCTATGGCAAAAAAATCATAAAACACCCAAGGGGGCCAATTGGCCATAAAGGACATGACGTGACCAATTGGCCATAAAGGACATGACGTGACCAATTGGCCCCATTTGGCTCCAGGTTGGATTGCCGCAGCCATCAAGGAGGAGGGCCAAAACTTGTGGTTGTGACAGTGATCTACTCTTTATCAAATCAAGAGTCAGATACACTCAGGCCCTACATTTCAGAGAATGTAGAGAAATATTTCATCTGCCAAGCTCCTCTTCAACAGGAGCACCTGTTCTTTTTGTCAAAAAGAAGGATGGTGGCTGCTGTTTGTGTGTTGATTACCGCAAACTCAATTCTGATACTAGGAAGAACAAGTACCCTGCTCCTCCTATGAAGCAGCTTCTCACTTTCTTTAATTGTTATTCTATCTTCTCCAAGATTGATTTGTGTGGTGCATATAACCTGCAAAGAATCAAGGAGTGTGAGCCTGTGAGGTATGTATAACATACCCACAAGGCCACAAATGATTTTATATACAGCTTATTTATTCTTCAACAGACTTTTCAGATGAATTCAAAATAAAAAATAACAAAAAATAAGTATAACCTTTTTTGGGATAAACAAACTTATAAATATTATGTCATCTTTGGATTCTACCCCAAAAATAACCTAGGGTACACTCACAGGGTGTTATACCCCAAAACGCTTACTTCTTATGTTATTGAAAGATTTAAGAATCTCACAGTACTAATGTCACTTTCTTAAAAACCTTTTGAAATTGTTACATTTAAGCTTAAATAAGCTTAAATTCAAAGTTGCATAAGGTTTATGCAAACGTACCAAAATTCTAGTAAAAATTGAGGTGTTGTGTATATTTACCGAATTGGCTAAGGATTTGCCATACAGAATGTAAAGACTGCGTGAGCTCAATTTAAAAGTGTTTGAGGCCATAGTATGGCTTCAAAGAAATAAAAGGGCGAACTCCACGCAAAAAGTGGGACAAAGGAAAAAAATCAAACAGAGCAGGGGTACCCAACTTTTCAGATCTGCGTGGAGTCAATTAAGGTTTTCCACCTCTATTGGAGCATTTTCAACCTTATTTAAACTTTAACATTAGACTTTGATCCAACCTCAAGATTTAAACTGGTTTTAGCCCAATTTGGACAGGTTTTTCAAGCTGCCAAAGGGTAAATCCCAATATGCAGGCTTGAAATTAAAGTTTTGAGACCTGTCAAAGCTTAAATAAGCTTAAAACTTTAAGGTTACAAGCATTGAAACCTTATCAAAAGTTAAGGTTTAGTGTGTATTACTATTTTACGTGGAAAAATAGCAATAACTTCAAAAATTCATTAAAACTCCGATTCTTAATGGATGTTCTTGAAAGTTGCACACAGCTTACAATTTAGTATTATCTATATATAAATCAAATTTTCAGCATATTTTATAAAAAGATTTCTTGGGTAATTAGCCTGGAAACGTACTCTTTTTATTATACTTAAAAATAATTAAGATTTCTTTAAAAATTAATTAAAAATTGAGTTCAAGAGATTTCTGCTTGAAACTCTATTTAACTTCAATATAGCTAAGCTGATTTTATATTAAAGCCTAAAATAATGAACTTAAATGAGGATATAAGTTACTTGGAGTTCAGAATAACACTGGTAACTTTAAATTGGGATTAAAAAAAGTTACCTTAAGTTAAGAACCTTATTTTTAAGTATAGTTTTTCAGTTTTGACCTGAGAACGCCCTCTATATTCATTATAAATCAAGAGAGCTTCTCTGTAGACATAAAAGGAGTTTTTTGATCACTGTTTTTGTCCATCATCAATTATCAATCCAATCATATTAGACATTTAAACAGGTAAAGTTTCATTATTTATAAAATCTTATTAATAAAGTATTTATCAAGTATCTTATTCTTTATAACTCTTAAATTAAAGAATTGAAATCATCGAAATTAGATTATTGTTGTAATCACCTATAATATAGTTTATTTCATGAAATTATTGTCTTTAAAATATCTTTTAAAATCCACATATTCCTCTCAAAAACTCTTTAATTATATTTTTCTTTTAAAAAGTTGTTTTATCTTTTAAAATATTGGTTTTTGGCATGTTTTTAACTTTTAATAATGATTTAATATAATAACTTTTGCTGTTTGACTTGTTGTATCAAATTTATATTACAAGTAAGTTTTCTCCAAAATTCTGTATCTTTTTTATATATTATTAGTTTTTTATATAGAATTTTTCTATAACAATTATTTCTGCACAGTGTGTGTTTTAATCTTCTTATAAATAATATTTATATATTATTTAGAAGTGGTTAGATATTTATATTTTCCACATGTAATTGTCTCATTAAGAGCTTTAGACTTCTTATTGTTATAATTGTCAGTGAGTGTAACAATAATAGAATAATTGTAATTTATTATAATTATTATATTTATTATTATTATTATTCTATATAATAATAATTAAATTTATTTTTTATATATATAATTGTTTTTAATAATTATATTTGAATTTGTGGTTATAATATTATATTATATTATATTATATTTTTCTACTGAGGACAGTCATAGTACTCTTGATATTGTTAGTATTATTAAGAGTTTCATAGACAAACCTCACACAGGGTAGTTTAAAAACCGCTGAATGGGCTCTCTTATACAAAGTCTACCTTCCATTTTCAATGCTTAGTCAACAGATGTCATTAGATGAACACAATCCCCCCAATACTCAAAGAAAAATGCCAAAATGAGAAGAACTTGCAAATGAACTAACTAAGAGTAAATTCCATTTGATTAGTGCTATCAAAATTGCCACAATTTGGACTGTTTCAATAGATGATGCAACTAAATTTTCTGAAAATTGGAAACAATTATGCCTTTCCAATCAACACCTGTTCCCAAAACAGAGAGTAAACAAAATCAGCATTTTGCTGATCATATTCCAAGAGTCTTCCCACTTTGGGGCCCAGCACAAGCCTCAGCCACATGGGGTTATGAGCAAGTGAGTGGAGTATTTGTAATGATGCCAACAAATAACAAAGTATGTACTTTAACTAATAAGAGGAATATATTCACATTGATTAAACACATGAGCTGAATAAGACTAACTTTTTGCAAATCTGAATAGATGATATAGATAAAACCTTACTTCAACATATCTGTTGATGTTCCTACCTTTCCATTCTCCTGGAATTCCCATCTGTCCCATGTGAAATAAATCAAATTTTTGAATCACAGCTGCCTTCCCCATTCAACTACCAAAAATATAACAAACCATCCCCCATGACCTACAGTAATATGATTGCCTAGTTGATGACTTACAGAATTTTCATTCAACAAGGGAGATAGTTGAATAGATCAGCTTGGACACTTCTATTGAATCAAGAAGTCATCCCACTTCAAGGATTGTCTCACCTTGGTATTTTCCAGTTTCAAACAGTAATATTGGGAACAATTGCTTTTCAACTTAATACAAAAGTGTTAGAAACGTGTTATATATTTTCTGAGTGGCAACTCACAACAATTTGGTATTATTGATTGCATTTTTAAAGTCTCTGAGCCATCTTTCAGGCGGAACAATGACTTTCTGATCTTAAAAACTTTGAAGATTGATATGACTTTCTTACCAGATTGGCTAAATCTCAATATTTTTAAAGCTGTTGGTTTTTATTATAGACATTTGATTATATCTGACGAGGAAATAGAAGGTCACGGTGGATAGTATGATAACAAAGTGATGTCATGTGGGCTGCTTGTAATGATGAAACTGTTATGTCCTGATATTTAGTCTCCACTTTTTGCTGAAAATATAGTGATACAATCAGGCAATTCTGTCAGCTTCATTAGGCCTTTTTCCAGAGAAATAACTGTCTAAAGATTTGGTGACAGTGGCATGCCATTGTGACCAGAAAAGCCCATTAGTTCACATGGCCACAAATAAATTACTATTTTTACATTGCGTACAGTGTTGATAAGTCAATTGCAATGATCAAATGACCCACACACTCACATATCACAGGATCTAAAATGACAAAACTGCACCATAATGACATTGGAAGTGGAATAGGCCCATGATCCAAGTGGGCCTCAGAATTACATTGTGTCCATTAGAGTTTGGATGTTTGTGAGTTGATTGGAGCTGGTCACATGCCCTAATGAGTTCTTTGTGCAGGTCGGTTTCAAAAAATTACATCCAAACCAGTTCTTGCCTTCTTGGGAATGTCTCACACTTACACAACCACCCCCATCACTGCACAAGCACCTGCACACACACATCCAACTGTAAATGAAACCGCACCCACACCTGCCACAATTGGTTCAACATGTGTCACCCACAAATGGTCAATGCTGATTGACATTAGGCCCTCAATTGTCTTGCCTTTGTGTGCATGTGTCACACCCATGCACCTGCTGCATTGTGCAGCAGGCTGCACACATTTCACCCTCTCATGCCAAGCTGATTCAAAGATACACAAACTTTAGACAACACATAATTTAGCCTTGATTTGAGCCTCACACACACACACCCACACCTGTGGTATTGTGCGGTGGTCTCCACCAGTGTCAACCACAAAATGTCAATCCGGCTGATGGCCTGGGATGTCCCACATCCCTTATCTACAACAAGACTGGCTGAAGGTCCTCTTTGATTTATGTGTGCACAAACAGGCAGGTCTTGTGTAATTTTGACCAACCTTTGGATGGTTGCAGGAATCTCAGTTGAAGGCACAGGGGAACCAATATTGGTGGATGTCACAGGATTTGGTGGAAGACCAGAGTGTGATGTGTGCTCAATGTTTGCGTGATTGTCACTTGACATAAGCTTGACTTGAATTCAATCACCAAAAATTGATGTGACATTTGCCCTGGTGAATGTTGGTAACAGGAAAAAAATGAAAGTGGGAACCTAACAAAACAATCCTCCGTTGATGCATTGGAGCCACCTCAGGTTCAGACTCACAAGGCAAAGCATCCTCATGTGATGGGAGTTGAGATTTGAAGGATTGACTCAGATATGAAAGAAGTGGCTCATCATATTGAGAGGGTTCTACAAAAGGAGGCAGAGTCAGTTCACTTGAGTCAAAAGTTAGAATTAGCAAAGTAAGAGCTGACTCCTTACCACGGAATAAGTCATTTGACCATTGGGTGACACTGGGGCCTGGAGTTGGTGCTGTGAATTTTGCTTGCAAGGCATACAAGGAGCATGGGATTCAGTGGGTTTTTTCCTATGCAGGAAGAAAAAAAGTCAGTATGATGGTGTGAAGAAAAATGAGTAAAGGAGGAGAAAGAAATGTTCATTTGGTGTTTGAATCCCATGGGGGACACTCACCCCTTTGCTCTGGTTGAGGATTTAAGTGACCATTGGATGGTGGCTGGTGGCCTACAAGGGGGGGTGGACAAATCCATAATTGAGGGAAACAGGCTTATTGTCCAGAAGCATTCCCGTCTGCCTATTTGGGGTCGTGGTGTCCATTCCTGCATGGGAATGCTTTCATTACCATTGACCACAAAGGAGTCCTCATGAGGGCCTCTTGGGCAGGAACTCCTCTGGCCGCATGGTCAGAAGGGGTGCACAAAAAACAAGCATTTTTGGTGTGCCTGTTGAAAATCCTCACAAGCATTGGTCATCACATGGGATACCCCTCTTGGAGAAAAAAGTGCCCATCATCTAAAATAAAGACATTTTAAGTTAGTAAACAGATAGAAAGTAAAATTTGAAGCAAAAAGGAATACATACAATGAATTCTAAATTTAAAACTTAATCAAGATAATTAAACTCTAGAAGAAAGCTTGCAAAAGTCTGAAAGGAAATAAGGATGAGGATTATTATTCACGGTGGCACATAACATGAAAAAAACTGTTAAATGAACAAGATGATGCACAATGTAGGTAAAAGAGGGGTTTTGGATGTATCATTGAGAAATGAATACAGCAAAATTGAAGGGGGGTGGTTAGTTTTTTGCAATAGAAAAGATTGGAAAGGCAGGAAGACAAAGTGGAATACACACAAGAATGAGCAGAGTGGGTGAGCTGGGAAAAAAATGAAGGGTTTGTTGGGAAGATATGGTCTTTTATACCAAGGTGAAGCTGAGCCAGTTGCAGCAGTCGCAGCACCCGCCAAGGTATCAGCTTTAAAGCCTGTTGGTGAAATGAAAGCTCAGTCGCAGCCAATTCTGCAGATAAGAAGGAAAATGGCCACGTGAGGCAGGCAAACAAAGGGGTTTGGACTGTGTATAGCAATTGAAAAGTTATGCTCAGTCACATCCCCTTTGTGGTGTCAAATAGCCACCCGATGTCCCGGGAGTGCTTTGGTGAGGGCATTTTTAAATGTCCATGGGTACTTTGATCCACAAATGCACCATTAAGAAAGGTATGTGGGGAATTTGCTCACATGTCCGTGCGGCAAGCATACCACAATTATGGCCAGGTGATAGAGTTTGAACAAGGGGTTGGGTGGCTTTATGAAAAGTGAATACAGAATGAGCTTGGGTTGACAGAGTGTGCAGGTTGGTTTTGGGGTCATAATTAAGATTCTCAGGGGCTGAACATTTGAAATGCACAGATTTTGAGCTGTTGATATAACAATGTCAAAGGCACTCCTACTGAGCAATTGGTAGGTAATTTTTATAAGCTCACAATCTGAGAATTCGGCACAAAATTGGAAGAAATTTTGGCCTGGCTGAGCTGATCACCTGCTTTGGTGAAGTACTCAGAAGTGGGACTTCTGATGAACTATTGCAAAAAGGTCTCTGACCATAGCATTAGCAAAAACTTCCACATTGAGCTTGTGTGTGAAAATAAGGTGACACACAATGCTGAGCATGTTTAACATGATGTAAGGTTTGACTATGAAACAATAAGTAAAAATTACTAATATTATACTTATTGTACTATAAATTTCCTTATGAATAAAATATATAAGATAAAAAATAATTATAATAAGAAAGAATTATTGTAATTATGGAATAAAAATAATCATATTATTAAATAAATATAATAATATGATTTAAATTATAAAAAAATAATATAATCAATAAAGAGATTAATATAAGATAATTAATATATTTAAAGCACTTTATTATTGTTACCAACAAACAATAAAGGTGTGAAGAGTTGCTTTTTATAAGTAAAAATCAATTAATAACAATAATATTACTAATATTAAAGTTATTTATTAATATAAATACTATTTATATTAATATAAGAATTATTAAAAATAATGATAAAGAGAAATTATTATAAAAAAAGAAAATAACCTACTTTTAACACTTAATATAATAATTTTGAAAGATTTTACACCAAAATAATGTAACTACAGTTTATACAAACTGTATTTACAATAAAAATAGAGAAATTAGAAATATTCTTTAATTTTTACGTGGAAATTGAGTTAAAGACATTTTTGAACAAAAAAAATTAAATAATTGATGTAATCACGTCAAGATTGATGATTATAATAAAGATGGTCTTTGGTCTTTGATAATAGAAAGGTTTTATATGTAACTAATAAAGAATTTACCTTTTGATTTAATTATTTTAGTGTTTTTGATGCGTCTGAGGGGAAAATAGAGTAAAAAGAGCTCTATTTATAGTAAAGACCTCCCTTCTAGAGTCCAGAAGGCTTCTAGTAGACGTGTACTGATTATTTCTACTAGAAATGATCAATATTCTAAGGTTTAGTGATGATTACATCATGATCAAACCATCTTATCTCATTATTATGCCATTATTTAGAGTTATCACTATAACTCTACGTTTAATGACATCATGTGCTTGGAAGAAGCCTAACCTTCGTGGATTTTATTAGTTTTAATCATAATCTAATAGTATTCATCAGTTTTATCACTTATATGACTGTTGAACTTAAAATAAGATTACAGTGAGTGATAATAAATGATCAAATTTAAGGTTAAACTTTGATCATTAATAACTTCTAGGTTATACAAGCTACAGCTATTCTGAGAGTGGATTATGATATCTTGGAATGTAATTATTAAACTTCCAAGAGAATTTCATTAAATCATCAAAACTCTATTTCTGATGATTTTTCTTGTAACTTCTCTTCTCTGTCAAAATTCAATATTTTAAACTTCAAACCATGATTTCAAGGGGTTATATCTTGAATATTATGATATATATTACGTCATTCTTCACTAATGACCTAGTAGAATCTGAAAGTATACTTTTTTTAAGTTTGGACCACTTTAACAACAAAGTGGTCAACAGCTCTATTGATTTTATTCAACAATCCATTACAAGTTTCAACCTTGTTTATATCTTGTGAAATAATGTTCATATATGTATTCCTAAAGTCATTATGTGGTGACTTTCTTTTTGGTTTAACTCTCTATCTTGTATATTTCAAGAGATCTTAGCTAAAAACCATGAATATATGCATTGACCAAAAAAGTGCATATATTCAGATTAATTCCTTAAGTATGAATTTTAGAGATGAGCTTTATAATTGTTTTATGTGTAGGCATTTGTGGAGAATCCAATGGTAAAATTTATTTCACATTTTGTTTCGTTGGTCTTTGAGATAACTGAGGTTTTGTACCTTTTTTAAGATATTATTACTTACACTTCAGTAATTATTGACTTTTCAGATATGCCATAAAAATGACATATGTGTATTTTACCATGCAACATCTGATGGTGTAATTTATTTCACATGATTATTCCTTAGATTACAAGTTAATTCAGATTTTGTACTTATTTATGGTATTTTACTAAGTTTTGAGCTAATTATCATAAGTATAATTATTACAGAAATTTTTCTGTGACCTTTTTAGATATGTGGTCATATCTCAAAGGCTCACACATGACCTACACATATGAGAATGATTGGACGGTGGATACCCATTGGTAATATGCATATAGGTAGTATTACTCCATCCTGATTTTGAGATCAGCCAACATTTTAGTACGTACACCTGTGGTGTACATGTATGCTGTTTTGAGCCTTGAGGTATCATTTACATACCAAAATAGGCCACAATTATCTTAAAAATAAATTATGAATTATGCATAACTCACAAGTGATGCATATATCCAAAATTCATCATTTGTTATTTCAGAAAAGATGAATAAAATTTTATTGAGTAAGTAAATCCATGGATTTAAGGCCAGATTTGGATTCTACACAAAAGTTCACCTAGGGAAGCTCCATAGAGTGAAGAAGCTCAAATTAACTCTTTGAGGTGGTAATATGGAAAATACTTCAATACCACATCATCAATACCACATAAAAGATCCATGGAAATTTTGTTTTTCTTAATTTCATGCCAAGATAATGGGAATGTGAGAAATCACATGTTACATATATACTAAGAATAGTGTTATGCATGTTTTGGGCACTTAACATTATGGTATTCCTATATGGACTTTTGGTACACCCAAAGTGGATAGCTCCCTTGAAGATTAAATTTCTGTTTTGACGTGAAAAATAGGCAAGAGGGACAAAAGACATCAAAGAGAGCCAGGGTACCCAACTTCTGAGGCCTTGGAGGCATGGACAGCTCCAGAGCTTGGATCCATGGCGGATCTTCACCCAATTAGTAAATTAAAACACTTTGGGAACTTGGTTAACATGTTACAACTACAGTAATTCTTCAGAAAATAGCAAATAACCTGCTATTTTGACATGGCAAGGAGGTAAAGAGCGACTTAGAGTCCTGTAACCATGTCACTTCTTAATGAATTTCCATGGATAAGCCCCAAAAGAGCAATTCAAACCCTTTTTGGACTTTTATCCATTGAGTTACCCCATAGCAACCAGTTAAACACTGATATTTGAAATTCTATGTAGAAATGAGGTAACACCTTCAAAAATTCATTAAAAATACAATTCTTAATTAATCTCTCTGAAACCTTCAGGACAAATGGAGAACTGTACGATATATGGTACAACCAAAAAGAATTATGGTTTTACTAGCATAATTCAAAGTTTTACTTACAGTCCATTTTTGACTATTCTATGTGAAACACTGAATCTTCAAAAATTCACAGTAATTAAAACCTGTGATTAAATTGCCAATAGCATTGATAACTTTGAGAAACCAATGAGTATTTTGGACTAAAAGAAGATTTACAGATTTTAATCCTTTCATTCTTAACCCTATGAGGGTTGGTACTCATGTAAAAGCATCAATTAAGTAATTATGATAATCTTACGTGACAACAGATGATGAAATCAACAATCCAAAAGGGTCTATTGTTTTCACACTCACTGGCTTTTCAGTTTGGTCCATGGAACGCCTGGGTGAGCTGCTTTTGACTTAAAAGAGGCCTCCTCTTGCTGTTTTTCCCATAGAAAATCATCTTATTATCCATTTATATCATTGTTACCAACAAGTAAGTAGTAGTTAAAGCTATTCTTAAGTGTTTTAATTATTTCAGAATCAATCAGAAAGACGTGCAATAATAGAATAAAACTATACGTTGTTGTAATCCTGCTATAAATCATTTTGATCCCTTAAATCCAAAATTCTACCTCAAATTTCTCTACTTATATCTTTCAATAGGTTCTTTGGAGTATAAGTGAGTTTTCTTCAAGAAATATCTTTATCATTATTCTTACAAAAGATAATTATATATTAAAATAATTTTATTATTTTAATAAAAGAAGCTTTTATTATTAAATTCTTCTTGTAATTGATTATTGTAGACAAATACTGCCCACTGTTATAGTCACTAATAGTTTATAACATGTGAAAGAAATAGTTTTTTAATTATTTAATTGTGGTTATAATAATATTTTCTTATTATATTTCATAAGAACAGACAAAGTACTGTTGATTGATAGTAACATTATCATCAGTTTCATAGTCAAATCTTACATTTGGGGCCTGGCCGTGATTGTATCCATAGACTTGGCTTTAATCATATTCTAAACTTCATTTTTGTTTTCTAAAAAACCATCCTACCTACCAAATCTTACATTTAAGGGCCTGGCCCTGTTTTTTGAACCTTGTACCCTTGATTAATATGTTTTTAAGTTCTAAATTATATCAATTTAATAATATTTCTTTTTTCTTTCATTTTAAAGTAAAGGTAATTTTCATTTTTGGAATTGTTTTGGAAATTTTTTTCATTGAGGAATTTGGTTTAATTTTATACTGTTTTTACACGTGCCTTTTTCACGTCCAAAAACTTATAAAATTATTCTTTGAGTTACTCTGACTTAATTTTCATTCAAGTTCTTAAATTTTAATTTTTTCTTCAAAAACAATAATTTTTGTTTATATTAAAAAATGTAAAGCCTATAAAAAATCTTTAAAAATATTTTAAAAAGTAGAAAAATAATTTTTCTCTTTTTTTAGTGTCTTCAATCAAATACTGTGCAGCTGGCAACAGACTCAGTAAAAGATATATCACTAGTCCAAAATCTGAAGACAGAATTGAGGTGAAAATTGTTAAAAGAGGCACCTTATTTAACTCAGAAAGGAATAAATTACCACCAAAAGGTGTGTGTTTTATCTTATGTTTTTCACTTTCATCTTTAAATTGACGTGAAAATGGTGCATACCAGAAATGGAAACAACTATTCAGTCCAGCCAGATGGATGTGGACAAGGAAGAGTGAAGACCAAATCCAGAAGTTCCAAGTCTTCCTGAAGAAAGACACATTTGGAGGATGCCAGAGTTGACCCCAATTCCCCAAGGTCTGTACCCACAGATTTTGACCTGAATTCTGAGCCTGAACTGCTTCATGATAATATTTCCAGGGCTGAACCATTTTCAAGTGGCAGCAATAGAAATATATCAATGCCAATACAAAAATTGGTTCAGAGCAGCCAAAGAGGGGGCGTGGGAGATATGCACAAGCCTTCGGCAGGGGGCCATGAACTCTTACTTACACATCAAGAGGTTTCTGGGTCAGGAGAAGACCATAGAACTATTAGGTGGTTGATGCCCATTGTCTTGCAAATAAAAGGTCAAAAAGATAAAGAAGTGGTTGAAGAAATAAAGTCTTTTATTAATAGACCAGAAGAAAGAGTTGGAAATGACTCCAGCTTTGGAGAAAGAGGCCCCAGTGGCGTCTACCAGCTCCAAACCAGCCCCAGAAGTGTCCAAGGAAAAGGCCAAAGGACCTCAGAAGCAGCAGAGAGGTCACAAGAACCATCAAAGCAAGGGCAAAGGAAAATCCAATTGGCACAGCCCATACCCACAAGGGTACAGGATCCCCAAATTGGAGCCTTCAGCCGTGGACAGTGTATTCAAAATGGCCAGGACTTTGATGGAATTCAGAGCCAAAGAGGAGGAATAAATGAACAGAACTTTTCCAAAGAAATAATAGATCAGATACATTTTGTTCAATGTAATATTGATGTAGCCCTTGCTGAATTTGATGCAAAGATAAATAAGCTTACATCAGACAAAAGTGAATTATAAGTAAATGACAAAAGATATACTGAATGGTATCAAGTCGCAACTGCCAGAATTGATTCAAGAATTAATACATGTAACAGAATTGAAAGTACAAGTCAGGTTCAGAATGATGAAATAGAAGATCTTTCCATTTTTAAAATGAATCATCAACTTAAAATTCTAAAAGATCATGTGTTAGAAATAGTTGAAAATACCAATCAGTTTGCTACACATTTAGAAAAAAAGTGACAGTGAAAGGCAGAAGTTAAAGAATGAAATCATTGCAAATGTAGAACAGATTCATAAGAATTATGTACCACATATGCCAAGACATTCCAAACCTTTGAATGAAGTAAAACGTTCTGTCAAAGGAAGTTTGACCCCATGCTTAGGAGAAAATGTTAACTATGAAAAAGATATTCTAAAATTGGAAGAATGGCCAACATTCTCTGGTGAAGCAAGGTACAACCATATTGAGTTCATCAGGACTATTGATATGTTGCGAGAAGACTTTCATATACCTGATGAAATCATAGTGGGCAAAGTACACTCGTTGTTTACCAGAACTGCAAAGAAATGGTATTACAAAATGAGAATGGATCATGGGAAACATGATTGGTCTTGGTGAAAGTCTGAAGTGATTACCAAATTGGCCAACAGTTCATGGAGTTTTAAAATGGGAAATTCTTTTGAAAATGCCATTTTCAGAGAAAGATAAGCCACTTACTTGGTTCTTCAAGCAAAAGGACAGATTATCTGCTTTACACCCAGATATGTCTGAAAATATGATTAATATGAAAATATTAAGATAGTGTGGAGGAGAACTATAACATGCTATCCAAAGCAGATGTGTGGAACCCTATTCAACAGAGGACTACATTAATGCAATGGAAGATATCATTACCAGGACTATAATTGGTAAGACTTGGACTAAAATCCCTATGAAATCCAAGATGGTCTCAAAGATGCGCAGAGATGACATCAGACCAGAAAAGCCTGTCTTGAAATGTCATAAATGTGGAAGTACTTCACATTTCGCCAACAATTGCACCAAAAAGACACAAATCACTGAAGTTCAAGTCATTGAAGAAGTTCATTGTAATGAAGGGAAAGAAGAATCTGATCAGGATTCTGCAATCTCTGAGGACACACCAGTGGAGACCTATCCCATTGAGAACATTACAGCTTTCTTTGAGGTCACAGAAGTCGATACCCACTAACCACAGTACAGTGAAGATTGCTACAACCTGATCAATATCCAGGATGCCAAGATGTGTAAGACCAAACCTGCTAAAGGAAATGGTTATACTGCTGGAGAATCCTGTATCACATCAATTTTGATGAATGATATTGAAGCCAAAGTAAATTTAGATAAAGGGGCATTTTGCACTTGTGTGGGCAGAAATTATTTAGAAGTTATACTTCCCTAATGGAGAAACCATCTATTACCAATAGAAGGTGTGCAAATTAGTAGTGTCAGTAACAATATGTACCCCTTGAGTATGTTAGACACTAATCTTGTATTTCCACACCCAGCAGGAAGAATAAGAGTGAAAACTGAGAGTGTGGTGATGGACAATTGCACATCGCTGCATATCATTTTTGGAAATGATTACTTTAATATTTATGGTATTGAAATCAATAACCATAAAGACAGATATTTCACAATTGGAGAGAGCAAAAGACAAAAATTTGCTTTTTCTAATATGCCAAATTAAATATCAATAGTATCTTCTAAAAATGATACTTATTAGGAGGAATTTGTGTCTAATCAACTTGTTGAAGCACAAATTATTCCATCATTGTCACCAAAGATGAGGAATGAACTTATTAATGTGTTATACACATAAGGTAATGCATTTGCCTCTGATAATGAACCATTAGGTGCTATAAGGGGACATGAAGTTGATATTACTCATAATATTGACAGATGATATCCTCCAGTACTTAGAAGACCAGCTTATCCAGCCAGTCCCAGAGCTAGAGAAGCCTTGGAGAAACATATCCAAGAGTTAATCCAACTTGGTGTACTAAGGAAAGTAGGCCATAATGAGGAAGTTGAAGTGGCAACACCTGGGATTATTTCTTGGAATAATGATAAGTCAAGAATGGTGGGAGATTTTAGAGAATTGAATACCTACACAGTTCCAGATAGGTATCCAATCCCTAGAAATCAAGAAACCTTAACTCAATTGTCTAAAGCCAAGTATATAACATCAATGGATGCATTAAAAGGCTTCCATCAAAATTTTTTGACGCCTAAAGCTGAGAGATTAATTAGAATTATCACTCACTGTGGTATTTATGAGTATCTTAGAATGCCATTTGGCATTAAAAATTCTCCCTCCCATTATCAAAGGATGATGAATACCATCTTTCCTACAGAATTGTCTGAAGGATGGCTTATCATTTATATTGATGATACTATCATATGTTCTGATTCATGGTCTTTGCACCTTGAAATACTTGTAAGAGTACTCCACAAAGTTTCAGAAGAGAATATGAAAATTTCACTCAAGAAATGCAATTTTGATTTTGAAGAACTCAAAGCATTAGGAAATGTTGTTCTTGTTTAAGCTTGGGTATTGAAAAAAACAAAGTAGCAGCAGTGTTAATTAAGCCAATACCCCAGAATAAAAAAGAACTGATTTCTTTTCTTGGATTTCCTAGTTACTATAGGCAACACCTGAAAGACTTTGCAATTCTAGCCAAGTCACTCTATAGAATCTGTGATCAACAGACTGTATTTGAGATGACACAAGAGAGAATTGAAGCTTATGAGAGGATAAAGAAAGCTCTTACATAAACACCCTTATTCCTCATTCCTGACTGGAATATTCCTTTTAAATTGTACATTGATGCATGTGGAGATGGATTAGGAGCAGCCCTACATCAAGTCCAAATTATTGCTGCAAACCTACAGAGGGACCAGCTTGTTATATGTCAAGATAAATCAAACCAGCAGAGGACAGATATGGTGAAAGCCAAATGGAGTGCTTATGTTTGGTATGGGAACTTGAGAAATTACACTATTATCTTGATGGAAGTGTTTTTGAAGTGAAAACTGACTGTAATGCAGTGAAATCACTTCTTAACATGTAAACTCCCAACAGACATATGTTGAGATGGCAACATGACTATTGTCCACAAAGCAGGAAACATTCACAAGAATGCTGATGGACTTAGCAGGTGGGAATTAGCCAACACTCCTGATAACCCACCTTAGGTACCTTTGGAAGCTGAACCACAGATTCCAATTGAGGGGCTTAACATAACTGATATTGGGACTGAATTCTTTGAAGAAGTCACAGAATCTTATAAGCAAGACAAGAATTGCCATAGCTTGACTTCTTTATTTGATAAATACTGCAAAGTTACATCTTTAGTCAATGCACTGGATGAAGTCTGTAAAATTTGCTATTCTGAAGGAAGATTTCACTTGTTTGATGGGATTATTTACCACCGAA
The DNA here is from genome assembly GCA_023105745.1 of Austropuccinia psidii. Taxonomy (NCBI): domain Eukaryota; kingdom Fungi; phylum Basidiomycota; class Pucciniomycetes; order Pucciniales; family Sphaerophragmiaceae; genus Austropuccinia; species Austropuccinia psidii. The sequence continues at coordinate 7,112,279 of JALGQZ010000001.1, forward strand.
CCAAGCATTCTTGTGTAATGACATTATGCAGCAGATTGCTTATCAATACCATCCTTTGTGAATGCCATGATAGCCTCTACTCTGGACAGCTGTCAGAGGACAGAACACTTGAAAAAGTGAAAAACTGTGCATGGTGGCCATCTTGGAGAAAAGAAACCATTGAAAATTGCCATACTTGTGACAGATGTCAAAAGGAAAACAGGAGTACAGGCAAGAAATTTGGACTTATGATCCATATTCAAGAACCAAAATCCCCTTGTGAAGTTATTCAAATGGATTGGGTCACAGCACTTCCTCCAAGTGGTGACAGAAGTTATAATGCTTGTTTAGTCATTGTAGATAGATATAGCAAAACTCCCATATTCCTACCATGTCATAAAGATGACACTGCTATGGATACAGCTCTTCTTGTATGCAGTAGACTTATTTCTCATACAGGATTATTTAAGAATATCATAAGTGACAGATATCCCAAGTTCAAATCTGCACTTTGGACCAATATTTATAGATTGTTTGGGACTAAGTTATTATTCTCTAAAGCATATCATGCTCAAACAAATGGGCTAGCAGAGAGGATGATTCAAACTTTAGAAGAAATGATCAGGAGGTTTTGTGCTTATGGGTTATAATTCAAAGACTCAGATGGCTTTACCCATGACTGGTGCACTCTGATACCTGCATTATAATTGGCATATAAGACATAAGTCCATTCTTCCACAGGACAAACTCCTTCTATGTTAGAAGAATGATGGAATCCAAGACTCCAAGCTGACACACTGAGGAAAGACTTGATTGAAATTCATCCTACAGCTTCCAGCTTCAAGATAATGCTTGATAAAGTAAAACATCATACAAAACAAAGTATCTAAGATCCTTTTGCTTATGCAAAATAGAAGTGGGGCAAGATTCATAAAGTACCAAACTTCAAAGTAGGGGACTTAGTTCTAGTTTCAACCTTGAATTTTAATAATATCAAAGGGCCAAAGAAACTTAAAGATTCTTATGTAGGACCTTTTTTATTGTTGCCTTACATGGAACCAATGCAGTGCAAGTGGAATGGAGTGGTGAATCGGAAAATAAACACCCCACTTTCCCAGTCAGCTTTATAAAGCCTTATCAACCAGCTGACAAAGAATTGTTTTGTTTAAAGAACCCAACTCCTTTAACTGTACCACCAGTGGAACAGAATGAAGACAAAAAGATAAAGAAATTCATTAAAAAAAGGAGACTAAGGGGTAAAAATCAGAGAGAATATCTTGTCATATATAGAAATCCAGTACATGAAGATGAAAGGCTGGAAGAATCAGAAATACCTGATTTAGACATGAGAGAAGGCCACAAGCCTGAATATGACTATAAATGTGCTTTAAATTACTTGATCTGAGTAATTTGAAGAGGTTGGGGAGTGGAAATTAACCCCCTTTGGGGATTTTTATTCCTTATACCATTGATAAAATTGTAGTACAATTTTATTTTTTGTTGGGAGGGAATGTGAGCCTTGAGGTATATTTTACATACCCAAATAGGCCAAAATTATCTTAAAAATAAATTTTTAATTATGCATAACTCATAAGCCATGCATGTATCCAAAAATGATCATTTTTTCTTTCAGAAAAGATGAATAAATATTTATTGAGTAAGTCAATTGATGGATTTAAGGCCAGGTTTGGATTCTACACAAAGGTTCACCTGGGGTAGCTCCATAGGGTGAATAAGGTCAAATTAACTCTTTGAGGTGGTAATATGGAAAATACTTCAATACCACATACAAGATCCATGAAAACCTTTGTTTTCCTTAATTTCATGCCAAAATAATGGGAATGTGAGAAATCCCATGTTACATATACACTAAGAATAGTGTCATGCATGTTTTGAGCACTTAATATCATGGTATTCTTACATGGAATTTTGATACACCCATAGTGGATATCTCACTTTGAGCTTAATTTTCTATTTTGACATGAAAAATAGGCAATGTCAGGCTGAGTCTATGATAAAGGTGTATAAGAGTATTTACAAGCTTTAACTATGACTGTGACACGGTAAAAATAATTTTAAAGAGGATATAATTGATGATAAAAGTTTTAATTTAAGAATTTAAAGGGCTTTACTATAGAAATATAGTGGTGGTGAGCGCTGTTGAAAGCCCTGGGTGCAGCTTTACCTGTTGGATTACAATAATAAAGACTACAATACTTTAAATTAAGAGTATACCTGATTATTAACCAAGAGTAAAACTGTTTTTGACAGTTTACTACGTAGGTTATTCAAGAGCAGGATGAAGAAGCAATTCTGGCAGTGAAAAGCCTCCTTTTTATCCTGAAATGGGGTGGCAAGGGTGCTAGACCTTTCCACGTAGAGGAAGTGAAGATTTTTTCACTCTCTAGTACTGGCTTGTGGTTTGCAAACAGCCTGTATAACCTGTATTGGGCTCAGATGTGGTTTTGAAACCACATCTGGGCAGTTTTCACCAATACAGGGTGAAAACTTTCATCTGGGGACCTCACAGCCTGATTCTGACGTGTATGACGCGTAGAATGCTGTACAGAAACTGTATGGGACCCCAGTATTGACTGACATATGAGGTATTGAAGTAAAAACATGCTCCTTCGTCTGTTGACACCTCATATTCATGATTATGGGGTGTTATCCCATGGTAAGGCTGTATATGACAGCTGGTGGGATATTGACCTTAAAATGGTCATAACTCTGTCAGTTTTTGAGATATCAAGCTCAAAGTTGGTTCATTAAATAGCTCTATATGAGCTCTACACAATGGTACCCAACTTGACATGGTTATCATTAAATATGACAAAGTTATCCCATGTACAAGTATTTTTGTACATTGGCATGGTTTGGGCAAAAAGCTGTATTAAGCTTGTTTGGCCAATAACTTCTGTTGTAGTTGAGTTATGGGGAAATGGATGACACCATCAGATATCCCTGATTGTGCTCTTTCCAAAAAGACCACACTTTAGGTATCTCACACTAAAACTGTAAAAGTTAGATGAGAGGTGAATGTTTTGCTCACCCTTATTTGGCCTGAATTTGACCATAACTCAAGTTATACTGGTGCTATCTCAGTTTGGTTGGCACCATTGGATAGCCCTGGCTTAGAGCTTAATTTTGAATACCCATTTGATGGGGTTAAGCCTCTCCTTCTAGATTTTAGATGAGAGGTGAAAATTAAGGTTTATGCTCAGCAATAACTTTGGGTAGGAATAACTTTGTTATTTCTTGTCCTATGGTGATGGGACTTATATTTTCAGAAAGGGGTGAGTTTCCTCTTTCTTTTGATACCTTTTGAGCTAATTTGGCTTAGTTCCATGTTTTGGTGGTATTTTGGCTATACCATTGATTTATGGTATTTTGGCTGTCATGCTTGTGCTCTGGTTTTGAGTCACAGGCTGACAGGCAAGGGGGACAAAAGACATCAAAGAGAGCCAGGGTACCCAACTTCTGAGGCCTCAGAGGCGTGGACAGCTCCAAAGCTTGGATCCATGGCTGCTCTTGGCCTAATTGGTAAACTAAAACCCTTTGGGAACCTAGTTACCATGTTACAACCACTGTAAATCTTAAGAAAATAGCAAATAACCTGCTATTTTGACGTGCCAAGGAGGTAAAGAGCTTGTTAGACTCCTGTAACCAATTCAATTCTTAATGATTTTCCACGGATAAGCCCCAAAAGAGTAATTAAAACCCTTTTTGGACTTGTATCCATTGATATACCTCATAGCAACCAGTTAAACACTAATATTTGCAATTCTATGTAGAAATGAGGTAAAAACTTCAAAAATTCATTAAAATTACAATTCTCAATGAATCACTCCAAACCTTTCAGGACTAATGAAGAACTGGAATTTCTATGGTAAAACCAAAAAGAATTATGGCTTTACTAGTAAAAATAAAAGGTTTACTTACAGTCCATTTTTGACTATTCTACGTGAAACACTGAATCTTCAAAAATTCACAGTAATTAAAACCTGTGATTAAATTGCCAATAACATTGAGAACTTTGAGAAATTAATGAGTACTTTGGAATAAAAGAAGATTTACGGATGTTACTCCTTTTATTCTTAACCATATTGGGGTTGGTAGTCATGTAAAAGCATCAATTAAGTAATCATGATAATCTTACGTGACAACAGATGATGCAATCAATAATCCAAAAAGGTTTATTGTTTTATCACTCACTGGTTTTTCAGTTTGCTCCATGGAACGCCTCTGTGAGCTGTTTTTGACTTAAAAGAGGCTTCCTCTTGCTGTTTTTTTCCAATCCTCATCTTATTATCCATTTAAACCATTATTACCAACAGGTAAGTATTAGTAAAGCTATTCTTAAGTGTTTTAAATCTTTCAGAATCAATCAGAAAGACGTGAAATCATAGAATCCAACTATATATTGTTGTAATACTGTTATAAATACATTTTGATCCTTTCAATCCACAATTCTAAATCAAAACCCTCTATCTTATCTTTCAATAAGTTCTTTGGAATATTAGTGAGTGGTTTATTCTTAATTCTTAAATTTTTTGTCTAAATAGTTCGTTTTCTTCAAGAATTATATTTATAATTATTCTGGCAAAAGATAATTATATATTAAAATAATTTTATCATTTTAATAAAAAGAAGTTTCATTATTAAAATCTTCTTGTAATTGATTCTTGTAGACAATTACTGCTCACTGTTAAAATCACTAGTAGTGTTTAACAAGGGAAAGAAATAATTCTTTAATTATTTAATTGTGGTTATAATAATATTTTATTATCTTATTTCATAAGAACAGACATAGGACTGTTGATTAATAGTGATATTATCATCAGTTTCATAGTCACATCTTACATTTGGAGGCCTGGACGTGTTTTCTGAACCTTGTACCCTTAATGGATATATTTTTAAGTTTTAAAATATATTAATTTAATAATTTTTTTCTTTCATTTTGAAGTTAAGATAATTCTTATTTTTGAAAGGGTTTTGGAAATTTTTTTCATTGAGGAATTTGGTTTAATTCTATATTGTTTTTACATGTGGCTTTTTCACATCCAAAAACTTATAAAATTATTCTTTGAGTTACTCTGAATTAATTTTCATTCAAAATCTTAAATTTTATTTTATTTTCTTAAAAAAGAATAATTTTTTTAATATTAAAAAATATAAAACTTATAAAAAATCTTTGAAAAATATTTTAAAAAGTATAAAAAATAATTTTTTCTCTTTTATGTTTTTTTCTAGTGTCTTTGATCAAATACTGTGCAGCTGGCACCAGACTCAGTAAGAAATATATCACTAGTCCAGAATCTGAAGACAGTATTGAGGTGCAAATTGCTAAAAGAGGCACCTTATTTAGCTCAGAAAAGACTAAATTACCACCAAAAGGTGTGTATTTTATGTTATATTTTCACCTTTTATCTTTAAATTGACGTGAAAATGGTGCATACCAGAAATGGAAGCAACTATTCAGTCCAACCAGATGGAGGTGGAAAAAGAGGAGGCAAGACCAAATCCAGAAGTCCCAAGTCTTCCACAAGAAAGACACATTTGGAGGATTCCAGAGTTGCCCCCCATTCCCCAAATTAATCCTTTAAATCCACAATTCTACTTCAAAACCCTCTATCTTATCATTCAATAAGTTCTTCGGAATATTACTGAGTGGCTTATTCTTAATTCTGAAAGTTTTGCTTTAAATAATTAGTTCTTTTCAAGACTTCTATTTAAAATTATTCTTGCAAAAGATAATTATATATTAAAATAGTTTTATTATTAAAATCTTCTTGGAATTCATTCTTGCAGACAATTACTGCGCACTTTTAAAATCACTAGTAGTGTTTAACAAGTGAAAGAAATAATTCTTTAATTACTTAATTGTGGTTATAATAATATTTCATTATTTTATTTCACAAGAACAGACATAGTACTGTTGAGTAATAGTGATATTATCATCAGTTTCATAGTCACATCTTACATCCTTGGCACGTCAAAATGGCAGGTTATTTGCTATTTCTGAAGATTTCCTGTAGTTTTAACATGGTAACCAGGTTCCCAAAGTGTTTTAGTTTACTAATTGGGCCAAGATCAGCCATGGATCCATGCTTTGGAGCTGTCCACACCTCTGAGGCCTCAGAAGTTGGGTACCCTGGCTCTCTTTGATGTCTTTTGTCCCCTTGCTTATTTTCCACTTCAAAATAGAAATTCTAAGCTTCAAGTGAGATATCCCCTATGGGTATACCAAACGTCCATGTAGGAATACCATGATTATAAGGGCTCAAACCATGCATAACACTATTTTTAGTGTATATGTAACATGGGATTTCGCACATTTGAATTATTTTGGCATGAAATCAAGAAAAACAAAACTTTTCACAGAGCTTTTAAGTGGTCTTAATGAGGTGGTATTGAAGTATTTTCCATATTACCACCTCAAAGAGTTAAGTTGAGCTTATTCACTCTATGGAATTACCCTAGATCAGTTCTTGTGTAGAATCTGAATCTGGCCTTAAATCCATGGATTTACTTACTCAATAAGAAGTTATTCATCTTTTCTGAAGTCAATAATGATGAATTTTGGATATATGCATGACCTATTAGTTATACATAATTCAAAATTTGTTTTTAAGATAATTTTGGCCTATTTGGGTATGTAAAATATACCTCAAGGCTCACATTCCCTCCCAATAAAAAATAAAATTGTACTACAATTTTATCAATGGTATAAGGAATAAAAATCCCCAAAGGGGGTTAATTTCCACTGCCCAACCTCTTTAAATTACTCAGATCAAGTAATTTAAAGCACATTTATAGTCATATTCAGGCTTGTGGCCTTCTTTCATGCCTAAATCAGGTATTTCTGATTCTTCCAGCCTTTCATCTTCATGTACTGGATTTCTATATATGACAAGATATTCTCTCTGATTTTTACCCCTTAGTCTCCTTTCTTTAATGACTTTCTTTATCTTTTTGCCTTCATTCTGTTCCACTGGTGGTACAGTTAAAGGAGTTGGGTTCCTTAAAGGAAACAGTTCTTTTTAAGCTGGTTGATAAGGCTTTATCAAGCTGACTGCAAAGGTTAGGTGTTTATTTTCCAATTCACCACTCAAATCCACTTGAACTGCATTGGTTTCATGTAAGGTAACAATAATAAAAGTTCCTACATAAGGCAACAATAACAAAAGGTCCTCCATAAGAATCTTTAAGTTTCTTTGGGCCTTTGATATTATTACAATTTAAGGTTGAAAGTAGAACTAAGTCCCCTACTTTGAAGTCTGGTAATTTATGACTCTTGTCCCACTTTTGTTTTGCAAAATAAAAAGCATCATTAATACTTTTTTTTGCATGATGTTTTACTTTATCAAGCATTATCTTGAAGCTCAGAGCTGTAGGATGAATGTAAATCAAGTCTCTCCTCAGTGTGTCTTCTGGGAGTCTTGGATTCCATCATTTTTCTAACATAGCAGGAGTTTGTCCTGTGGAAGAATGGACTGATTTCTTATATGTGAATTCTAATGCAGGTATCAGAGTGCACCAGTCATAGGTGAAGCCATCTGAATCTTTGAACTTTAATCCATAAGCACAGAATCTCCTGATCATGTCTTCCAAAGTTTCAATAATTCTCTCTGCTAGCCCAGCTGTCTGAGGGTGATATGCTGTAGAGAATGATAACTTAGTCCCAAACAATCTATGAAGATTGGTCCAAAGTGCAGAAGTGAACTTGGGATCTATGTCACTTATGATATTCCTAAATAATCCTGTATGAGAAATAACTCTACTGCATAGAAGAAGAGCTGTATCCATAGCAGTGTCATCTTTATGACATGGTAGGAATATAGGAGTCTTGCTATATCTGTCTACAATGACTAAACAAGCATTATAAATTTGGTCACCCCTTGGAGGAAGTGCTGTGACCCAATCCATGTGACCAACTTCCCAAGGGGATTTTGGTTCTTGAATATGGATCATAAGTCCAACTTTCTTGCCTGTACTCCTGTTTCCTTTTTGACATCTGTCACTGGTATGGCAATTTTCAATGGTTTCCTTTCTCCAAGATGGCCACCACGCACAGTTTTTCACTTTTTCGAGTTTTCTGTCCTCTGACAGGTGTCCAGAGTAGCTGATATCATGGAATTCAGGAACAATGGTATCGATAAGCAATCTGCTGAATAATGTCATTACACAAGAATTTTTGGTTCTGTGGTAAATAATCCCATAAAACAACTGAAATCTTTCTTCAGAATAGAAATTTTTCCAAACTTCATCCAGTGCATTGACTAAAGATGTATCTTTGCAGTCTTTATTTGATAAAGAAGTCAAGATATGGCAATTCTTGTCATGCTTAGAAGATTTTCTGACTTCTTCAAAGAATTAAGTCCCAATATCAGTTAGGTTCATTACTTAAATTGGAATTTGAGGTTAAGCTTCCAAAGGTACATAAGCTGGGTTATCAGGAGTGTTGGCTTGTGCCCACCTACTACGTCCATCAGCATTCTGGTGAATGTCTCCTGCTTTATGAGCTATAGTCATGTTTCCGCTATCTTCTTGAATAGATATTTGCCATCTCAACATATGTCTGTTGGGAGTTTTCATTTCAAGAAGTGAATTCATGCCATTACAGTCAGTTATCACTTCAAAAACAGTGCCATCAAGATAATAGTGTAATTTCTCAAGTGCCCATACCAAACATAAGCACTCCATTTGGCTTGCACCATATCTGGCCTCTGTTGGTTTGATTTGTCTTGAGATGTAACAAACTGGTCCTTCAGTAGGTGTGTCAGCAATAATTTGGACTTGATGTAGGGCTGCTCCTAATCCATCTCCACATGCATTAATGTACTGCTTAAAAGGAATATTCCAGTCAAAAATTATGAGTAAAGGTGCTTCTGTAAGAGCTTTCTTTATCTTCTCATAAACTTTAATTCTCTCTTCTGTCATCTCAAGTACAGTATGTTGACCACAGATTCTATATAATGAATTGGCTAGAATTGCAAAGTCTTTCAAGTGTTGCCTATAATAACTGGAGACTCCAAGGAAAGACATAATTTTTTTTTATTCTGGGGCATTGGCGCAAGTAACACTGTTGCTACTTTGGTTTTGTCAATAACCAAGCTTAAACCAGAAAAAACTTGTCCTAATGGTTTGAGTACTTCAAAAGGGAAATTGCATTTCTTGAGTGAAATTTTCATATTCACCTCTGCAACTATGTGAAGTACTCTTGCAAGTCTTTCAAGGTGCAAAGACCATGAATCAGAACATCTGAAAATATCATCAAGATAAATGATAAGCCATCCTTCAGACAATTCTGTGGGTAAGATGGTATTCCTCATTCTTTGATAATGGGATGGAGCATTTTTAATGCCAAATGGCATTCTAAGATACTCATAAATACCACAGTGAGTGATAATTCTAAGTAATTTCTTAGCTTTAGGCATCAAAACATTTTGATTAAATTCTTTCAATGCATCCATTGATGTTATATACTTTGCTTTACACAACTCAGTAAAGGTTTCTTGATTTATAGGGATTGGATACCTATCTGGAACTGTGTAGGTATCAAATTCCCTAAAATCTCCCACCATTATTGACTTATCATTATTCCAAGAAATAATCCCAGGTGTTTCCACTTCAACTTCCTCATTATGGCCTACTTTCCTTAGTACACCAAGTTGGATTAACTCTTGGATATGTGTCTCCAAGGCTTCTCTAGCACTGGGACTCGCTGGATAAGCTGGTCTTCTAAGTACTGGAGGATATGGTCTGTCAATATTAAGAGTAATATCAACTTCATGTTGTCTTATAGCACCTAATGGTTCATTATAAGAGGCAAAAATCATAGTGTCAGACATATCTGGGTGTAAAGCTGATAATCTGTCTTTTTTCTTGAAGGAACAAGTATGTGGCTTATCTTTCTCCAAGTTAACAATGGAACTCTCAAAAGCATTTTTCATTTTAAACCTCCAAGAATTATTTTCCCATTTGGTAATCATTTAAGATTTCCACCAAGATCAGTCATGTTTTCCATGATCTATTCTCATCTTGTAGTACCATTTCTTTTCAGCTTTGGTAAACAGACAGTGTAATTTTCCCACTATAATTTCATCAGGTATATTAAAGTATTCCTGCAACATATCAAGAGGTTCTGATGAACTCAATATGAGTGTATTCACCATCACCAGAGAATGTTGGCCATTCTTCCAATTTGGGAATATGTTTTGCAGAGATAACATTTTCTCCTAAGAGTGGGGTAAAACTTCCTTTAACAGAACGTTTCTCTTCAGTCAAAGGTGTAGAATGTGTTGGCATATGTGGTTCATACTCCTTATGAATTTGTTCTACATTTGCAATCATTTCATCCTTTAATTTTTGCCTTTCACTGTCACTTTTTGATAAATGTGGAGCAAAGTGATTGTGTCAGCCTGTGACTCAAAACCAGAGCACAAGCCTGACAATCCAAATACCCTAAACCAATGGTATAGCCAAGATACCACCAAAACATGGAGCTGAGCCAAATCAGCTCAGAAGGTATCAAATGAAAGAGGAAACTCACCTCTTTCTGAAAATATAAGTCCTATCACCATAGGAAAAATAATAACAAAGTTATTCCTGCTCAAAGTTATTGCTGAGCATAAACCTTAATTTTCACCTCTCATCTAAAATCTAGAAGGAGAGGCTTAACCCCATCAAATGGGTACTCAAAATGAATCTCTAAGCCAGGGCTATCCAATGGTACCAGCCAAACTGAGCTGGAACCAATATTACTGGAGTTATGGTCACTTTCAGGCCAAATAAGGGTGAACAAAACATTCACCTCCCATCTAACCTCTACAGTTTTAGTGTGAGATACTTGAAGTGGGGTATTTTTGGAAAGAGCACAATCAGGGCTATCTGATGGTGTCATCCATTTCCTCATAGCCCAACTAAAACAAAAGTTATGGGGAAAATAAGGTCAATACAGCTTTTTGCCTATACCAGGCAAATGTACAAAAATCTTGTACATGGGATAACTTTCCCATATTTGATGATACCCATATCAAATGAGGTACCATTGTGTAGAGCACATACAGGGATACACACCAAACCAATTTTGAGTTTGATATCTCAAGAATTGACAAAGTTATGGCTGTTTTAAGGTCAGATTCCCACCTCCTGTCATATACCGCCTTACCAAGGGATAATATCCCATAACCATGAATATGAGGTGTCAAATCGACAAAGAAGCTTGTTTTTACTTAAATACCTAATATGTCAGTCAATACTGGGGTCCCATACAGTTTCTGTACAGCATTTTACGTGTCATACATGTCAGAATCAGGCTGTGAGGTCCCCAGATGAAAATGTTTACCCTGTATTAGTGAAAACTGCCCAGATGTGGCTTTAAAACCACACCTGAGCCCAATACAGGTTATACAGGCTGTTTGCAAGCCAAAAGCCAGTAATAGAGGGTGAAAAATCTTCACTTCCTCTACGTGGAAAGGTCTAGCACCCTCTCCACCCCATTTCAGGATAAAAAGGAGGATTTTCACAGCCAGAATTGGTTCCTCATCCTGCTCTTGAATATCTTATGTAGTAAACTGTTCAAAACAGTTTTACTATTGGGTAATAATTAGGGTATAATTACAATTTTAATTATTGTACTACTTATTATAGTAATCCAACTGGTAAGACTGCCTCCAGGGTTCTCAATAGCGCTCGCCACCACTATTCTTCAATAGTAGAACCCTTTTATTATATTATCAAAAACTCTTATTTTAAAACTATTTTCACGTGTCACAGTCATAGTTCTAAATGTAAATAGCCTAATTACTGCTTCAACATAGATTCCAGCTGACAGATTGGTATTCTCAGATATGTCTAAGATATGATCTTTTAGAATTTTAAGTTGGTTATTAATGTTAAAAATGGAAAGATCTTCCATTTCATCATTTTTAACTTGACATTTACTCTCACTTCTGTCACCTGAATTAATAATGGAATCAAGTCTGACATTTGTCAATTGATACCATTCAGTATGCTTCTTGTCATTTCTTCTCAATTCACTGATATCTGACATAATTTCATTTATCTTTGCATCAAATTTACCAAGATCTACATCAATACTACTTTTTACAAAATGTATTTGTTGTATTATTTGCATGGAAAGGTTCTGTTCATCCTTTCCTTTTCCTCGGCTGTGAATTCTGGCCATGTTGAACACATTGTCCACGGCTGAAGGCTCCAATTTGGGGATCCTGTACCTTTGTGGGTAAGGTCTGTGCCAATTGGCTTTGTCTTTGCCCTTTCCCTGAAGGTTCTTGGGACCTCTCTGCTTCTTCTGAGGTCTCTTGAGCTTGTCATTGGACACTTCTGGAGCTGGTTTGGAGCTGGTAGATGCCACTGGGACCTCAGTCTCCAAAGCTGGTGTCATTTCCAACTCTTTCTTCTGGTCTATGGATAAAAGACTTTGGTTCTTCAACCAATTCTTTATCTTTTTGACCTTGTCTTTGCACAAAAAGGGGCTCCAACCTCCTAAGATTTCTATGGTCTTCTCCTGACCCAGAAAGCTCTTGATGGGTAAGTAGGAGTTCATGGCCCCCTCCCAAAGGCTTGGGCATTTTTCCCACTCCTCTTCTTTGGCTGCTCTGAACCAATTTTTGTATTGGCATTGATATATTTCTATTGCTGCCACCTGAAAATGGTTCAGCCTAGAAATATTGCCATGAATCAGTTCAGACTCAGAATTCAGGTCCAAATCTGTGGGCGCAGACCTTGGGGAATGGGGGGCAACTCTGGCATCCTCCAGATGTGTCTTTCTTGAGGAAGATTTGACACTTCTGGATTTGGTCTTGCCTCTTCTTTGTCCTCATCCATCTGGTTGGACTGAATAGTTGCTTCCATTTCTGGTATGCACCATTTTAACATCAATTGAAAGATAAAAAGTGAAAATATAAGATAAAACACACACCTTTTGGTGGTAATTTATTCTTTTCTGAGTCAAATAAGGTGCCTCTTTTGGCAATTTGCACCTCAATACTGTCCTCGGAGTCTGCTTCTGAAGATGCTGGACTGGTAATATATCTCTTACTGAGTCTGTTACCAGCTGCACAGTTTCTGATTAAAGACACTAGAAAAAATTATTTTTTATACTTTTTAAAAGATTTTTAAGATTTTTTATAAATTTTTTTTTTTTAATATTAGAAAAATTATTCTTTTTGAAGAAAAAAAATTAAAATTCAAAAATTTGAATCAAAATTAATTAAGAGTAACTCAAAGAATAATCTTATAGGTTTTTGGATGTGAAAAAGCCATGTGTAAAAACAGTATAAAGTTAAAACAAACTCCTCAATGAAAAAGATTTTAAGAAAATTTCCAAAAGTAAAATTTATTTTAACTTCAAATTGAAAGAAAAAAATCATTAATTTAATATATTTTAGAGCTTGAAAATATATTAATTAGTTTCAAAAGGTTCAAAAAAAACGGCCAAGCCTCCAAATATAAGATATGGGTAGGTATGGTAGTGTTTATAACAAAAATTGAAGTCTAGAATATGATTAAAGCCAAGTCTATGGATACAATCATGACCAGGCCCCCAAATGTAAGATTTGACTATGAAACTGATGACAATATTACTATTAATCCACTGTACTATGTCTGTTCTTATGAGATATAATAATAAAATATTATTATAACCACAATTGAAGATTCAAAGAATTATTTCTTTCATGTGTTAAACACTACTAGTGATTTTAACAGTGATCAGTAATTGTTTACAAGAATCAATTACAAGAAGAATTTGATAATAAAAACTTCTTTTATTAAAATAATAAAACCATTTGAATATATAATCCACTTTTGCAAAAAAAATTAAAAAGATAATTCTTGAAGGAAACTAATTTTAGTCAAAAACTTCAATAATTAAAGATAAATGACTCACTTATACTCCAAAGAACTTATTGAAAGATATAAGTAGAGGGATCAAAATGCTTTATAGCAGCATTAAAGCCATAATATAGTTGTAGTCTATTATTTCACATCTTTCTGATTGATTCTGAAAGAATTAAAACACTTAAGAATAGTCTAACTAATACTTACTTGTTGGTAACACTGATATAAATGGATAATGTGATGATCTGGAAATCACAGCAAGAGGAGCCCTCTTTTAAGTCTAAGACAGCTCACAGAGGCGTGCCTTGGAGAAAACTGACAAACCAGTAAGTGAAAAAACACTAAACCTTTTTGGATTTTTGATTGCATCATTTGTCGTCACATAAGATTATCCTAATTACTTAATTGAGGATTTTGGGTGAATACCAACCCAAATATGGTTAAGAATAAAAGCAGTAACACCTGTAAATCTTCTTTTATTCCAAAATAATCATTGATTTCGCAAAGATATCAATGGAAGTAAAACTTTGAATTTTACTAGTAGAACCATAATTCTTTTTGGTTGTAACATCAAGAATACAGTTCTCCATGGGTCCTGAAAGCTTCAGAGAGATTTCTTCAGAATTGTATTTTTGGTGAATTTTTGAAGTTTTTACCTCCTTTCTATGTAAAATTGCAAATATCAGTGTTTAGCTGGTTGCTATGAGGTAAATCAATGGATACAAGTTCAAAAAGGGTTTTCATTACTCTTTGGTGGTCTATCCATGGAAATGCATTAATAATTGACATACTTACAGGAAAACAAGTAGCTCTTTAACTCCTTGGCACGTCAAAATAGCAGGTTATTTGCTATTTTCTTATGATTTACTGTAGTTATAACATGGTAACCAAGTTCCCAAAGTGTTCTAGTTTACTAATTGGGCCAAGATCAGCCATGGATCCAAGCTCTTGAGCTGTCCACGCCTCTCAGGCCTCAGAAGCTGTGTACCCTCGCTCTCTTTGATGTCTTTTGTCCCCCTTGCCTATTTTTCACGTCAAAATAGAAATTTAATCTTCAAGTGAGATCTCCACTATGGGTGTACCAAAGGTCCAAGTAAGAATACCATGATATTAAGTGCTCAAAACATGCATAACACTATTCTTAGTGTATATATAACCTGGGATTTCTCACATTCCCATTATTTTGGCGTGAAATTAAGAAAAACAAAAATTTTCACGGATCTTTTATGTCATGTTGATGATGTGATATTGAAGTCTTTTGCATATTACCACCTCAAAGAGTTAATGTGATCTTATTCACTCTATGGAGCTACCCTAGGTGAATTTTTGTGTAAAATCCAAATCTGGCCTTAAATACATGGATTTACTTACTCATTAAAAAGTTATTCCTCTTTTCTGAAATCAAAAATGATGAATTTTGGATATATGCATGACATATGCGTTATGCATAATTCAGAATTTATTTTTAAGAGAATTGTGGCCTATTTGGGTATGTAAAATATACCTCAAGGCTCACATTGGGTGGGTGGCCTAAGTCACCGGCCATTCTCACAGGCATGGGGCAAAAAGCCCAATGCCAATATGCATGGATTAGTTACAGCCTCAAAATCAATAGGGGTTAATGTGTAAGTAAATGACAGGTCACACCTGTAATCCCAGTAGGGGTGATTCCACAACATTTTTGGCAAACGACTAAACTAATTTTTGGTGGCATGCCACCAAACGCCATGGGCTCATTGGGGTAGTGTGGGCCAGTATTACATTAGCTCATAATACTGCTCCAGAACAGGACAAAAAAATGAGGACACTAGTGGTGATGTCTGCGCAATGCTCAAGGAGGTTACCAAAATCAGTGTGGCGGAAAATCCATGGCTATTATGAGATTGGAGAGGTAGAGGGCTATCACATCAGGGATGATAAGACAATCTCATCCCAAAAGAATGAGGTAATTTTGATGCATCTGGGTGTTGGAGGGTGACTTGAGAAGATGGGTGTGGTAATGCGCAATACAGTATACACCTGGCTTTGATGGGTTGGAATTGGTGATATATGGTGGCTGCAATGAAAAAGGGGTTAAATGGCTCATGTATGGTGGAATTCCACCATACATGGTCATATAACAAGGTTATTAGCGCTATTATAAATTTTTGTCAATCCTTATGCTTGTCCAGGATCCCAAAGTTCACATGCAAATCCTTATGCATGTCCAGGATCCTGATGCTTCACACACAAATCCTTATGCCTGTCCAGGATTCTAAGGGTTCACATGCAAATCCTTACCCTTGAACAGGCTGCCAATGGTTCACATGCAAATTCTTTCACTTGTCCAGGTTCGTGACTCTTCACATACCAATCCTTATGGTTGTGAAGGCTCCCAATGGTTTACACAATTTCTTACGCATTTTAAGTGTACATGCTCTTCGCATGGAAGTCCTTCTTCATCTCTGGTATCCCAAAAGTTCACACAATTCTTCATGCATGTCTAATATACATTCCCTCCAGACTCCCTTCTTTATGCAGGTAAGATTAATTGTGTGTGACCTTAGGACAAGGAATCCCTCCTGCATCTCAGGTGCAGTGCTCACATGTGGGGAACCCCAGGTTTTTTACAGTTTAGAACAAAGGATTCTGAGAATGTAGGAGGGGTTAATGGTGACTTTTTGCGCATTTTCTGCAAAAGAAGTTCTCACAAAGAAATACTGACAGAAAGATTTGGTGGGGCTCTCACAAAAATTCTTTGCACAAAATAGCTAATTTGAACCACTGTTGAAAAAGGGAAATCTTACCGGAAAAAAGAATATAACAACCATGGAAAAAATCTTGTATTGATTACAACTAATTGATTTGAAAGAGTGTATTAGAAAAGGAAATAAGAGAAAAGAATGAAATTTTTTATTTTTTTATTTTTCAAGGAATTTGGAAACTATCCTGGTGATGTCCTCCTTTGGATAAGCCTCCAATGTCTGCCCAAGGAGAGATTTTAGTACCTCACAGAATTGCAGGTGCATCTCATTTTGATGTGTTGCATCCACAAAGGCAATCTATGGAGAAAGGGGCAATGCTCCATACAAGATTTGGCTGATTGCTCAAGGAATCATTAGGGTTGGTTGCAAGTAAGTGAATTACTGACAAGCCTCATTGTGGGAATGAGGGGAGGATGTCATTGGGTTTTCTGGGAAGGAACTGGGGTGGTAGTGGAGGGACGGGCAACAGGAGGTGAAGGGTTAGGAATTGGGTAAAAGGGGAGCCGACCGGCATATCAACAATGATGATTAAGGAGCGGGGGGTAGTGGGATGAGCTGGTGAGGGGATGTTCAGAACAGGAAAAAGCTGAAAATTGGGACTTACCAAAACAATCCTCTGTTGATTGCATTGGAGCCACCTCAGGTTCAGGATCCTGAGTCAAAGCATCCTCATGTGATGGGAGTGTAGATTTGGAGGACTTACTAGGGCCTGGAATAGGTGGCTCATCATATTGGGGGGGTTCTACAAAAGCAGGCAGAGTCAGTTCACTCGAGTAAAAATCTGGGTTTAGCAAAGGAAGAGCTTGCTTCTTACCATGGAATAAGTCCTCTGACCATTGGATGCTACTGGGGCCTGGAGTTTGTTGCCGCAGATTTTTCTCCCAAGGCATACAAGGAGCGGGAAGTTGTTGTCCCAGGGGATTTGGTAGTTTTTGTTTTATGTGTAAAGAAAGAAATTCAGTATGATGGCATGAAGAAAAATGAGTCAAGGAAGAGAAAGAAAAATTTATTTGGCCTTTGAATCCCATGGGTGACAATACATGGTGAAAATCAGCCCAAGCTCAAATGTCCTATTGATATTGCCATCCTTCATTGGCCAGATAATCACTTCGCTCCAGTCAAGGAGTGAAGTGACCATTCGATGGTGTCCTGGGAGGGGGGTTATACAAACTGATACTTGAGGGCACCGCGCTAATTTTCCGGAAGCTTTCCTGTCTGCCAATTGGGGGTCATGGTGTCCATTCCTGCTTGGGAATACTTTCATTATTGTTGACCTCAAAGGAGTCCTCACAAGGGCATCTTGGTTGGGAAATCCTCTGGTGGTGTGGTCAGAAGGGTTGCACAACAAAAAAGCATTTTTTGTGTGCTTGTAGGCAAGAATCACAAGTGTTGGTCGTTGTGGAGGAGAAAATGCAGGGAATACTCCACTTAGTGCACAAAGTGCACAACATCTAAAAAAACAAAATTTAGGTTAGTAACTGAATAGAAAGTAAAATTTCAATACAAAAAGGAATACCTACAAAGAAGAGAGTTTTTAAAGGTCTGAAAACAAAACATGTGAGCCTTTAGGTATATTTTACATACCCAAATAGGCCACAATTATCTTAAAAATAAATTTTGAATTATGCATAACTCAAAAGTCATGCATATATCCAAAATTCATCATTTTTGATTTCAGAAAAGATGAATAACGTTTTATTAAATAAATCCATGGATTTAAGGCCAGATTTGGATTCTACACAAAAATTCACCTAGGGTAGCTCCACAGAGTGAATAAGCTCAAATTAACTCTTTGAGGTGGTAATATGGAAAATACTTCAATACCACAACATCAATACCACATAAAAGATCCGTGAAAATCTTTGTTTTTCTTAATTTCACGCCAAAATAATGGGAATGTGAGAAATCCCATGTTATATATACACTAAAAATGGTGTTATGCCTGTTTCGAGCACTTAATATCATGGTATTCTTACATGTACTTTTGGTACACCCATATTGTATATCTCACTAAGCTTAATTTTGTATTTTGACATGAAAAATAGGTAAGGGGGACAAAAGACATCAAAGAAAGCCATGGTACCCAACTTCTGAGGCCTCAGAGGCGTGGACAGCTCCAAAGCTTGGATCCGTGGCTGACCTTGGCCTAATTGGTAAGCTAAAACATTTAGGAACTTGGTTACCATGTTACAACTACAGTAAATCTTAAGAAAATAGCAAATAAACTGCTATTTTGATGTGCCAAGGAGGTAAAGAGCTACTAAGACTCCTGTAACCATGTCAATTCTTAATGATTTTCCATGGATAAACCCCCAAAGAGTAATTAAAACCCTTTTTGGACTTTTATCCATTGATTTACCTCATAGCAACCAGTTAAACACTGATATTTGCAATTCGACATAGAAATGAGGTAAAAACTTCAAAAATTCATTAAAAATACAACTTAATGAATGTCTTGGAAACTTTCAGGACAATTGGAGAACTGTAACATCAATGGTAAAACCAAAAAGAATTACAGTTTTACTTACAGTCCATTTTTGACTATTCTATGTGAAACACTGAATCATCAAAAATTCACAGTAATTACAACCTGTGATGAAATTGCCAATAACATTGAGAGCTTTGAGAAATCAATGATTATTTTGGAATAAAAGAAGATTTACAGGTGTTACTGATTTTATTCTTGACCATATTGTGGTTGGTAGTCACATAAAAGCATCAATTAAGTAATTATGATATTTTTACATGCCACCAGATGATGCAATCAATAATCCAAAAGGGTTTGTTGTTTTCTCACTAACTGGTTTTTCAGTTTGCTCCATGGCATGCCTCTGTGAGCTGTTGTTGACTTGAAAGTGGCCTCCTCTTGCTGTTTTTTCCACATCATCATCATCTTATTATCATTTAAGCCATTGTTACCAACAAGAAATTATTAGTTAAAGCTATTCTTAAGTGTTTTAGATCTTTCAAAATCAATCAGATAGATGTGACACCATAGCATTCAACTATATATTATTGTAATACTGTTATAAATACATTTTGATCCTTTAAATGCACAACTCTATGTCAAATCTCTCTCTCTTATCTTTCAATAAGCTCTTTGGAATATTAGTGAGTGATTTATTCTTAATTCTTAAAGGTTTTTCCTAAATAAATAGTTTTCTTCAGGAATTATATTTATAATTATTCTTGCAAAATATAATTATATATTAAAATAATTTTATTATTTTAATAAAAGAAGTTTTATTATTAAAATCTTCTTGTAATTGATTCTTGTAGACAATTACTGCCCACTGTTAAAATCATTAGTAGTGTTTAACACGTGAAAGGAATAATTCTTTAATTATTTAATTGTGGTTATAATAATATTTTTTTGTTATATTTCATAAGAACCAATGTAGTACTGTTGATCAATAGTAATATTAAGATCAGTTTCATAGTCACACCTTACATTTGGGGGCCTGGCCATGTGTTTTGAACCTTGTACACTTAATTAATATATTTTTAAGTTCTAAAAAGGATTAATTTAATAATTTTTTCTTTCATTTTAAAGTTAAAATAATTCTTATTTTTTGAAATTGTTTTGGAAGTCTTTTGTGAACCTTTGAGATATGACCACATACATAAAAAAGGTCACAAAAAATATTTAATATAATTATGCATTAAAAATCATTACCTTAAAACTACAAAAATACCATAAATTGGCAAAAAACTTGGTTTAACTTAAAACCCAATGAACAAAAATGTGAAATAAATTATACCATTGGATTCCCCATGGTAAAATACACATATACCATTTTCATGGAATATCTGCAAAGTCAATATTTAATAAGTTATAAGTAATAATACCTTATAAAAACACAAATCCTTATTTATTTCAAAGACCAATGAAACAACATGTGAAATAAATTGTTCCATTGGATTCTCCATAAAACTTCACATATAAAACAATTAAGAAGCTAAGCTTCAAAGTCAATACTTAAGGAATTAACCTGAATATATGCACTTTTTTGGTCAACACATATATTCAAGGATTGTAGCTAATATCTTTTTAAATATGCATGATAGAATGATAAACCAAAAAATAAAGTCATCACGTCATTACTGTAGGAATACAGAAATGAAGTTGAATTTAAAAGCTATAAACAAGGTTAAAACCTGTAATGGATTATTGATTAAAATCAACAGAGCTGTTGACCACTTTGTTGTGAAGGTGGTCCAAAATTAAAGGAAAGTAGAAATTTGGATTCTAATAGTTCATTCATGAAGAATGATGTATTTTTTATTATAATATTTAAGGTATAACTGCTTGAGATCATAGTTTGAAGCTTAAAATATTAAATTTCAACAGAAAAGATGAGTTACAAGAGAAATCATCAAAAATAGAGTTTTGATGATGTAATGAAATGCTCTTGGAAGCATAATAAAATTATGCCAAGCTATTAGAATTCACTCTCTGAACTGCTGTAGCTTATAAATCTTAAGAGTTATTAAGGATCAAAGTTTGAGCTTAATTTGATCATTTATGATCACTCACTCTAACCTTAAATTAAGTTTAACAGTCATATGAGTGATAAAATTGGTGAATACTATTATTTTATGATTCAAATAATAAAATCCACGAATTTTGGTGTTCTTCCAAGTTTTTGAAGTCATCAAACTTTGAGTTATAGTGATAACTCTAAATAATGGCGTAATAATGATGTAATATGGTTTGATCATGATGTAATCCTCACCAAACATTAAAATATTGATCATTTCCAGTGGATATGTGCTCAGTACACGTCTACTAGAAGCCTTTTGGACTCTAGGAGGAATGTATTTAATAGAAATAGAGCTGTTTTTACTCTGTTTTCCCCTCAGACGCATCAAAAACATTAAATGAATTAAATTAAAAGCTAATATCTTTATTCTTTATATATAAATCTTTTATATTATTAGAGAACAAAGATCATCTTATTATAATTATCAATTTTGACATGATTAAATCATTTATTTAATTGTTTTTGCAAAAATATCTCTAAAAATCTCATTTTCACATAAAAATCAAGAATATTTGTAATTTTCTCTATTTTTTATTGTAAATACAATTTGGATAGATGGATTTACATTATTTGGCGTAAAATATTTCAAAATTATTATATTAAGTATTAAAAGTAGGTTATTTTCTCTTATTATAATAATTTTCTCTTTATTATTCCTTTAATAATTCTTTAATTAATATAAATAGTATTTATATTAATTTATAACTTTAATATTGGTAATATTATTGTTATTAATTGTTTTTTATTAGTAAAAAACAATTTTTTATGCTTTTATTATTTGTTTTTAACAAGGATAAAGTGCCATTAAATATATGAATTATTTTATATTAATATATTTATTTTATTATGTTATATTTTATAATATAAGTCATAGTATCATATTTAATTGATAATATAATTATTTTTATGCCATAATTATAATAATTCTTTATTATTATAATTATTTTTATCTTATTTATTTCATTTATAAGGACATTCATAGTACAATAAGTAAAATATTAGTAATTTTTACTTATTGTTTCATAGTCAAACCTTACATTTGGGGGCCTGGCCGTGATATTTACTCTGAAAGACCTTTAAAAAGATTCTAATTGGGCTTATCCAATAATAAACTATACTTATAATCATAAAATTATATAATAATTTTATATTTTATTGATTTGGAAGCTATGGAGGCATTTGGAAAGCAATTGTATTGTCTTACATGTGGTTTTTCACATCCTTAGACTTGCAAAAACTTTCTTTGAGTGACTCTAGTGATTAAAAAATATATTTTATAAGTTAAAAATAATTTTATATTACAAATTAATTTTATAAAAGAATCATATTCACTTTCATTTTATTCTTTAAAGATAAAAACATCAAAATATAAAAAAATAAGAATAATATTAAAAACCAATAAAAAAGTTATTTTATTCATCTTAATTTCATTTATTTAATTATTTTCACTTTTTAAAAGATATAAAAGCAATTTTTATGTGGAAAATTGCCATATCTTACCAAAAATAACACTTCATATGAAAGACCTATATTTATTTGTCTTTTTGAGTTTTTGAAGACAACCCAACAGAGGACAACCAAACCACTGTTGAAAGGCGGGTGGAAGAAACTTGCCAAAGTTCTCCAACACCAATAATTACCAAGAAAAAGAAAGCCAAGAAATTGGACTTTCCAGGACCCACCATTCAGGACTCTGAAGGTGAGTACCTAATTTTAAATTACCATAAAAAATTCCTGTTCTGAAATCCTCTTATTTCTTCTTTTCCTTATAATATGACTACCAGAAGAGGCTCCCAATACTCCATCCAATCAGACGGAGCTAGACTCAGAGGTAGAATTGATTCCTCAAAAGTGAAAAGGAATGGAAATATCCCCAGTGGAACAGAATCCACACAAGGAAGTGCCTTATCCCAAAGGCAAGTCCCAAAAATGCCCATGATATCTGAACCTGAATTGGAACTAAGTATGAGTAACTCAAACAGGTACAAATCACATTCAGAGGGCTCAAATAGAAATTTACATGAGCCAATAGAAACAGTACTACACAGTGTACAAGGACAAAGATTGGGAAATGTTGCCCCAAATACACAAAGGAGTGATGAACTCCTGGCACATCCTGAAAAAGTTCCTCAAAGAGGAGGAAATAGTGAGATACTCCAATGGATGGAATCCACTATCATCCAAACCTCAAATCAAAAAAATCAAGGAGTATCATTCTAAAAAGAAGGAGGCAACCAAGGAAGAAGCCCCAGTAGCTTCTACCAGCAAGCCCCAATTCAACCCACTTCCCCAAGAAGGGAAGAAGAAAAAGAAAAATAATTGGAGAAAACCATATTCCCCAAGCTACAGGATCCCCAAAATCCAAAAAGATGCCATGGACAATGTCTTCAACATGGCCAGAACTTTGATGGAATTCAAAGACAAAGAGGAAAAAATAATGAGACAACCCCATTTCCCAAAGAAATAACCCTGTGTCCTGATGTTGTAAATACTTTAACAGAGCTTAAAAATAGTATTTTACCTCTTAAGGACATTAAAAATAGTTTATTATCTTTCCAAGAAATAAATAATAGCTTATCATCTTTAACCAAACTTGTTGTAAAAAATAAGAAAGAAATTGATAACATAAAATTTATGATTGAAAATAATAAACCAAAAGTATTAATTGACAATACTCAGAAATTAATACAAGGACAACAAGAGTTGTACAAATACATAAGGGATATCAAAGAACAAAATTTGACAAGCAATTATGATGTGAGTATTGACAATCTTACAGAAAAATTAAACAAATTAAGTATTTATGTAGAAAAATTTGAAGAAAATACTTCATCACACCAAAATTTACTTTTGGACCATGTGGAAAAGAGTGATGAAGCAAGAATGCATCTGAAAGATGACATTCAAAGTGAAATAAGGCTTATTACTGAAAAAATGCATAAAATTAATGACGCTAACTTAAATCTGCCAATTTTATCAACACCATTTTCTCACATAAGAAGCCCTGTTAAACCAAAAGAGGAATTAACAAATCCATTAATAACAGACTTAAGTCACCAAGACAATAACCAAGTCTTAATGAAGGAAGCACCTCAACTGAAAGAATGGCCAACATTCACAGGAGATGTTGAATATGACCACATGTCATTCATCAAAAGAATTGACATGCTACAAGAAGATTATGCCATACCAGATGAATTAATCACTGCAAGATTACAATCATTGTTTGAGAAATCTGCAAAAAGATGGTATTATGGCATAAGGCAAACAAATGGCAAAACTACCTGGTCTTGGTGGAAACAAGAAATGATCGCCAAGTGGGCTAATTATGGCTGGAGGTACAAAATAGAAACTGCATTTGAAAATTCTTTCTTTGACCCAGACAAAGACAAACCTTTAACTTGGTTCTTAAAACAAGTTAAAAGACTTAATGCATTGTACCCAGAAATGTCACAAAAAATGGTGCACATGAAAATACGCAAGAAATGTGGAGGAGAGCTAGAACATGCCCTAAGAAGCAGGTGTATAGAACCATGCTCCACAGAAGAGTATATTGATGCACTAGAAGACATAGTGACAAGAACAAAAATTGGCAGGACTTGGAAGAAATTGGACTTTAAAAGCCCAAATAAACCATTTATCAAAAAAGATCAATAAAAGGAATCCTTCAAGCCCAATACATCCAACAATAATGAGCAAAGAAAATGCCATAAATGTGGAGGTATTGGACAATTAGCCAATAATTGCCCTAAAAAGGCAAAGATTAATGAGATTGTGGAAACAGAAAACCACAATGACAAAGAGGAATCTGACTCGGAAATAGAGACAGAAGATTCAGAAAGTTTTGAAAGTGATGAAATCAATATAATTAATGCACAAATTAATAATATTGATATAATTTATGAAGTACTGGATGTTAACTCAAACTTACCACAAGTTGGGACATTTGACACAAACCTGACAAATATACAAGATGCCAAAATGTATAGAACCAAACCTGTAAGAGGAATGGGATATACAGCTTGAAAATCAAGTATAAGTATTGTTATGGTTGATAACCAAGAGAGAAAAGTTAACTTAGCTACAGGAGCATATTGCACCTGTGTTGGTAAAAGTTTTTCAAAAACCATTGTCCCAGACTGGCAAGAAAAACTTATGCCAATACAAGGTGTCAAATTTAGTAGTGTAAGTGAGAGCATGAAGCCCCTTGGAATAATTGATTGAACACTAATTTTTCCTCATCCATCACAATGTGTCAGAATTAAAGTAGAGTTTAAAGTAATGGACAACTGTACTAGTAATCACTCCATACTTGGGAATGACTACTTATCAATTTATGGTATATATATCTCTAACCAAAAGGATAGATATTTTACCATAGGAGACAACAAAAGAAAAAAGTTTGTCTTCTTAAATAAGAAAAAACAAATCACAGTTATTAAGAATAAAGAAAAAATTCCAGAAAAGGAACTTTTTATATCTGAACAACTTAAAGAGGCAGAATTCAATCAAGAATTAACAGAAAAAATGGAAGAAAAATTTTTTGACCTCTTATTTAAGTAAAAAAATGCCTTTGCAACTGACAAAGAGCCACTAGGTTCCATAATTGGACATGAAGTGGATATAATCCTTAATGTGGAAAAACCTTACCCACCTTTACTAAGGAGACCTGCTTACCAAGCTCATCCAAGGGCTAGAGAAGGCTTAGAGGTACACATTAAAGAATTAATGGACCTTGGAGTACTAAGAAAGGTAGGACATAATGAACAGGTAGAAGTCACTACACCTGTAATTATAACTTGAAATAATGGAAAATCAAGGATGGTAGGAGACTTTAGAGCCCTGAACACCTATACCATTCCAGACAGGTGTCCAATACCCAGGATCCATGAGACATTGACACAATTGTCACAAGCTAAGTTCATCACAGCCATGGATGCCTTAAAAGGTTTTCACCAAAATGTCTTAACAGACAATGCCAAAAAACTTCTGAGGATAATAGTCCACTGTGGATTTTTTGAATACTTAAGAATGCCATTTGGCATAAAAAATGCACCTTCCCATTATCAAAGAATGATGAATACCATATTTCCTGAAGAATTATCAGAAGGATGGTTAATTATCTATATTGATGATATCATAGTTTGCTCAGAAACTTGGGAAAATCACCTTACAAGACTAGAAAGGGTACTGCAAAAAATAGTCCAAGTTAATATGAAAATTTCCTTCAAAAAGTGTCCTTTTGCATACAGTGAATTAAAAGCACTAGGACCTGTTGTCTCTGGACTTAGTCTAGGAATAGACAAGAATAAAGTAGGAGCAGTACTACTTAAGCCAATGCCTCAAACAAAAAAAGAAATGCAATCATTTCTAGGATTTGCTGGTTACTATAGACAGCATATAAAGAACTTTGCAAAAATTGCCAAATCCTTGTATAAGCTATGTGACCAACAAACAGTCTATGAAATGACAGAAGAAAGAGTCAAGGCATATGAATAATTGAAAGATTACTTAACAAATGCCCCATTTCTTCTAATGCCAGATTGGAAACCACCCTTCAAACTTTACATTGATGCTTGTGGAGAAGGACTGGGTGCTGCACCACACCAGACACAAATTATCAATGATAAACCAGTGGAAGGACCAATTTGTTTTATTTCAAGACAGATAAAGCCAACACAAGCAAGATATGGAGCAAGCCAAATGGAATGCCTCTGCTTAGTGTGGGCTTTAGAAAGATTACATTACTACTTGGATGGAACAGTATTTGATGTGATTACAGACTGTAATGCTGTAAAATCTCTATTAAATATGAAAACTCCAAATAGATATATGCTGAGATGGAAAATTGCTATCCAAGAATATAGAGGAAATATGACTATTGTTCATAAATCTGGTAATATTCATAAAAATGAAGATGGGCTTAGCAGATGGGCTCTAGCAAATACCGCTGACAATCCAGCATGGGTACCACAAGAAGAACACCATATAGAAGGAATATGTGTTACAGACATTGGCACAGAATTCTTTAACCAAGTTAAAGAAAGCTGTAAGATAGACAAAAATTGCCATATCTTAAGCCAACGTCTAATGAAAGACTGCAAAGACCCATCACTTTCATCAAAAATAGATGAAACATGGAAAAAGGCATATGATGAAGGAATATTCCACCTCCTTGATGAAATCCTTTACCATTGACCAAAACACACATGTGCTATGGCCTTAAAAGATAGAACCCTGATAAACACTATTTTACATGAGTGTCATGATAGTGTTGCAGCTGGACACCTTTCAGAAGACAGAACACTAGAGAGGGTGAAAACCTGCTCTTGGCCGCCAAATTGGAAGAAAGATGTTATAGAATACTGCCAAACCTGTGAGAGATGTCAAAACGCCAACAGAGCCACAGGAAAGAAATTTGGAATGATGAGCCAAATCCAAGAACCAAAATCCCCTTGGGAAATAGTTCATATGGATTGGGTAATAGCATTACCTCCAGGAGGAAACAAAAGCTATAATGCATGCCTAGTATTGGTTGACAGGTATAGCAAAACTCCCATGTTCCTACCATGTCATAAAGATGACACAGCTATGGACACAGCCATAATGATAGGGAATAAAGTAATTAGCCATACAGGCTTATTCCAGAATATTATAAGTAACACAGACCCAAAGTTCACTTCAGCATTATGGACAAATCTCCATAACTTGTTTGGGACAAAGCTATCATTCTCAACAGCTTACCATCCTCAAACTGATGGTTTAGCAGAAAGAATGATACATACCTTAGAGGACATGATCAGAAGATTCTGTGCTTATGGGCTAGAATTCAAAGATTCTGATGGTTTCACCCATGATTGGGGTACACTAATACCAGCTCTTGAACTAGCATATAAAACGTCAATACATTCTTCTACTGGCAAAACACCAGAAATGCTAGAAAAAGGCTGGAATCAAAGACTTCCCTATGTTACCCTCAAAAAGGACTTAGTGGATATACATCCAACAGCAAGCAGTTTTAAGTTAATGCTTGACAAGGCAAGACACCCTACAAACAGATGTATGCAAGACTCTTTTAAATATACAAAAGAAAGATGGGATAAAAGTCATAAGCCACCTGATTTTAAAATAGGAGACTTGGTCCTAGTATCAACCCTCAATTTCAAGAACATAAAAGGCCCAAACAAATTAAAAGATTCCTTTGCAGGACCATTTATGATAAAAGCACTTCATGGACCCAATGCTGTGCAATTGGAACTCACAGGTGAACTAATGAACAAACACACAGCTTTCCCTGTGAGTCTGATAAAACCTTACAGCTCAAGTGAAAAGGAGTTATTTCCACTAAGAAATAAACCCCGACTTGAAATTCCCCCCTTGGAAGAAGGAGAGGAAAAGAAAATAGTAAAAGTCCTTAAAGAATAAAGGACAAGAAACAAAAAAGGAAAGAGAATACCTTGTAAGGTATAGAAATTCAACTCAAGAAGATGAATGGCTACTTGAGAAAGATATAACAAATGCTGATAAACTACTAAGAAGGTTCAGACAAGAAAGAAAGCCTGAAAAATAGAAAAGTTAACCATTATTGAGCTTCAAGACTAACAAAGTCTATGGAAGAGGTAGGAAAGTGGATGATACCCTAATTACACATATCAGATTGTGGTACAATCTTTTTTGGTGGTAGGGAATGGGAACCTTTGAGATATGACCACATACCCAAAAAAGGTCACAAGAAATATTCAATATAATTATACATTAAAAATAATTACCTTAAAGCTACAAAAATACCATAAAGTGGAATAAAACTTGGTACAACTTAAACACCAATGAACAAAAATGTGAAATAAATTATACCATTGGATTCCCCATGGTAAAATACACATATACCATTCTTACGGCATATCCGTAAAGTCAATATTTAATAAGTTACAAGTAATAATACCTTATAAAGAACACAAATCCTTATTTATTTAAAAGGCCAATTCTACAGCATGTGAAATAAATAGTACTATTTGATTCTCCTTAAAGATTCACATATAAAACAATTCAGAAGCTAAGCTTCAAAGTCAATACTTAAGGAACTAACCTGAATATATGCACTTTTTTGGTCAACACATATATTCAAGGATTGTAGCTAATATCTTTTTAAATATGCATGATAGAGTGATGAACAAAAAAATAAAGTCATCACGTAATTACTGTAGGGATACAGAAATGAAGTTTATTTCACAAGCTATGGACAAGGTTAAAACCTGTATTGGATTATTTATTAAAATCAACAGAGCTGTTGACCACTTTGTTGTGAAAGTGGTCCAAACTTAAAGGAAAGTACAAAGTTTGATTCTACTAGTTAATTTGTGAAGAATGATGTATTTGTTATTATAATATTCAAGGTAGAACCCCTTGAAATCATAGCTTGAAAATTAAAATATTAAATTTTGACAGAAAGGATAAGTTAAAAGAAAAATCATCAAAAATAGAGTTTTGATGATGTAATAAAATGCTCTTGGAAGCCTAATAGGGTTATTCCAAGCTATTAGAAGTCACTCTCTGAATAGCTGTACCGTGTACAACCTAAAAGGTATTCATGATCAAAGTTTAAGCTTAGATTTGATCATTTATGATCACTCACTGTAACCTTAAATTAAGTTTAAGAGTCATGTGAGTGATAAAATTGGTAAATACTATTAGTTTATGATTAAAACTAATAAAATCCACTAACTTTGGGATTCTGCCAAGCTTTTGACCTCATCAAACTTAGAGTTATAGTGATAACTCTAAATAATGGCGTAATAATGATGTAATAAGGTTTGATCATGATTTAATCATCACCAAGCCTTAAAATATTGATCAATTCCAGTGGATATGATCAATACACGTCTACTAGAAGCCTGTTGGACTCAAGGAGGAAGGTATTTACTATAAATAGAGCTGTTTTTACTCTGTTTCCCCCAGACGCATCAAAAACATTAAATCAATTAAATTCAAAGGTAATATCTTTATTCTTTATATATAGATCTTTCATATTATTAAAAAACAAAGGTTGTCTTATTATAATCATCAATTTTGACGTGATTAAATCATTTATTTAATTGTTTTTGCAAAAAATCTCTCGAAAAATCTCATTTCCACATAAAAATCAAGAATATTTGTAATTTTCTCTGTTTTTAATTGTAAATACAATTTGGATTAGTTGTATTTACATTATTTGGCATAAAATATTTCAAAATTATTATATTAAGTATTAAAAGTAGGTTATTTTCTCTTATTATAATAATTTTCTCTTTATTATTACTTTAATAATTCTTTAATTAGTATAAATAGTATTTATATTAATTTATAACGTTAATATTGGTAATATTATTGTTATTGTTTGTTTTTTATTAATAAAAAACAATTTTTTACGCTTTTATTATTTGTTTGTAACAATAATAAAGTGCCATTTAATATATTAATTATTTTCTATTAATATATTTACTTTATTATATTATATTTTATAATATAAATTATAGTATCATATTTAATTGATAATATAATTATTTTTACACCATAATTATAATAATTGTTTAATATTATAATTCTTTTGATCTTATTTATAAGGAAGTTCATAGTACAATAAGTAAAAAATTGGTAATTTTTACTTATTGTTTCATAGTCAAACCTTGCATCTTTTCATTGAGGAATTTGGTTTAATTTTATATTGTTTCTATATGTGGCTTTTTCACATCCAAAAACTTATAAAATTCTTCTTTGAGTTACTCTGAATTAATTTTCATTCAAAATCTTAAAATTTTAATTTTTTTTCTTTGAAAACAATTTTTTCTTAATATTAAAAATATAAAGCTTATAAAAAATCTTCAAAGATATTTTAAAAAGTATAAAAAGAATTTTTTTCTTTTTATAAATTTTCTAGTTTCTTTAATCAAATACTGTGCAGCTGGTAACAAACTCAGTAAGAGAAATATTACCAGTCCACAATCTTCAGAATCAGAATCTGAGGACAGTATTGAGGTGCAAATTGCTAAAAGAGGCACCTTATTTGACTCAGAAAAGAATAAATTACCACCAAAAGGTGTGTTTTTTGTCTTATATTTTCACTTTTTATCTCTCAATTGACGTGAAAATGGTGCATACCAGAAATGGAAGATGGATGTGGACAAAGAAGAGGCAAGACCAAATCCAGAAGTGTCAAATCTTCCTCAAGAAAGACACATTTGGAGGATTCCAGAGTTTCCCCCCATTCCTCAAGGTCTGTACCCACAGATTATGACGTGAATTTTAAGCCTGAACTGATTCATGATAATATTCCCAGGGCTGAACCGTTTTCAGGTGGCAGCAATAGAAATATATCAATTCCAATACAAAAATTGGTTCAAAGAAGCCAAAGAAGAGGAGCGGGAAAAATACCCAAGCCTTTGGCAGGGGGCCATGAGCTCCTACTTACACATCAAGAGATTTCTGGGTCAGGAGAAGACCTTAGAACTCGTAGGAGGGTGGAGCCCCCTGTCTTGCAAAGACAAGGTCAAAACAAGAATTGGTTGAAGAACCAAAGTTTTTTTTTATAGACCAGAAGAAGGAACTGGAAATGACTCCAGCTTTGGAGACAGAGGCCCCAATGGCGTCTACCAGCTCCAAACCAGTTCCAGAAGTGTCCAAAGACAAGCCTGAAGTACCTCAGAAGAAACAGAGCAGTCCCAATAACCATCAAGGCAAGGTAAAAGGCAAAGCAACTTGGCACAGACCTTACCAACAGGGGTACAGGATCCCCAAATTGGAGCCTTCAAGTGTGGACAGTGTGTTCAATATGCCCAGAACTCTAATGAAATTCACAGCCAAAGAGCAGGAAAGGATGAACAGGACTTTTCCACTCAAATGAATCATGTACAAAGTAGTATTAAACTATAAATTGGTAAGCTTGAGGCAAAGTTAACTAAAATAACATTGGATATAAGTGATTTGAAAAGACATTACAGAAAATATACGTGATGGTATGAATTGGCAAAAGCCAGATTTGATTCAATTATCAATGCATGGAGCAGAATTGAGAGTACATGTCAAATTCAGAATGAAGAAATGGAAGATCTCTTTTTTTAAAATGAATGATCAACTTAAAATTCTATAAGATCATGTCTTAAAGATAGTTGAAAATACCAATCAGTTTGCAACACAATTAGCAACAAGTGACAGTGAAAGGCAGAATTTAAAAAATGAAATTGTTGCAAATGTAGAACAAATTCATAAGAATTATGAACCACATAGGCCAAGAAATTCTACACCTTTGAATGAACAAAAGCGTTCTGTTAAAGGAAGCTTTACCCCACTTTGAGGAGAAAATGTTGTCTCTGTTAAGGATATTCCCAAATTGGAAGAATGGCCAACATTCTCTGGGGAAGGAGATTACAACAATATTGAGTTCATCAGGACTATTGAGATGTTACCAGAAGACTTTAATATACCTGATGAAATCATAGTAGGTAAATTACACTGTCTGTTTACCAGGACTGCAAATAAATGGTATTACAAGATGAGAATAGATCATGGAAAACATGATTGGTCTTGGTGGAAATCTGAAGTGATTACCAAATGGGCAAATAGTTCTTGGAGGTTTAAAATGGAAAAGGCTTTTGAAGGTGCCATTTTTAACTCAGAGAAAGATAAACCACTTGGTTCTTCAAGAAAAAAGACAGATTATGTGCTTTATACCCAGATATGTCTGACACTATGATTAATATGAAAATATTAAGACAGTGTGGAGGACAACTGGAACATGCTATCAAGAGCAGATATGTAGAACCCTGTTCAACAGAAGACTACATTATTGCAATGGAAGATATCATTAGCAGAACAAGAATTGGTAAGACTTGGACTAGAATCCCTATGGAATCCAAGATCGTCCCAAAGATTCCCAGAGAGGCGAAAAGACCAGAAGGACCTGTCTTGAAGTTTCACAAATGTGGAAGTACTTCACACTTATCCAACACTTGCACCAAAAAGACAAAAATCAATGAAGTTCAGGTAATTGAAGGAATTCAGTGTACTGAAGAGGAGGAGGAATCTGATCAAGATTCTGCAGTCTCTGAGGATCCACCAGTGGAGGACTATCCCATTGGAAACATTACAGCTTTCTTTGAGGTCAGAAGTCCATACCCACTTGCCACAGTACAGTGCGGATTTCTGCAACCTGATCAATATCCAGGATGCCAGAATGTATAAAACAAAACCTTTTAGAGGTAAAGGTTACACTTCTGGAGCATCTTGTATCACGTCAGTTTTGATGAGTGATATTGAAGCCAAATTAAATTTGGAGACAGGGGCATTTTGCACTTGTGTGGGAAAAAATGATTTGGAAGTTATACTTCCTGAATGGAAAAACCATATTTGACCAATAGAAGGTGTGCAGTTTAGTAGTGCCAGTAACAATATGTACCCCTTGTGTATATTGGACACTAATCTTGTATTTCCACACCCAGCAGGAAGTATAAGAAGGAAAACTGAGATTGTGGTAATGGATAATTGCACATCTCAGCACATCATTCTTGGAAATGATTACTTAAATATTTATGGTATTGACATCAATGACCATAAAGACAGATATTTCAAACTTAGGGATAACAAAAGACAAACATTTGCTGTTTCCAATATGCCTGTCACAGGGGCTCTTATGGAATCATGAGGGTGGCACTCAGGAATTAAGAACTCACTTGGAGGGCTCCAAAGGATATAAGAAATAATAAGGATTACATTTCTTTAAGGAATAATAAGGGAAAAGACAAGTATGCCAAAGATAAAAGAAAAGATTACAAGCCAACCGCCAAAGATAATAAAGAAGCCAAAGGCCAAGAAGCCAACCAAGTGAATCCTCAATTCACTGTTTCAACCTGCCAGAAAAGGGAATGGAATTAGTTAAGGATCTGACCACCAATATCCACTGACAGGCAAGGAAGAAAAGAAAAAGGGTGCTGAATGACTGACTTAAGATTATCAGTATTAACTTTGATAAGGTAAAAGAAAATAAGGATAGTAATAACTCCAATATATTAATTAACTGGGGAAAAATTCCCCAGGCGCTGAAAGGTGGCCAGTATATGTGAACAACTGAAAGACTGATGCTGAAAGGTGGATCACCGGCTGTATTGTCTGACCTCCACCAATTCATTCAGTATGGTCTTAATTCATCGAGACCTGTATTTCCCATTCATACACCATGGGAAGATCATTCAACCCAGTCCATTTCCCAATCTGAAAAGGTATACATTACATCAAGCTGTCAATACAGCTTCAAGGATTCAATACAGACCAGCTGTCAGCCTGAAGGAGTCAAGCTCTCAACTTTTCACATATGCCCTCCTCCTTTGACCCTGGGGAATTTTTCCCCCAGTTAAAATGGATATTTGGTGGTCATATTCTTACTAATTCCATTGTTCATTTTGGCAGGTTGAAACAGTGATTAAGGACTTACTTGGCTGGCTCTTTGGCCATTTGGCTTCTCATTTCTCTTATTGCATCTCATATTTGTACTTGCATCCTTCTTAGAGGAAGTCAATTCTTATTTTTATTTTCTTTATTCTTTTGGAGTCTTCCAAGTGAGTTCCCTGATCTCTGAGTGCCAGGCCACTCTTTTTTTTCTGTCCAAGAGCCCCTGTGACAATATATTAATTAACTCATAATTTTGTTTCATTCTGTTCACTTTTTCTTTATAATTTCATTCACTCATTTCATTGAAATTAGGACTCTCTAACGCTCATGAGCTTTATGATTCATTGTCACCTCTCAATTTTCTCTCATTAATTCTT
This sequence comes from Austropuccinia psidii, assembly GCA_023105745.1. Lineage (NCBI taxonomy): Eukaryota > Fungi > Basidiomycota > Pucciniomycetes > Pucciniales > Sphaerophragmiaceae > Austropuccinia > Austropuccinia psidii. The sequence continues at coordinate 7,147,208 of JALGQZ010000001.1, forward strand.
CATTCTGAAAATTGAAAGCCAACCCAATTTTGTTTTTGTTTTTCTTTTTCAAACCTTATCTCAAACCATCAATTTTAATTCATTCATAATTCAGGCATCATCTCAATTTTCATTTGATTTTCAAATTTTTCATCAAGTTATTCAGACACATTCTTCACATCAAGATTCATATTTGATTCATTCTTCAAGAATTTTGATTGTTTAAGAAGAACTCACTTGATTTTGATTTGATGGATTGATTTGAAATAAATTGATAATGACCTCAAGCAAATTGATTGACGTGAATATTTCATTGATTTTGCTGAGTTTTCACATCAAGGAATTTGACAAAAATTGATTTTGCCTCAAGAATTCATTTGATTGATTGATTTATTTTGGAAGATCTTGATTTTTATTGAGTTGCCTTATTTGATTCATTTACTTCAAGTTTTCATTTGCTACTTTATTGAGTGATTTAACTGACAATCTCATTTTGATTTATTGATTTTTCTTCAAGATGTTGATTTTTGGCTGTTGACTTCAAGCTTTATTTCGAATTGCCTCAAGTTTTTACCTTCAATTCTTAGTTCTTGTTCATTTTGTTTAATTTTTATCCTGGAATCATGCCCATCCAACACTCACCTCCTGCAAGGCAGACAACATCTCAGGCCAGAACTCAAGCTGTTCTCACTGCAACTCCAAGGGCCCGTCTTGATGGCACGCCAGCAGTTCCTCAAGTGAGGGCCAAATTGGATAGAGGACCCATTTTGGAAGGAGCAGAACCCTCCAGTCAGGAAGGAAGAGGGCCAAGAAGATCAAATTCAGTTTCAGGAGTAGCTGGCGGATTTCCAGGAACTTCAAGGATGAGTTTCATAGGTCCTGGGGAAGATGTGGAAGAGGAGCAGGAGAATTCTGTGGAAGAGGAAGAGTCCAATGGTACAGAAGGTGTTCCTGCTCCTTTGGGGGCATCCCAAAATACTGAAGGACCAATTCTAGCGCAGTATAATCAGCCTGTCTCTCATTAGTCTGAGCCATCTCTATTGGCCATCATGCAGGAAATGACTCACAATATGGCCAATCTTCAAGCAGCTTCATCCTCTGAAGCATCAAGACCACCAGCCTTCAAGATTCCATCTATGAAGGCACCAGAATGCTTTGATGGGACTCAACCCTTCAATGTTAGAAGCTTTATTTAGTCTTTTCAACTGATTTTTCATAATGATCCAGCCAAATTCCCTCAAGACAGAAAGAAGACCGTTTATTCCACTTCATCTCTCATTGGCAGGGCTGCAAAAGGGATTGAGCCTTATCATTCCAATCTCACCAATCAATATCCAAATTACCTTCTCAATTCAGGGAAATGATTTAAATCTCAACTCTTTACCTTATTTGGGGACCCAAATGAAGTCAGAAAAGCTGAATCAGAATTAAATTCTTTAATAATGAAAAAAAGTGGGCATTTATCTTGATACATTGCTGATTTCAGAAGTCTTGTGTCAATAATTGGAGATTGGGGTGAAAGGGCTCTTATCCATCATTTCAGGAGGGGGTTGCCATCCAGGATTTTGGATCACTTGGGCTCCCATCCTTCAAGAATTGACTCTCTTCCAGACTTAATGTATCTTACCTTGGAGCTTGATACCAGGTACCATGAGAGGCAAAATGAAAAGAGTCATCATCAAGAGAAGAAGCCAGAAGCCTCAAAGTCAAATTCTTCTGATCCTCAAAATTCTTCAAGCTCAAGTCAAAAGAAGAAGAATTTTCAGAAAAGGGACAAGCCCCATTCTTCTTTATTGAATCAAGATTTCAATTTGATTGTTTCTGAAAAAGAAAGAAGAATCAATGAGGGTTTATGTACCTATTGTGTTGGGAAGCATGGTCTTGAGTCCTATTTCTAAAGGCCTCAAAACAAGCTTCCCCAACTTTCAGGCAAATTTCCCAGCCAGGGAAAAGCCTGATTGAAGATCACGTTGTGTTCAATGGCCTTCACTTTTTCCCAGCTAGAGCACAATTGTGCCTTCTGAATACTGGTGTCAAAAATTCTCTTAAATTCTTTATTTTTTCTTCTCTCTCTGATATGTTCTACAGTATTCTCATTGATTATGGCGATACCAACTCATTTATTGCAAAGCAGTTTTCTCACAAGTATTCTTTGACAATGTCAGAACTCCCAGAGAAGATTCCCCTTAACATTATTGACTCCTCAGAGTCTCCTTCTTTATTTGTGACTCACCATACTAAATATATGCTTGAGCTCCCTTCTTCCCAAGCTTTTAATGGGACTTCTTAGTCATTGATACTCCCAAGGGAGAAGACCTCATATTGGTCTTTGACTTTGTCAATAATTTTAATCCATCCATTGATTGGAGGCAAGGGCTGATCACCTTTGCTGCTGATCATAAGGACTATAATTATCTTTAAAAATCTTTCAGTAATGACTTTCTTGTGCCAAATCATGTGCAGGTTTGGTTGGTGATTGCAGAACACCATCATTTCCATCTTCTGTCCATATTCCTTCCCTTAATTCCCATCAGTCATGACTATCATCTAGAGTGAAGTATTCAAAGAGATTCAAGATGTTGGAGAAGATAATTTTGTATCTTCACTTCATCTCTTCTTTGGGAATATGGACCTTCCTCCTTCATCTTATCATGAATCCCTGGAGGAGTTGTTCAATGAAGAGGCAGCGCCAGAAGAAATAGAAACCGTGATGGAGGTTGTTCCTTCTGTTTATCAACAGTACTTGGATGTATTCTCCAAGGTGAAAGCAGAGAAACTTCCTCCCCACAGTGCCTGCGCTCATCATATCGAGCTGGAGGGGTCTCCTGTTCCTCCTCTGAAACAGCTTCTTACTGTTTTCAATGGTTCTTCGATCTTCTCCAAGATTTATTTGTGTGGTGCATATAACCTACTCAGAATCAAGGAAGGTGATGAACATTTGACATGTTTTAGAACTAAATATGGCAGCTATGAGTATTTGGTTATTCCATTTGGGTGCACAAACACTCCTGCCTCTTTTCAAAAGCTTGTCAATGATATTTTTTATGATCTTGATATTTATGTTGTGGTTTATTTGGATTACATCATGGTCTTTTCCAAGTCTGAAGAAGAACATGTCACTCATGTGTCCACTGTTCTTTCCAGACTCAGAGCCAATAACCTCTTTGCCAAGGCCTCCAAGTGCCAGTTTCATGTTACTAGTGTAGAGTATTTGGGTTATGTTGTTTCTTCTGAAGGCCTCAAGATGGACCAACAAAAAGTCCAGCAAATTCTCAATTGGCCACCTCCAAGGAACCTCAAGGCTCTTCAATCATTCGTTGGCTTTGCCAATTTTTAACGCCGTTCCAACAAGAAGTATTCAAAGAAGATTAGTTCACTCACAAGTTTCCGAAAGAAAGATTCCTGTTTTCCCCTCAATGAGGAAGCGCTTAGACAGTTTCATCAACTCAAAGGGGAATTCACCATTGCTCCAATCCTTTCTCACTTTGATTGTTCTCTTACCACCATTGTAAAGACTGATGCTTCTGATTATGCCTTGGGTGCTGTACTGAGTCAGATTTATGACTCAGGAAAACATCCCATTTCATTTGATAGCCGCAAGCTTCTCCCAGCTGAGCTCAATTATGATATTCATGAGAAGGAACTCCTTGGAATAGTCTGGGCTCTCAAAGGCTGGAGAGCTTTCCTCCTTTCTCTTTCTTCCTCTTTTGAAGTTCTCAACAATCATTCTCACTTCAATATTTTATGTCATCAAAGATTCTTGCTCGCTCTCAAGCCCACTGGGCTGAACTTCTCTCTTAGTTCCATTTTTCAATGACTTACGGCCCTGGCAATCTGGCCACCCTCCCAGATGTGTTGTCATGTTGGGACAATGTTTACCCAGAGAGGGGGAAGATTTCATCAGCAAGAAGCAAATGAATTATCAAAAAATAATCAAGCAAGATGAAATTCAAGCCCGAAAATTCTTTGCAGTCAAGGTGGAAGAATTTTTAAATTTGGTTGAATCAACTCAGAAGGCATTATGGCAAGATTCTCAATATAGGAGTATCCTTCAGGATTTGGGTAAAGGTAAATCTGTCAAAGATTATTCTCTTGATTCCTCTTCCCAACTTCTCCTGTTCAAAGATTGGGTGGTGGTCCAAAATAACCCCAAACTTCAACTCAGCATACTTCAAAAGAGGCTTGACTCTCTTCTATCTGGACACCCTGGCCAAGAGAAGACTCTGAAACTTTTCAAGAGAGAGTTTCACTGGCCTGGCATGAGTCAATTTATCAATGATTCTGTATCAGCCTGTCAACAGTGTTCAAGAAACAAAAATATTCACCACAAGAAGTTTGGACTCCTCAAACCTCTTCCAATTTCATATGGTCCTTGGATTTGTCTTTCAATGGATTTTATCACTCAATTGCCACTGTCCAATTCATTTGACTCAATCCTTTTCATAGTGGACAGATTCTCAAAAATGGCAGTTTTTATTCCAACAATGTCTTCAATAACTTCATTAGATTTGGCCCATTTATTCATCAAGAATATTTTCTCAAAGCATGGCCTTCCTTCAAGCATTATAAGTGAGGGAGGGTCTCTTTTTGTTTCTTCCTTTTGGACCAATCTTTGTCAGCAGCTCAAGATTTCAAGAGATCTGTCAACTGCTTACCATCCAGAAACTGATGGACAGACAGAAAGGGTAAATAAGATACTAGAACAATAATTTTGGATTTATGTCAGTTATCATCAAGATGATTGGAACACCTGGCTCCCTGTGGCTGAATTTGCCTACAATAACTCTGACCACTCTTCAACAAAACAATCACCATTTTTCACTGTTTATGGAAGAGATCCACCTTTTGACTCAGCTCACAATACTCAAGATACTTCTTCTGGAAAGTTATCAATGAAAATCCAATCAGTACAGAAAGATGATAAGAGAGAACTTGAAGTTGCCATAAACAGGCTTAAGAGGTATACAGATAAGAGTAGAGCAAGTCCACCTGTTTTCAATCCTGGTGACATGGTATGGCTTTCTTCCAATAAAATCATATGTACTAGACCAACCAAAAGACTATCTGAAAGATAGTTGGATCCTTTTCCAATCTTGAAGAAAGTCAGAAATCATGCCTACCACCACAAGCTCCCATCTCAATGGAAGTCCACCCACCCAGTCTTCCATACTTCACTCATAAAACCAGTCAAGACTTCAACAATCCCAAATAGGCATCAAGAGCCTCCACCTCCAATCATCATTGAAGAAGAGGAATGGGAAGTCTCTCAGATACTGGACTCAAAGGTTAAGAGAGGGAAATTATGGTATTTGGTGGAATGGAAAGGTTTCAGTCAAGACCCAGAAAGATCCACTTGGGAACCAACTGAAAACCTCAAGAATTGTCCTGAACTGGTTAGGGATTTTCATTCTTTATATCCTGACAAGGCAGGACCCAATTCTTCAAGAGATTGATTTTTTATGATGCTTGGTGGGGAAAGGAATTACCAAAAGTCAGTCTCACTCTTGGTATGCACCTTTAGGGGTATTCTACTCTTTCTTGTTGTAAGCATCACCTTGGCCACTCTCTGAGCATTCTGCAATTTTTGGACACAGATCTCTGGCCTGGCTTTCAACATCAATTCCAAAATTAGGTCCATTTTTCACTTGGGCAAATGGACCATTCATTTCACTTCCAAGTCATTCTTTAAACACATTTCTTTGCTTTTATGATACTGGCAGGAGTGGTAATTACCAAAAGTAAGTTCCTCTCCTGGTGTGCAATTCCCTAAGGGGTCTACAATACTTCAAAGCATCACCTTGGCCACTTTGTTAGTACCTGGCGTCAAATTTCTCTTTCCAGGTCCTTGGCCAATTTCAGAATCAATTACCAACCTCTGTGATGAGTATTGGAACCTCTTCAAAATTCTTCTCTCTTTTATTTTATTTTTCTCCTTTTCATTTTCATTCTTTTATTTTTAGTTTTATTTTAATCTTAATTTTTCTCTTATCATTTCAAGTTTCACATCAATATTATCATTCATTTCATTCATCAGCAAATCTTGAAGCCCATGTCAAAAGATGATCAAGCAAGTCCCCTGCCATATTCCAACATTTTAATATAAGTATCAAATTCATTTTTCTGAAAAAAAACACCTCATCATCCCTCTCTTAGAACTCTTTCCAATAGCCCCAACAGGCTTCACCTTGTATTGGTGCTCACAACCATGGAAATCCACCGTCTTGGACCTCAATATGGCATATCCATGGCATATCCAATATATGACAATTTGGCCATATCCATAATTATTGGCCAAATTGGCCATTGTCATGTTTTATGGCCTTCATGGTCATTTCCTCATATGGGGCCAACCTGGCCCCTTCACCATCATCAAGCCATTCTAGGCTGTCTCTTGGCTTTTGGGCATCTTGGGTAGTTTCCACACACCAAGGAAAATATAGCCAGAAAGCCTGTATTTGGCTTTTTAAGCTATAAATACAGTTTGCGCACTTTGATGCAGTTTGCACACTTTTGCCATTTGGCTGTATTAAGCCATTTAGGCCATATTTCTCATGTATTCTGTGAAATATGCCCAAAAGGCCATATCAGGCCTTTTGGGGCTTAACTGCAAGATTTGTGCATTTTTCGCACTTTGCGCAAATACAGTTTTGAAGCTGTATTATCTGTATTTAGCCAAAAACCCAAAAATGGCCAAATCACTCAAAAGAAACTTTTTCATCTCTGAAGCTTTCCAAAAGCCAAATTTCATTCATATCCTCCTGAAATCACCTCAAAAGACCTTTGGCCCATTTCAACCTTCAATAACCAAAAGTGCCATATATAGTGTTATACACCATTATGCAGCTTTTTTCAGCAGAAATCGAATGGTGGCAATTTCAAATGATTATTTCAACTTTTCAACAAGTCATCAAGGCACACCTTCCAGAGGATTCATCAAGGCTCAAGCGCAAGTGTCATCATCTCAAATACCAAGGATGCCATCAAGCAATCAATGGTTATTCTCACTCACCGTATTCCTCCAAGGGAATACTGGCTGTTCATTCTCAAGGTATATTCAAGATGCAGTTCCAAAACAATGTGTCAAGGGTCAATGCTCCACCAATCAACCTTGGTAACCCAAGTCATTCAGTAAAGTCTTAATTCATCAAGACCTGTATCTTCCATTCATACACCATGGGAAGATCATTAAACCCAGCTCATTTCCCAATCTGGCAAGGTATACACTTCATCAAGCTGTCAATACAGCTTCAAGGAGTCAATACAAACCAGCTGTCAGCCTGAAGGAGTCAAGCTCTCAACGTTTCACATATACCAGCCTCCTTTGACCCTGTGGGATTTTTCCCCCAGTTAATTCATATATTTTGATTTTATTTTATCTTTATTTATCTTACCATTTTTGTTAAGTGAATACTGATATTTCTAAGTCAGTCATTTAGCACCTTTTCTCTTTTCTTTCTTTGCCTGTCAATGAATATTTGGTGGTCATATCCTTACTACTTCCATTGTTTATTTTGGCAGGTTAAAACAGTGACTAAGGACTTACTTGGTTGGCTCTTTGGCCATTTGGCTTCTCATTTCTCTTATTGCATCTCATCTTTGTACTTGCATCCTTCTTAGAGAAAGTCAATTCTTATTTTTATTTTCTTTATTATTTTGGAGTCTTCCAAGTGAGTTCCCTGAGTTATGAGTGCCAGGCCATCCTTGTTTTTCTGTCCAAGAGCCCCTGTGACATTCCCCCACAAGACCGTTGGCTGATAATATCTGCCATTCTATCCTTAAGGTATAATATTCCCTGCAAGGCTTCACAAATTCTCACCACCACCCTGAACCTAAATATCAAGTGGATTATCTCATACGTAGTGTGGTATTCCATACCATTTTTTTTCACCAGGATCAAGCTCATAGTACCCCAAAACAGCAGTAAATCCAGCCTACAGGCAGACTTACACTCAAATCTTACACCAAAAGGTCAATTTTACAGAAAGAAGCTGGATTTTCCTCATAAACCCATGGCACAGGCACCAAGGGGAAGTGTATGTGTTTAAATAAATTATTCAATTTCATTATGTATATATAAAAAATCAAGTTACATATAGCAAACTAGTTACAACAAATAAGGTACCACCCTTTAAATTACACACCCCACCCAGCCTTACACCCCCTTATAGCCACAGGACTCATGCAGCAAGAAAAGGACACCTGCATGAATTACACAGCAACCTAGAACTCCACATAGAAAAGTCACATGATGCAAAGCTCAAATCCATGGAATTCCCCCCATTCATTTACAACACAGCCACAGGAGTACCTTATCTTATATCCACAGTAACCCCACTTAAAACCTTAAAACAGAATCAAAATTATTTACACCACTCATCACCTCATGCAAACCAAAGCTAGTTACAACAGGCTGCATGCAGTACACAATTGCAATTAAATCTCAACCACATGACTATGCACAGCATGTGTCAAACTCAAAAATCACATCATCTCATACATAACAGTAAATTAATCAGTGCAAGAAATTATCACCTGACTTCATTTTAAAGTTCAAAAAGAATAAAAACAACCATGACATCTGCATAAATTACACCTCCACTTCTACCAAACCTAAAATAGGACATATGCAAAGGAATTACGAGGTCATCATGTGATACTGCATCCACCAACAGAATATCATGTGACAGAAAAAAGGCAGTGCACAAGAAAACTCCTCAGCCAAAATGAAATCACCTCATGCATGCAAAGAAATCCAAGAAAATCACATCAGAATTAGCTCACCAAAAGACCATCATGTGATGTATGGGGGCTGTGCAGAGAAAAAATTATCACCAAACCTTAAATCACCTAACCCATGCAAGAAAGATCCTCACCAAAAATGGAGTCACATGATGAAATCAAGAGGAATTAAAGTGGAAAAAGACAGCTCCCATGGAGGGCCCCCTGGGCTCCCAAAAGGTATAAATAGAGGGGCTCTCTCTCCCCAAATATCAAAATCCCCCCCATGCAAATTATATCCCATGAAAATTATATCCCCTGCACATTGCAAGCACAGGAACCCTGTAGTCCAGAAAATTATAGTAAATTTTACTTGCCCAGTAGCTAAGCTCAGTGGAAGTATAGTGTTAAAGATTACCCAGTAGCTAAGCTCAGTGGAATATTATTATTAAAATAAAAAAAAATTACCCAGTACCCAATATGAGGGTTACTACTCTATTAAAATGCTTTATCCAGTAATATTAACACCATTTATCAATATCTTAAAATTACTTACCCCTTTAAAGAATAAAATATCAAAGAGCATTACCTCTTAGCTTTAACAAATACAATTTTATCTCATTAATAACACTCTTAAAAAATAACAAACCTTTAAAATGGTAAGGTTTGACTATGAAACAATAAGTAAAAATTACTATTATTTTACTTATTGTACTCTGAATGTCCTTATGCATGAAATAAATAAGATAAAATAATTATAATAATGAAGAATTATTATAATTATGGCGTAAAAATAATGATATTATTAATAAAAATATAATAAGATAATTTATAGTATAAAATACAATATAATAAAATAAAAATATTAATATGAAATAATTAGTATATTACAAAGCACTTTATTATTGTTTTATTGTTACAAACAAATAATAAAGGCGTAAAAAATTTGTTTTATTAATAAAAAACAATTAATAACAATAATATTACTAATACTAATATTAAATTTCTAAATTAATATAAATACTATTTATATTAATTAAAGAATTATTAAAAGAATAATATAGAGAAAATTATTAATATAAGAGAAAAGAACCTACTTTTAACACTTAATATAATCATTTTGAGAAATCGTACGCCAAATAATATAAATAAAACTTATACAAATTGTATTTACAATAAAAAAATATAGAAATTACAAATATTCTTGATTTTTTACGTGGAAATGAGTTTTTAGAGAGATTTTTAACAAAAACAGTTAAACAAATGATTTAATCACGTCAAAATTGATGATTATAATAAAAATGAACTTTGGTCTTTAATAATATAAAAGTTTTATATATAAAGAATAAAGATATTACCTTTTTGTTTGTATTTATTCAATGTTTTTGATGTGTCTCAGGGGAAAATAGAGTAAAAGAGCTCTATTTATAGTAAATACCTCCCTCCTAGAGTCCAACAGGCTTCTAGTAGACGTGTACTGATCATATCCACTGGAATTGATCAATAGTTTAAGGTTTGGAGATGATTACATCATGATCAAACCATATTACATCATTATTACACCATTATTTAGAGTTATCACTATAACTCCAAAGTTGATGACATCATAGGCTTGGCAGAACCCCAATTTTCTTGGATTTTATTAGTTTTAATCATAAACTAATAGTATTCACCAATTTTATCACTCCTATGACTGTTGAACTTAAATTAAGGTTACAGTGAGTGATCATAACTGCTCAAATCAAGCTCAGACTTTGATCTTGAATACCTTTTAAGTTTTACACGCTTCAGTAATTCAGAGAGTGAATTCTGATAGCCTGACATAACCTTATTATGCTGCCAAGAGCTTTTCATTACATCATCAAAACTCTAATTTTGTTGATTTTCCTTGTAACTCATCTTTTCTGTCGAAATTCAATATTTTAAGCTTCAAACCATGATTTCAGGGGGTTATACCCTGAATTTAATGATACAAATTACATCATTCTTCACGAATGAACTATTATAATCCAACTATGTGCTTTGTTTTAAGTTTGGACCACTTTCACAACAAAGTGGTCAACAGCTCTGTTGATTTTTATCAATAATTCATCATAGGTTTGAAGCTTGCTTATAATTTGTAAAATAAAGTTCAGATCTGTGTTATTACAGTAATTACGGGGTAACTTTATTTTTGGTTCATCACTCTATCTTGTATAGTTTAAGAGATATTAGCTATGATTCTTGAATATATGCGTTGGCCAAAAAAGTGCATATATTCAGGTTAATTCCTTAAGTATTATTTTTGGAAATTAGCTCATTAATTGTTTTATGTGTGGATTTTCATGGGGGACCCAATGGTACAGTTTATTTCACATGTTGCTTCATTGGTTCTTGAAATAAATGAGGATTTATGGTTTTTATAAGGTATTATTCCTTATAACTCATTAAATATTGACTTTAAAGATATGCCATAAAAATGGTATATGTGTCTTTTACCATGGGGAATCCAATGGTATAATTTTTGTTACATGTTGATTCATTGGATTTTAAGTTAAACCAAGTTTTGTACCAATTTATGGTATTTTTGTATTTTTAAAGAAATCATTTTTAATGTGTAATTATTCTAAGTAATCTTAATATAATTATCTTAAAGGTATAATTATTCTAAGCCTCTCTTGTGACCTTATTGGGTATGTGGTCATATCTCAAAGGCTCACAAAAACAATATCTTACTATATTATAACTTTAACTTAAGAAAATTACCTTTATCAACACTCACCAAATTTTTCTGAACACCTTAAATAACTCATCTTACCAAAATTGTATCACCAAGAAGAAACATCTCACCTCAATTTAACAAAAAATTATACAGACAAGTGTTTTATTAAAAATCTCAAAATTAACCAAGATCACTAACATTAAATTTATTATTATATATTGAATAGGTCTGATCTGAGACTGCTGAATTTTGTCTTCTGCAGTTGTAAAGCCACTTACTAATTTTATTTTTGTTTTTGAGATCCAAGAAAGATTTTGTTCAGTATTTTAGGAGGGGAAGGCAATACACCCTTGCCACCCTTGGTTACAGGAGTTATTAAAAATTCAAAACTAGTTACCTGTGATTTCCCCCTCCAGGTACTGCCTCATTTTCATCCCACATAAGAGGAGTTCCCACACTAGGTGGTCACGGGAAACACAATGAACCAAAGTTGAGCTTGATATCTCAAAAGCTGACAAATTTATGGCAGGTTTAAGCTCAAAAAACCACAGCTAGACCTATACAGTCTTACTGTGAAATATTCCCCCATATGTATGGTTTGAGGTGTCAAATAGATGAAGGATAATTTTTTACTTCAATACATCAAAATTCCTTTAATACTGGGGTCCCATACATGTTCTGTACAGCATTCTAAGTGTCATACACATCGGAAGAGGGCTATGTGGTCCCCAGTTTATAAGTTTCTTCCTGTATTGGTGAAAACTGCCCAGATGTGGTCTTAAAGCCACATCCGACCCCAATACAGAGCATACAGGCATTATGAAAACCACAAGCCAGTACTCTGAAGTATAAAACTCTTCACTCTCTCTACGTGGATGGTCTAGAGGGCCATTCCACCCCATTTTAGGATAAAAGGAGGCCTTTTCTCCGCAAGAAAGGTTTCCCCATCCTGCCCTTGAATTCCTATGTAGTACAACTGTCAAAAAAGCTATACTCTTGGAAAAGAACAAGGTTATATTATGGACTTTATTATTGTAACCCAACAGGTAAAGCTGAACCCAGGGCTTTCAACAGCGCTCATGTCACAGGGTTTCAGGCTGAGTCTATGATAAAGCTGTATAATTGTAGTTACAGGCTTTAACTAGGACTGTGACACGCTAAAACTGATGATATAAAGAGCTGTTTGTGGTAATAAGGGTTTTCAATTAATGTAATAAGGGCTTTACTATAATAATATGGTGGTGGTGAATGCTGTTGAAAGCCCCAGTTGAAGTATTACCAGTTGGATTACTATAATAAGAGCTACAATACTTAAATTTAGAGTATGACCTGATTATTTCCAAGAGTACAGCTGTTTTTGACAGTTGTACTACATAGGAATTCAAAAGAAGGATGGGGATTCCTTTTCTGGCAGGGAAAGGCCTCCTTTTATCCTGAAATCGGGTGAAACGGCTGCTAGACCTTTTCACGTAGAGGAAGTGAAGATTTTTCACTCTCAAGGACAGGCTTGTGGTTTGCAACATTCCTGGATAGCCTTTATTGGGCGCAGATCAGGTTTTGAAACCACATCTGGGAAATTTTCACAAATGCAGGGTGAAAGCTTTCATCTGGGGACCACACAGCCTGATTCTGACATGTATGAACATAGAATGTGGTACAGAACCTGTATGGGACCGCAGTATTGAAGGAAAGAAAGCTTCTTTGTCTTTTTGACAACTCATAATAATGGTTATGGGATAATATCCCATGGTAAGGCTGTATTGGCTAAACTGTGGGATTTTGACCTCAAAACAGCCATACCTTTGTCCTTTTTTGAGATATCAACCTCAAACGTGGTCCGGTGTGTATACCTGTATGTGTTCTACACAATTGTACCTCATTTGATATGGTTCTCATGGAATATGGAAACGGTATCCTGTGTACAAGACTTTTGTACATATGCGTGTTTTAGGTAAAAAGCTGTATTGGGCTTGTTTGCCTCATAACCTTTGTTCTAGATGGGATATGGGGAAATCAATGGCACCATCAGATAGCCCTGAATGTGCTATTTCCAAAAATACCCCACCTTAGGTATCTCAAACTAAAACCGTAGAAGTTGGATGAGAGGTGAATATTTTATTCAACCTTCTTTGGCCTGAATTTGGCCATAAATTCTGTAATACTTGTGCTAGCTCAGGTTGGCTATTACCATTGAATATCCCTGACCTATAGCTTCATTTTGAATACCCATTTTATGGGGTTGAGCTTCTTACTCTGTATTTCAGATGGGAGGTGAAAGGTAAGGCTTATGCTCAGCAACAACTTTAAGCAGGAATAACTTTGTTATTGTTTTTCCTGTGTTGATGGGACTTGTATATTTGGAAAGGAGTGTGTTTCCCCTTCCTTTGAGACCTTTTGTGGTGATTTGTCTCAGCTCCATGTTTTGGTGGTATCTTGCCTATGCCATTGATTTATGGTATTTGGCTGTCATTCTTGTGCTCTGGGTTTGAGTCACAGGTTGACACAGGGGCTCTTGGACAGAAGAACAATACTGGACTGGCACTCAGCAATCATGAAAATCACTTGGAAGACTCCAAAAAAATAAAGAAAATAAAAATAAATAATAGAACTTCTCTAAGAAGAATGCAAGGACAAAGATGAGATGCGATGAGAGAAATGAGAAGCCCAATGGCCAAAAAGCCAGCCAAGTAAGTCCTTAATCACATTTTAAACCTGCAAAAGTGAATAATGGGATTATTAAGGATATGACGACCAAATATCCATTGAAAGGTGAAGAAAGAAAAGAGAAAAGGTGCTAAATGACTTACTTGATAATATCAGTATTCACTTAACAAAAATGGTAAGATAAATACAGATGAAATAAAATGAAAATATATGAATTAACTGGGGGAAAACCCCCAGGGTCAAAGGAGGCTGGGATACCTGAAAGGTTGAGAGCTTGACTCCTCCAGGCTGTCAAAGGTTCTGTATTGAATACTGGAAGCTGTATTGACTGTCTTATGGAGTGTATACCTTGCCAGGTTGGGAAATGAACTGTGTTGAATGATGTCCCCATGATGTATGATTAAAACACAGGTCTTGATGAATCCAGACTGTATTGAAATGAGTTTGGTTGCCAAGCTGGATTGATGGAGCATTGTCACTTGACAACCTGTTTAGACTTTCCTCTTGAATACCACTTGGGAATGACTTGACAGTATTCGTTTGGAGGGAACACTTGAAGTGAGAATAACCAATTAATTCCTGATGGTGCCATTGGTCTTTGAGAAATTACACCTGCACTTGAGCCTTGATGAGTCCTCTGGATGACATGACACTTTTTTGACTTCTGGAATGTTGAATTACCCCTCTTATATTGACACCATTGGATTGATGGTGAAAAACGGTGAAGAATGGTGTATAACACCATTTAGGACAATTCAAGTTGCTGAAGGGTGAAAGTGGCCAAAGGTTTATGTGCATGAAGTCAGGCTGAAGAGAGTGAAAATTGGATTTTGGGTGACTTTAGGGGTGACAAAGTGTTTTTGGGTCTATTGGAAAATTTCGGGTTTCTGGCCAAATACAGCATATACAGCTTAAAAACTGTATTTGCCCAAAGTGCGCAAAAATGTGCCAAACTGGAAGTTAAGCCCCAAAAGGCCTGATATGGTCTTTTGGGCATATTTTGCATATTACATGGGCAAACGGAAGAAAAGTACTGATTACAGCCAAATTCACAAAAGTGTGAAAAACTGTATTTGAGGCTTAAAAAGCCAAATACAGGCTTTTGGGCTGTATTTTCCCTGTTGATTGGAAAATACCTGAAAGTGCCCAAAAGCAGAGAATGGCCTGGAAAGGCCTGATGATAGTGAAGGGGCCAGGTTGGCCCCAGGAGTTAAATGACCATAAAAGGCCAGAAAAGATGAGAGAGCCACCTTGGCCAGTGATCATGTATATGGTCAAATTGCCATAAGATTGATAGGGCACTGATATGCCATTTGGAGTCCAGGAGGGTAATTGCCAAGGTTATGACAGTACTCCTCACCTTGGATTGGTGAGCTCCTGAGCATCAACACAAGGTGAAGCCTGTTGAGACAACTGCAAAGGATTTGAGACAGGGATTCAAGAGGAGTGATTGGGAGAAATATAATTTGATAATGATATTGAAAAGCTGGCATGTGAGGCGGAACTTGCTTGATCTTGTTTTGACATTGGCTTCAATATTGATGTAAACTTAAAATGAATGCTGTTGCTTCAATAATTTATTTGGTGTAAGTAAAGAAAATTTAAAATGAAAATATAAAAGAAAATTAAAGAATGAAAATTCAACTAAGAAAAGAAAAAATAAAAGATAAATTAATCTTGAGGAGATTCCAATCTTCATCAAAGAGGTTGGTTATTGATTTTGGAATTGGCCAAGGACCTGAAAAGGAAAATTTGATTCCAGATGCTCACAGAGTGACCAAGGTGATGTTTCGACAGATTGTAGACCCCTCAGGAAAGTGCACACCAGGGGAGGAACTTACTTTTGGTGATTACCACTCCTGCCACTGCAATAAAAGAAAAATAAATTTTCTGAAAGATTGACCTTGAATTGGAAATACTTGGTAGTGAAATTAAAAAATGAATGGTCCATTTTCCCAAGTGAAAATGGCCATAATTTTGGCATTTATGTTGAAAGCCAGGCCAAGGATCTGCGTCCAAAAACTTGCAGAGTGCTCACAGAGCCGCCAGGGTAATGCTTACAGAAAAAGGGTAGAATACCTCCAAAGGTGCATACCAGGAGTGGGACTTACCTTTGGTAATTACTCTCCCCAACAAGCACCATAAAAATCAAGCTACTGGAGGATTGGGTCCTGGCTTGTCAATATATAACCAATGAGGATCCTTAACAAGTTCAGGGAGATTCTTGAGGTTTTCAGTTGGTTACTAAGTGGATCTTTATGGGTCTTGACTGAACCCTTTCCATTCCACCAGATACCATAATTTTCCTCTCTTGAGTTTTGAGTCCAGTATTTGAGAGACTTCCAATTCCTCTGCTTGTTCATTGACTATTGGAGGAGGAGGTTCTTGATGCCAATTACTGATTGTTGGTGTCTTGACTGGTTCAAGGAGAGAAATATGGAAGACAGGGTGGATGGATTTCTATTGAGGTGGAAGCTTGAGATGGTAGGCATGAGTACTTACTTTCTTCAAAATTGGAAAAGTACCCATGTCTGGTTGATTTAATTTTCTTGGAAGAAAGCCATACCATGTCACCAGGATTGAAAACAGGTGGACATGCTGTACTTTTATCTGCATACCTCTTAAACCTGTTTCTTGCAACTTCAAGTTACCTCTTGACATCTTGCTGTACTGAGTAAATTTTTGTTAATAAATTTCCAGCAGGAGTATCTTTAGTAATGTGAACTGAGTAAAATTGGGGGTCTCTTCCATAAACAGTGAAAAATGGTGCTTGTTTTGTTGAACAGTGGTCAGAGTTATTGTAGGCAAATTCAGCCAGAGGGAGCCAGGTGTTCCAATCATCTTGATGACGACTGGCATACATACACAGGTACTGTTCTAGGATCTGATTTACCCTCTCTGTCTATCCATCAGCTTCTGAATTAGAAGCAGGTGACAGATATCTTGTAATATTGAGCTTCTGACAAAGATTGGTCCAAAAGGAAGAAACAAAAAGAGAACCTCTATCACTAGCAATTCTTGAAGTAAGGCCATGCTTCAAGAAATTATTATTGAAGAATAAATGGGCCAAATCCAGTGAAGTTATCAAAGACATTGTTGGAATGAAAACTGCGATTTTTGAGAATATGTCCAGTAAGACAAGGATTGAGTCAAAAGAATTGGACAGCGGCAATTGAGTGGTGAAATCCATTAACAGGAAAATTCAAAGAACATTTGGAATTAGAAGAGGTTTGAGTAGTCCAAATTTCTGGTGGTGAATATTTTTGTTTCTTGAACAATGTTGACAGGAATATACAAAATACTTGATAAATTGAGTCATGCCAGACCAGTGAAAATCCCGCTTGACAAGTTTTAAAGTCTTTGCTTGGCCAGGGTGTCCAGCTGGAGGAGAGTCATGCCTATTTTGAAGTACACTGAGTTGAATTGTGGGTTCATTTGGGACCACCACCCAATCTATGAACAAGAAATTTTGGGAAGAGGAATCAAGAGAATAATCTTGAACAGATTTAACTTTTTCCAAATCTTGAAGAATACTCCTATATTGAGAATTTTGCCACAATGCTTTCTGAATTGAGTCAATCAAACTTGAAAATGATTCCATATTGACTGAAACGTGCTTTGAGGCTTGAATTCCTTCTTGCTTGATGATTTTTTGACAATTCATTGTATTCTTTCTGATGAATTCTTTTCCCCTCTCTGGGTAACCTTTGTCCCAATGTCAC
The DNA here is from genome assembly GCA_023105745.1 of Austropuccinia psidii. NCBI lineage: Eukaryota > Fungi > Basidiomycota > Pucciniomycetes > Pucciniales > Sphaerophragmiaceae > Austropuccinia > Austropuccinia psidii. The sequence continues at coordinate 7,164,992 of JALGQZ010000001.1, forward strand.
AATGCATCTGGAAAGGTGGCTAGGCGGCCAGGGAGGTAAGTGATTTAAAAATGAAATTCAGAGAGAAATTCAGCCCAGTGGGTTTGAAAGCAAGCAAGAATCTCCAATGTCATGAAATATTGAAGTGAGGAGGAAGAAAGAGAAAGGAGAAAAGCACTCCAACACTTGAGAGCCCAGACTAAGCCAAGGAGTTCCTAGTCATTAATCTCATAGTTGAGTTCTTCTGGAAAAGGCTTGCAACTATTGAATGCAATGGGATGTTTTGCTGAGTCAGAAATATGACTCAGTACAGCCCCAAGGCATACTCTGATGCATCAGTCTCTACAAAGGCGGGTAGAAAAGGATCATAGTGAGGAAGGATTGGAGCAGTGTTGAAAGCCTCTTTGAATTGATGAAACTGTCTAAGAGCTTTCTCATTGACAGGAAAACTGGAATATTTCTTGAGGAAGCTGGTGAGTAAACTAATCTTATTTGAATAATTCTTGATGAAACAGCGGTAGCAATTGGCAAAGCCAAGGAATGATTGAATAGCCTTGAGGCTTCTTGGAGGTGGCCAATTGAGAATTTGCTGGACTTTCGCTTGGTCCATCTTGATTCCTTCAGAAGAAACAACATAACCTAAATATTCAACATTAGAAACATGAAATAGGCACTTGGACACCTTAGAAAAAAGGTTATTGGCTCTGGTTATGGTGGCAACAGTGGACACATGAGTGACATATTCTGCCTCAGATTTGGAAAATACCATAATGTCATCCAAATGAACCACAACATAAACATCAAGAAGATCATAGAAAATCTTGTTGACAAGAGTTTGAAAAGGGGCAGGAGCCGTGGTGAGCCCAAATGGCATACCCAAGTACTCATAGCTGCCATATTTAGTGCTAAAACAGGTCAAATGTTCACCACCCTCCTTGAGTCTGAGCAGTTTATATGCACCACGCAAATTATTATTGGAGAAGATAGGAGAACCATTTAATACAGTGAGAAGCTGATTCATAGGAGGAACAGGATATTTGTTCTTCCTAGTAACAGTTTTGAGTTTGCGGTAATCAACATATAAACGGAGGACACCATATTTCTCTTTGACAAAAGGAGCAGGTGCTCCTGTTGAAGAGGAGATTGGAAAGATAAAAACTTTCTCTAAATTCTCTGAAATGTAGGCCTTGAGTGTATCTGACTCTTGGTTTGATAAAGAGTAGATCAACCCAATTGGAGGTAGAGACCCCTCCACCTCAATATGATGATCACAGGCGTGTTTAGGAGGACCTTTCTATGCTTTCACCCTGGAGATTACATCCAAATACTGGTGATAAACAGAAAGAACAACCTTCATCATGTTTTCCATTTTTTCTGCCTCTTCCTCTTCATCCCACAACTCCTCCAAGGAGGAAGGTAGATATTCCCAAAGAAAAGAAGAAGTGAAGATACAGAAATATGTTCTTCACCATCTTGAACCTCTTTGAAGAATTCCTCTCTAGAGGATAGTACTGATTGATTTGCATTAAGGGAAGGAATATGGACAGAAGATGGAAATGATGGTGTTCTAGAATCACCAACCAGAGCTGCACATTTTTTTCCAGAAGAAAAGTTGTTACTGAAAGTTGTAGAAGGATCATGATAGTCCTTATGATCAGCATTGAAGGTGATCAGCCCTTGCCTCCAATCAACAGATGGATCAAACTGATTAAGAACGTCAAAGCCCAATATGAGGTCTTCTCCCTTGGGAGCATCAATTGCTAAAAATTCACATTCAATGCTTGGGAATGAAGGAAGCTCAACCATATATTTGGTATGGTGAGTCATAAATAAGGAAGGGGACTCAGAGGAGTCCAGAATGATAAGGGGAATATTCTCTGAAAGCTCTGACATAGCTGAAGAATACTTGTGAACAAACTTGTTTGCAATAAATGTGTTGGTAGCACCAGAATCAATGAGAATACTGTAAAAAACATCAGAAAGAGAATAAAAAACAAAGAATTTAAGGGAATTTGTGACACCAGTATTCAGAATGCACAATTGTGCTCTGGATGGAAAACAGTGAAGCCCCTTGAACATAACATTATCTTCACTCAGGCTTTTCCCTGGATGAGAAATTTGCCTCACGGTTGGGTAAGCTTGTTTTGAGGCCTTTGGAAAAAGGACCCAAAACTATGTTTCCCACCACAATAGGTACAGAAATCGCTCATTGATTCTTCTTTCTTTTCAGAATACATCAACTTGAACTCTTTATTCAATAAAGAAGAATGGGGCTTGTCCCTCTTCTGAAATTTCTTCTTCTTCTTTTGACTTGAGCTTGAAGAGTTTTGAGGATGAGAGGAATTTGACTTTGAGGCTTCTGGCTTCTTCTCTTGATGATGACTCTTTTCATTTTGCCTCTCATGGTACCTAGTATCAACTGACAAGTTAATTTCCATTAAGGCTTGGAGAGAGTTAACACTTGAAGGATGGGAGGTCAATTGATCCAAACTCCTGGAGAGAAAGCCCTTCCTGAAATCATGAAAGAGAGCCCTTTCACCCCAATCTCCAACTCTTGAAACCCAACATCTGAAATTGGCTATGTATAAAGAAAAATGGCCACCTTCTTTCATTCTCAGAGCATCAAACTCTGCTTCAGCTTTTCTAACTTCATTTGGGTCCCCAAATAAAGTAAAGAGTTTATATTCAAATAAGTTCCAGGAATTGCAAAGGTAGTTTAAGTATTTATTGGTGAGATTGGAAATATAGGGCTCAATCAATTTTGCAGCTCTGCAATTGAGAAAGGAAGTGAAACAGAGAACTTTCTTTCTGTCTTGAGAGAACTTTGCTGGATAATTATGAAAAATCAATTGACAAGACTTAATGAAACTTCTAACCTTGAAGGGTTGAGTCCCATCAAAGCATTCTGGTGCCTTCATAGATGGGGTCTTGATGCTTCAGAGGATGAAGCTGCCTTAAGGTTTGCCATAATTTAAGTCATTTGCTGCATGATGGCCAAAAAAGATGGTTCATACTGATGAGAGACAGGCTGATTATACTGGGCTAGAGTTAGCCCTCCAGTGCCTTGGGATCCCCCCACAGGAGCAGTGACACCTTCAGTATCATCACACGCTTCCTCTTCCATAGATTTCTCCTCCTCCTCGTCATAATCTTCACCTGGACCTTCAAGAGTGGTCCTTGAAAGTCCTATGAATCCACCAACTACTCCTGTGAATGAGCTTGATCTTTTTGGCACTCTTCCTTCATTCCTGGATGGTGCTGCTCCTTCCACATTTGGTCCTCTGTCTAAATGGGCCCTCGGTTGAGGAACTGTTGGGGTGCCATCAAGAGGAGCTCTTGGAATTGGAGTAAGAACACCTTGAGTTCTGGCCTGAGATCTTGTCTGCCTTTCAGGAGGTGAGTGTTGGATGGACATGATTTCAGGATAAAAATGAAATAAAATGAACAATAATCCAGATTTTAAGAGGAAAACTTGAGGCAATTTAAATGAAGCTTGAAGTCAAAATTAAAAATCCAAATGTTGAAGAAAATCAATAAATCAAAATGAGATCTAGGTCAAAATGAAAACTTCAGGAAACTCAATCAATCAATTTCAAATGAAATCTTGAAGTCAATGAATCAATATGTCAAATCAATCGAAATCAAAATCCTGCAGAAAATTAATCAATAAAAATTAATTCTTGAGGATGAATCAATTCATGTCAAATAATTGATATTAAAAATCATCAAAAGCAATCAAATCTTCAGTGCAAACAATTTTCTTGAGGTCAATATCAATTTATGTCAAATCAATCAATCAAACCAAACCAAATTGAGTTCTTCTTAAAAAATCAAACTTCTTGAAGAATGTATCAAACATTATGCCTGAAGTATGAATGAATCAAAATTTGATTATTTGAGATAAGATTTAAAAAAGAGAAAAAAATAAAATTAGGTAAGCTTTCAATTTTCAGAATGAAGAATGAATGAGAGAAAATTGAGAGGTGACAAGGAATCATAAAGCTCATAAGCATTAAAGAGTCATAATTTAAATGAACTGAGTGAATGAACTTATAAAGAAAGAATGAAAAGAATGAAAAGAAATTATGAGTTAATTAATATAATGTCACAGGGGCTCTTGGACAGAAAAAAAAGAGTGGCCTGGCACTCAGCAATCAGGGAACTCACTTGGAATACTCCAAAAGAATAAAGAAAATAAAATAAAAGAATAAATTTCTCTAAGAAGGATGCAAGTACAAAGATCAGATGCAATAAGAAAATTGAGAAGCCAAATGGCCAAAGAGCCAACCAAGTAAGTCCTTATTCCCTGTTTCAACCTGCCAAAAGGAACAATGGAATTAGTAAGGATATGAAGACCAAATATCCATTAACAGGTGAAGAAAGAAAAGAGGAAAGGTTCCAAATGACTGACTTGATAATATCAGTATTCACTTAACAAAAATGGTATGATAAATGAAGATAAAATAAAATCAAGATATCTCAATTAACTGAGGGACAAAGCAGGCTGGTATATGTGAAATGTTTAGGGCTTGACTCCTTCAGGCTAGCAATAGTCCTGTATTTAAAGTCTGATCAAGTTTATACCTTTCCAGATTGGGAAATGAACTGTGTTGAATGATTTTCACATGATCTAGGATTGAAATACAGGTCTTGATGAATCCAGACTGCATTGAAATGAATTTGGTTGCCAATTTGGATTGATGGAGCAGTAAAACTTGACAGTTTTCTTGGAACCACCTCTTGAATACCCCTTGGTAAGAAATTCACAGTATTCCCTTGGAGGGAATACTTGAAGTGGGAATTACCAATGAATTCCTGATGGCTTCATTGGTCTTTGAGAAATTACCCTGCACTTGAGCCTTGCTGGGTCCTCTGGAGGACATGACACTTTGGTGACTTATGGAATATTGAATTACCCCTCTGATATTGACACCATTGCATTTTTGGTGAAAAAACGTGCAGAATGGTGTATAACACCATTTATGAGAATTTGAGTTTCTGAAGGGTGAAAGTGGCCAAAGGTCTTTGTGAGTGAAGTCAGGTTGATGAGAGTGAAACTTGGGTTTTGGGTGACTTCAGAGGTGACAAGGTGTTTTTGGGTCTATTGGACAATTTTGGGTTTCTGGCCAAATACAGCTTATACAGCTTTAAAACTGTATTTGCGCAAAGTGTGCAAAACTGGAAATTAAGCTCCAAAGGCCTGATATGGCCTTTTGGGCATATTTTTCATATCAAATGGGAAAATGGCATAAAAGGACTGATTACAGCCAAATGCACAAAAGTGCACAAAAATGTGCAAAATGCGCAAAGGTGTACAAGACTGTATTTAAAGCTTCAATAGACAAATACAGGCTTTTGGGCTATATCTTCCCCGTTGACTGGAAAATACCTGAAAGTGCCCAAAAGCAGAGAATGGCCTGGAAAGGCCTGATGATAGTGAAGGGGCCAGGTTGGCCCCAGGAGTGAAATGACCATAAAAGGCCGGAAGAGATGAGAGGGCCAATTTGGCCAGTGGTTATGGATATGACCAAATTGCCATGATTTCAAGATGGCACTGATATTCCATATGGAGTCCAGTAGGGCAATCGCCATGGTTGTGACAGCTCACCACCACTCATAATCATCAGTAAAACTCTTTTATTTGATTGAAAACCTATTTTTAACATTATTCTCCATGTCACAGTCAAATAACAGGTTGTAAAAACTAATTATTACCACCTCTTTATATACTCAGCCTGATACCTCTCCTCTGGGCTGACATTCTTGTCTTTTGGATTTTTGACTCGAATTTCCTGGTCCAGATCCATTTGATTTGATGGAGTAGTCTCTTCCACTTCTAGTAGGAGTCATTTAACGTCAACTTTAAGAAAAAATGGACTAAAAATGAATTGAATTCACCTTCTGGACCTTTGAAGGGTTCTTTGGTAATTAAACCCCTTGATGCTAGGTATAACAACCACTCACCAGGGGTAAGGGTATTCATCAATACACCCACTGAAACACCTCAAATAAGCAGATCCAGTATCTGCATCAGCATCCAGTTTCAGCAATCTTCATTATGAAACATGCATACACCTTGGTACATCAATACAGCCTGTCAATACCTGTACAGGTTGGATTCACCCAATACGGTTTCAATACACCAGCATGAAACTGTATGATCACTCAAAATACACCACACCTATTTTACAGGCTCTGTACAGCTGTACAGGACCTGCAATGGCCAGACTCAATTCAATAATCCAATCCTCTCATGAAAATTCTTCCTCTGGATCAGGGCTGGTGACTCTCACATATACCAGCCCCTCTTTCTCCCCCCTGGGGACTTTTCCCCAGTTAATTAATTTAGTTTATTTATTATTTTATGAATATCCTTATCCTTATTTTGGGTATTATATTTATTTAATACTAAGTTAGTCTTTGCAATTCTCTCTTCGCCTGTACAGTCTGAGTTGGGTGGCCATATCCTTATTAACCCTTCCCTTTTCATTCTGACAGGTTGAAACAGTGGACTTGGACTTGTTTGTGGTTGGCTCTTCTATTCTTTTATTCTTATTCTTTTGTTGCTGCTTTCTTATAGTCATTCTTTTAGTAATTCATCTTTAGCACTATTAAGTGTATCCTTTCGTACCATACCTTTGAGCCATCCATAAGTGAGTCCCAGTTTACTGAGTGCCAGGGCCTCTTCACTTCGAAGAGCCCCTGTGACATGAAATTAATTGACTCATATTGATTCTTTCTTTTCATTCCTTTTATAATCATTTCTCTCATTCATCAATTATGACCTTTTAATGATCTTATGATTTTCTCTCTAATCAATTTTCATCTCATTCCTTTCATTTATATTAAATTGATTCTTTCTTCTTTTTTCTTAATCATTGCTGACCATTTCATCACTTAATTTTATTTTTATCAAATCAAATTTTTCTGTGTTCTTATTCAGGTCTTATTTAGGAATTAGTGATTGGTTTAATTGATAGGATTATTCATTGGGTTTCATTGGGTTTATTGATTCAGAAATTCAGGATTTTTCATTTGGATTGTATTGATTGACTTTGAATTCTCAAGATATTTTATTGATCCTCAAGAATTGATTTTGATTATTGATTGATTTGACTCATCAAGATATTTGAATTGATTTTTGAAGATTTTGAATTGATTGATTAATTCCCCATGGCCTTGATTTTCATATTGAAGACATTGATTGACTGATTACTGATTTACTCAATATTATTGATATTTGATTTAAATTGATTGTTTACATTGATTGAATTGATTTTGATTATTGACTGAATTTGATTTCACCTCAAGATTTGAATTGATTCCTCAAGACTCATCAAGAATTTTTATTGTGATTGATTTGGCCAAGTTCTGATTATTCTTCTTAATACCATCAAGTTTTATTCAACTTCTGTTCATAATTACAGTTCAGCATAGTCCCCCAGAAAAGAACACTAGATCCCAAAAAATTCCAGCTGTTCTCACTCCTACAGCAAGGGCTCCTCTTGACCGCACACCATCAGTTCATCAACTGAGTACAAACTTGGACAGAGGACCACCAATGGAAGGAGCATCACCCTCAAGAAGATGTGGAATGAAATCTAGAAGATCAAGATCCTTTTCTGGACTTCTGGGTGACTACCCTGGCATGTCTAAAGGTGCTAGAGCAAGATTAGGGGAAGTTGAAGATGAAGAGGGGGAAGATTCTGTGGAAGAGGAGGATTCTGGGGAGACTGAAGTGGCAGATGCCTTTGCAAATGCTCCAGAGGTGCCTCAGGGTTCTAATCTAGCCCTTTCTAGTCAACCTCTTGTCTCTCAAACTGTTCCAAGTCTCCTCAAGATGATGGAGCAGATGACTCAATTCATGGGGCAACTCACTCAAGCAGTTGCTCCCAGGGACAATTCCAAAGCCCCTGCTTTCAAGCCTCCATCCATGAAGGCACCTGATTCTTTTGATGGTACTCAAGCTCATAAATTGAGAGGATTCATCCAATCCTGTCAATTAATCTTCCATCATGATCCAGAAAATTTCTTCCCTGACAGGAAGAAAGTTCTTTACTCAACTTCTTTTCTCACTGGTAGAGCTGGAAAGTGGATTGAACCCTATCTCTCAAATATTTCCAATGAAGACCCTTCCTATCTCCTCAATAATTGGCCATTATTTGAATCTCAATTATTCACTCTGTTTGGTGACCCCAATGAAGTCAGGAAATCTGAACAAGAGTTGGACCATTTGAGGATGAAGAAAGGTAGTCATGTATCCTTGTACATTGCTGATTTCAGAAGCGTAATGTCAATAATTGGAGATTGGGGGAAAAGCGCTTATATCCATGTTTACAGAAGAGGATTGGCATCAAGATTATTGGATCAGTTGGCTTCTCACCCTGGATCTTTTGACACTCTTCAAGAACTTATGGATGTCACTTTAGAATTAGACACAAGATATCATGAGAGGCAAAAAGAAAAGGGTGGAAATCAAGAGAAGAAGCCTCCAGTCAGTGGATCCAATCAATCTAGGCCTCCTCAAAACTCATCTTCAAAGAGGCCTCACCAGAAGAAGAACAAGAAGGGCAAGCAGTTTCAATCTTTAAAGGACAAGCCCCATGCTGCTCTCCTCAATAAGGACAATAAATTAATCTGTTCTGAAAAGGAGAGGAGGATTAAAGAGGGGTTGTGCACTTATTGTGGTGGAATGCACCCAATTGAAAAATGCTTCAAGAGACCTCAGAAAAAGCCTGGGTCATCATCAAGAAGCTTCCCTAGCAAGCTGGTAAAAGCCTGAGTGGGGAGAATGATGTGTTCAATGGTTCCCACTTATTTCATTCAAGAGCATAATTGTGAAATCTGAATACTAGTGTCAAGAAATCTTTAAAATTTCTTATTTTTTCTTCTGTCTCTGATATTTTTTATAGTATTCTCATTGATTCTGGTGCTACAAACTCCTTTATTGCAAAGAATTTTGTTCTCAACTACTCATTGACTCTGTCAGAGCTCCCTGAAAATATTCCGCTTTTCATTCTGGATTCTAATGAATACCCTGCCTTGTTCATCACCCATTATACCAAGTGGGTAGTTGACTTGCCTTCCTTCCCAAGCTTTGAATGGGACTTTTTTATCATAGATTCACCCAAGGGAGAAGACCTGATATTGGGCTACGATTTCCTTTACCATTTTAATCCCATTATTGATTGTAAAAATGGATTGATCACCTATGATTCTAGTAATAAGGACTCTAGTGGTATTATTCCTTCTACTAGTAATGACTTAGCCACTGCTGTCAACAGTGTTTCTCTGGTTGGTGAACTTAAGACACCTTCCCTTCCTTCTTCTACTATATCCCTTCCATCATTCCCTCTCAGTCATTACTTCCATTAAGAGATGAAGTCTTCAAAGAGATTAAGGATGTTGGAGAAGATGTTGCCAAATCTTCACTCCATCTCTTTCAAGGGGATATGGACCTTCCTCCTTTATCTTTTCATGCCTCCCTGGAGGAGAAGTGGGATGAGGAGGAAGAGCCAGAAGAAATTGAAACTGTGTTGAAGGTAGTCCCTCCTGTTTCTCACCAATATTTGGATGTATTCTGCAAGGTGAAGGCAGAGAAGCTTCCTCCACACCGCGCCTGTGATCACCATATCAAATTGGAGGGTTTTCTACCTCCAATTGGTCTTATCTACTCATTATCACATCAAGAGTCAGAAACACTGTGGGCCTACATTTCAGAGAATGTAGAGAAAGGTTTCATTAGACCAAGCTCCTCTTCAACAGGAGCACCTGTCCTTTTTGTTAAGAAAAAGGATGGAGGTTATCGTTTGTGTGTTGACTACTGAAAACTCAATGTTGTTAGTAGGAAGAACAGGTATCCTGTTCCTCCTATTAACAAGCTTCTTACCGTCTTCAACGGCTCCACTATCTTCTTCAAGATAGACTTGCCTGGTGCATATAACCTTCTGATAATCAAAGAGGGGGATGAGCACTTAACTGCCTTTAGAACCGAATATGGTAGTTATGAGTATTTGGTCATGCCATTTGGTTTGACCAATGCTCCTTCTTCTTTTCAGAATCTAGTAACTGATATCTTTGCAGATTTCTTGGATGTGTTTGTTGTGGTGTATTTAGATGATATTATGGTCTTTTCCAGTTCTGAGGAGGAACATGTCAAACATGTGGCCTCTGTACTCCAAAGACTGAGGGACAATAATTTTTTTGCCAAAGCCTCCAAGTGTGTATTCCATGCCTCAAGTGTGGAATACTTGGGCTATGTTGTTTCAAGTGATGGCCTCAAGATGGATTCTTCAAAGGTTCAGCAAATCCTCAATTGGCCTCAGCCCAAAAACATCAAGGCCCTTCAATCTTTTCTTAGCTTCGCCAATTTTTATTGTCGTTTCATTAAAACTTATTCCAAAAAAGTCACTTCTCTCACTTCCCTCCTTAAAAAGAATTCTCCTTTCATCTTCAATGAGGAAGCTCTTAGTCAGTTTCAAGCACTCAAAGAAGCTTTCACCTCTGCTCCTATCTTATCTCACTTCAATCCTTCTCTACCTACTATAGTAGAGACTGATGCTTCTGATTATGCTTTGGGTGCTGTACTGAGCCAGGTGAATGACTCAGGAAAGAATCCCATTGCATTTGATAGTCGCAAGCCTCTCCCAGCTGAGCTGAACTATGAATTTCATGACAAGGAACTCCTTAGCATAGCTTGGGCGCTCAAGCGCTGGAGAGCATTTCTTCTCTCTCTTTCCAATTCTTTTGAGGTATTGACAGACCACTCTTCCTTGCAGTATTTTATGTATTCCAAAGTTCTTACTCATTGTCAGGCCCGTTGGGCTGAATTCCTTTCAGGATTTCACTTCACTATCACTCACTGCCCAGGCAGTCTGGCCACTTTGCCAGATGCCTTGTCACGTCGGGACGACGTGTACCCATAGAGGGGGTGGACTTCATCGGCAAGAATCCTCAAAATTTTCATCAAGTAATCAAGCAAGATGGAATTCAAGAGTCAAGATTCTTTTCGATAAAAGTGGAGGTGTTTTCAGATTTAGTTGACAAGATTAAAAAAGAAGTATGGCAAGACAAAGACTATAAAGAAATACTCAAACAGCTAGCAAGAGGTGAATCAATTCCAGATTATTCTCTTGAGCCTCAAGCAAAGTTGTTATTATTCAAAGATAGAGTGGTAATCCCAAGCAATGAAGAACTTCAACTCAATATTCTTCAAATGCGTCATGACTCACCTTTGGCTGGCCATCCTGGCCAGGAGAAGACCCTCAAGCTCATCAAGAGGGACTTTTATTGGGCTGGCACAAATCAATTCATCAAGGACTATGTTTCCTCATGTCTGCAATGTTCAAGAAACAAGAACATTCATCACAAGAAGTTTGGACTACTCAAGCCTCTTCAAATTCCATCTGGTCCTTGGAATTCCTCAGCAATGGACTTTATCACTCAATTGCCCTTATCTAACAACTTTGAATCAATTCTAGTAGTTGTGGACAGGTTCTCAAAAATGGCAATCTTCATTCCAACTTATGGAAAAATCACTGCTCTGGACTTAGCTCAAATTTTCATTAGTCATGTATTTTCCAAGAATGGCCTTCCAGTCAGTATTGTCAGTGATAAAGGATCTTTATTTGTTTCATCATTTTGGACTCAATCATTTCAGCAGCTAAAGATATCAAGAGCTCTTTCAACTGTTTTTCATCCTGAAACAGATGGACAGACGGAGACGGTAAATCAGATTCTATAACAGTATCTTTGGATTTAAGTCAGCTATCATCAAGATGACTGGGACACCTGGCTCCCTCTGGCAGAATTTGGCTATAATAATGCAGAAAATTCATCAACAAAGAAATCACCTTTTTTCACCATTTATGGAAGAAATCCCAGCTTTGACTAAATCCATATTTCTCAAGATTCACCTGCTGGAAAGTTATCAACAAAACTCAAATCAGTACAGCAAGTTGTCAAAGAAGAATTACAGTCAGCAATAAGGAGATTCAAGAAGTATGCAGATAGAAATAGAGCAATTCCACCTTATTTCCAACCTGGGGACAAAGTATGGCTAGCTTCCAAGAATATCAATACAACAAGACCCACCAAGAAATTATCAGAAAGATGGTTGGGACCTTTTGAAGTTCTGAACAAGATTGGCAGCCATGCATATCACCTCAAGTTGTGTGAGCCTTTGAGATATGATCACATACCCAATAAGGTCACAAGAGAGACTTAGAATAATTAAACCTTTAAGATAATTATGTTAAAATTACTTAGAATAATTACACATTAAAAATAATTACTTTAAAAATACAAAAATACCATAAATTGGTATAAATCTTGGTTTAACTTAAAAACCCATGAATCAACATGTGAAATAAGTTTTACCATTGAATTCCCCATGGTAAAATACACATATACCATTTTTATGGCATATCTGTAAAATCAATATTTACTGACTTATAAGGAATAACACCTTATGAAAACCATAAATCCTTATTTATTACAAGAACCAATGAGACAACATGTCAAATAAATTGTACCATTGGATTCCCCATTAAAATCCACACATAAAACAATTAATGAGCCAATTTCCAAAGTCAATACTTAAGGAATTAACCTGAATATATGCACTTTTTTGGTCAACGCATATATTCAAGGATCATAGCTAATATCTCTTAAACTATACAAGATAGAGTGATGAACCAAAGATAAAGTCACCACATAATTACTGTAAGAACACAGATATAAACTTTATTTTACAAATTATAAACAAGGTTAAAACCTATGATGAAATATTGATAAAAATCAACAGAGCTGTTGACCACTTTGTTGTGAAAGTGGTCCAAACTTAAAAAAAAGTACACAGTTGGCTTCTACTAGTTCATTCGTGAAGAATGATGCAATTTATATTATTAAATTCAGGGTACAACCCCCTGAAATCATGGTTTGAAGTTTAAAATATTGAATTTCAACAGAAAAGATGAGTTACAAGAAAAATCATGAAAATTAGAGTTTTGATTATGTAATGAAACGCTCTTGGAAGAATAATAAGGTTATGCCAGGCTATCAGAATGAACTCTCTGAATTGCTGTAGCGTGTAAAACCTAAAAGCTATTCAAGATCATGGTTTGAGCTTAAATTGAGCAGTTATGATCACCTACTGTAACCTTAAATTAAGTTTAACAGTCATATGAGTGATAAAATTGGTGAATACTATTAGTTTATGATTAAAACTAATAAAATCCACGAAATTTGGGGTTCTGCCAAGCCTCTGATGTCATCAAGGTTAGAGTTATAGTAATAACTCTAAATAATGGTGTAATAATGATGAGATATGGTTTGATCATGATGTAATCATCACCAAACCTTAAAATATTGATCAATTACAGTGGATATGATCAGTACACGTCTACTAGAATCCTGTTGGACTCTAGAAGGGAGGTATTTACTATCAATAGAGCTCTTTTTACTCTATTTTCCCCTCAGACGCATCAAAAACATTAAATCAATTAAAATCCAAGGTAATTTCTTTATTCTTTATATATAAAACTATTATATTATTAAAGAACAAATACCACATTACTATAATCATCTATTTTGACATGATTAAATCATTTATTTAATTGTTTTTGTTAAAAAATCTCTCTAAAAACTCATTTCCACGTAAAAATCAAGAATAATTTGTAATTTTCTCTATTTTCATTGTAAATACAATTTGAAAAGGTTGTATTTATATTATTTGGCGTAAAATCTCTCAAAATTATTATATTAAGTATTAAAAGTAGGTTATTTTCTCTTATTATAATAATTTTCTCTTTATTATTACTTTAATAATTCTTAATTAATATAAATAGTATTGATATTAATTTATAACTTTAATATTAGTAATATTATTGTTATTAATTGTTTTTTATTAATAAAAAACAATTTTTACGCCTTTATTATTTGTTGGTAACAATAATAAAGTTATTTTAAATATATTAACTATTTTATATTAATATATTTATTTATTATATTATATTTTTATAATATAAATTATTTCATTATATTCATCTAATAATATAATTATTTTACGCCATAATAATAATATTTACTTATTCTTATTATATTTCTAATCTTATTTATTCAATTAATAAGGACATTCAGAGTACAATCAGTAATAAATTAGTAATTTTTACTTATTGTTTCATAGTCAAACCTTACATTTGGGGGCCTGGCCATGATATTTACTTAAAAGCTCTTTAAAAAATTCTAATTGGGTTTATCAAATAATCAATTACAGTTATAATCATAAAATTATATAATAATTTTATATTTTATTGATTTTAAAAGCTATTGAGGCATTTGGAAAGCAATTGTACTGTCTTACACATGGTTTTTCACATCCTTAGACTTGCAAGAACTTTCTTTGAGTGACTCTAGTGATTAAAAAAGATATTTTATAAATTAAAAATAAATTTATCTTGTAAATTAACTTTATAAAAAGAATCATATTCATTTTTATTTTATTCTTCAAAAATAAAAACATAAAAAATAATAAAAAATTAAAAACCAATGAAAAAGTTATTTCATTATTTTTTTAATTTCATTTCTTTAATTATTTTCAGTTTTTTTTCCATAAAAAAAGATATCAAAGCAATTTTTACGTGGAAAATTGCCATATCTTACCAAAAATAACACTTTTATATAAAAGACTTATATTTATTTGTTTTTTTTAGTGTTTGAAGACAACCCAACAGAAGATAACCAAACTACTGTTGAGAGATTGGTGGAAGAAACTTGTCAAAGTTGTCCAACACCAGTTTTCACTAAAAGAAAGAAAGCTAAGAAATTAGACTTTCCAGGACCCACCATTCAAGACTCTGAGGGTGAGCACCTCTTTTATAATTGCCATAAAAAGAATTTTTATTCTAAAATACTTTTATTTTTCTTATTTCTGAAATTATGACTACCAGAAGAGGTTCCCAATACTCCATCCAATCAGATAGAGCTGGACTCAGAGGTAGAACTGATCCCTCAAAAGGGAAAAGAAAGGGCAATATCCCCAGTGGAACAGAATCCACACAAGGAAGTGCCTTATCCCAAAGGCAAGTCCTAGAAATGCCCATGATATCTGAACCTGAATTGGAACTAAGTATGAGTAACTCAAATAGGTACAAATCACATTCAGAGGGCTCAACTAGACATCTACATGAGCCATTACAAGCAGTATTACACAGTGTACAAGGACAAAGATTGGGAAATGTTGCCTCAAATACACCAAGGAGTGATGAACTCCTGGCACATCCTGAAAAGGTTCCTCAAAGAGGAGGAGATAGTGAAATACTCCAATGGATGGAATCCACTGTCATCCAAACCTCAAATCAAAAAAAACAAGGATTACCACACCAAAAAGAGGGAGGAAACCAAGGAAGAAGCCCCAGTAGCTTCTACCAGCAAGCCCCAAGCCAACCCACTTCCCCAAGAAGGGAAGAAGAACAAGAAAACGAATTGGAGGAAACCATATTCCCCAAGCTACAGGATCCCAAAAATCCAAAAGGATGCCTTGGACAATGTCTTCAAGATGGCCAGAACTTTGATGGAATTCAAAGACAACGAGGAACAAAGAATGAGACAACCCCATTTCCCAAAGAAATAACCTTGTCTCCTGATGTTGTAAATACTTTAACAGAGCTTAAAAATAGTATTTTACCTCTTAAAGACATTAAAAATAGTTTATTAACTTTCCAAAAAATAAATAATAGCTTATCATCTTTAACTAAACTTGTTGTAAAAAATAAGAAAGAAATTGATAACATAAAATTTATGATTGAAAATAATAAACCAAAAGTATTAATTGACAATACTAAGAAATTAATACAAGGAAAACAAGAGTTGTACAAATACATAAGTGATATCAAATAAAAAACTTTGACAATCAATTATGATGTAAGTATTGACAACCTTACAGAAAAATTAAACAAATTAAGTATTTCTGTAGAAAGATTTGAAGGAAAGACTTCATCACACCAAAAATTACTTTTGCACCATGTGGAAAAAAGTGATGAAGCAAGAATGCATCTGAAATATGACATTCAAAGTGAGATAAGGCTTATTACTGAAAAAATGGATATAATTAATGAGGCTAACTCAAATATGCCAAAGCTATCAACTCCATTTTCTCACATAAGAAGCCCTGTTAAAACAAAAGAAGAATTAACAAATCCATTCATAACAGACTTAAGTCACCAAGACAATAACCAAGTCTTAATGAAGGAAGCACCTCAACTGAAAGAATGGCCAACATTCACAGGAGAAGGTGAATATGACCACATGTCATTTATTAAAACAATTGACATGCTACAAGAAGACTATGCCATACCAGATGAATTAATCACTGCAAGATTACATTCATTGTTTGTAAAATCTGCAAAAAGATGGTATCATGGCATAAGACAAACAAATGGTAAAAATACCTGGTTTTGGTGGAAACAAGAAATAATCACCAAGTGGGCAAATGATGCCTGGAGGTATAAGATACGAAATGCATTTGAAAATTCTTTCTTTGACCCAGAGAAAGATAAACCTTTAACTTGGTTCTTGAAACAAGTTGAAAGGCTTAATGCACTGTACCCCGAAATGTCACAAAAAATGGTGCACATGAAAATATTTAAGAAATGTGGAGGGGAACTAGAACATGCCCTGAGAAGCAGGTGCATAGAACCATGCTCCACAGAAGAGTATATAAATGCACTAGAAGATATAGTGACAAGAACAAAAATTGGCAGGACTTGGAAGAAATTGGACATTAAAAGCCCAAATAAGCCATTTATCAAAAAAGATAAATCAAAAGAATCCTTCAAGCCCAATACTTCCAACAATAATGAGCAAAGAAAATGCCATAAATGTGGAGGTATTGGACACTTAGCCATTAATTGCCTCAAAAAGGCAAAGATCAATGATATATTGGAAACAGAAAACCACAATGACAAAGAGGAGGAATCTGACTCTGAAAAAGAGACAGAAGAGTCAGAAAGTTCTGAAAGTGATGAAATCAATATAATTAATGCACAAATTAATAATATTGATATAATTTCTGAAGTACTGGATGTTAACTCAAACTTACCACAAGTTGGGACATCTGACACAAACCTGACAAATATACAAGATGCCAAAATTCATAGAACCAAACCTGCAAGAGGAATGGGATATAAAGCTGGAAAATCAATTATAAGTATTGTTATGGTTGATAACCCAGAAGGAAAAGTTAACTTAGATACAGGAGCATATTGCACCTGTGTTGGCAAAAGTTATTTAAAAACCATTGTCCCAGACTGGCAAGAAAAACCTATTCCAATACAAGGTGTCAAACTCAGTAGTGCAAGTGAGAGCATGAAGCCCCTTGGAATAATTGAGTTAACACTAATTTTTGCACATCCTTCACAATGTGTCAGAATGAAGGGGAATTTGTGGTAATGGACAACTGTACCAGTAATCACTTTATCCTGGGAAATGACTACTTATCAATCTATGGTATAGATATCTCTAACCAGAAGGATAGATATTTTACCATAGGAGACAACAAAAGACAAAAGTTTGGCTTCTTAAATAACAAAAAGCAAATTACAGTTATTAAGAATGAAGAAAAAATTCCAGAAAAGGATCTTTTTACATCTTAACAACTTAAAGAGGCAGAATTCAATCAAGAATTAACAGAAAGAATGAAATAAAAATTGATTGACCTCTTATTTAAGTACAAAAATGCATTTGCAACTGACAAAGAGCCACTAGGTGCTATAATTGGGCATGAAGTAGACATAATTCTTAATGTGGAAAAGCCTTACCCACCCTTACTAAGGAGACCAGCTTACCCAGCTATTCTAAGAGCCAGAAAAGCCTTAGAGACACACATTAAAGAGTTAATAAACCTTGGAGTATTAAGAAAATTAGGACATAATGAGCAGGTAGAAGTTACTACCCCTGTCATTATAACTTGGCATAATGGGAAATCAAGGATGGTAGGAGACTTCAGAGCCCTGAACACCTGTACCATCCCAGACAGATATCCAATACCTAGAATCCATGAGACATTGACCCAATTGTCACAAGCTAAGTTCATTACAGCTATAAATGCTCTTAAGGGTTTTCATCAAAATGTCTTAACAGACAATGCCAATAAACTACTAAGAATAATAGTCCATTGTGGAATTTTTGAATACTTAAGAATGCCATTTGGGATAAAAAATGCACCTTCCCATTATCAAAGAATGATGAATACCATATTCCCTGAAGAATTATCAGAAGGATGGTTAATTATCTATATTGATGATATTATAGTCTGCTCAGAGACTTGGGAAAGCCACCTTACAAGACTAGAAAGAGTATTTCAGAAAATAGTGCCAGTAAATATGAAAATATCCTTGAAAAAGTGTCATTTTGCATATAGTGAGCTAAAAGCACTAGGACATGTTGTATCTGGCCTTAGTCTAGGCATAGACAAAAATAAAGTGGCAGCAGTACTACTTAAACTAATTCCTCAAACCAAAAAAGAAATGCAATCATTTCTAGGATTTGCTGGTTACTATAGACAGCATATAAAGGACTTTGCAAAAATTGCTAAATCCTTGTATAAACTATGTGAACAACAAACAGTCTATGAAATGACAGAAGAAAGAGTCAAGGCATATGAATAATTGAAAAATTCCTTAACAAATGCCCCATTTCTTCTAATGCCAGATTGGAAACTACCCTTCAAACTTTACATTGATGCTTGTGGAGAAGGACTGGGTGCTGCACTACATTAGACACAAATTATCAATGACATACCAGTGGAAGGACCAATTTGTTTCATTTCAAGGCAGATAAAGCCAACAGAAGCAAGAGATGGAGCAAGCCAAATGGAATGCCTCTGCTTAGTGTGGGCGTTAGAAAAATTACATTACTATTTGGATGGAACAGTATTTGATGTGATCACAGACTGTAATGCTGTAAAATCTCTATTAAACATGAAAACCCCAAATAGACATATGCTGAGATGGCAAATTGCTATCCAAGAATATAGAGGAAATATGACTATTATTCATAAATCTGGAAATATTCATAAAAATGCAGATGGTCTTAGCAGATCCGCTTTAGCAAATACCCCTGACAATCCAGCATGGGTACCACAAGAAGAACACCATATAGAAGCAATATGTGTTACAGACATTGGCACAGAATTCTTTAACCAAGTTAAAGAAAGCTATAAGACAGACAAAAATTGCCATATCTTAAGCCAACTTCTAATGAAAGACTGCAAAGACCCATCACTTTCATCAAAAATAGATGAAATATGGAAAAAGGCATATGATGAAGGAAGATTCCACCTCCTTGATGGAATCCTCTACCATATAACAAAAAACACATGTGTTATGGCCTTAACAGATAGAACACTAATAAACACTATTTTACATGAGTGTCATGATAGTGTTGCCTCTGGACATCTCTCAGAAGAGAGGACACTAGAGAGGGTGAAAACATGCTCTTGGTGGCCAAATTGGAAGAAAGATGTTACAGAGTACTGCAAGACTTGTGACAGATGCCAAAACGCCAACAGAGCCACAGGAAAGAAATTTGGAATGATTATCCAAATCCAAGAACCAAAATCCCCATGGGAAATAGTTCATATGGATTGGGTAACAGCATTACCTCCAGGAGGAGACAGGAGTTATAATGCATGCCTAGTGTTAGTTGACAGGTACAGTAAAACTCCCATGTTCTTACCATGTCACAAAGATGACACAGCTATGGATACAGCCATAATGATATGGAATAAAGTCATTAGCCACACAGGCTTATTCCAAAACATTATAAGTGACAGAGACCCAAAGTTCACTTCAGCATTATGGACAAAGCTCCATAACTTGTTTGGGACAAATTTATCATTCTCAACAGCTTATCATCCTCAAACTGATGGTTTAGCAGAAAGAATGATACAGACCTTAGAAGACATGATCAGAAGATTCTGTGCTTATGGGCTAGAATTCAAAGATTCTGATGGTTTTACCCATGATTGGTGTACACTAATACCAGCACTTGAACTGGCATATAAAACATCAATCCATTCTTCTACTGGAAAAACACCAGCAATGCTAGAAAAAGGTTGGAATCCAAGACTTCCTTATGATACCCTCAAAAAGGACTTAGTGGATATACACCCAACAGCAAGCAGTTTTAAGATAATGCTTGACAAAGCTAGACACCATGCAAACAGATGCATGCGAGACTCTTTCAAATATGCAAAGGAAAGATGGGACAAAAGTCATAAACCACCTGACTTCAAAATAGGAGATTTGGTGTTAGTATCAACTCTTAATTTTAATAACATAAAAGGACCAAAGAAATTGAAAGATTCCTTTGCAGGACCATTTATGATAAAAGCACTTCATGGACCCAATGCTGTACAATTGGAACTCACAGGTGATTTAATGAACAAACACCCAACTTTCCCTGTAAGCCTAATAAAACCTTACAGCTCAAGTGACAAGGAATTATTTCCACTAAGAAATAAACCACCACTTGAAATCCCCCCTTTAGAAGAAGGAGAAGAAAAGAAAATTGTGAAAGTTCTTAAATAAAGAAGGACAAGAAACAAAAAAGAAAGAGAATACCTTGTAAGGTATAGAAATCCAACTCAAGAAGATGAATGGCTACTTGAGAAAGATATAACAAATGCTGATAAACTACTAAGAAGGTTTAGACATGAAAGAAAACCTAAAGAATAATAAAATCAAGAATTATTGAGCTTCAAGATTGATAAAGTCTACTGAAGAGGTAGGACAGTGGATGATACCCTAATCACACATATCAGATTGTGGTACAATCGTTTTTGGTGGTAGGGAATGTGAGCCTTTGAGATATGACCACATACCCAATAAGGTCACAAGAGAGACTTAGAATAATTATACCTTTAAGATAATTATATTAAAATTACTTAGAAGAATTACACATTAAAAATAATTACTTTAAAAATACAAAAATACCATAAATTGGTATAAAACTTGGTTTAACTTAAAAACCAATTAATCAACATGTGAAATAAATTATACCATTGGATTACCCATGGTAAAATACACATATAACATTTTTATGGCATATCTGTAAAATCAATATTTAATGAGTTATAAGGAATAATACCTTATGAAAACCATAAATCCTTATTTATTTCAAGCCCTAATGAAACAACATGTGGAATAAATTGTACCATTGGATTTCCCATGAATATTCACACATAAAACAATTAATGAGCCAATTTCCAAAGTTAATATTTAAGGAATTAACCTGAATATATGCACTTTTTTGGTCAATGCATATATTCAAGGATCATAGCTAATATCTCTTAAACTATACAAGATAGAGTGATGAACCAAAGATAAAGTTACCACATAATTACTGTAAGAACACAGATATAAGCTTTATTTTACAAATTATAAACAAGGTTAAAACCTATGATGAAATATTGATAAAAATCAACAGAGCTGTTGACCACTTTGTTGTGAAAGTGGTCCAAACTTAAAAAAACATACACAGTTGAATTCTACTAGTTCATTCGTGAAGAATGATGTAATTTTTATTATTAACTTCAGGGTACAACCCCCTGAAATCATGGTTTGAAGTTTAAAATATTGAATTTCAACAGAAACAAAGAGTTACAAGAAAAATCATCAAAATTAGAGTTTTGATGATGTAATAAAAAGCTCTTGGAAGCATAATAAGGTTATGCCAGGCTACCAGAATTCACTCTCTGAATTGCTGTAGCGTGTAAAACCTAAAAGCTATTCAAGATCAAAGTTTGAGCTTAAATTGAGCAGTTATGATCACCTACTGTAACCTTAAATTAAGTTTAACAGTCATATGAGTGATAAAATTGGTGAATACTATTAGTTTATGATTAAAACTAATAAAATCCACGAAATTTGGGGTTCTGCCAAGCCTCTGATGTCATCAACGTTAGAGTTATAGTAATAACTCTAAATAATGGTGTAATAATGATGAGATATGGTTTGATCATGATGTAATCATCACCAAACCTTAAACTATTGAGCAATTACAGTGGATATGATCAGTAAACGTCTACTAGAAGCCTTTTGGACTCTAGAATGGAGGTATTTAGTATAAATAGAGCTCTTTTTACTCTATTTTCCCCTCAGACGCATCAAAAACATTGAATCAATTAAAATCAAAGGTAATTTCTTTATTCTTTATATATAAAACTATTATATTATTAAAGACCAAATACCACATTACTATAATAATCTATTTTGACGTGATTAAATCATTTATTTAATTGTTTTTGTTAAAAAACTCTCTAAAAACTTATTTCCACGTAAGAATCAAGAATAATTTTTAATTTTCTCTATTTTTATTTTATATACAATTTGAAAAGGTTGTATTTATATTCTTTGGCGTAAAATCTCTCAAAATTATTATATTAAGTATTAAAAGTAGGTTATTTTCTCTTATTATAATAATTTTCTCTTTATTATTACTTTAATAATTCTTAATTAATATAAATAGTATTTATATTAATTTATAACTTTAATATTACTGATATTATTGTTATTAATTGTTTTATTAATAAAAAACAATTTTTTACGCCTTTATTATTTGTTGGTAACAATAATAAAGTGCTTTTAAATATATTAATATATTTATTTATTATATCATATTTTTATAATATAAATTATATTATGATATTCAATTAATAATATAATTATTTTACGCCATAATAATAATAATACTTATTATTATTATATTTCTAATCTTATTTATTCAATTCATAAGGATATTCAGAGTACAATAAGTAATAAATTAGTAATTTTTACTTATTGTTTCATAGTCAAACCTTACAAGTTGCCTCAGCAATGGAAGACAGTTCACCCTGTATCCCATGTGTCCTTATTAGAACCAGTCAAGCAATCAACTATCCCAAATCAACATCACTTGCCGCCACTACCAGTCTTAGTGGAGGAGCAAGAAGAATGGAAAGTGGCTCAGGTTCTGGACTCAAAACTCAAAAGAGGTAATTTATGGTCTCTTGTAGAGTGGAAAGGATTCAGTGAAGACCCAGAAAGAACCACTTGGGAACCAGCTTCAAACCTTACCAACTCACCAGACCTTTTCAAGGACTTCCATTCAGTATATCCAGACAAGCCTGGTCCAAATACCTCAAGAGTTTGATTATGGTGCTTGGTGGGGAGAAGAATGTATGAAAGTAAGTTCTTCTCCTGGCATGCACCTTTAAGGGGGTATTTTACCCATATGTTGTTGTAAGCATCACCTTGGCCACTTTGTGAGCACTTGTCGATTCTTTGGACAGGTTTAGGAATCAAGCAATACCAATACCCTCCATTTGGACCCTATCAAGATTTGGCCAAATGTTTCTTTGTTTTCTTTCCCTTTCTTTTTCTTTTCTTTTAGTTATAATTTCATTTATTCCAATCATCATAATTCAAGACCTTCATTACTGCAAGTCACTTATGGCATATCATTTCACAAGTCATTTATCGAATTTCATTTCAGAAGTCATTTATGGCAGTTCATTTCAGTTTTATGGTGCTTGGTGGGGATTGGAAGTTAGGAAAGTAAGTTCCATCTCCTGGTATGCATCCCTGAGGGTTCTACTTGTTGTAAAACGTTACCTTGGCCACTATGTGAGCATCAAATGCTTGTTTCTCATTTTTCAGACACTTCTTGGCCAGAATCAAGCAACTCACCACAGGAGGACCAGCCATCAGGATTTTTCTTTATTTCTTTTCTCTACTCTCATTTTCTCCTATGATTTTATTTGTTTCTTTCTTTACTTGTATAATTTTCTTTCTTTTATTTCTTTAAAGCAGAAGCATCCCCTCCCCAAATCATGTATTGGGAGGTTCCATTATTTTTTCTTCATTTTAGTATTTATAAGAGTGATGATAGAAGTCAAACCAAACACAAAGAAGGAAGAGGAAAACTAGTTCCCTCTACCTAAATCATCAAAGGTTCTCTGGAATTCATTTATCAACTCATCTTCATACCAGGAAATTTTGGCAGCCATCTCTTCAGAAGCATTCCCTCGAATCATTCTATCAGTGGCATACATGATCACCTCTCTGCTATTTCTATCAACCCTCCTGAATAATCTGACCACAACATATTGATTTTCACTCACCGCATTGGTATGTTCTCTGGTAACTTGAATAGGCCAACGATCCCTTCTTTGAAACACTTGAGCAGCAGGAAACGGTAAAGGAGACAAACCATCCCTTCTTCTACTGGAGCTGGCCTCAGGTTGGAGTTGACGAGAGGTGGTTATGGGTGAGATTCTGGATGGTTGGACTGGTGATAGCCGTACTGCTGGATTCAAGGCAGGCCTGTCATGGGAAGTAGTTGGTGAAGGAGGAGGAATTGTGGAAGGAATGGAAGCAAGCAGTGGTTGGAAGGTTCTGGGGGTACTGGGAATTACTTTGCTTTGTAATCTGTTGGCAAGAGGCTAATGTCACAGGGGCTCTTCGAAGTGAAGAGGGCCTGGCACTCAGTAAACTGGGACTCACTTATGGAGGGCTCAAAGATATGATAAGAAGGGATACACTTAAGAGTGTTAAGAATGAATTACTAAAAGAATAAATATAAGAAAAGCAGCAACAAGAAATAAGAGTAATAAATAGAAGAGCCAACCACAAACAAGTCCAAGTCCACTGTTCCAACCTGTCAGAATGGAAAGAGAAGGGTTAATAAGGATATGGCCACCCAACTCATACTGTACAGACAAAGAGAGAAAAATGCAAAGACTAACTTAGAATTAAATAATTATAATACCCAATTATAAGGATAAGAATAATTATGAAATAATAAATAAACTAAATTAATTAACTGGGGAAAAGTCCCCAGGGGGGAGAAAGAGGGGCTGGTATATGTGAGAACCACCAGCCCTGATCCAGAGGAAGAATTTTCATGAGAATATTTGATGATTGAATTGAGTCTGGCCAATACAGGTCCTGTACGGCTGTACAGAACCTGTACAAGAGGTGTGGTGTATTGAAGTGATCATACAGTTTCAAGTTGGTGTATTGAAACTGTATTGGGTGAATCCAGCCTGTACAGGTATTGACAGGCTGTATTGAGGTACCAAGCTGTATGCATGTTTCAGAATGAAGATTGCTGAAATTGAATGCTGATGCAGATACTGGATTTGCTGATTTGGGGTGTTTGAGTGGGTGTATGAATGAATACCCTTACCCCTGATGGATGGTTGTTACAGTATCCCCCTCTTGAAACTGGTGGGCTCCTGAACACCATAATACCCTGCCACTGTTGGGTGGCATCTCAATATCCCCACACTTTTTTCAAAAAATTTCTTTTAATTTTCTTTTCTTCTTGGCCATTATCCTGAAAATCCTTCATTACTTCTTCTCTGTCAAATTCAATTGATTCCCCCCTTTTTCCAAGTTTGAGTAAGTATTCCACTTCGAAATATGCATTCTTTTTCTTCTGTTTCAACCAACCATGCCCTTGAGATGTGGCCTTGGGATATATCCCAGAATAAGGACCACTGAGCTCTTGTGCTCAAAAAATGATGCCCAATGAGTATATGAAGTGTACTCATTGGGAAAGCCTTAAATCTCTGAAAAAATTGAAAAATTGAAACATTTGAAAAAATTTCCTCCAAGGGGTCTTGTCCCCATAATCCATGGAGATGGCCTTAACAGCCCTATAAAGCACTTTGGGCTGTGGCCTTTGCTCTGATGAAATTTGATGCCTTTGATTTTTTATGGCCTATGGGCCTTTTTGGGTGCTCTGGCGAAAAACTTTAATATCTTGATTTTTGGCCTTTTTTGGCCTTTTTGAGTCTTTGGGGTCCTATGGTCCGCGGGCAGTACGCCGCGGTCTGTGGGGCATGGGCCGTGGACCGTACGCTGCGGTCCGCCGTCCGTGGGGGTTAATGGAGGCCCCCAGGACCAAAATGGAGCCCCTGGGCCCAAATTTGCTGGGGACCCAGGGTGACCAAGGGGCCCAGAAATGGCCCAATCTGGGATTTCACCAGACATGGCCTGGACCCATTGATGGGGTCCAGGACCATCAAGATTCTGGCCTCCCCAAAGTTGCAGGGGAGGCCCTGGTTGATGGGTTCAGCCCCAAAGGGGTATGAACCTTCACCATAGAGGCTTTGAGGGGGGGCATAATTGAGTTATGGCCCCATTTCCTTGAGGTCAAATTTTTTTATCTTGATATGGAGTGGATTGATTCTGACGTCTTGAATATTCTGCTTGCATATTCTTCAGTTATGAGTTCCAAACTGACTGAACTCACTGAATCTTCTCCTTCTGCACCGCCACCGTCTGTTCTTCATGGTTCTGGTGTCTTCAGTCGATTGTCCTCCCTTTCCATGGCGTCTTCTGGCCATTTTGATCCTACCCAAACATATGATGGGTTCAGAGCAGTTGAAGTTCTTGATCCTGCCTGTACTGAGTGTTTGGCCAAGGGAAAGGATTGCTTTCAACATTACAATCCTCGATCATCAAAATTCCATTTTTGTTTTGTTGGGAAGAAGCCATGCCGTTGTACTGGATCGACTTTGTCCCAGGTCAGGAGACACTTATGGAGTAGGAAAGATGGGCCTTATGGGCAGGAATTCCCCATTCTTAAGGAGCCTACCCCTGATGTCACTTCTGGATTTTCTCAATGTGAGTGACTTGCATATTTTGATTGAATTGGTGCTGATATCTTGATGTAGTGAATGGTTCCAGGCAGAGGGATGTGGCCAGATGGACTAATGTTGGAGGGTCCATTCCAATTGGTGGTAGGCCCATCCACTACAGCTCAGAAATTCCAATTTCAAGGACCAATGCTGATGGAGTGGTGAAAGTAGTGAAGAAGCTAAGAAGAATTGTTGATTCCCCATCAGATCCAGATGCTGAAGGAAGTGATGAGTTGGATGGTGAAGAAGTTCAAGTTATTCCTCATTCCATTGGCCATCCATCCAGCAATTCCTCTTCTCCACCTCTTGCCAACACCAGGTTCCAAAGTCAAGTCATTCCCAGTACTCCAAGAACCTTCCAACCAATGCTTGCCTCCATTACTACAACCCTTCCTCCTCCTTCACCAACTACTTCCCATACCACCAGGCCTGCCTTGAATCCAGCAGTAAGACCATCACCAGTTCAACAGCCCAGGAACTCACCCATAAACACCTCCCGTCAACTCCAACCTGTGGCCAGCTCGAGCAGAAGAAGAGATGGATTGTCCCCTTTGCCGTTTCCTGCCGCTCAAGTATTTCAAAGAAGAGAACGTTGGCCTATCCGGGTTACCAGAGAAGATCCCAACGCGGCTAGTGAAAATCGAGATGCTGTGGCCAGACTGTTCAGGAGGGTTGATAGAAATAGCAGAGAGGTGATTATGTATGCCAATGACAGGACTATCCCAGGTACTGCTTCTGAAGAGATGGCTGCAAAATTTGCCTGGTATGAAGATGAGTTGATAAATGATTTCCAGAGAACTTTTGATGACTTGGGTAGAGATAACTAGTTTTCCTTTTCCTTTTTTGTGTTTGGTTTGCCTTCTATCCCCACTCTTATAAATACTAAAAAATGAAAAAAAATAATGGAACCTCCCAATACATGATTTAAGGAGGGGATGCTGCTGCTTTAAAGAAATAAAAGAAAGAAAATTATACAAGTAAAGAAAGAAAGAAAAATAAAAGAATAAGAGAAAATGAGAGTAAAGAAAGAACTAAAGAAAAATCCTGATGGTTGGTCCTTCTTGTGGTGAGTTGCTTGATTTTGGCCAATAAGTGTCTGAAAAAATGAAAACCAAGCATTTGATGCTCACAGAGTGGCCAAGGTAATGTTTTACAAGAAGTAGAACCCTCAGGGATGCATACCAGGAGATGGAACTTACTTTCATAACTTCCACTCCCCACCAAGCACCATAAAATTTAAAAGAATTGCCATAAATGACTTCTGAGATGAATTGCCATAAATGACTTCTGAAAAGATTTGCCGTAAATGACTTGAAGTAATGAATGTCTTGAATTTTGATGACTAGCATAAAATGAAATGATAATAAAGAAAGAAATGAAAAAATAAAGAAAGAAAACATTGGGCCATATCTTGATAAGGTCCAAATGGAGGGTATTGATGTTTTATGCTTCCTGAACCTGTCCAAAGAAATGACAAGTGCTCACGAAGTGGCCAAGGTGATGCTTACAACAACATATGGGTAGAATAC
The DNA here is from genome assembly GCA_023105745.1 of Austropuccinia psidii. NCBI lineage: Eukaryota > Fungi > Basidiomycota > Pucciniomycetes > Pucciniales > Sphaerophragmiaceae > Austropuccinia > Austropuccinia psidii. The sequence goes on from JALGQZ010000001.1 coordinate 7,193,186, forward strand.
CCCCTTAAAGGTGCATGCCAGGAGAGGAACTTACTTTCATAACTTCTTCTCCCCACCAAGCACCATAAATCAAACTCTTGAGGTATTTGGACCAGGCTTGTCTGGATACAATGAATGGAAATCCTTGATAAGATCTGGTGAGTTGGTAAGGTTTGAAGCTGGTTCCCAAGTGGTTCTTTCTGGGTCTTCACTGAATCCTTTCCACTCTACAAGATACCATAATTTACCTTTTTTGAGTTTTGAGTCCAGAACCTGAGCCACTTCCCATTCTTCTTGCTCTTCCACTAAAACTGGTGGTGGCGGCAATTGATGACGATTTGGGATAGTTGAATGCTTGACTGGTTCTAATAAGGACACATGGAATACAGGGTGAAATGTCTTCCATTGCTGAGGCAACTTGAGGTGATATGCATGGCTTCCAATCTTCTTAAGAACTTCAAAAGGTCCCAACCAGTTTTCTGATAATTTCTTGGTGGGTCTTGTTGTCTTGATGTTCTTGGAAGCTAGCTATACTTTGTCCCCAGGTTGGAAATCAGGTGGGATTGCCCTATTTCTATCTGCATACTTCTTGAATCTCCTTATTGCTGACTCTAATTCTTCTTTGACAACTTGCTGTACTGATTGGAGTTTTGTTGATAACTTTCCAGCAGGTGAATCTTGAGAAATATGGATTTAGTCAAAGCTGGGATTTCTTCCATAAATGGTGAAAAAAGGTGATTTCTTTGTTGATGAATTTTCTGCATTATTATAGGCAAATTCAGCCATAGGGAGCCAGGTGTACCAGTCATCTTGATGATAGCCGACATACATCTGAAGGTACTGTTCTAGTATCTGATTTACCCTCTCTGTCTGTCCACCTGTTTCAGGGTGAAAGGCAGTTGATAGATCTCTTGATATCTTGAGCTGCTGACACAATTGAGTCGAGAATGATGAAACAAATTAGGATCCTCTATCACTGACAATACTGACTGGGAGTCCATGCTTGGAAAATACATGACTAATGAATATTTGAGCTAAATCCAGAGCAGTGATTGTGCCATAAGTTGGAATGAAGATTGCCATTTTTGAGAATCTGTCCACAACTACTAAAATTGAATCAAAGTTGTTTGACAGTGGCAATTGAGTGATAAAGTCCATTCATAATGAATTCCAAGGACCAGACGGAATTGAAAGAGGCTTGAGTAATCCAAACTTCTTATGATTAATGTTCTTGTTTCTTGAACATTGCTGACATGAGGACACATAGTCCTTGATGAATTGATTCATGCCAGCCCAATGAAAATCCCTCTTGATGAGCTTGAGGGTCTTCTCCTGGCCAGGATGGCCAGTCAATGGTGAGTCATGACGCTTTTGAAGAATATCGAGTTGAAGTTCTTCATTGTTTGGAATTACCACTCTATCTTTGAATAACAATAACTTGGCTTGAGGTTCAAGAGAATAATCTGAAACTGATTCACCTCTTGCTAGTTGCTTGAGTATTTCTTTATAGCCTTTGTCTTGCCATACTTCTTTTTGAATCTTGTCCACTAAATCTGAGAAAAGTTCCACTTTGATTGAGAAGAATCTTGACTCTTGAATTCCATCTTGCTTAAGTACTTGATGAAAATTCTGAGGATTCTTGCTGATGAAGTCCACCCCCCTCTCTGGGTACACGTCGTCCCGACGTGACAAGGCATCTGGTAAAGTGGCCAGCCTGCCTGGGCGGTAAGTGATAGTGAAATGAAATTCTGAGAGAAATTCAGACCAACAGGCCTGACGACGAGTAAGAACTTTGGAAGACATGAAATACTGCAAGGAAGAGTGGTCTGTCAAGACCTCAAAAGGATTGGAAAGAGAAAGAAGAAATGCCCTCCAGCGCTTGAGAGCCCAAACTATGCCAAGGAGTTCCTTGTCATGAATTTCATAGTTGAGTTCAGCTGGTAAGAGCTTGCGACTATCAAATGCAATTGGATGCTTTCCTGAGTCATTCACCTGATTCAGTACGGCGCCCAATGCATAATCAGAAGCATCAGTCTCTACAATAGTAGGTAGAGATGGATTAAAGTGAGATAAGATAGGAGCAGAGGTGAAAGCTTCTTTGAGTGCTTGAAACGGACTAAGAGCTTCCTCATTGAAGATGAAAGGAGAATCTTTTTTGAGAAGGGAAGTGAGAGAAGTGATTTTTTTGGAATAATTTTTAATGAAACGACGATAAAAATTGGCAAAGCCAAGAAAAGTTTGAAGAGCCTTGATGTTTTTGGGTTGAGGCCAATTGAGGATTTGCTGAACTTTTGAAGAATCCATCTTGAGGCCATCACTTGAAACAACATAGCCCAAGTATTCCACACTTGAGGCATGGAATACACACTTGGAGGCTTTGGCAAACAGATTATTGACCCTCAGTCTTTGGAAGACAGAGGCCACATGTTTGACATGTTCCTCCTCAGAACTGGAAAAGACCATAATATCATCTAGATAAACCACAACAAACACATCCAATAAATCTGCAAAGATATCATTTACTAGATTCTGGAAAGAAGCAGGAGCATTGGTCAAACCAAATGGCATGACCAAATACTCATAACTGCCATATTTGGTTCTAAAGGCAGTTACGTGCTCATCCCCCTCTTTGATTCTCAGAAGGTTATATGCACCACGCAAATCTATCTTGGAGAAGATAGTGGAACCGTTGAATACAGTAAGAAGCTGGTTCATAGGAGGAACAGGGTATCTGTTCTTCCTAGTGACAGCATTGAGTTTGCGGTAGTCAACACACAAACAAAGACCTCCATCCTTTTTCTTGACAAAAAGGACAGGTGCTCCTGTTGAAGAGGAGCTTGGTCTAATGAAACCTTCCTCTACATTCTCTGAAATTTAGGCCCGCAGTGTTTCTGACTCTTGATTTGATAATGAGTAGATAACACCAATTGGAGGTAGAAGACCCTCCAATTTGATATGGTGATCACAGGCGCGGTGTGGAGGAAGTTTCTCTGCTTTCACCTTGGAGAATACATCCAAATATTGGTGATAAGCAGGAGGAACAACCTTCAACACAGTTTCAATTTCTTCTGGTTCTTCCTCCTCATCCCACTGCTCCTCCAGGGATGCATGAAAAGATAAGGGAGGAAGGTCCATATCCCCCTGAAAGAGATGAAGTGAAGATATGGCAACATCTTCTCCAACATCCTTTATCTCTTTGAAGACTTCATCTCTTAATGGAAGTAATGACTGAGAGGGAATAATGGAAGGGATATGGACAGAAGAAGGAAGGTAAGGTGTCTTAAGTTCACCAACCAGAGCAACACTGTTGACAGCAGTGGCTAAGTCATTACTAGTAGAAGGAATAATACCACTAGAATCCTTATGATTAGAATCATAGGTGATCAATCCATTTTTCCAATCAATAATGGGATTAAAATGGTAAAGGAAATCATAGCCAAATATCAGGTCTTCTCCCTTGGGTGCATCTATGATAAAGAAGTCCCATTCAAAGCTTGGGAAGGAAGGCAAGTCAACTACCCACTTGGTATAATGGGTGATGAACAAGGCAGGGGATTCATTAGAATCCAGAATGAAAAGAGGAATCTTTTCAGGGAGCTCTGACAGAGTCAATGAGTACTTGAGAACAAAATCTTTTGCAATAAAAGAGTTTGTAGCACCAGAATCAATGAGAATACTATAAAAAATATCAGAGACAGAAGAGAAAATAAGAAAATTTAAAGATTTCTTGACACTAGTATTCAGAGTGCACAATTGTGCTCTTGAAGGAAATAAGTGGGAACCATTGAACACATCATGCTCCCCACTCAGGCTTTTCCCTGCTTGCTAGGGAAGCCTCTTGATGATGCCCCAGGCTTGTTCTGAGGTCTCTTGAAGCATTTTTCAATTGGGTGCTTTCCACCACAATAAGTACACAACCCCTCTTTAATCCTCCTCTCCTTTTCAAAACCGATTAATTTATTGTCCTTATTGAGGAGAGCAGCATGGGGCTTGTCCTTTGAAGATTGAAATTGCTTGCCCTTCTTATTCTTCTTCTGGTGAGGCCTCTTTGAAGATGAGTTTTGAGGAGGCCCAGACTGATTGGATCCATTGACTGGAGGCTTCTTCTCTTGATTGCCACCCTTTTCTTTTTGCCTCTCATGATATCTTGTGTCTAACTCTAAGGTGACATCCATAAGTTCTTGAAGAGTATCAAAAGTTCCAGGGTGAGAAGCCAACTGATCCAATAATCTTGATGCCAATCCTCTTCTGTAAACATGGATATAAGCTCTTTCCCCCCAATCTCCAATTCTTGACATTAAGCTTCTGAAATCTGCAATGTACAAGGAAACATGACCACTTTCCTTCATCCTCAAATTGTCCAACTCCTGTTCAGCTTTCCTTACTTCATTGGGGTCACCAAACAGAGTGAATAATTGAGATTCAAACAATGGCCAATTATTGAGGAGGTAGGAAGGGTCTTCATTGGAAATATTTGAGAGGTAAGGTTCAATCCACTTGCCAGCTCTACCAGTGAGAAAAGAAGTTGAGTAAAGAACTTTCTTCCTGTCAGAGAAGAAATTTGCTGGATTATTATGAAAGATTAATTGACAGGATTGGATAAACCCTCTCAATTTATGAGCTTGAGTACCATCAAAAGAATCAGGTGCCTTCATGGATGGAGTCTTGAAAGCAGGGGCTTTGGAATTGTCCCTGGGAGCAACTGCTTGAGTGAGTTGCCCCATGAATTGAGTCATCTGCTCCATCATCTTGAGGAGACTTGGATCAGTTTGAGAGACAAGAGGTTGACTAGAAAGGGCTAGATTAGAACCCTGAGGCACCTCTGGAGCATTTGCCAAGGCATCTGCCACTTCAGTTTCCCCAGAATCTTCCTCTTCCACAGACTCTTCCCCCTCTTCATATTCAACTTCCCCTTGTCTTGCTCTTGCACCTTCAGAAATGCCAGGGTAGCCACCCAAAAGTCCAGGGAAAGATCTTGATCTTCTAGATTTCATTCCACCCCTTCTTGAGGGTGCTGCTCCTTCCATTGGTGGTCCTCTGTCCAAATTTGCACTCAGTTGATGAACTGATGGTGTGCGGTCAAGAGGAGCCCTTGCTGTAGGAGTGAGAACAGCTTGAATTCTTTGGGATCTAGTATTTTTGGCTGGGGGACTATGCTGAACTGGCATTTTGAAATAAATGAAATAAAACTTGATGGTATTAAGGATAATCAAAACTTGGCCAAATCAATCACAATAAAATCTTGATGAATCTTGAGGAATCAATTCAAATCTTGAGGAATCAAATTCAAACAACAGTCAAATAAATTCAATCAATCAACAATCAATTCAAATCAAATATCAATAATCTTGAGGAAATCAATAATCAATCAATATTCAATCAATAATCAATCAATAAATGTCTTCAATATGAAATCAAGTCTTGAGGAATCAATCAATAAGTTCAAAATCTTCAGAAATCAATTCAATATCTTGATGAGTCAAATCAAATCAATAATCAAAATCAATTCTTGAGGATCAATCAATATCTTGAGAGTTCAAAGTCAATAAATCCAATAAATCCTGAATCAATAACCCAAATGAATCCCAATGAATAATCCAATCAATTAAACCAATCAATAATTCCTAGATAAAACCTGAATAAGAACACATAAAAATTTGATTGATAAAAATAAAATGAAGTTATGAAATGGTCAGCAATGATTAAGAAAGGAACAAGAATCAATTTTCATAAGAATGAACTGAATGAGATGAAAATTGATGAGAGTGAAAAATTCATAGAAAATCATAAAAAGGTCATAATTGAAGAATGAGAGAAATGAATAAAATGAATGAAAGATAGAAACAAATATGAGTTAATTAATTTAATGTCACAGGGGCTCTTCGAAGTGAAGAGGGCCTGGCACTCAGTAAACTGGGACTCACTTATGGAGGGCTCAAAGATATGATAAGAAGGGATACACTTAAGAGTGTTAAGAATGAATTACTAAAAGAATAAATATAAGAAAATCAGCAACAAGAAATAAGAGTAAGAAATAGAAGAGCCAACCACAAACAAGTCCAAGTCCACTGTTCCAACCTGTCAGAATGGAAAGAGAAGGGTTAATAAGGATATGGCCACCCAACTCATACTGTACAGGCGAAGAGAGAAAAATGCAAAGACTAACTTATAATTGAATAATTATCATACCCAATTATAAGGATAAGAATAATTATGAAATAATAAATAAACTAAATTAATTAACTGGGGAAAAGTCCCCAGGGGGGAGAAAGAGGGGCTGGTATATGTGAGAACCACCAGCCCTGATCCAGAGGAAGAATTTTCATGAGAATATTTGATGATTGAATTGAGTCTGGCCAATACAGGTCCTGTACGGCTGTACAAAACCTGTACAAGAAGTGTGGTGTATTGAAGTGATCATACAGTTTCAAGTTGGTGTATTGAAACTGTATTGGGTGAATCCAGCCTGTACAGGTATTGACAGGCTGTATTGAGGTACCAAGCTGTATGCATGTTTCAGAATGAAGATTGCTAAAATTGAATGCTGATGCAGATACTGGATTTGCTGATTTGGGGTGTTTGAGTGGGTGTATAAATGAATACCCTTACCCCTGATGGATGGTTGTTACACTGAGCAGAGGAATTGCTGGATGGATGGTCAACTGAATGAGGAACAACTTCAACTTCTTCACCAGCCAACTCATCACTCCCCTCAGCATCTGGATCAGATGGGGAATCAGCAATCCTTCTTATCTTTTTCACTACCTTCACTACTCCATCAGTATTGTTCCTTGAGATGGGGACTTCTGAGCTGTAATGTATGGGCCTACCACCGATTGGAATGGGCCCTCCAACATTAGCCCACCTGGCCACATCCCTCTGCCTGGAACCAGTCACTACATCAAAATATAAGTACTAATTCAATCAAGATATTCAAATCACTCACATTGAGAAAATCCTGAGGTTGCATCAGGAGTAGGTTCCTCAGAAATGGGGAATTCCTTCCCAAAAGCCCCATCCTTTCTGCTCCATAAATGCCTGCTGATGTTGGACAAAGTCGACCCAGTACAATGACATGGTTTCTGTCCAATGAAGCAAAAATGGCATTTTGACAATCAAGGATTTTAATGCTGAAAGCAATCCTTACCCTTGGTCAAACATTCATCACAGGCAGGATCAACAACTTCAACTGCTATGAGCTCATCATAGGTTTGGGAGGGCTCAAAATGACCAGAAGACGCCATGGAAGGGGAGGATAATTGACTGAAGATTCCAGAGCCACAAAGAACAGATGGTGGCGGTGCAGAATGAGAAGATTCAGTGAGTTCAGTCAGTTTGGAACTCATAACTGAAGAATATGCAAGCAGAAGATTCAAGAAGTCAGAATCAATCCACTCCATATCAACAAATTTTATTGAACTCAAGGAAATGGGGGCCATAACTCAATTATGCCCCCCCTCAAAGCCTCTAAGGTGAGGATTCATACCCCTTTGGGGCTGAATTCATCACCCAGGGCCTCCCCTACAGCTTTGGGGAGGCCAGGTTCTTGATGGTCGTGGACCCCATCAATTGGTCCAGGCCATGTATGGTGAAGTTTGGGGTCTGGGCCAATTTTTGGTCCCTTGGTCACCCTGGGTCCCCAGCAAAATTGGGCCCAGGGGGCCTCCAATAGCCCCCACGGCATACGGCCTGCAGAATGTAGGACACCAAAGACTAGAAAGTGGCCAAAATGGCCATATGTCATTAAAACATCCAAAAAGGCCCAAAAGGCCAGAAAATCAAAAATTTTCAAGATCCATCATGGAAGCGGCCACAGCCCAAAGACATTATGGAGGGCTGTTTGAGGCCATTTCCATGGAAAATGGGGACAACACCCCTTGGAGGAAATTTTGCAAGATTTCATGTTGATTAAGCCTTGCCCAATGAGTACACTTCATATACTCATTGGGAATCCTTTTTTGAGAAGAAGAGCTCAGTGGCCAGTATTTTTTGGGATATATCCCAAGGCCATATTCCAAGGGCAAGATTGATTGGATCAGAAGAAAGAAAAAGCATATTTCAAAGTGGAATACTTACTCAAAACTTGAAAGAAGGGGGGAATCAATTGAAGTTGAGAGAGAAGAATTGAAGAAGGATTTTCAGGATAATGATCAAAAGGAAAAGAAATTTAAAAGGAAATTTTTCGAAAAAAATGTCGGGACATTGAGAGGCCACTCAACAGTGGCAGGGTATTATGGTGTTCAGGAGCCCACCAGTTTCAAGAGGGGGATACTGTAACAACCACTCACCAGGGGTAAGGGTATTCATCAATACACCCACTCAAACACCTCAAATCAGCAGATCCAGTATCTGCATCAGCATTCAGTTTCAGCAATCTTCATTCTGAAACATGCATACAGCTTGGTACATCAATACAGCCTGTGAATACCTGTACAGGTTGGATTCACCCATTACAGTTTCAATACACCAGCATGAAACTGTATGATCACTCAAAATACACCACACCACTTGTACAGGACCTGTATTGGCCAGACTCAATTCAATAATCTGATCCTCTCATGAAAATTCTTCCTCTGGATCAGGGCTGGTGACCCTCACATATACCAGCCCCTCTTTCTCCCCCCTTGGGACTTTTCCCCAGTTAATTAATTTAGTTTATTTATTATTTTATGAATATTCTTATCCTTATTTTGGGTATTATATTTATTTGATATTAAGTTAGTCTTTGCATTTCTCACCAGGGCAAATCTCGCGTCAATCGTCGGCAATTGACTTCACGTCGCACCTCGGTCAGTATAAAATCTTGCTTCAGTCGCGTTAGTGTCACTTTATAGTCCCTGGATTTAGTGGGTCACGTCACGTCAGCGTCAAGACAACGTCAATTGTCACATGTGTCACATGAGAATTTCACTCAAAGCCCAAAACCATTTCAACACTATTCGCAATGTTGGGGTAATTTCACCTCATTGGCTTCCGCATCCCCACCTAATCCGCCCCGACGCTTCACATGCTTACGCGCCCCCACCACCCTCCAGATGAGACTCCAACACTGCCCCCCCATCTCCGTCCTCACCACTCCTTGCGCTTTCACACCCCGGCCCTTACCATCTTTATGCTCACAGGGTGCACTCCCGACATGCTCCCGACACCACTTATCCTTACACTCGCGGTGTGCCCTCCCGACATGCTCCCGACACCACTTATCCTTACACTCGCGGAGTGCCTCCCAACATGCTCCCAATACCACTTATCCTTACGCTCGCGGAGTGCCTCCTCACATGCTCCCGACACCACTTACACTTGTGTAGTGCCCTATCGACACCACTTACGCTTGCGGAGTGCCTCCCGACATTCTCCCGACACCACTTATCCTTACACTCACGGAGTGACTCCCAACATGCTCCCGACACAACTTATCCTTACACTCGCGGAGTGCCTCCCAACATGCTCCCGACACCACTTATCCTTAGGCTCGCGGAGTGCCTCCTGACATGCTCCCGACACCGCTTATCCTTACGCTTGAGGAGTGCCTCCCGACATGCTCCTGACACCACTTACGCTTGTGTAGTGCCCTCCCAACATGCTCCTGACACCACTTACGCTCGCGGAGTGCCTCCCAACATGCTCCCGACACCACTCATCCTCACACTCGCGGAGTGCCTCCCAACATGCTCCCAACACGACTTATCCTTACGCTTCCGTACTACATCCATAGTGTACGGTGGCTTGTTGGTGTCCACAATGAACGCAATCACCGAAATATGCTGAGTGGCCTTCTCTGCCAACAGGACCTAAGGGGAAATTGGTCAGTATATTCACAATGTTGTGGTTAGGGTTTAAATCATGAGACTCACAAATTAAAACCTAATAAGTGGACTATTTAAGACAAGAATTGTGTCTCCTGTTGTGCCGACAAAACCATTTTATTTCATATCATTCAAATGGAACACTTTGCTTAGTCCTTACCTCATGAGCGTTGAATAGTTCAAAAGTTGACTTTAGTAGGTTTCTCACTAGTCAACTTTATTCAATGTCTCACAGGGAAGTGATTTCATTTGCATGATATGAACTAATTTTCAAAACATCGCCTCCTTCAATTTCCTGACAAATCCCATTTTGCAAATGCGATTATTTTACTTGCATCTTTTTTCTTCAATTTGGATCTTTTTATTCAAAAATTTTCAAACAAGTTATCAATCAACTAGTCACCATCTATTTGCTTAATAAACTACCTCCGCTATGGCCCAAACCCCGGGAAATTCAACTGAATTCAATGAACAAACAACTTCAGCCCCAGAGAGTGGAAGTGAAATTTCTGATATGGCCAGTAGTCGTGAATTAGGCATTGAATTAGAGAGCCAGTCACATGAAGATAATCAAGATCCACCAGTTCTTCCAGAATTTGAGTATGCATCCATCTTAAATATTTCTAATCTCCCAAAACCTGATATTGTGTCATAGCCTTTATTTCAGGTCAGCCTCCAAGCTCTCAGAAACTGAATTTTAAAAGTTATGAGAAGGAAAAGACTGTTGAACCTTGTGCACCAACAGAAGATGATGGGCAAGATGATGTAATTTTCAGTGGGGAGGTGGAAATTATATCCAAGGAACAATTTGTCTCCAACATTGCTCAAACAATCCCAACGTTTGAAAAAATTCAAAATGATAGTAAAATTCCTGATTATGTGCGTCAAAAGATTGCTGCAGCCATGAGCCTGCTCAAAATGGATTTGAACCGTAAGTCCATTACTAATTTAAAACAAAATTGATAAAAATAGCTGCTTACAATATATGGGCAGGTGTTGAGGTGGGAGAATCTCTACCTGAAGGATCTCGAGTTGTAATTGGAATTCCAGGCAAAGGATTAGGAAAAAGACCAAATATACATGCAACCAAAAAAAAAACAAAAAACGCTGTACCTTTGAAGCCGCAAAGGATTCTCGGGATCAAGGTGATGAAATGATCAATGTTGAAGGGGACCATATTGATAATCAACCTCCACATACTGAACCCCCCCATACTCAATGAAACAATCCATGATGAAGCTCCACATACTGAAAGCCCTCCAATACCCCATGAAATAATCCATGATGAAACCCCTCCTGCCTCTCCTCGGAATATTCAAGCCTTTCAAGAAAGGGACACAATTAAACATGATACAATGGGACGAGATATGACTGATATAATTCCTGAACCTGAGCCCGAAGTGTCATTGTCTGCTAATTTTCAAGGAATATTTTTATCCTGCATGGAAGAGTTTGCAGGCATTTTGAATTATCATTCCAATATTACTCAACAATCATGGAAAAGGGGGTTTGATAATATCAATATTATTTACAAAAATTGATGGGACAATTTACCAACAAAAGATGCTCATACATTCCTGCCCGTTGGTATTAAGGTGATCAGTAACCAAGAGCTTAAAATGTCGGGCTGGCTGGAGGACCTTGAGATGGCAGGTGAGTTTTATCTTTTTGAATGATACATGTTTATTGGCTGTTGCCTGGTGATATAAATTGCAATATACAGGGTTAGATTTTTTTAAGCCAACCAAAACAGAAGTGTTTTTTGATCACAACATTTCGAATCTCAAATTGATGAAGGAATCAGCTAAACCTCCAGAGAATCTCCCAAAATCTGAACACTCCTTCTTCAAAATGGTTCAGAGCCTTCTTTACCCTGCCAATCCAGTTAAACATTTTTGGGCAAATGTTATGTTTGAATCCATTAGTTTAGTCTCATATGATGTGTTTGCACCCAAACCATATGTTGCACCAACATCAAATTTGACCAATCCCCTTGGACTCGAATGGGGAGCAGTTGAATACCTTGCCTCCTTCTTGAGTAAATCAAAGCAACGTGCAACCCAACTCAGCATTGAAGGTGGTGGGGCTGACAATGAGATATCCACAAAGCCGCACAAGAATCTGGAGGATTCAATGGATACAGTTATCCATTTGATGATTGCATACAACATGGTACGTGCACATATGAAGGTCGAAGTTAATGGCATCAAAGGCAAACTCATGAACTCAAAAAAAAATGAGGCCATCAAAGATCTTTTGATGTGTCACAAGAATCTCGGAATAAATCTGTAAGGTTTGTCTATGAAACTCTTGATAATAGTAACAATATCAAGAGTACTATGACTGTCCTCAGTAGAAAAATATAATATAATGAAATATTATAACCACAAATTTAAATATAATTATTAAAAATAATTATATAAAAAAATAAATTTAATTATTATTATAATAATATAATAATAATAAAAAATATAATAATTATAATAAATTATAATTATTCTATTATTGTTATAGTCACTGACAGTTATAACAATAAGAAGTGTAAAGCTCTTAATGAGACAATTACACGTGGAAAATAAGAATATTAACCACTTATAAATAATATAAATATTATTTATAAAAAGAATTAATCACACACTGTGCAGAAATAATTCTTTATAGAATAAAGTTCTATATAAAAAAACTAATAATAGATAAAAAAAATATAGAACTTTAAAGAAAACTTACTTATAATATTTATTTAATAAAACAAGTTATAAAACAACAGTTATTATATTAAATAATGATTATAAGTTAAAAACACGCCAAAAATCAATAAAATCAAAGATAAAACAACTTTTTATACTAAAATTTATGATTAAAGAGTTTTTGAGAGGAATTTGTGGATTTTAAAAGATATTTAAGATGAATATTTTATATAATAAAAGTTATTATAGATGATTACAACAATAATCTGAATTCTATGACTTCAATTCTTTAATTTAATAAATAAAGAATAAAAATAACTTAAGAATTACTTTTAATAATAAGATTTTATATTTAATAAAACTTTACCTGTTTAAATGTCTAATATGATTGGATTGATTATGAATTATGGACAAAAACAGTGATGAAAAGACTCTTTTTATGTCTACAGAGCAGCTCTCATGATTCATAATGGATGTAGAGGGCGTGCTCAGATCAAAACTGAAAAACCATGCTTAAAAATTAAGTTCTTAATTTAAGGCAACTTATTTTTACTTCCAATTTAAAGTTACCAGTGTTATTCTTAACTCCAAGTAACTTTAATCCTCATTTAGTTTAATTATTTTAAGTTTTAATATAAAATAAGTTTATTTATATTAAAGTTCATCACATGAACAACTTAAAATTAGAGTTTCAAGCAGAAATCTTTTAAACTCAATTTTTAATTAATTTTTAAAGAAATCATAATTTTCTTTAAGCTTAATTAAAAAGTAATTTTCCAGGCTAATTACCCAGGAAACTTATTAATAAAAGATACTTAAAATTTAATTTATATATTGATAATATTAAATTCTAAGCTGTGTGAAATTTTCAAGCAAATCCATTAAGATTTGGATTTTTAATGAATTTTTGAAGTTATTACTATTTTTCCACGTAAAATAGCAATACACACAAAACCTTAAGTTTTGATAAGGTTTTGATGATTGAAACTTTAAAGTTTTAAGCTTATTTAAGCTTTTTAAGCTTGATTAAGCTTTGACAGTTCTTAAAACCTTGATTCCAAGCCTGCTTATTGGGATTTACCCTCTTGGCAGCTTGAAATTCCTGTCCAATTTAGGATAAAACCAGTTTAAACCTTAAGGTTGGATCAAAGTCTAATCTTAAAGTTTAAATAAGGTTGAAAATCCTCCAATACAGGTGGACAACCTTAATTGAATCCTTGCAGTTCCAAAAAGTTGGGTACCCCAGCTCTATTTGGTCTTTTTCCTTTGTCCCACCTTTTTGCGTGGATTTTGCCCTTTTATTTATTTAAAGCCATACTATGGCCTTAAACCCTTTTAAATTGAGCTCACGCAGGATTTACATTCTGTATGGCAAATCCTTAGCCAATTCAGTAAATATACACCACACCTCAATTTTAACTAAAATTTTGGTAAAGTTGCATAAACCTTATGTAACTTTAAATTTAAGCTTAATTAAGCTTAAATTTAACAATTTTAAAAAAATGTTAAAAAAGTTACATTAGTACTGTGAGATTCTTAAATCTTCTAATAACACAAGAAATAAGTGTTTTTGGGTATAACACCCTATGGGTGTACCCTAGGTTATTTTTGGTGTAGAATCCAAAAATGACATAATAATTATAACTTTGTTTATCCAAAAAAAAGTTATACTTATTTTTTATTATTTTTTATTTTAAATTCAACTAAAAAGTCTGTTTAAGACAAATTTAATTGTTTATAAAATCATTTGTGGCCTTATGGGTATGTTAAACATACCTCACAGGCTCATTCACCTGCAGGACCTTTAAAGGGCTCTTTGGTTATTAAACCCCTTGGTGCTGGGCTGGTTTGAATTTCAATACTTGACTCTGAGGCTCCAGAGTCTGAAGAACTTTCTCTGATGGAAGACACTAGAGAAAAAATTAAAAAATATAAGTTATTTTATCAAATAATAAAAATAACTTATAAACTCAACTTATTGAATAAAGTTGTTTTTATGTAATTTATGGCAAATTACGTCAAAAATAAAGAAAAATGTCTAAGATAAAAAGAAAAAATGTTTTTAGTAAAGATTTTTATTTTTAAAGATTTTTTATTTGATTTATTATTTTCTTTAAAGAAATAATAATTATGCAATTAACAAGTTAATTAATCAAAATTATATTATTATTCACTTTATACTAGAATAACTCAAAGAATAAATTTCAAGTCTGTGATGTGAAAAAGCCACTAGTTAGACAAAAGAAATTTATTCCAAGTCACTCAATAGTATATTGTTTCAAACAATATTCTTAAGAAAAAATAACTTTATTAATATTATAAAGATTATTTATAAGGGATAAGTCCCAAAAAAGCCAATATTAAGACAAATATGGCAATTTTACGTCAAAAAACAGTAAAATAAGGTCTAGAATATGATTTATGTCCCAAAAATTGGTTTAAAATCACGGCCAGGCCCCCAAATGTAAGGTTTGTCTATGAAACTCTTGATAATAGTAACAATATCAAGAGTACTATGACTGTCCTCAGTAGAAAAATATAATATAATGAAATATTATAACCACAAATTTAAATATAATTATTAAAAATAATTATATAAAAAAATAAATTTAATTATTATTATAATAATATAATAATAAAAAAAAATATAATAATTATAATAAATTATAATTATTCTATTATTGTTATAGTCACTGACACTTATAACAATAAGAAGTGTAAAGCTCTTAATGAGACAATTACACGTGGAAAATAAGAATATTAACCACTTATAAATAATATAAATATTATTTATAAAAAGAATTAATCACACACTGTGCAGAAATAATTCTTTATAGAATAAAATTCTATATAAAAAAACTAATAATAGATAAAAAAAATATAGAACTTTAAAGAAAACTTACTTATAATATTTATTTAATACAACAAGTTATAAAACAACAGTTATTATATTAAATAATGATTATAAGTTAAAAACACGCCAAAAATCAATAAAATCAAAGATAAAACAACTTTTTATACTAAAATTTATGATTAAAGAGTTTTTGAGAGGAATTTGTGGATTTTAAAAGATATTTAAGATGAATATTTTATATAATAAAAGTTATTATAGATGATTACAACAATAATCTGAATTCTATGACTTCAATTCTTTAATTTAATAAATAAAGAATAAAAATAACTTAAGAATTACTTTTAATAATAAGATTTTATATTTAATAAAACTTTACCTGTTTAAATGTCTAATATGATGGGATTGATTATGAATTATGGACAAAAACAGTGATGAAAAGACTCTTTTTATGTCTACAGAGCAGCTCTCATGATTCATAATGGATGAAGAGGGAGTGCTCAGATCAAAACTGAAAAACCATGCTTAAAAATTAAGTTCTTAATTTAAGGCAACTTATTTTTACTTCCAATTTAAAGTTACCAGTGTTATTCTTAACTCCAAGTAACTTTAATCCTCATTTAGTTTAATTATTTTAAGTTTTAATATAAAATAAGTTTATTTATATTAAAGTTCATCACATGAACAACTTAAAATTAGAGTTTCAAGCAGAAATCTTTTAAACTCAATTTTTAATTAATTTTTAAAGAAATCATAATTTTCTTTAAGCTTAATTAAAAAGTAATTTTCCAGGCTAATTACCCAGGAAACTTATTAATAAAAGATACTTAAAATTTAATTTATATATTGATAATATTAAATTCTAAGCTGTGTGAAACTTTCAAGCAAATCCATTAAGATTTGGATTTTTAAGGAATTTTTGAAGTTATTACTATTTTTCCACGTAAAATAGCAATACACACAAAACCTTAAGTTTTGATAAGGTTTTGATGATTGAAACTTTAAAGTTTTAAGCTTATTTAAGCTTTTTAAGCTTGATTAAGCTTTGACAGTTCTTAAAACCTTGATTCCAAGCCTGCTTATTGGGATTTACCCTCTTGGCAGCTTGAAATTCCTGTCCAATTTAGGATAAAACCAGTTTAAACCTTAAGGTTGGATCAAAGTCTAATCTTAAAGTTTAAATAAGGTTGAAAATCCTCCAATACAGGTGGACAACCTTAATTGAATCCTTGCAGATCCAAAAAGTTGGGTACCCCAGCTCTATTTGGTCTTTTTCCTTTGTCCCACCTTTTTGCGTGGATTTTGCCCTTTTATTTATTTAAAGCCATACTATGGCCTTAAACCATTTTAAATTGAGCTCACGCAGGATTTACATTCTGTATGGCAAATCCTTAGCCAATTCAGTAAATATACACCACACCTCAATTTTAACTAAAATTTTGGTAAAGTTGCATAAACCTTATGTAACTTTAAATTTAAGCTTAATTAAGCTTAAATTTAACAATTTTAAAAAAATGTTAAAAAAGTTACATTAGTACTGTGAGATTCTTAAATCTTCTAATAACACAAGAAATAAGTGTTTTTGGGTATAACACCCTATGGGTGTACCCTAGGTTATTTTTGGTGTAGAATCCAAAAATGACATAATAATTATAACTTTGTTTATCCAAAAAAAAGTTATACTTATTTTTTATTATTTTTTATTTTAAATTCAACTAAAAAGTCTGTTTAAGACAAATTTAATTGTTTATAAAATCATTTGTGGCCTTATGGGTATGTTAAACATACCTCACAGGCTCATTCACCTGCAGGACCTTTAAAGGGCTCTTTGGTTATTAAACCCCTTGGTGCTGGGCTGGTTTGAATTTCAATACTTGACTCTGAGGCTCCAGAGTCTGAAGAACTTTCTCTGATGGAAGACACTAGAGAAAAAATTAAAAAATATAAGTTATTTTATCAAATAATAAAAATAACTTATAAACTCAACTTATTGAATAAAGTTGTTTTTATGTAATTTATGGCAAATTACGTCAAAAATAAAGAAAAATGTCTAAGATAAAAAGAAAAAATGTTTTTAGTAAAGATTTTTATTTTTAAAGATTTTTTATTTGATTTATTATTTTCTTTAAAGAAATAATAATTATGCAATTAACAAGTTAATTAATCAAAATTATATTATTATTCACTTTATACTAGAATAACTCAAAGAATAAATTTCAAGTCTGTGATGTGAAAAAGCCACTAGTTAGACAAAAGAAATTTATTCCAAGTCACTCAATAGTATATTGTTTCAAACAATATTCTTAAGAAAAAATAACTTTATTAATATTATAAAGATTATTTATAAGGGATAAGTCCCAAAAAAGCCAATATTAAGACAAATATGGCAATTTTACGTCAAAAAACAGTAAAATAAGGTCTAGAATATGATTTATGTCCCAAAAATTGGTTTAAAATCACGGCCAGGCCCCCAAATGTAAGGTTTGTCTATGAAACTCTTGATAATAGTAACAATATCAAGAGTACTATGACTGTCCTCAGTAGAAAAATATAATATAATGAAATATTATAACCACAAATTTAAATATAATTATTAAAAATAATTATATAAAAAAATAAATTTAATTATTATTATAATAATATAATAATAAAAAAAAATATAATAATTATAATAAATTATAATTATTCTATTATTGTTATAGTCACTGACACTTATAACAATAAGAAGTGTAAAGCTCTTAATGAGACAATTACACGTGGAAAATAAGAATATTAACCACTTATAAATAATATAAATATTATTTATAAAAAGAATTAATCACACACTGTGCAGAAATAATTCTTTATAGAATAAAATTCTATATAAAAAAACTAATAATAGATAAAAAAAATATAGAACTTTAAAGAAAACTTACTTATAATATTTATTTAATACAACAAGTTATAAAACAACAGTTATTATATTAAATAATGATTATAAGTTAAAAACACGCCAAAAATCAATAAAATCAAAGATAAAACAACTTTTTATACTAAAATTTATGATTAAAGAGTTTTTGAGAGGAATTTGTGGATTTTAAAAGATATTTAAGATGAATATTTTATATAATAAAAGTTATTATAGATGATTACAACAATAATCTGAATTCTATGACTTCAATTCTTTAATTTAATAAATAAAGAATAAAAATAACTTAAGAATTACTTTTAATAATAAGATTTTATATTTAATAAAACTTTACCTGTTTAAATGTCTAATATGATGGGATTGATTATGAATTATGGACAAAAACAGTGATGAAAAGACTCTTTTTATGTCTACAGAGCAGCTCTCATGATTCATAATGGATGAAGAGGGCGTGCTCAGATCAAAACTGAAAAACCATGCTTAAAAATTAAGTTCTTAATTTAAGGCAACTTATTTTTACTTCCAATTTAAAGTTACCAGTGTTATTCTTAACTCCAAGTAACTTTAATCCTCATTTAGTTTAATTATTTTAAGTTTTAATATAAAATAAGTTTATTTATATTAAAGTTCATCACATGAACAACTTAAAATTAGAGTTTCAAGCAGAAATCTTTTAAACTCAATTTTTAATTAATTTTTAAAGAAATCATAATTTTCTTTAAGCTTAATTAAAAAGTAATTTTCCAGGCTAATTACCCAGGAAACTTATTAATAAAAGATACTTAAAATTTAATTTATATATTGATAATATTAAATTCTAAGCTGTGTGAAACTTTCAAGCAAATCCATTAAGATTTGGATTTTTAAGGAATTTTTGAAGTTATTACTATTTTTCCACGTAAAATAGCAATACACACAAAACCTTAAGTTTTGATAAGGTTTTGATGATTGAAACTTTAAAGTTTTAAGCTTATTTAAGCTTTTTAAGCTTGATTAAGCTTTGACAGTTCTTAAAACCTTGATTCCAAGCCTGCTTATTGGGATTTACCCTCTTGGCAGCTTGAAATTCCTGTCCAATTTAGGATAAAACCAGTTTAAACCTTAAGGTTGGATCAAAGTCTAATCTTAAAGTTTAAATAAGGTTGAAAATCCTCCAATACAGGTGGACAACCTTAATTGAATCCTTGCAGATCCAAAAAGTTGGGTACCCCAGCTCTATTTGGTCTTTTTCCTTTGTCCCACCTTTTTGCGTGGATTTTGCCCTTTTATTTATTTAAAGCCATACTATGGCCTTAAACCATTTTAAATTGAGCTCACGCAGGATTTACATTCTGTATGGCAAATCCTTAGCCAATTCAGTAAATATACACCACACCTCAATTTTAACTAAAATTTTGGTAAAGTTGCATAAACCTTATGTAACTTTAAATTTAAGCTTAATTAAGCTTAAATTTAACAATTTTAAAAAAATGTTAAAAAAGTTACATTAGTACTGTGAGATTCTTAAATCTTCTAATAACACAAGAAATAAGTGTTTTTGGGTATAACACCCTATGGGTGTACCCTAGGTTATTTTTGGTGTAGAATCCAAAAATGACATAATAATTATAACTTTGTTTATCCAAAAAAAAGTTATACTTATTTTTTATTATTTTTTATTTTAAATTCAACTAAAAAGTCTGTTTAAGACAAATTTAATTGTTTATAAAATCATTTGTGGCCTTATGGGTATGTTAAACATACCTCACAGGCTCACAAAATCGAATTTGCTATGGTAAATTAGCGGCATTCTGTGTGGCGGGGAGTCGTGGTTTGATGGTATGCTCAGATGACTGGAGAAAAAGCTCAGTTAAAGGGGCTTTATCACTAATTGACATTTCCGCAAAACTGTCAGAGGGTAAAAATCTAGTGGAGCCAGTGTTGCTACGTACTAATAAGTATATATGTAATTTACTGAATAAAAGTTTCTTCTCATCAGAGTCTTTTAACCCCACTGTACCTCTTAGATTTGAATTTGCACAATGCTTAGTATTAGACTTTGGTGATGCCTGGGTGGCGAAGCGTGGTCTTTGTTCAAGTGATGAGGTCACCTTGACTGTACCCAGGTCAGCTAAACTCACAACCAGGATTGACCTGTTTTAGATTAGCTTTGTACTAGATAGATTGTAATTGAATTTTGCAAAGTTATTTATGAACTTAATAATTATGACTTCCTATCCTACTACTGCCCGGAGGCCACGGTATGAATACCAATAGTAATTGTATGGCGGCATGCCTCCGTACAGCATTGAAAAGACTCCGACAACATGCAAGCTGAGTCAGGCAGTTGAGCGCGCGAGTAGCACACGCGGGGGCATTGCGGGAGGTCGCGTTTATCACTTCCTGCCAGCCCATAATAGGCCAAATTTTCCTTTGTCTTTCAAGAGGACTAGGATAACTAGAGATCTGCAGCAGGATGCATATTGCATTTGCTTGTGATTGCGATATTCCAGATGGTTGGATTGGAAAGTGATTGCATGGGAACATCAATGTCAAATTGAATAATGCACTATCCACTGCAATTTTCAGGTTCAGGTATTTGAGATCGCAAATTAGAAAAGGTCAGGTGTGATCTTTCTTTTTAGCCGCAATTAAAAAATATTCATCAACCACAATTCAATTTAGGTGATATTAATAAATCAGTAATCATTTGGTTTCATTTCATTTTCTCCTGCAACCATGCCATTCACAAAAAAATGAAAAGAGCATAAAAGGGAACTTGCGAGAAAGTGTCGGGCTGAGGAAGGAAAGTGTGAGTTGCTCCCTTAATCTCAGTGTATATATATAGATATATATATATGCTTCCACATTTATGTGGCACCCTCATTGGCTTTAGTCGGTTCAGATTGTGCCAATGTCATGTGGGCTCCAACAGGGAAGTCAAAGGATGTGTGCCAAAGAAAGCTCCTTGGGCATTGGGCACCAATCTGGACTCAAAACTCCTTAGCTTCAAATGGCAGGAAGCAGTATCTGATATCTTGTCTGCTTCAACACATAGTGATTGCTCAACCACTTGGGAAGAGTGGGAGATCCCGAAAGACAAATGAGGGCAAAACAACCCTAAGGAAGAGGTTTTTTTCCTACTCTCAACCAACAGCACAAATATCAATGCCAGTATCAGCAAATATCACCCCAAGTGAAATTCGGAGGGTTGTGGATGTCAATCAGATCAAACGCATTCACTTTGGCCGTGTGGCAATTTTCTCTTCAACCGGATTACTCATTGCCCTTGTCGAATTCCGACCATTCACAACAATGAGTGAAGTCAAGGTCAATCAATGGGATGAATTATCACAATTCTTATTTCGCGAAAAGAGCTTCACCGACCCGATTGCAACAAATGGAGCATTCCTGGAGGTATTTATTTTTGCGATTGGGTGGCGCAAATGCAGCACGAAGAATGAACAATTTGGTCTGTATGGAAGTGTCGGGAAAATTGAAAACGCAAAAGATGAATGGCGGAACCGAGGTGCCAATCTTAGCTCTGTGGTTTGCGCTCTAGGTCAATCCTTATGATATGTTGGGGATAATTTATTTCAGAAGATTCAAAATTGCTACAACTCATTGGGGGTTCCGTCTTTTGATCAAGTCAACTATGAAGGCGATATTCCGGCAAATCAGGGTACATGCAAGTGTGCTTCCGCACTCACCTTCACCATGAATGGATTCAAAAACGCACCTCATGTTGATAAGGATGCATCGCAGTATGCTTCAGGATGGTGGTTTCAAGCTGATAAGCGGACCGGCCAAATTCAAAGAGATGCGTCAAAGCGGTGTACAGGGGGAAAATTGATTTTCCCAAATGAGCATTTTTGGATTGATCTATCCGATTGTCATGGGCTCATTCAGGTAGTGTGGGCCAGTAGTACATTTGTTCATTATACTGATCCAGCACAGGACAACAAAAGCACAACACTAGTGGGTATGTCCGCACAATGCTCAAGCAGGTTAGCAAAAACAATGTGCCAAAAAAGCCATGGCTATTATGAGATTGGCAAGAGAGCAGGCTATTAAATCAGGGATGGTAATACAATCTCATGCCAATTCAAAGAATGAGGAGATTTGCATGTGTGTTGGGTAAATAATGGTGGGGTAAGTCAGAGGACAATATATACCAGGATTGGATGGATTCGAGTGCGGGAGATGGGTGTCTCACATGAAAAAGGGGTGAAGTGGATTATGTATGCTGGCATGCAATCGTACATATGTCCTGGTTTGTTGCTCTTGTCCAGGATGCCGATGCTTCACACGTGAATCCTTATGCTTGTGCAGGTTCGGACAATGCTGAAAGTTCCTGACGCCTATGCAGGCTGCCAACGCCTCACACGCCAATCCTTATGCCTGTGCAGGTTCCCAACAGCTCACACGCCAATCCTTACGCCTGTGCAGGCTCCTGACAATTCACACGCCAATCCTTACGCTTGTTAAGGTTTCCAAAAATGCTGACAAATTCTGACGCCTATGCGGGCTGCCAACGCTTCACACCCCAATCGTTATGCCTGTGCAGGTTCCCAACAGCTCACATGCCAATCCTTACGCCTGTGCAGGCTCCTGACAATTCACACGCCAATCCTTACGCTTGTGAAGGTTGCCAACAATGCTGACAAATTCTTACGCCTGTGCAAGCTCCCGACAATTCACACACCAATCCTTACGCCTGTGCAGGCGCCCAATAATTCACACGCCAATCCTTACGCCTGTGCACGCTCCCGACAGCTCACACACCAATCCTTACGCTTGTGAAGGTTGCCAACAATGCTGAAAAATTCTTACGCCTGTGCAGGCTCCCGACAATTCACACGCCAATCCTTACGCCTGTGCAGGCGCCCAACAATTCACAGGCCAATCCTTACGCCTGTGCCCGCTCCCAACAGCTCACACGCCAATTCTTACCCTTGTGAAGGCTTCCGACAATTTAAACAAATCAATACATGATTAAAATTAATAGTGTGTGACCATAGGAAAGGCAATGTTTCACGAATCTGGAGTGGATTGCTCACATGTGGGAAGCTCCCGCTTTTTTACAGTTAAGAATTGATATGGCTCTAAACCAAGGAAGAAGAAAATATAGGAGACAGTAACGGCGACTATTGGCGCCTTTTTGGCAAAAGAGGGTCACACAAACAAATACTCACTCAAAATTTTGGTAGAGCACTTATAAAAATTTTTCTCACGCAATAGGATATTTGAACCATTGAGGAAAATATAATTTCACATGAGAAAGGAATGTAATAGAAAAGGAAAATAACAAACATTGGATACAAATAATTTATTTAAAAGAAAGTATTACAAAATAATAAAAAGAGGAAATGATGAGATTTTTTTAATTTTATTTTTCTAAGTATTTTGAGATTATCCCAGTGATGTCCTCCTTTGGTTAAGCCTCCAGTGCCTGGGCAAGGAGGGTGTTTAGTTACTCCCGGAATTCCTGGTGCATCTCATTTCAATGAGTTGCATCCACAAAAGGAATCATGTGGAGCAAGCGGCAATGCTCCAACAGGATTTGGTTGATTGATTCATGGACAATGGCTCGAGGAATCATTAAAGTTGGTCATAAGTCAGTGAATTCCTGGTGAGCGTCATCATGGGAATGAGAGGGGCTTTGCACCGGGGGGGAGGAGGGGTTGGGGTTCTCGGGGGCACTGGAAGTGAACTGGGGTTGGAGTGGAGGGGGGGAACGGAAGGAGAAGGTGGGCGAGTCGGGTAAGAAGAAGGGGGAGGGGGAGGGGGGGATCCAACGGCTGTATCGTCGATGATTATTATGGAGCAGGGAGAGGCGGGATGAGCTGGAGATGGTCAAAGGGGGGGTGAGGAAAACTTGAGTAGAGTTGAAAAAGTGAAATTGGGACTTACCAAAAGGTTCCTCCGTGGATTGCATAGGTGCCACCTCAGGTTCTGTCTCACGAGTCGTATTGTCCTCAGGTGGTTGGGAGGATGGACTTGGGCCAGGAATAGGTGGCTCTTTGGTTTGGGAGGGTTCTAAAAAAGGAGTAAGAGTCATTTCACTCAACTCGAAAGTGAAAGAGAAAATGAAATGAAATTTTGGCTGCTTACCGCGGAATAATTCCTCAGACCATCGGGTGCCACTCGGGCCTGGAGTGGGTTGCCGCGGGGTTTGCTCACGAGACAAACTAGGAATGGGAGAGTCTTGTGGGGGGGGATTCGGGGGGTTTTGTTCTATGAGTAATGGAAAAAAGTCAGTATTATTGCGTGAAGAGAAATGAGATAAGGAGGAGAAAGAAAACTTACTTTGGCGTTTGAATCCCATCGGTGACAAGACATGGTGACAATTATCCCAAGCTTGAATGTCCTCTTTCCATCACCATCCTTCATCGGCCGGATAATCACTTCGCTCAGGTCGAGGAGTGAAGTGACCATTGGATGGTGGCCTAGGAGGGGGCGTGGACAAATCGATGCTTGAGGGGACAGGGCTAATCGTCCGGAATCGTTCCCGTCCGCCTGCTTGAGGTCCCGGTGTCCATTCGCGCTCAGATATTGTTTCATCATCGTCGACCACAAAGGAGTCCTCGCGAGGGCGTCTTAGGCAAGAACTCCTCTGGCCTCATGGTCAGAAGGGGCAGACAACAAACAAACATTTCTTGTGTGCTTGTCGGCAAGCATCACAAGCGTCGGTCGTCGTCGAGGAACAAATGCAGGGGATACGCCGCTTGGTGCATAAAGTGCACGACATCTAAAAACAAAACAATTGAGGTTAGTAACTGCATAGAAAGTAAACAATAAAGAAAGAAAATGAAGATGTATGATGAAGTATAAATTTAAAACGGAAACAAAATAAGAACGCTCTAGTCCGAAGTTTTTAAAAGTCTGGAAGAGAGTCATGAAGAAAAATAAGTATTAATATCGGTACATAATGTTGACAAAAGTTAAAAAAAGAGGTAACGCACGAGGTGGATAGAAGGGAGGTTCTGAAAGGATCAGCAGAAGAAACAAACAGGCAAAAGGAAGGGCAGTGGATTTAGTGGGGTGTGAAAGACAAAAGTAGAAAGGCAGGAAGACCAAGGGGAATATGCACAAGAAGGACAAACGCGGGTGAGGTTGAACAAAGTGGAGCGGGTGAGAAAGAAAGTGAAGGGCGTGTCGTGTGAAGATGGTCTTTTATACCATGGTGAATCTGAGACAATCGCAGCAGTCGCAGCACCTGACAAAGGCTCAGCTTCAAGGCGTGTGGGCAAAATTGAAGCTCAGTCTCAGCGAATGCTGCAACTGTGAAGGGAAATGCTGGCGTGAGGCAGAAGAACAATGGGGTTCTGGCTGAGTATTGCTATTGATTGAATTGTCAAGCTCAGTCAAATCCCCTTTGTTTCCTTAAATAGCCACCCGATCACCCAGGAGGGGGGTCGTGAGGCCCTCGTTGAATGTCCATGGTGGGTGCAATTCCCAAATTCCCCATGCAGAAAAGAACATGGTGCATTTGGTCACAAGTGACCGCGGGGAGATTACCGGCCATATGGCCTGGTCATATTGTTTGAACAAAGGGGGGGCTGTAAGACAAGTGATTACAGCGTGAGCTTGCCTCGACCCATTGCTCAGGTTTGCTTTCGGGTCATAATTGAAATGCTCAGTGGCTGAACATTTTAATCGCACAGTAATTGAACTATTGATATAACAATATCAAACGCACCATGCTGAGCCATTGCTCAGTCATTTTTGTATGCACACAATCTGAGCATTTGGCACAGCATCGGATGACATTTCAGCCAGGTGCAGCATTTCACACGCTTTGGTGAAGTGCTCCCAACTGAGCCTTCCAATGAGCTATTGCAAAAATTGTTCATTCCATGGCTTTACTGAGCACTTTCACACGTTGCTTTTGACCATGACATGCTCAGCTTGCGTGTGCACATCGGGTGAAACACAACACTGAGCATGTGGCACATGAGCTACGTATATGCAAACAATCGCAAGGTGCATGCACATTCGCTATATGCATGCAGGCCCAAGTAGCATTACACCTTCCTGAGCTGTACAGCCAACACTGTAGTACGCAGTACACCTTTGTAAATGTATGCTGCGGGGCAGAGCAAAAGCTGTTCATCAATGTAACATGCAATCACGTCAAACCATCAAGTCATATCTCTCACCTGCATCCCTTTGATGCACCTTGTTGGACAGCTCTGCCTAACTACGGCACAGATGCGCATGTAATCCAAGTTAATGTAAGTGGGTCATAGTGGGATGACTGTTAATTTGGGTCATACACAAACATTGGATTCCATCCGGTGCCATTGTCGGGGAAAACAATGACTGGCCCTGCTTGTTCATTGCGCATGCTCATTGTCGGGCAGCCACACACTTTCATACGCACCCCCGGACGGGTCATACACAGGCAACTTTCACACGCCTGGAAGACATTTTACTGCCAGTCTTCCAACCGGCTATTTTCTTGGTTGGGTGGTCAGCTTGACTGCAGATGCTCACCTGCTCGCGCGTGGAAACCTGAGGCCAATCAGTGTGGATTTGCTTCAGCCTCATCCACATTAGAATAATCCCAGCCTATGATTGCTGAGGCTGGCCATGTTTGCGTGGGTATCTCCCACTGCGGGTCATTTTCTTCACTTTCTCACACGCCCCGTGCAAGTTGTGGCACCTGGCTTGCAGCCAAAAATTCCCTTGGGTGGGTGGCCTCTTTTGCCGGAGTTTCGTACGCGCGTGAGGCAAAGACCCGGATGCCAATCTTGGTGGATTAGTACCCGCCTCAAACGCAATAGGGGTGAATGTATATGTGGATCACGGCTCATGGCTGGCGCCCCCTTTGATAATCCCACACATTCCCCCCTGAAAGCCCAGTAGGCATCAGTCAGCAAAAAACTTCAGGCAAAACCAAAGTCATGTTTGGTGGCATGCCACCGAACATATCTCACCCGCCCACACACAAACATCCCCACAGTGAGATTGCCCTTTGAAACCGCCAACATCGCCCAGTAGGTCCCTGTGAACAATTAACCTGGGGAGGATAGGCTCATTGTTCGCTGTCACCCCAGCGAAGATGACTGCATGCCTCTAATATGCCCTCCACAATAAGTTGCTACAACCCACCCAATTTTGGATATGCTAATGTCAACTTGGTTCCACCAAAGGTTTTGTAACTTGTTGCAGATCCAGCAGTCATATCGGTGCACCCACATTTTGGCCACCTTGCCTTGATATATGCCCCAAATCGGATATGAAAATTATCAGCCCAAAAGGCCCACCCCGATCAAGACCATGCACGTAACCACAGGCCATACCCCCTTGAGCCCATTGCTGCCTCTCATATAAGTTCCCCACCTGCGCTTATTTGTCTTCATTCCATTTAGCTAACCCCTCCCAATCATATAATTTCCAACTGTCCCCAAATAATTAAAAAAAGCCATCATGTCAACCCCTTCACAACCATTTTGCATGGGGATGATTAATATTCGTATTCAAATAAATATTGATATAGCCTTAAATCCTGAGAATTCCCACTTAGCTTCTTGGATTATCATATGGCACAATCAACACAACATATTTGTTTATCTCCCCAATCACCAGTGTGCTATTGGCTCTCTACCTGGAACCCTTTCCAAAACGTTGATACCATTCCTTGGGGCACCCAAAACGTTCATGCACTGTGGTCCTGGTGGGGCATGGATTGAAAACTGCCAATCCAATCCTACTCAAATATTATTTGTTGAGGGAGTATTTATGACTGATGCAAATGATCCCTCCTCATCTCAGAAACCCAATCTAGTATTGATGTTCTTCACATGGTATCCAAACATTTTATTCATAATGGAAAGCTTTCGAACACAAGATTTCAAGCTTAAAATGCCCAAAGAATATGACTGTAATACTCATAGTCAATGTCAACTCTTTACTCTGACATTTCCCGCTTCAAACTCGACGCCAGCTTCATATCCTGCTGTTTCATCATTGATTTCCAAGAAAAAGCTGATACAATTACCCAGTGGATCAGACCTCCCAATGATGACCCCTCCTCATGCCATTATTCAAACCCCCCTCCTCCCTCATCAAAAGACTGGACTAGCTTTTCTCTGGGATCAAGAAATCCCCAATGGCCGATCAGCCCGTAACCTTTGGGCCACCTCACCCCCAGGATCCACTTTTAATGCCAGGCACATCATTACAAACAAGGTCGTTAGCTCATTTGAATCCCTTTCGACCAATACCCCTCTTGGAGGACTGCTCGCCGATGATATGGGATTAGGTAGAACCATTCAGGCCATTGCTCTAATTGGTACCTCCAAGGAGCGGATGATTGCAAACCCCCATCGCTCCATGCCCACCATGATCATCTGCCCCCCTTGCTTAATTACCAACTGGAAATCAGAAATATCCAAGCATGCTCAGGCTGGAGCGCTGCATGCCAAAATCTACCATGGTCCCACTCGTCACTCATTATTCAAAGCCAACATCTTAAAATATGATATCATCATCACTTCTTACAATACTATCACCCAAGAATTTAAGCAAACCAGTACCTCTACATCATTCATTTTTCAAATCAATTGGCATCGTATAATTTTGGATGAAGCACAGTGAGTGGCTGAGCTTAAATGATTCAAATTACCTTTTATATCCAATAACCCTTGCCCCATCTTATAGCTATATTTTCTCTCAATACACTGCCACTCACTGTGCCATTAATAGCCTCCTTTCATCCCGTCGAATATGTTTAACGGGCACACCTATTCACAACACCATTTATGACCTTTTGGGCATAATATCATTCATCACTCAACCCCAGAGCGCCAATCAAGATAACTGGTCACCATTCATCCTGAGTAGTCTTTCCAAAGGTTGCAATGATATCTTGCATTTGGCATTGCGGCATTTAAGTTTGCGCCGCACCAAAACCACACATCTTGAATCCCTCCCCACTATTAGCCATCATTATGAGATGCTCCCACTCAAACAGGCCATGCAGCAAGAATATTCCACATTATATGAAGAATTCCTATCATCCAAAAGCAAAGGACCAGGAGAATTTTTCAGAAATATTAATAAGCTGCGAATATGTTGTAACCATCACATCATGCTTAACACAATTGCGGAGGCGGATTTGGAAGACCCCAAGGGCAGGAGCACTCAGGATAACTCCCCAACAATCACACGAACTATTGTGGATGTAGAAACATGCATGATGAGTAGTAAACTTGCACACCTCCTACAAAGCTTAATGAAGAACAAAAAAACAATGTGTGGTTTATACCCAATGGACCCAATTTCTAGATTTGTGCATTAATTCTAATATGCATCCATTACCAATTGAATCCATCTGACTTTTTTATATTGTAGAATTGGTATTGCACTTGCCCATCACTCTATCCTTTCAGCACGAATTGATGGAACAATTACAGCACGAGCACAGGAGAAGGCACTGGAGAATTTCTTCAATAATCCTGAATGTGAAGTACTGATTGCATCCATTGCCGCAGCTGGAACTGCCCTAAATCTAACTTGTGCTAATACGGTCTATTTAATGGTGAGGGGACCCCCAAAATTCTTCCCTGATTTGTGGCCCCTGACATCCACATTTCCAGGTGCACAATTGGAACCCAGCCATTGAGGCTCAGGCTGTTGATCGACTCCATCGTATTGGCCAACAACAACCTGTAAAGGTCATCCATTATATCACTCCTCATTCAGTTGAGGTCAACATGCGGAAGGTAACTTTCAAGATCATCTTTGACCCTAATTGTATTGCTATTCTAAAATCCTTCCTTATGGAAATGCCATTTTCCAAACACCAATAGGTCCAAGAAAAGAAAAAATCATTAACTGCATGAGCCTTACTGATATTATATAATTTGTGTTTGACCAAGTTTATCACACCTGCACACCCTGGCACAGGTCCACAATTATGAACACCATGAGCTGGATCAAACTCCTTCAATATTTCCTGAATGAAAATGAGCAATAGAGTATTCTTTCTAAGGGAGACGGTGATACAGTCCAACTCCTGTCATCTATATTCTGACATATTTAGCAAGTTGTTGCATCTTTAAGAAATAATAATCAGATTGTATTACACCTGCACAAATAATTCAAACAATGTTAATTTGTAACGGTGCTATACGTTTATATTACTAAGTTATTGCAGAGCATCACCATTCGGCCTAATAACTGGCATGTCAAGTATTTTGAGGGCGCTAGTCTGCATCTTACTACAGCCTTTGAGCCAATCTTGATCAAATACCTGAAATGATAAGCCTTCCGGAATATCACCATCATCTGTCAATCGTAATTCTGGCAATCTATCAATAGTTTTTTTACCCTTTTTTTTAATGTGATTACAAAACTCTACGTCTTGATCCATTTTTAATACCAATTAATTAAATAACTGGGAGCCCCAGTGTAATCCCACTTTGCGGTAAATATGACAGCCAGTTTCCAGTACCTCCTCAGTATCTGAACATACTCGAGGGTCATTGAATTGTGATGCTAGAATGGGAACTTTAGCCGTATCACACCATTCACGACGGCGCTCACAGGTCTGCACATAATCAAGTAGATCATCATCAGTCTTTGCTCACAATGAAGAAGAGATACATTAACTAACCCTTTGACGAATCTTTTCAAGCTTTTGATTCTCCTTCTTTTTAACCAAATACTCAGCATCCTTTTGAATAGACTTCCATTCTCTTTTCAAATCAGTGAAATATCGCTCCATTAAAGCCGCCACGACCTCATTGTTATTATGATCCTTGTTCCAACAGTAATGATGATACTCGGTGCTGACCAGTGAGAGACGGAATGTATGGTAAAACACCATAGACATCAGCTCATTGAACGGATGTTGCCATGAGCTCTCCCAGTCCCAAGTGAATTGCTTTAGTCCTAGCTTGTGGAGCTCATTTTCGCAGTAGCTTTGGAACCCTGAGACTGAACCTGTGTTGATGGCTCATTGAAAACATCCTTGGGGACATATCCGAGATGACCAGCCACTTGAATTGCAATTTCACGCTCTTCTGTGCTTGGTGGTGCTGGTAGTGAGGAAAAATCCTTATCCCTAACTTTGAGTAGGAACAGGCAATTGGCATGTACTGCTGATCTCATTCCATGGACATTCTCTGTAAGTTCTGCTTTCAGCCATTTTTGTTGCTCCTTCTGGCTTGCACATTTCGCCACATTGTGAGCTTTATGAGCCTGGTTCCTTTGCTGTCTGACCTCGGATTGCTCAAGCATACTCTGGGCCAGGGGTATTTGAGGATGGGTGAACTCACTATTTGACTGAGTGCCATGCTCATGCGCCGTGAAATCATCCCTCCTTGGTTCATCATTTGTTTCCATTTGAGTGGGAGACATGTTCTCATCCTCATCATCCACCAATTTTTCTCTTGATGAACTGGCATGAGCTGTTCTTGGTTTGGAGGCATATGGATGATGACGTCCAGTGACTTTCTCTTTATGTACCAGAGGTTAAGATGCATAAAGTTCATCACCTGCCATGCACATCATCAGTTAACACATCAAAAAATTAATGAAGACTGGTCATACTCACAATCTTCAATTGGCTCCTGAGATCGGACTGACTTGCCTTTACGTGCCATATCTAACCCATGAAACAAAAATATCAAATTGTGAAAAATTTCATACTCCAAAATTCAAATGACTTACTTTGATGAAGTGTCAATCCTGGATTTCCCTCAGACAGACCACTCCAAGTTACCTTCTCCAATGGTCTTTTGTGTCGCTCCCCATCCATGCGCCTTTCATCGCCCACATGAACCTGAGATCCTGATGGAATATTGAGGGTTGGCTTTTTACTTTGGCCAAAGGGATCCTGGGATGCGACTGGATTCCGACCGGGATTAAGGAGGAACTCACGTGTAAATTTTGATTGGGGATTAGCGTTTGATGAGATTTGAGGTGTGCCTTCTGGCCCCTGAGACACATGCGTTTGTGTATTGGTGGGATTCGGGGAATTGGAGTGACGGAAATATTTGGGATCTACCAAGTGCTTGAAGTTGGAGCCTTTGGATTTCCCACATCAATGTTAAGACCTGATACATTCATTGAGGATTTGATAGGGGTTGTGAGAGGAATGTTGGGACTCAAAGGTGACTGTGTTTGAACATATTCTATGCTAGATTCACTATCTGAGTCATGAACAGAACCTCAATCGGATTTATGTGACTTGGAAGGTGACATAAGGGCCGAAAAAGTACACTAATATTTTTAACTAGATAAAACACCTCAGTATTATGATAAAATAGAGTGATATGAGATGAAATCTTTTCAAATTTAGAATAGAGATATTCTATGAATATTTCTAAAATTAGTCTTATTGGAAGTCTAATAAGCCTCGTTTTAGGAGAATACTCCCTACCTCCTCTTGAGCTCCTCCGCTTTTGTCGGAAACCACCCTGCACAGCCTACGACCATATAATATAATATTCCCTTGATCTCAAAGGGCACCCATCATCCATAAGTAATCATATTTGGTAACATTTCCGCCTCCCCATTGTCACATTTTGTGTATTATCCAACCTGCCAATATATGCATTGAAATTCCACAGCATTGTACATCGGTAAAGGGGTATATTCATGAAGGATTTACCCACAAAAGAGACATCACCTTTTCAAGAAAGGAGAGACAATCCAAATCACATTCCAACCGATTAAAAGCCTGCTGCACTCAAACCAAATACCAAGACTTTAGCTGCACTCCAACCCCTTATGTAATAGAGTTATATTGTTATGTCTGTAATAAGGTTTAAGCCATGTATGATGGCGTGCCAGCATACATGGTTTGAATGTCAATCCCTTCAAATCAATGTTGACACATCCCTATTGGAACGCCCCTCAAGGGTCAAAACCGTCTTATTGCCATGTGTAAATAAAATAGAATATGTATGAGCATTGAGCAGCATGGCATTTTACCCAATTAAACTCCTAACCAATTCCGCCAGCCAGATGGGACATGTTACACTCTATCAGCTGCAGCTCACGCACCATTGCAAATGGGAAAAATTCTCAGATGGCTCAAATCATCTCCCCCTTCATAAATAATCACTCAATTTTTTTTCCAATTAATAACACTCCTAAACACTTTCACATCAGCCATAGATATTTATACACAAACCAACCGTACTCCGAATTTCTGCAACAATGACAACCCGCCGCTATTCCTCAATGCGTATATGCATGTGTCAACACTGCTCAACTAAAACACACTCTTCCCCTGACGGTGATAGGCATGGAGTTGCCTTCACACCTTTCCAATATAAACAGCACATTAAAAAGCACAAATCAACCATTGCACCCAAATCTCTTCCAAACATCCCTACTTCTGCATCAGGATCTGAGTGCCCACAACTTCTATTGGATCAAATATTGCCAGCTTATTATTCACCATTGACCCAAAGCACCTTCTCCACAGCACCGGGTCTCAATTCAACTGCACAGAAACCATACAAAAGCAGTCAAACCCTTCCCCCACAAGACCTTGGAGCCAACTTCCCTTCAATTGAATTACCTATTAAAGCCACTCATCAACAAGATCAAAGAGCTATGGAAAGGTTACCAGCTTTCACCCACCTCAACAGGTCCTTCAGGATCCTTTATCCGTGTTGCCATCCTCACAGACATTGCGGATGTGGTTTCCATGCGCAAGGTTACTGGATTTATT
This sequence comes from Austropuccinia psidii, assembly GCA_023105745.1. NCBI lineage: Eukaryota > Fungi > Basidiomycota > Pucciniomycetes > Pucciniales > Sphaerophragmiaceae > Austropuccinia > Austropuccinia psidii. Next base: position 7,227,093 of record JALGQZ010000001.1, read on the forward strand.
TCCCATTCAGGCAACCACTTTTTTAATTTTTGCACCATTCACAAAGCTCAAATTGAAGAAATTGGTCCTCAAATTCACTACACACGCTCATACCAAACTCATAAATTAACCATTGCCAAATGGCTTCAGGAAACCCCACAACAAAGACAAGCAATTTTCTCTGAGTATGGAGTGCGATATTCAATTTTAGAAGACCTTCCGTATTGAGATGCAACAAGAATGGTTAATCTTGACATAATGCATAATTTAATACTGGGAATTTTGAAGGATCATGCAACTTTCAAATTGTGCATTCCAGAGTCCAAATCAAAAATTTGCCCCAGGTCCCACAGGAAATCCAATGACACCAACAGTTCAGACTCAGATTCCATGACCTCCAACAGCTCTCTTGATAAAATCACATTGAGAGAGGCACGCTCCCTGAGAAGAGATGCAGCAAAAATAATAAGTGAGCCACTCCCTACTACTTCCACCTGAAAAAACTACTTCCCAATGCCCACCCCTCACACGGAACATCCATCTAGTGGTTCTGCGGAGATTCCTTCATTTGATGCGGATTACATCCCCACTTCTGAAATCCCCTCTGAATTGGATATCACTGCACTGAGTGATTACCAGATCAAGGGTGAGGCTCTGGAGCGTCTCCGACAAATCATATCTGAGACATTAATTCCCTCATCATGGACAAGAGTACCTCGCAACATGGGTTCCCCCTCTCATGGTAGCTTAAAAGCCGCTGAATGGGCTCTCTTATATAAGGTCTATATTCCATTTTTAATTCTCAGTCAACAGATGTCATTAGACGTACACCAATCTGCCAACATTCAAAGAAAAATGGGTCAGTCAGAAGAACTTGCAAATGAACTAACAAAGAATACATTTAATTTGATTAGTGCTATCAACATTGCCACAAGTTGGACTGTTTCAATAGTTGCTGCGACTGCATTTGCTGAACATTGGAAAAAATTCCGCCTTTCCAATCAACACCTGTTCCCAAAACAGAAAAGTAAACCAAATCATCATTTTGCTGATCATATTCCTGAACTCTTTCAATGTTGGGGCCCAGCACAAGCCTCAGCCACACAGGGTTATGAGCGCTTGATTGGAGCATTTGCAAAAATGCCAACAAATAACAAAATATGTATGTCAATTAATAAGATCAATATATTCACATTGATTAAACACCTGAACTGAATAAGACTAACTTCTTGCAACTCTGAATAGATGATATAGATAAAACCTTACTTCAACATATCTGTCGATGTTCCAACCTTTCCGTTCTCCTGAGATCCCCATCCGTGCCATGTGAAATAAAACAGCTTTTCAAATCACAGCTAATGCCCTGTTCAATGACCATAAATATAACAAACCATCCTGCCATGACCAAGAAAATTATGATTTCCTGGATGAGTACTTACAGAATTTTCATTCAACAAGGGAAATAGTTGATTGGATCAGCTTAGACACTACTATGCAATCCACAAGTCCTCCCACTTCAAGGATTGTCTCACCTTGGTATTTTCCAGTTTAAAACATTGATATTGGGAACAATATATTTTCAACTGAATTCAAGAATGTCAGCAACAGTGTGATATGTTTTCTGAGGGGCAACTCACGACGATTTGGTATTATTAAGAGCATTTTTAAAGGCTCTGAGCCATCTAGCATACTGAACAATAGCTTTCTGATCTTGTAAACTTTGAAGATTGATGTTAATTTCTTACCAGATTGGCCGCATCTGAATATTTATAAAGCTGTTGGTTTTGATGATGGACACTTGATTATATCTGAAGAAGAAATTGAAGGTAACTGTGGATTGTATGATAACAAAGTTCTGTCATGTGGACTTCTTGTAATGATAAAGCTGTTATTTCATGATATTTAGTCTACAAAAATGCAAATCTCTCAGATTCATTAGCAATTTTGCTAGTGAAATAACTGCCTCAAAATTTAGTGACAGAGACATGCAATTGTAACAAGCAAAGCCAATTATCTCACATTGCCACAAAAAACTTACTATTTTGACATTGGGTACAGTGTGAATAAGCCAAGTTCAATAATCAAATGACCCACACACTCACCTTTCACAGCATCCAAAATTTCTAACTGTGCCATCATCATGTTGGAAGGGGAATTGGCCCTTGCGCACCCGCACCCGCACACGCCAATGCACACGCAAGCGCACCCACACACGCCAATGCACCCGCGGTATTGTGCAGAGGACTCTACCAGTGTCATCTGCAAAACGACAATCCCGCTCAGGCGGAGTCCTTTCATGGATGACCTGGTGAAGTCAAACCCCCCGCCTACATCAAGACTGGCTGAAGGACCTCTTTGATGTGTGTTTGTGCAAACAGGTGGGTCTTGTGTAATTTTTACCAACCATTGGACAGTTGCGGGATGATCAGGTGGTGAGGAATCTGAGTTGAAGGCTCAGCGGAACCAATATTGGTGGATGTCACAGGATTTGGTGTAAGACAAGAGTAGGATGTGTGCTCGACGTTCGCTTGATTTTCGCTTGACGTGAGCTCGACTTTTATCCTGCTTGACGTTTGCTTGACGTGAAGTCAATCCCCGACGATTGACACAAGATTTTCCCTGGTGTCTCTCTTTGCCTGTACAGTGTGAGTTGGGTGGCCATATCCTTATTAACCCTTCTCTTTTCATTCTGACAGGTTGAAACAGTTGACTTGGACTTGTTTGTGGTTGGCTCTTCTATTCTGTTATTCTTATTCTTTTGTTGCTGCTTTCTTATATTTATTCTTTTAGTAGTTCATCTTTAACACTCTTCAGTGTATCCTTTCTTACCATATACTTGAGCCCTCCATAAGTGAGTGCCAGGCCCTCTTCACTTCGAAGAGCCCCTGTGACACTAGGCTGGTTTGAATTTCACTACCAGACTCTGAAGAACTTTCTCTGATGGATGAAACTTGAGAAAAGCAAAAATAAAATTTATTTCCTCCAACAATAACTTATAAAGTCATCTTATTGGATAAATTTGTGGTAATTTATGGCAAATTACGTCAAAATTAAGGAAAATTGTCTAAAAAGAAGAAAAAAAATGTTTTTAATAAATATTTTTAGATTGTTTATTTGATTTTATATTTTCTTTCAAGAAATAATAATTATGCAATTGATAAGTTATCCATCAAAATTTTATTATCATTCACTGTATACTAGAATAACTCAAAGAATAAATTTCAAGTCTGTGATGTGAAAATGCCACTGGATAGACAAAAGAAATTTATGTCAAGTCACTGAATATTCTATTGTTGCAAACAATATTTTTAAGAAAAAAAAACTTTATTAATATTAAAAACATCATTTATAAGGGATAAGTCCCAAAAAAGCCAATATTATGATAAATATGGTAATTTTATGTCAAAAAAGAGTACAACAAGGTCTAGAATATCATTTATGCCCCAGAATTGGTTAAAATCACGATGAGGCACCCAAATGTAAGGTTTTTCTATGAAATTCTTGATAATAGCAACAATATCAAGAGTACTATGACTGTCCTCAGTGGAAAATATAATATAACAAAATATTATAACCACAAATTAAATATAATTGTTAACAAATACTTATATTAAAAAATAAATTTAATTATTATTATATCATATAATGATAAAATAAATATTAATAATTATGATAAATTATAATTATTCTATTATTGTTATAGTCACTGACAGTATAACAATTAGAAGTTTGAAGCTCTTAATGAAGCAATTACACATGGAAAATATGAATATTTAACCACTTATAAGTAATATAAATAATATTTATAAAAAGAAATTATTACACACACTTTTCAGATATAATTCTTATAGAAAAATTCTATCTAAAAAAGCTAATAATAGATAGAAAAATATAGAATTTTAGAGAAAACTTACTTACAATATATATTTAATACAACAAGTCAAGTAGAAAAGTTATTCTTTTAAATAATTGTTATAAGTTGCAACAGGCCAAAATCAATATTTTAAAAGGCAAAACAACCTTCTATAATGAAAAATATGATTAAAGTGTTTCACAGGAATTTGTGGATTTCAAAAGATATTTTAAAGGCACTAATTTTATAAAATAAAATATATTATTTGGTGATTACAACAATAATCTTAATTCTATGATTTCCAATATCTAATTTGAAATTAATAAAATAATAAAATGCTATATGTAATGAAAATTTATGTGTTTAAATGTCTAATATAAGTCAATTGGATTGTATTTATGGACAAAAACAGTGATGAATAGACTCTTTTTATGTCTGCAGAGCATCCCTCATGATTCATAATGGATATAGAGGGCGTTCTCAGGTAAAAACTGAAAAACCCTTTTTGAAAATAAAATTCTTAGCTTAAGGTAACTGATTTTTAATTCCATTTTAAAGTTACTGGTGTTATTCTTAACTCCAAGAAGCTTTCATCCTCATTTAAGTTAATTATTTTAAGTTTTAATATAAAATAAGTTTATTTATCTTAAATTTAATCACATGAAAAACCTAAAAATAGATTTTCAAGAAGAAATCTCTTAAACTCAATTTTTATTTACTTTTGAAAGAATCTTAATTTTCTATGAGTATAATTGAAAGAGTAATTCTCCAGGCTAATTACCAATAAAATATGTTTTTAAAAGCTACTTGAAATTCAATGTGTACACAGATAACCTTCAATGTTAATCTGTGTGAAATGTTCAAGCAAATCCATCAAGATTTGTATTTGGAATGACTTTTTGAAGTTCTTGCTATTTTCCCATGAAAACTAGCAATACACACTAAAAATTAACTTTTGATAAGGTTTTAATGCTTTTAGCTTTATGCTTTTAAGCAAATTTAAGCTTTGACAAGCTTTTAAAACTTTAATTTCAAGCTTGCATATTGGGATCTACCCTTTGGCAGCTTGAAATTCCTGTCCAAATTGGGATAAAAACAGTTTAAACTTTAATGTTGAATCAAATCCTAATCTTGAAGTTTAAATAAGGTTTAAAATCCTCCAATAGAGGTGGAAAGCCTCAATTGACTTCTTGCAGATCCAAAAAGCTGGGTACCCCAGCTCTGTTTGGTCTTTTTCCTTTGTCCCACCCTTTTGCATGGATTTTGCCCTTTTATTCATTTAAAGCCATCCTATGGCCTTAAACACTTTTGAATTGAGCCCATGCAGTATTTACATCCTGTATGGTAAATCCTTAGCCAATTCAGTAAATATACACAACACCTCAATTTTAACTAAAATCTTGGTAAGTTTGCATAAACCTTATGCAACATAAAATTTAAGCTTAGTTAAGCTTAAATTTACAATTTTTAATTTTTTTTTAAAAAAGTTACACCAGCACTCTGAGATTCTTAAATATTCCAATAACTTAACAAATGAGTATTTTTGGGTGTACCCTAGATTATTTTTGGTGTAGAATCCAAAAATGATATAATAATCATAACTTTTTTTATCCAAAAGAAGTTATACTTATTTTTTGTTATTTTTTCTTTTAATTTCAGCGGAAAAGTCTGTTCAAGACCAAATCAGCTGTATATAAAGTTATTTGTGGCTGTATGGGTATGTCATATATACGTCACAGGCTCACACAGTGTGTAATTCCCGCTCATTCCAAGTTTTTTCATGCATGCCCTGAAGAAGTCACACACCCAGCCTCTACATTCAGACTTGCTGAAGGACCTCTTTGATGTGTGCGTGTGCAAAAAGGTGGGTCTTGTGTTATGTTTATCAGCCTTCAGATGGGGAGGAATCTCAGTTGAAGGCACAGGGGAATCAATATTGGTGGATGTCACAGGCTTTTGCGTAAGACCAGAGTGTGATGTGTGCTTGATGTGAGCTTGACATGAAATCAACCGCCTGAAATTGCTACAAAATTAGCCCTGGTGAGTGATGCCTTGACAGCCGATTGAATGATTGTTAACCTCTTGGAATTACCCCTTGAATAATCCTGAAATTAAATAACAACCAAAATCCTGCAGTGCCAGGTGGTTGGGGTTCTCAAATTGTCATCTGGTAGCCATCATGGATTGCAAGACTGATTGGCTGAAAGATCTTCCTTCAAAATCAGTGATGGATTTGGGGACTGATGTTGGAAACATGATTTTGGGTCCTGAAAACATCACCATTGGATTGCTGAGGAAAAATGGTGCATAATGGTATATAATACCATATATGCAACAACCTTGGTTCCTGCAGACCTCGATCCATTGAGTTGGGTCAGGGAATTCCCTGATCTTGAGGGTAAACCCCTTTATTAAGGTGAAGGGGGGCCTCTGGTGGGTGCCAGAGGCCATGGTTAAACTCTTGAGGGAATATGGCAACTTTGGCCAAATTGAGTCCCTTGGGTCCTTGGGCCAAAATGTGGTTCCTTGAAGTTTATGGCCATTTTGGGTCTTCTGGGAATTTGACCAAAAATGGGCTCTGGTGGGTCCACCTAGCCCCTTTTGGCCTCATTGGATTTAGGCCAAAAGGTGCCTGAATTGTCCCACAGACCACAGGCGACAGCTTACAGACTGTGGACCATGGGCTGTAGAGGCCATAGAGCCCCTAATCAAAGGGGGTGGGCCAAAAGCACTGGAGGTGGCTAGAGGGGCCGGAGTGCCCTGCAAGAAAGAACAGACCCCCAGGCCCAAAACAAGGATGTAAGGTGTGGATATGAAACTTTGATAAAATATCAAGTACTTTTCCTGTCCTCAAAATTTGTATAAGGTAAAATTATTTAAAAATAGTAAGAAATAGTATTTTTAAAGAGAAAACCCGCCTATCTTATTTTTTTTAACTTTGTAAGTATAAAAGAATAAGATAATAAAAGTTCATTGTCTTACCATCAATAAAGATTTATCCAAAAATACTCTAAAAGAGATATTTAAGGCTACAAAAGAGATTTCTTCAAGAGCAAGTTCATTTGGAACTAATTGAGCAAAGAACTGCAAGCACTTAATTAAAGAACTAAGTCTTTAAAAATATATTTGAAGAGAAAAACATGCCCAAAAGTGACCAGAGTGAATTTAGAAGCAAAGTGACAAAGTTAACAGTGATGAAAGAGGCTTTAATTCAATTTTGGGGTGGTTCAGGGGTAAAAATGATTATAATAGTTACAAACAATGATTATAATGATTTTATCACGTGGTTAAAAGGTTTAATTGAAATTCAAAGGGTGTTTGGACTCTTTTATTGATTGGTTTACCAGTGTTTAAACTAATTATAAAAGGAAAAGATTCTAACATGAAGAGAAAAGTGGGGCAAAGAAGACATTCTTTTTTAGCCATGAATTTTCTTACTCCAAAAGGGAAATTCACTCTTGTCATTCGTGGAAAAAACTCTTACAACCAAAAAGCCAATTATGACATCATTGAACCCTGGTTTAGACTAAAAAAGGGCTGGGTTTAGCCATTTTTGGCTATTTTTAGCCATTTTAGACCCTTAAATCAGCCATTACTATAGTAATACCTGACCTAGAGCCTTCAAAACATGTCAGAATAAGTGTAAAAAAACTTATAAACCAGCTAAAACTGTTTTTACTAATACTTTTGTGTCTTAAGGGTAGTTTTATCCTCTTGGCAATAGTTAAACCTACCCTGGTTGGTAGAAAAACCCCATCCTCAATTGAGTCACACCCCCTGTGACTCAATTCCAGGCCAAGAGTGAGGAACCTTTGCATGTATTTTGACCTCTCATGCCTGTCAGCAAGTATTTTTGGGGTCTGGCTCCCCCTTAAAGCTAGAGTTCCTTTCCCCCCCCAAATTGAATCTTTCCAATTTATTTTTTCCTTTAATTCCTCATCATGTATTATACTCAAAATTTACCTATGTAATTCAATTGAGTTTTACAGTACACTACTGTAATAATTACCACCTCATATGTAAATCAAAGTTCACTTATGTAAGACACACGCACATTTTGACAATTCAAGTGAATTCAATTGAAAATACTTCAATTCCTTATAGCTTCTAAAATATGCACAACACCTCAATTTTAACAAAAAAATTGATGATTAACACTACATGTGATGTGGATTAAATTGAGATTTTGAGGATTTTCAACTTTTATACAGAAAATACAAAAACAAAATTTAAGCTTAGAGTTGAGTTACAAAAATGTCACTCAGAGGTGACCCCACCTAGTTTTTTTATAAGGAATCCAATGGTGAAATAAAGTTTATATGTTTCTTTGTTAGATAAAAGGTTATGATAAAATTTATTTAATTTTTTTCTAAAATTATTTATTTTGGTTAATATTGTTAAAAATTCATTTTTACTTAATTTTTTCAAGTAAAAATGTGTTTTGAGAACTTTCAAATTTAATGTATTTTTATTTTTAAAGTATAATTAAAGTTTTTTGATTATTCATATTTATATTTTAATTCTTATATAAAATTTAAATAAATTTATTTTATTTATGTTTTTATATCAATTTTTTGTTTGTGGTCTTTTGGGTATATGAAAATACCTCTAAGGCTCACATTCCCTCCCCCTAAAAAAAGAATATTACTTTGTAATATTGTTATTTCTAGTATTTCTGAATCTTCTGAGAAGTTTGGTAGCTTCAGGTATGTCCTTTTCTCCTAACCATTGATCTTCACAAGTTGGGCCACTGTACCTAAAAAGGTATTCCATTACTTTTTTGCTCCTTAACTTTCTTTCTTTAAGAACTTTGGTAATCTTCTTAATAACAGATGTATCAATAGGAGGTATAACTTGGGGAACTTTATTCCTCAAGGGAAACTTCTAAGCATCACTAGATTTATATTGCTTTATCAAGCTCACTGGAAATGTAGGATGCTTATTACTAAGTTCTTCAGATAATTCTACTTCGACAGTGTCACAACCATGGAAATCCACCCTCTTGGACCTCAATATGGCATAGCCATGCCATATCCAATATATGGCAATTTGGTCATATCCATAATCATTGGCCAAATTGGCCATTGTGATTTCTTGTGGCCTTAATGGTCATTTTGTCTTCTGTGGCCAACCTGGCCCCTTCACCATCATCAAGCCATTCCAGGATGTCTTGTTGCTTTTGGGCATCTTGGGTATTTTCCATACAACAGGGAAACTACATCCCAAAAGCCCGGATTTGGATCCTTAAGCTTTAAATACAGTTTGCGCACTTTTTGCGCATTTTGCGCATTTAGCTGTATTTAGCCATTTAAGCCATATTTCTCATGTATTATGGGAAATATGCCCAAAAGGCCATATCAGGCCTTTTGTGACTTAATTGCCCGTTTTGTGCATTTTGAACACTTTGCACAAATACAGTTTTTAAGCTGCATTTGCTGTATTTGGCCAAAACCCCAAAAATGGCCAAATACCCCAAAAACCACCTTGTCACTTCGGAAGCATGCAAAACCCAAATTTCATTCATATCCTCCTCGCATCATTCCCAAAGACCTTTGGCCCATTTCAACATTCAATACCCAAAAGTGCCATATATGGTGTTATACACCATTCTGCATCTTTTTTCAGCAGCAATCCAATGGCAGCATTTTCAACAGGTCATCAAGGCACACCTTCCAGACGATTCATCAAGGCTCAAGGGCAAGTGTCATAATCTCAAATACCAATGCCCCATCAAGCAATCAGTCATTATTCTCACTCACAGTATTCCTCCAAGGGAATAATGGCTGTTCAATCTCAAGGGATATTCAAGAGGCAGTTCCAAAACAAGGTGTCAAGGGTCAATGCTCCACCACTCCACTTTGGCAACCCAATTCATTCAGTACAGTCTTAATTCATCACGACCTGTATTTTCAATCTTAAATCATGGGAAAATCATTCAACACAGTTCATTTCCCAATCTGGCAAGGTATAAACTCCCTCAGATAATCAATACAGCTTCCTGTATTCAATACAGGACCACTGCTAGCCTGAAGGAGTCAAACTCTCAACTTTTAAAATAAACCATCCTCCTTTGACCCTGGGGCGTTTCTCCACACTTAAATAATATATTTTGATTTTATTTTATCTTTATTTATCTTACCATTTTTGTTAAGTGAATACTGATATTATCAAGTCAGTCATTTAGCACATTTTCTCTTTCCTTTCTTTGCCTGTCAATGGATATTTGGTGGTCATATCCTTACTAATTCCATTGTTCATTTTGGCCAGTTGAAACAGTGACTAAGGAATTACTTGGTTGGCTCTTTGGACATTTGGCTTCTCATTTGTCTTATTGCATCTCATCTTTGTACTTGAATCCTTCTTAGAGAAATTTATTCTTTTATTTTATTTTCTTTATTCTTTTGGACTCTTCCAAGTGATTTCCCTGATTGCTGAGTCCCAGGCCACTCTTTTTTTTTGTCCAAGAGCCCCTGCGACATTATATTAATGCACTCATAGTTTCATTTAATTCTTTTCATTCTTTCTTTATAATTTCATTCACTCATTTCATTGAAATTATGACTCTTTAATTCTTATGAACCTTATGATTAATCTTTACCTCCAAATTTTCTCTCCTTCATTCTTCATTCTGAAAATTGAAAGCTGACCCAATTTTGTTTTTGTTTCTCTTTTTAAATATTATTCAAATCATCCCTTTTAATTCATTCATAATTCAGGAATCATCTTAATTTTCATTTGACTTTCAAATTTCTCATCAATTTATTCAGACACATTCTTCACATCAAGATTCATATTTGATTAATTCTTCAAGAATTCTGATTTTTAAAGAAGAACTCACTTGATTTTGATTTGATTGATTGATTTGATATAAATTTCTATTGACCACACAAAAATTGCTTGACCTGAAGTGTAAGGTGTGGATATTAACATTGATTAAAAATCAAGTACTTTTCCTGTCCTCAAAATTTGTATAAGGTAAAAATCAATTAAAAATAGTAAGAAATATTATTTTTAAGAGAAAACACGCAAATTTTATTGTTTGTAACTTTATTAGTATAAAACAATAATATTATAAAAATTTATTGTTTTACCAACAATAAAGATTTATCCAAAAAATACTCTACAAGAGATATTTTAAGGCTACAAAAGAAATTTCTTCAAGAGCAATTTCAATTGGAATTAATTGAGCAAAGAACTGCAAGCCATTAATTAAAGAAAAAAGTCTTTAAAAAGAATATTAGAGAGAAAACATGCCCAAAAGTGACCAGAGTGAATTTGGAAACAAAGTGTGAGCCTTTGAGATATGACCACATACCCAATAAGGTCACAAAAAGACTCAGAATAATTATACCCTTAATATAATTATGTTAAAATTACTTGGAATAATTATACATTAAAAATAATTACTTGAATATACAAAAAATACCATAAATTGGTACAAAAATTGGTTTAACTTAAAACCCAATGAATCAACATGTGAGATAAATTATACCATTGGATTCCTCATGGAAAAATACACATATACCATTTTTATGGCATATCTGTAAAGTCAATATTTAATGAATTATAAGGTATAATACCTTATAAAAACCATAAAGCTTTATTTATCTCAAGAACTAATGAAACAACATGTGAAATAAATTGTACCAGTGGATTCCCCACAAACATCCACACATAAAAAAATTAATGAGCTAATTTCCAAAGTTAATACTTAAGGAATTAACCTGAATATATGCACTTTTTTGGTCAACGCATATATTCAAGGATCATAGCTAATATCTCTTAAACTATAAATGATAGAGTGATGAACCAAAAATAAAGTTACCACGTAATTACTGTAAGAACACAGATATGAACTTTATTTTACAAATTATAAACAAGGTTAAAACCTATGATGAAATATTGATAAAAATCAACAGAGCTGTTGACCACTTTGTTGTGAAAGTGGTCCAAACTTAAAAAAAAGTATACAGTTGGATTCTACTAGTTCATTCGTGAAGAATGATGTAACTTTTATTATTAAATTCAGGGTATAACCCCCTGAAATCAAGGTTTGAAGTTTAAAATATTAAATTTCAACAGAAAAGATGAGTTACAAGAAAAATCATCAAAATTAGAGTTTTGATTATATAATGAAAAGCTCTTGGAAGCATAATAAGGGTATGCCAGGCTATCAGAATTCACTCTCTGAATTGCTGTAGCGTGAAAATCTTAAATGTTATTGAGGATCAAAGTTTGAGCTTAAAATGAGCAGTTATGATCACTCACAGTAACCTTAATTTAGGTTTAACAGTCTTAAGACTGATAAAATTGGTGAATACTATTAGTTTATGATTAAAACTAATAAAATCCACGAAATTTGGGGTTCTGCCAAGCCTCTGATGTCATCAACTTTAGAGTTATAGTGATAACTCTAAATAATGGTGTAATAATGATGTAATATGGTTTGATAATGATGTAATCATCTCCAAACCTTAAAATATTGATCAATTCCAGTGGATATGATCAGTACACGTCTACTAGAAGCCTGTTGGACTCTAGGAGGGAGGTATTTACTATAAATAGAGCTCTTTTTACTCTGTTTTCCCCTCAGACGCATCAAAAACATTAAATCAATTAAAGAAAAGGTAATTTCTTTATTCTTTATATATAAAACTCTTATAATATTAAAGACCAAAGACCATCTTATTATTAATCACTGCTTTTAAGTGATTAAATCAATTCTTTAATTGTTTTTGTCATAAATCTCTCTAAAAACTCATTTCCACGTAAAATCAAGAAGTTTAGTAAATTTTCTTTATTTTTTATTGTAAATACAATTTGAAAAAGTTGTATTATATTCTTTTGGCATAAAATATCTCAAAATTATTATTTTAAGTGTTAAAAGTAGGTTATTTCATCTTATTATAATAATTTCTCTCTTATTATTACTCTTAATAATTCTTAATTAATATAAATAGTATTTATATTAATATATAACTTTAATATTGGTAATATTATTGTTATTAATTGTTTTTTATTTATAAAAAACAGTTTTTTACGCCTTTATTATTTGTTGGTAACAATAATAAAGAGCTTTATAATATATTAAATATTTTATATTAATATATTATTTATAATATTATAATTTCATATAATATTAATTATATTATTATATTTATTTGATAATATAATATTTTTACGCCATAATAATAATTTTTCTTTATTATTATTATATTTTTAATCTTATTTATTTCATTCGTAAGGACATTCAGAGTACAATAAGTAACAAATTAGTAATCTCTTACTTATTGTTTCATAGTCAAACCTTACACAAAGTGACAAAGTTTACAGTGATGAAAGATGCTTTAATTCACTTTTGGGGTGCTTCAGGGGTAAAAATGATTATAAGAGTTACAAACAATGATTATAATGATTTTTTCACGTGGTTAAAAGGATTAAAATGATTTAAAAAATGGTGGTTTGAATCTTTTATTGATTGGTTTAACAGTGTTTAAACTAATTAATAAAAGGAAAAGATTCTAACATGAAGAGAAAAGTGGGGCAAAGAAGACATTCTTTTATAGCCATCAATTCTCTTACTCCAAAAGTAAAATTTACTCTTGTCAGTCGTGAAAAACAGTCTGACAACAGAAAAGGCAATTATGGCATCATTGAACCCTGGTTTAGACCAAAAAGGGCTGGTTTAAGCCATTTTTAGCCATTTTAGACCCTTAAATCAGCCATTACTATAGCAATATCAGGCCTAGAGCCTTCAAAACACGTCAGAATGTGTGTCAGAGGCGTAGAAACCAGTTAAAACTGTTTTTACTATGATTGTTTTATCTTAAGGGTAGTTTTACCCTCTTGGAAACAGCTAAAACTACCCCAGTTGGTATCAAAACCACATCATCAATTGAGTTCACAGACCCTGTGACTCAATTCCAGGCCAAAAGTGATGGACGTTTGCGTGAATTTTGACATCCCACGCCTTTCAGCAAGGATTTTGGGGGTCTAGCTCCCCCTTAGAGCTGGAGTTCCTTTTCCCCCCCAAATTTAATCTTTCCAATTTATTTTTCCTTTAATTCCTCATCATGTATTATACTTATAATTTACATATGTAATTCAATTCAATTGTACAGTACAATACAGTTGTAAGGTTTGACTATGAAACAATAAGTAAAAAATTACTAATTTATTACTTATTGTACTCTGAATGTCCTTATAATTAAAGTAAATAAGATTAAAATAATAATAATAATAAAGAAATATTATTATTATGGCGTAAAAATATTATATTATTAAATAAATATAATAATATAATTAATATTATATGAAATTATAATATTATAAATAATATATTAATATAAAATAATTAATATATTATAAAGCTCTTTATTATTGTTACCAACAAATAATAAAGGCGTAAAAAACTGTTTTTTATCAATAAAAAACAATTAATAACAATAATATTACTAATATTAAAGTTATATATTAATATAAATACTATTTATATTAATTAAGAATTATTAAGAGTAATAATAAGAGAGAAATTATTATAATAAGATGAAATAACCTACTTTTAACACTTAAAATAATAACTTTGAGATATTTTACGCCAAAAGAATATAATACAACTTTTTCAAATTGTATTTACAATAAAAAATAAAGAAAATTACTAAATTTCTTGATTTTACGTGGAAATGAGTTTTTAGAGAGATTTTTAACAAAAACAATTAAATAAATGATTTAATCACGTCAAAATATATGATTATAGCAAGGTGGTCTTTGGTCTTTAATAATATAACAGTTTTATATATAAAGAATAAAGAAATTACCTTTGATTTAATTGATTTAATGTTTTTGATGCGTCTGAGGGGAAAACAGAGTAAAAAGAGCTCTATTTATAGTAAATACCTCCCTCCTAGAGTCCAACAGGCTTCTAGTAGACGTGTACTGATCATATCCACTGGAATTGATCAATATTTTAAGGTTTGAGGGTGATTACATCATGATCAAACCATATTACATCATTATTACACCATTATTTAGAGTTATCACTATAACTCTAAGTGTGATGATGTAAGGTGTGGATATGAAACTTTGATTAAAAATCAAGTACTTTTCCTGTCCTCAAAATTTGTATAAGGTAAAATTCAGTTAAAAATAGTATGAAATATTATTTTTAAGAGAAAACACGCCAATTTTATTGTTTATAACTTTATTAGTATAAAACAATAATATAAAAATTTATTGTTTTACCAACAATAAAGATTTATCCAAAAAATACTTTACAAGAGATATTTTAAGGCTACAAAAGAAATTTCTTCAAGAGCAATTTCAATTGGAATTAATTGAGCAAAGAACTGCAAGCAATTAATTAAAGAACAAAGTCTTTAAAAAGAATATTAAAGAGAAAACACGCCCAAAAGTGACCAGAGTGAATTTGGAAACAAAGTGACAAAGTTAACAGTGATGAAAGATGCTTTAATTCACTTTTGGGGTGGTTCAGGGGTAAAAATGATTATAAGAGTTACAAACAATGATTATAATGATTTTTTCACGTGGTTAAAAGGATTAAAATTATTTAAAAGTGGTGGTTGGAATCTTTGATTGATTGGTTTAACAGTTTTAAACTAATTAATAAAAGGAAAAGATTCTAACATGAAGAGAAAAGTGGGGCAAAGAAGACATTCTTTTATAGCCATCAATTCTCTTACTCCAAAAGTAAAATTTACTCTTGTCAGTCGTGAAAAACAGTCTGACAACAGAAAAGCCAATTATGGCATCATTGAACCCTGGTTTAGACCAAAAAGGGCTGGTTTAAGCCATTTTTAGCCATTTTTAGCCATTTTAGACCCTTAAATCAGCCATTACTATAGCAATACCAGGCCTAGAGCCTTCAAAACACGTCAGAATGTGTGTCAGAGGCGTAGAAACCAGTTAAAACTGTTTTTATTAAGATTGTTTTATCTTAAGGGTAGTTTTACCTTCTTGGCAACAGCTAAAACTACCCCAGTTGGTATCAAAACCTCATCATCAATTGAGTCCACAGACCCTGTAACTCAATTCCAGGCCAAAAGTGATGAACTTTTGCGTGAATTTTGACATCCCACGCCTGTCAGCAAGGATTTTGGGGGTCTAGCTCCCCCTTAGAGCTGGAGTTCCTTTTCCCCCCCAAATTTAATCTTTCCAATTTATTTTTCCTTTAATTCCTCATCATGTATTATACTTATAATTTACACATGTAATTCAATTCAATTGTACAGTACAATACAGTAATAATTGACACCTCATATGTAAATCAAAGTTCACTTATGTAATACACGCGCACATTTTGACATTTCAATTGAATTCAATTGAAAATACTTCAATTCCTCATAACTTCTAAACTAAACACAACACCTCAATTTTAACACAAAAATTGATGGTTAACACCACATGTGGTGTGAATTAAATTAAGGTTTTGAGGATTTTCAACTTTTGTATTGAAAATACTAAAAACTTAATTTAAGCTTATTTAGAGTTGAGTTACAAAAATTTCACTCAGAGGTGACCCCACCTGATTTTTTATGAGGAATCCAATGGTGAAATAAAATTTATATGTTTATTTATTGGATAAAAAGTTATAATAAATTTTATTTAACTTTTTTCCAAATTTATTTATTTTTTCACAATTTTGTTAAAATTTCATTTTTACTTAAATTTTTCAAGTATAAATGTAATTTTATATTTACAAAATTTAAAGTAATTTTATTTTTAATTATAATTAATTTTTTATTTTTAATATAATTTTATATTTATATTTTTTATTTTTATTTTAATAATATAAATAAATTTATTTTATTTATATTAATATGTTATTTTTGTATTTGTGGTCTTTTGGGTATATGAAATTACCTCTAAGGCTCACAGATGACATCAGAGGCTTGGCAGAACCCCAAATTTCGTGGATTTTATTAGTTTTAATCATAAACTAATAGTATTCACCAATTTTATCACTATTAAGACTGTTAAACTTAATTTAAGGTTACAGTATGTGATCATAACAGCTCAATTTAAGCTCAAACTTTGATCCTCAATAACCTTTAAGGTTTTCACGCTACAGCAATTCAGAGAGTGAATTCTGATAGCCTGACATAACCCTATTATGCTGCCAAGAGCTTTTCATTACATCATCAAAACTCTAATTTTGATGATTTTTCTTGTAACTCATCTTTTCTGTCGAAATTCAATATTTTAAACTTCAAACCTTGATTTCAGGGGGTTATACCCTGAATTTAATAATAAAAATTCCATCATTCTTCACGAATTAACTAGGAGAATCCAACTGTGTACTTTTTTTTAAGTTTGGACTACTTTCACAACAAAGTGGTCAACAGCTCTGTTGATTTTTATCAATATTTCCTCATAAGTCTTAACCTTGTTTATAATTTGCAAAATAAAGTTCATATATGTGTTCCTACAGTAATTACGTGGTAACTTTATTTTTGGTTCATCATTCTAGCATGTATAGTTTAGAAGATCTTAGCTATGATCACTGAATATATGCGTTGACCAAAAAAGTGCATATATTCAGGATAATTCCTTAAGTATTGATTTTGGGAATTAGCTTATTAATTGTTTTATATGTGGATTTTTGTGGGGAATCCACTGGTACAATTTATTTCACATGTTGTTTCATTAGTTTCTGAGATAAATAAGGTTTTATGGTTTTTATAAGGTATTGTACCTTATAATTCCTTAAATATTGGCTTTACAGATATGCCATAAAAATGGTATATGTGTATTTTTCCAAGGGGAATCCAATGGTATAATTTATTTCACATGTTCATTCATTGGTTTTTAAGTTAAACCAATTTTAGTACCAATTTATGGTATTTTTTGTATATTTGAGTAATTATTTTTAGTGTATAATTATTCTAATTAATGTTAATATAATTATATTAAAGGTATAATTATTCTGAGTATTTTTTGTGACCTTATTGGGTATGTGGTCATATCTCAAAGGCTCACAACAGTAATAATTGACACCTCATATGTAAATCAAAGTTCACTTATGTCATACACGCGCACATTTTGACATTTCAATTGAATTCAATTGAAAATACTTCAATTCCTCATAACTTCTAAACTAAACACAACACCTCAATTTTAACACAACAATTGATGGTTAACACTACATGTGGAGTGAATTAAATTAAGGTTTTGAGGATTTTCAACTTTTGTATTGAAAATACTAAAAACTTAATTTAAGCTTATTTAGAGTTGAGTTACAAGAATTTCACTCAGAGGTGACCCCACCTGATTTTTTATGAGGAATCCAATGGTGAAATAATTTTTATGTGTTTATTTATTTAATAAAAAGTTATAATAATTTTTATTTAACTTTTTTCCAAATTTATTTAATTTTTCACAATTTTGTTAAAATTTCATGTTTACTTAATTTTTTCAAGTATAAATGTAATTTTATACTTACGAAATTTAATGTATTTTTATTTTTAAATTATAATTAATTTTTTATTTTCAATATAATTTTATATTTATATTTTGATTTTTATTTTAAAAATATAAATAAATTTATTTTATTTATATTAATATGTTATTTTTGTATTTTTGGTCTTTTGGGTATATGAAATTACCTCTAAGGCTCACATTCGCTTCCCCTAAAAAAGGATATTACTTTATAATATTGGTATTTCTAGTGTGTCTGAATCTCCTGAGGAGTTTGGTAGCTTCTGGTATATCTTTTTCTTCTAACCATTCATCTTCACAAGTTGGGTCACTGTACCTAACAAGGTATTCCCTTACTTTCTTGGTTCTTAATTTCCTTTCTTTAAGAACTTTGGTAATTTTCTTAGTACCAGATGTTTCAATAGGAGGTATAACTTGGGGAATCTTATTCCTCAAGGGAAATTTCTCAGCATCACTAGATTTATATGGCTTTATCAAGCTCATTGGAAATGTAGGATGCTTATTGCTAAGTTCTTCAGATAACTCTACTTCAACAGCATTTTCTCCGTGGAGGGCCTTAATCACAAAAGGTCCTGCAAAGGAGTCTTTCAGCTTTTTATATCCTTTGTGTTATTGAAGTTAGTGGTGGATACAAGAACTAGGTCCCCCACTTTGAAATCTGGAGTTGCATGTGATTTATCCCATTTGTCTTTGGCATATGAAAAAGAGTCCTCCATGCACTGTACTGCATGCTTTCTAGCTTTGTCTAGCATTCCTTTGAAGCTAGCAGCTGTAGGATGTATTTCAATCAAATCCTTCCTCAAGGAATCTTGGGGTAACTTGGGGTTCCATCCTTTTTCTAGAATAGCAGGAGTTTGATTGGTACTGGAATGGATTGATGTTTTGTATGCCAGTTCTAGTGCAGGTAGAAGAGTACACCAATCATGGGTAAATCCATCACAATCTTTGAATTCAAGGCCATATGCACAAAATCTTCTCACCATGTCCTGTAAGGTTTGGATCATCCTCTCAGCCAGTCCATCAGTTTGTGGGTGGTAGGCTGTAGAGAAAGACAGTTTAGTGCCAAATAATTGGTGAAGATTTGTCCATATTGCTGAAGTGAATTTGGGATCTCTATAACTGATGATATCTGTAAATATCCCAGTCCATGACACTACTCTATTCCATATCAGAAGAGCTGTATCCATGTCTGTATCATCTTTGTGACATGGTAAAAAGATTGGAGTTTTACTGAATCTGTCCACAATTACTAGGCAAGCATTATAGCTTCTGTCACCTCCTGGTGGTAGGCCAGTTACCCAATCCATATCGACAATTTTCCAAGGCCTGTTTGGTTCTTGGATTTTTATCATATTTCCAAGTCTCTTGCCAGTGAATTTTTTTGCTTTTTGGCATCTGTCACAGGTTTTGCAATATTCTGCAACATATTTCTGCCACATTGGCCACCATATGCAGGTCTTTACTTTCTCTCTTGTTCTGTCTTCAGACAGGTGTCCTGAGAAGGGACTATCATGGCATTCTTTCAGTACAAGATTGATTAATGACCTGTCCAAAACTATCATGACACATGTGTGCTTGGTTCTGTGGTAAATTATACCATCCAGTAGGTGAAATCTTCCTTAATAATAAGATTTTCTCCATAATTCATCCAAGGCATGTATTAGAGAGTTGTCTTTACATTATTTGCTAAGCAATTGGCATAAGATGCTACACTTCTTATCTTGAGTGTAACCTTTTCTTACTTCTTCAAAGAAGGTGGTGTTCAAGTCTTTAGCACTTATTCCTTCTATTGGGATTTGTGGGGAAGCTTCTTCTGGCACATAAGCAGGATTATCAATATTATTTGGTAATGGCCATCTGCTTAGTCCATCTGCATTCTTTTGAATATTCCCATCCTTATGAACAATATTCATATTGCCTCTGTATTCTTGTATGGCTATTTGCCATCTGAGCATATGTCTGTTGGGTGTTTTCATGTTCAAAAGTCATTTGACAGCTGTACAATCTGTTATCACTTCAAAAACACATCCCTCTAAGAAGTAGTTCAATTTCTCTAAGGCCCAGACAAGGAATAGACATTCCATCTGACTTGCTCCATATCTGGCTTCAGTTGGTTTAATTTTCCTGGATATGAAACATATGGGTCCTTCTACAGGTTTATCATTTATGATCTGAGCTTGCTGAAGTGCAGCACCTAGCCCATCCCCTGATGCATCAATATACAGTTGGAAAGGTAATTTAAAGTCTGGCATCAGTAAGAGTGGAGCAGTGGTCAAGGCTTCTCTTAGAGACTCAAAGGCTTTGACTCTGTCAACAGTCATTTCAAATACTGTGTCTTTGTCACACAATTTATAAAGTGGTCTTGCTATGGATGCAAAATCTTTAGTGTGTTGCCTGTAATATCCTGCAAAACCTAAGAATGACTGAATTTCCTTTTTATTCTGAGGCATTGGTTTAAGCAATACTTCTGCAACTTTTTTTTTGTCAATTCCAAGGGACAAACCTAATACAACATGTCCTAGTGCTTTAAGTTCTTTAAATCCAAAATGACATTTCTTCAAGGAGATTTTCATGTTTACTGATTGAATTTTTGTCAAACCTCTGGACACTCTGTACATGTGTTCTTCTCAAGTCTTGGAACAGACAATAATGTCATCAATGTAAATGATTAACCATCCTTCTGAGAGTTCTTCAGGGAAGATTTCATTCATCATTCTTTGGAAGTGTGAAGGTGCATTTTTGATGCCAAAGGGAATCCTCAAGTATTCATACACTCCACAATGAACAATAATTCTCAAGTATTTTCTTGCTCTTGGTGTCACCACATTTTGATGGAATCCTTTAAGGGCATCCATAGTGGTTATATACAATGCTTGAGATATTTGAGTAAGGGCAATTTGGATTTTTGGTATTGGGTATCTGTCTGGAACGGTGTAAGTGTTCAGAGCTCTAAAGTCCCCAACCATTGTGGATTTTCCATTATGCCACACCACTATGACTGGTGTAGTTATTTCTACTTCTTCATTGTGGCCTACTTTTCTTATTACACCAAGGTCCAGAAGTTCTTTGATATGAATTTCTAGAGCTTCTCTTGATTTTGGACTTGCTGGATATGCAGGTCTTCTTAAGAGTGGTGGATGAGGTCTCTCAATGTTAAGAATGATGTCAACTTCATGACCAATAATTGCTCCTAGAGGTTCTTTGTCTGTAGCAAATGCTCCTCTGTGGTCATACAAAAGGGAAGAAAGTTCATTTTCTTGTTTATCAGTCAGATGATGGCTTATTTCAGCCTCATTTAACTGTTCAGACTTGAATTTCTCTAACTCCAAGTTGACTGGTGATACTTTGTTTACTGTAATTTGTCTTTTAAATGGTAAAAAGGCAAATTTTTGGCGCTTATTGTCCCCAATAGTAAAGTATCTGTCCTTGTTATTATGTAAATCTATCCCATACATGATTAAATAGTCATTTCCCAATATAAAATGGGTACTAGAGCAATTTTCCATAACAACAAATTCAACTGTGATCCTTAAATTCCCATTTATGTGTGGGAATATGACATTGGTCTCAAAGATTCCTAATGCTTTCATTGGGTTACTTGCACTGTTGAATTTTATTCCATCAATTGGTAACAATTGGTCTTCAAAATTTGGTACACAAGTTTTAAGAAAATATTTTCCAACACAAGAGCAGAAGGCTCCTGGGTCAAGCCAAAGTTTGGTGGGCTTGTTGTCAATCACCACTTCTGTTATACAGGAGTTACCAGCTGTATAACCTTTTCCCCTATTTGGTTTTGTCTTCATAAGTTGTGCATCTTGAACCTTTGATAAATCAACTTGACCATTGCTCAATTGTGGCAAGTGGGAATAAGATTCCATGATGTCAAAAGTGGCATTGATATTTTCTATATCTTTTGAAGATTCAGAAAATATGGATGACTTATCATCTGAATTGTCTTCAGTTATGTATTCTTTTTCAACATCTGGTTCTTTTTCAATGTCAATTTCATTGATTTTCCCCCTTTTTGGACATGTATTGGCTAAATGGGTGGTGCTTTGGCAAATATGGCATTTTCTGACTGTATCTGCAGATTTATACTTAATATTACTAGAATTTTCTTTGGGGTTTTTGTCCACAGAATCTTTCCAAGGTGTATTAAACCTTGTTTTGAGATTCACCCTACTAGAACCAATTTTGGTTCTTGTGGTTACTTCTTCTAGTATATTGAGAATATTTTTTGCTGAAGATTGTTCAGTAGTCCTGCTTTTGATAGCATGCTCTAAGTCACCTCCACATTGTCTTAGAATTTTTCTATGAATCATAAATTCTGACATGTCAGGGTATAATGCTGTTAATCTGTCTTTTTGTTGGCAAAACCATGGTAAAGCTTTGTCTTTATCAGCATTAAATTTGGCAGATTCAAAGGCTGTTTCAACTTTAAATCTCCAAGCATCATTTTCCCATTTGTTGATGATTTGGGTTTTCCACCAAGTCCAACTCTGGTGTCCATGTGCTTGTCTTATTTTGATGTACCATCTGTGAGCTGATCTGGTAAACAAGGTGTTAAACCTGGCTGTTACCAATCTGTCTGGTAATTCAAAATCCTCTTTGATCATGTCAATACCTCTAATGAATTCCATATGGTCATACTCTCCCTCACCACTGAAGTGAGGCCATTCTTTGAGTTTTGGAACTTCTTTCAAGAGTGCTTGTCCCATTGATGGTTCCAAGTTATGAAAAGAAGTGGATAATTCATTTTTTAATTGTGAATTATCAGGATCCAATACTTGTGGATTTGGAATTCTTGTGCCCTCATTTTGATTTAGAGGTGTAGACATTCTTGGTAAGGTGTTCAGTATTTGTTCAATGTCATTCATTTTACTGTTGCTACACCTTTGGGAATTTCTGTATTCATGTTGGAAGCTTTGTATTAAATTTATTACTTCAATTTTATACATGTCTTCCTTATGTGTAAGTTCTTGCCATAACTCTGTCTGTCTTGTATTATCAGCAGTGACTTGATTCAATTTCATTGATAATTTTGATACTTCTTCTTGTGAAGCATCAAAACACTTTTTCAAGGCAATGGTATATGTCTTTACTTCAGTAAATGAATTTGAAATGTCATCAAGGACTTTCTTGTTATCTGTTTTGATAATATTTATGGCTTGTTTAATTCTTGTTTCAATCATGTCATCAATATTGAATTTAGAATATTTATCTGTTAATTCTTTAATAATGGGAGATTGTTCATTTATTTTAATGTTAAAAGAATTGTCATTATTAGAATTTTTAATTGTTCTTAAAACTTTTTCAAAACACATAAGTGTTTCATTAATTTGGCACAGACTCAGGTTGTTTGTTTTAATGTTGTTACAAATGGTTTCATTTTTATCAGAAAGATGTTTTTTCACGTCATTCATAGCATCATACAACTCTGGGATGGAATCAAATATATCAGAGATCATTTCTGGAATCTTAATCTGGCTTCCTCCTTCTTCTGTAATTCCATCATGGTTCTGGCCATCTGAAATACATTTTCCATGGCATCCTGTTGAATCTTTGGGATTCTGTAGCCCTGGCTGTAAGTTTTTGGGGCTGGTGCCTTCCCTTTGCCCTTTTTGGAGTTTGTGGCTGCTTTTTCATGTTGGAATTGCTGCTGCTGGCCACTGGGGCTGTTTTTGGCACTGGTTTGGGTGGTGGAAGGTTGTTTTTCCTCCATTCTAGTGTCAACAGCATCATGTTTTTCTTCTCCATTAATGGATGCCATCCATTGAGCAATTTTCAAGTGTTGGGATGGCCCAGGAATTTCCTTACTGTCAGGTAAGAATTCATGCAAATTCTTCCACAGGTCTGCAAGGATCTGGTACTCTTTGAATTGAAGTGCATTGTTGTATGCACTGTGGCTGGCTTTGTATATGTCCACAGAGGCTTGTTGTGGCGGTGTCAGCTCTTTTTGAAGGTGAAATGGTGTTATCAGCTTCAGAATGACCCATTTTAGTTGTTTGGAAGTCATCAACTGACCCTTTTCCTTCTGTACCTGATTGGCCTCTGACATAATCACATCTATTACCTTTCTGGGAGCTGCTTGAGGGGTTATAGCTGGCTCCTGATCTAGTTGAAGGCATATTTTATGATTAAAGCCGTTTAAAATAGTAATTTTACGTCAAAAAACTTACTATTGGCCAAATTCTTAGCTTTATGAAGGGTATTACTTATATCCAAGTTGATCAATTCAGAAGATATTGTTTCAGTTTGAATATTCTGAGTCACAATAATAGTACTATTATGGTCAGAATTAACAGTACTGGCAGGAAAAATGCTGGTTACTGTTGAGGCTTTTTCAATGTTTTCTTGTCTTGCCACGTTGTCAAACACTAAAATTAATGAAAAAGCCAATTAATTAAGTAAAAAAAGGATATTTCAAAAAAGAAATAAAAATTTAAGCCTCACTTATAATATGAAAAAAATTATTTTTTATGGGTTTTTTTTTATTATAAGTATTTTTTATATGTTTTTAAATTTTTCAACATAAGAAAAAAGATTTAAAAAGAGTAAAAAAATATGTCACAGGTAAAATATCACTGCTGGGCCCCCAAATGTAAGGTGTGAATATGAAACTTTGATTAAAAATCAAGTACTTTTCCTATCCTCAAAATTTGTATAAGGTAAAAATCAATTAAAAATAGTAAGAAATATTATTTTTAAGAGAAAACACGCCAATTTTATTGTTTATAACTTTATTAGTATAAAACAATCATATTATAAAAATTTATTGTTTTACCAACAACAAAAATGTATCCAAAAAATACTCTACAAGAGATATTTTAAGGCTACAAAAGAAATTTCTTCAAGAGCAATTTCAATTGGAATTAATTGAGCAAAGAACTGCAAAAAATTAATTAAAGAACAAAGTCTTTAAAAAGAATATTAAAGAGAAAACACGCCCAAAAGTGACGAGAGTGAATTTGGAAACAAAGTGACGAAGTTTACGGTGATAAAAGATGCTTTAATTCACTTTTGGGGTGGTTCAGGGGTAAAAATGATTATAAGAGTTACAAACAATATTTATAATGATTTTTTAACGTGGTTAAAAGGATTAAAATGATTTAAAAAATGGTGGTTGGAATCTTTTATTGATTGGTTTAACAGTGTTTAAACTAATTAATAAAAGGAAAAGATTCTAACATGAAGAGAAAAGTGGGGCAAAGAAGACATTCTTTTATAGCCATCAATGCTGTTACTCCAAAAGTAAAATTTACTCTTGTCAGTCGTGAAAAACAGTCTGACAACAGAAAAGCCAATTATGGCATCATTGAACCCTGGTTTAGACCAAAAAGGGCTGGTTTAAGCCATTTTTAGCCATTTTAGACCCTTAAATCAGCCATTACTATAGCAATATCGGGCCTAGAGCCTTCAAAACACGTCAGAATGTGTGTCAGAGGCGTAGAAACCAGTTAAAACTGTTTTTACTATGATTGTTTTATCTTAAGGGTAGTTTTACCCTCTTGGCAACAGCTAAAACTACCCCAGTTGGTATCAAAACCACATCATCAATTGAGTTCACAGACCCTGTGACTCAATTCCAGGCCAAAAGTGATGAACTTTTGCGTGAATTTTGACATCTCGGGCCTGTCAGCAAGGATTTTGGGGGTCTAGCTCCCCCTTAGAGCTGGAGTTTCTTTTCCCCCCCAAATTTAATCTTTCCAATTTATTTTTCCTTTAATTCCTCATCATGTATTATACTTATAATTTACATATGTAATTCAATTCAATTGTACAGTACAATACAGTAATAATTGACACCTCATATGTAAATCAAAGTTCACTTATGTCATACACGCGCACATTTTGACATTTCAATTGAATTCAATTGAAAATACTTCAATTCCTCATAACTTCTAAACTAAACACAACACCTCAATTTTAACACAAAAATTGATGGTAAAAACCACATGTGGAGTGAATTAAATTAAGGTTTTGAGGATTTTCAACTTTTTTATTGAAAATACTAAAAACTTAATTTAAGCTTATTTAGAGTTGAGTTACAAGAATTTCACTCAGAGGTGACCCCACCTGATTTTTTATGAGGAATCCAATGGTGAAATAATTTTCATGTGTTTATTTATTGAATAAAAAGTTATAATAATTTTTATTTAACTTTTTTCCAAATTTATTTAATTTTTCACAATTTTGTTAAAATTTCATTTTTACTTAATTTTTTCAAGTATAAATGTAATTTTATACTTACAAAATTTAATGTATTTTTATTTTTAAATTATAATTAATTTTTTGTTTTCAATATAATTTTATATTTATATTTTGATTTTTATTTTAATAATATAAATAAATTTATTTTATTTATATTAATATTTTATTTTTGTATTTGTGGTCTTTTGGGTATATGAAATTACCTCTAAGGCTCACATGAAGAGTTCATTGATTTTGCTGATTTTTCACATCAAGAATTTCGACAGAAATTGATTTTTCCTCAATAATTCATTCGATCAAGTGATTGATTTTGCAAGATTTTGCTTTTGATTTATTTGACTTATTTGATTCATTTACTTCAAGTTTTCATTTGAGATTTGATTCATTGATTTACCTGAAGATCTCATTGATTTATTGATTTTATTTATTTTGCTCAAGATATTGATTTTGATTTTTGACTTCAAGTATTATTTCAAATTGCCTCAAGTTTTCATCTTCAAATCTTAATTCTTGTTCATTTTATTTCATTTTTATCCTGAAAGCATGCCACTTCAACACTCACCTCCTGCAAGGCAGACAAGATATCAGGTCAGAACTCAAGCTGTTCTCACTCCAACTTGCAGGGCTCCTCTTGATGGCACACCAGCAGTTTCTCAACTGAGGGCCAAATTGGACATTGGACCCATTTTGGAAGGAGCAGCAACGTCTAGGAAGGAAGGAAGAGGGCGCAGAAGATCAAGTTCATTTTCAGGAGTAGTTGCTAGATTTCCAGGAACTTCAAGGACCATTTTCAAGGGTGCAGGTGAAGATGATGAAGAAGAGGAGGAGAATTCTGTGGATTAGGAAGATTCTGATGGTACTGAAGGTGTCGCTGCTCCTGTGGAGGCATCTCAGGGTACTGGAGGGCCAACTGTAGCCCAGTCTAATCAGCCTGTCTCTCATCTGTCTGAACCATCTTTATTGGACATTATGCAGCAAATGCCTCAGGTTATGGCCAATCTTTAAGTAGCTTCATCCTCTGAAGCATCATGATCACCAGCCTTCAAGACTCCATCTATGAAGGCACCAGAATACTTTGATGGGACTCAGCCCTTCAAAGTTAGAAGCTTTATTCAGCCCTGTCAACTGATTTTTCATAATGATCCGGCAAACTTCTCTCAAGACAGAAAGAAGGTCCTTTATGCCAGTTCATTTCTCATTGGCAGGGCTGCACAATGGATTCAGCCTTACCTTTCCAATCTCACCATTCAAGATCCAAATTACCTTCTCAATTCATGGAAATTATTTGAATCTCAACTCTTCACCTTATTCGGGGACCCAAATGAAGTCAGAAAATCTGAAGCAGAATTGGATTCTTTAAGAATGAAAGGAGGTGGGTATGTATATTTATACATTTCTGATTTCAGAAGTCTTGTCTGAGGAATCAGAGATTAGGGTGAAAGGGCTCTTATCCATCCTTTCAGGAAGGGATTGCCATCCAATATTTTGGATCAATTGGCATCCCATCCTTCAAGAATTGACTCTCTTCAAGACTTACTAGATATTACCCTGGAGCTTGCTACCAGGTACCATGAGAGGCAAAATGAAAAGAGTCATAATCAACAGAAGAAGCCAGAAGCCTCAAAGTCAAATTCTTCTCATCCTCAAAGTTCTTCAATCTCAAGTCAAAAGAAAAAGAAGAATTTTCAGAGGAGGGATAAGCCCCATTCTTCTTTATTGAATAAAGATTTCAAGTTGATGAATTCTGAAAACAAAAGAAGAATCAATGAGGGTTTATGTACCTATTGTGTTGGGAAGCATGGTCTTGAGTCCTATTTCAAAAGGGCTCAAAACAAGCTTACCCAACCCTCAGGCAAATTTCCCAGCCAGGAAAAAGCCTGAGTGAAGATCATCTTGTGTTAAATGGTCTTCACTGTTTTCCATCCAGAGCACACTTGTGCATTCTGAATACTGGTGTCAAAAATTCTCTTAAATTCTTTGTTTTTGCTTGTCTCTCTGATATGTTTTACAGTATTCTCCTTGATTCTGCCACTACCAACTCATTTATTGCAAAGCAGTTTGCTCACAAGTATTCTTTGAAAGTGCCAGAACTCCCACAGAAGATTCTCCTTAAAATTATTGACCCCTCAGAGTCTCCTTCTTTATTTGTGACTCACCATACTAAATATATGGTTGAGCTCCCTTCTTTCCCAAGCTTTGAATGAGACTTCTTAGTCATTGATACTCCCAAGGGAGAAGACCTCATATTGGGCTTTGACTTTGTCAATAATTTTAATCCATCCATTGATTGGAGGCAAGGGCTGATCACCTTTAATGCTGATCATAAGGAGTATAATTATCTTTCAAAATCTTTCAGTAAGCACTTTCTTCTTCCAAATCATGTGCAGCTCTGGTTGCCGATTCCAGAACACCATCATTTCCATCTTCTGTCCATATTCCTTCCCTTAATTCCCATCAGTCATTACTATCATCTAGAGATGAAGTATTCAAAGAGATTCAAGATTTTGGAGAAGATAATTATGTATCTTCACTTCATCTCTTCTTTGGGAATATGGACCTTCCTCCTTCATCTTATCATGAATCCCTGGAGGAGTTGTTCAATGAAGAGGAAGAGCCAGAAGAAATAGAAACTGTGATGAAGGTTGTTCCTTCTCTTTATCAACAGTACTTGGATGTATTCTCCAAGGTGAAAGCAGAGAAACTTCCTCCTCACCACGCCTGTGCTCATCATATCGAGCTGGAGGGGTCGCTACCTCCAGTTGGGGTGATCTACTCTTTATCAAACCAAGAGTCAGATACACTCAGCGCCTAAATTTCAGAGAATTTAGAGAAATTTTTCATCTGGCCAAGCTCCTCTTCAAAAGGAGAACCTGTCTTCTTTTTCAAAAAGAAAGATGGTGGGCTCTGTTTGTGTGTTGATTACTGCAAACTCAATGCTGTTACTAGGAAGAACAAGTATCCTGTTCCTCCTCTGAATCAGCTTCTTACTGTTTTCAATTTTTCATCTATCTTCTCCAAGATTTATTTGTGTGGTGCATATAACCTGCTCAGAATCAAGGAAGGTGATGAACATTTAACATTTTTAGAACTAAATATGGCAGCTATGAGTATTTGGTTATGCCATTTGGGCTCACAAATGCTCCTGCCTCTTTTCAAAAGCTTTTAAATGATATTTTTTATGATCTTTATATTTATGTTGTGGTTTATTTGGATGACACCATGGTCTTTTCCAAGTCAGAAGAAGGACATGTCACTCATGTGTCCACTGTTCTTTCCACACTCAGAGCCAAAACCTCCTTTGCCAAGGCCTCCAAGTGCGTATTTCACGTTTCTAGTGTAGTGTATCTTGGTCATGTTGTTTCTTCTGAAGGCCTCAAGATGGACAAAGAAAAATTCCAGCAGATTCTCAATTGGCCGCCTCCAAGAAACCTCAAAGCTCTTCAAGCTTTCCTTGGCTTTGCCAACTTCTACCGCTGTTTCATCAAGAATTATTCAAAGAAGATCAGTTCACTCACCAGTTTCCTCAAGAAAGATTCCTGTTTTGCCCTCAATGAGGAAGCTCTTAGTCAGTTTCACCAACTCAAAGAGGGTTTCACCACCACTCCAATCCTTCTCTACCCACCATTGTTGAGACTGATGCTTCTGATTATGCCTTGGGTTCTGTGGTGAGTCAGATTTATGACTCTGGAAAACATCTCATTGCATTTGATAGCCGCAAGCTTCTTCCCGCTGAGCTCAATTCAGATATTCAGGACACAGAACTCCTTGGAATAGTCTGGGCTCTCAAGCTCTGGAGAGCCTTTCTCCTTTCTCTTTCTTCCTCTTTTGAAGTTCTCACCAATCATTATTGCTTCAATATTTTATGTCATTAAAGATTCTTACTTGCCATCAAGCCCACTGGGCTGAATTTGACTCTGAGTTCCATTTTAATCTTTGTCAGCAGCTCAAGAATTCAAGAGATCTGTCAACTGCTTACCATCCAGAAACCAATGGACAGACAGAGAGGGTAAATCAGATACTAGAACAGTACCTTCGGATGTATGTCAGTTATCATCAAGATGATTGGAAAACCTGGCTCCCTTTGGCTGAATTTGCCTACAATACCCCTGACCATTCTTCAACAAAACAATCAACATTTTTCACTGTTTATGGAAGAGATCCACCTTTTGACTCAGCTCACATTACTCAAGATACTAATTCTGGAAAGTTATCGACAAAAATCCAATCAGTACAGCAAGATGTCAAGAGAGAACTTGAAGTTGCCATAAACAGGTTTAAGAGCTATGCAGATAAAAGTAGAGCAAGTCCAGCTGTTTTCAATCCTGGTGACATGGTATGGCTTTCCACCAAGAATATCAAATCAACTAGACCCACCAAAAAACTGTCTGAAAGTTGTTTGGGTGCTTTCCAATCTTGAAGAAAGTCAGCACTCATGCCTACCACCTCAAGCTCCCATCTCAATAGAAGTACATCCACCCAGTGTTCCATATTTCACTCTTATAACCAGTTGAGACAACAACAATCCCAAATAGGCATCAAGAGCCTCCTTCTCCAATCATCATTGAAGAATAAGAAGAATGGGTAGTCTCTCAAATACTGGACTCAAAGCTTAAGAGAGGAAAATTATGGTATTTGGTGGAATGGAAAGGCTTCAGTAAAGAGTCAGAAATATCCAGTTGGGAACCAACTGAAAACCTCAAGAATTGTCCTGAACTGGTTAAGGATTTTCATTCTTTATATCCAACAAGCCAGGACCCAATTTTTCAAGAGCTTGATTTTTTATGGTTTTTGGTGGGGAGAGGAATTACCAAAAGTAAGTCCCACTCCTGGTATGCACCTTTAGGGGTATTCTGATCTTTTTTGTTGTAAGCAGCAACTTGGCCACTCTGTGAGCATTCTGCAATTTTCGGACAAAGATCTGTGGCCTGGCTTTCAACATCAATTCCAAAATTATGGCCATTTTTCACTTGGGTTAATGGACCATTCATTTTTTCATCTCACTTCCAAGTCTTCCCAGTTCCAAGTCATTCTTTCAATAAATTCATTTTCTTTTATGGCACTGGCAGGAGTGGTAATTACAAAAAGTAAGTTCCTCTCCTGTTGTGCACTTCTCAGAGGAGTCTACATTCTGTCAAAACATCACCTTGGCCGCTTTGTGAGCACCTGGCATCAAGTTTCTCTTTCCAGGTCCTTTGCCAATTTCAAAATCCGTTATCAACCTCTGTGATGAAGATTGGAACCTCCTCAAGATTCTTTTTTCTTTTCTTATTTTCATTTTCATTGTTTTATTTATTTTTATTTTCATCTTAAATTTTCTCTTATAATGTCAAATTTCAAGTCAATATTATCATTCATTTCATTCATCATCAAATCTTGAATCCCATTTCAAAAGATTATCAAGCAAGTCCCATGTTCTATGCCGACATTTGAATATCAGTATCAAATTCATTTTTCTGAATGGAAGTCCTCATTATACCTCTCTCAAAGCTCTTTCCAATAGCCTCAACAGGCTTCACCTTGTATTGGTGCTCAGGAGCTCACCATTTCAAGGTGGGGGGTACTGTCAGAACCATGGAAATCCACCCTCTTGGACCTCAATATGCCATATCCATGCCATATCCAATAAATGGCAATTTGGCCATATCCATAATCATTGGCCAAATTGGCCATTGTCATTTCTTATGGCCTTAATGGTCATTTTGTCATCTGGGGCCAACCTGGCCCCTTCACCATCATCAAGCCATTCCAGGCTGTCTCTTTGCTTTTGGGAATCTTGGGTAATTTCCATACAATAGGGAAAATACAGCCCAAAAGCCCGTATTTGGCTCCTTAAGCTTTAAATACAGTTTGCGCACTTTTTGGCCATTTTGCGCATTTAGCTGTATTTAGCCATTTAAGCCATATTCCTCATGTATTATGTAAAATATTCCCAAAAGGCCATACCAGGCCTTTTGTGACTTAATTGCCCGTTTTGTGCATTTTGAACACTTTGCACAAATACAGTTTTTAAGCTGCATTTGCTGTATTTGGCCAAAACCCCAAAAATGGCCAAATACCCCAAAAACCACCTTGTCACTTCGGAAGCATGCAAAACCCAAATTTCATTCATATCCTCCTTGCATCGTTCCCAAAGACCTTTGGCGCATTTCAACCTTCACCAACCAATAGTGCCATATCTGGTGTTATACACCATTCTGCATCTTTTTTCAGCAGCAATCCAATGGCAGCAATTTCAAATGGTTATTTCAACTTTTCAACAGGTCATCAAGGCACACCTTCCAGAGGATTCCTCAAGACACCAAGGGAAAGTGTCATAATCTCAAATACCAATGGCGCCATCAAACAATCAATGGTTATTCTCGCTCGCAGTATTCCTCCAAGGGAATAATGGCTTTTCATTCTCAAGGGATATTCAAGAGGCGGTTCCAAAACAATGTGTCAAGAGTCAATGCTCCACCATTCCACCTTGGCAACCCAATTCATTCAGTACAGTCTTAATTCATCAAGACCTATATTTTCAATCATAAATCATGGCAAAACCATTCAAAACAGTTCATTTCCCAATCTGGCAAGGTATACACTCCATCAGACAAGCAATACAGCTTCCAGTATTCATTACAGGACCACTGCTAGCCTGAAGGAGTCAAGCTCTCAACGTTCCACATATACCAGCCTCTTTTGACCCTGGGGGGTTTTCCCCCAGTTAATTAATATATTTTGATTTTAGTTTATCTTTATTTGTCTTATAATTCTTGTTAAGTGAATACTGATATTATCAAGTCAGTCATTTAGCACCTTTTCTCTTTTCTTTCTTTCTTCGCCTGTCAAGGGATATTTGGTGGTCATATCCTTACTAATTCCAATGTTCATTTTTGCAGGTTGAAACAGTGATTAAGGACTTACTTGCTTAGCTCTTTGTCCATTTGGCCTCTCATTTCTCTTATTGCATCTCATCTTTGTACTTGCATCCTTCTTAGAGAAATTTGTTCTTTTATTTTATTTTCTTTATTCCTTTTGATTCTTCCAAGTGAGTTCCCTGATTGCTGAGTGCCAGGCCACTCTTGTTTTTCTGTCCAAGAGCCCCTGTGACAGCATTTTCTCCATGGAGGGCTTTAATAAAAAAAGGTCCTGGAAAGTAGTCTTTGAGCTTTTTACATCCTTTGATGTTATTGAAGTTGGTGGTGGATGCCAGTACTAAATCCCCCACTTTGAATTATGGAGTGGCATGTGATTTGTCCCATTTGTCTTTAGCATATGCAAATGAGTCTTCCATGCAGCTTATTGCATGATTTCTAGCTCTTTCTAGCATTCCTTTGAAGCTGGAATCTGTAGGATGTCTTTCAACCAAAGCCTTTCTTAAAGAACCTTGGGGTAACCTGGGATTCCATCCTTTTTCTAGAATAGCAGGAGTTTGATTGGTACTGGCATGAATTGATGCCTTATATGCCAATTCTAATTCTGGTAGAAGAGTACACCAATCATGAGTGAATCCATCAAAATCTTTGAATTCAAGGCCATATGCACAAACCCTTCTCACCATGTCTTCTAAGGTTCGTCTCCTCCTTTCAGCTAGACCCTCAGTTTGTGGCTGGTAGGCTGTAGAGAAAGACAATTTAGTGCCAAATAATTGGTGAAGCTTTCTCCACAGTGCTGAAGTGAATTTGGGATTCCTGTCACTAATGATATTTGTGAATATAACAGTCCATGATACTACTCTATTCCATATTACAAGGGCTTTATCCATGGCTGTATCATTCTTGTGACATGGTAAAAAGATTGGAGTTTTACTGAAGCTGTCAACAATCACTAGGCAAGCATTATAACTTCTGTCACCTCTTGGTGGTAGGCCAGTTACTCCATCCATATGGACAATTTCCCAAGGTCTGCTGGGTTTTTGGATTTTGATCATATTTCCAAGTCTTTTGCCTGTGTATTTCTTTGCCTTTTGACATCTGTCACAGGTTTAGCAACACTCTGAAACATCTTTCTTCCACATTTGCCACCATATGCAGGTCTTTAATTTTTCTCTTGTTCTGTCTTCAGACAGATGTCCTGAAAAGGGACTGTCATGGCATTCATTCAGTACAATATTGATTAATTACCGGTCCACAACTGTCATGACAAATGTGTGCTTGGTCCTGTGGTAAATTATACCATCCGGTAGATGCAATCTTCCTTCATCATAATATTTCTTCCATACTTCATCCAAGGAATGTAATAGAGAGTTGTCTCTACAGTCTTTTCTAAGTAATTGGCATAAGTTGCTACACTTCTTATCTTGAGTGTAACCTTTTCTTAATTCTTCAAAGAAGGTGGTGTTCAAGTCTTTAGCACTTATTCCTTCTATTGGGATTTGTGGGGAAGCTTCTTCTGGCACATAAGCAGGATTATCAATATTATTTGGTAATTGCCATCTTCTCAGTCCATCTGCATTTATATGAATATTCCCATCTTTATGAACAATAGTCATATTGCCCCTATACTCTTGTAAGGCTATTTGCCATCTGAGCATATGTCTGTTGGGTGTTTTCATGTTTAAAAGTGATTGAACAGAGGTACAATCTGTTATTACTTCAAAACCACATCCTTCCAGAAAGTAATTGAGTTTTTCTAAAGCCCAAACAAGGCATAAACACTCCATCTTACTTGCTCCATATCTGGCTTCAGTTGGTTTGATTTGCCTGGATATGAAACATATGGCTCCTTCCACAGGTTTCTCATTGATAATCTGGACTTGATGAAGTGCAGAACCAAGTCCATCTCCTAATTCATCAATATAAAGCTTAAAAGCCAGCTTAAAGTCGGGCATCAGTAAGAGAGGAGCAGTGGTCAAGGCATGTCTCAGAGATTCAAAGGCTTTGACTCTGTCAACAGTCATTTCAAATACTGTGTCTTTGTCACATAATTTATAAATAGGCTTTTCTATGGATGAAAAATCTTTAATATGTTGCCTGTAATATCCTGCAAACCCCAAAAATGACTGAATTTCTTTCTGATTCTGAGGCATAGGTTTCAGAAATACTGCTGCAACTTTGCTTTTGTCAATTCCAAGGGATAAACCAGATACTACATTTCCCAGTGCTTTATGCTCTTTAAATCTAAAATGGCATTCTTTGAGGGAAATTTTCAAGTTTATCAATTGGATTTTTGTCAAACCTCTGGATAGTCTGTACGAATGTTCTTACCAAGTTTTTGGAACAGACAATAAGGTAATCAATGTAAATGAGTAACCATGCTTCTGACAGTTCTTCAGGGAAAATTTCATTCAGTTTTCTTTGGAAGTGTGAAGGCGCATTTTTGATTCCAAAAGGCATCCTCAAATATTCAAAAACTTCACAATGAACAATAATTCTCAATTATTTCTTTGCTCTTGGTGCCACTACATTTTTATGAAATCCTTCAAGGGTATCCAGAGTGCTTATATACACTGCTTGAGATATTTGGGTTAGGGAAATTTGGATTTTTGGTAATGGGTACCTGTCTGGAACAGTGTAAGTGTTCAGAGCTCTAAAGCCCTCAACCATTCTATATTTTCCATTATGCCATGCCACTATGACTGGTGTAGTTTTTCTACTTCTTCATTTTGGCCAACCTTTCTTATTACACCAAGATCTAAGACTTCTTTAATATTAATTTCTAGAGTTTCTGTTGATTTAGGACTTGCTGGAGATGCAGGTCTTCTTAAGAGTGGTGGATAAGGTCTCTCAATATTAAGGATGATGTCAACTTCATGACCAATAAATGCTCCCAAAGGTTCTTTGTCTGATGCAATTGCTCCTCTGTGGTCATAAGAAAGGGCAGAAAGTTCATTTTCCTGATTATCATTCAGATGAAGGCTTAGTCTAGCTTCATTTAACTGCTCAGATTTGACTTGAATCTTTCCAATTCCCAGCTGAATGCGGCTACTTTACTTACTGTAATTTGTCTTTTAAATGGTAAAAAGGCAGATTTTTGACTCTCATTGTCTCCAATAGTAAAGTATCTATCTTTGTTGTTGTGTAAGTCTATTCCATACATGCTTAAATAGTCATTTCCCACTATAAAATGGGTACTAGAGCAATTTTCCATAACAATAAATTCAACAGTGATTCTTAAAGTTCCATTGCTATGTGTGAATATGATATTGGTCTCAAAGATTCCCAAAGCTTTCATTTGATTACTTGCACTATTGAATTTCATGCCATCAATTGGTAACAAGTGGTCTTCAAAATTTGGTACACAAGTCTTAAGAAAAGATTTGCCAACACAAGAGAAGAAGGCTCCTGGGTCAAGGAAATGTTTAGTGGGTTTGTTATAAATTACCACTTCTGTTTTACAGGAGTTACCAGCTGTAGAACCTTTTCCCCTGTTTGGTTTGGTTTTCATAAGTTGCGCATCTTGAATGTTTGACAAATCAAGTTGACCATTGCTCAATTGTGACAAATGGGAATAAGATTCCATGATGTCAAAGGTTGCCTTGATATTTTCTATATCCTTTGAAGATTCAGAAAATATTGATGACTTATGATCTGAATTTTTTTCAATATTATTGTCTTTTTCAACATCAAGTTCTTTTTCAATGTCATTTTCATTGATTTTCCCCCTTTTTGCACATTTATTGGCTAAGTGGGTGGTGCTTTGGCAAATATGGAACTTTCTGATTATATCTACAGGTTTATATTTAACATTATTAGAATTTTCTTTGGGATTTTTGTCCACAGAATCTTTCCAAGGTGTATTAAATCTTACTTTGAGATTCACCCTCTTAGAACCAATCTTGATTCTGGTGGTTACTTCTTCTAATATATTAATAATATCTTCTGCTGAAGATTTTTCAGTAGTCCTGCATTTGACAGAATGCTCTAAGTCATCTCCACATTGTCTAAGAATCTTTTTGCGGATCATAAATTCTGACATGTCAGGATACAATGCTATTAATCTGTCTTTTTGTTGGCAAAACCATGGTGAAGCTTTGTCTTTATCAGCATTAAATTTGGAAGATTCAAAGGCTGTTTCCAGTTTAAATATCCAAGCATCATTGGCCCATTTGCTGATAATTTGGGTTTTCCACCAAGTGCAACTTTGGTGTCCATGTGCTTGTCTTAATTTGATAGACCAATTGTGAGCTGATCTGGTAAACAAGGTGTTAAATCTTGCAGTTACCAATCTGTCTGCTAATTCAAAATCTTCTTTAATCATGTCAATTCCTCAGATGAATTCCATATGGTAAGACTATACTTCACCACTTGTCACAGGGGCTCTTATGGAAGCAAGAGGGCCTGGCACTCAGGAATCAAGAACTCACTTGGAGGGCTCCAAAAGATAATAAGAAATACTACGGAATATATTTCTTAAGCAGGAATAAGAGAAAGGAAAAATATGCCAAAGATAACAAAGAATAATAAGAATGAAGCAAAGGCCAAAGATAAAAGAAAGCCAAAGGCCAAGAAGCCAACCAAGTGAATCCTCAATGCACTGTTTCAACCTTCCAGAAAGAACAATGGAATTAGTAAAGGATATGACCACCAATAGCCACTGACAGGCCCGGAAAGAAAAGAGAAAGGTGCTAATGACTGACTTAAGATTATCAGTATTAACTTTAATAAGGTAAAAGAAAATAAGGATAAAAATAAATCCAATATATTAATTAGCTGGGGAAAGAGTCCCCAGGTGATGAAAGGTAGCCGGTATATGTGAAAACTGAAAGATTGATCCTGGAAGGTGGATCAATGACTGTATTGTCCGAATTGGGAAATACAGTTCTGGCCATCTTGAAATTTGAACTGTGTGAGGGAATTCACATAGTGGAATATGGAATGGCACAATTGGGCCAAGACCATACAGGTAGATTGAATGAGGCCTGTACGGAGGAATTGAGTTGTCCAAGGAGTATTGAATATTTGATGCCTTGACAACTGATTGAAATGATGTAATACCTCTTGAGAATTGCCGTTGAATAATCCTTAATGAATTGTGCCAACCCAACTCCTGCACATACAGGTGGTTGGGGTCCTTGAAGAGTCTTCTGATTGCCGCCATAACTTGTCAGACTGATGAGCTGATTAATCCTCCTTTGAAATGGGCGTTGAGATTTGAGAAATTGATTTGGAAAGGTGGAATTGGGTCCTGAAAACGTCACCATTGGATTACTGAGAAAAAATGGTGCATAATGGTATACAATACCATATATGCACCATGCCTGCAACCTTGAGTATGGATGGTCTGAAGGAAAAGAAGAAATCCCCTGGATTTGAGGGGAAAAACATACTGTGCTGATCTGGTGGCCTCTGTTGGTTGCCAGAGGCCATGGCTGAACCATTGGTCCATGGTGGTCCATGGCCAGAATTGGGTCCTACAGGATTTATGGCCAAAATGGTGTCCATGAGGTTTTTGGTCACTTTTCGGTCCAAGGAAGTGGTGGCCAAAAATGGCTCAGGTGGGTCAAAATGTGGTTTGAGACCCACCTGGCCTTGGGGCTAGGTGATTGCACCCTTTGGCCCCTTTTGGCCTCATTGGATTAGGCCAAAAGGGGCCTAAATGGCCTATGGACCGTGGACCGTGAACCACAGCCCATGGGCCGTAGGGGGCCTAAATGGCCCAAAAAGGGCCCTTTAGGCCAAACCCCAATAATGAAAGGGGTGGCCCTGAATCCAAGGATGATGGCTAGGGGGCCTGGAGGCCCCTAGAAGACAAAATGACCCCCCCAGGCCCAAAATCAAAGATGAAGGCCTGGGGGTTGGTGAAGTGGGAATTGGCCGAGAAGGCCAATGGCAGCAGGATATGGGCTGAGGCCATAAAATGGCCATTGCAAGGTGTTAAGGCGTGGATTCCATAGAACACCCAAGGGGGCCAATTGGCCATAAAAGGTATGAGGTGACCATTTGGCCCTAACTTGGCTCCAGGTTGGATTGCCGCAGCCATCAAGGAGGAGGGCCAAACTCGTGGTTGTGACACCACTGAAGCAAGGCCATTCTTTAAGTTTTGGTACTTCTTTCAAAATTTCTTGGCCTATTGATGGTTCAAAGTTATGAAAATAAGAGGGCAATTCTTTTTTCAACTGTGAATTATCAGAATCCAATACTTGTGGATTTAGAATTCTTGTGCCCACATTTTGATTCAGAGGTGTAGATAATTTGGTAAGGTGTTCATTATCTGTTCAACAATACCAGTCATTTACTGTTGCTACACCTTTGGGAATTTATGTATTCATTTTGGAAGGCTTGTAATAAAGTTATTACTTCACTCTTATACATGTCTTCTTTATGTGTCAGCTTTTTCCATAACTCTGTCTGTCTTGTATTATCAGTAGTGACTTGATTCAATTTCATTGATAATTTTAATACTTCCTCTTGTGAAGCATCAAAATACTTTTTCAAGGCAATGGTATATGTCTTTAATTTATTAAATAAAGTTGA
Source organism: Austropuccinia psidii (assembly GCA_023105745.1). Lineage (NCBI taxonomy): Eukaryota > Fungi > Basidiomycota > Pucciniomycetes > Pucciniales > Sphaerophragmiaceae > Austropuccinia > Austropuccinia psidii. Next base: position 7,266,984 of record JALGQZ010000001.1, read on the forward strand.
ACTTTCAGAAAGGAATTTCTTGTTATCTGTCTTGAGAATATTTATGGCTTTCTTAATTCTTGTTTCAATTATGTCATCAATATTGAATTTAGAATATTTTTCTGTTAATTCTTTAATAATGGCAGATTGTTCATTTCTTTTATTGCAAAAAGAATTACTATTATTGGATGTTTTAATTGTTCTTAAAACTTTTTCAAAACACATAAGTGTTTCATGTCTTTGGCTCAGACTCAAGTTATTTGTTTTAAGATTGTTACAAAGTGAGTAATTTTGATCAGAAATATGAATTTTTATGTCAGTTATAGCTTCATACAATTCTGGGATAGAGTCAAAGGTATCAGAAATGATTTCTGATCTTTTGATCTGGCTTCCTCCTTCTTTTGTAATCCATCATTGTTCTGGCCTTCTGAAATACATTTTGCATGGCATCCTGTTGAATCTTTGGAATTCTGTAGCCCTGGCTTTAAGTTTTTGTGGCTGGTGCCTTTCCTTTGGAATTGCTGCTGCTGGCCACTGTGGCTGCTTTTGGCACTTGTTTGGGTTGTGGAGGGTTTTTTTCCTCCACTCTGCTGTTAATAGCATCATGCTCTTCTTTTCAATCAATCGATGCCATCCATTGAGTGACTTTAAAGTGTTGGGATGGCCCAGGAACTTCCTCACAGTCAGGTAAGAATTCATGCAGTTTTCCACAGATCTGCAAGGATATGGTACTCTTTGTGCTGCAGTGAATTGATGTAAGCCTCCTGGATGCCTTTGTAGATGTCCACTGAGGCTTCTTGTGGTGGTGTCAGCTCTTTTTGAATGGAAAACAGTATTATCAGCTTCAGAATGACATAAATTATTGATTTGAAATTCATCAACTGACCCTTGTCCTTCTATAGCTGATTGGCTTCTGCCATCATCACCTCTATGACCTTTTTGGGAGCTGCTTGAGGGGTTATATCTTGCTTCTGATCTGGTTGAAGGCATATTTTATGGTTAAAAAGCTTTAAAATAGTAATTCTGAGTCAAACACTTACTATTGGCCAAATTATTAGCTTTCTGAAGAGTATTACTTATATCAAAGTTGATCAATTCAGAAGAAATTGGTTCAGGTTGATTATTCTGAGTTGCAATAACAGTACTATTATGGTTAGAATTAACAGTACTGGCAGGAATAATGCTGGTAACTGTTGAGGCTGTTTCAATGTTTTCTTGTCTTACCATGTTCTCAGACACTAAAATTAATGAGAAAGCCAATTAATGAATTGAAAAAAGTTATTTCGAAAAAGAAATAAAAATATAAGCCCACTTATAATATGAAAAAAAATTATTATTTTATGAATTTCTTGAATTATAAGTATTTTTTATGTGTTTTTTGAATTTTTCAATATAAGAAAAAACATTAAAAAAGAGTAAATAAAATATGTCACAGGTAAAATATTCCTGACAGGGCCCCCAAATGTAGGGTGTGGATATGAAACTTTGATAAACTATCAAGTACTTTTCCTGTCCTCAAAATTTGTATAAGGTAAAATTATTTAAAAATAGTAAGAAATAGTATTTTTAAAGATAAAACACGAATATTTTATTGTTTTTAACTTTGTAAGTATGAAACAATAATATAATAAAAATTTATTGTTTTACCAACAATAAAGATTTATCCAAAAATACTTTACAAGAAATATTTTAGGCTACAAAAGAAATTTCTTCAAGAGCAATTTCATTTGGAATGAATTGAGCAAAGAACTGCAAGAAATTAATTAAAGAAAAAATTCTTTGAAAAGATATCTAAAGAGAAATACATGCCAAAAAGTGACCAGAGTGAATTTGGAAACAAAGTGACAAAGTTAACAGTGATGAAAGATGCTTTAATCCACTTTTGGGGTAGTTCAGGAGTAAAAATGAAAATAATAGTTACAAAAAATGATTATAATAATTTTTTCACGTGGTTAAAAGGTTTAAAATGATATGAAAATGTTGGTTGGAATCTTTTATTAATTGGTTTAACAGTTTTTAAACTAATTATAAAAGGAAAAGATTCTAACATGAAGAGAAAAGTGGGGCAAAGAAGACATTTTTTATAGCCATCAATTTTCTTACTCCAAAAGGAAAATTTACTCTTGTCAGTCGTGGAAAACACTCTGAAAACAGAAAAGCCAATTATGTCATCATTGAACCTGGGTTTAGACCAAAAAAGGGCTGTTTTTAGTCACTTTTTGCTATTTTTAGCCTTTTCAGACCCTTGAATCAGCCATTACTCTAGTAATACCTGTCCTAGAGCCTTCAAAACACTTCAGAATGATTTTAAGCGATGTAGAAACCAGTTAAAACTGTTTTTACTAATATTTTTTCATCCTAAGGGTAGTTTCACCCTCTTGGCAACAGTTAAAACTACCCGGGTTGGTATCAAAACCTCATCATCAATTGATTCACAGACCCTGTGTCTCAATTCCAGGCCAAAATTGATGAACCATTGCATGGAGCTTGACATCTCATGCCTGTCAGCAAGGATTCTTGGGGTCTGGCTCCTCCTTAGGGCTAGAGTTCCTTTTCCCCCCCAAATCTAATCATTCCCATTTACTTTTTCCTTTAAGTCCTCATCATGTATTATACTTACAATTTACATATGTAATTCAATTGAGGTTGAAAGTACACTACTGTAATAATTGACACCTCATATGTAAATGAAAGTTCACTTACGTAATACACGTGCACATTCTGCCAATTCAATTGAATTCAATCGAAAATACTTCAATTCCTCATGACTTCTAAAATATACCCAACACCTCAATTTTAACAAAGAAAGTGATAATTAACACTACATTTGATGTGAATTGAATTAAGGTTTTGAGGATTTTCAACTTTTATACAGAAGATACAAAAAATATAATTTAAGCTTATTTAGAGTTGAGTTACAAAAATTTCACTCAGAGGTGACCCCACCTAGTTTTTTGTAAGGAATCCAATGGTGAAATAACTTTTCTATGTTTATTTGTTACATAAAAAGTTATGATAAAATTTCTTTATCTTTTTTCTAAAACTATTTTATTTTGGTTAATTTTGTGAAAAATTCATTTTTACTTAATTTTTTCAAGTAAAAATGTGTTTTTACAATTTTCAACTTTAATGTATTTTTATTTTTAAATTATAATCAATTTTTTTTGATTATTCATATTTATATTTAATTTTTATTTTACGAATGTAAATAAATTTATTTCATTTATGTTTGTATATTAACTTTTTGTTTGTGGTATTTTGAGTATATGAAAATACCTCTATGGCTCACAAAGGATATTGGCCTGGGGGAGATTTGGCCAAGGAGGCAAGTGGATACAGGATGTGGCCAGAGGACGTGGATATTTCCCAAAAGCCATTAAACACCAAAGGGGGCCAATTGGCCATAAAACTGATTATATGGCCAAGTGGCGAGAAATTGGGGTGAGGCTAGATTGGCCGTAAACGCCCATTGGGGGGGTTATTACATGTGGTATGACAGTTCTATTGTAGTATTAGTGAGTGGTGTCAATTAAGTCTTAAATGTTTTCTCTAATATTAGTTTTCTTTGAGAATTATACTTGGAATTGATCTTGAGAAACATGCTTTTATTATTTTAATAAAAAAGTTATATTCTGGAATAGCTGTTGTGATCATTTCTTGTAGAAAAATAATGCTTATTGTTATCAGCACTAGTAGTGTATAATAAGTAAAAGAAATAATCAATTAATTAATTATTTAGTTGTGGCTATAGTAGCTTCTATTATTATATTCAATGAGAACATTAATATTACTGTTTATTAATACTAATATTAGCAACAGTTTCATAGATGCATCTTACAACTGCATCCCAAAGTGCATGTAGCTGTTCCTATTACCGATTTTGTACAATGTGTCTATGAAACTGTTGATGATATTACTATCAATTAACATTACTATGACTGTTCTTATGAAATATATTAATAAAAATTATTATAACCACAATTAAATAATTAATTATTCAATTATTTCTTTTATTTTTTATACACTACTACTAATTATAACAGTAAGGAGTAATTGTCTACAAGAATTTATTACAAGAAGAATTTAATAAAAAAACTTCTTTATTCAAATAATAAAATTATTTTAATATAGATAATTATCTTTTACAAGAATAATTATAAAGATAAATCTTGAAGAAAACTATTAATAGAGAAAAACTTTAATAATTAGGACAAAAGACTTACTAATACTCCAAAGAACTTATTAAAATATAATAGTAGAGAAATTTGATGGATAATTGTGGATTTTATGGAATCAAAATTGATTTATAACAGGATTACACCAATATATAGTTTATTTCTATGATTTCATTTCCTTCTTTTTGATTCTGAAGGAATAAAACACTTAAGAAAATATTAACTAATACTCACTTGTTGGTAATCATGGAATAATTGAATAATGTGAGGAGACGGAAAAAACAGCAAGGGGTGGCCGGTTTTAAGTCTCAGACAGCCCACAGAGGAATTCCATGGATAAAACCAAAAATCTAGTGAGTGAGTAAAAAGTAATCCTTTTTGGATTAATGATCCCATCATCTGTTGTCATGTAAGATTATCAGAATCACTTAATTGAAGCTTTTAAGTGACTACAAACCCAAATATAGTTAAGAATAAAAGTAGTAACAACTGTAAATCTTCTTTTATTTCAAAATAAACATTAATTTCTCAAAGTTATCAATCTTATTGGAAATTTAATCACAGGTGGTATTTTCTGTGAATTTTTGAATATTCAGTATTACAGGTAGAATTATCAAAAAGAGACTGTAAGGAAAACTTTGAATTTTACTTATAAAAGTGTTAGCCCTTTTGGTTTTATATGCATTATACTGTACTTAATTGGTCCTGAAATCTTCATAAATATTCATTAAAAATTGTATTTTTGATGAATTTTTGAAGTTTTTACCTCATTTCTAGGTAGAATTGCAAATAGTACTACATTGCTGGTTTCTATGAGGTAAATCAATGAATAATAGTCTAAAAAGAGTTTTAATTACTCTTTTAGGGTTTATAAATGGAAAACCATTAATAATTGACATGGTCACAGGAGTCTAAGTTTCTATTTACCTCCTTCGCATGTCAAAATAGTAGCTTATTTGCTATTTTCTTATGATTTAATGAGATTTTAGCTTGTTAAACAAGTTCCCAAAAGGTTTTAGTATACTAATTGGGCAAAGATCAGCCATGAATACAAGCTTTAGAGATTTCCATGCCTCAGAGGCCTCAGAAGTTGGGCACCCTGGCTGTCTTTGATATCTTTTGTTCCCCTTGACTGTTTTCATGTAAAAAATATAAATTCAGGCTTAAAGACTGATATCCACCATGGTTTTACCAAATGGTAAGTAATAATACCATAATATTAAGTGCCACAAACATGCATAACACTATTCTTACTGTATATGTAACATGGGATTTCTCACATTCCTGCTATTAATTTGGCATGAAATTGAGAAAAACAAAAAGTTTCACAATTCTTTTATGTGGTATTGATGATGTGGTATTGAATTATTTTGCATATTACCACCTCTTAGGGTTAATTTAAGCTTATGCATTCTATGGAGTTACCCTGGGTGAATTTTCGTGTAGAATCCAAATCTGGTTTAAAATCCATGGATTTACGTACTCAAAAAAATTTATTATTTTTTTCTGAAATAAAATTTGATGAATTTTGGATATATGCATGAGTTATGGGTTATTTATAGTTCAAAATCTATTTTTAAAGATATTTGTGGCCTATTTGGGTATGTAAAATAGACCTCAAGGCTCACACATCTCACAGTCATGAAGTGATATTAGTCACAACAGGAGCCTACAAGGAACCATAATTTCATAATCATGAAAAAAGGTCCCCCCTGTGATGGTAGTTTGAAATCTTCTTGATAAGCTCTTTTATACATGATCTATATTCCATTTTTAATGCCCAGTCAACAGATGTCATTATATGAGCACAATTAACTCAATATGCAAAGAAAAATGGTTAAATCAGAAGACTGTCACAGGGGCTCTTATGGAAGTAAGAGTGGCCTGGCACCCAGGAATTAAGAACTCACTTGGAGGGCTTCAAAGGATATAAGAAATAATACAGATTAAATTTCTTTAAAGAAGAATAAGGGAAAAGACAAGTATGCCAAAGATAAAAGAAAACAATAGAAAGGCAAAGGCCAAAGATAATAAGAGAATCCAAAGGCCAAGAATCCAACAAAGTTAATCCTCAATTCACTGTTTTAACCTTCCAGAAGAGGAACTGGAATTAGTAAAGGATATTACCACCAATACCTACTGATAGGCAAGGAAGAAAAAAGAAAAGGTGCTGAATTACTGACTTAAGATTATCAGTATTAGCTTTAATAAAGTAAAAGAAATTAAAGATAAAAATAAATCCAATATATTAATTAACTGTGCAAAAAGTCCCCAGGTGCTGAAAGGTGGCCAGTATATGTGAAAATTTGAAAGACTGATCCTGGAAGGTGAGTCACCGGCTGTATTTCCTGAATTGGGTCAATACAGATCTGGACATCTTGAGATTTGAGCTGTGCGACTGAATTCCCACAGTTGAATATGAATCAGCCCAATTGGGCCAAGTACATACAGGTTGATTGATTGATGCCTGTATGGACCAATTGAGTTGTCCAAGGAGTATTGAAATACTTGATGCCTTGAAAACTGATTAAAATATTGTATAGACTCTGAGAATGGCCCTTGGAATAATCCTGAATGAAATTGCCAACCAAGCTCCTGCAGGGCCAGGTGATTGGGATCCTTGAATGGTCTTCTAATTGCTGCCATGGACTGCCAGACTGATGAGCTAAGAAGTCCTCCTTCAAAATGGGTGTTGGATTTTGGGACCTTGATTTGGAAAGAATGAATTGAGTCTTGAAAACGTCACCATTGAATCGCTGAGAAAAAATGGTGCCTAATGGTATATAATACCATATATGCACCGCTCCTGCAACCTTGAGTACGGGGTGCATGGAAGAGTGGAAGAATTCCCCTTAAGGTAATGGGAAAGAATGAGCTTAACTGATCTGGTGGCCTCCGGTGATTACCCGAGGCCATGGGCTGAAAAGTGGTCCATGGTGGTTATTGGCCAAAATTGGGTCCTGAGGGTCTTTATGGCCATCTTGGGTTTGGTGAGATTTGGGGCCAAAATTGGCTCAGGTGGGGCCAATTGTGGTTTGGGACCCACCTGGCCTTGGTAACTAATGGGTTTCCCACTTTGGCCCCTTTTCGCCTCATTGGATTAGGCCAAAAGGGGCCTAATTGGCCCATGGACCATAGAGGCCATAGGGGGCCTAAATGGCCCAAAAAGGCCATTTAGGCCGGGACCCCCTAATGAAAAGGGTGTGCCCAAAAACACTGATGAGGGCTAGGGGGCCCAGAACCATCTAGGAGACAGAGAGACCCCGCAGGCCCAAAACAAAGATAGAGGCCTGGGGGTTGGGGATATGAGAATTGGCCAGGGAGGCCAATGATGGCAGGATATGGCCTGGGGCCATATTTTGGCCAGGGAAGTATGATATGGCCAAAAGGCCATAGACCACCAGAGGGGGCCAAATTGGCCATAAGGATATGGTGTGGCCAATTGGCCCCAACTTGGTCTCAGGTTGGAATTGCCGCAACACCAAGGGAGGAGGGTCATTCTTTCTGGTTGTGACAAAGACCTTGAAAATGAACTCACAAGAATAAGTTCCATTTGATTAGTGCTATCAACAATGCAACAAGCTGGACTGTTACAATGGATCATGGACCTAAATTTTCTGAACATTGGAAAAAATGAGGCCTGTCAAATAAACACCCATTCTCAAAACAGAAAAGTAAACCAAATCAGCATTTATCTGAGAATATTCCAAAAATCTTCCAACATAGGGGACCAGAAAAATCCTCAGCCACATGGGGGTAGGAGCACTTGATTTTAGTATTGGCAAAGAAGGCAAAAAATAACAAAATATGTATGTTAGTTCATAAGATAAATATGTTCACAATTACTATAAGCATGAATTAAATAAGATCAATTTCCTTTATCTCTGAATAGATCACATAGATAAAGCCTTCCCTTAAGATATCTGTCAATGTTCCAACCTTTATATCCTACTGAAATCTCCCTCAGCCCCATTTGAAATCAAAAAAAGTTTTTAATGACAATCTCACAATTCTTTCTTCAATGGCCTGACAAAGGGAACTCTTGCGAGGAAGGCTATCAAACCAGTTGAAACACTGTTCAATACTGGCAAGTTGTAGATCACATTCAACCATGTGACAGTACCCCCAGGTTTATAGCACTCTGGCTCAAAGTCCATGTAGCTGATAGTATTCCCCATTTCACCCTCATGGAGCTACATTAGTCACAACAGGAGCCTATAAGGAACCCCCAAGTTTCAGAACCCTTGCATGCCAATGGAGTGGAAAACCCAGCAATTATTGGTTGTTTTAATGAGATCTTCCCCTTTTTTCCAACCAAAATCAAACCAAGGATGCTGGTAACCAATTCATTGTCACAATTCTGTCTTCCAGACTTCAACAAAGGGAACTCTATCCACAGAGGCTATCAAACCAGTTGAAAGACTGGTTAATACTGGCAAGCTTTAGATCACAGCTGTGAGCCTTAGAGGTAATTTCATATACCCAAAAGACCACAAATACAAAAATAACATATTAATATAAATAAAAAATAAATTTATTTATATTATTAAAATAAAAATCAAAATATAAATATAAAATTATATTAAAAATAAAAAATTAATTACAGTTAAAAAAAATAAAAATACATTAAATTTTGTAAGTATAAAATTACATTTATACTTGAAAAAATTAAGCAAAAATGAAATTTTAACAAAATTGTGAAAAATTAAATAAAATTGGAAAAAGGTTAAATAAAAATTATTATAACTTTTTATTCAATAAATAAACACATAAAAATTATTTCACCATTGGATTCCTCATAAAAAATCAGGTGGGGTCACCTCTGAGTGAAATTCTTGTAACTCAACTCTAAATAAGCTTAAATTAAGTTTTTAGTATTTTCAATACAAAAGTTGAAAATCCTCAAAACTTTAATCTAATTCACACCACATGTGGTGTTAACCATCAATTTCTGTGTTAAAATTGAGGTGTTGTGTTTAGTTTAGAAGTTATGAGGAATTGAAGTATTTTCAATTGAATTCAATTGAAATGTCAAAATGTGCGCATGTATTACATAAGTGAACTTTGATTTACATATGAGGAATGAATTATTACTGTATTGTACTGTAAAATTCAATTGAATTACATATGTAAATTATAAGTATAATACATGATGAGGAATTAAAGGAAAAAATAAATTGGAAAGATTAAAATTGGGGGGAAAAGGAACTCTAGCTCTAAGGGGGAGCCAGACCCCCAAAATCCTTGCTGACAGGCGTGGGATGTCAAAATTCACGCAAAATTTCATCACTTTTGGCCTGGAATTGAGTTACAGGGTCTGTGGACTCAATTGATGATGAGGTTTTGATACCAACTGGGGTAGTTTTAGCTGTTGCCAAGAGGGTAAAACTACCCTTAAGATAAAACAATCATAGTAAAAACAGTTTTAACTGGTTTCTACGCCTCTTACACACATTCTGACATGTTTTGAAGGCTCTAGGCCTGGTATTGCTATAGTAATGGCTGATTTAAGGGTCTAAAATGGCTAAAAATGGCTAAAAATGGCTTAAACAAGCTTTTTTGGTCTAAACCAGGGTTCAATGATGCCATAATTGGCTTTTCTGTTGTCAGACTGTTTTTCACGACTGACAAGAGTAAATTTTACTTTTGGAGTAAGAGAATTGATGGCTATAAAAGAATGTCTTCTTTGCCCCTCTTTTCTCTTCATGTTAGAATCTTTTCCTTTTATTAATTAGTTTAAAACTGTTAAACCAATCAATAAAAGATTCCAACCACCTTTTTTATATCATTTTGAACCTTTTAACCAGGTGAAAAAATCATTATAATCATTGTTTGTAACTCTTATAATCATTTTTACCCCTGAACCACCCCAAAAGTGAATTAAAGCATCTTTCATCACTGTTAACTTTGTCACTTTGTTTCCAAATTCACTCTGGTCACTTTTGGGCGTGTTTCCTCTTTAATATTCTTTTTAAAGACTTTGTTCTTTCATTAATTGCCTGCAGTTCTTTGCTCAATTAATTCCAATTGAAATTGCTCTTGAAGAAATTTCTTTTGTATCCTTAAAATATCTCTTGTAGAGTATTTTTTGGATAAATTTTTATTGTTGGTAAAACAATAAATTTTTATAATATTATTGTTTTATACTAATAAAGTTATAAACAATAGAATTGGCGTGTTTTCTCTTAAAAATAATATTTCTTATTAGTTTCAATTGATTTTACCTTATACAAATTTTGAGGACAGGAAAAGGACTTGATTTTTAATCAAAGTTTCATATCCACACCTTACAACAGTCCACCATGTGACACCTTCCTATCTTGATTTCACAAAGGGCCCAAACAACTCCATTATAATGCTATCAAAAATGTTCTCAGCTAGCTTAATCACAAAAAATCATAGATCTTTTCCTAGGTTTGAATCTGCTAAATCCTCCTTTCAGCCACTTCCTCTGACTTGGGTCGACCCAAAGAAATTTTCTCTTTCTCATGATCTCTCATTTACTTATATGGATTGATTGGCTGGAAATCACACAAACAATGTGTTTTGGAGTTATCCTCTTGAGAATCTTAATACAATTCCCTTAGTAGGTGTGCTCAAGATATTGACAGGTCAAGCCTTTTATTTTTGAGATCACTTTTCAAAGCCTCCATTAAATCATTGATACTGACAATCAGAATTCAATTTGTGTTACTAGCAATTATTTTTTCTCATCATGGAACACAAAATGTTAATTCCAGATTTCATTTCATTTTTTCACTTCTGGAAAATAATAACCTTTCTTTGAATTATATTCCAACAAATTAAATGAATGCTGACATGCTGACCAAAAACCTACCCCAGTATAAGGCCAAAAACCATCAAGATGTTCTTTCTGGTCATTCAATAAAAAAATCAAGTTTAAAGATATAGTGGAGTAAACAAAATAATAGAAGATCTACTCCACTCTAAGATTATCTGATGTAAATATCCTAAGACAAACCCAGCCTAGAGTTATTCATTGAATTTATTTAACTTGGTTCAGCTTATAACTAATTCACCCTAGTAGTTCTGGACCCCCGGGCAATTCTTTGTGTATCTAGACCTGACAGATACTGAATATAAATGGAGCTTTTTGACTCCTTCTTATTTCTAATATTGTTTTATTTCGTTTCTCCTGTTTCCAGGTCTCTTGCATTCCTCCCTGTCCCTAACTTCCATTGGCTCTTGAGACTTACTTCTTCTTGCTCTCATAAAGATGCAAACTTTCTTCTTCATTTACATCAATTCTCTCTTCAACTTAAACCATATTTTTCTATTTCCTATCTCCTGTTACCAGGTCTGCTGCATTCCTCTCGGGCCTTGACTCATATTGGTTTTTAAGACTTATGTCTTCTTGCCCTCCTAAAGCTCCACTCTTTTATCATTTATCAGTATCGATCTTGTGTCCAATACGGAAGAATTCAGTTTCTCAAATTAACTTTTTCTAATGGATAACGAGATCATGATATTAACTTCTTTCAGCACATGCTTTAGCAAAAGGAGCAATTTTTGGTTTTAAATGAAAAATTCCAACTTCATTCATTGAGTTTAATGAATGTAATTTAAAATACTTGTTGGGGTTGAAAGCCTTTTTCGAGACAACTAGGTGAAGTTGAAAGGAGAATGACAGAAAGAGAAAAGTTTGATTCAAGAATAGTTCTGTTTTAATCTGAGTTTAAGTTTTATAAAATCATATAGCCATAAGCGTTTTCTTAATTTCCCAAATTTTGGAATTTTGGAATCGGATAATGAACCAAAACACCTCTTTTTAAACTCTTAAGGTAACTTCGCACAATCTTGGTCGGGAGGTTTAACAATGCCTTTGTATTCACATTTCCAACAAGCTGAAAGCAATGACTGGTGATGATCAGCTTGAGTTAAACCATAGACAGCTTATCTCTCAACATTGGTTTTCCAATACGTACTAAGCATTTGGTTGTTCACGTTTGTGAACTTATTAAAAGGGCAAAGAGCTTGATAACCATCCCATGCAGCATAGGTCGCTTCAGGAAATACTTCTAAAAAAACTTGTGGTAAGTCATACCGAGAAAAAGGTTTAAGCCTAGGCTATTCACTCACTGATTTTGGAACAACTCTCAATAACTTGATAGGAGTAAATATCCATATTGAGCGAAACTTTTGGGGACTTGGGCATATAACAGTTCTTAAAGGTACCTTTGTGGTCGGGGCTCACTAAGGGGTTAATATCAGAGTTCATTCGACAAGCTGAGCGTAAAAAGAAGGTGTCCTTACAGTAATTATTGCACGTAGTGTGTTCACAGGTATATTCGTTTCGTAATATATCAACACAATCTAGCCAAGAGCATCGTTTCGGGAGTTGGTTGGAGATAAAATGCTTAGACTTGAGTTTTCACAACTTACTCACTGGCTTATCGAATGTGGGGTGAGGTGGAAGATTTTTAGTATTGAGCTCGTAAGTACATGTGGGGCTATAATACTTCTGCACTTTAGAATATGAATAGGAAAGAAAGTTTAGCATGATTAAGTAAAAGTAAAATGATCTTGTCGGCATTTTTGTCGAAATTTCTCGGTGTCAGCTGGAGGGGGATGAATCTAAAAACTTTTAAGCTATGGGAGAAACCCAAATTAGGCCTGCCGTGTGGTACTTAAGCAATGTGCAACGCATACCTACGCAAGTCTGCAGAAACGCCACATACTGTACAGTACGGTGTACAGTAAAATATGATGAAGGAGCGCAATAGTGGCGAAGCCTGTGAGGGTTGAGACGTGTGGTCTTCCATTTCATATGGCTTCGCAATTTATACAGAATTAGTTATAGAGTAGGTTTTTTGGGTGAGTTAGGTTTCATGTGACACGCGTCACCACAGTCTTTCTTTTGTTGAGAAGGCCGATTTCAAAATGATTCTAGAATAATTGATATTAAATCTCATCAGGGGGTCTCATTCCTTGACTTTTTGCTTTCTAAATCAGTTTGACTGCTTTCATGTCTTATTTTGAATTTTGAAAACTCACAGGAAATCTGGATATGTTTTCCCTTTTGGTTTTGAGACTCAAACATTGGCTGTGTCTAAATAGAATTGGTGTCAAAATCTTCTCCACTAGGGCGCTTCATTCCTTTAATGATTTGAAAATTCAAATGTGTCACATTTGCTATTTCTTTGAGGTGTGGCTTGCAGAAAAATGAGCCAGCAAATCTGATGTCATCTTTTGTTGGTCCTGACAATTTTTGGCCAATTGGTGCCCAACTTTGTGCTACACTTGATTCAAAATATCTTCTCTGGGATTTCTTTCCCTTTCATTTGTGATTCAGTCAAAGGTTTTTAATTTCTAAACCCGAAGTGTGAGAAAAGACGTATTTCTTCTACTTGTTCAAGTTAGTTCCAAAACTGGAAATAAGAAATCAAATCAGTCTTCCACTTTCATGAGTGATTTCCCAAATAAGTCAATCTGATTTTAAACACAAAAAGAAGTCTTAGGAAAGGAATGAAGCCCCCTACTATGAGAAGCTGTTTTCCTAGTTTGGAACCAAATTTGTCCAAAAAGGTTCTCTATAAATTGGAAAGTTGTTTGATTTCATGTCTGCCTTTGTTGCCAACCATATCTTGAAACAAATTATAATCATGCACATGACTAGTGGTGAGTCAATCAAGTAAGGTACACCCTTATTATTGACTTTCTAGAGACTCATTGAATTCTACACAGCACCTCACAAAAGTTTCTTATAAACAGTAACTCCATAAAGAGCTCTCCTATTACCTCAAAGAAGATTCTCTCTCCATCTATTACAGGGTTTCCTTTGTTGACTTACTCACACTTAGTTACTTTTTTGATTAGAATTGGTTTTTTATGTGCCTGGAAAAACAAGCAGACATACAATCAGATGTCTCTCCAATTTAGCTAGAGCTGTTTGGACCAATCTTGTCCTAAGATAGGGAAATATTTTCTTATAGTGGCTGTGTTTTCACATGATTTCTAATGAGGAACCAAAAAATTTTAAATTGCAAACCTTAAAAGGAAAATAAATTAAGAATTTTTGTGATTTTTCAAACTTGAAAATCAGAAATGGAATAATTTCTCAGCTTTTATGATTGGTTTTTAAATCAGTTAAGATAATTTAAAAATTAAAATGACACATAAGTCAAGGAATGACACTTCCTATGAGCCTGTGAGGTATGTATAACATACCCATAAGGCCACAAATAATTTTATAAACAGTTAATTTTGTCTTAAACAGACTTTTTAATTGAATTTAAAATAAAAAATAATAAAAAATAAGTATAACTTTTTTTTGGATAAACAAAGTTATAAATATTATGTCATTTTTAGATTCTACACCAAAAATAACCTAGGGTACACCCATAGGGTGTTATACCCAAAAACACTTATTTCTTGAGTTATTGGAAGCTTTAAGAATCTCACAGTACTAATGTAACTTTTTTAACATTTTTTAAAATTGTTAAATTTAAGCTTAATTAAGCTTAAATTTAAAGTTGCATAAGGTTTATGCAAACTTACCAAAATTTTAGTTAAAATTGGGGTGTGGTGTATATTTACTGAATTGGCTAAGGATTTGCCATACAGAATGTAAATCCTGCGTGAGCTCAATTTAAAAGGGTTTAAGGCCATAGTATGGCTTTAAATAAATAAAAGGGCAAAATCCACGCAAAAAGGTGGGACAAAGGAAAAAGACCAAATAGAGCTGGGGTACCCAACTTTTTGGATCTGCAAGGATTCAATTAAGGTTGTCCACCTGTATTGGAGGATTTTAAACCTTATTTAAACTTTAAGATTAGACCTTGATCCAACCTTAAGGTTTAAACTGGTTTTATCCCAATTTTGACAGGAATTTCAAGCTGCCAAAGGGTAAATCCCAATATGCAGGCTTGAAATCAAGGCTTTAAGAACTGTCAAAGCTTAATTAAGCTTAAAACTTTAAGGTTTCAAGCATTAAAACCTTATCAAAAACTTAAGGTTTGGTGTGTATTGCTATTTTACATGGAAAAATAGCAATAACTTCAAAAATTCATTAAAAATCCAAATCTTAATGGATTTGCTTGACAATTTCACACCGCTTAGAATTTAATATTATCTATATATAAATAAAATTTTAAGTATCTTTTATAAATAAATTTCCTGGGTAATTTGTGAGCCTGCAACCTTGTAAACCTTTACCTGCTATACAGACTCCAACTACTTTCTTTAAATTTTCGTTCTATTTTCTTTCATTGTTTTGTATAAAATTCAAATACTTAAATTAATTATATTATAATATGAATTTAATCTTGTTGCTATGACTGATTCCTAAATATGTCATAGTATAAAGTTCCCACTATGTCATCAATCTTGTTGTTTTGTCTGCTCATGTTGCTATAACAGATCCTTCCTCATTTGAACAGAAATTATTTCATATTATTTTGAATTTGAATTTGTAATTACAATACTTAAAGGGGATTAATTCTCTTTGAATTAATCCTCAGAGCTCTAACCAAATATATTTTTACAATTAAAATTACTTACATTTTATTTTAGAAATATTAGCGCTCTCACCTTTAAGTGATTAAATTCACTTTTACACTTTATTAATACTGTTGAAGCCTTAATTCCAACAGTACATCATATTAACACCAGTGACACGTCTATTAATTTCATTAAAATAGTATTCCACTTATAATTAGTTTATTAAATTACTAATATTTTAGCCTGGAAGCCACAAAAGGGGCGCCAGCTAACATAATTAGGCTGGAAATTTACTCTTTTAATTAAGCTCAAAGAAAATTATGATTTCTTTAAAAAGTAATTAAAAATTGAGTTTAAGAGATTTCTGCTTGAAACTCCAAATTTAAGTTTTTCATGTGATGAAATTTAATATAAATAAACTTATTTTATATTAAAACTTAAAATAATTAAACTAAATGAGGATTAAAGTTACTTTGAGTTAAGAATAACACTGGTAACTTTAAATTGGAAGTAAAAATAAGTTGCCTTAAGTTAAGAACTTTATTTTTAAGCATGGTTTTTCAGTTTTTACCTGAGCACGCCATCTACATCCATTATGAATCATGAGAGCTTCTCTGAAGACATAAAAAGAGTCTTTTCATCACTGTTTTTGTCCATCATCAATTATCAATCCAATCATAATAGAAATTTAAACAGGTAAAGTTTTATTAAATATAAAATCTTATTATTAAAAGTAATTCTTAAGTTATTTTTATTCTTTATTTATTAAATTAAAGAATTGAAGTCATGTAATTCAGATTATTGTTGTAATCACCTATAATAAATTTTATTATATAAAACTATCATCTTAAATATCTTTAAAATCCACAACTTCCTCTCAAAAACTCTTTAATCAAAATTTATATTATAAAAAGTTGTTTTATCTTTAAATTTATTGCTTTTTTGGCGTGTTTTTAACTTATAATTATTATTTAATATAATAACTGTTGTTGTTTGACTTATTGTATTAAATAACTCTTATAAGTAAGTTTTCTCTAAGATTCTATATTTTTTTATCTAGTATTAGTTTTTTTTATAGAATTTTTCTATAAGAATTATTTCTGCAAAGTGTGTGTTATAATTCTTTCCTAAATAATATTTATATTATTTATAAGTGGTTAAATATTTATATTTTCCATGTGTAATTGTCTCATTAAGAGCTTTACACTTCTTATTGTTATAATTGTCAGTGACTATAACAATAATAGAATAATTATAATTTATTACAATTATTATTTTTTTTTTATTATTATATTATCATAATAATAATTAAATTTATTTTTTTATACAATTATTTTTAATAATTATATTTAAATTTGTGGTTATAATATTTTATTATAATATATTTTTCTACTGAGGAAAGTCATAATACTCTTGATATTGTTACTATTATCAAGAGTTTCATAGACAAACCTTACACTTCCTATCTTTCTGCAAACAAGATTGAGATTTCATTTCCAGTTTCTATCAAAATAACAGTTATGGAATTGTATTCAATAAAGGGAATTAAATCTTAAGATTTATTTGCAAGGAGTAATATAGAATGGTCAGGTTGGCTCTATGATAACTTATCAACCATAGTCTCTACAGGTTTGACTATGACTGTGACATGGGTAATAAATCAAAAAGATATTTTATGATGAGTTTTCCACAGCTTTACTATAGAATCATAGTGGTGGTGAGTGCTATTTAAATCCCTGGTTGCAGCTTATCAATTGGATTATTATAACAAAGACTACAATGATTGAAATTTGAATTATACCTGATTAATTTCCAAGAGTATGACCTTTGGTAAACAGTTGTACTCAGTAGGAACTCAAGAGAAGGATAAAGATTTTGCTTGTTGACAAGGAAAGGTCCCTTTTTATCTTTAACTTGGTGGAAGGGTAAGTAATGCTTACCTTATAGGGAAAATGAAGATTTTTCATATTGAAGTACAGACTTGTGGTTGATAAACACCCTGTATACCCTGTAAAGGCTCAGATGTGGCCTTGAAACCACATATGGGCAGCTTTCCCCAATAAAGGGTGAATATTTTAATTTGGCAAGAAATTAGCTCTCTTCTGATGTGTAAATTGGGTAGAAGGCTATATATATCATGTGTGAGCCTTGAGGTCTTTTTGACATACCCAAATAGGCCACAATTATTCTAAAAATAAATTTTGAATCATGCATAAGTCATAAGTCATGCATATATCCAAAATTCATCATTTTTGATTTCAGAAAAGATGAATAACCTTTTATTGAGTAAGTAAATCCATGGATTTAAGGCCAGATTTGGATTCTACACAAAAATTCACCTAGGGTAGCTCCATAGAGTGAATAAACTCAAGCTAACTCTTTGAGGTGATAATGTGGAAAATAATTTAACACCACATCATTAATACCACATAAAAGATCCGTGAAAATATTTGTTTTTCTTCATTTCACACCAAAATAATGGGAAAGTGAGAAATCCCATGTTACATATACACTAAGAATAGTGTTATGCATTTTTGTAGCACTTAATATCATGGTATTCTTACATGGACGTTTGATACACCCATAGTGGATATCTCACTTGAAGCTTAATTTTCTATTTTGATGTAAAAAATAAGCAAGGGGGACAAAAGAAATCAAAGAGAGCCAGGGTACCCAACTTCTGAGGCCTCAGAGGTGTGGACAGCTCCAAAGCTTGGATCCATGGCTGATCTTAGCCTAATTGGTAAACTGAAACCTTTTGGGAACCTGGTTACCATGTTACAACTACTGTAAATCTTAAGAAAATAGCAAATAACCTGCTATTTTGACATGCCAAGGAGGTAAAGAGCTACTTAGACTCCTGTAAACATGTCAGTTCTTAATGATTATCCATGAATAAACCCCAAAAGAGTAATCAAAACACTTTTTGGACTTGTATCCATTGATTTACCTCATAGCAACCAGTGAAACACTGATATTTGCAATTCTACGTAGAAATGAGGTAAAAACTTCAAAAATTCATTAAAAATACAATTCTTAATGAATCTTTCTGAAGCTTTCAGGCCTAATAGAGAACTGTATTATATATGGTAAAACCAAAAAGAATTATGGTTTTACTCGTAAAATTAAATGTTTTACTGAAAGTCCATTTTTGACTATTCTACGTGAAAGACTGAATCTTCAAAAATTCACAGTAATTATAACCTGTGATGAAATTTCCAATAACCTTTATAACTTTTAGAAATCAATGATTATTTCAGAATAAAAGAAGATTTACAGATGTTACTCCTTTTATTCTTAACCATATTGGGGCTGGCAGTCACGTAAAAGTATCAATTAAGTAATTATGAGAATCTTATGCGACAACAGATGATGCAAGCAATAATCCAAAAAGTTTTATTGTTTTCTCACTCACTGGTTTTTCAGTTTGCTCCATGGCCCGCCTCTGTGAGCTGTTGTTGACTTAAAAGAGGCCTCTTCTTGCTGTTTTTTCCAGGAATCATGTTATTATCATTTTATAGCATTGGTACCAACAAGTAAGTATTAGTTAAGCTATTCTTAAGTGTTTTAAATCTTTCAGAATCAAGCAGAAAGATTTGAAATCATAGAATCCAACTATATATTGTTGTAATCCTGCTATAAATCATTTTGATCTCTTAAAATCCACAATTCTACGTCAAATTTCTCTACTTTTATCTATCAATAAGTTCTTTGGAGTATTAGTGAGTCATTTATCTTTAATTCTTAAAGTTTTTCTCTAGTAATAGTTTTCTTCAAGGATTATCTTTATAATTACTCTTGCAAAAGATAATTATATGCTAAAATAATTTTATTATTTTAATAAAAGAAGTTTTTATTATTAAATTCTTCTTGTAATTTATTCTTGCAGACAATTACTGCTCACTGTTATAATCACTAGTAGTGTATAACAAGTGAAAGAAATAATTCTTTAATTATTTAATTGTGGTTATAATAATCTTTCATCATTATATTTCATAAGAACAGACATAGTACTGTTGATTAATAGTAATATTTTCATCAGTTTCATAGTTACATCTTACATTTGGGGGCCTGGCCGTGATTTTATCCATAGACTTGGCTTCAATCATATTCTAGACTTCATTTTTTGTGTTCAAAAACCACCATACCTACCACATCTTACATTTGGGGGCCTGGCCGTGTTTTTTGAACCTTGTACCCTTAATTAAGATATTTTTAAGCTCTAAAATATATTAATTTAATAATTTTTTCTTTCTTTTTAAACTTAAATTAATTCTTATTTTTGAAATTGTTTTGGAAATCATTTTCATTGAGGAATTTGGTTTAATTTTATACTGTTTTTACACGTGGCTTTTTTCACATCAAAAAACTTATAAAATTATTCTTTGAGTTACTCTGAATTAATTTTCATTCAAAATCTTGAATTTTAATTTTTTTCTTTAAAAATAATAATTTTTTTTTTAATATTAAAAAATAAAAACTTATAAAAAATCTTTAAAAATATTTTAAAAAAGTATAAAAAATAATAATTTTTCTCTTTTATATTTTTTTAGTGTCTTTAATCAAATACTGTGCAGCTGGCAACAGACTCAGTCAAAGATATATTACTAGCACAGAATCTTCAGAAGCAGAATCTGAAGACAGTATTGAGGTGCAAATTGCTAAAAGAGGCACCTTATTTAACTCTGAAAAGGCTAAATTACCACCAAAAGGGGTGTATTTTATCTTATATTTTTCACCTTTTATCTTTAAATTGACGTGAAAATGGTGCATACCAGAAATGGAAGCAACTATTCAGTCCAACCAGATGGATGTGGACAAGGAAGAGGCAAGACCAAATCCAGAAGTGCCAAATCTTCCACAAGAAAGACACATTTGGAGGATGCCAGAGTTTCCCCCCTTTCCTCAAGGTCTGTACCCACAGATTTTGACATGAATTCTGAGCCTGAACTAATTTCTGACAATATTTCCAGGGCTGAACCATTTTCTAGTGGCAGCAATAGAAATATATCAGAGCCAGTACCAAAATTGGTTCAGAGCAGCCAAAGAAGAGGAGTGGGAAATCTGCCCAAGCCTTTGGCAGGGGGCCATGAACTCCTACTTACACATCAAGAGCTTTCTGGGTCAGGAAAAGACCATAGAACTCTTGGGAGGTTGGAGCACACTGTCTTGCAAAAACAAAGTCAAAAAGATAAAGAATTGGTTTAAGAACCAAAGTCTTTTATCCATAGACCAGAAGAAAGAGTTGGAAATGACTCCAGCTTTGGAGACAGAGGCACCAGTGGCGTCTACAAGCTCCAAACCAGCTCCAGCAGTGTCCAAAGACAAGCCCAAAAAACCTCAAAAGAAACAGCAAGGTCCCAAGAACCATCAAGGCAAAGCCAATTTGCACAGACCTTACCCACAAGGGTACAGGATCCCCGAATTGGAGCCTTCAGCTGTGGACAGTGTCTTCAACAGCAGGAAAGGATGAAAGGACTTTTCCACACAAATAAATGATGTACAAAGAAGCATTAATGTAGAAATTGACAAACTTGATTCAAATTTAAAGAAAATTACATCAGATATAAGTGCTTTAAAGAAAAAGGACAAGAAATATACTGAATGGTATCAATTGACAAATGTCACCTTTGAGTCAATTGTCAATTCTTGTAAAAGAATTGAGAGTCAATGTCAAGCTCAGAATGATGACATGGAAGATCTTTCCATTCTTAAAATGAATGATAAACTTAAAACTCTTGAGGATCCTGTCTTACAAATAGTTAAGAATACCAATCAATTCGCTACACATTTAGCAAAAAGTGGCAGTGAAAGGCAGAAATTAAAGAATGACCTCATTGCAAATGTGGAACAAATTCATAAGAATTATGAACCACAAATGCCAAGACATTCTACACCTTTGACTGAAGAGAAACCTTCTGTTAAAGGAAGTTTGAGCCCATTCTTAGGAGAAATTGTTATTTCTGCAAAGGTTATTCCCAAATTGGAAGAATGGCCAACCTTCTCTGGTGAAGGAGAATATAACCATATTGAATTCATCAGAACTATTGATCTGTTGCAAGAAGACTTTAATATACCTGATGAAATCATAGTGGGGAAATTACATTGTTTGTTTACCAGAACTGCAAAGAAATGGTATTACAAGATGAGAATAGATCATGGTAAACATTATTGGTCTTGGTGGACATCTGAAGTGATTACCAAATGGGCCAATAATTCTTGGAGGTTTAAAATGGAAAATGCTTTTGAAAGTGCCATTTTTAACTCAGAGAAAGACAAACCACTTACTTGGTTCTTCGAACAAAAAGACAGATTATCTGCTTTACACCCAGATATGTCTGACACTATGATTAATATGAAAATATTAAGAAAGTGTGGAGGAGAACTGGAACATGCTATCAAAAGCAGATGTGTAGAACCCTGCCCAACAGAGGACTACATTAATGCTATGGAAGATATCATTACCAGAACAAGAATTGGTAAAACTTGGTCTAAAAACCCAATAGAGTCCAAGATGGTCTCAAGAATCCCCAGAGAGGACAGAAGACCAGAAAAACGTGTCTTGAAGTGTCATAAATGTGGAAGTACTTCACATTTAGCTAACACTTGCCCTAAAAAGACAAAAATCAATGAAGTTCAAGTAATTGAAGAAATTCATTATACTTAAGAGAAAGAGGACTCTGATCAAGACTCTAAAATCTCTGAGGATACACCATTGGAGGACTTTCCCATTGAAAACCTCACAGCTTTCTTTGAGGTCACAGACGTCCATACCCACTTGCCACAATACAGTGAGGATTGCTGCAATCTGATCAATATCCAGGATGCCAGAATGTGTAAGACAAAACCTGCTAGAGGTAAAGGTTACACTGCTGGAGCATCCTGTATCACATCAGTTTTGATGAATGATATTGAAACCAAAGTAAATTTGGATACAGGAGCATTTTGCACTTGTGTGGGCAAAGATTATCTCCAAGTTATACTTCCTGAATGGAAAAACCAGCTATTACCAATAGAAGGTGTGCAATTTAGTAGTGCCAGTAACAATATGTACCCCTTGGGTATATTAGACACTAATCTTGTATTTCCACACCCAGCAGGAAGTGTGAGAATGAAAACTGATTTTGTGGTGATGGATAATTGCACATCTCAGCACATCATTCTTGGAAATGATTACTTAAATATTTATGGTATTGACATCAAGAACCACAAAGACAGATATTTCACAATTGGGGATAACAAAATACAGAAATTTGCTTTTTCCAATATGCCAAGACAAATATCTGTGGTATATTCTGTTACAGATACTTATAAAGATGAATTTGTGTCTAATCAACTTGTTGAAGCACAAATTACTCCATCATTATCACCAAAAATGAGTAATGAACTTATTGATGTGTTATACACATACAATAAATAATTTTCCTCTGATAATGAACCATTAGGTGCTATAAGAGGACATGAAGTTTATATTACTTGTAATATTGACAGGCCATATCCTCCAGTACTTAGAAGACCAGCTTATCCAGCCAGTCCCAGAGCTAGAGAAGCCTTGGAAAAACATATCCAAGAGTTGATCCAACTTGGTGTACTAAGGAAAGTAGGCCATAATGAGGAAGTTGAAGTGACAACACCTGTTATTATTGCATGGCATAATGATAAGTCAAGAATGGTTGGAGATTTCAGAGCATTGAATACCTACACAGTTGCAGATAGGTATCCAATCCCTAGAATTCAAGAAACCTTGACTCAATTGTCTAAAGCCAAGTATATAACATCAATGGATGCCTTAAAAGGTTTCCATCAGAATGTTTTGATGCCTAAAGCTAAGAAATTACTTATAATTATCACTCACTGTGGTATTTATGAGTATCTTAGGATGCCATTTGGCATTAAGAATGCTCCATCCCCTTATCAAAGAATGATGAACACAATCTTTTCCACAGAATTGTCTGAAGGATGGCTTATCATTTATATTGATGATATTATCCTATGTTCTGATTCATGGTCTTTGCACCTTGAAAGACTTGCAAGAGTACTTCAACAGGAATGCTGATGGACTTAGCAGGTGGGCATTAGCCAACACTCCTGATAACCCAGCTTATGTCCCCTTGGAAGCTGAACGACAGCTTCCAATTGAAGGGATTAATATAACTGATATTGGGACTGAATTCTTTGAAGAGGTCAGAGAATCTTATAAGCAAGACAAGAATTGCCATATCTTGACTTCTTTATTAGATAAAGACTGCAAAGATACATCTTTGGTCAATGCACTAGATGAAGTTTGGAGAAATTCCTATTCTGAAGGAAGATTTCACTTATTTGATGGGATTATTTACAAAAGAACCAAACATTCTTGTGTAATGACATTATGCAGCAGATTGCTATTCAATACAATTCTTCATGAATGCCATGATAGCATCTACTCTGGACACCTATCAGAGGACAGAACACTTGAAAAAGTGAAGAACTGTGGATGGTGGCCATCTTGGAGAAAAGAGACCATTCATGATTCCCATACCTGTGACAGATGTCAAAAAGAAAACAGGGGTACAGGCAATAAATTTGGACTTATGAACCACATTAAAGAACCAAAATCCCCTTGGGAAGTTGTTCACATGGATTGGGTCACAGCACTTCCTCCAAGTGGTGACAAAAGTTATAATGCTTGTTTAGTCATTGTAGACAGATATAGCAAGACTCCCATATTCTTACCATGTCATAAAGATGACACTTCTATGGAGACAGCTCTTCTTCTATGGAGTAGAGTTATTTCTCATAAAGGATTATTTAAGAATATCATAAGTGACAGAGATCCCAAGTTCACATCTGCACTTTGGACCAATCTTCATAGACTGTTTGGGACTAAGTTATCATTCTCTACAGCATATCACCCTCAAACAGGTGGGCTAGCAGAGAGGATGATTCAAACTTTAGAAGACATTATCAGGAGATTTTGTGCTTATGGGTTAGAATTCAAAGACTTAGATGGCTTTACCCATGACTGGTGCACTCTGATACCTGCTTTAGAATTGGCATACAAGACATTGGTCCATTCTTCCACAGGACAAACTCCTGCTATGTTGGAGAAAGGATGGAATCCAAGACTCCCAGCAGACACACTGAGGAAAGACTTGATTGACCTTCATCCTACAGCTTCCAGCTTCAAGATAATGCTTGATAAAGTCAGAAGTGGGACAAGAGTCATAAAGTACCAGACTTCAAAGTAGGGGACTTAGTTCTAGTTTCAACCTTGAATTTTAATAATATCAAAGGCCCAAAGAAACTCAAAGATTCTTATGTAGGACCTTTTGTTATTCTTGCTTTACATGGAACCAATGCTGTTCAAGTGGAATTAAGTGGTGAATTGGAAAATAAACACCCCACTTTTTTCAGTCAGCTTGATAAAGCCTTATCAACCAGCTGAGAAAGAATTGTTTCCTTTAAGGAACCCAACTTCTTTAACTGTACCACCAGTGGAACAGAGTGAAGACAAAAAGATAAAGAAAGTCATTAAAGAAAGGAGACTTAGGGGTAAAAATCAGAGAGAATATCTTGTCAGATATAGAAATCCAGTACATGAAGAGGAGTGGCTGGCAGAATCAGATATACCTGACTCAGATAAACTCTTGAGAAGATTTAGACATGAAAGAAGGCCACAAGCCTGAATATGTCTATAAATGTGCTTTGAATTACTTGATCTGAGTAATGTAAAGAGGTTGGACAGTGGACATTAACCCCCCTTTGGGGTTTTTTCTTATTTATACCATTGATAAAATTGTAGTACAATTTTATTTTTTGGTGGGAGGGAATGTGAGCCTTGAGGTATATTTTACAAACCCAAATAGGCCACAATTATCTTCAAAAGAAATTTTGAATTATACACAACTCATAACTCATGCATATATCCAAAATTCCTCATTTTTGATTTCAGAAAAGATGAAAAACTTTTTATTGAGTAAGTAAATCCATGGATTTAAGGCCAGATTGGGATTCTACACAAAAATTCACCTAGGGTAGCTCCATAGAGTGAATAAACTCAAATTAACTCTTTGAAGTGGTAATATGGAAAATACTTCAACACTACATCATTAATACCACATAAAAGATCCATGGAAATTTTTGTTTTTCTTCATTTCATGCCAAAATAATGGGAAAGTGAGAAATCCCATGTTACATATACACTAAGAATAGTGTTATGCATGTTTGGAGAACTTAATCTCATGGTATTCTTACATGGATGTTTGATACACCCATAGTGGATATCTCACTTTAAGCTTAATTTTCTATTTTGACATAAAAAATAAGCAAGGGGGACAAAAGACATCAAAGAGAGCCAGGGTACCCAACTTCTGAGGCCTCAGAGGCGTGGAAAGCTCCAAAGCTTGGATCCATGGCTGATCTTAGCCTAATTGGTAAACTAAAACCTTTTGGGAACCTGGTTACCATGTTACAACTACTGTAAATCTTAAGAAAATAGCAAATAACCTGCTATTTTGATGTGCCAAGGAGGTAAAGAGCTACTTAGACCCCTGTAACCATGTCAATTCTTAATGATTATCCATGGATAAACCCCAAAAGAGTAATTAAAACCTTTTTTGGACTTGTATCCATTGATTTACCTCATAGCAACCAGTGAAACACTGATATTTGCAATTCTACGTAGAAATGAGGTAAAACCTTCAAAAATTCATTCAAAATACAATTCTTAATGAATATTTCTGAAACTTTCAGGCCTCATAGAAAACTGTATTATCTATGGTACAACCAAAAAGAATTATGTTTTTACTAGTAAAATTAAAGGTTTTACTTAAAGTCCATTTTTGACTATTCTATGTGAAACACTGAACCTTCAAAAATTCACAGTAATTATAACCTGTGATGAAATTTCCAATAACCTTGATAACTTTGAGAAATAAATGATTATTTCAGAATAAAAGAAGATTTACAGATGTTACTCCTTTTATTCTTAACCATATTGGGGTTGGCAGTCATGTAAAAGTATCAATTAGGTAAGTATGATAATCTTATGTGACAACAGATGATGCAAGCAATAATCCAAAAAGGTTTATTGTTTTCTCACTCACTGGCTTTTCAGTTTGCTCCATGGCACGCCTCTGTGAGCTGTTGTTGACTTAAAAGAGGCCTCTTCTTGCTGTTTTTTCCAGGAATCACCTTATTATCATTTTATAGCATTGTTACCAAAAAGTAAGTACTAATTAAGCTATTCTTAAGTGTTTTAAAAATTTCAGAATCAATCAGAAAGACGTGAAATCATAGAATCCAACTATATAGTGTTGTAATCCTGCTATAAATCATTTTGATCTCTTAAAATCCACAATTCTACGTCAAATTTCTCTACTTTTATCTATCAATAAGTTCTTTGGAGTATTAGTGAGTCATTTATCTTTAATTATTAAAGTTTTTCTCTAGTAATAGTTTTCTTCAAGGATTATCTTTTAAATTATTTTTGCAAACGATAAGTATATGTTAAAATAATTTTATTATTTTAATAAAAGAAATTTTTATTATTAAATTCTTCTTGTAATTGATCCTTGTAGACAATTACTGCTCACTGTTATAGTCACTAGTAGTGTATAATAAGTGAAAGAAATAATTCTTTAATTATTTAATTGTGGTTATAATAATATTTTATTATTATATTTCATAAGAACAGATATAGTACTGTTGATTAATAGTAATATTATCATCAGTTTCATAGTCACATCTAACATCATGTATGGGAGCACCATACACCCCAAGAAATGAGGTATTGAAGGTTAAAAATGCTCCTTCATAGAATTGGCACATCATATTCAACAAGATGGGATATTATCCCACAGTAGTCGTGTCTTTATTATACTGAGGGATTTTAACCTTAGAAATGCCATTAATTCCCCACTTTTTAAAAATAATTTTCTCAAAATAGGCTCAGTATGTAACCTCAGACTAGTTCTACACAATGGTATCTCATTTGGTATGGGTATTCTCAAGTTTGGCAGAGTTATACCACTTTTAAGTCCCTCTATTCAGACATGAATTTCTCTTAAATCCCATATGCAGTTTACTTTCTCCATATCTTCTTTCTAGGTGGGTTATGAGGAAATGAATGGGCCCCTGAGAAGTCCCTTGTTGTGCCATTTGCAAAAAATCCCACTGTAAGTATCTCACTCTAGCTGTATGGAAGTTCTCTGATATGTGAATTTTTTGTTCACCCTTGTTGGACTTAATTTTGGCCTTACCTTCTTTCTCTTTGATGCTAAAATTATTTGCCTATTACCATTTCATAGACCCAACGGAAAGCTCCAATCTGAACCCCGAGTTGTTGGGGTTAACCCTCTTTCTCTGTAATTTAGATGAGAGGTGGAAATTGGGGTTTGCGCTCATCAGTTTCTATGAGCCCGAAGAACTTTTCTATTCTCCTTCAAATAGCTTCTAAAAGTGCGCTGATATCTTTTAAAACTGTGAAAATACCTTTGAGTACTCTTTAAACAGCTTCATTGTTCAAATATCTTGCATATCTTTGAAAACTGTTGAATACCTTTGAAAACTGTTGACTATTTTTGGACACTGTTCAAAATTTATGAGTATCTTAGAATAACATTTGGTTTCAAAAATGCACCATCTCTGTGAGCCTTAGAGGTAATTTCATATACCCAAAAGACCACAAATATAAAAAATAACATATTAATATAAATAAAATAAATTTATTTATATTATTAAAATAAAAATCAAAATATAAATATAAAATTATATTAAAAATAAAAAATTAATTACAATTTAAAAATAAAAATATATTAAATTTTATAAATATAAAATTACATTTATACTTGAAAAAATTAAGTAAAAATGAAATTTTAACAAAATTGTGAAAAAATAAATAAATTTGGAAAAAAGTTAAATAAAAATTATTATAACTTTTATCCAATAAATAAACATATAAAAATTATTTCACCATTGGATTCCTCATAAAAAATCAGGTGGGGTCACCTCTGAGTGAAATTCTTGTAACTCAACTCTAAATAAGCTTAAATTAAGTTTTTAGTATTTTCAATACAAAAGTTGAAAATCCTCAAAACTTTAATTTAATTCACACCACATGTGGTGTTAACCATCAAATTTTGTGTTAAAATTGAGGTGTTGTGTTTAGTTTAGAAGTTATGAGGAATTGAAGTATTTTCAATTGAATTCAATTGAAATGTCAAAATGTGCGCGTGTATTACATAAGTGAACTTTAATTTACATATGAGGTGTCAATTCTTACTGTATTGTACTGTACAATTGAATTGAATTACATATGTAAATTATAAGTATAATACATGATGAGGAATTAAAGGAAAAATAAATTGGAAAGATTAAAATTGGGGGGGAAAAGGAACTCCAGCTCTAAGGGGGAGCTAGACCCCCAAAATCCTTGCTGACAGGCATGGGATGTCAAAATTCACGCAAAAGTTCATCACTTTTGGCCTGGAATTGAGTCACAGGGTCTGTGGACTCAATTGATGATGAGGTTTTGATACCAACTGGGGTAGTTTTAGCTGTTGCCAAGAGGGTAAAACTACCCTTAAGATAAAACAACCCTAGTAAAGACAGTTTTA
The DNA here is from genome assembly GCA_023105745.1 of Austropuccinia psidii. NCBI lineage: Eukaryota > Fungi > Basidiomycota > Pucciniomycetes > Pucciniales > Sphaerophragmiaceae > Austropuccinia > Austropuccinia psidii. Next base: position 7,296,196 of record JALGQZ010000001.1, read on the forward strand.
ACTGGTTTCTATGCCTCTGAAACACATTCTGACGTGTTTTGAAGGCTCTAGGCCTGATATTTCTATAGCAATGGCTGATTTCAGGGTCTAAAATGGCTAAAAATGGCTAAAAATGGCTTAAACCAGCCCTTTTTTGGCCTAAACCAGGGTTCAATGATGCCATAATTGGCTTTTCTGTTGTCAGACTGTTTTTCACGACTGACAAGAGTAAATTTTACTTTTGGAGTAAGAGAATTGATGGCTATAAAAGAATGTCTTCTTTGCCCCACTTTTCTCTTCATGTTAGAATCTTTTCCTTTTATTAATTAGTTTAAAACTGTTAAACCAATCAATCAAAGATTCCAACCACCACTTTTAAATCATTTTAATCCTTTTAACCACGTGAAAAAATCATTATAATCACTGTTTGTAACTCTTATAATCATTTTTACCCCTGAACCACCCCAAAAGTGAATTAAAGCATCTTTCATCACTGTAAACTTTGTCACTTTTTTTCCAAATTCACTCTGGTCACTTTTGGGCGTGTTTTCTCTTTAATATTCTTTTTAAAGACTCTGTTCTTTAATTAATTGCTTGCAGTTCTTTGCTCAATTAATTCCAATTGAAATTGCTCTTGAAGAAATTTCTTTTGTAGCCTTAAAATATCTCTTGTAGAGTATTTTTTGGATAAATTTTTATTGTTGGTAAAACAATAAATTTTTATAATATTATTGTTTTATACTAATAAAGTTATAAACAATAAAATTGGCGTGTTTTCTCTTAAAAATAATATTTCATACTATTTTTAATTGATTTCTTCCTTATACAAATTTTGAGGACAGGAAAAGTACTTGATTTTTAATCAAAGTTTCATATCCACACCTTACAATCTCATTATCAAAGAATGATGAATACCATCTTCCTCACAGAATTATCTGGAGGGTGGCTTATCATTCATATTGATGATATTATCATATTTTCTGACTCATGGTCTTGGCACCTTGAAAGACTTGAAAGAGTACTTGACAAAGCTACAGGAGTGAATATGAAGATTTCACCCAAGAAATGTAAGTTTGGCTTTAAAGAAATTAAAGCTTTAGGAAATATTGTTTCTGGTTTAAGCTTGGGTATTGACAGAACAAAGTGAAAGAAGTGTTACTTAAGCTAATACCCCAGAATAAGAAAGAAAGGAGTTCCTTTCTTGGCTTTTCCAGTTATTACAGGCAACACCTGAAAGACTTTGCAATTCTAGCCAATTAACTCTATAGAATATGTGATCAACAGACAGTATTTGAGATGACACAGGAAAGAATTAAAGCTTATGAGAAGATAAAGAAAGTTCTTACCAAAGCACCTTTACTCTTCATGCCTGACTGGAAAATAACTTTAAAATTGTACATTGATGCATGTGGATCTGGATTAGGGGCACCCCTACATCAAGTCCCAATTATTGATGACAAACCAACAGAGGGACCAGTTTGTTACATCTCAAGACAAATCAAACCAACAGAAACCAGATATGGCACAAGCCAAATGGAGTGCTTAAGTTTGGTATGGGCACTTGAGAAATTACACTATTATCTTGATGGAAGTGTTTTTGAAGTGATTCCTGACTGTAATGCCGGTAAATCACTTCTTAACATGAAAACCTCCAACAGAAATATGTTGAGATGGCAAATAGCCATTCAAGAATATAGAGGTAACAGGACTATAGTACATAACATGGGAAACATTCACAAGAATGGGGATGGACTTAGCAGTTGGGAATTAGCCAATACTCCTGATAATGCAGCTTATGTACCTTTGGAAGAAGAACCACAGATTCCAATTGAAGGAGTTAACATAAATGATATTGATACTGAATTCTATGAAGAAGTAAGAGAATCTTAGATGCAAGACAAGAATTGACATATCTTGACTTACTTGTTAGATAAAGACTGCAAAGACACATCTTCAGTCAATGCACTGGATGAAGTTCGGAAGAATTCCTATTCTGAAGAAAGATTTCACTTGTTTGATTGTATAATTTCCCACAGAAAAAAACATTCTTGTGTCATGACATTGTGTAGCAGATTTCTTATCAATACCATTTCTCATGAAGGCCATGATGGCATCTACTCTGGCCACCTGCCAGAAGACATAACACTTGAAAAAGTGGAAAACTGTGCATGGCAGTCATCTTGGAGAAAAGAAAAAATTGAATATTGCCACACCTATGATAGATGCCAAAATGAGAACAGGAGTACAGGAAAGAAATTTGGACTAAGGATTCATATTCAAGAACCCAAATCCCGTTTGGAAGTTGTTCACATGGATTGGGTCACAGCACTCCCTCCAAGTGGTGACAAAATTGATAATGCTTCTTTAGTCATTGTAGACAGATATAGCAAAACTCCCATATTCTTACCATGTCATTAAGCTGAAACTGCTATGGATACAGTTCTTCTCCTATGGAGTAGAGTCATTTCCCATACAGGATTATTTGAGAATATCACAAGTGACAGAGATCCCAAGTTCACATCTGCACTTTGGACCAATCTTCACAGATTGTTTGGGAGTAAGTTATCATTCTCAACAGAATATCACTGTAAAACAAATGGACTAGCAGTGAGAATGATTCAAAATTTAGAGGACATGATAAGAAGATTCTGTTCTTATTGGTATGAATTCAAATACTCATATGGCTTTACCCATGACTGTTGAACTCTAATACCTTCATTAGAACTGGCATAGAAGACATCAGTCCATTCTTCTACAGGCAAAACTCCTGCTATGTTAGAAAAAGGATGGAATCCAACACTCCCAGCCAATAAACTGAGAAACGACTTGATTGCAATTCATCCTGCAGCTTCCAGCTTAAAGATATTGCTTGATAAAGTGAAACATCCTACAAAACAGAGTATGAATGACGCTTTTGACAATGCAAAACAGAAGTGGGACAAGAGGCACAAATTACCAGACTTCAAAGTAGAGGACTTAGTTCTAGTTTCAACCTTTAATTTCAATAATATCAAAGTCCCAAAGAAACTTAAAGATTCTTATTTAGGACCTTTTGTTACTGTTTCCTTACATGGAACCCACGCAGTTCAAGTTGAATTGAGTGGTCAATTAGAAAAAAAAACCACCTTTCCAGTGAGCTTGATAAAACCTTGACAACCAGCTGACAAAGAATTGTTTCCTGTAAGGAACCCAACTCCTTTGACTGTACCACCAGTGAAACAGAGTGAAGACAAAAAGCTGAAGAAATTCATTAAAGAAAGGAGAGTTAGGGGTAAAAATAAAAGAGAATATCTTGTCAGATATAGAAATCCAGTACATGAAGATGAATGGCTAGCAGAATCAGAAATACCTGACTCATATAAACTCTTAAGAACATTCAAACATGAAAGAAGGCCACAGGCCTGAATTTGTCTAAAAAGGTTCTTTAAATTATTGACCTGAGTAATGTAAAGAGGTTGGAAAGTGGACATTAGTTCCTCTGGGGCCTTTTTCTTCTTGATACCATGAATAAAGCTGTAGTGCAATTTTATTTATTGATGGTAAGGAATGTGAGTTTTGAGGTATATTTTACATACCCAAATAGGCCAAAATTATATTTAAAATAAATTCTGAACTATGAATAACCCATAAGTCATGCATATATTCAAAATTCATCATTTTTAATTTCAGAAAAGATGAATTAGCTTTTCTTCAGTAAGTAAATTCATGGCTTTAAGGCCAGATTTGGATTCTACACAAAGTTTCACTTAGGGTAGGTCTATAGAGTGAATAAGCTTAAATAAACTCTTTGAGGTGGTAATATGGAAAATACTTCAATACCACATATAAGAATTGTGAAATGTTTTGTTTTTCTCAATTTCATGCCAAAATAATGGGAATGTGAGAAATCCCATGTTACATATATACTTAGAATATTGTTATGCATGTTTTTGGCACTTAATATTCTGGTATTCTTACATACACGTTTGGTACACCTGTAGTGGATATCTCACTTTAAGCCTGAATTTCTATTTTGATGTAAAAAACAGTCAAGGGGGACAAAAGACATCAAAGAGATCCAGGGTACACAAGTTCTGAGGCCTCTGAAGTGTGGAAAGCTCTAAATCTTGGATCCATGGCTTATCTTGACCTATTTAGTAAGTTAAAGCCTTTTTGGAACTTGGTTACCAAGTCGAAATGTCATTATAGCATAAGAAAATAGCAAACAAGCTGCTATTTTGACGTGCCAAGGAGGTAAAGAGAAGCTTAGACTCCTGTAACCATGTCAATTCTTATTGATTTTCCATTGATAAACACAAAAGAGTAATTAAAACCCTTTTTGGGCTAGAATCCATTGATTTAACTCAGAGCAACCAGCCATATAGTACTATTTGCAATTCTACGTGGAAATGGTGTAAATACTTCAAACATTCATTTAAAATACAATTCCTAATTAATATTTCTGAAACTTTCAGGAACAAGAGAGAACTTTATAATTCATATAGAAAACAAAAAGAATTCTTCTTTTGTAAGTAAAATTAAAATATTTACTTACAATCCATTTTTGATGATTCCACATGAAACACTGAATCTTTAAAAATTCATGGAAAATACACTCTGTGATGAAATTTCCAATCACATTAATGACTTTTATAAATCAATTATTTTTTTGAATAAAATAATAGTTAAGTTTGTTACTCCTTTTATTCTTAACCATAAATGGCTTAGTAGTCATGTAAAAGCCTCAATTCAGTAATTATGATAATCTTACATGACAACAGATTATGAAATCAATAATCCAAAAAGGTTTATTGTTTTCTCACTCACTGGCTATTCAGTTTTCTCCATGGAATGCCTCTGTGAGCTGTTGTTGACTTAAAAGAGGCCTCCTCGTGCTGGTTTTTCCAAAATCATCACATTATTCAATTATACCTTTATTAACAACAAGTGAGTAGTAGACAAACTTTTCTTAAGTGTTTTATTCTTTCAGAATCAATCAGAAAGACGTGAAATCATAGAAAAAAACTATATATTGTTGTAAAATTTATATAAATTGATTTTGATTGTTTTAAATCCAAAATTACCCATCAAATTTCTTCACTGTTAACTTTCAATAAGTTCTTTGGAGTATTAGTGAGTGATTTTTCTTAATCTGTAAAGTTTTTCTCTAGTAATTGTTTTCTTCAAGAATTCTATTTATAACTATTCTTGCAAAAGATAATTATATATTAAAATAATTTTATTCTTTTAATAAAGAGGTTTTATTATTAAATACTTCTTGTAATTGATTCTAATAGACAATTACTGCTTACTGTTATAATCACTAGTATTGTATAACAAGTAAAGGAAATAATTAATTAATTAAGTATTTAATTGTGGTTATAATAATCTTCATTATTATATTTCAGAAGAACATTCATAGTACGGTTGATTAATATTAATATTATCAACAGTTTCAAACACAAATCCTACATCATTTCTATGTAGAATTGCAAATAGCACAATATAGCTGGTTTCCATGAAGCAAATCAATCAATACTAGTCCAAAAATGGTTTTAATTACTCTTTTGAGGTTCATAAATGGAAATTAATTAAGAATTGAAATGGTCACAGGAGTCTAAGTTGCTCTTTACCTCCTTGTCATGTCAAAATAGCTGTTTATTTGCAATTTTCCTATGATTTAATGAGATTTTGACTTGATAGTCAGGTTCCCAAAAGGTTTTAGTATACTAATTGGAACAATATCAGCCATGGATCCAAGCTTTAGAGCTAACCGTGCTCCAAAGCCCTCAGAAGTTGGGTACCCTCCCTTTCTTTGATGTCTTTTGTCCCCCTTAGCTATTTTTACATCAAAAATAGAAATTCAGGCTTAAAAACTGATATCCAATAGGGGTGTACCAAAACTGTAAGTAGGAATACCATAATATTAAGTGCCACAAACATGCATAACACAATTTTTAGTGTGTAGTGAACATGGGAACTCACATTCCCATTATTTTGGTGTGAAATTGAGAAAAACAAACATTTTCACAATTCTCTTATGTGGTATTGATAAGGTGGTGTTGAATAATTTTCCATATTACTACCTCATAGAGTTAATTAAAGTTTAATCACTCTATGGAGCTACCCCAGGTGAATATTTGTGTCAAATCCAAATCTGGCCTTAAGTCCAGGGATTCACTTACTCACAAGAGGTTATTAATCTTTTCTGAAATGCAAAATGATGAATTTTAAATATATGCATGAATTATGGGTTATGCGTAATTCAGAATTTATTTTAAGGATAATTGTGACCTATTTGGATATGTAAGATATACCTCAAGGCTCATGCTTTTCACCATATTCTAGTAGATTACTATACCTGAAATATTCTCAGGATTCTTTCTCACTCATCTATTAAAGAATATTTGTGTCAAATCCAAATCTGGCCTTAAATCCATGGATTCACTTACTCACAAAAAGTTATTAATCTTTTCTGAAATGCAAAATGATGAATTATGCGTTATGCATAATTCAGAATTTATTTTAAGGATAATTGGGGCCAATTTGGATATGTAAGATATACGTCAAGGCTCACACTTTTCACCATATTCTTTTATATTACTATACCTGAAACATTCTCAGGATTATTTCTCACTCATCCATTAAATAATTATGAATGTTGTTCAAATACCCACATATACTATCAAATACTGCTGCATATGTAGCTCAAAGCCCAGGTTGGCTTAAATTTCTTTTTTAAAGGATTTTCCAAACCACCTGTCCATTTCCTCCAGACTGCTTTCACACAACCCCATGTAGCCCTTGTTTGTAGAAGACAGTAAAGATAAAATTTTCAAATTTTCTGTTTAATGGAATTATAAAAGCACTCACCTTAGTAATCATAATTTCAATATGAATACACACCAATCTCATATTCACCCACTCCTAAATGATAACATGGAAACTTTTTTTCCAGGAAAACAGCTCACTTCTCTACAAAATATACAGCATTTTATTATCAAATTATTATTATTTCCACAAAAGACCACATTTGAAGCCATCTTCAAGCCATCATATTCCAAACTACACGCAAAGACCACCAAAAATATTCACAAAAATCCCATTCAACAAAAGGATTTTGTTGAAATTTAAATTCATTAAATATATCCTCCAGCTTCACTATTGCACTATTAATTCCAGTATTCAGCTTCTCAGTATGGCACAGGCCAATCTCATACTTTTGAAAATAACGATTTTCAGCAAGGAATCTCAATACCTTCTCCTCCACTGGTGCTTTCTTGTCCCTATTATAAAACCTTTTTTCTTCAAAAGAATTTCTAGCGTTCCCCCCACATCTATAAGAAAAATATTATTGTATTTACGTTCAGGCTGTGAAGAATTCTCATGTAACCCATATTCCTGAGTTTAAGGCTTAAGACATGATAACATTAATCCTTATCTTCCTCTATCTCTGAACAGAAACCCATGAATGGCAGTAGAAACTATGCCTTAATTTTAGTAAGAATCTGAGCTACCCTTTGATTTCAGTTTTCAAACAGATGAGAAACATATTGATTATAGAATTAAATTCAAATTAATGGGGCTGAAAATTAAAAGTCCTTTAAAGCTTGTTTTCTTGCCTTTTTTGCTTGATTTTATCTTTTAATGTATTGAATAGTGCATCTTATTGACCCCTGACTAACCGGTCAATGATTGCACCAATAGTTTATAAATGTTTGCATAATTTGAAATCCAGGGTGTATTTCAAAGAATTCACTTTTTTCATAGCCAATTTTCAGCTCTCTACAGTTTTTTAACCATTTTACTGTCCCAGGCTGTATAATCCTCTTCATTCCATCAAAAGCTGGCTTATATGAGCCATAATGTAAGATGTAACTATGAAACTGATGATAATATTACTATTAATCAACATTACTAAGTCTTTTCTTATGAAATATAATACTAAAATATTGTTATAACCACAAAAACACTACGAGTGATTTTAACAGTAAGCTAAAATTGTCTACAAGAATCAATTACAAGAAGATTTGAATAATAAAAACTCTTCTATTGAAATAATAAAATTATTTTAATATATAATTATCTTTTGAAAGAATAATTATAAATATAATTCTTGAAGAAAACTAATTATTTAGAAAAAAATTTGCAAATTAAAAATAAATCACTCACTAATACTCTCAAGAGCTTATTGAAAGATAAGATAGAGAGATTTGATGTAGAATTGTGGAGTTAAAGGATCAAAATGTATTTATAACCGTATTACAACAGTATATAGTTGTATTCTATGATTTCACGTCTTTCTGATTAATTCTGAAAGATTTAAAACACTTAAGACTAGCTTTAACTAATACTTGTTGGTAACAATGATTTAAATAATAATAAGATGATGATAAGGTGTAAAAAACAGCAAGAGGAGGCCTCTTTTAACTCAAAAACAGCTCACAGAGGCGTGCCATGGAGCAAACTCAAAAACCAGTGATTGAGAAAACAATTAATACTTTTGGATTATTGATTGCATCATCTGTTGTCACGTAGGATTATCAGAATTACTTCATTAATGCTTTTACGTGACTAACAACCCATTTCTGGTTAAGAATAAAAGGAGTACAATCTGTAAATCTTCTTTTATTCCAAAATAATAATTGATTTCTCAAAGGTATCGATGTTATTGGCAGTTTCATCACAGGTTGTAATGACTGTGAATTTTTGCAGATTAAGGGTTTCACGTAGAATAGTCAAAAATGGACTGTAGGTAAACCTTTTTATTCAACTAGTAAAATCATATTATTTTTGGTTGCACCATAGATAATACAGCTCTCCATTGGTCCTGAAAGTTTCAGAGAGATTCATTAAGAATTGTATTTTTAATGAATTTTTGAAGTTTTTACCTCATTTGTACATAGAATTGCAAATATCAGTGTTTTACTGGTTGCTATGAGATAAATCAATGGCTACAAGTCCAAAAAGGGTTTTAATTACTCTTTTGGGGTATATCCATGGAAAATAATTAAGAATTGACATGGTTACAGGAGTCTAAGTAGCTCTTTACCTCCTTGGCACAGCAAAATAGCAGGTTATTTGCTATTTTCTTAAGATTTAATGTAGTTGTAACATGGTAACAAAGTTCCCCAAAGGTTTAGTTTACCAATTAGGCTAAGATCAGCCATGGATCCAAGATTTGGAGCTTTCCACACCGCCGAGGCCTCAGAAGTTGGGTACCCTGGCTCTCTTTGATGTCTTTTGTCCCCCTTGCCTATTTTTCAGGTCAAAATAGAAATTTAAGCTTAAATTGAGAAGTCCACTATGGGTGTACCAAAAGTCCATGTAATAATACCATGATATTAAGGGCCCAAAACATGCATAACACTATTCTTAGTGTATATGTAACATGGGATTTTTTACCTTCCCATTATTTTGGCGTGAAATTAAGAAAAACAAAACTTTTCACGGATATTTTATGTGGGATTGATGATGGGGTATTGAAGAATTTTCCATATTACCACCTCAAAGAGTTAATTTGAGCTTGTTCACTTTAAGGATCTACCCTAGGTGAATTTTTGTGTAGAATCCAAATCTGGCCTTAAATCCATGGATTTACTTACTTAATAAAAAGTTACTATCTTTTCTAAAATCAAAATCCTGAATTTTGGATATATGCATGACTTATGAGTTATGCATAATTCAAAATTTATTTTTGAGATAATTGTGGCCTATTTGGGTATGTAGAATATACCTCAAGGCTCACATTCCCCCCCACAAAAAAATAAAATTGTACTAAAATTTCATCAATGGTATAAATAATGAAAGCCCCAAAGGGGTTTAATTCCCACTGTCCAACCTCTTTACATTACTCATATCAAGTAATTTAAAGCACATTCATAGACATAGTCAGGCTTGTGGCCTTCTTTCATGTCTAAATCTTCTTAAGAGTTAATCTGAGTCAGGTATTTCTGATTCTGCCAGCCATTCATCTTCATGGACTGGATTTCTATATCTGAAAAGGTAGTCTGTCTGATTTTTACCCCAAGTCTCCTTTCTTTAATGGCTTTCTTTAGCTTTTTGTCTTAATCCTGTTCCACTGGTGGTACAGTTAAAGGAGTTGGGTTCCTCAAAGGGAAAAACTCTTTAAACCAGGGCAAATCTCGCGTCAATCATTGGCGATTGACTTCATGTCAAGCAAACGTCAAGAAGGATAAAATTCGAGCTCACGTCAAGAAAAAATCAAGCAAACGTTGAGCACACGTCACACTCTTGCCTTACACCAAAACCTGTTACATCCACCAATATTGGTTCCCCTGTGCCTTCAACTCAGATTTATTACCACCTGATCATCCCGAAACCATCCGATGGTTGGTAAAATAACACAAGACCCGCCTGTTTGCACAAACACACATCAAAGAGGTCCTTCAGCCAGTCTTGATGTAGGCGGGGGGTTTGACTTCACCAGGCCATCCATGAAAGGACTCCCCCTGAGAGGGATTGTCATTTTGCATATGACACTGGTAGAGCCCGCCGCACAATACCGCGGGTGTGGGTGTGTGTGTGTGATTGGCACACCATGGACAAATGATATGTTTTCCTAATTTTGTGTAGCCATGAATCAGCTAGCTCAGCAGGAGGTGGTGACATGGTTAGAGCCTGCTGCACAATGCAGTGGGTGCGTGGGTGACACATGCACACAAAGGCAATACATGTGAGGGCCTAATGTCAGGTGGCATTGACCATTTGTGGGTGACACATGAAACCATTCTTGGCGGGTGCAGGTGTGTTTGCCTGTGCAGTTGCGCTTGCATGTGCATTGGCGTGTGCGGGTGCGCAAGGGCAGATTCCCCTTTCAAAATGATGATGGCACCTTTAGAAATTTTGGAAGCTGTGCAAGGTGAGTGTGTGGGTCCTTTGATCATTGAACTTGGCTTATTCACACTGTACCCAATGTCAAAATAGTAAGTTCTTTGTGGCAATGTGAAATAATGGGCTTTTCTTGTCACAAGGGCATGTCTCTGTCACTAAATTTTGAGGCAGTTATTTCAATAGCAAAATTGATAATGAATCTGAGAGATTTGCATTTTTTTAGACTAAATATCATGAAATAACGGCTTTATCATTCTGTAAGTACTCAACCAGGCAATCATAATTTTGTTGGTCATGGCGGGATGGTTTGTTATATTTATGGTGATTGAACAGGGCATTGGCTGTGATTCAATAAGCTGTTTTAATTCACATGGCACGGATGGGGATTTTAGGATAACGGAAAGGTAGGAACATCGACAGATATGTTGAAGTAAGGTTTTATCTATATCATCTATTCAGAGTCGCAAGAAGTTAGTCTTATTCAGTTCAGGTGTTTAATAAATTTGAATATATTGATCTTATTAATTGACATACATATTTTGTTATTTGTTGGCATTTTTGCAAATGCTCCAATCAAGCGCTCATAACCCCATGTGGCTGAGGCTTTTGCTGGGCCCCAGCATTGAAAGAGTTCAGGAATATGATCAGCAAAATGATGATTTGGTTTACTTTTCTGTTTTGGGAACAGGTGTTGATTGGAAAGGCGGAATTTTTTCCAATGTTCAGCAAATGAAGTCTCAGCATCTATTGAAACAGTCCAACTTGTGGCAATGTTGATAGCACTAATCAAATTAAATGTATTCTTTGTTAGTTCATTTGCAAGTTCTTCTGACTGAACCATTTTTCTTCAAGTGTTGGCGGATTGGTGTGCATCTAATTATATCTGTTGACTGAGCATTGAAAATGGAATATAGACCTTATATAAGAGAGCCCATTCAGAGGCTTTTAAGCTACCAGGAGAGGGGCAATCCATGTTGCAAGTTAGTCTTGTGGATGCTGAGGGAATTATTGTCTCAGATATGATTTGTCGGAGATGCTCCAGAGCCTCACCCTTGATCAGGTGATCACTCAGTGCAGTGATATCCAACTCAGAGGGGATGTAATCCACATCAAATGAAGGAATCTCCGCAGAACCACTAGATGGATGTTCCGTGTGAGGGGTGCGCATTGGGAATTAGTGGGGAGTGGCTCATTTATTATTTTTGCTGCATCTCTTCTCAGGGAGCGGGCCTCTCTGAATTTGATTTTATCAAGAGAGCTGTTGGAGGTCATGGAATCTGAGTCTGAACTGTTGGTGTCGTTGGATTTCCGGTGGGACCTGAGGTAAATTTTTGATTTGGACTCTGGAATGCACAATTTGAAAGTTGCATGATCCTTCAAAATTCCAAGTATTAAATTATGCATTATGTCAAGATTAACCATTCTGGATGCATCCCAATACGGAAGGTCTTCCAAAATTGAATATCGCACTCCATAGTGAGAGAAAATTGCTTGTCTTTGTTGTGGGGTTGCCTGAAGCCATTTGGCAATGGTTGATTTATGAGTTTGGTATGAGCGTGTGTAGTGAATTTGAGGACAAATTTCTTCAATTTGGGCTTTGTGAATGGTGCAAAAATTACAAAAGTGGTTGCCTGAATGGGAAATAAATCCAGTAACCTTGCGCATGGAAACCACATCCGCAATGGCTGTGAGGATGGCAACACCAATAAAGGATCCTGAAGGACCTGTTGAGGTGTGTGAAAACTGGTAACCTTTCCATAGCTCTTATCCTCGTTGATGAGTGGCTTTAATAGGTAATTCAATTGAAGGGAAGTTGGCTCCTTTGGACCAGGGATGATTCCTGCAACATAGACATTCTCTGGCTTCAATCTTTCACTTGGGGGGAGATTGAGAAAAATCAGCATGATAGGTCCAAGGCTGGCCAACCGGTGTGGGAACTCCTTTTGTTGTGGGATAAATAATAGGCAGTACCTTGAGGGGGAAATTATTGGTGAGTCTGTTTTGAATTTCAGAATGAGCCAATAACCATGGGTGCTAAGGTGTATTAGCTGCCCCTCTAAATATACTGAAAAAGATACCCTTTTTGATGAGATCACAAATAAATTATTTAGTTTTGTGGCTTTTCAATTAGAGAATTTTCTTCAGCAGTCTCTATCAGTCTGTCAATAAAAGATCACTATGATAATAATGGTAATAGCTAATATTTTTTTTAATAATTTAGGTTTGCTTAACTTTCTTGTTATTTGATTATAATTCTTTTTAATTAATTATTCTAGTATTCCTTCTTTCAATACCTGAGATATTTAAAGAATATTGTTTAAGATCACTAATAATATTAATAATAATCTTGATAGCTAGCTGATACTTTTAAAGGTGATTTAATAATACTATAAGTATAGCTGTAATAATTTAAGGGTAAGATAATTCTTTAAGGGTGGTTTTGTTTAATATAAGGGTAAGATTTAAATGATATGATAGAAATATAATACTATTAGGATCAATATAAATATAATCCAATATACCTAAAAGGCTTATGATATAAGGCATAAGGGTAAGATGATATCCCTTCTATAAATAAGGGTTATTGATAAATTAGAGAAGATCACTAATGATAATATCTTCAAACACTACTTCAACACTACTACTATAATGGTAAGACTATTAAATAATATTAAACTCTTTCATTAATATTATAAATATCTTTAATTAATTAATCATGAATAATACTATAAGATACTGAGCCTTGCTACTGATCTTTTTCAATATAAATACTAGATTATCCTACTAGAGAAGGGATGGATTGATCCTCAAGATTATTGTCTGAATCAGAAGCATGGGGGGGAAAAACAGGGAGAGAGGCCCTTTATTTATAGCTTTTGGGCCCTCCATAGAGCCTTCCAAAAACAAGGGACTTAGAAAAAATTCCACCTTGAGACATTTTTGCTGGTGGGTAAATTAAAAATGGTGTCATTTGATCAAGATATTGCACCATATGTTTGGTTGATTGCACCATTCTGAACCTTATTATTGTCAGTGCACAGCCTTGAGACATTTTTGCTAGTGGTTAAATTTGGAATGGTGTCATTTGATACAGATATTGCACCATATGTTTGGTTGATTGCACCATTTTTTTTGAATCATACTCTTATTTTAGCTAAACTTTATTCTTATTATGCACAGCCTTGAGACATTTTTGCTAGTGGTTAAATTTGGAATGGTGTCATTTGATACAGATATTGCACCATATGTTTGGTTGATTGCACCATTTTAAAAAACTGTATTCTTATCTCTACTAACCTTATTTTTATTCTTCACAGCCTTGAGACATTTTTTCTGGTGGTTAAATTTGGAATGGTGTCATTTGATACAGATATTGCACCATATGTTTGGTTGATTGCACCATTTTTTTTAAAACTGTATTCTTATCTCTACTAACCTTATTTTTATTCTTAACAGCCTTGACCTGTATTTAGCTGAGTATTTCTCTATGTAAAATTTAATTTGTAAATAATACCTGTAATGTTTGGTTATGGGAGTTTAAGTGGGGATTGAGTAATGTAACACTATGTTAACTTATATGTAAGTGTTTTTTTCTTATGTCAAGACATGTAACACATGATGTTGTAAGAGTAATGGTATCACTTATGTAATATTACACATGTTTATTCATATTGAATATTTAGACAAGCTGCAGTATCTTTAAGCATATTCTTGTACCTGGTATAGGGTGTATAGTATCATTTCTCTTCTTTAATCCATGATATCTAGAAAATTATTGACATTATGGGGTTGAGGCAATATGTGACTATATGTAAAAGTTGATTTAGATTCCAGTGGAATACTTATTTTTGTCCTTTTAATATAATTCTCTTCCTTTTTCTTGCAATTTTTTACTTTTATCTTTCACTTTTTATCTTTATTTTCTTTATATATATATATATTATTATTATTATTGATCAAAGTTTCAGCTTTGAAATTGTGGATTTGAACCTTGGAAGAACTGGTATGGAATACCACATCCCCCTCTCCATTTAATGCTGTCCCCAGAATTCAAGGTGATAATCCACTTACTTTTTTCAAAAAACAATCAAACATTTCCCTACTTTTTTTTGAATAAAAGGATTTTTATTCATCAAAGTCCTCTTCATCTTCAAATTGAAATTCATCTTCAACTTCCTCTTCTCCTTATTTTAATAATTTCTTAAATTAAATAAATGCTCACTTCTTTTATCTTTTCTGTCCATATCTTTGAGGTTGCAGTTTTAAGGTCATACATGACCCTACAACTCAGGTGTGAAGACCCTGTATATTAGGTATACAAAATCCTGCCTTTTTATGTCATACAAGGACAATAAGACCCCTTGTCCATTTCTTCACAAGGGAGCAGTTTCATGTCATGCTGAGGACCTCCTGGTCTTCAATTTGACTTGATCGAAGGGCAGTTTTTTTTTAAGCTGAGAGATTTCTTCTACTAGTATCAACTTAAGCTACCTTGAGGCTTAAAATTCATAAAATGTTTGGGTTGATAGATATTTCTTGCTCCTTTTCAGTCATTACCAATCTCCTTGCATATTTCATTTCTACATTATTGTCCTTCTTTCTTCAATATTTTATTCTTTGGCCAATTTATCACATATATTTAAGGATTTTATTTGAACCATTTCAAATCTGACCTCTTCTTTCTTCACATTATTCCTTTAATACCACTCCTCCTTTCATGGAATAAAATAAAGAAATAGATTATAAGCCCTCAGGTGTGCCACCCCTGTAGTTTTAAGTCATACAAGGACTTAACATTCCACTACTCCCTTCATGGATCATTAAATTGCCAATTTTATATATTGAAAGAAATTCTCATAATTTTATAGTTGAATATGCCTTCAGGATATTTTTGATCATGAGCTTAAAAGAAAACCAGTCTATATTTATCATCTCCCAAAAAATTCATCATATCATGATTGAGCTTTCAAGATACTATTGAGATATCTTTTTTTTTCTTCTTTCTTTCTGTAACATTAATCTTCAGGTTTGGGATAAGACCCCCTCTCCATTTAAATTTCTGTAGTTGGTTTTTCTACTTTATTTGTATTTTGTCTTTGATTCTTGTAATATTTTCTTGCCAAATTTTGAATTTTTAGCTTAATTATTATTATTATTATTTTGAGTCTTATCCATAATAAGAAGGGGGTTTTAATTTTTGTGGTGGCCTGACACTAGATAGTGGCAGTCTACAAGGCTATAACTCTAATCAACTCAGTGTTATTTCCCCTCATCAGACCAGGTCTGACCTTGGCTTCTCAGTGTATATGTATTTTTTTGAAGTACATACAGACCAGTTGTCCAAGTGCCACCTAGAGCAGGAATACCATTAAAGCCTTTCTTTTATGAATCAGATTTTCTTAATAATAATATTAATAATAAACATCATATTTATAATTTTTAAGGTATTGATAGTTGTTATGATTTCTTCTTCTTATTTTTTGAGTATATATATATTTATATCTATTTATATATATATTTTTTTAATTTTTCATGTATAAACTTTTATAGTATTAAGACTTTAATATTTAAGGTCATGCTGGAATTATATAATTTAACATTCATTTATTTAAAAATTATACATTAAAAGCTTCAGTTTATAGTCTTTGTGGACTTTATATATTTATTGAGTCAAAAATAATAATAAAAGGAAATTCCAGTTTATAGTCTTAGTAGACTTTATTCTTTTTAAATTGGATTTTAAAAATAATAATCTAATATTGAATCAATCATCAAGATATTTTCAAATTAAAATGGATATTGAAAATGAGTATTTGTAACAACCATCCATCAGGGGTAAGGGTATTCATTCATACACCCACTCAAACACCCCAAATCAGCAAATCCAGTATCTGCATCAGCATTCAATTTCAGCAATCTTCATTCTGAAACATGCATACAGCTTGGTACCTCAATACAGCCTGTCAATACCTCTACAGGCTGGATTCACCCAATACAGTTTCAATACACCAACTTGAAACTGTATGATCACTTCAATACACCACACCTCTTGTACAGGTTCTGTACAGCCGTACAGGACATGTATTGGCCAGACTCAATTCAATCATCAAATATTCTCATGAAAATTCTTCCTCTGGATCAGGGCTGGTGATTCTCACATATACCAGCCCCTCTTTCTCCCCCCTGGGGACTTTTCCCCAGTTAATTAATTTAGTTTATTTATTATTTCATAATTATTCTTATCCTTATATTTGGGTATTATAATTATTTAATTCTAAGTTAGTCTTTGCAGTTTCTCTCTTTGCCTGTACAGTATGAGTTGGGTGGCCATATCCTTATTAACCCTTCTCTTTCCATTCTGACAGGTTGAAACAGTGGACTTGGACTTGTTTTTGGTTGGCTCTTCTTTTCTTACTCTTATTTCTTTGTTGCTGCTTTTTCTTATATTTATTCTTTTAGTAATTCATCCTTAACACTCTTAAGTGTATCCCTTCTTATCATATCTTTGAGCCCTCCATAAGTGAGTCCCAGTTTACTGAGTGCCAGGCCCTCTTCATTTCAAAGAGCCCCTGTGACATTAAATTAATTAACTCATATTTGATTCTTTCTTTCATTCATCTTATTCATTTCTCTCATTCTTCAATTATGACCTTTTCATGATTTTATGATTTTTATGATTTTGTATGAATTTTTCACTCTCATCAATTTTCATCTCATTCATTTCATTCTTATGAAAATTGATCCTTTTTCCTTTCTTAATCATTGCTGACCATTTCATCACTTCATTTTATTTTTATCAATCAAATTTTTCTGTGTTCTTATTCAGGTTTTATCTAGGAATTATTGATTGGTTTAATTGATTGGATTATTCATTGGGATTCATTTGGGTTATTGATTCAGGATTTATTGGATTTATTGACTTTGAACTCTCAAGATATTGATTGATCCTCAAGAATTGATTTTGATTATTGATTTGATTTGACTCATCAAGATATTGAATTGATTTCTGAAGATTTTGAACTGATTGATTGATTCCTCAAGACTTGATTTCATATTGAAGACATTTATTGATTGATTATTGATTGAATATTTATTGATTATTGATTTCCTCAAGCTTATTGATATTTGATTTGAATTGATTGTTGATTGATTGAATTTATTTGACTGTTGATTGAATCTGATTCCTCAAGATTTGAATTGATTCCTCAAGATTCATCAAGATTTTATTGTGATTGATTTGGCCAAGTTTTGATTATCCTTAATACCATCAAATTTTATTTCATTTATTTCAAAATGCCAGTTCAGCATAGTCCCCCAGCCAAAAATACTAGATCCCAAAGAATTCAAGCTGTTCTCACTCCTACAGCAAGGGCTCCTCTTGACCGCACACCATCAGTTCATCAACTGAGTGCAAATTTGGACAGAGGACCACCAATGGAAGGAGCAGCACCCTCAAGAAGAGGTGGAATGAAATCTAGAAGATCAAGATCTTTCTCTGGACTTTTGGGTGGCTACCCTGGCATGTCTGAAGGTGCAAGAGCAAGACAAGGGGAAGTTGAAGATGAGGAGGGGGAAGAGTCTGTGGAAGAGGAAGATTCTGGGGAAACTGAAGTGGCAGATGCCTTGGCAAATGCTCCAGAGGTGCCTCAGGGTTCTAATCTAGCCCTTTCTAGTCAACCTCTTGTCTCTCAAACTGATCCAAGTCTCCTCAAGATGATGGAGCAGATGACTCAATTCATGGGGCAACTCACTCAAGCAGTTTCTCCCAGGGACAATTCCAAAGCCCCTGCTTTTAAGACTCCATCCATGAAGGCACCTGATTCTTTTGATGGTACTCAAGCTCATAAATTGAGAGGGTTTATCCAATCCTGTCAATTAATCTTTCATAATGATCCAGCAAATTTCTTCTCTGACAGGAATAAAGTTCTTTATTCAACTTCTTTTCTCACTGGTAGAGCTGGCAAGTGGATTGAACCTTACCTCTCAAATATTTCCAATGAAGACCCTTCCTACCTCCTCAATAATTGGCCATTGTTTGAATCTCAATTATTCACTCTGTTTGGTGACCCCAATGAAGTCAGGAAAGCTGAACAAGAGTTGGACAATTTGAGGATGAAGGAAAGTGGTCATGTTTCCTTGTACATTGCAGATTTCAGAAGCTTAATGTCAAGAATTGGAGATTGGGGGGAAAGAGCTTATATCTATGTTTACAGAAGAGGATTGGCATCAATATTATTGGATCGGTTGGCTTCTCACCCTGGAACTTTTGATACTCTTCAAGAACTTATGGATGTCACCTTAGAATTAGACACAAGATATCATGAGAGGCAAAAAGAAAAGGGTGGCAATCAAGAGAAGAAGCCTCCAGTCATTGGATCCAATCAGTCTAGGCCTCCTCAAAACTCATCTTCAAAGAGGCCTCACCAGAAGAAGAACAAGAAGGGCAAGCAATTCCAATCTTCAAAGGACAAGCCCCATGCTGCTCTCCTCAATAAGGACAATAAGTTAATCGGTTCTGAAAAGGAGAGGAGTATTAAAGAGGGGTTGTGTACTTATTGTGGTGGAAAGCACCCAATTGAAAAATGCTTCAAGAGACCTCAGAACAAGCCTGGGTCATCATCAAGAGGCTTCCCTAGCAAGCAGGGAAAAGCCTGAGTGGAATCATGATGTGTTCAATGGTTCTCACTTATTTCCTTCAAGAGCACAATTGTGCACTCTGAATACTAGTGTCAAGAAATCTTTAAAATTTCTTATTTTCTCTTCTGTCTCTGATATTTCTTATAGTATTCTCATTGATTCTGCTGCTACAAACTCTTTTATTGCAAAGAATTTTGTTCTCAAGTACTCATTGACTCTGTCAGAGCTCCCTGAAAAGATTCCTCTTTTCATTTTGGATTCTAATGAATCCCCTGCCTTGTTCATCACCCATTATACCAAGTGGGTAGTTGACTTGCCTTCCTTCCCAAGCTTTGAATCGGATTTCTTTATCATAGATTCACCCAAGGGAGAAGACCTGATATTGGGCTATGATTTCCTTTACCATTTTAATCCCATTATTGATTGGAAAAATGGATTGATCACCTATGATTCTAGTCATAAGGATTCTAGTGGTATTATTCCTTCTGCTAGTAATGACTAAGCCACTGCTGTCAACAGTGTTGCTCTGGTTGGTGAACTTAAGACACCTTCCATTCCTTCTTCTGTCCAAATCCCTTCCATAATTCCCTCTCAGTCATTGCTTCCATTAAGAGATGAAGTCTTCAAAGAGATAAAGGATGTTGGAGAAGATGTTGCCATATCTTCACTTCATCTCTTTCAAGGGGATATGGACCTTCCTCCCTTATCTTTTTATGCATCCCTGGAGGAGCAGTGGGATGAGGAGGAAGAGCCAGAAGAAATTGAAACTGTGTTGAAGGTTGTTCCTCCTGCTTATCCCCAATATTTGGATGTATTCTCCAAGGTGAAAGCAGAGAAACTTCCTCCACACCGCGCCTGTGATCACCATATCGAATTGGAGGGTCTTCTACCTTCAATTGGTGTTAGCTACTCATTATCAAATCAAGAGTCAGAAACACTACGGGCCTACATTTCAGAGAAAGTAGAGAAAGGTTTCATTAGACCAAGCTCCTCTTCAACAGGAGCACCTGTCCTTTTTGTCAAGAAAAAGGATGGAGATCTTTGTTTGTGTGTTGACTACCGCAAACTCAATGCTGTCACTAGGAAGAACAGATACCCTGTTCCTCCTATGAACCAGCTTCTTACCGTATTCAACAGTTCCACTATCTTCTCCAAGATAGATTTGCGTGGTGCATATAACCTTCTGAGAATCAAAGAGGGGGATGAGCACTTAACTGCCTTTAGAACCAAATATGGCAGTTATGAGTATTTGGTCATGCCATTTGGTTTGACCAATGCTCCTGCTTCTTTCCAAAATCTAGTAAATGATATCTTTGCAGATTTTTTGGATGTTTTTGTTGTGGTTTATCTAGATGATATTATGGTCTTTTGCAGTTCTGAGGAGGAACATGTCAAACATGTGGCCTCTGTCCTCCAAAGACTGAGGGACAATAATCTGTTTGCCAAAGCCTCCAAGTGTGTATTCCATGCCTCAAGTGTGGAATACTTGGGCTATGTTGTTTCAAGTGATGGCCTCAAGATGGATTCTTCAAAAGTTCAGCAAATCCTCAATTGGCCTCAGCCCAAAAACATCAAGGCTCTTCAATCTTTTCTTGGCTTTGCCAATTTTTATCGTTGTTTCATTAAAAATTATTCTAAAAAAATCACTTCTCTCACTTCCCTTCTCAAAAAAGATTCTCCTTTCATCTTCAACAAGGAAGCTCTTAGTCAGTTTCAAGCACTCAAAGAAGCTTTCACCTCTGCTCCTATCTTATGCCATTTCAATCCATCTCTACCTACTATAGTAGAGACTGATGCTTCTGATTATGCATTGGGCGCCATACTGAGTCAGGTGAATGACTCTGGAAAGCATCCCATTGCATTTGATAGTCGCAAGCTCTTACCAGCTGAACTCAACTATGAAATTCATGACAAGGAACTCCTTGGCATAGTTTGGGCTCTCAAGCGCTGGAGGGCATTTCTTCTTTCTCTTTCCAATCCTTTTGAGGTCTTGACAGACCACTCTTCCTTGCAGTATTTCATGTCTTCCAAAGTTCTTACTCGTCGTCAGGCCCGTTGGGCTGAATTTCTCTCAGAATTTCATTTCACTATCACTTACCGCCCGGGCAGGCTGGCCACTTTACCAGATGCCTTGTCACGTCGGGACGACGTGTACCCAGAGAGGGGGGTGGACTTCATCAGCAAGAATCCTCAGAATTTTCATCAAGTACTTAAGCAAGATGGAATTCAAGAGTCAAGATTCTTCTCAATCAAAGTGGAAATTTTCTCAGATTTAGTTGACAAGATTCAAAAAGAAGTATGGCAAGACAAAGACTACAAAGAAATACTCAAGCAACTAGCAAGAGGTGAATCAGTTCCAGATTATTCTCTTGAACCTCAAGCCAAGTTATTATTATTCAAAGATAGAGTGGTAATTCCAAGCAATGAAGAACTTCAACTTGATATTCTTCAAAAGCGTCATGACTCACCATTGGCTGGCCATCCTGGCCAGGAGAAGACCCTCAAGCTCATAAAGAGGGATTTTTATTGGGCTGGCATGAATCAATTCATCAAGGACTATGTGTCCTCATGTCAGCAATGTTCAAGAAACAAGAACATTCATCACAAGAAGTTTGGATTACTCAAGCCTCTTTCAATTCCGTCTGGTCCTTGGAATTCATTATCAATGGACTTTATCACTCAATTGCCACTGTCCAACAACTTTGATTCAATTTTAGTAGTTGTGGACAGATTCTCAAAAATGGCAATCTTCATTACAACTTATGGCACAATCACTACTCTGGATTTAGCTCAAATATTCATTAGTCATGTATTTTCCAAGCATGGACTCCCAGTCAGTATTGTCAGTGATAGAGGATCCTTATTTGTTTCATCATTCTGGACTCAATTGTGTCAGCAGCTCAAGATATCAAGAGATCTTTCAACTGCCTTTCACCCTGAAACAGATGGACAGACAGAGAGGGTAAATCAGATACTAGAACAGTACCTTCGGATGTATGTCAGCTATCATCAAGATGACTGGTACACCTGGCTCCCTCTGGCTGAATTTGAGTACAGCAAGTTGTCAAAGAAGAATTAGAGTCAGCAATAAGGAGATTCAAGAAGTATGCAGATAGAAATAGGGCAATTCCACCTGATTTCCAACCTGGGGACAAAGTATGGCTAGCTTCCAAGAACATGAAGACAACAAGACCCACCAAGAAATTATCATAAAGATGGTTGGGACCCTTTGAAGTTCTTAAGAAGATTGGCAGCCATGCATATCACCTCAAGTTGCCTCAGCAATGGAAGACAGTTCACCCTGTATTCCATGTGTCCTTATTAGAACCAGTCAAGCATTCAACTATGCCAAATCGTCATCAATTGCCGCCACCACCAGTTTTAGTGGAAGAGCAAGAAGAATGGGAAGTGGCTCAGGTTCTGGACTCAAAACTCAAAAGAGGTAAATTATGGTATCTTGTAGAGTGGAAAGGATTCAGTGAAGACCCAGAAAAAACCACTTGGGAACCATCTTCCAACCTTACCAACTCACCAGACCTTGTCAAGGATTTCCATTCATTGTATCCAGACAAGCCTGGTCCAAATACCTCAAGAGTTTGATTTATGGTGCTTGGTGGGGAGAAGAAGTTATGAAAGTAAGTTCCTCTCCTGGCATGCACCTTTAAGGGGGTATTCTACCCATATGTTGTTGTAAGCATCACCTTGGCCACTTTGTGAGCACTTGTCATTTCTTTGGACAGGTTCCGGAAGCATACAACATCAATACCCTCCATTTGGACCTTATCAAGATATGGCCCAATGGTTTGTTTCTTTATTTTTTCATTTATTTCTTTGTTATCATTTCATTTTATGCCAATCATTACTTCAAGTCATTTACGGCAAATCCTTTCAGAAGTCATTTATGGCAATTCATCTCAGAAGTCATTTATGGCAATTCTTTTCAATTTTATGGTGCTTGGTGGGGAGTGGAAGTTATGAAAGTAAGTTCCATCTCCTGTTATGCATCCCTGAGGGTTCTACTTCTTGTAAAACATTACCTTGGCCACTCTGTGAGCATCAAAATGCTTGGTTTTCATTTTTTCAGACACTTATTGGCCAAAATCAAGCAACTCACCACAAGAAGGACCAACCATCAGGATTTTTCTTTATTTCTTTCTTTACTCTCATTTTCTCTTATTGTTTTATTTTTCTTTCTTTCTTTACTTGTATAATTTTCTTTCTTTTATTTCTTTAAAGCAGCAGCATCCCCTCCCCAAATCATGTATTGGGAGGTTCCATTATTTTTTCATTTTTTAGTATTTATAAGAGTGGGGATAGAAGGCAAACCAAACACAAACAAGGAAAAGGAAAACTAGTTATCTCTACCCAAATCATCAAAGGTTCTCTGGAAATCATTAATCAACTCATCTTCATACCAGGCAAATTTTGCAGCCATCTCTTCAGAAGCAGTACCTGGGATAGTCCTGTCATTGGCATACATAATCACCTCTCTGCTATTTCTATCAACCCTCCTGAACAATCTGGCCACAGCATCTTGATTTTCACTAGCCGCGTTGGGATCTTCTCTGGTAACCCGGATAGGCCAATGTTCTCTTCTTTGAAATACTTGAGCGGGAGGAAACGGCAAAGGGGACAATTCATCTCTTCTTCTTCTGGAGCTGGCCACAGGTTGGAGTTGACGGGAGGTGTTTATGGGTGAGTTCCTGGGCTGTTGAACTGGTGATGGTCTTACTGCTGGATTCAAGGCAGGCCTGGTGGTATGGGAAGTAGTTGGTGAAGGAGGAGGAAGGGTTGTAGGAATTGAAGCAAGCATTGGTTGGAAGGTTCTTGGAGTACTGGGAATGACTTGACTTTGGAACCTGGTGTTGGCAAGAGGTGGAGAAGAGGAATTGCTGGATGGATGGCCAATGGAATGAGGAATAACTTGAACTTCTTCACCATCCAACTCATCACTTCCTTCAGCATCTGGATCTGATGGGGAATCAACAATTCTTCTTAGCTTCTTCACTACTTTCACCACTCCATCAGCATTGGTCCTTGAAATTGGAATTTCTGAGCTGTAGTGGATGGGCCTACCACCAATTGGAATGGACCCTCCAACATTAGTCCATCTGGCCACATCCCTCTGCCTGGAACCAGTCACTACATCAAGATATCAGCACCAATTCAATCAAAATATGCAAGTCACTCACATTGAGAAAATCCAGAAGTGGCATCAGGGGTAGGCTCCTCAAGAATGGGGAATTCCTGCCCATAAGGCCCATCTTTCCTACTCCATAAGTGTCTCCTGACCTGGGACAAAGTCGATCCAGTACGACGGCATGGCTTCTTCCCAACAAAACAAAAATGGTATTTTGATGATCGAGGATTGTAATGTTGAAAGCAATCCTTTCCCTTGGCCAAACACTCAGTACAGGCAGGATCAAGAATGTGAGCCTGTGAGGTATGTTTAACATACCCATAAGGCCACAAATGATTTTATAAACAATTAAATTTGTCTTAAACAGACTTTTTAGTTGAATTTAAAATAAAAAATAACAAAAAATAAGTATAACTTTTTTTTGGATAAACAAAGTTATAATTATTATGTCATTTTTGGATTCTACACCAAAAATAACCTAGGGTACACCCATAGGGTGTTATACCCAAAAACACTTATTTTTTATGTTATTAGAAGATTTAAGAATCTCACAGTACTAATGTAACTTTTTTAACATTTTTTTAAAATTGTTAAATTTAAGCTTAATTAAGCTTAAATTTAAAGTTAAATAAGGTTTATGCAACTTTACCAAAATTTTAGTTAAAATTGAGGTGTGGTGTATATTTACTGAATTGGCTAAGGATTTGCCATACAGAATGTAAATCCTGCGTGAGCTCAATTTAAAAGGGTTTAAGGCCATTGTATGGCTTTAAATAAATAAAAGGGCAAAATCCACGCAAAAAGGTGGGACAAAGGAAAAAGACCAAATAGAGCTGGGGTACCCAACTTTTTGGATCTGCAATGATTCAATTAAGGTTGTCCACCTGTATTGGAGGATTTTCAACCTTATTTAAACTTTAAGATTAGACTTTGATCCAACCTTAAGGTTTAAACTGGTTTTATCCCAATTTGGACAGGAATTTCAAGCTGCCAAAGGGTAAATCCCAATATGCAGGCTTGAAATTAAGGTTTTAAGAACTGTCAAAGCTTAATTAAGCTTAAAAAGCTTAAATAAGCTTAAAACTTTAAGGTTCCAAGCATTGAAACCTTATCAAAAGCTAAGGTTTGGTGTGTATTGCTATTTTACGTGGAAAAAGAGCAATAACTTCAAAAATTCATTAAAAATCCAAATCTTAATGGATTTGCTTGAAAATTGCACAAAGCTTAGAATTTAAAATTATCAATATATAAATTAAATTTTAAGTATCTTTTATCAGTAAGTTTCCTGGGTAATTAGCCTGGAAAATTACTTTTTTAATTAAGCTTAAAGAAAATTATGATTTCTTTAAAAATTAATTAAAAATTGAGTTTAAGAGATTTCTGCTTGAAACTCTGATTTTATGTTGTTCATGTGATGAACTTTAATATAAATAAACTTATTTTATATTAAAACTTAAAATAATTAAACTAAATGAGGATTAAAGTTACTTGGAGTTAAGAATAACACTGGTAACTTTAAATTGGAAGTAAAAATAAGTTGCCTTAAGTTAAGAACTTAATTTTTAAGCATGGTTTTTCAGTTTTGACCTGAGCACGCCCTCTACATCCATTATGAATCATGAGAGCTGCTCTGTAGACATAAAAAGGGTCTTTTCATCACTGTTTTTGTCCATCAATTCATTAATCAATCCAATCATATTAGACATTTAAACAGGTAAGGTTTTATTAAATATAAAATCTTATTATTAAAGTAATTCTTAAGTTATTTTTATTCTTTATTTATTAAATTAAAGAATTGAAGTCATAGAATTCAGATTATTGTTGTAATCATCTATAATAACTTTTATTATATAAAAAATTATCATCTTAAATCTCTTTTAAAATCCACAAATTCCTCTCAAAAACTGTTTAATCATAAATTTTAGTATAAAAAGTTGTTTTATCTTTGAATTTATTGATTTTTGGCGTGTTTTTAACTTATAATCATTATTTAATATAATAACTGTTGTTTTATAGCTTGTTGTATTAAATAAATATTATAAGTAAGTTTTCTTTAAAGTTCTATATTTTTTTATCTATTATTAGTTTTTTTATATAGAATTTTATTCTATAAAGAATTATTTCTGCAAAGTGTGTGTTTAATTCTTTTTATAAATAATATTTATATTATTTATAAGTGGTTAATATTCTTATTTTCCACGTGTAATTGTCTCATTAAGAGCTTTACACTTCTTATTGTTATAACTGTCAGTGACTATAACAATAATAGAATAATTATGATTCATTATAATTATTATATTTTTTTATTATTATATTTTTATAATAATAATTAAATTTATTTATTTTTTGTATAATTATTTTTAATAATTATAATTAAATTTGTGGTTATAATATTTCCTTATATTATATTTTTCTACTGAGGACAGTCATAGTACTCTTGATATTGTTACTATTATCAAGAGTTTCATAGACAAACCTAACATTTGGGGGCCTGGCCGTGATTTTAAACCAATTTTTGGGAAATAAATCATATTCTAGACCTTATTTTACTATTTTTTGACGTAAAATTGCCATATTTGTCTTAATATTGGCTTTTTTGGGAATTATCCCTTATAAATAATCTTTATAATATTAATAAAGTTATTTTTTTCCTAAGAATATTGTTTGAAACAATATACTATTGAGTGACTTGGAATAAATTTCTTTTGTCTAACCAGTGGCTTTTTCACATCACAGACTTGAAATTTATTCTTTGAGTTATTCTAGTATAAGGTGAATAATAAATATAATTTTGATTAATAACTTGTTAATTGCATAATTATTATTTATTTAAAGAAAATAATAAATCAAATAAAAAATCTTTACTAAAAATATTTTTTTCTTTTATCTTAGACATTTTTCTTTATTTTTGACGTAATTTGCCATAAATTACATAAAAACAACTTTATTCAATAAGTTGAGTTTATAAGTTATTTTTATTGTTTGATAAAATAGCTTATATTTTTAATTTCTCTAGTGTCTTCCATCAGAGAAAATTCTTCAGACTCTGAATCCTCAGAGTCAAGTATTGAAATTCCAACCAGCCCAGCACCAAGGGGTTTAATAACCAAAGAGCCCTTTAAAGGTCCTGCAGGTGAATTCAATCCACTTTTACTCTAATTTTTATTAAAATTGACGTGAAATGACTCCTACTAGAAGTGGAAGCAATTACTCCATCCAATCAAATGGATCTGGACCAGGACATTCCAGCCATAAATCCAAAAGGCAAGAATGTCCTCCCAGAGGAGAGGCACAAATGGAGGATGCCAGAACTTCCACCAGTTCCCAAAGGTTAGCCAGCACCTTTGAACCTCTTCTTGAGAGTCCAGAAGCTGACATAACTGCTATTGCTGTTAGACCTGAACCATTTCCAACAGGCAACTGTGGAAATTTATAAATCCCAATGGAAAAACTGGTTCCTGGCGTCAAAACAACAAGAGTGGGAACTCCTTCCAAGTCTTTGGATAGGCACCATGAACTCTTATCTTCAAGTGAAGAAGTTCATGGGGCCACAAAAGACAGAAGATCTTCTATTGGGTTGGACACCAATGTCTGTCAAAGGACAAGTCCAACAGATAAAAGCTTGGTTGAAAAACCAAAGCATGTTATCAGAAGACCAGAAGAAGAAGTTGGCCCAAGGCAAGGACAACAGCCAAGTGGAAGCTCCTCAAGCATCCACCAGCAAAACTCCGCCTCAACAAGTGCCAAACAAGCCCAAGCAAGCCCCAAAGACCAACCAGAAGGGCAAGCAAAAGGCAAAGGGAAAGGCAAAGCCCAAGTGGTACAAGCCTTACCCTCAGAATTACATGATTCCAAAGAAGGAAAAGACAGCCATGGACAATGTGTTCAATATGGCAAGAACTTTGATGGAATTCAAAAACAAGGAGGAGGAAAGATTGAACCAATCCTTTCCAAAGAAATAGACCTTGTAAAGCTTGTAACTTACTTTGAATCTTGTAATAAAGAAATTATGGCAAAATTTAAAGCATTTGATCATGCCCAACAAAAGCTGGGCAATGAGATAGTACAAGTTAAAGACCAACAAAAGACCATTATTGGCCTTGAAATTGTTAATAAGGCAAATATTTTGTCTTTGACGCAAATTTGTGAAAGACTTGAGCATAAAGTTACCTTACTCAATCAACCAGATGAGAATTCAATTTCTTTTATAACTGGACAGTTAAGAGAATTGAAAATACAAGTTCAAAACTTGGAAAATTCAACTGGTCACAATGCAGCTCTTTTTCAAGAACAATTGGAAAAAAGTGATAAAGCAAGACTTGAATTGAAAGAAGATATTCAATCAAGTATTAATAATATATCACTAAAAAATGAATTGCCAGGGCAATCCACTCCATTTCTTGACAGAAATGTTCTTAACTTGAATAATGATTTACATCATACAATTTCAAGTAATGATGTGGAAACTGCTTGCAATTTCAAAGACATTCCTAGATTAGAGGAATGGCCAACCTTCAGTGGTGAAGGGGAATATAATCATATGGAATTTATGAAAACAATTGATATGTTCAAAGAAGACTTTAACATACCAGATGAATACATAAGTGCCAGATTACACTCATTATTTACCAAATCAGCTAATAAATGGTATTATAAAATGAGACAAGACCATGGTAAACATTCCTGGCCTTGGTGGAAAGAACAAGTTATTTCCAAATGGGCAAATGATTCCTGGAGATTTAGAATGGAAAATTCTTTTGAAGAAGCCATTTTTAATATTGAGAGGGACAGGCCCATGACTTGGTTTCTTAAAAAGAAGGACAGATTAACTGCCCTTCATCCTGATATGTCTGAACCAATGTTACATAAAAGGATATTAAGAAAGTGTGGTGGTGACCTTGAGCATGCTATAAGAAGCAGATGTATTGAGCCTTGCTCTACAGAAGATTATATCAATGCTATGGAGGATATCACTACTAGAACAAAAATTGGAAGAAATCGGTATAAACCCCCAATAGACAACAAGACTAGTGGGAAACCAATTTCAAAACCAAATAAACCACATGACAGACCTCCTTTGAAATGTCATAAATGCGGCAGTACATCTCATTTAGCAAACACTTTTCCAAAAAAGACAAGAGTCAATGAGATAAATGTTGAAAAAGTGGAAGACACAAAAGAAACTGATGTATCTTTACATGAAAGTGATTCTGAACCTTCAGAAGAAGAAGAAACATCAGAAGAACTTAGTATAGAAAATATCAATGTTTCTTTTGAGGTCACTGAGGTACATACTCACTTACCACAGGACAGTGATGAATGTATGGATCTCATACATGTGCAAGATGCCAAAATGCAAAAAACCAAACCTGCCAGAGGTAAAGGTTATACAGCTGGGTCATCTTTTATCACTAATATTGTGATAAATAACACAGAATCCAAGATACATCTTGACTCAGGTGCTTTTTGCACTTGTGTTGGAAAAGATTATCTTGACAAAATTTATACCAATTGGCAAGACAAGTTGATGCCAATTGAAGGTGTGAAATTCAGCAGTGCTAGCCAGAATATGCATCCTTTGGGTATATTTGAAGCTACAATAATATTTCCTGTAAGATGTGACTATGAAACTGATGATAATATTACTATTAATCAACAGTACTATGTCTGTTCTTATGAAATATAATAATAAAAATTATTATAACCACAATTAAATAATTATAAAATTATTTCTTTCACGTGTTATACACTACTAGTGATTATAACAGTGAGCAGTAATTGTCTACAAGAATCAATTACAAGAAGAATTTAATAATAAAAAACTTCTTTTATTAAAATAATAAAATTATTTTAATATATAATTATCTTTTACAAGAATAATTATAAAGATAATTCTTGAAGAAAACTATTACTAGAGAAAAACTTTAAGAATTAAAGATAAATGACTCACTAATACTCCAAAGAACTTATTGAAAGATAAGAGTAGAGAAATTTGACGTAGAATTGTGGATTTAAGGGATCAAGATGATTTATAACAGTATTTCAACAATATATAGTTGGATTCTATGATTTCACGTCTTTCTGATTGATTCTGAAAGATTTAAAACACTTAAGAATAGCTTGAACTAATACTTACTTGATGGTAATAATGGTTTAATAAATTTATAAGATGATGATACGGAAAAAACAGCAAGAAGAGGCTTCTTTTAAGTCAATAACAGCTCACAGAGGCGTGCCATGGAGCAAACTGAAAAACCAGTGAGTGAGAAAACAATAAACCTTTTTGGATTATTGATTGCATCATCTGTTGCCATGTAAGATTATCATAATTACTTAATTGATGCTTTTACGTGACTACCAACCCCAATATGGTTAAGAATAAAAGGAGTAACACTTGTAAATCTTCTTTTATTCTAAAATAATCATTGATTTCTCAAAGTTATCAATGTTATTGCCAATTTCATCACAGGTTGTAATTACTGTGAATTTTTGAAGATTCAGTGTTTCACGTAGAATATCCAAAAATGGACTGTAAGTAAAACTTTTAATTTTACTAGTAAAACTGTAATTCCTTTTGGTTGTACAATAGATAATACAGTTCTCCTTTAGTCCTGAAAGTTTCAGAAAGATTCATTAAGAATTGTATTTTTAATGAATTTTTGAAGGTTTTACCTCATTTCTACGTAGAATTGCAAATAGCAGTGTTTTGCTGGTTGCTATGAGGTAAATCAATGAATATGGGTCCCAAAAGGGTTTTAATTACTCTTTTGGGGTTTATCCATGGAAAGTCATTAGTAATTGACATGGTTACAGGAGTGTAAGTAGCTCATTACCTCCTTGGCACGTCAAAATAGCAGGTTATTTGCTATTTTCTGATGTTTTACAGTAGTTGTAACTTGGTAACCAAGTTCCCAAAGAGTTTCAGTTTACCAATTGGGCCAAGATGAGCCATGGATCCATGCTCTGGAGCTATCCACGCCTCTGAGGCCTCAGAAGTTGGGTACCCTGGCTCTCTTTGATGTCTTTTGTCCCCCTTGCCTATTTTTTACGTCAAAATAGTAATTTAAGCTTAAAGTGAGATATCCACTATGGGTGTACCAAAAGTCCATGTAAGAATACCATGATATTAAGTGCTCAAAACATGCATAACACTATTCTTAGTGTATATGTAACATGGGATTTCTCACTTTCCCATTATTTTGGCTAAAAATCAAGAAAAACAAAAATTTTCACGGATCTTTTATGTGGTATTAATGATGTGGTATTGAAGTATTTTCCATTTTACCACCTCAAATACTTAAATTGAGCTTATTCACTCTATGGAGCTACCCTAGGTGAATTTTTGTGTAAAATCCAAATCTGGTCTTAAATCCATGGATTTACTTACTCAATAAAAAGTTATTCATCTTTTCTGAAATTGAAAATGATGAATTTTGGATATATGCATGACTTATGAGTTGTGCATAATTCAAAATCTCTTTTTAAGATAATTGTGGCCTATTTGGGTATGTAAAATATACCTCAAGGCTCACATTCCCTCCCACCAAAAAATAAAATTGTATTACAATTTTATTAGTGATAAAAGAATAAGGCCCCAAAAAGGGGTAATGTCCACTGTCCAACCTCTTTTATTACTCAGATCAAGTAATTTAAAGCACATTTATAGACATATTCAGGCTTGTGGCCTTCTTTCATGTCTAAATCTTCTTAAGAGTTTATCTGAGTCAGGTATTTCTTATTCTGCCATCCATTCATCTTCATGTACTGGGTTTCTATATCTGACAAGATATTCTCTTTGATTTTTACCCCTAAGTCTCCTTTCTTTGATGACTTTCTTAATCTTTTTGTCTTCATTCTGTTCCACAGGTGGTACAGTTAAAGGAGTTGGGTTTCTTAAAGGAAACAATTCTTTATCAGCTGGTTGATAAGGTTTTATCAAGCTGACTGGAAATGTGGGGTGTTTATTTTCCAATTCACCACTCAATTCCACTTGAACTGCATTGGTTCCATGTAAAGCAACAATAACAAAAGGTCCTACATAAGAATCTTTAAGTTTCTTTGGGCCTTTGATATTATTAAAATTCAAGGTTGAAACTAGAACTAAGTCCCCTACTTTGAAGTCTGGCACTTTATGACTCTTGTCCCACTTCTGTTTTGCATAATCAAAAGCATTATCCATACTTTGTTTTGCGTGGTGTTTTACTTTATCAAGCATTAATTTGAAGCTGGAAGCTGTAGGATGAATGTCAATCAAGTCTTTCCTCAGTGTGTCTGCTGGGAGTCTTGGATTCCATCCTTTTTCTAACATAGCAGGAGTTTGTCCTGTGGAAGAATGGACTGATGTCTTGTATGCCAATTCTAATGCAGGTATCAAAGTGCACCAGTCATGGGTAAAGCCATCTGAGTCTCTGAATTCTAATCCATAAGCACAAAATCTCCTGATCATGTCTTCTAAAGTTTGAATCATCCTCTCTGCTAGCCCATCTGTTTGAGGGTGATATGCTGTAGAGAATGATAACTTAGTCCCAAACAATCTATGAAGATTGGTCCAAAGTGCAGATGTGAACTTGGGGTCTCTGTCACTTATGATATTCTTAAATAACCCTGTATGAGAAATAACTCTACTCCATAAAAGAAGAGCTGTATCCATAGCAGTGTCATCTTTATGACATGGTAAGAATATGGGAGTTTTGCTATATCTGTCTACAATGACTAAACAAGCATTATAACTTTTGTCACCACTTGGAGGAAGTGCTGTGACCCAATCCATGTGAACAACTTCCCAAGGGGATTTTGGTTCTTGAATATGGATCATTAATCCAAATTTCTTGCCTGTACTCCTGTTTGCTTTTTGGCATCTATCACAGGTATGGCAATATTCAATGATTTCTTTTCTCCAAGATGGCCACCATGCACAGTTCTTCACCTTTTCAAGTGTTCTGTCTTCTGATAGGTGTCCAGAGTAAATGCTATCATGGCATTCATGAAGAATGGTATTGATGAGCAATCTACTACACAATGTCATCACACAAGAATGTTTTGTTCTATGGTAAATAATCCCATCAAACAAGTGAAATCTTCCTTCAGAATAGGAATTTTTCCAAACTTCATCTAGTGTATTAACCAAAGATGTGTCTTTGCAGTCTTTATCCAATAAAGAAGTCAAGATATGGCAATTCTTGTCTTGTTTATAAGACTCTCTGACCTCTTCAAAGAATTCAGTCCCAATATCAGTTATGTTAATCCCTTCAATTGGAATCTGTGGTTCAGCTTCCAAAGGTACATAAGCTGGGTTATCAGGAGTGTTGGCTAAAGCCCATCTACTAAGTCCATCAGCATTTTTGTGAATGTTTCCTGCTTTATGAACTATAGTCATGTTTCCTCTATATTCTTGAATGGCTATTTGCCATCTCAACATATGTCTGTTGGGAGTTTTCATGTTAAGAAGTGATTTCACGGCATTACAGTCAGTTATCACTTCAAAAACACTGCCATCAAGGTAATAGTGTAATTTCTCAAGTGCCCATACCAAACATAAGCACTCCATTTGGCTTGCACCATATCTGGCTTCTGTTGGTTTGATTTGTCTTGAGATATAACAAACTGGTCCTTCTGTAGGTTTGTCATCAATAATTTGGACTTGGTGTAGGGCTGCCCCTAATCCATCCCCACATGCATCAATGTACAATTTAAAAGGAATATTCCAGTCAGGCATGAGGAGTAAAGGTGCTTCTGTAAGGGCTTTCTTTATCTTCTCATAAGCTTTAATTCTTTCCTGTGTCATTTCAAATACAGTCTGTTGATCACAGATTCTATAAAGTGACTTGGCTAGAATTGCAAAATCTTTCAAGTGTTGCCTATAGTAACTAGCAAATCCAAGAAAAGACATCATTTCTTTTTTATTCTGGGGTATTGGCTTAAGTAACACTGCTGCTACTTTATTCTTGTCAATACCCAAGCTCAAACCAGAAACAACATGTCCTAATGCTTTGAGTTCTTCAAAACCAAAATTGCATTTCTTAAGTGAAATTTTCATGTTCACTTCTGCAACTTTATGAAGTACTCTTGCAAGTCTTTCAAGGTGCAAAGACCATGAGTCAGAACATATAATAATATCATCAATATAAATGATAAGCCATCCTTCAGACAATTCTGTGGGGAAGATGGTATTCATCATTCTTTGATAATGAGATGGAGCATTTTTAATGCCAAATGGCATTCTAAGATACTCATAAATACCACAGTGAGTGATAATTCTAAGTAATTTCCTAGCTTTAGGCGTCAAAACATTTTGATGGAAGCCTTTTAATGCATCCATTGATGTTATATACTTGGCTTTAGACAATTGAGTCAAGGTTTCTTGGATCCTAGGGATTGGATACCTATCTGGAACTGTGTAGGTATTCAAAGCTCTAAAATCTCCAACCATTCTTGACTTATCATTATGCCATGCAATAATAACAGGTGTTGTCACTTCAACTTCCTCATTATGGCCTACTTTCCTTAGCACACCAAGTTGGATCAACTCTTGGATATGTTTTTCCAAGGCCTCTCTAGCTCTGGGACTGGCTGGATAAGCTGGTCTTCTAAGTACTGGAGGATATGGTCTATCAATATTAAGAGTAATATCAATTTCATGTCCCCTTATAGCGCCTAATGGTTCATTATCAGATGCAAATGCATTATTGTATGTATATAATACATCAATAAGTTCATTCCTCATCTTTGGTGACAATGATGGATTAATTTGTGCTTCAACAAGTTGTTTAGACACAAATTCATCTTTGTAAGTATCTTTGACAGAAGATACTACAGATATCTGTTTTGGCATATTGGAGAAAGCAAATTTTTGCCTTTTGTTATCTCCAATTGTGAAATATCTGTCTTTATGGTTATTTATATCAATACCATAAATATTCAAGTAATCATTTCCAAGAATGATATGCTGAGATGTACAATTATCCATTACTACAATCTCAGTTTTCATTCTTACACTTCCTGCTGGATGTGGGAATACAATATTAGTATCCAATATGCCCAAGGGGTACATATTGTTACTGGCACTACTGAACTGTACACCTTCTATTGGTAATAGATGGTTTTTCCATTCAGGAAGTATAATTTGGAGATAATCCTTGCCAATACAAGTGCAAAATGCCCCTGTATCCAGATTTACTTTGGCTTCAATATCACCCATTAGAACTGATGTGATACAGGATGCTCCAGCAGTGTAACCCTTTCCTCTAGCAGGTTTTGTTTTACACATTCTGGCATCTTGGATATTGATCAGGTTGTAGCAATCCTCACTGTACTGTGGCAAGTGGGTATGGACTTCTGTGACCTCAAAGAAAGCTGAAATGTTTTCAATGGGATAGTCCTCGACTGGTGTATCTTCAGAGACTGCAGAAGCTTGATCAGACTCTTCTTTCTCTTCAGTACACTGAATGTCTTCAATGATTTGAACTTCATTGATCTTTGTCTTCTTAGGGCAAGTGTTGGCTAAATGTGAAGTACTTCCACATTTATGACACTTCAAGACAGGTCTTTCTGGTCTTCTTTCCTCTCTAGGAATCTTTGAGACTATTTTGGACTCTATTGGGTTTCTAACCCAAGTTTTACCAATTCTTGTTCTGGTAATGATATCTTCCATAGCATTAATGTAGTCCTCTGTTGAACAGGGTTCCACACATCTGCTTTTGATAGCATGTTCCAGTTCGCCTCCACACTTTCTTAATATTTTCATATTAATCATAGTGTCAGACATATCTGGGTGTAAAGCAGATAATCTGTCTTTTTGTTTGAAGAACCAAGTAAGTGGTTTGTCTTTTTCTGAGTTAAAAATGGCACTTTCAAAAGCATTCTCCATTTTAAACCTCCAAGAATTATTGGCCCATTTGGTAATCACTTCAGATTTCCACCAAGACCAGTCATGTCTTCCATGATCCATTCTCATCTTGTAATACCATTTCTTTGCAGTCTTGGTAAACAAACAATGTAATTTTCCTACTATGATTTCATCAGGTATATTAAAGTCTTCTTGCAACATATCAATAGTCCTGATGAATTCAATATGGTTGTATTCTCCTTCACCAGAGAATGTTGGCCATTCTTCTAATTTGGGAATATCCTTTGCAGAAATAACATTCTCTCCTAAGAATGGAGTCAAACTTTCTTTGACAGAAAGTTTTTCTTCAGTCAAAGGTGTAGAATGTCTTGGCATATGTGGTTCATGATTCTTATGAATTTGCTCCACGCTTGCAATTATTTCATTCTTCAATTTCTGCCTTTCACTGTCACTTTTTGCTAAATGTATAGCAAATTGATTGGTGTTCTTAACTATTTGTAAGACATGGTCTTCAAGAGTTCTAAGTCTATCATTTACTTTAAAGATGGAAAGATCCTCTGTGTCATTATTTTGACATTGGTTCTCAATTCTTTCACAAGCATTGCTAATTGACTCAAGGGTGACAGTTGTCAATTTATGCCAATTAGAATGTTGCTTGTCATTTTTCTTTAAATCATTGATGTCTAATGTAATTTGCTTCAACTTTGACTCAAGTTTGCCAATTTCTACACTAATACTTCTATGTACATCATTTATTTGCGTGGAAAATTCCTGTTCATCCTTTCCTGCTCTTTGGCTGTGAATTCCATAAGAGTTCTGGCCATATTGAAGACACTGTCCACGGCTGAAGGCTCCAATCTGGGGATCCTGTACCCTTGTGGGTAAGGTCTGTGCCAATTGGCTTTGCCTTTGCCCTTGCCTTGATGGTTCTTGGGACCTCTCTGTTTCTTTTGAGGTCCTTTGGGCTTGTCCTTGGATGCTTCTGGAGCTGGTTTGGAGCTGGTAGATGCCACTGGTGCCTCTGTCTCCAAAGTTGGAGTCATTTCCAATTCTTTCTTCTGGTCTATGGATAAAAGACTCTGGTTCTTCAACCAATTCTTTATCTTTTTGACCTTGTCTTTGCAAGACAGGGGGCTCCAACCTCCTAAGAGTTCTATGGTCTTCTCCTGACCCAGAAAGCTCTTGATGTGTAAGTAGGAGTTCATGGCCCCCTGCCAAAGGCTTGGGCAGATTTCCCACTCCTCTTCTTTGGCTGCTCTGAACCAATTTTTGTACTGGCTCTGATATATTTCTATTGCTGCCACTTGAAAATGGTTCAGCCCTGGAAATATTATCATAAATTAGTTCAGGCTCAGAATTCACGTCAAAATCTGTTGGTACAGACGTTGGGGAATGGGGGGCAACTCTGGCATCCTCCAGATGTGCCTTTCTTGTGGAAGATTTGGCACTTCTGGATTTGGTCTTGCCTCTTCCTTGTCCACATCCATCTGGTTGGACTGAATAGTTGCTTCCATTTCTGGTATGCACCATTTTCACGTCAATTTAAAGATAAAAGGTGAAAATATAAGATAAAATACACACCTTTTGGTGGTAATTTAGCTTTTTCTGAGTTGAATAAGGTGCCTCTTTTAGCAATCTGCACCTCAATACTGTCTTTAGATTCTGCTTCTGAAGATTCTGGACTAGTGATATATCTTTTACTGAGTCTGTTGCCAGCTGAACAGTATTTGATTAAAGACACTAAAAGAAATTATAAAAGAGAAAAAATTATTTTTTATACTTTTTAAAATATTTTTTAAAGATTTTTTATAAGTTTTATATTTTTTAATATTAAAAAAATTATTCTTTTTAAAGAAAAAAATTAAAATTTAAGATTTTGAATGAAAATTAATTCAGAGTAACTCAAAGAATAATTTTATAAGTTTTTGGATGTGAAAAAGCCACGTGTAAAAACAATATAAAATTAAACCAAATTCCTCAATGAAAAAGATTTTAAAACAATTTCAAAAATAAAAATATTTTAAATCCAAATTGAAAGAAAAAAAACTAATTAAATTAATATATTTTAGAGCTTAAAAATATATTAATTAAGGGTACAAGGTTCAAAAAACACGGCCAGGCCCCCAAATGTAAGATGTGGTAGGTATGGTGGTTTTTTTGGAACACAAAAATGAAGTCTAGAATATGATTAAAGCCAAGTCTATGGATAAAATCACGGCCAGGCCCCCAAATGTAAGATGTGACTATGAAACTGATGATAATATTACTATTAATCAACAGTACTATGTCTGTTCTTATGAAATATAATAATAAAAATTATTATAACCACAATTAAATAATTATAAAATTATTTCTTTCACGTGTTATACACTACTAGTGATTATAACAGTGAGCAGTAATTGTCTACAAGAATCAATTACAAGAAGAATTTAATAATAAAAAACTTCTTTTATTAAAATAATAAAATTATTTTAATATATAATTATCTTTTACAAGAATAATTATAAAGATAATTCTTGAAGAAAACTATTACTAGAGAAAAACTTTAAGAATTAAAGATAAATGACTCACTAATACTCCAAAGAACTTATTGAAAGATAAGAGTAGAGAAATTTGACGTAGAATTGTGGATTTAAGGGATCAAGATGATTTATAACAGTATTTCAACAATATATAGTTGGATTCTATGATTTCACGTCTTTCTGATTGATTCTGAAAGATTTAAAACACTTAAGAATAGCTTGAACTAATACTTACTTGATGGTAATAATGGTTTAATAAATTTATAAGATGATGATACGGAAAAAACAGCAAGAAGAGGCTTCTTTTAAGTCAATAACAGCTCACAGAGGCGTGCCATGGAGCAAACTGAAAAACCAGTGAGTGAGAAAACAATAAACCTTTTTGGATTATTGATTGCATCATCTGTTGTCATGTAAGATTATCATAATTACTTAATTGATGCTTTTACGTGACTACCAACCCCAATATGGTTAAGAATAAAAGGAGTAACACTTGTAAATCTTCTTTTATTCTAAAATAATCATTGATTTCTCAAAGTTATCAATGTTATTGCCAATTTCATCACAGGTTGTAATTACTGTGAATTTTTGAAGATTCAGTGTTTCACGTAGAATATCCAAAAATGGACTGTAAGTAAAACTTTTAATTTTACTAGTAAAACTGTAATTCCTTTTGGTTGTACAATAGATAATACAGTTCTCCTTTAGTCCTGAAAGTTTCAGAAAGATTCATTAAGAATTGTATTTTTAATGAATTTTTGAAGGTTTTACCTCATTTCTACGTAGAATTGCAAATAGCAGTGTTTTGCTGGTTGCTATGAGGTAAATCAATGAATATGGGTCCCAAAAGGGTTTTAATTACTCTTTTGGGGTTTATCCATGGAAAGTCATTAGTAATTGACATGGTTACAGGAGTGTAAGTAGCTCATTACCTCCTTGGCACGTCAAAATAGCAGGTTATTTGCTATTTTCTGATGTTTTACAGTAGTTGTAACTTGGTAACCAAGTTCCCAAAGAGTTTCAGTTTACCAATTGGGCCAAGATGAGCCATGGATCCATGCTCTGGAGCTATCCACGCCTCTGAGGCCTCAGAAGTTGGGTACCCTGGCTCTCTTTGATGTCTTTTGTCCCCCTTGCCTATTTTTTACGTCAAAATAGTAATTTAAGCTTAAAGTGAGATATCCACTATGGGTGTACCAAAAGTCCATGTAAGAATACCATGATATTAAGTGCTCAAAACATGCATAACACTATTCTTAGTGTATATGTAACATGGGATTTCTCACTTTCCCATTATTTTGGCTAAAAATCAAGAAAAACAAAAATTTTCACGGATCTTTTATGTGGTATTAATGATGTGGTATTGAAGTATTTTCCATTTTACCACCTCAAATACTTAAATTGAGCTTATTCACTCTATGGAGCTACCCTAGGTGAATTTTTGTGTAAAATCCAAATCTGGTCTTAAATCCATGGATTTACTTACTCAATAAAAAGTTATTCATCTTTTCTGAAATTGAAAATGATGAATTTTGGATATATGCATGACTTATGAGTTGTGCATAATTCAAAATCTCTTTTTAAGATAATTGTGGCCTATTTGGGTATGTAAAATATACCTCAAGGCTCACATTTCCTCACCCTGCAGGAAGTATGAGATTGAAAGCTGAATTTGTTGTTATGAATAATTGTACTTCACAACACTTTATACTTGGAAATGATTATCTCAATATCTATGGTATTGATATTAATAATCATAAGGACAGATATTTCACTATAGGGGAAAATAAAAGGCAAAAATTTGCTTTTTCTTCAGAAAGAAAAGAAATTACTGTCATTCAACAAGTAAAAAATGTTAATAAAGAAAGATTTGTGTCAGATCAATTAAGTGAAGCACAAATTAGCCCTGAATTAACATTAGAAATGAAGGAAGAGCTTACTGAAATTTTATTTCAATTTAAAGAAGCCTTTGCTTCTGATAATGAACCACTTGGGGCTATAAAAGGCCATGAAGTGGATATCATGCTTAATGTGGAGAGACCTTATCCCCCACTATTAAGAAGACCAGCTTACCCAGCTAGCCCTAGGGCTAGAGAAGCATTAGAAAGTCATATTAATGAACTAATGAAACTGGGAGTTCTTAGAAAAGTTGAACACAATGAGGAAGTGGAAGTCAAAACTCCAGTAATCATTACTTGGCATAATGATAAGTCAAGGATGGTTGGTGATTTTAGAGCACTGAATACCTATACTATTCCAGACAGGTATCCAATCCCTAGAATCCATGAGACTTTGACTCAATTATCCAAAGAAAAGTTTATTACTTCCATGGATGCTCTTAAAGGCTTCCATCAGAATGTTTTAACACCTCATGCTAGGAAATTATTGAGAATAATTGCTCATTGTGGTATTTATGAATACTTGAGGATGCCTTTTGGTATTAAAAATGCACCCTCTCATTATCAAAGAATGATGAATACCATATTCCCACATGAATTATCAGAGGGATGGTTAATCATTTATATTGATGACATTATCATTTGTTCAGAAACCTGGCAATCACAATTAGAGAGACTTTCATTAGTACTTAAGAAAATTCTACAAGTGAACATGAAAATTTCTCTTAAAAAATGTAATTTTGGGTTTCATGAGTTAAAGGCTCTGGGACATGTAGTATCAGGACTAAGCCTTGGTGTTGACAAAAACAAAGTGGCTGCAGTTTTACTGAAACAAATGCCCCAGAACAAAAAAGAGATGATGTCTTTCTTAGGATTTGCCAGTTATTACAGGCAACACCTTAAAGATTTTGCAATCCATGCCAGATCATTATACAGAATTTGTGATCAGCAAACTGTTTTTGAAATGACACAGGAGAGAATTCAAGCATATGATAAAATCAAGTATGCCTTGACCAATGCAGCATTATTATTGATGCCAGACTGGAAACTTCCTTTCAAGCTGTATATTGATGCATGTGGTGATGGTTTAGGAGCTGCTCTTCATCAAGTTCAAATTGTCAATGACAAGCCTTATGAAGGTCCAATTTGTTTTATTTCAAGACAAATTAAACCTACTGAGGCAAGATATGGAGCTAGCCAAATGGAGTGCCTTTGCCTTGTTTGGGCTCTGGAAAAACTTCATTACTATCTTGATGGTAGTGTGTTTGAAGTAATTACTGATTGTAATGCAGTAAAATCACTTCTTAACATGAAAACTCCAAACAGACACATGTTAAGATGGCAGATTGCTATACAGGAGTATAGAGGCAATATGACCATAGTACATAAAGCTGGAAATATTCATAAGAATGCTGATGGCTTAAGTAGATGGGCATTACCCAATACACCTGATAACCCTGCCTATGCTCCTACAAGTGCAGAACCTCAAATTCCAATTGAAGGAATTAATATCACAGATGTTGGAACAGAATTATTTGAAGAAGTTAGAGAAAGCTACAAGCAAGATAAGAATTGTCATATTCTTACTGCTCTACTTGACAAAGATTGTAAAGATATAGCCTTGGCTAATTCTCTGGATGATATTTGGAAAACATCTTATGATAATGGAAGATTTCATTTGTTTGATGGTATTCTATATCATAGATCTAAACACACATGT
Organism: Austropuccinia psidii; assembly: GCA_023105745.1. Taxonomy (NCBI): domain Eukaryota; kingdom Fungi; phylum Basidiomycota; class Pucciniomycetes; order Pucciniales; family Sphaerophragmiaceae; genus Austropuccinia; species Austropuccinia psidii. The sequence continues at coordinate 7,338,770 of JALGQZ010000001.1, forward strand.
GTCATGGTCCTATGTAGTAGAATGTTGATTAACACAATACTACTAGAATGCCATGATAACATTTATTCTGGACATCTTTCTGAAGACAGAACAATGGAGAGAATTAAGACATGTGCCTGGTGGCCATCTTGGAGAAAAGATGTCATTGAGTACTGTCATAGTTGTGATAGATGCCAGAAAGCCAATAAAGCTACTGGTAAAAGATTTGGTTTAATGATCCATATTCAAGAACCAAGTACCCCATGGGAAGTAGTTCACATGGATTGGGTAACTGCTTTACCACCTGGAGGTGATAAGAGTTACAATGCATGTCTTGTTATTGTGGACAGATATAGCAAAACACCAATCTCTTTACCATGTCATAAAGATGACACAGCTATGGATACAGCTCTTTTGATTTGGAACAGAGTCATATCCCATACTGGTCTCTTTAAAAATATCATTAGTGATAGAGACCCAAAATTCACATCAGCCTTATGGACTAATCTAAATAAGCTTTTGGGTACAAAATTATCATTTTCAACAGCCTACCATCCACAAACAGATGGACTGGCAGAAAGAATGATTCAAACCCTTGAGGACATGATCAGAAGATTTTGTGCTTATGGCCTGAAGTTTCAAGATTCTGATGGCTTTACCCATGATTGGTGTACTCTTATACCAGCATTGGAATTAGCCTACAAGACCTCCATCCATGCTTCAACAGGCAAGACTCCTGCAATGTTGGAAAAAGGATGGAACCCCAAACTTCCAGTTGATACTTTGAAAAAAGATTTGGTTGACATTCATCCAACTGCTTCAAGCTTTAAGCTACTGCTTGATAAAGTGAGACATCATGAAAATCAAAGCATGAATGATGCCTTTGAATATGCTAAGCAGAAATGGGATAAAAGTCATAAGACACCAGAATTCAAAGTAGGGGACTTAATACTAGTTTCAACCTTGAACTTTAATAATATTAAAGGTCCAAAGAAATTGAAAGATTCCTTTGCAGGACCATTTATCATTAAAGCCCTCCATGGGACAAATGCAGTACAAGTAGAACTGTCAGGAGAGTTGGGAAACAAACACCCAACTTTCCCTGTCAGTCTTGTAAAGCATTACACATCAAGTGATAAGGAATTATTTCCTTTAAGAAATGAAACACCCTTAGAAGTACCCCCACTTGAACCAAGTGAGGAAAAGAAAGTACAGAAAGTCTTAAAAGAAAGAAGACTTAGGGGTAAAAATGAAAGAGAATACTTAGTCAGTTACAGAAATCCACAACATGAAGATGAGTGGATTGAGGAAAGTAAAATACCTGATTCCCAAAGGTTTCTCAGAAGATTCAGACATGAGAGAAGACCAATTCCTCAATAAAAAGTTTGAATTGTGTGCTTTACATACTTGAACAGTATAAATAGAGAGGTTGGACAGTGGATTATACCCCCCAAATAACTTGGGGGTATACTACAAAAGAAAAATTGTGGTACAATTTTTTTTTTGGTGGTAGGGAATGTGAGCCTGTGAGGTATGTTTAACATACCCATAAGGCCACAAATGATTTTATAAACAATTAAATTTGTCTTAAACAGACTTTTTAGTTGAATTTAAAATAAAAAATAACAAAAAATAAGTATAACTTTTTTTTGGATAAACAAAGTTATAATTATTATGTCATTTTTGGATTCTACACCAAAAATAACCTAGGGTACACCCATAGGGTGTTATACCCCAAAACACTTATTTTTTATGTTATTAGAAGATTTAAGAATCTCACAGTACTAATGTAACTTTTTTAACATTTTTTTAAAATTGTTAAATTTAAGCTCAATTAAGCTTAAATTTAAAGTTACATAAGGTTTATGCAACTTTACCAAAATTTTAGTTAAAATTGAGGTGTGGTGTATATTTACTGAATTGGCTAAGGATTTGCCATACAGAATGTTAATCCTGCGTGAGCTCAATTTAAAAGGGTTTAAGGCCATAGTATGGCTTTAAATAAATAAAAGGGCAAAATCCACGCAAAAAGGTGGGACAAAGGAAAAAGACCAAATAGAGCTGGGGTACCCAACTTTTTGGATCTGCAATGATTCAATTAAGGTTGTCCACCTGTATTGGAGGATTTTCAACCTTATTTAAACTTTAAGATTAGACTTTGATCCAACCTTAAGGTTTAAACTGGTTTTATCCCAATTTGGACAGGAATTTCAAGCTGCCAAAGGGTAAATCCCAATATGCAGGCTTGAAATTAAGGTTTTAAGAACTGTCAAAGCTTAATTAAGCTTAAAAAGCTTAAATAAGCTTAAAACTTTAAGGTTCCAAGCATTGAAACCTTATCAAAAGCTAAGGTTTGGTGTGTATTGCTATTTTACGTGGAAAAATAGCAATAACTTCAAAAATTCATTAAAAATCCAAATCTTAATGGATTTGCTTGAAAATTTCACAAAGCTTAGAATTTAAAATTATCAATATATAAATTAAATTTTAAGTATCTTTTATCAGTAAGTTTCCTGGGTAATTAGCCTGGAAAATTACTTTTTTAATTAAGCTTAAAGAAAATTATGATTTCTTTAAAAATTAATTAAAAATTGAGTTTAAGAGATTTCCGCTTGAAACTCTGATTTTATGTTGTTCATGTGATGAACTTTAATATAAATAAGCTTATTTTATATTAAAACTTAAAATAATTAAACTAAATGAGGATTAAAGTTACTTGGAGTTAAGAATAACACTGGTAACTTTAAATTGGAAGTAAAAATAAGTTGCCTTAAGTTAAGAACTTAATTTTTAAGCATGGTTTTTCAGTTTTGACCTGAGCACGCCCTCTACATCCATTATGAATCATGAGAGCTGCTCTGTAGACATAAAAAGAGTCTTTTCATCACTGTTTTTGTCCATCAATTCATTAATCAATCCAATCATATTAGACATTTAAACAGGTAAAGTTTTATTAAATATAAAATCTTATTATTAAAGTAATTCTTAAGTTATTTTTATTCTTTATTTATTAAATTAAAGAATTGAAGTCATAGAATTCAGATTATTGTTGTAATCATCTATAATAACTTTTATTATATGAAAAATTATCATCTTAAATCTCTTTTAAAATCCACAAATTCCTCTCAAAAACTCTTTAATCATAAATTTTAGTATAAAAAGTTGTTTTATCTTTGAATTTATTGATTTTTGGCGTGTTTTTAACTCATAATCATTATTTAATATAATAACTGTTGTTTTATAGCTTGTTGTATTAAATAAATATTATAAGTAAGTTTTCTTTAAAGTTCTATATTTTTTTATCTATTATTAGTTTTTTTATATAGAATTTTATTCTATAAAGAATTATTTCTGCACAGTGTGTGTTTAATTATCTTTATAAATAATATTTATATTATTTATAAGTGGTTAATATTCTTATTTTCCACGTGTAATTGTCTCATTAAGAGCTTTACACTTCTTATTGTTATAACTGTCAGTGACTATAACAATAATAGAATAATTATAATTCATTATAATTATTATATTTTTTTATTATTATATTTTTATAATAATAATTAAATTTATTTTTTTTTTATATAATTATTTTTAATAATTATAATTAAATTTGTGGTTATAATATTTCCTTATATTATATTTTTCTACTGAGGACAGTCATAGTACTCTTGATATTGTTACTATTATCAAGAGTTTCATAGACAAACCTTACAAAGAACTTCAACTGCTCTGAACCCATCATATGTTTGGGAAGGATCAAAATGGCCAGAAGACGCCATGGAAAGGGAGGACAATCGACTGAAGATGCCAGAACCATGAAGAACAGACGGTGGCGGTGCAGAAGGAGAAGATTCAGTGAGTTCAGTCAGTTTGGAACTCATAACTGAAGAATATGCAAGCAGAATATTCAAGACGTCAGAATCAATCCACTCCATATCAAGAAAAAAATTTGACCTCAGGGAAATGGGGCCATAACTCAATTATGCCCCCCCTCAAAGCCTCTATGGTGAAGTTTCACACCCCTTTGGGGCTGAACCCATCACCCAGGACCTCCCCTGCAACTTTGGGGAGGCCAGAATCTTGATGGTCCTGGACCCCATCAATGGGTCCAGGCCATGTCTGGTGAAATCCCAGATTGGGCCATTTCTGGGCCCCTTGGTCACCCTGGGACGCCAGCAAATTTGGGCCCAGGGGCTCCAATTTGGTCCTGGGGGCCTCCATTAACCCCCACGGACCACCACGTACGGCCCGCGGACCGTAGGACCCCAAAGACTCAAAAAGGCCAAAAAAGGCCAAAAATCAAGATATTAAGGTTTTTCACCAGAGCACCCAAAAAGGCCCATAGGCCATAAAAATCAAAGGCATCAAATTTCATCAGAGCAAAGGCCACAGCCCAAAGTACTTTGTAGGGCTGTTAAGGCCATCTTCATGGATTATGGGGACAAGACCCCTTGGAGGAAAAGTTTTTCAATTTTTCAATTTTTTAGAGGTTTAAGGCTTGCCCAATGAGTACACTTCATATACTCACTGGGCATCATTTTTTGAGCACAAGAGCTCAGTGGTCCTTATTCTGGGATATATCCCAAGGCCACATCTCAAGGGCATGGTTGGTTGAATCAGAAGAAAAAGAATGCATATTTCGAAGTGGAATACTTACTCAAACTTGGAAAAAGGGGGGAATCAATTGAATTTGACAGAGAAGAAGTAATGAAGGATTTTCAGGATAATGGCCAAGAAGAAAAGAAAATTAAAAGAAATTTTTTGAAAAAAGTGTGGGGATATTGAGATGCCACCCAACAGTGGCAGGGTATTATGGTGTTCAGGAGCCCACCAGTTTCAAGAGGGGGATACTGTAACAACCATCCATCAGGGGTAAGGGTATTCATTCATACACCCACTCAAACACCCCAAATCAGCAAATCCAGTATCTGCATCAGCATTAAATTTCAGCAATCTTCATTCTGAAACATGCATACAGCTTGGTACCTCAATACAGCCTGTCAATACCTCTACAGGCTGGATTCACCCAATACAGTTTCAATACACCAACTTGAAACTGTATGATCACTTCAATACACCACACCTCTTGTACAGGTTCTGTACAGCCGTACAGGACCTGTATTGGCCAGACTCAATTCAATCATCAAATATTCTCATGAAAATTCTTCCTCTGGATCAGGGCTGGTGATTCTCACATATACCAGCCCCTCTTTCTCCCCCCTGGGGACTTTTCCCCAGTTAATTAATTTAGTTTATTTATTATTTCATAATTATTCTTATCCTTATATTTGGGTATTATAATTATTTAATTCTAAGTTAGTCTTTGCAGTTTCTCTCTTTGCCTGTACAGTATGAGTTGGGTGGCCATATCCTTATTAACCCTTCTCTTTCCATTCTGACAGGTTGAAACAGTGGACTTGGACTTGTTTTTGGTTGGCTCTTCTTTTCTTACTCTTATTTCTTTGTTTCTGCTTTTTCTTATATTTATTCTTTTAGTAATTCATCCTTAACACTCTTAAGTGTATCCCTTCTTATCATATCTTTGAGCCCTCCATAAGTGAGTCCCAGTTTACTGAGTGCCAGGCCCTCTTCACTTCAAAGAGCCCCTGTGACAGTATTCCAATACTCTTTAATTTTTTTGCTATATATTCTATATGGCTAATATATACTATTAAAAAATCAAAAAAAAATTTCAGTTTAAAGTCATGGAGGAATATATGATATTTTAAATAGTAATTCTCATAATATTCTTGAGAGAAAATAAATTGGAATTTATAAGTGAAATCAATTAATAAGTAGAGAAGTAATAATCCAGTTTGAGGTCATAGAGGTCCATGGTTATTAAATAAATATTGAAAAAGATACTATATTGATTAATGATAATCTAATTTAAGAAATAAGTCCATTTTAAGGTCATAGAGGACCCATAATTGACTTGAAGGTTCCACTTTGAATCTAAAACCTCTTTGATAAGCAATATAGCAATAATAAATGGATCATTTAATTAATTTTAAAATATCATTATTCTATTTATAATGATATATTCATAAATATATTTCAGTAATAATAAATTAAATTAAAAAAGCAAATTTCCAGTTTTAGGTCATGGAGGACCATTAATTTTATATAAAAATCTGGTTTATTATGTGGTTAATTCATCTATTTGTTTTTATCTAATGGCCAAGGGTAATGAGCTATATAAATGATACTTTTGTATAACACCTATACTTATCTTTATTTATCTATTTTTTTTCTTTTTTTTTTAGAAACCAACATAATATATATATTTCAAAACTCAAACTCAAAGGGATAAATTTTTAGTTTTCCCTTATTCTCATTTAGTCAAAATAGATATTTTGATAAAAAAGTTCTTATAGAATGTAACTCAAAATAAATAAAATACAAAAATTGATCATCATATTTACTCAAATTTTAAGTTAAAAAAATATTATTTTGTATAGCAAATACCTTTTTAAACTAAATCTAAAAGCTGTTATTGCTAATTAAGCTTCAAGCGAACTGCTAAAAGTATTTCTAATCATATGCTTAATTAGCAACATCATTATTTATGATGATTTTATTGCTGATAGTTTTGATTTGGTTTTTTTTTAATTGATTCAGAGAATTGAATGGTGAGTATGATAGGTGGCTTGTAGATTTGAATTAATTTAATTGAAATAATCTATTCTTTTTATTTAATTGAAAATTAAGTTTAATTTATTACAGTATTTTCAATAAGAAATAATTTTTTCTATTGAATAAAATTCTTATATTGATTTCTGAATTTCCATTTAGAATGTATTTAAGGTTCTGGTATGTAATTGAAAGTGTTATTTTGACTACTAAGGCTGAAGCGAAGCTCTAAATCATACCTCAATGATATATTAACATGGTGATATAATAATTTTTAATTGTTGTAAACTTGATAACTCAATTTCAAGTTTCCTATTGCGTAGGGTTCAGGGTGTAAAACAAATTGTGGCTTAAAGTTTAATTCAATTAAAACTAATTCAATGAGGTTTAATTTTGTTGAAATTTATTTAATTATCAATTAAACTCTAATTTATATTCAATTCATAATTTATTAACTGATTGAAATTGTTTAATTAAATTTCTATATGTATATAAATAATTTCAATTAAAAATTACTAGATTGTTTTAATTGTTTCAATATATAAAAAGTTCCTGTATGTATATGAAAGTTATTTTTTAAATAGTAGGCTGTAAGCGAAGTGTTTAATTAATTATTCATGATATTTCAAAGATTTGCTATCATTTATTTGGATTTCTTTTAATTTAGAAATTAAATCTCAAGATTTTGTATTGATAAGGGTTTAGGGTGTAGAATTAATTGTGGCTTGAAGTTTAATTTAATTCCAATTAATTTAATCAACTAAATAGGGCCATGTCCTTAATTTATATTTAGATTCAATTTAATTATTTATTAATTTTTTAATAACCCTATATTATACTGTTAGATTTTATCAAAAATCAATGCTTGGTGATGTCATTTTGATAGTTCTGGGGCTTCTATATGTAATATAAAGTTATCTTTTGAATAGTATAACTGAAGCAAAATTGTTAATACCATCTGAATTATAAATTGAAAGATTTCCTTTGTTTGTCTTGATTCCTTTGGAGTTATTAGTTTAATTTTGATAAATTCAAATTTAACTGTTTCTATTGATTTAAAGTTTTAATTAAAATAAGAGGTAGTTAATTTTTAATTTCTAACTATTAATATATTGTTTATGAGATTATTTTAATATAAAAATAATAATAACTCTATCTAATATAAAATTTTCTCAATTGATTAGTAATAATGATGAAATAGTGTCATTTTCATCATTTTTTTTGTCTTTCTGGGTAGTTTTTTAGTAAGTAATAGTTAAAAATTGACTGAGAGGGATGAAGCGAAATGCTTAAACACCTCTTAATGATGTGATATACTACTCTATTACTAGGATTTATTAGCTCTGTAGTCAGTAGATGGTTTTCTTCTAATACTATGTAATGAGTTTTGAGATAATATTGATAAAAATGATTTGATTTTAAATTATGTGATTTGAATCCAAATCATCTTATCAAAGAGAATCATGTGATGAATATAAAAAGTAAAAATAAACTCATTCAATTTGTCACATTATGTGTTTGAATTACTGCTGTGCAGATGTAAGCTGTGTAAACTCTAAATATGATGTGATACAAAAATCTGTGCAAAAAAAAGAATCGTTGTTTAATTGAAACAATCATGTGATCCAAAAATTTGAAATATCATTATGCTAATAAGTATAGTTCAATTAAAAAAATCATGTGATGAATGAAAAAACTAAAATGATGTCATTTGGTTGGATATATGATGTGTTTTCATTTAAGCTGTGCAAACCTTAAATATAATTTATCAATTTTAATTAATCATTTCATTTACTCTTATATATGATGTTCTTGGCTAAAATCTGTGTAAACTTTAACTATTATGGATTTTTTTTGATAATGAGGCATTTTAATTAATTAGATAATGGAAAGAATCATATGATCAACTCAACACATAATTGTGTGATTAATTTAAAACCTTGTAATTTGTGTGTAAAGGTGCTGGTGAAATTATGTTATGCTTTTGTTATATTTTACTATAAAATAAGCAGGTGTTTTCATCATTCTGAAACAGTTTCTCTTCATCTGATGTCTTCATTTTGAGCTTTTCTCTATTATTATTATTTTTGAAGAATTCATAATGCCTGATTTTCTTCTCCCTCTATATATATGCCTTATTTAACTACTTTTTGCTCATTTATATGAGTATATAATTGCTGCAAATCCAAAAGTCAATTTATGCAAAGATAAATTTATATAATTTCAACCTGGCCAGTTGGGTTTATATATTTTTATTCATGTATATCTCATATATATATTAAAGTCATGATTTCTTTAAATATCTAAATTTTGACTCAATAATATATTATTTATTATTATATCATTAGGGTTTATATACTTATTATTATTCATTTTAATTATATAATTATGATATCCTACTTTGCTCTTGGTTTTTGGCATTATATGCTATCCTTTTGGAATACTATAGTATTATAATACTATTTATATTTTAATATTATTTTATTTCTAATATTATAATATTATGATACTTATATTGTTATACTGTTATCTTATTCATTATAATCTCATATTTATTTGAAATATTACTTCTTCTTTACTCATGAATTGGGTTTATTTTATTTGTTTCTTTATCTTCTTATTTCTTTTAATTCCTTTTCAAAGCAAGGGGGGGTGGCCAGTTTTTTTTATTAATTTTTTTTTTAAAAAAAAAAAAAAAATTAAAAAAAAATTGAAAAAAATTAAAAAAATTAAAAATTGAAAAAAGAGAAAAATTAAATTAAAAAAATCTGGTCACCCCTCCTTGTGAGTTGGATTATTTCTATGTGCTATGTGTGTATGCATGCTGTGTGTCTGTGTGTAGCATGTATGTGTATTGAGTAGTTCAGCTCAAAAATTTCCATTTTGGATTCCTGATTTATTTGGTTCTAGAATGTTAAGATAAGTTTCTTTATAATTTCTCTTTGAGGATTGATACTGCACACAACTGATGAGTTTTTTTTCTTCCTCCTAAAATGTCTAGTCTTCTTGTAGTGAAAAAATCTTCAAGTATTTTTTATTCAACATATCCTCTTGTATTAGTAAGTTCATAAAGCTTATTTTTTTTATTTATTTTCAATTTAAACATAATACTGATTAAATCTTCCCTAATTTCAGATTATTTTGTTGAATTATATTTTGAAATGATTATTTGAAATTATAACTTGTTTTTTTTTTAAAAAAATAAACAATCTTCTTTGGAAGAAGTGCAATGATGAGGATTTTTTTTTGCCTGATAAAAGGTAATTATTCATGAAATTGAGAATTCAAGAAGCCTCTAAGTACTTCATTAATTGAAAATAAGCTATTTTTTAATAGTAAATTCATAATTCTTTATTAAAGTAAAATAACTGAAAGTGATTTTCATTCATTAGAGCTATAAACTGATGTTTAATTATTAAAGTCCCACTTTCCCCAAAAACTTATAGCCACTTGTACTTTGGGTGGTATAAGAAATAGCTAACCACCCCTATTTTTTTTAAGTATGAAAAACTACTGATACTATTGCAGAATAAAAAAACTAAAACATTCTTTCTAAATGAATTTTATAACCAGCTCTTTTTTTTTTTTTTTTTTTATTACTGTAACTTTTTTTTATATCAATTGAGATATCTTATGCACAACTATCACTTCTGAACTCCATATCAATTCTTAATTTTTATTGTTTTATTAGTTATATATAGATTTTTTTTGATTGATTTATTGATTATTACTAGATTTTTTTTTTGATACTATTACAGAAAAATCATAAATTAAATTTGCAGTTTAAGGCCATGCTGGGCCATCATGTATCATTGGTCCTTGCATTTGTTTATATATTCTTCTTTGATAAAATGACTTAAAATAGAGTAAGAGAAACAGTAACTAAATAGTTGAATTGCAGTTTAAGGCCATGATGGGCCTTTAATTTTCTGAAGAATAATTTTCTTAGAATAATCTTGATTCTTCTTCATTTTCATTTCAATCTTGCTGCTGACAATTTCTTTCCATAACTTATTCCATTCTTCTTTCTTCAAAAAAAACTTGTGATTCTTCATTATAATTATTAACTGTAAGATTTTATCCTCTAAATCAAAATACAATCCCTTTTCAATAGTATAGCCATCCCCTCTCCATTTAATACTTCTACCCTCAATTTGATATTCTTCAAGACAAAACCCTCTCTGAGCTTCTATTGTTCACCAGTAAAGACTACTCCTTATATCTGAATCCATATAGAAAATTTCATTCCAATAGTCATTATTGAGATTTCCTTTAATTCCATAATAATTAAGTATATCCATAAATTCTAGTTTTGAAAGGTTTGATCCAGGAAGCTGGCTTAAATAGGCTTCTGCAGGGGTTTCTTGAGTAATATCTTCATTTCCAAATAAATCTTCAAATTCAATAAAAGGGATAGTTTGAATAATTGGTATCTTGAAGGATTCAATAATTGGTAAGCCCCATCTTTGGTATTCATTGTTAAGTCCTTGAAAATTTTGATTGATCCAGAGGTCTTGGCTTTTTTCATTTGTTTCTGAGTGTGGCCAATAGATCCAGATGGTATTGTCTGCTTCATTAGTTTCAGACATGATGATTATAAAATATAAAATATGATAAAAAAATTGCTAATGGTTTCTTGATGTTAAAAAAATATGAATAATTATAATAGCTTCTTGGTAAAGGTGGAGGAAATAAATAATCTAAGTAAAATATTCCTTAAAGAATTAATCTTTCTTGTTAAGGCAGGAAGACACTGCCAAAAACTTGAATCAATTGAAGTTTTAAGTAATAAGGTAAGAAATATTTGGGTCCTCCTTGATAAGGCAGGAAGTCACTGCCAAAAATACTGGACTTGATTATTTAAATTGAATTTTACTGATTTTCTTCTCTTCTTTGGTTTTGAATTATGTAAGTTGGAGGTCTTCAGAATTGGCTTCAGATTTACTTTTCTCATTGATGGTAAGTAATTTTTATAATAAGCTATTTTTTTATCCAAAACTCTAGGTTCCTCCAATAACAACCTTATTTCTTCCAATTTTTCCTTTTCTTCTGTTCATTGGTGACTTGATGACTGACATTCTTGAAATTCATATTCATACTCAAAAATGAATTCTTCATATTGCTTCTTCAATTTCCTTTGATCCAAACTCTCTTCATCCTCCAACAATTCATCCCCATAACATCCAAGCTTTGGCATCTTGATTTTTTGTTAATTTTATTAAAGATTATGATCTTATCAATTTTTTTCTGTTTTTAAAAGGTCTTGAAATTAATGATATTTATATTAAAATTGAATCGAAATTGATATTGAAATTCCCAAGGATTTCACCCCAAAAACTTAAACCATTAGAGGTGGAATAAGAAACAGACACCCACCCCCTTTTTTTAATTTAAACATAGCCTTTTGATACTTTTACAGTTAAAACTCTTGCATACCCAAATCATCATTCATAAATTTATTTTTAATTTTTTAATTTTTTAATTTTTTTTTGAGTTTATATTTTTTTAAGTTTTTTTTTAAGTTTTTTTTTTTTTTTTTTTTTCTTCTTTTTTTTACATATGCAGAAAAATATATTCAATTCATGAAAACCATTTTCCTTTTTCTTTTTTCTGAAGAATTCTATTCACACATATATCCTTGGCTATTTCTCCCAGTATTTTCCTTCCTTTCTTCCTTTCTTCTAGGGTATTACCTTTCCAATTTCTTATGAATCCTTCTTCTTTGTGTATAAAGAGGTATCCATACTCTTCCCAGAGAAGATTTCCACCAAGAAGCTCCATATTATGCAAGTTGAAGTCTTCTTGTGGCCAAATTCTACAATCATAAAGAGCCTTCCTTGTTTTTTCATCAAAGGAAAAAACTTCCTCCCAATACTGGTTTTCCAAATTACCCCTAATTCCTTCCTCATTCAAGAGCTCCATGAAGTTTAATTTTGACAGGTCATATCCTGGAAGATTCTTCAACCATTTTCCACCTTTTCCTCTTGATGGACCCTCAAAGTATATATCTTTGAATTCAATGTAGGGAAGAATTATGAAATCTGGCTCTTCTTCAGGTGTTGGAAGTTGCCAGTAAGACATTTCATCATAATACTTCAAGAAAATTTCTTTATCCAAGTCCATTTCCTTGTCTTTATCAATTCTCCATGGGCTTCTTGGGTTTAAATCACATGACAGAATAGTGTTTATGAGATCTTTTTGCAATGTTGAGACTTCAACTTCTATCAAATTTGCTTCTGGCTTTGAATCTGAAGATAATCTTGGTTTAATTTCTTTTAAAGAGTCATGATTATTGTAGGCCTCCCAAAGATTTTCATAAGCATGAGAGTGCTTTAGTTTCTTCTTTGGAGGATCTTGAGAAATTTCATGTATTTTGAATTCATCAGTTTGATTAGATTCTTCTTTATTGTATTCCTTCATAAATTCTTCATCTTTGAAACAGTCATTAATTTCATTTCTAAGATCTTCCAATGAGTCTTCACAGTATTGATCACTGTTCATTTCTGGCTTCATTTCAATTTCCATATCTTGTGGGTATTTTTGCTTGGAAAATATGTCAAACAGATTCTTTCTACTATGTATTGGTGGTCCTTCTATGATTTCTGAGCCATTAACCATAACCTGATATAACATACCATTGGTGTCAATTTGTTTATAGCTAATTTTATTTTCCTTTTTCTCTGCTTCATTGACTTCTTCCATATACCAATTTGATTTTTCATCTTGTTTCCATATATAACCTTTGTTGTTTTCAGGTTTATCATCAATTTTCCAGAAGTCAGGGCATGGGATTAAGCTTAGGTTGTTTACTTGAGGGTTTTTATTTTTAACATAATCTTCATATTCACTTGAAGGTGGTAGATTTCTGTTAATCCATTCCTCCCACTTTTTGGGATCAAAGGTAGCCCATTCCTTGTTTTCTTTTATTGCCTTGTCTAAGTACCAGGCTAATGACTTTGGCTCTTCTGGTTTGATTTGGCTTGATTGTGCTTCTATTGATGGTCCCTGTTCTGGCTCTTGTGTTTCTACCCCTTGCAATCCTTCCACTTCCTCCTGAGGTTCATTCTCTATTCCCCTATCCATTATGCATAATCTTTCATCTAGATTACATTCCATAGACTTTATCTTTTGATAATATTTGTTTTTTGTTGATTTGAAAATACTTTTTATTTTCGCTTTAGATTTGTCTTCAGCTTCCTTTGATTTTACTTTGCTAAACCAATCCTTTATTTTCACCATTGAACAAAGCTCCATTCCTCTTGGTGGTCCTGTTTGCCATCCTAACATATGGGGTTTGCATATTGGCATACATAATCTTCTACCATCTGCTTCTTGATAGCTAAATATTTCACATTGTTTCTGTGAAAAGTCCAATCTAATGTTGTTGTCTGCCAAGAAGGGCCTTCCAAGGACTTTATGTACTGCTCCCTTGGGAATGAACAAATGAATTTCTTTTTCTTCTCCGGAAGGCAAAAGTACTTGTGTGAATTCAGCCAATCCAATTAATGATGTTGTATGTCCTCCAATTCCTCTTAAATTCATGTTGAGCTTTCTGTTTGGAAGAGAGGCTTTTATTGCTGCATCTTCAGTGATTATGTTGAGCTCTGATCCTGTATCTACCAGTGCCATTACTGGATATTCTTCTTTTCCAACAAATACTTGCATAAACCCAAGTGAACAGGCATAATGAAGTCTTGGTTTTTCAAAGTCTTTAATTTTAATAGAAATAACATCTTCTTTAATGTCCAAAGTGTTAACTGATTTCAAAGCTTCCTTTTCTTCAAGAGAAATCCCTTGCAGCCTGTGAATAAAGGTTGGGGAAACTGATGATATTTCTTCCAAGGTTAAGTTGATTTTCTGTTCCAAGATTTTCTTTATCACATTTTCAATTTCTAATTTTGGTTTGAAGTCTTTCTTATCCTTTATGAATTCTTTCTTTTCAGTCTTGTGGTGAACAATCCCTTTATTCAACTTGTCACCTTCCTCTTCAACATTCTCTTTTTTTTTACTTTCAGTTCCTTCAAATGTTTCATCTCTTTTTGTATGTTTATCTTTATATTTGGTTGGAACAATAATCTTCATCTCTTCTTCAGCCTCATCCTCATGATAGGTTCCTGGTAGTATAGGTTTTTTACTTTGAGAATCTTCTCTATTTTGGCTTTCTTGCTTAGCCAAGCTTTGCTTTGTCTTTCTGAGAGTTGCATGTGTTTCCAAAATCTCAGTGGGTGAAGATACTATTGGTGGTTCCCAATTACCCCAGTCTTCTACTTGAGCAATTGAAACTTCTTTTTCTTCCTTTTTCAGCTCAACAATCTTTTGATCTTCTGGTCTTGATAAAGGCTTTTCCTTTTCAATTATCTTGTTTGAAATTTCTTTTTGTTCCTCATCAAATTCCCTGACTAAATCCTTTGGAGATTTGGTTCCTTCTGAGGGTACTCTTTGGAAATTAGGGTAAAGGAAATTTAATCCTTGCCTACTGACAATTCTTTTTTCCATATCTTCTGCCAGGTAGCTGCATCTTGTCAATGAATGACCATTTTCAAAACAGTAATAGCACCTTAAGGGTGGTCTTGGATACAGTTGTGCTGGGACATAAGGTTGATAATTTGCAGGTAAAGGTGCCTGGGTATTTCTTGGTCTGAATGGTTGTGCATTTGGTGCTAAGCCTGATACTTGTGTATTTGGTTTATCCTTCCAGACCATCTTTGGTGGATTAACAGCCTCTGATAGTTCTTTCAGCTGTTCCAACACATCCTTCATTGGGTTGACTTCTTTTGGTGCTTCATTAACATGAGCCTCTTGAGCTGGTGGATTCTTTATTTTCTTTGTAATATCTTTCATTTGCTTGATAACCTCCTCCCAGCTTTCATCTTCAAATCTGGTTTTCTTTTTGCTTTTTATTTCATCTGACTTTGATAATTGTGATTTCCCTTTAATAACTACTGCTGCCTCCAATTCTGCCTCAATATAATTTCTGAGGATATCCATATCAGGTAAGATATATCCTCCATCTCTTGCTTGAACCATGGTCCTGTCTTTGATCATTTCTTTAGTAACACTACTTCTAATTTCTGGTGATAAATAATCAAAGACATCTTCATGATAATCATTTTCCTTTTTTATATACCCATACTTAAGAAGATATTTTGAAATTATGTCATATTCCCCAATAAAATTTCTGTATTGGGACAAACTCTTGACTCCTCCCTCCTGTTGAGTTTGATTAAATAATCTTGTTAATGAATCTTTCCTGTGTCTTCTTTCTGGTTCCACCTTTCCCCATTTACTGATCATTTCCTTTTTCAATTGATCCCAATCCTCCATTTCATATCCTGGCATTCCTTCAATTTCATATCTGATATCCTTATCTTCACTCCAGAATGCTATTTGCATGGCCAAATACCTTTCATTGGCTCCTTCAATTGATGCTATCCTTTCAGCTCTCTTGATAAAATCCTCAACATCACTTCCATCAAAGTTGAGGTTATAATCTTTTGCCTTTATTTTAAAAATCTTTCTTGTAGGTATTGTAACTCTTTCAGGTTGGTGAGTTGGTGTTTTAATATGTACCCTTTTTACAAATCTTGCAGCTCTGGGCAATGTTCCTGGTGTGGATGTTGCAAATGTCTTTGGGGTTGGTGATGGTGATGGTTGCTGGGGTCTGAGCATTCTTTCAATATTTGCATCCCCAGTAGTTTCAGGTGAGAATTGACTTGATTTTATCTTCTTTCCATTTCTTCTTGCAGCTCTTTCCATAGCCTTCTGTAATTCTAACCTTTTTTCTTCATCATTTTCTAAATAAGAAAAATCCTCTTCTTCACTTTCTTCCTGACCTAATTCCTCAATTCTGGACTGCTCTTTTCCCAATTCCTCCTCCAAGGTTAGAGCCTTCTTTGATGATGATGATTCCTCCATTATAATTGTGATCTAAACAATGATTTTAATCTTTAATTATTTTTTTTGATTGATTCTTTTTTATTCTTTTTAATTTTTTATGATTTTTAAGGTTGATAGTGTGATCTTATTAATGATACTTGAGATTTGAATAGCCACTGTTGGGACACCAGATGTGGGAACTCCTTTTTTTGTGGGATAAATAATAGGCAGTACCTTGAGGGGGAAATTATTGGTGAGTCTGTTTTTAATTTCAGAATGAGCCAATAACCATGGGTGCTAAGGTGTATTAGCTGCCCCTCTAAATATACTGAAAAAGATACCTATTTTGATGAGATCACAAATAAATTATTTAGTTTTGTGGCTTTTCAATTAGAGAATTTTCTTCAGCAGTCTCTATCAGTCTGTCAATAAAAGATCACTATGATAATAATGGTAATAGCTAATATTTTTTTTAATAATTTAGGTTTGCTTAACTTTCTTGTTATTTGATTATAATTCTTTTTAATTAATTATTCTAGTATTCCTTCTTTCAATACCTGAGATATTTAAAGAATATTGTTTAAGATCACTAATAATATTAATAATAATCTTGATAGCTAGCTAATACTTTTAAAGGTGATTTAATAATACTATAAATATAGCTATAATAATTTAAGGGTAAGATAATTCTTTAAGGGTGGTTTTGTTTAATATAAGGGTAAGATATAAATGATATGATAGTAATATAATACTATTAGGATCAATATAAATATAATCCAATATACCTAAAAGGCTTATGATATAAGGTATAAGGGTAAGATGATATCCCTTCTATAAATAAGGGTTATTGATAAATTAGAGAAGATCACTCATGATAATATCTTCAAACACTACCTCAACACTACTACTATAATGGTAAGACTATTAAATAATATTAAACTCTTTCATTAATATTATAAATATCTTTCATTAATAATCATTAATAATACTATAAGATACTGAGCCTTGCTACTGATCTTTTTCAATATAAATACTAGATTATCCTACTAGAAAAGGGATGGATTGATCCTCAAGATTATTGTCTGAATCAGAAGCATGGGGGGGAAAAACAGGGAGAGAGGCCCTTTATTTATAGCTTTTGGGCCCTCCATAGAGCCTTCCAAAAACAAGGGACTTAGAAAAAATTCCACCTTGAGACATTTTTGCTGGTGGGTAAATTAAAAATGGTGTCATTTGATCAAGATATTGCACCATATGTTTGGTTGATTGCACCATTCTGAATCTTATTATTGTCAGTGCACAGCCTTGAGACATTTTTGCTAGTGGTTAAATTTGGAATGGTGTCATTTGATACAGATATTGCACCATATGTTTGGTTGATTGCACAATTTTTTTTGAATCATACTCTTATTTTAGCTAAACTTTATTCTTATTATGCACAGCCTTGAGACATTTTTGCTAGTGGTTAAATTTGGAATGGTGTCATTTGATACAGATATTGCACCATTTGTTTGGTTGATTGCACCATTTTAAAAAACTGTATTCTTATCTCTACTAACCTTATTTTTATTCTTCACAGCCTTGAGACATTTTTGCTGGTGGTTAAATTTGGAATGGTGTCATTTGATACAGATATTGCACCATATGTTTGGTTGATTGCACCATTTTTTTTAAAACTGTATTCTTATCTCTACTAACCTTATTTTTATTCTTAACAGCCTTGATCTGTATTCAGCTGAGTATTTCTCTATGTAAAATTTAATTTGTAAATAATACCTGTAATGTTTGGTTATGGGAGTTTAAGTGGGGATTGAGTAATGTAACACTATGTTAACTTATATGTAAGTGTTTTTTTCTTATGTCAAGGCATGTAACACATGATGTTGTAAGAGTAATGGTATCACTTATGTAATATTACACATGTTTATTCATATTGAATATTTAGACAAGCTTCAGTATCTTTAAGCATATTCTTGTACCTGGTATAGGGTGTATAGTATCATTTCTCTTCTTTAATCCATGATATCTAGAAAATTATTGACATTATGGGGTTGAGGCAATATGTGACTATATGTAAAAGTTGATGTGGATTCCAGTGGAATACTTATTTTTGTCCTTTTAATATAATTCTCTTCCTTTTTCTTGCAATTTTTTACTTTTATCTTTCACTTTTTATCCTTATTTTCTTTATATATATATATTATTATTATTATTGATCAAAGTTTCAGCTTTGAAATTGTGGATTTGAACCTTGGAAGAACTGGTATGGAATACCACACCGGGTTGACTTTCCAAGTGCAGTAAACCAGTCCACATAGATGGATAAGGCCAATGCACCAGGAATAGACATGAATGGGGGGTTGTTGATATTTCTCGTGCCAGTGAAGCATCTCCAGACCAATCCATCCCAGACATCACAATTTGCAGAACCTTTGGGAGTTTGGGATTGTCAATGTTGATGCAGAATTTCCATAATTCCAGCCCACTGTAGAAATATGGAAAGCCAATTTTTGAATGGTTGATAAATGAAATGTTTTGTTGGTATAAATTTTTGCTTAATGTTGGTTGTGTTTTGGGTGTGCGGTTCAAATGAATGGATGAATTTGCCTAATGATTGTGTGCAAGGGGATCATGATCATTTGGGTCATTATGGCATTGACAGTGGGGTTGGTCAGTTGTGACTGATTCAGTATGGTCATTAAGAGAGAATAATTGAGGACAATATATATAGTTTTGAATCACTGGTTCCAATTGGAGAGGTTCAAATATGGTACTCAGATCTTGAGGTATATGGAATGCAGGAGTGGGGGGACCACCAGAGCTTGAGAAGCTGGACTTGATCAGCAGGTTTAGGGCGGGGTTGAGAATGTGTGAAGCCCTGCAGGGTATATTATACCTTAATGATAGAATGGCAGATATTATCTGTGAGCCTGTGAGGTATGTATAACATACCCATAAGGCCACAAATAACTTTATACACAGTTAAAATTGTCTTCAGAAGACTTTTTAATTGAATTTCAAATAAAAAATAACAAAAAAGAAGTATAACTTTTTTTTGGATAAACAAAGTTACAAATATTATGTCAGTTTTAGATTCTACACCAAAAATAACCTAGGGTACATCCATAAGGTGTTATACCCAAAAACACTTATTTCTTATATTAATAGAAGATTTAAGAATCTCACAGTACTAATGTAACTTCTTTAACATTTTTTTTAAATTGTTAAATTTAAGCTTAAATAAGCTTAAATTTAAATTTGTATAAGGTTTATGCAAACTTACCAAAGTTTTAGTTAAAATTGAGGTGTGGTGTATATTTACTGAATTGGCTAAGGATTTGCCATACAGAATGTCAATCCTGCATGACCTCAATTTAAAAGGGTTTGAGGCCATAGTATGGCTTTAAATAAATAAAAGGGCAAAATCCATGCAGAAAGGTGGGACGAAGGAAAAAGACCAAATAGAGCTGGGGTACCCAACTTTTTGGATCTGAAAGGAGTCAATTAAGGTTGTCGACCTGTATTGGAGAATTTTCAACCTTATTTAAACTTTAAGATTAGACTTTGATCCAAAATTAAAGTTTAAACTGGTTTTATCCCAATTTAGACAGGAATTTCAAGCTGCCAAAGGGTAAATCCCAATATAAAAGCTTGAATTCAAGGTTTTAAGAAAATTCGAAGCTTAATTAAGCTTGAAAACCTTAAATAAGCTTAAACCTTCAAGGTTTCACACCTTAAAACCTTATCAAAACTTAAGGTTTGGTGTGTATCACTATTTTACGTGAAAAAATAGCAATATCTTCAAAAATGCATTAAAGATTCAATTCTTAATTCATTTGCTTCAAATTTTCACACAGCTTACAATTTGATATTATCTACATATAAATTGAACTTTAAGTATCTTTTAGAAATAAATTTCCTGGGTAATTAGCCTGGAAATTTACTCTTTTAATTAATGCTCAAAGAAAATTATAATTTCCTCAAAACTTAATTAAAATCTACTTTTAAGTTGTTCATTTGATGAGCTTTAATATAAATAAGTTTATTTATATTAAATACTTAAAATAATTTCTTTAACTGGGAATTATAGTTATGTGAACCTTTGAGATATGACCACATACCCAAAAAGGTCACAAAAAATATTTAAAATAATTACCTTAAAACTACAAAAATGCCATAAATTGGCATAAAACTTGGTTTAACTTAAAAACCAATGAATAAACTATTGGAATAAGTTATACCATTGGATTCCCCGTGGTAAAATACACATATACCATTTTTATGGCATATCTGTAAAGTCAATATTTAATGAAGCTATAAGTAATAATGCCTTATAAAAAACACAAATCCTTATTTATTTCAAATACCAATGAAACAAAATGTGAAATAAATGCTACCATTGGACTTTCCATAAAAATCCACATATAAAACAATTAAGAAGGTAAGCTCCAAAGTCAATACTTAAGGAATTAACCTGAATATATGCACTTTTTTGGTCAACACATATATTCAAGGAATTTAGCCAATATCTTTTGAAATATGCATGATAGAGTGATGAACCAAAAATAAAGTCATCACGTAACTACTGTAGGAATACAGAAATGAAGTTTATTTCACAAGTTATAAACAAGGTTAAAACTTGTAAAGGAGTATTGATTAAAATCAACAGAGCTGTTGACCACTTTGTTGTGAAAGTGGTCCAAACTTAAACAAAGTATAAAGTTGGATTCTACTAGCTCATTTGTGAAGAATGTTTTTTTTTATCATAATATTCAAGGTATAACCCCTTGAAATCATGGTTTGAAGTTTGAAATATTAAATTTCGACAGAAAAGATGAGTTACAAGAAAAATCAGCACAAATAGGGTTTTGATGATGTAATGAAATGCTCTTGGAAGAATAATAAGGTTACGCTAAGCTATTAGAAATCACTCTCTGAATGGCTGTAGCGTGTAAATCTTAAAGGTCATTAAGGATCAAAGTTTGAGCTTAATTTGATCATTTAGGATCACTCATTGTAACTTTAAAGTAAGTTTAACAGTCATATGAGTGATAAAATTGGTGAATACTGTTATTTTATGATTAAAAATAATAAAATCCACGAAATCTGTGGTTCTGCCAAGCCTTGGCATCATCAAAATTAGAGTTATAGTGATAACCCTAAATAATGGTATAATAATGAGATAATATGGTTTAATCATGATGTAAACATCACCAAACCTTCAATTATTGAGCAATTCCAGTGGATCTGATCAATGCACGTCTACTAAAAGCCTGTTGGACTCTATGAGGGAGGTATTTACTATAAATAGAGCTCTATTTACTCTGTTTTCCCCTCAGATGCTTACAAAACATCAAAGCATTAAATAAAATAAAAAGGTAATTTCTTTATTCTTTATATATAAAACTTCTATATTATTAAAGACCAAAGATCATCTTAGCCTAATCTTCATCTTTGACATGCTAATTACAATTATTTAATTGTTTTGTTTAAATTTCTCTCAAAAACCTCAATTCCACGTAAAACCAAGAAAATTTGTAATTTGTCTTAAATTTCTTGTAACTACAATTTAAATAAATTTTATTTACATTTCTAGGCGTAAAGTTACTCAAAATTATTATATTAAGCATTAAAAGTAGGTTAAGTCTCTTATTATAATACTTCTCTGTATTATTACTTTTTAAGAATAATTCCCTAATTGATATAAATAGTATTTATATTAATTTATAGCTTTAATATTGGTGATTTTATTGTTATTAATTGTTTTTTATTAATAAAAAACAATTTTTACTCCTTTATTATTTGTTGGTAACAATAAGAAAGTGCATTTAAATATATTACTTATCTTATATTAATATATTTATTTTATATATATTATTATATTTATTTAATAATATAATTATTTTACGCCATAATTATAATAATTCTTTATTATTAGAATTATTTTTATCTTATTTATTTCATCTATAAGGAAATTAATAGTAAAATAAGTAAAATATTGGTAATTTTTACTCATTGTTTCATAGTCAAACCTTACAAGTTACATGGAGTTAAGAATAACGCTGTTAACTTTAAATTGGAATTGAAAATAAGTTACCTTAAGTTAAGAACCTTATATTTAAGAATTGTTCTTCAGTTTTGACCTGAGCACGCCCTCTATATTCATTAAAAATCAAGAGAACTGCTCTGAAGACATAAAAAGAGTCTTTTCATCACTGTTTTTGTCCATCATCACTTATAAATCCAATCATATTAGAAATTTAAACAGGTAAAGTTTTATTAAATATAAAATCTTATTATTCAAGTAATTCTTAAGTTATTTTATTCTTTATTATTTAAAATTAAAGAATTGAAAGCATAGGATTTACATTATTGTTGTAATCTCCAATAATATATTTTATTATATAAAATTAATCATATTAAATATCTTTTAAAATCCACAAATTCCTCTTAAAAAGTCTTTGATTATAATTTTTCTTATAAAAAGTTTTTTTATCTTTAAAAATATTGATTTTTGGTGTTTTTTTAACTTATTATTATTATTTAATATAATAGCTGTTGTTGTTCGACTTGTTGTATTAAATAAATATTATAAGTAAATTTTCTCTAAAGTTCTACATTTTTTTTTATCTAGTATTAGTTTTTTTATATAGAATTTTATTCTATAAAAATGATTTCTGCACAGTGTGTGTCTCAATTCTTTTATGAAAAATATTTAGATTATTTATAAGTGGTTACTATTCATATTTTCCACGTGTAATTGTCTCAATAAGAGCTTTACACTACTTATTGTTATAACTGTCAGTCACTATAACAACAATAGAACAATTCTAACTTATTTTAATTATTCTTTGTTTCATTATTATATTTTTATAAGAATAATTAAATTCTTTTTAATAATTATATTTAAATTTGTGGTTGTAGTATTTCTACTGAGGTCAGTCATAGTACTCTTGATTTTGCTACTATTATCAAGAGTTTCATAGACAAACCGTACATTATCATTCCAAGGTCTTGTGGGGGAAGGGTTTGACTGCTTCTGTATGGCTTCTGTGCAGTTGAATTGAGACCCGGTGCTGTGGAGAAGATGCTTTGGGTCAATTGTGAATAATCAGCTGGGAATATTTGATCCAATAGAAGTTGTGGCCACTCAGATGCTGATGCAGCAGTAGGGATGTTTGGAAGAGATGTGGTTGCAATGGTTGATTTGAGCTTTTTAATGTGCTGTTTATATTGGAAAGGTGTGAAGGCAACTCCATGCCTATCACCCTCAGGGGAAGAGTGTGTTTGAGTTGAGCAGTGTTGACACTGGCATTCACACATTGAGGAATAGCGGCAGGTTGTCATTGTTGCAGGAATTGGGAGTATGGTTGGTTTGTGTATAAATATCTATTGCTGATGTTAGGAGTGTTATTAATTGGAAAAAAAATTGGGTGATTATTTATGTAGGGGGAGATGCTTTGAGGCATCTAAGAATTTTATCCCATTTGTAATGGTGCGTGAGCTGCAGCTGTTGAAGTGTAACATGTCTCATCTGGATGGCGGAATTGGGTAAAATGCCATGCTGCTCAATGCTCATACATATTCTATTTTATTCACACATGGTGATACTGCGGTTTTGACCCTTGAGGGGCGTTCCAATAGGGATGTGTCAACATTGAATTGAGGGGATTGAAATTCAAACCATGTACGCTGGCATGCCATTGTACATGGCTTAAACCTTATTACAGACATAACAATATAACTCTATTACATAAGGGGTTGGAGTGAAGCTAAAGTCTTGGTATTTGGTTTGAGTGCAGCAGGCTTTTAATCAGTTGGAAAGTGATTTGGATTGTCTCGCCTTTCTTGAAAAGGTGATGTCTCTTTTGTGGGTAAATCCTTCATGACTATACCCCTTTACAGATGTACGATGCTGTGGAATTTCAATGCATATATTGGCAGTTTGGATAATTCACAAAATGTGACAATGGGGAGGCGGAAATGTTACCAAATATTATTACTTATGGATGATGGGTCCCCTTTTAGATTAAGGGAATATTACCTTATATGGTGGTAGGCCATGCAGGGTGGTTTCCAACAAAAGCGGAGGAGCTCAAAAGGACGCAGGGAGGATTCTCCTAAAAAGAGGCTTATTGGACTTCCAATAAGACTCTTTTTAGAAATATTCATAGAATATCTGAGTTCTAAATTTGGAAAGATTTCCTCTCATATCACTTCATTTTATCATAATACTTAGGTGTTTTATCTAGTTAAAAATGTTACTGTACTTTTTTGGCCCTTATGTCATCTTCCAAGTCACATAAATCCCGTTCAGGTTCTGTTCATGACTCAGATAGTGAATCTAGCATAGAATATGTTCAAACACAGTCACCATTTAGTCCCAAAATTCCTCTCAAAACCCCTATTCCCTCCTCAATGAATGTATCAGGTCTTAACATTGATGTGGGAAATCCGAAGGCTCCAACTTCAAGCACTTGGTCAATCCCAAATATTTCCATCACTTCAATTCCCCCGAATCCCACTAATACACAAATGCATGTGTCTCAGGGTCCAGAAGGCACACCTCAAATCTCATCAAAAGCTAATCCCCATTCAAAATTTCCACATGAGTTCCTCCTTAATCCCGGCCAGAATCCAGTCGCATCCCAGGATCCCTTTTGACAAAGGAAAAAGCCAACCCTCAATATTCCATCAGGATCTCAGGTTCATGTGGGCAATGAAAGGCGCGTGGATGGGGGGCGACAGAAAAGACCATTGGAAAATGTAACTTGGAGTGGTCTGTTGGAAGGAAATCCAGGATTGAAGCTTCATCAAAGTAATTCATTTTAATTTCGGAGTATAACCTTTTTCACAATTTGATATGTTTGTTTCATGGGTTAGATATGGCACCTAAAGGCAAGTCAGTCTGATCTCAGGAGCCAATTGAAGATTGTGAGTATGACCAGTCTTTATTTATTTTTTCATGTATTAACTGATGATGTTCCTGGCAGGTGATGAACTTTATGCCTCTTCAGCTCTGGTCCATAAAGAGAAAGTCACTGGAATTCATAATCCATATGCCTCCAAACCAAGAACAGCTCATGCCAGTTCATCAAGAGAAAAAATGGTGGATGATGAGGATGAGAACATGTCTCCGACTCAAATGGAAACAATTGATGAACCAATGATGGGAGAATTTCACGGCACATGAGCATGGCACTCAGTCAAATAGTGAGTTCACCCATCCTCAAATTCCCCTTGCCCAGAGTATGCTTGAAAAATCCGAGGTCAGACAGCAAAGGAACCAGGCTCGTAAAGCTCACAATGTGGCAAAATGTGCAAGCCAGAAGGAGCAAAAAAAATGGCTGAAAGCAGAACTTCCAGAGAATGTCCATGGAAGGAGATCAGGAGTACATGCCCATTTCCTGTTCCTACTCAAAGCTAGGGATAAGGATTTTTCCTCACTACCAGCACCACCCAGCACAGAAGAGCCTGAAATTTCAATTCAAGTGGCGGGTCATCTCGGATATGTCCCCAAGGATGTTTCCAAAGAGCCATCAACACAGATTCAGTCTCAGGGTTTCCAAAGCTACTGCAAAAATGAGCTCCACAAGCTAGGACTAAAGCAATTCACTTGGGACTGGGAGAGCTCATGGCAACATCCGTTCAATGAGTTGATGTCAATGGTGCTTTACCGTACATTCGGTCTTGCACTTGTCAGCACCAAGTATCATCATTACTGTTGGAACAAGGATCATAATAACTATGGGGTCGTGGCGGCGTTAATGGAGCGATACTTCACTTATTTGAAAAGAGAAGGGAAGTCTATTGAAAAGAATGCCGAATATTTGGTTAAAAAGAAGGAGAATCAAAAGCTCTCAAAGATTCGTCAAAGGGTAAGTTACTGTATCTCTTCTTCATTGTGAGCAAAGACTGATGATGATCTACTTGATTATGTGCAGACCTGTGAGTGCCGTTGTGAATGGTGTGATACCACTAAATTTCCCATTCTAGCATCACAATTCAATGACCCTCGAGTATGCTCAGATACTGTGGAGGTACTAGAAAATGGCTGTCAAGTTTACCGCAAAGTGGGATTATGCTGGCGCTCCCAGTTATTTAATGAATTGGTATTAAAAATGGCTCAAGAAATAGAGTTTTGTAATCACATTAAAAAAAGGGTTAAAAAAATATTGATAGATTGCCAGAATTACGATCGACAAATGATGGTGATATTCCCAAAAGCCTATCTTTTCAGGTATCTGATCAAGATTGGCTCAAGAGCTGTAGTAAGATGCAGACTAGCGCCCTCAAAATACTTGACATGCCAGTTATTAGGCCAAATGGGGATGCTCTGCAATAACTTAGTAAGATAAATGTATAGCACCATTACCAATTAACAATTTGTGAATTATTTGTGCAGGTGTACTACAATCTGATTATTATTTCTTAAAGATGCAACAGCTTGCAAAATCTGTCACAATATACACAATATGAATTGAAATGTATCACCATCTCCCTTAGAAATAATACTCTATTGAAATATTGAAGGAGTTCGATCCAGCTCATGGTGTTCAGAATTGTGGACCTGTGCCAGGGTGAGCAGGTGTTATCAGCTTGGTCAAACACAAATTATATAATATCAGTAAGGCTCACGCAGTTAATGATTTTTTCTTTTCTTGGACCTTGTCACAGGGGCTCTTCTAAATGAAGAGGGCCTGGAACTCAGTGAACAGACTTACTTAAGGAGGGCTCAAAGGTACTCAAGAACAGGATAGACAGAATGCAAGGATAAATTCCTGATAAAAGAATAAGAGTACTAAGAAAAAGAAATAACAATAAGTAATAAATATAGAGCCAACCACTAAGTAATCCTGAGTCACTGTTTCAACCTGTTCAGAAAAGAGAAAAGGAATTAATAAGGATATGGCCACCAGGACTCTACTGAACAGGTGAGGGAAGGCTAAGACTAACTGAATAAATAATAAAATAATATTCCAAAAGTGAGAATAAAATAATATTAAATAATAAATCCAATATTTTAATTAACTGGGGGAAAAACCCCCAGGTGGGTGAAGAGGGGCTGGTATATGTGAAAAATGCCAGCCTTGGAGTTTGAGTGTTGAGATACTTGCCTGTATGCTGGAAGAAGTTGGATGTGGGATTGAATCCTGTATTGGTGAATCCAATACAGGTGATACAGTCAATACAGGTATTTGCGCCTGTATTGATTACAGGCCTGTATTTGGTGAATCCTGTATTTGAGTCTTGCCTGTATGGAACTGTATTGAGGTATGAAAACTGTATTGGGTGAATTGTTGAATGAAACCCCCTTGCTGATTGGGTTTTGAAGGGTATCCATGATATAATGATTTGCTGATGATGATTGGAAATGCCCCTGCCTCCTTGGCTGTGACATGATCCCCCTCTTGAAAGTGGTGAGCTCTGAGCACCGTACGTATAGTGAGTCTTGATGAGCTTGCAATCAATTCAAACAGTTCTTTCCCCCAATTCATTAAGATTTTCCCCTTAAAACTTCTTCTTCAATCAATACTCAAACCAATCTTCGTTTGACTATTTGTAGGTATTTTCCCCTTGATTTTGATTCTGAATTTCCCCTGTTTCATTCAAACTGCCTTCAATCTTCATAAAAATTTCTTTAATCTTGTCTTGAGTGTCTTCATCAACTTTTCTTGAGTCCTCATGGCTTTTGAAAGGTGGGTGATTTGGGTTTCTGTCCCAAGACCACTTGAAATCATCATAATTTTGAATTTTAGAGTGTTGGCATAAGGTGGCCAACAGTTGAAATTTTGGACCAAATGAGTAGTCCTGGCCAAAATCCCTGAAAATGTGAATAAATGGGTTTTTGGCCAATTTGCGCAAAGTGCGCAAAATGCGCAAATGCGCAAATATGCCATATGTGGCATAAATTGGTGAAAATAATAAAAAAAACTGAATTCTTGTGAAAAAATGGCCTAAAAGTGGTTTTTGGCCATTTTGCGCAAAGTGCGCAAATGCGCAATTATAATGATTTTGGCCAAAAAGGCCTTTTGAAGGCTTTTGACAAGAAAAAGGCCCTTTTGCGCAAAAATGCGCAAAAGTGCGCAAATGGGCAAAATTGCGCAAAATGCGCAAATCAGCCAATATGCACAATTAAGCATATTATGATAAGAATTGATGAAATATGGCTGTTTTGATGTTTTGAAGTCTGATATGGCCAATTGTGCCAAAGTGCATATCTTGATGAAATTGGCCAATTGGGCCATTTGAAACAATTTCTTCTATGAACTTGATTATTTCTTGAATGTCTTCTTCTTATCCCCTCCTTGATTGGTCAATTGCCATAAACACCTTGCTGATTGGGTTTTGGCTTTCAATTTTGATCTTAAGGAATGAGTTCAAAGCTGAAATTCATATTTGACTCCACTGCCTCTGGTTCCCCGCCTTTTTGTGATTTGGAGATGCCTTGGGTATAAAGTTTAAAGAAACCTTGAAGAAATTTGATGCGTATTACTGGTAGTTGGTCTCTATTATTACTATTGTTATTTCCCATTTTACTTGAAAATAAGTGAATTAGCCTCCCAATACAAAATATGGGAGGATTGACTGCTGCTTAAAAGAAAGAAATTGAAAACAAGAGTTATACAAGTAAAGAAAAAAAAAGAAATGAAAAAGAAAAGAAATGAGAGAAAAAAAAGAGAGTAAAGAAAGAAATATGAAATGCCTGAGGGTTGTCTTTCTTGTGGTGAGTTGTTTGATTTTGGCCAAAAGATTTTTCATAACTTCCACTCCCCACCAAGCACCATAAATGAAAATGAAATATGCCATAAGATGAATTTTATAATGAATGTCTTGAAAGATAATTTATGGCATGATAAAAGGAAGAAGAGAAAATAAAAGAAAAGATTGGGCCAAATCTTGATGAAAGGTCCAAATCTTGAGGGTATTATGTTGCAAGGCCTTCTGAACCTGTCCAAAGAATTGACAAGTGCTCACAAAGTGGCCAAGGTGATGCTTACAACAAATTTGGTAGAATACCCCCTTAAAGGTGCATGCCAAGAGAGGAACTTACTTTCATAACCTCCAATCCCCACCAAGCACCATAAAATCAAACTCTTGAAGCATTTGGGCCAGGCTTGTCAGGATACAAATTGTGAAAGTCCTTGACAAGGTCTGGAGAGTTGGTAAGGTTGGAAGCTGGTTCCCAAGTTGTTCTTTCTGGGTCTTCACTGAATCCTTTCCACTCAACTAAGTACCATAATGAGCCTCTCTTGAGTTTTGAGTCCAGAACCTGAGCCACTTCCCATTCTTCTTGCTCTTCCACTATTACTGGTGGTGGTGGCAATTTATGTCGATTTGGGATAGTTGATTGCTTCACTGGTTCTAACAAAGAAATATTGAAAACAGGGTGAACTGACTTCCATTGTTGAGGCAACTTGAGGTGATATGCATGGCTGCCAATCTTCTTCATAACTTCAAAAGGTCCCAACCATCTTTCTGAGAGTTTCTTGGTGGGTCTTGTTGTCTTGATGTTCTTGGAGGCTAGCCATACTTTGTCCCCAGGTTGGAAATCAGGTGGAATTGCTCTATATCTATCTGCATACTTCTTGAATCTCCTTATTACTGACTCTAATTATTGTTTGACAACTTGCTGTACTGATTGGAGTTTTGTTGATAACTTTCCAGCAGGTGAATCTTGAGAAACATGGATTGAGTCAAAGCTGGGATTTCTTCCATAAATGGTGAAAAAAGGTGATTGCTTTGTGGATTAATGTTCTGCATTATTATAGGCAAATTCAGCCAGAGGGAGCCAGGTGTGCCAGTCATCTTGATGGTAACTGACATACATCCAAAGATACTGTTCTAGAATCTGATTTACCCTCTCTGTCTGTCCATATGTTTCAGGGTGAAATGCAGTTGAAAGATCTCTTGATATCTTGAGCTGCTGACATAACTGGGTCCAGAATGATGAAACAAATAAGGAACCTCTATCACTAACAATACTTACTGGAAGACCATGTTTGGAAAATACATGACTAATGAAGATTTGAGCTAAGTCCAGTGCAGTGATTGATCCATAAGTTGGAAGGAATATTGCCATTTTTGGGAATCTGTCTACAATTACTAAGATTGAGTCAAAGTTGTTTGACAGAGGCAATTGAGTGATGAAGTCCATTGATAAAGAATTCCAAGGACCAGATGGAATTTGAAGAGGCTTGAGTAATCCAAACTTCTTATGGTGGATGTTCTTGTTTCTTGAACATTGCTGACATGAGGACACATAGTCCTTGATGATTTGATTCATGCCAGCCCAATAAAAATCCCTCTTGATGAGCTTGAGGGTCTTCTCCTGGCCAGGATGTCCAGCCAATGGTGAATCGTGACGCCTTTGAAGAATGTCCAATTGAACTTCATGATTGCTTGGAATAACTACTCTATCTTTGAACAATAATAATTTTGCTTGAGGTTCAAGAGAATAGTCTGGGACTGATTCTCCTCTTGCTAATTTCTTGAGGATCTCCTTATAGTCTTTGTCTTGCCATACTTGTCTTTGAATCTGATCAACTAAATGTGAAAACATTTCAACTTTTGTGGAAAAGAATCTTGACTCTTGAATTTCATTTTGCTTGAGAACTTGATGAAAGTTTTGAGGATTCTTGCTGATGAAATCCACCCCCCTCTCTGGGTACACGTCGTCCCGATGTGACAAGGCATCTGGTAAGGTGGCCAGCCTGCCTGGGCGGTAAGTGATAACAAAGTGAAATTCAGACAAAAATTCAGCCCAATGGGCTTGACGGCGAGTAAGGACTTTAGAGGACATAAAATATTGGAGAGAACAATGGTCTGTCAAGACCTCAAAGGAATCCAAAAGAGAAAGGAGAAAGGCTCTCCAGCGCTTGAGAGCCCAAACTATGCCAAGGAGTTCCTTGTCATGAATTTCATAGTTGAGTTCAGCTGGTAAGAGCTTGCGACTATCAAATGCAATGGGATGCCTTCCTGAGTCATTCACCTGACTCAGTACAGCACCCAAGGCATAATCAGAGGCATCAGTCTCTACAATAGTTGGAAGAGAAGGATTAAAGTGAGAGAGGATAGGAGCAGTGGTGAAAGCTTCTTTGAGTATCTGAAACTGGCTAAGAGCTTCCTAATTGAAGATGAAGGGAGAATCTTTTTTGAGAAGGGAAGTGAGAGCAGAGATTTTTTTGGAATAATTTTTAATGAAACAACGATAAAAGTTGGCAAAGCCAAGAAAGGATTGGAGGGCCTTGATGTTCTTGGGCTGAGGCCAATTGAGTATTTGTTGAACTTTTGAAGAATCCATCTTTAGGCCATCACTTGAAACAACATAGCCCAAGTATTCCACACTTGAGGCATGGAATACATACTTGGAGGCTTTAGCAAACAAATTATTGTCTTTCAGCCTTTGGAGAACAGAGGCTACATGTTTAACATGTTCATACAAAGAGCTAAAGAAGACCATAATATCATCTAAATAGACTACAACAAAAATATCCAAAAAATCTGCAAAGATATCATTCACAACATTTTGGAATGAAGCTGGAGCATTGGTCAAGCCAAAAGGCATAACCAAATACTCATAACTGCCATATTTGGTTCTAAAAGCAGTTAAGTGCTCATCCCCCTCTTTAATTCTCAGGAGATTATAAGCACCACGCAGATCTATCTTGGAGAAGATAGTAGCACCGTTAAATATGATAAGAAGCTTGTTCATAGGAGGAACAGGATACCTGTTCTTCCTAGTGACAGCATTAAGTTTGCGGTAGTCAACACACAAACGAAGACCACCATCCTTTTTCTTAACAAAAAGGACAGGAGCACCTGTTGAGGAGGAGCTTGGTCTAATGAAACCTTTCTCTACATTCTCTGAAATGTAGGCCCGCAGTGTTTCTGACTCATTTTTAGATAGAGAGTAGATAACACCAACTGGAGGTAGAAGACCCTCCAATTCGATATGGTGATCACAGGCGCGGTGTGGAGGAATGTTCTGTGCTTTCACCTTGAAGAATACATCCAAATAATGGTGATAAGCAGGAGGGACTACCTTCAACACAGTTTCAATCTCTTCTGGCTCTTCCTCCTCATCCCACTGCTCCTCCAGGGAGGCATGAAAAGATAAAGGAGGAAGGTCCATATCCCCTTGAAAGAGATGAAGTGAAGATATAGCAACATCTTCTCCAACATCTTTTATCTCTTTGAAGACTTCATCTCTTAATGTAAGTAATGACTGAGAGGGAAAAATGGAGGGGTTATGGACAGAAGGAGGAAAGGAAGGTGTCTTAAGTTCACCAACCAGAGCAACACTGTTGACACCAGTAGATAAGTCATTACTAATAGAAGGTTTAAAACCACTAGAATCCTTATGATTAGAATCATAGGTGATCAATCCATTTTTCCAATAAATAATAGGATTAAAATGGTAAAGAAAATCATAGCCCAATATCAGGTCTTCTCCCTTGGGTGAATCTATGATAAAGAAATCCGATTCAAAGCTTGGGAAGGAAGGTAAATCAACAACCCACTTGGTATAATGGGTGATGAACAAGGAAGTGGATTCACTGGAATCCAGAATGAAAAGAGGAATCTTTTCAGGGAGCTCTGAAATAGTCAATGAGTACTTGAGAACAAAATTATTTGCAATAAAGGAGTTTGTAGCATCAGAATCAATGAGAATACTATAAAAAATATCAGAGATTGAAGAAAAAGTAAGAAATTTTAAAGATTTCTTGACACTAGTATTCAGAGTGCACAATTGTGCTCTTGAAGGAAATAAGTGAGAACCATTGAACACATCATGATTCCCACTCAGGTTTTTCCCTGCTTGCTAGGGAAGCCTTTTGATGATGCTTGCCTATTCTCAGGCCTCTTGAAGCATTTTTCAAATGGGTGCTTTCCACCACAATAATTGCACAAGCCTTCTTTAATCCTCCTCTCCTTTTCAGAACCAATTAATTTGTTGTCCTTATTGAGGAGAGCAGCATGAGGCTTGTCTTTGGACATTTGAAAATTCTTCCCCTTCTTATTCTTATTGTGATAAGGCTTCTTGGATGATGAACTTTGAGGAGGCTTGGAGAAATTGGATCCAATGATTGGAGGCTTCTTCTCTTGATGACTGCCCTTTTCCTTTTGCCTCTCATGATATCTTGTGTCTAATTCTAAAGTGACATCCATAAGTTCTTGAAGAGTGTCAAAAGTTCCAGGGTGAGAAGCCAATTGGTCCAACAATCTTGATGCCAAGTGTCAGGCTGAGTCTATGATAAAGGTGTATAAGAGTATTTACAAGCTTTAACTATGACTGTGACACGGTAAAAATAATTTAAAAGAGGATATAATTGATGATAAAGGTTTAATTTAAGAATTTAAAGGGCTTTACTATAGAAATATAGTGGTGGTGAGCGCTGTTGAAAGCCCTGGGTGCAGCTTTACCTGTTGGATTACAATAATAAAGACTACAATACTTTAAATTAAGAGTATACCTGATTATTAACCAAGAGTAAAACTGTTTTTGACAGTTTACTACGTAGGTTATTCAAGAGCAGGATGAGGAAAGGGTTTTGGCAGTGAAAAGCCCTCCTTTTATCCTGAAATTGAGGTGAAAAGGCTATTAAACCTTTCCACGTAGAGGAAGTGAAGATTTTTCACTCCTCATGACAGGCTTGTGGTTTGCAAACAGCCTGTATACACTGTATTGGGCTCAGATGTGGTTTTGAAACCACATCTGGGCAGTTTTCACCAATACAGGGTGAAAATTTTCATCTGGGGACCTCACAGCCTGATTCTGACGTGTATGACGCGTAGAATGCTGTACAGAAACTGTATGGGACCCCAGTATTGACTGACATATGAGGTATTGAAGTAAAAACATGCTTCTTCGTCTATTTGACACCTCATATTCATGATTATGGGGTGTTATCCCATGGTAAGGCTGTATATGACAGCTGGTGGGATTTTGACCTTGAAATGGTCATAACTCTGTCAGTTTTTGAGATATCAAGCTCAAAGTTGGTTCATTGAATAGCTCTATATGGGCTCTACACAATGGTACCCAACTTGACATGGTTATCATTAAATATGACAAAGTTATCCCATGTACAAGTATTTTGTACATTGGCGTGGTTTGGGCAAAAAGCTGTATTAAGCTTGTTTGGCCAATAACTTCTGTTGTAGTTGAGTTATGGGGAAAAGGATGACATCATAAGATAGCCCTGATTGTGCTCTTTCCAAAAAGACCCCACTTTAGGTATCTCACACTAAAACTGTAAAAGTTAGATGAGAGGTGAATGTTTTGTTCACCCTTATTTGGCCTGAATTTGACCATAAATCAAGTTATACTGGTGCTAGCTCAGTTTGGTTGGCACCATTGGATAGCCCTGGCTTAGAGCTTCAATTTGAATACCCATTTGATGGGGTTAAGCCTCTCCTTCTAGATTTTAGATGAGAGGTGAAAATTAAGGTTTATGCTCAGCAATAACTTTGGGCAGGAATAACTTTGTTATTTCTTGTCCTATGGTGATGGGACTTATATTTTCAGAAAGGGGTGAGTTTCCTCTTTCTTTTGATACCTTTTGAGCTAATTTGGCTCAGCTCCATGTTTTGGTGGTATTTTGGCTATACCATTGATTTATGGTATTTTGGCTGTCATGCTTGTGCTCTGGTTTTGAGTCACAGGCTGACACCAAGCCTCTTCTATACACATGAATGTAAGCTCTTTCCCCCCAATCTCCAATTCTTGACATTAAGCTTCTGAAATCTGCTATGTAAAAGGAAACATGACCACTTTCCTTCATCCTCAAATTGTCCAACTCTTGTTCAGCTTTCCTGACTTCATTGGGGTCACCAAACAGAGTGAATAATTGAGATTCAACTAATGGCCAATTATTGAGGAGGTAGGAAGGGTCTTCATTGGAAATATTTGAGAGGTAAGGTTCAATCCACTTGCCAGCTCTACCAGTAAGAAAAGAAGTTGAGTACAAAACCTTCTTCCTGTCAGAGAAGAAGTTTGCTGGATCATTATGGAAAATTAGTTGACAGGATTGGACAGATCCTCTCAACTTATGAGCTTGAGTACCATCAAAAGAATCAGGTGCCTTCATGGATGGAGTCTTGAAAGCAGGGGCTTTGGAATTGTCCCTGGGGGCAACTGCTTGAGTGAGTTGTCCCATGAACTGAGTCATTTGCTCCATCATCTTGAGGAGACTTGGTTCAGTTTGAGAGACAGGAGGTTGACTAGAAAGGGCTAGATTAGAACCCTGAGGCACCTCTGGAGCATTTGCCAAGGCATCTTCCACTTCAGTCTCCCCAGAATCATCCTCTTCCACAGACTCTTCCCCCTCCTCATCTTCAACTTCCCCCAATCTACTTCTAGGCCCTTGAGAAACACCAGGATAACCACCCAATAGTCCAGAGAATGATCTTGATCTTCTAGGCTTCACACCTCCTCTTCTGGAGGGTGCTGCTCCTTCCATTTGTGGTCCTCTGTCCAAATTTGCACTCAGTTGATGAACTGATGCTGTGCGGTCAAGAGGAGCCCTTGCTGTAGGAGTGAGAACAGCTTGATGTCTTTGGGCTCTTGTTTTTTGGCTGGTGGGCTATGCTGAACTGGCATCATGAAAGAAGAATTAATAAAAACTTGATGATACTTTGAATAAAATAAGGCTTGACCAAATCAAATTAAATAAAAATCTTGATGATCTTGAGGAATCAATAAAAACAATCTTGAAGTGACAATACTCTGAAAATCTTGAAGAATGAAAATGACAAAATCAAATTCTTATGGATAATCAATGTCAATCAATAAATCAATTCAATCAATCAAGTCAGTTCAAAATCAAATCAATTAAGTCTTGAGGAATTCAATCAATATCTTCAAAATCAATTCAATCAAATCAAATCTTGAGGATAAATCAGCTGTCTTGAGGAATCAAATCAAGTCAATCAAATCAAATCAATCAAAATTAAATCAATATCTTGAGGTGAAGTCAATGTCTTGAACAATCAATCAATCAATCAATCAATAATCTTGAGAAATTTCAATCAAAACCACTGAATACCCCAAATCAAATAACCCTGAATGATGAATCAATTAACCCAACTAATTCCAAGCAATAAAACCTGAATAAGCCTGAATTCCAACCAAAGAGAAATGAAGATGATAGAGAATAAAGTGAAATGGTCAGCAGAATAGAGAAATGAGAAAGAATAAATTTTCATGAGAATGAAATGAGAGAGATGAAAATGGATGAAAATCATAAAATTATTAAAGTTCATAATCATTAAAAGATCATAATAGAAGAATGAGAGAAATGAAAAAAAATGAATGAAAGAAAAAGAAGCAATTATGAGTTAATTAAAATAATGTCACAGGGGCTCTTCTAAATGAAGAGGGCCTGGCACTCAGTGAACAGACTTACTTAAGGAGGGCTCAAAGGTACTCAAGAACAGGATAGACAGAATGCAAGGATAAATTCCTGATAAAAGAAGAAGAGTACTAAGAAAAAGAAATAACAATCAGTAATAAATAGAGAGCCAACCACTAAGTAATCCTGAGTCACTGTTTCAACCTGTTCAGAAAAGAGAAAAGGAATTAATAAGGATATGGCCACCAGGACTCTACTGAACAGGTGAGGGAAGGCTAAGACTAACTTAATAAATAATAAAATAATATTCCAAAAGTGAGAATAAAATAATATTAAATAATAAATCCAATATTTTAATTAACTGGGGGAAAAACCCCCAGGTGGGTGAAGAGGGGCTGGTATATGTGAAAAATGCCAGCCTTGGAGTTTGAGTGTTGAGATACTTGCCTGTATGCTGGAAGAAGTTGGATGTGAGATTGAATCCTGTATTGGTGAATCCAATACAGGTGATACAGCCAATACAGGTATTTGCGCCTGTATTGATGACAGGCCTGTATTTGGTGAATCCTGTATTTGAGTCTTGCCTGTATGGAACTGTATTGAGGTATGAAAACTGTATTGGGTGAATTGTTGAATGAAACCCCCTTGCTGATTGGGTTTTGAAGGGTATCCATGATATAATGATTTGCTGATGATGATTGGAAATGCCCCTGCCTCCTTGGCTGTGACAGACCTATTGGTGATTGGAATATGGCATTCCCATGAGGAAGGATTTT
The DNA here is from genome assembly GCA_023105745.1 of Austropuccinia psidii. NCBI lineage: Eukaryota > Fungi > Basidiomycota > Pucciniomycetes > Pucciniales > Sphaerophragmiaceae > Austropuccinia > Austropuccinia psidii. The sequence continues at coordinate 7,376,388 of JALGQZ010000001.1, forward strand.
AGAATAGCAATACAATCAGGGTCAAAGATGAGCTTGAAAGGTACCTTCTGCATGTTGACCTCAACTGAATGAGGAGTGATATAGTGGATGACCTTTACAGGTTGTTGTTGGCCAATACGATGTGGTATTCCATACCATTAGTACCAGTTTCAAGCTTACCAATAAAACAAAAGAAAAAAATGATAATAAAACAAACTATGCAAAACATTTTTACACATTACAACTACAGATTTCAAACAGAAATATACAATACGCAGCCTCAAGATCTTATCAAAACAGTATAGTATCAAAGGATATATCCACCTTATCGCATCATCAATAACAAATTACGTCATTAAAGGTAGTTAATCTAAATAAAGGTATATGAAAATAGACCAAAGCATCAGAAGCTGTATTTTCCCCACCTTGATTCAACTTAAAGAAGAAATACCTCAAGGCTATGCATAAAATTTCAATATATTTTCCAAGAAAAAATGCTTCCTTAGTAATAATAACACGCATCAAACTTGATAGAAATGATACAATACTAAAATAAAACCACCAGCATAATTCTCTCAGAACATACGTAAAAAATAGAAACAAAAAGACTTTCTCCGCCTTCAAGAAAACATCACCAGCAAAATTATCTCAAAGACATCACATGATTTTGATAAGAAACAGAAACACCAGCATAATTTTCTCATATATATCATATGACTAGAAGAAATTTCAATTTTCAGGAGCTGTATTTTCTCCACTTTCTTGGCAAAAAGAAAATCTCACCAGCCAAATTATCTCAAATACATCACATGATTTTGATAAGGAAAAGAACCACCAGCATAATTCTCTCAGAAAATACGTAACAAAGTCACCAAAAATGAAAGTGTCACCAGCAAAATTATCTCAAAGACATCACATGATTTTGATAAGAAACAGAAACACCAGCATAATTTTCTCATATATATCATATGACTAGAAGACAGTTCAATTGTCAGGAGCTGTATTTTCTCCACTTTCTTGGCAAAAAATAAAATCTCACCAGCCAAATTATCTCAAATACATCACATGATCTTGATAAGAAAAAGCACCACCAGCATAATTCTCTCAGCAAACACGCTGCTACACCAAAACTACACGTCTCACTAGCTAAAACCTCTCAACTATGATTTTTTCTAAGTACCCTATTTTGAGAAGCTCTATGGAGGCCCAAAAGCTATAAATAGAGGTCCTCTCTCCCTCATTTTTCCCATCATCATGGAACAAGTTCCCACTATCCAGGATCATAACCATCCCTGAACTAGCAGGATATCTAGAATAGTAGTAGTGTTTTAGTAGTGAAAAGCTCAGTAGCTTAGTATTAGTGAAGAATAGTAGTATAACCGTAGTAAAAGCTCAGTAGCCTTGCTCAGTAGCTTAGTATTAGTGAAGAATAGTAGTATTAACGTAGTAAAAAGCTCAGTAGCCTTGCTCAGTGGCTTAGTATTATTAAAAAAAAAAGTAGTAGTGATATAAAACCCAGTATTAAAAAAAAATCCTAAAAGAATCAAATCCAGTAGTCTTATTATTAGTACTCATATCAAAAAAAAATCATTATAATCAACCTAAAACCAAAAAAAATATATATATTCTTATCATTCTTATTAAAAAAAAACAAAAAAAAATATTCTTATTAGTTTCATTAAAATAACAGAAACCCAAAACATATATATATATATATATTATCATCACTTTTATTAAAATAAAGTAAAAAAATCTAGTGTTTATTTTATCAGAAATTTTAGATCAGAATTTTTACTGTAGTGTTATTGATAGGTCTGATTTAGAGACTGCTGATAAGTCTTCTCTATCTGTTAAAGCCACAAATCTTATTTTATTTTGTGATTCTCTGTAGGCTGACTATTCAGTATTATTTAGAGGGGCAGCTAATACACCTTAGCACCCATGGTTATTGGACAATTCTGAAATTCAAAACAGACTTACCAATAATTTCCCCCTCAAGGTACTGCCTTATTTCATCCCACACCAAAAGGAGTTCCCACAACGATAGAGTCAATCAACAGCCTGAGCCTCAATGGCTGGGTTCCAATTTGGCTCCTGGAAATGTGGATGTCAGGGGCCAAAAATCAGGGTAGAAATTTGAGGGTCCCCTCACCATTAAATATACAATATTAGCACAAGTTTTAAGGAGGCCAGTTCCAATTGCGGCAATTGTTGCAATCAGTACTTCACCTTCAGGATTATTGAGGAACTTCTCCAGTGCCTTCTCCTGCGCTCGTGCTGTAATTGTTCCATCAATTTGTGCTGAAAGGATAGAGTGATGGGAAAGTGCAATACCAATTCTACCATAGAAAAAAGGTCAGATGGATTAAATTGGTAATTGATGCATATTATAATTAACTCACAAATCAAGAAATTGGGTTCATTGGGTATAAACCACCAATTTGGTTGGTCCACACCTTGTTTGTTTGTTCTTCATTAAGCTTTGTAGAAGGTGTGCAATTTTACTACCCATCATGCATGTTTCCACATCCACAATAGTTTGTGTGATTTTTGGGGAGTTATCCTGAGTGCTCCTGCCCTCGTGGTCTTCCGAATTCGCCTCCACAATTGTGTTAAGCATGATGTGATGGCTACAACATATTTGCAGCTTATTAATATTTCTGAGAAATTCCCCTGGTCCTTTGCTTTTGGATGATAGGAATTCTTTGTATAATGTGGAATCTTCTTGCTGCATGGTTGGGTTGAGTGGGAGCAGCTCATAATGATGGCTAATAGTGGGGAGGGATTTGAGATGTGTGGTTTTGGTGAGGTGCAAACTTAAATGCCGCACCGCCAAATGCAAAATATCATTGCTACCTTTGGAAAGACTACTCAGGATGATTGGTGACAAGTTATCTTGATCTGAGCTCTGGGGTTGAGTGATGAATGATATTATGCCCAAAACAAAAGGTCATAAATCGTATTGTGAATAGGTGTGCCCGTTAAACATATTTGACAGGATGAAAGGAGGCTATTAATGGCATGGTGAGTGGCAGTGTATTGAGAGCAAATATAGCTATAAGATGGGGGAAGGTTTGTTGGATATAAAAGGTAATTTAACTCAATTAAGCTCAAACACTCAGTGTGCTTCATCCAAAATTATACAATGCCAATTGATGTTAAAAAGGAATGATGTAGAGGTATTGGTTTGCTTAAATTCTTGGGTGATAGTATTGTAAGAAGTGATGATGATATCATATTTTAAGATGTTGGCCTTGGATAATGAGTGACGAGTGGGACCATGGTAGATTTTGGCATGCAGCGCTCCAGCCTGAGTATGCTTGGATATTTCTGATTGCCAGTTGGTAATTAAGCGAGGGGGGCAGATGATCATGGTGGGCGTGGAGCAATGGGGGTTTGAAATCATCCGCTCCATGGAGGTACCAATTAGAGCAATGGCCTGAATGGTTTTACCTAATCCAATACCATCCGCAAGCAGTCCTCCAAGAGGGGTATTGGCCCAAAGGGATTCAAATGAGCTAATGACCTTGTTTGTAATGATGTGCCTGGCATTAAAAGTGGATCCTGGGGGTGAGGTGGCCCAAAGGTTACAGGCTGATTGGCCATTGGGATTTCTCGATCCCAGAGAAAAGCTAGTCCGGTCTTTTGATGAGGGAGGAGGGGGGTTTGAATAATTGAATGGGGCCGGTTCATCATGGGGAGGTCTGATCCACTGGGTAATTGTATCAGTTTTTGCTTGGAAATCAATGATGAAACAGCAGGATATGAATCTTGCATCGAGTTTGAAGCAGGAAATGTTGGAGTCAAGAGTTGATATTGACTATGAGCATTACGGTCATATTCTTTGGGCATTTTAAGCTTGAAATCTTGTTTTCGAAAGCTTCCAATTATGAATAGAATGTTTGGATACCATGTGAAGAACATCACTGCTAGATTGGGTTTTTGAGATGAGGAGTGATCATTTGCATCAGTCATAAATACACCCTCAACAAATAATATTTGAGTAGGATTGGATTGGCAATTTTCAATCCATGCCCCACCAGGACCACAGTGCATGAAGGTTTGTGGTGCCCCAAGGAATGGTATCAACGTTTTGGAAAGGGTTCCAGGCAGAGAGCCAATAGCACGCTGGTGATTGGGGAGGTATACAAATATGTTGTGTTGATTGTGCCATAGGATAATCAAAGAAGCTAAGTGGGAATTTTCAGGATTTAAGGTTATATCACTATTTTTTTGAATGTGAATATTAATCATCCCAATGCAAAGTGGCTGTGAAGGGATTGAAATGATGCCTATTATAACTTATTTGGGGACAGTTGAAAATTATATGATCGGGAAGGGGTAGCTCAAGGGAATGCAGACAAATAAGCGCTGGTGGGGAACTTATATGAGAGCCAGCAATGGGTGCAAAGGGGGATGGCCTGTGGTTATGTGCATAGTTTTTAGGAAGATGGGCCACTTGGCCTCTTAATTTTCATATGCAATTTGGGGCATATATCAAGGCAAGGTGGCAAGAATTTGGGTGCACCAATATGACTGCTGGATCTGCAGCACCTGACACAAAGATTGGTGGACCAAGGTTGACATTAGCATATCCAAAATTGGGTGCGTGGTAGAAATTTATTGTGCAGTGGCATATTAGATGCATGCAGCCATGTTTGCTGGTGTCACAGCAAACATTGAGCATATCTTCCCCAGGTTAATTGTCACACAGGGACCTACTGGGCAATGTTGGCGGTTTCAAAGGGCAATCTCACTGTGGGGATTTTTGTGTGTGGGTGGGTGAGATATGTTTGGTGGCGTGCCACCAAACATGAGCTTGGATTTGCCTGAAGTTTTTTGCTGACTGATGCCTACTGGGCTTCCAGGGGGGAACGTGTGGCATGAACAAAGGGGGCGCTGTGGTATTCCATACCATTAGTACCAGTTTCAAGATTACCAATAAAACAAAAGAAAAAAATGATAATAAAACAAATTACGCAAAACATATTTACACATTACAACTACAGATTTCAAACAGAAATATACAATACACAGCCTCAAGATCTTATCAAAACAGTATAGTATCAAAGGATATATCCACCTTATCACATCATCAATAACAAATTATCTCATTAAAGGAATCTAATCTAAAGAAAGGTATATGAAGATGGACCAAAGCATCAGAAGCTGTATTTTCCCCAGCTTGATTCAATTGAAAGAAGAATTACCTCAAGGCTATGCGTAAAATTAAAATATATTTTCCAAGAACAAAGGTTTGCTTAGTAATAATGACACGCATCAAGATTGATAGAAATGATGCAATCTCCATATGGAATGATACAATACTAAAATAAAGCACCAGCATAATTTTCTCATATATACCATATGACTAGAAGAAATTTCAATTGTCAGGAGCTGTATTTTCTCCACTTTCTTGGCAAAAAGAAAATCCCACCAGCCAAATTGTCTCAAACACATCACATGATTTTGATAAGAAAAAGCACCACCAGCATAATTCTCTCAGAAAACATGTTGCTACACCAAAACTACACGTCTCACTAGCTAAAACCTCTCAACTATGATGTTTTTAAGTACCCTGTTTTGAGAAGCTCTATGGAGGCCCAAAAGCTATAAATAGAGGTCCTCTCTCCCTCATTTTTCCCATCATCATGGAACAAGTTCCCACTATCCAGGATCACAACCATCCCTGAACTAGCAGGATATCTAGAATAGTAGTAGTGTTTTAGTAGTGAAAAGCTCAGTTGTGAGCCTGTGAGGTATGTTTAACATACCCATAAGGCCACAAATGATTTTATAAACAATTAAATTTGTCTTAAACAGACTTTTTAGTTGAATTTAAAATAAAAAATAATAAAAAATAAGTATAACTTTTTTTTGGATAAACAAAGTTATAATTATTATGTCATTTTTGGATTCTACACCAAAAATAACCTAGGGTACACCCATAGGGTGTTATACCCAAAAACACTTATTTCTTGTGTTATTAGAAGATTTAAGAATCTCACAGTACTAATGTAACTTTTTTAACATTTTTTTAAAATTGTTAAATTTAAGCTTAATTAAGCTTAAATTTAAAGTTACATAAGGTTTATGCAACTTTACCAAAATTTTAGTTAAAATTGAGGTGTGGTGTATATTTACTGAATTGGCTAAGGATTTGCCATACAGAATGTCAATCCTGCGTGAGCTCAATTTAAAGGGTTTAAGGCCATAGTATGGCTTTAAAGAAATAAAAGGGCAAAATCCACGCAAAAAGGTGGGACAAAGGAAAAAGACCAAATAGAGCTGGGGTACCCATTTTTTTGGATCTGCAAGGATTCAATTAAGGTTGTCCACCTGTATTGGAGGATTTTCAACCTTATTTAAACTTTAAGATTAGACTTTGATCCAACCTGAAGGTTTAAATTGGTTTTATCCTAAATTGGACAGGAATTTCAAGCTGCCAAGAGGGTAAATCCCAATAAGCAGGCTTGGAATCAAGGTTTTAAGAACTGTCAAAGCTTAATCAAGCTTAAAAAGCTTAAATAAGCTTGAAACTTTAAGGTTTCAATCATCAAAACCTTATCAAAACTTAAGGTTTTGTGTGTATTGCTATTTTACGTGGAAAAATAGTAATAACTTCAAAAATTCATTAAAAATCCAAATCTTAATGGATTTGCTTGAAAATTTCACATAGCTTAGAATTTAATATTATCAATATATAAATTAAATTTTAAGTATCTTTTATTAATAGGTTTCCTGGGTAATTAGCCTGGAAAATTACTTTTTAATTAAGCTTAAAGAAAATTATGATTTCTTTAAAAATTAATTAAAAATTCAGTTTAAGAATAACTGTTGTTTTATAACTTGTTGTATTAAATAAATATTATAAGTAAGTTTTCTTTAAAGTTCTATATTTTTTTTATCTATTATTAGTTTTTTTATATAGAATTTTATTCTATAAAGAATTATTTCTGCACAGTGTGTGATTAATTCTTTTTTATAAATAATATTTATATTAGTTATAAGTGGTTAATATTCTTATTTTCCACGTGTAATTGTCTCATTAAGAGCTTTACACTTCTTATTGTTATAACTGTCAGTGACTATAACAATAATAGAATAATTATAATTTATTATAATTATTATATTTTTTTTATTATTATATTTTTATAATAATAATTAAATTTATTTTTTTATATAATTATTTTTAATAATTATATTTAAATTTGTGGTTATAATATTTCATTATATTATATTTTTCTACTGAGGACAGTCTTAGTACTCTTGATATTGTTACTATTATCAAGAGTTTCATAGACAAACCTTACATCAGTAGCCTTGCTCAGTAGCTTAGTATTAGTGAAGAATAGTAGTATAACCGTAGTAAAAGCTCAGTAGCCTTGCTCAGTAGCTTAGTATTAGTGAAGAATAGTAGTATAACCGTAGTAAAAGCTCAGTAGCCTTGCTCAGTAGCTTAGTATTAGTGAAGAATAGTAGTACAGCCATAGTAAAAGCTTAGTAGCCTTGCTCAAAAGCTTAATGTTATTAACAAAGAGAAGAAGTAGTGATATAAACTCAGTATTAAAAAAAAATCCTAAAAGAATCAAATCCAGGAGTCTAATTATTAGTACTCATATCAAAAAAAAAATCATTATAATCATCATAAAACCCAAAACAAATATTCCTATTACTTTTATTAAAATAACAGAAAACCAAAAAAAAAATATATATATATTATAATTACTTTTATTAAAATAATAAAAAAAAATCTTAGTCTTTATTTTATCAGAAATTTTAGTTTTAAATAAAAGTTTTACTGTAGTGTTATTGATAGGTCTGATTGAGAGACTGCTGATGAGTCTTATCTATCTGTTAAAGCCACAAATCTTCTTTTATTTTGTGATTCTCTGTAGGCTGACTATTCAGTATTATTTAGAGGGGCAGCTAATACACCTTAGCACCCATGGTTATTGGACAATTCTGAAATTCAAAACAGACTTACCAATAATTTCCCCCTCAAGGTACTGCCTTATTTCATCCCACACCAAACGGAGTTCCCACATCTGGTGTCCCAAAAGTGGCCAACAACAACTTCAATCATCAATAATCCGTCAATTATCAACAAAAAAAAACATTCAAATTTAGTCCATAAAAAAAAAGCCTTTTATCAATAAAAAATTTGAAGTGCCTATCAAGTCAATCTGGAATCAGAGAAACCACAAAATTCTAAATCATCGTCACCATCAAGTTCTTCAACAAAATCATTTCACTATTATTATCCAAAAAGAGGAGAAACACCACCTGGAGAAGAATCACCTATAGATTATAGTATACCAGTTGGTACACCAAGAACTAAGAAGAAAGATCAAAAGATAGTTACAGATTATTTTCAGAAATTACTCAAGGAACTATTTGAAATTAAAAAGAAAAGTGAAAAAGAGAAAATAAATAAAGAATATATCAATATGGATTCAGCATCATCATCAAAGATACCACACAATCCAGATGAATCCAAAGAAGAAATTATAAATGAAGAGACCATGCAAGGACAAGAAGATATTTCTGATGTAGAAAGACTTCATCAAAGAATGTTGGAAAAGCAACAAGAATTAATTGAACTCCTTAAAAAAGAAGGGAAAAGGAAAGAGTCAAGTTTTACCGCAGAAAACAGCCCAATGGAAGAAACTACAAGCATGCCAAGAATCTTTAGACAAGAAGGGTCACCATCACCATTTTCAAGGCCTATGGCCTCATCAACTCCATTCACTTCACAAAGGCCAAATACTCTACCAAAGCGGGTTAATATTTATGCACAGGCTTCAAGCCCATTGCAACAAAAAATCCCACGAAGCAATACACCCATTGTCAAGATCAGACCAAAGGACTATAATTTATGGTTTGATGGAAAGGAAGTGGAAAGATTTATTAAAAGAGTAGAAAATATAGCAGAAATTGAAGGAGCAAGTGGAAGGGATATAGCAAGACAGATATCCTTTTGGACTAAAGATCAAGAAAATGGCTACCATATTGAAGGAATGCCTGGATATGAAACTGGCAATTGGGAGCAATTGAAATTGGATATGAAGAGGAGATGGGGAATAGTGTCACCTGAAAGAACATACAAGCTGTCCTCAATTACTCAATTATTTACAAAGATTCAACAAGAAGGAGGAATTAGAAATATGACCCAATATAAAAAGTTAATTGGTGAATATGAATCTATTATTAATTATCTCAAAAGGTATCAATATATACAAGGAGATATCAATCACAATCAAGAAATTTTGGCAAGTCTTTCCTCAAGTGTTCAAGAATCTATTTACAAAGAAATGATTAAAGATAAGGCCATGGTGCAAGCTTTGGATGGTGGTTATATCATTCCAAGATTGGAAATCTTAAAGTTGTATATTGAACAAGATCTAGAAGCCAAAGTCTTAATTCAACAGAAGGAATTTTCACAACCAAAGTCACAAGAGAAGAAAGCTAGGTTTGAAGAGGAAAGCTGGGAAGAAGTCTTAAAGCAAATGAAAGATCTTACCAAAACAATTAAAAATCCTCAGCCTCAAGAAAATCAATCAAAGGATACTGGGAATGAAGCAGTTAAGGAAGTATTGAATCAGCTCAAACACCTCTCTGAAGTAGTTGAATCTCCCAAGAAACCTCAAACAAAAAAAAATCAAGATCATAGAACTATACAAAACTCACAGCCATTCAGGCCAAGATATCCTTCACCACCCATATCTTCTGGCTATCAACCATATGTTCCAGCTCAAATGGCTCCAAGACAGCCATTGAAGCGTTATTACTGCCTAGAAGAAGGACATTCTGCAATAAGATGTAATCATCTCACAGAAGACTTGGAGAAAAGAATGGTCTTGAAGCGTGGAGGAACATATCTTCTTCCAAATTTCCAAAGAGTACCCACAGAAGGCCCTAAATCTGCAAAAGAATTAGTTAGAAATTTTGCCAAAGAGCAGGAGGATTTTACAAAGAAAATGATGGAACAATCAAATCCACCCCAAAAGAAGCAAGAAACAACAGTAATTGAGGAAAGTAAAGGTGAGAAGGCAGCAGCTATAGCTCAAATAGAAGAATGGGGAAATTGGAAACCTCCTCAAATATCACCTGCAAATAAAAATATTCAAATAAATTTTGGGCTTAGACAGACAAGGCAAAGAGCTGCAAGACAGGAAAGTCAAAGTCAGACCCAGCAAGATGATAAAAATGAAACACACAAACCCTTTAAAAAGAAGATACCAGGTGCCTACCACGAGGAAGATGAGGCAGAAGAAGAAATAAGAGTTCTAATTCCAACAAAATACAAGAAAACACAAGAAGGAAAGGAAGTAGATAATGATGATGTTGAAATCATTTCCAAGGAAAAGAATAAGGAGGTACTTAGACAGGATTCACAAAAGATGGAATTAAAAAACAAGGTAAAATCTACACCCAATAACCCAAAGATAATAATTGAACATGTGATGAAGAGAATACTTGAACAAAAGATAAATCTTACTCTTGAAGAAATATTATCAATGTCACCAACCTTTATTGATAAACTACAAAATTTAACTACCCAGGAAAAAGAAGTGATAAAATCAGTCAATACGTCAAATATTCAAGAGAGACTACTTTCAGTAAAGCTATGGGACTATGATACCCCAAGATTACACTATGCATGCCCACTTGGCTTTATGGAAGTATTTATTGGAAGAGAAGATTATCCTACAATGGCATTGGTGGATACTGGATCAGAAATTAATATAATACCAGAGGAAATTGCAATTCAAGCCTCACTTACAAGTAGAAAGCTCAATATGAATCTTAGAGGAATTGGTGGACATACCACATCTTTGGTTGGACTCTCAGAATTTACACCAATTACTATGATAACAGGAGAAGAAAAAGAAATTCATTTATTCATAGCAAAAGGAGCTGTACACACCATACTTGGAAGACCATTTCTAGCAGATAATAATGTTAAATTGGAATTTTCACACAAGCAAGGGGAAATATTTAGTTATCAAGAGCAAGATGGACGTCGATTATGTTTACCAATATGTAACCCTCAAGCTATGGGCTGGCACATTTCTCCACCAAGAAGTATGGAGCTTTGTGCATCTTCAGAGATTGGAAAATGGTCAACACATGGAGCAGAATCATCCAAAAGAAAAGAAATAGAGGAAACAGAAAATCAATCTTCAACAAGAGTGAAGACAATATTTCTTGGAACAAACAAAATACCCTTCTCAGCCATTTTTAATGCAAAAAATGACTTGAATGTTATTACTCAGGAAATGGCCCTAAAAGCAGAATTAAAAATCAGCCCTTACACATTGAAATCAAAAGATGACTTTTTGAAACCAATTGGTCAAATTAAAAATCTTGAAGTCACTACTGAAAGTGAAGAGAAAACCTACCTGGACTTCTTAGTATTTGAAAATTTCAACCAGATAATAGATGAAGAAAAGTCAAGCATATTATCTTCATCTAAAGAAAGTATTCCACCTCAAACTGAAACAAAATCTAAAGGGAACGATCCAGAAGAGGATGAATTGAAGGTAGAAGATAGTGAAGCAATAGAAAAAATAAAAATGGAACTGAAGAAGATGAGAAGAAATTTGGACATGGCCATAGAAGACCCAGAGAAATGGCTAGCACTTGAGTTAAGTGGTATGAATGAAGAAGATAAAGTATAAATCCCACAGAAGAAATTTAAAAGGGATCTGAAGCCACCTGAAGCAAATTCCTCAGGAATTGCAGAAGATTATTCAAATTTATTTCAGGAGAAAGCTTGGTACATTAGAGATACTGAGAAAATAAAAGACGACATAATCAATCCATTGGCAAAAAGAAAATTTGAAGAATTGGAAAAGGAAAGTGCCATAATTACTGAAGACAAAATGGATCAAGTTTGGGATAGAAATATTCAAAAGAGGATTGATAAAAAAATGGAAACAGCAGAATCAGAAGATGACTTGAAGTTATACCAACAAAATAATTAAGATTTGGAAGATAAATATAAGCAAGGAAGAATATTTGAAGATCTAGAAGAAGGAGAGTTATCAGAAAATACACAAAGGCTAGCTGGACTTAGCATTCTAGAAGAATTTAATCATGCCTATGATCAAATATTCTGCTTTTCAAGCGCAACTGATCTATTTAATCAAAATAAGGGAATTAAATCTGAATTACCAAATGACTCCCAGAATCAAAATGGCATACAGGAAGACATACCAGAATATGAAGGACTGGAAGATTACATAATACTTCCAATAATAACATTTAAGGAACTGTATGATTATGAGCTAGATTCACCAATAATTCAAACCAAATATATTTCAGAACTACCTGGATCAAATCTTACAAATGTTGATTTTCTGGAATTACTAACCACTATTGGAATCAAAGGAAATTTAAGAAATCCTCACTGAAAGAAGCCTTATGGATATTATCAAATGACAATAGAAGGACTGTATCACAAAATGTTATGGGCTCAAGAAGATTTGAATCTAGATGGTTTGGAAATCTTGGGAGGAACTCTTTGCTGGTGTGATTTTGGGTACATGTTTATTCATGAAGTCAAAGGTTTTTTTTCAGAATGGAAAAAAAATACACAAAGAAAACAACGCAACAAGATATTTGGAGAAATATTGAAGGACATATGTCTTTCAGTAATTCACAACAGAAGGTTGAATATTTCTCAATAGCAGCTGAAGTAATCCAATTTCAATCACCAAGTAAAAAAAATAAAAAACCATATAAAAAAATAGCAAAATAAAATAAAAAAATCACCAAAAAAAAAAAGAGAATTCTGTATATATCTGTATTAGTATCAGGGCAGTGACCTCCTGCTTTATCAAAGAGGAATTTCAATTTTTTTTTTTTCAAATCTTTTTTAAACACTCTTATCACTCAAGGGCATTGACCTCCTGCCTTATCAAAGGGGAATCTCAAATCTTTCAAAAGCATAAAAAAATCTTTCTTCAACATTCTCATAATTCAGCGCAGTGACCTCCTGCCTTATCAAAGAGGAATTTCAATTTTTTCAATTTTTTTTCAAGTATCTTATCACTCAAGGCTATAAATCAGTATTCAATAAAAGACTTGAAACTCAACATTTTTCAAGATATTTTTTTTCAGTGTATAATTATTATGATTTTATTTTTTTAAAAAAAACAGGGGTGGTTATCTGTTCTTATGCCACCTCATATATGCTAAAAATGGCACAAGTTTGGGGAAGTGTGGGCCCATAGGCCTTTATTAATGTTATTTCTATTTTTTTTAAAACAAAAAAAACAATTAAAAGATAGTGTACATATACAGCAAAAGAAGATATAGATAGCTCAAACTATCAAAATTATGACCGCCGGTCATAATTTGGCCCAAAATCAAGAAAATTATATCAAGACATGGGAGAAAAATCAACCAAACAAGCTAGGCTATTCAGATACAGAAAAGGAAGATCAAAGAATTTAAAATGTCAAATTATGAACGCCGGTCATAAAATAAACACCTCAATACAGAAAATAATTCAACTCACCAAAAGGCTACTACAATTTATACTGGATGACGTTCTTATAGCCCCAAATTAATGAGTTTAGCCAATCTTTGACAAGCACGCATCCTTCCAGCATTTGAAATAAGCAAATTGAAATCAGTACTTCTCAAATCATGATCAAGGTTGAGCACCCTCAATCACAACAAGTTTCCAAAGATCAATTTTGTTTGACAGGCTCAAGGAACACAACGATACCAAATTGCATCACTAAGCTTGCTCAAGGCTCAGAATATGCTACCCAGCATGGTTACCCTATTCCAGAAACTGACAGTTCTGGCAGCAGAATTACTGCCAGGGGGGGGAATTGGACCCGTTTCCAATTTGATGAAAGTGGAAAGCAACCCAGAATCACTAACCACTAAACCATTTGAAAATGTAACATCACTCCTCAAATTGAGACCTCATTCAACATCACACATTAATTGATCACCTTAAAAAAAAAAAAAAAAATTTTTTTGACAAAAAAAAAAAAAAAAATTTTTTTCAACATAAAAAAAAAAAAAAAAACTTTTCCAGAAAAAAAAAAAAAAAAAAAAAAAAAAAAAAAAGAAATTTTTTTTTTTCAACAGAAAATGAAAAAAAAATATAAAAAATATAAAAAAAAATAAAAAAAAAAAATAAAAAAAAAATATCTTTTTTAAACCCAACAAAAATTATAATAACAAAAAAAATAAAGAAAAAAAACTGTCTTGATTAACATTAAGGATAAAAGATCAGATCAAATAAAGAAGGCTAAAATTAGTCCTTGTATGACTTTAAACTACAGGGTAGCAACCTTAAGGCTAAAATTAGTCCTTGTATGACTTCAAACTACAGGATGGTTCCCAGACGGCCAAAATTAGTCCTTGTATGACTTCAAACTACAGGGTAGCAACCTGAAGGCTAAAATTAGTCCTTGTATGACTTTAAACTACAGGGTAGCAACCTTAAGGCTAAAATTAGTCCTTGTATGACTTCAAACTACAGGGTGGTTCCCAGACAGCCAAAATTAGTCCTTGTATGACTTCAAACTACAGGGTAGCAACCTGAAGGCTAAAATTAGTCCTTGTATGACTTTAAACTACAGGGTAGCAACCTTAAGGCTAAAATTAGTCCTTGTATGACTTCAAACTACAGGATGGTTCCCAGACGGCCAAAATTAGTCCTTGTATGACTTCAAACTACAGGGTAGCAACCTGAAGGCTAAAATTAGTCCTTGTATGACTTTAAACTACAGGGTAGCAACCTTAAGGCTAAAATTAGTCCTTGTATGACTTCAAACTACAGGGTGGTTCCCAGACAGCCAAAATTAGTCCTTGTATGACTTCAAACTACAGGGTAGCAACCTGAAGGCTAAAATTAGTCCTTGTATGACTTTAAACTACAGGGTAGCAACCTGAAGGCTAAAATTAGTCCTTGTATGACTTTAAACTACAGGGTGGTTCCCAGACGGGCAAATATTTAGTATTTGTATGACTCAAACTACAGGGGTAGCACACCAGAGGGCTGAATATGCAAGTAAAATCAAGGAATCAAGAAAATAAAAAAAATGAAGATATCAAAATTAACAACCAAGGTGAATAATAGAATAATGCAGACTTCAAGGTGAAATTAATGAAGAATATTCAATCAAAAGAAAATACCAACTAGAAGAACTAGTGGAAGCAAGAGCAATACAGATTGCATCAAAAGAGGAAACAATATTAGCAGCAGCAGAGAAATTAAGAGATTCAAGACACAAATAAGTTCAATATTTGGACAAAAAGATGGCACATAGACTAAGAAATCCACTTGAACCAGGGGACTTGGTATTAGTTTATAATAAACCACTTGAGTCACAGTGGGGTTTACTCTTCAAGAACCGTTGGAATGGACCATATAGAGTCATAAATCAAATTAATAATGGACCTTATGAGCTTGAAGAATTGGATGGCACTAAACTTACAAGAAAATTTGCAGCAAGTCACATCAAGAGTTTTTATCCCAGAGGAAAGAAAGTTCAATAAAGTTCAGAGTCAGAAAATGAAAGCAGTGAAGAAATAGAAGAAGAAGAGTCAATATTGGATGGAGAAGAAATTTAACAAAATGAATATTATTGATACTGGCAAGCTTTTCAACTGGAATGCTGGGGACAGCATTAAATGGAGAGGGGGATGTGGTATTCCATACCATTAGTACCAGTTTCAAGCTTACCAATAAAACAAAAGAAAAAAATGATAATAAAACAAATTACGCAAAACATATTTACACATTACAACTACAGATTTCAAACAGAAATATACAATACACAGCCTCAAGATCTTATCAAAACAGTATAGTATCAAAGGATATATCCACCTTATCACATCATCAATAACAAATTATGTCATTAAAGGCATCTAATCTAAATAAAGGTATATGAAGATGGACCAAAGCATCAGAAGCTGTATTTTCCCCAGCTTGATTCAATTGAAAGAAGAATTACCTCAAGGCTATGCATAAAATTACAATATATTTTCCAAGAACAAAGGTTTGCTTAGTAATAATGACACGCATCAAGATTGATAGAAATGATGCAATCTCCATATGGAATGATACAATACTAAAATAAAGCACCAGCATAATTTTCTCATATATATCATATGACTAGAAGAAATTTCAATTGTCAGGAGCTGTATTTTCTCCACTTTCTTGGCAAAAAGAAAATCCCACCAGCCAAATTGTCTCAAACACATCACATGATTTTGATAAGAAAAAGCACCACCGGCATAATTCTCTCAGAAAATACATAAAAAAGTCACCAAAAATGAAAGTGTCACCAGCAAAATTATCTGAAAGACATCACATGATTTTGATAAGAAACAGAAACACCAGCATAATTTTCTCATATATATCATATGACTAGAAGAAAGTTCAATTGTCAGGAGCTGTATTTTCTCCACTTTCTTGGCAAAAAGAAAAACTCACCAGCCAAATTATCTCAAATACATCACATGATTTTGATAAGAAAAAGCACCACCAGCATAATTCTCTCAGCAAACACGTTGCTACACCAAAACTACACGTCTCACTAGCTAAAACCTCTCAACTATGATTTTTTCTAAGTACCCTGTTTTGAGAAGCTCTATGGAGGCCCAAAAGCTATAAATAGAGGTCCTCTCTCCCTCATTTTTCCCATCATCATGGAACAAGTTCCCGCTATCCAGGATCACAACCATCCCTGAACTAGCAGGATATCTAGAATAGTAGTAGTGTTTTAGTAGTGAAAAGCTCAGTAGCCTTGCTCAGTAGCTTAGTATTAGTGAAGAATAGTAGTATAACCGTAGTAAAAGCTCAGTAGCCTTGCTCAGTAGCTTAGTATTAGTGAAGAATAGTAGTACAGCCATAGTAAAAGCTTAGTAGCCTTGCTCAAAAGCTTAGTGTTATTAACAAAGAGAAGAAGTAGTGATATAAACTCAGTATTAAAAAAAAATCCTAAAAGAATCAAATCCAGGAGTCTAATTATTAGTACTCATATCAAAAAAAAAATCATTATAATCATCATAAAACCCAAAACAAATATTCCTATTACTTTTATTAAAATAACAGAAAACCAAAAAAAAAAAATATATATATTATAATTACTTTTATTAAAATAATAAAAAAAAATCTTAGTCTTTATTTTATCAGAAATTTTAGTTTGGAATAAAAATTTTACTGTAGTGTTATTGATAGGTCTGATTGAGAGACTGCTGATAAGTCTTATCTATCTGTTAAAGCCACAAATCTTATTTTATTTTGTGATTCTCTGTAGGCTGACTATTCAGTATTATTTAGAGGGGCAGCTAATACACCTTAGCACCCATGGTTATTGGACAATTCTGAAATTCAAAACAGACTTACCAATAATTTCCCCCTCAAGGTACTGCCTTATTTCATCCCACACCAAAAGGAGTTCCCACAGCGCTGGCCGTGAGCCGTGATCCACATATACATTCACCCCTATTGCGTTTGAGGCGGGTACTAATCCACCAAGATTGGCATCAGGGTCTTTGCCTCACACGTATACAAATCTCCGGCAAAAGAGGCCACCCGCCGAAGGGAATTTTTGGCTGCAAGCCTGGCGCCACAACTTGCACGGGGCGCATGAGGATGTGCCGGAAACAACCTGCGGTGTGAGATGCCCTAAAAAACATAGGCAGGGATTATTCTAATGCAGATGAGGCTCCAGCAAATCCACACTTATTGGCCTCAGGTTTACAAGCATGAGCAGGTGAGCATCTGCAGTCAAGCTGACCACCCAACCACGAAAATAGCCGGTCGGAAGGCTGGCAGTAAAATGTCTTCCAGGTGTGTGAAAGTTGCCTGCGTATGACCCATCAGGGGGTGCATATGAAAGGGTGTGGATGCCTGCCAATGAGCATGCGCGATGAACAAGCGCGGCCAGTCAAAGTTTGCCCCAACAATGGCACTGGAGTGAATTCACTGTTTGTGTATTACCCAAATAATAATTCATCCCATTATGACCCACTCTCTTTCACTTGGATTACACCCACATCTGTGCCGTAGTTAGGAAGAGCTCTCCAACAAGGTACATCAAAGGGATGAAGTTGAGATATATGACTTGATGGCTTGACGTGATTGCATTTTACATTGTTGAACAGTTTTTGCTCTGCCCCGCAGGTTCTATTTACAAAGGTGTACTGCGTACTACAGTGTCGGATGTACAGATTAAGAAGGTGTAATACTACTTCAGCCTGCATGCATATAGCCAATGGGTATCCAACTTCTGATTGTTTGCATATACATAGCTCATGTGCCACACGCTCAGAATTGCATTTCACCTGATTTGCACACACAAGCTGAGCATGTCATGGTCAAAAGCACCGTGTGGAAGTGCTCAGTAAAGCCATGGTCAGGACCATTTTTGCAATAGTTCATTGGAAGGCTCAGTGTGGAGCACTTCACCAAAGCGTGTGAAATGCTGCACCTGGCTCAAATGTCATCCGCTGCTGTGCCAAATTCTTAGATTCTGTGCTTACAAAAATGACCTAGAAATTTCTCAGCATGGTGCATTTGTGATTGTTATATCAACAGTTCAATTACTGTGCAATTAAAATGTTCAGCCACTGAGCATTTCAATTATTACCCGAAAGAAAACCTGAGCAATGGGTCAAGCCAAGCTCATGCTGTATTCATTTTTCTTACAGCCCCCCCTTTGTTCAAACACTATCACCAGGCCAAATGGTGTGGGAACCCCTTTTGGTGTGGGATGAAATAAGGCAGTACCTTGAGGGGGAAATTATTGGTAAGTCTGTTTTGAATTTCAGAATTGACCAATAACAATGGGTGCTAAGGTGTATTAGTTGCCCCTCTAAATAATTATGAATAGTCAGCCTACAGAGAATCACAAAATAAAATAAGATTTGTGGCTTTAACAGATAGAAAAGACCTATCAGCAGTCTCTAAATCAGACCTATCAACAACACTACAGTAAAAGCTCTGATCTAAAATTTGTGGTAAAATAAACACTAAGTTTTTTTTACTTTATTTTAATAAAAGTGATGATAATATATATATATGTTTTGGGTTTCTGTTATTTTAATAAAACTAATAAGAATATTTTTTTTGTTTATTTTTTTTTTTAATAAGAGTTCTAAGAATATATTTTCTTTTGGTTTAGGTTGATTGAAATGAATTTTTTTCGATATGAGTACTAATAATAAGACTACTGGATTTGATTCTTTTAAATTTTTTTTTAATACTGAGTTTTATATCACTACTACTTTTTTTTAATAATACTAAGCCACTGAGCAAGGCTACTGAGCTTTTTTTACTACATTAATACTACTACTCTTCACTAATAATAAGCTACTGAGCTTTCACTACGGTTATACTACTATTCTTCACTAATACTAAGCTTATTGAGCAAGGCTATTGAGCTTTTCACTACTAAAGCACTACTACTATTCTAGATATCCTGCTAGTTCAGGGATGGTTGTGATCCTGGATAGTGGGAACTTGTTCCATGATGATGGGAAAAATGAGGGAGAGAGGACCTCTCTTTATAGCTTTTGGGCCTCCATAGAGCTTCGCAAAATAGGGTACTTATAAAAAATCAGATTTGAGAGGTTTTAGCTGGTGAGACGTTTCGTTTTGGTGTAGCAGCGTGTTTGCTGAGAGAATTATGCTGGTGATACTTTTTCTTATCAAAATCATGTGATGTCTTTGAGATAGCTTTTCTGGTGAGATTTTCTTTTTGCCAAGGAAGTGGAGAAAATACAGCTCCTGACAATTGGACATTCTTCTAGTCATATGATGTATAGGAGAAAATTATGCAGGTGTTTCTGTTTCTTATCAAGATCATGTGATGTAATTGAGATAATTTTGCTGGTGAGATTTTCTTTTTGCAAGGAAGTGGAGAAAATACAGCTCCTGACAATTGAAATTTCTTCTAGTCATATGATATATATGAGAAAATTCTGCTGGTGCTTTATTTTAGTATTGTAAAGAATTTCAAACACTTAGCTATCTGCAATGAGTTAAGGTTACGACGATTAAAAAATTGCTATGATTACAAAAAACTAGTAATAGTAATACTAAAAAAGAAACATTCTTAATATAGGTTGTATATGGAATAAAGTTAAACTGTAATTAATTTACTTAACTAGTAAGAATAGAATGTAATGCAAATGACTCCTTCCTAATGTATCTTGATGATAAACACTCTTCATATTGAAGTATGCTATTAGTAATAACAACACATGAATACAAGAGATACAAATACTATACCTATTATTTAACCAGCCTCGTTGAACGAGTGATTAATCATTAAGAGAGATTAGAAAAAATAGATAAGATATTAAGTGATAATTTGATATGAGAACAATGAAGATAATAAGTAAGTATGTACAACAGAGCCTCTATTTATAGTCCTAAGGACTTAGATATTGCAGATGGGTAAGCCAGTATTCATCAAGTCAGACAGTTCTTGTTATGATGCGCTACGGTCTTGTTGGTAGATAAATTCTCAGCTAACCTCGATAGGATCACCAATTCTCAACACTATCTTCTTTTGAGGAATCATAACTTATACAAAGAGACAGAAGCAACTCAGCAAATCTACTTAAATATTTGATTTGGAAAAGGTCTTGACATTGACTAACATATTGCTTGAGTCATCAAAATAGGGTCCAGATTTCTACCTTCTTCTGCTGATTCGGGATCATGCTCCTGATCGCTTCATAGCAAATAGACAAAAGTTTGGAGTTTTTGGTAAAAAACCAAAATGCACCAGGTCATTGAACAAAGGACACCCATGCATGAGCCGGGGGTGGAAAATGAAGTTTTGAGTTCAGCAGGTATCTTGAAATAACAATGAATTAAAAAAAAGAAACTCGGCTTTGTTGAAAACAGAACTGAGCGAACAGAGTATGTCAGCCTGTGACTCAAAACCAGAGCACAAGCATGACAGCCAAAATACCATAAACCAATGGTATAACCAAAACATGGAGCTGAGCCAAATTAGCTCAAAAGGTATCAAAAGAAAGAGGAAACTCACCGCTTTCTGAAAATAGAAGTCCCATCACCATAGGACAAGAAATAACAAAGTTATTCCTGCTCAAAGTCATTGCTGAGCATAAACCTTAATTTTCACCTCTCATCTAAAATCTAGAAGAAGAGGCTTAACCCCATCAAATGGGTATTTAAAATGAGGCTCTAAGCCAGGGCTATCCAATGGTACTAGCCAAACTGAGCTAGCACCAGTATTACTTGAGTTATGGTCAAATTCAAACCAAATAAGGGTGAACAAAACATTCACCTCTCATCTAACTTTTACAGTTTTAGTGTGAGATACTTAAATTGGGATCTTTTTTGAAATGGCAAAATCAGGGCTATCTGATTTTGCCATCCATTTCCTCATTTCTCAACTAGAACAGAAGCTATGGGCCAAACAAGCTTAATACAGCTTTTGCCCAAACCACGCCAATGTACAAAAATACTTGTACATGGGATAACTTTGTCCTACCTAATGATAACCATGTTATGTTGGGTACCATTGTGTAGAGCTCATACAGGGCTACACACCGAACCAATTTTGAGGTTGATATCTCAAGAATTGACAAAGTTATGGCTGTTTCAAGGTCAAAATCCCACCTGCTGCCATATACAGCCTTACCATGGGATGATATCCCATAACCATGGATATGAGGTGTCAAAGAGACGAAGAAGCATGTTTTTAATTCAATACCTCATATGTCAGTCAATACTGGGGTCCCATACAGTTTCTGTACAGCATTCTACGCATCATACAGGTCAGAATCAGGCTGTGAGGTCCCCAGATGAAAATCTTCACCCTGTATTGGTGAAAACCGCCCAGATGTGGTTTCAAAACCACCTCTGAGCCCAATACAGGGCTTACAGGCTGTTTGCAAACCACAAGCCAGTAATAGAGAGTGAAAAATCTTCACTTCCTCTACGTGGAAAGGTCTAGCAGCCTTTCCACCCCAATTTCAGGATAAAAGGAGGGCTTTTCACAGCCAAAATCATCTCCCCATCCTGCTCTTGAATAACCTACGTAGTAAACTGTCAAAACAGTTTTACTCTTGGTTAATAATCAGGTATACTCTTAAATTGAAAGTATTGTAGTTTTTATTATTGTAACCCAACAGGTAAAGCTGCACCCAGGGCTTTCAACAGCGCTCACCACCACTATATCTCTATAGTAAAGCCCTTAATATCTTAATTTAAAACCATTTATCACCAACTCTATCATCTTTAAAACCATTTTTTCTGTGTCACAGTCATAGTTAAAGCTTGTAAATACTTATATACACCTTTATCATAGACTCAACCTGACATTTTGGGGGCCTGGCCGTGTTTTTAACTTATTTTGGACCATTTACAAGTAAGTTTTTCTCTTTTTATCATTTATTGACACCTGCTTTCTCTTTTTTTTAGGCGTCATTTTTTTTAAATAAATATATTTTATATATATTTCTTTTTAAAAATTTGATTATACTCATATTTGGAAGAGTATTTGTCTAGTGGCTAATAACCATAAGACCAGTATTTTTGGCGTGTTTTGCATATAAAAACACATTAAGCCACTAATACAGTCCTAATTCTTAATTGAATTGAGACAGCTCATACTGATAAACCAACAGTTGAGGCGTGTTTGGGCACATTGTTAACTCAATTACCCTGTAATACACCATCTTTGACAGATTATACTTGCTAAATACAAGTACTCTGTAGGATATTGGTACACAAACAGTATACCATATATCAGCAAGCTTTATTTTTGATGTGAAATTGTTATTTCAATTACATTGTCATCATACAAGGGCACATTGTAATAATATACAAGCCCGGAGGCCATTCTTAGACGTGCAAAACCAGCATTTTAAGAAGTCTTAACTGACATAAGCCCTCTTTTTCCTGTTTGATTCAGTGGAAGAAAACTCCATACCACTTGAGACCCAGTCACAGGCCAACATACCAGTGACACCCTCAGAACCAGAGGGAAGCAAGGGCAAGGGAAAGAGGCTTAGTGAAGGCCAGATTACAGCCAAGAAGTGGACACCAATAGCCACTCAGAGAAGTAGAAAACCACAAAACTCTGCATCAATACAAGGTAAACCAACCTTAACCACTTGTACAGGGAAGATTACAATTATTAACCCAGGTGTAACTTCCAAAGGCAAACTGCCCAAATCAGAAGACAGCAAATTTGTACAAGGCACAGTCAAAGGTAAATACCCTAAGAACATAAAGGTTTTGACTGCTTGTAAACACTGATATGTCCCCTGCATACCTCAGAGACCTTGGTTTCCAATGGAACCAGCCAGAGGACAGAGAAGGATTCTCCAGGACCAGAAGACCTGAAAGAAGACACCTTGGACACAGTGGTGGATGGCAAAACAATGAGGGAGATAATATCAACCTTGCCATTCACACTCCAATTCAACAGAAACCTCAAACCAGAGGACTGGAAGGATATAGATCAAGTTGTTCAGATCCACCAACTCCTCAAAGATTTATTTCAATGGAGCATGGACAACAAGAGGTTCAACCTAGCAACTCACTGGGCAGAACTGGGATCAAGTTGCCAGAAGATCTGTCTCAAAGAGATAGACTTCAAAGACCTTATGGAAATCACCAAGGGTTGGAATACTACCAGGCAGCACAGACTCCTGGAGGCAAGGGCACAGAGGATAAGGGAGAATCAAGCCACTATCCTAGCTATAGAAGAACAGTTGACCCAGAAAGGGCCTACTCAGATTCCTTCAGGTTCACAAGGAGCAGCCCAAATCAGCTCTCCAGTGGCTTCACACCATTCAGAAACCAGCAGATCAGTGGCCAAGAGTCACCATTCCTCACAATTCCAGGAAGCTTCCAGGAGAAGACAAGGAAACAAGGGCAAGAACAAAACCTCCTTCAACCAGAGGAGGAAGGAGTCAGACCCCATGATCCAGAAGCTGTTAGATTTGGTAAGAGAAGTACACAAGAACCAGAAGTAGCTGTAAACCACTCTAGAATCAGTAGTCCTAGTAATAGAAACATTAACCCCACTCAGACCGAAAATAACATTGTCACATCTGAGAGTAACATCAACAGTGATACACTGTGGTTACAAATGTCCCAATATGCTGAACAATCTGCAAAGCAGTTTGCAAAAATTAAAGCTGGCCAAGAGAGGATGAGACAAACTCAAGCCTCCTTGGAACAGATAGTTAAGAATCTTCACGAAAGATATGCTCAACTGAGCAAAGCCTCTAAAGAATCCAACAAAAGACTGAACCAAGTCTTTGAAGAACAACACCACAGCACAAGGGACAGGGAGTGTCTGGATCAAGACATTAACAAATTGTTTAATGCCTACCATAGCTTGAAGCCCCAACCACAAGGCCAAGCTATGGAGAATCCATATCAACCAGATGACATCAAACCAGATGCCATGTTGTTGAATAAGGCAAGATCGCCATCACAATACCAGGATGGAGATGGCATGTCTTATTCAACGAAGGAAGCCTTGAAACAGCTTCCTGAGGCCTCAAGCTGGCCCAAATTCTCTGGATCAGGAGAATATGATCATATGGAACTCATAGATTATATTGATGGACTCTTCATTGATGTACCAAGCATACCAGATTACTGGATTACTGCGAGACTGAATACTGCATTTAAAGGTCATGCAAGTATATGGTACACTGAAATGAAAGAAATCCATGGCAGAAGAAACTGGCCATGGTGGAAGAGTCAAATAATCCAAAAGTACAGTAATGGAACTTGGATATGGCAAAAGACAATGTCATTTGAAAATGACAAATACTCTGTGGACAAAGATCCATATGAGTGGTGTCTCAGACAGTCTAAAAGACTCAAAGCCATTGATCCTCAGATGAACATCCAGATGAGGAATCACAAACTTCTGACACAACTGCCAAAAGAACTAGAGCATGCAGTGAAATGCAGATGCAACCAAAATTGCACTCTAGATGACATAGCCAACACCTTACAAGACATAAGGAAAAAGACTAATATAGGGAAATTCACCCCATATAGAAACAGTAGTTTCAAAGAGAAACAACCTTTCAGGGTGGAGTTTAAAGACAAACCCAGAGAGAGAGTGGCAGGAGTGGCTAATAATAAGAATTCTTGCCACAATTGTGGTTCAACAGACCACTATGCCAACAACTGTCCAAAGGCAAAGAAAAAAGTCTATGCCATAGGGAAGGTCCCTGAGGAAGAACCTCCAACAGAGGATTCTGAATCAGACTCCATGAGTGATGCCATCAGAGAACCATCTGATGATGACCAAGACCCAAGAGAGGAATTTTTAGTGGAATACCAAGAGGAACCCCCACTAGAAATCCAGGACATACAGTTGGAAGCAGGAATGCCACAGGACACTGCTAATAAAAACTTGTGCAAACACACACAAGATGCACAAAAATTCCTGGTTACACCAACCAAAGGAATGGCATATATACATGGAACAGCCACAAAAATGACTGTTTGCATTGACAATGCTCAGCATCCACTGATCATTGATAGTGGGGCACACTGCTCCATAGTGGCCAGAAACTATCTGGATACCCACTTCCCAAACTGGGAAAAACAGCTCTTGCCCACTAAGGCAAAGAACTTTAAAAGTGCATCAGGGAAGATGACTTCCATTGGGACAATTATCAAAGAGATAATTATACCCCACAGGAAGGGTAATATCAGATTCAACCCAGAGTCTGTAGTGCTTGAAGATGCCCACATCCAAGGGTTTTTACTGGGAACAGATTACCAGAGGATGTATGGCATAGATTTTTACAACAGTAAAAACACGCACATTACCATTGGCACCAACAAGGAAAAGAAATTTTCACTTGATATATACCACATATCTTCACAGGATCCACTAGAAGAACTCTTGAAGGAATTCAAGAAGGGACAGTTTAGCACTACCCTCACCAGAAAACAAAAACTAAGTTTACTGAAGATGCTGAGAAAGAACAGACCAGCATTTGCCATTGGTGAAGAACCACTAGGAAAGCTTAAAGGCCATGATATAGAGCTATATCTGGATGTGGAAAGACCTTATCCACCCATGCTGAGAAGACCTCCTTATCCAGCAAGTCTGGAAACCAGGAAAGAAATTGAAAAAAACATAAATGAACTCCTGGATATGGATGTCATCAGGAATATTGGAAATAATGAAATAATGGAAATCACCACTCCTGTCCTAATCACTTGGCATGATGGCAAGTCTAGATTGTGTGGAGACTTCAGAGCCCTGAATAACTACACAAAAGCAGACAGGTACCCTATAGCAAGGATACCTCATGCCTTGGATAAGCTGGCCAAAGCCAAATACATAACCAAGATGGATTGTATGAAAGGCTTCCACCAAAATGGAGTTAAACCAAACTCCAGGAAATTACTCAGAATAACATGCCATAAGGGCATATATGAGTACACCAGAATGCCATTTGGCATCAAGAATGCACCAGCCCACTTCCAAAGGATGATGGACACCATATTTCAAGAAGAAATAATGGAAGGCTGGATGGTAGTATATATTGATGATATCATTATATACTCAGAGACATGGGAAGACTATGTACAATACATAGACAGAGTGCTAAGTAAATGTACACCCATTAATCTAAAAATTTCACTAAAAAAGTGTAATTTTGGCCAACAAGAGCTACTTGCTCTAGGACATAAAGTCTCAGGCCTCAGTCTGGAAATTGACCAGAACAAAGTAGCAGCAGTACTACAAAAGCCAGTACCAAAGAACATCAAAGAGATTCAATCTTTCCTTGGGTTTGCTAGCTACTATAGAAACCACATCAAAAACTTTGCCCACATAACTAGTAGCTTATACAAGTTATGCTCAAAGGATGTAGTTTTTGAAATAACCAAGGAAAGGAGGGATGCATACAACAGGATAAAACATGAACTCACAAATGCACCTGTTCTCATTTTGTCTGACTTTGAAATACCATTCAAGTTATATATAGATGCAGCATGCAGCCAAGGCTTAGGAGCAGCCCTTCACCAAAGACAAATTGTGGATGGTGAACCAAGAGAAGGTGTAATATACTACATCTCCAGGAAGCTGAAAGATTCAGAAGCCAGGTATGGGGCCACCCAGACAGAATATCTATGTCTAGTATGGGCTCTAGAAAAACTCCATTATCATTTGGAGGGTGCAGTCTTTGAAGTCTACACAGACTGCACAGCCTTGAAGTCTTTACTAAACATGAAGACTACTAATAGACATATGCTGAGATGGCAAATAGCTATCCAGGAGTATAGATGGAACATGACCATCATAGAAAAGGAAGGTAAAAGCCATACCAATGCAGATGGCCTTGGCAGATGGCCACTGGACAATGTCAAAAGCAATCCAGCTTATGACCCTGAAGTTTCAGCCAAAATTCCCATCCATTTTATGGAAATAAATAGGAAAAAAACTTCAGATTCTGTGAATGGGCACCAGGGAGTGGTACCCTTGACAGTAGAAACACTGATTCAGAAGGGACAGAAACCCCCATACTGGGAATAAGTTCCTCAGAACTGCACAATGAATTTTTCAATGCAGTACTGAAATCTTATGCTAAACACAAACAGTGTATCATACTACTTCAACTCCTTCAACAAAAATACAGGAGCCCAGAACTGGAAACCCAGTTGGAGGAACCCTGGTTGAGGGCCTATAAGGACAATAAATCTTTCTTTTTACATGGCCTGATTTATCACAGAGAAAAGCACACCAGTGCACTCACAGTGATAGACAGAGACCACATCTCTTTAATCCTGCAGGAATACCATGACTGCCCCTACATGGGACACATGAGTGAGGACAGGACTAAAGAGAGGGTAGCAAGCACAGCTTGGTGGCCGAAGTGGGAACAAGAGTTGAGTGAATACATCAACACTTGTGAAATATGCCAAAAGGCAAATAGGAAACATGGGAAGAAGTATGGGTTACTTCAACACATAGAAGAACCCAAGCACCCATGGGAAACCATCAACATGGACTGGGTTACAGGACTTGTCCCAGGAGGCAAAGAAAACTAAAATGGCTGTTTGATCATAGTTGATAGGTTCAGCAAGAGCATGAGGTGTCTACCATGCCATAAAGAAGACACAGCCATGCATACTTCTCTGTTATTTTGGAATAACATCATATCCACCTGTGGAGTCCCTAAGATCATAATTAGTGACAGGGACCCAAAATTCACATCTGAATTTTGGACCAACTTATATGACATGCTTGGAACCAAGCTTGCTTTTTCCACAGCTTACCATCCACAAACAGATGGCCTAGCTGAAAGGATGATCCAAACAATGGAGGACATCCTAAGAAGATTCTGTGCCTATGGCATGGAATACAAGGACCATGAGGGATACACCCATGATTGGGTTACCCTCTTACCAGCAGTCCAACTGGCTTATAATACAAGCCAGCACTCTACCACAGGAAAAACACCTGCACTGGTAGAGAAAGGGTGGAATCCCCTGTTACCTGTGGATCACTTGAAGAAAAATCTTCTGACCATCCACCCCACAGCCAAAGACTTCCATGAAATGTGGAAGAAAGCCTGTGACACTTCTGCCGAATGCATAGCTGAGGCCAAAGAGTATAACAAGCAGAGGTGGGACAAATCACATATGGAACCTGACGTTAAGGAAGGGGACCAGGTGTTAGTGTCTACACTGAACTTTAACAATCTCAAGGGACCCAAGAAAATGAGAGACTCATTTGTAGGGCCCTTCACCATCATTAAGTTGATAGGGAAGAATGCAGTAGAAGTCAAGCTCACTGAGGAGTTTTCTAGGAAACACCCAGTCTTTCCAGTGAGTCTGGTCAAACCAGACTTCCAAACAGAGGAGGATAAATTCCCCTCCAGGAAGAAAAACAGCACTCCACCAGAAATAGTGGAAGTAGAAGACTCTCCTGGAACTGTGAGTAAAATCATCAGGGCCAAAAAAATCAGACTTAATGGGAAGGATCAAAGACAATACCTAGTCAGATTCAAGAACCAGACAGCTGACAAAGACAAATGGTTGGCAGAGGATGCCATACCAGATGGGAACCTTCATTTAATGAGATTCAGAGCCTCTAGGAGGACTGAACAGTCTGATCAAAGATGAGCCTTTTTTAGAGGGAGGGTATGTCAGCCTGTGACTCAAAACCAGAGCACAAGCATGACAGCCAAAATACCATAAACCAATGGTATAACCAAAACATGGAGCTGAGCCAAATTAGCTCAAAAGGTATCAAAAGAAAGAGGAAACTCACCTCTTTCTTATAATATAAGTCCCATCACCATAGGACGAAAAATAACAAAGTTATTCCAGCTCAAAGTAGTTGCTGAGCATAAACCTTAATTTTCACCTCTCATCTAAAATTTAGAAGAAGAGGCTTAACCCCATCAAATGGGTATTCAAAATGAAGCTCTAAGCCAGGGCTATCCAATGGTACTAGCCAAACTGAGCTAGCACCAGTATTACTTGAGTTATGGTCAAATTCAGACCAAATAAGGGTGAACAAAACATTCACCTCTCATCTAACTTTTACAGTTTTAGTGTGAGATACTTAAAGTGTGGTATTTTTGGAAAGAGCACAATCAGGGCTATCTGATGGTGCCATTCATTTCCTCATATCTCAACTAGAACAGAAGTTATTGGCCAAACAAGCTTAATACAGCTTTTGCCCAAACCAGGCCAATGTACACAAATACTTCTACATGGGATCACTTTGTCATACCTAATGATAACCATGTCATGTTGGGTACCATTGTGTAGAGCTCATACAGGGCTACACACCGAACCAATTTTGAGGTTGATATCTCAAGAATTGACAAAGTTATGGCTGTTTTAAGGTCAAAATCCCACCTGCTGTCATATACAGCCTTACCATGGGATAATATCCCATAACCATGAATATGAGGTGTCAAAGAGGCAAAAAAGAATGTTTTTACTTCAATACCTCATATGTCAGTCAATACTGGGGTCCCATACAGTTTCTGTACAGCATTCTACGCGTCATACACGTCAGAATCAGGCTGTGAGGTCCCCAGATGAAAATTTTCACCCTGTATTGGTGAAAACGGCCCAGATGTGGTTTCAAAACCACATCTGAGCCCAATACAGGGCATACAGGCTGTCTGCAAACCACAAGCCAGTATTAGAGAGTGAAAAATCTTCACTTCCTCTACGTGGAAAGGTCTAGCAGCCTTTCCACCCCAATTTCAGGATAAAAGGAGGGCTTTTCACAGCCAACATCATCCCCCCATCCTGCTCTTGAATAACCTACATATTAAACTGTCAAAACAGTTTTACTCTTGGTTAATAATCAGGTATACTCTTAAATTGAAAGTATTGTAGTTTTTATTATTGTAACCCAACAGGTAAAGCTGCACCCAGGGCTTTCAACAGCGCTCACCACCACTATATCTCTATAGTAAAGCCCTTAATATCTTAATTTAAAACCATTTATCACCAACACTATCATCTTTAAAAGCATTTTTTCCGTTTCACAGTCATAGTTAAAGCTTGTAAATACTTATATACACCTTTATCATAGACTCAACCTGACAGAGTAGCAAAAAGGGCGTTTCATCCTGTGCATGCACAATAGAAACTCAGGGTGCTCAAAGGGGCTCATCCAAATATAACTCCACTCTTGAACAGATTCTGATTTCTTCCTTATATCAGAGATTATATCTTTACTTTGTCAATTGTTTGTTATCGAAATACTTGAGGGTATCTTCCTTATTAGTTGAAATCTGATTCTCTTTGATCGCAACTCATCTTGCAAGCTTTAATTTTAGGAATGGTTTTCAATTAATTAGCCTGAGTCTTCATAAACTGTTCAAATTAATTTACTTGATTTATTGGTCTTATTGCTTTATTTTATTTAACTTAATTTTCTTTTACCATGTGATAGATTAAGAAATATTGAACTAATTTATTTTTTTTATTATTTTTCTTTATTTAACTCTAATTGAAGTACGTTAGATAATTCAAAAGCACTATGAGGTAGCAACAAATGAAAATTATTAGTACTCCTTTCCATGTGATACATGAAAATTACCACATCGGAGATAATTATCCAGGCAACGTCTCAAGATAAAACTCAAGTGTGGGCAAGTCAATCAAAATTAAGCTACATAATCTGGACGGTGACATTTCAATACCAGCTTGAATGCAACGTCAGCGCGACTCTGCAAATGCCACGCAGGGTTTTTCCTGATGTGTGTAGTGGTTAGTGATTCCGGGTTGCTTTCAACTTTCACCAAATTTGAAACGGGTTCAATTCCCCCCTCTGGCAGTAATTCTGCTGCCGTACCTGTTTCACGAATAGGGTAACCATTCTGGGTAGCATATTCTGACCCTTGAGCAAGCTTAGTGATGCAATTTGGTATTGTTGTATTCCTTGTTCTGTTCATTCAAATGTTCTTTGAAACCTTGTTGTGATTGAGGGTGCTCAACCTTGATCATGATTTGAGAAGTACTAATTTCAATTTGCTCATTTAAAATGCTGGAAGGACGCGTGCTTGTCAAAGATTGGCTAAACTCATTAATTTGGGGCTATAAGAACGTCATCCAGTATAAATTGTAGTAGCCTTTTGCTGAGTTGAATTATTTTCTGTATTGAGGTGTTCATTTTATGACCGGCGGTCATAATTTGACATTTTAAATTCTTTGATCTTCCTTTTCTGTATCTGAACAGCCTAGCTTGTTTGGTTGGTCTTTCTTCCCTGTCCCGATATAGGTTTCTTGCTTTTACGGAAAATTATGACTGGCCGTCATAATTTTGAACTTTTGAGCTTCTTCTATCTTCTTTTTCTGTATCTGAAAGGCCTAGCTCTTTTTGGTTGGTTTCTGTTTCTTGTTGTTTTCCTTTCCATATTTTATCTCTCCCTGTCTCAAAGAACCAAATTATGACCGGCGGTCATAATTTTGACATTTTGAGCTATCTGCATCTTCTTTTGCTGTATATGTACACTATCTTTTAATTGTTTTTTTGTTTAAAAAAAAAGAGAAATAATATTAATACAGGCCTATGGGCCCACACTTCCGCAAACTTCTGCCATTTTGTTTATATATGGGGTGGCATAAGAACAGAGAACCACCCCTGTTTTTTTTTTTTTTTTTTTTTTTTTTTAACACTTCCAAATTTGAAATATTGTCCTGAATACTGATACATAACCTGAAAAAAAATGAATTTTCCTTTTTTTTTTTTTTTTATATTTTGTAAATAATATTCTTCTGAATCCATTGTATAACCTGTTTCTTGAGTTTTGATATGAATCTTCTTTTTTCTTTGATTTTTTTTACAAATAATTCTCCCCAGACAAAGCTCCACTCATCCTTATTGATAATACAATTAGGTGCCTTGAGACTGATAATTCCAAGTATAAACACCTCTTCCCATAAGACATTCCAATTGGCCTTTTCAATTACATAATTTCCACGCTTCCATAAGATTCTTGCTTCTGGTATGTCCAGTAAATCCAGAAACAGTCCTCTTGAGGCTTCCACATCCCCAAAATATATTTTTCTTCTCCATTCTGAATCTGTTATTGTATCCTCTTCCCAATATGTGTTTCCTAAATTTCCCTTGATACCATCATATATAAGTAATTCTAGAAATTCCAGTCTTGAAAGAGAGAATCCTGGAAGCTCTTTTCAATCTTTAGATTCTTGAATATGTTGTTGCAGTTCTGGAAAATTGAGCAATTCTTAAAATTCTAAGTATGGAATCCATATCAGAAATAAATCCTCTCCTTCTTCAACAAATGGTGTTTCCCAGTAATTGACTTCTTCTGTATTTCCTACACTTTTGCAAATTACGTCTGTCCATCCTTCTTTATTCCAACCAAAATTCCATTCCAATTCATTTTCATGTGTAAGTTTTGCATCCATGACTGTTTAGATCCTTTCTGAGGTTTGGTGAGATTATTGAGTTTTGAGATAAAAGACTAATTCCTCTTTAATAAGGCAGGAGGTCACTGCCCTCGATAATAATACAGATATATACAGAATTCTCTTTTTTTTAGGTGATTTTTTTCTTTTATTTTGCTATTTTTTTATATGGTTTTTTATTTTTTATTTTTTTATTTACTAATTGGTGATTGAAGTTGGATTACTTCAGCTATTATTGAGAAATATTCAACCTTCTGTTGTGAATTACTGAAAGACATATGTCCTTCAATATTTCCCCAAATATCTTGTTGTGTTGTTTTTTTGTGTGTTTCCTTTCCATTCTGAAACAAAACCTTTGACTTCATGAATAAACATGTACCCAAAATCACGCCAGCAAAGAGTTCCCCCCAAGATTTCCAAAAAATCTAGATTCAAATCTTCTTAAGCCCATACCATCTTGTGATACAGTCCTTCTATTGTCATTTGAGAGTATCCATAAGTCTTCTTCCAGTAAGGATTCCTTAAATTTCCTTTGATTCCAATAGTGGTTAGTAATTCCAGAAAATCAACATTTGTAAGATTTGATCCAGGTAGTTCTGAAATATATTTGGTTTGAATTATTGGTGAATGTAGCTCATAATAATACAGTTCCTTAAATGTTATTATTGGAAGTATTACATAATCTTCCAGTCCTTCATATTCTGGTATGTCTTTCTGTATGCCATGTTGATTCTGAGAGTCATTTGGTAATCCAAATGTAATTCCTTGATTTTGATTAAATAAATCAGTTGAACTTTAAAGGCAGAATATTTGATCATAGGCATCATTAAATTCTTCTAGAATGCTAAGTCCAGCTAGCCTTTGTGTGTTTTCTGATAACTCTCCTTCTTCTAGGTCTTCAAATATTCTTCCTTGCTTATATTTATCTTCCAAATCTCCATTATTTTGTTGGTATAACTTCAAGTCATCTTCTGATTCTGCTGTTTCCATTTTTTTCTCAATCCTCTTTTGAATATTTCTATCCCAAACTTGATCCATTTTGTCTTCAGTAATTATGGCACTTTCCTTTTCCAATTCTTCAAATTTTCTTTTTGCCAATGGATTTCTTATGTTGTCTTTTGGTTCTTCACTTAGTAAATCTTTGTCAGTATCAAAAATGTACCAAGCTTCCTCGTGAACTGAATTGAACTAATCTCCTGCAATTCCTGAGGAATTTGCTTCAGTGGCTTCAGATCCATTTTGAATTTCTTCTGTGAGCTTTCTACTTTATCTTCTTTATTCATACCACTTGGCTCAATTGCTAGCCATTTCTCTGGGTCTTCTATGGCCATGTCCAAATTTCTTCTCATCTTCTTCAGTTCCATTTTTATTTTTTCTATTGCTTCACTATCTTCTACCTTCAATTCATCCTCTTCTGGATACTTCCCTTTAGATTTTCTTTCAGTTTGAGGTGGAGTACTTTCTTTAGATGAAGATAATATGCTTGACTTTTCTTCATCTATTATCTGGTTGAAATTTTCAAATACTAAGAAGTCCAGGTAGGTTTTCTCTTCACTTTCCTAAGTGACTTCAAGATTTTTAATTTGACCAATCGGCTTCAAAAAGTTATCTGTTGATTTTGATGTGTAAGGGCTGATTTTTAATTCTGCTTTTAGGGCCAATTCCTGAGTTATAAAATTCAAGTCATTTTTTGCATCAAAAATGCCTGAGAAGGGTATTTTGTTTGTTCCAAGAAATATTGTCTTCACTCTTGTTGACGATTGATGTTCTGTTTCCTCTGTTTCTTTTCTTTTGGATGATTCTGCTCCATGTATTGACCATTTTCCAATCTCTGAAGATGCACAAAGCTCCATACCTCTTGGTGGAGAGATTTGCCAGCCCATAGCTTGAGGGTTACATATTGGTAAGCATAATCAACATCCATCTTGCTCTGGATAACTAAATATTTCCCCTTGCTTGTGTGAAAATTCCAATTTAACATTATTATCTGCTAAAAATGGTCTTCCAAGTATGGTGTGTACAGCTCCTTTTGCTATGAATAAATGAATTTCTTTTTCTTCTCCTGTTATCATAGTAATTGGTGTAAATTCTGAGAGTCCAACCAAAGATGTTGTATGTCCACCAATTCCTCTAAGGTTCATATTGAGCTTTCTACTTGTAAGTGAGGCTTTAATTGCCATTTCCTCTGGTATTATATTAATTTTGGAGCCAGTATCCACCAATGCCATTGTAGGTTATTCTTCTCTTCCAATAAAGACTTCCATAAATCCAAGTGGGCATGCATAGTGTAATCTTGCGGTATCATAGTCCCGTAGCTTTACTGAAAGTAGTCTCTCTTGAATAGTTGACGTATTGACTGATTTTATCACTTCTTTTTCCTTGGTAGTTAAATTTTGTAGTTTATCAATAAAGGTTGGTGACATTGATAATATTTCTTCAAGAGTAAGATTTATCTTTTGTTCAAGTATTCTCTTCATCACATGTTCAATTATTATCTTTGGGTTATTTGGTGTAGATTTTACCTTGTTTTTTAATTCCATCTTTTGTGAATCCTGTCTAAGTACCTCCTTATTATTTTCCTTGGAAATGATTTCAATATCATCATTATCTACTTCCTTTCCTTCTTGTGTTTTCTTGTATTTTGTTGGAATTAGAACCCTTATTTCTTCTTTGGCCTCATCTTCCTCGTGGTAGGCACCTGGTATCTTCTTTTTAAAGGGTTTGTGTGTTTCATTTTTATCCTCTTGCTGGGTTTGGCTTTGACTTTCTTGTCTTGCAGCTCATTTCCTTGTCTGTCTAAGCCCAACATTTATTTGAATATTTTCATTTGCTGGTGATATTTGAGGAGGTTTCCAATTTCCCAATTCTTCTATTTGAGCTATAGCTGCTGCCTTCTCACCTTTACTTTCCTCAATTACTGTTGTTTCTTGCTCCTTTTGGGGTGGATTTGAGTGTTCCACAATTTTCTTTGTAAAATCCTCCTGTTCTTTGGCAAAATGTCTGACTAATTCTTTTGCAGACTTAGGGCCTTCTGTGGGCACTCTTTGAAAAATTGGAAAAAGATATGTTCCTCCACGCTTCAAGAGCATTCTTTTCTCCAAGTCTTCTGTGAGATGATTACATCTTATTGCGGAATGTCCTTCTTCTAGGAAGTAATAACACTTCAATGGCTGTCTTGGAGCCATTTTTGCTGGAACATATGGTTGATAACCATAAGATATGGGTGGTGAAGGATATCTTGGCCTGAATGGCTGTGAGATTTGTACAGTTCTAAGAACTTGATTATTGTTTGGTTGAGGTATCTTGGGATATTGAACTACTTAAGAGAGGTGTTTGAGCTGATTCAATACTTCCTTAACTGCTTCATTCCCAGTATCCTTTGATTGATTTTCTTTTGGCTGAGGATTTTTAATCTTTTTGGTAAGATCTTTCATTTGCTTTAAGACTTCTTCCCAGCTTTTGTCTTCAAACCTAGCTTTCTTCTCTTGTGACTTTGGTTGTGAAAATTCCTTCTGTTGAATTAAGACTTTGGCTTCTACATCTTGTTCAATATACAACTTTAAGATTTCCAATCTTGGAATGATATAACCACCACCCAAAGCTTGCACCATGGCCTTATCTTTAATCATTTCTTTGTAAATAGATTCTCAAACACTTGAGGAAAGACTTGCCAAAATTTCTTGATTGTGATTGATATCTCCTTGTATATATTGATAACTTTTGAGATAATTCATAATAGATTCATATTCACTAATGAACCTTTTATATTGCGTCATATTTCTAATTCCTCCTTCTTGTTGAATATTTGTAAATAATTGCGTAATTGAGGACAGCTTGTATCTTCTTTCAGGTGACACTATTTCCCATCTCCTCTTCATATCCAATTTTAATTGCTCCCAATCGCCAGTTTTATATCCAGGCATTCCTTCAATATGGTAGCTAATTTCTTGATACTTAGTCCAAAAGGATATCTGTCTTTCTATATCCCTTCCACTTGCTCCTTCAATTTCTGCTATATTTTCTACTCTTTTAATAAATCTTTCCACTTCCTTTCCATCAAACCATAAATATAATCCTTTGGTCTGATCTTGACAATGGGTGTATTGTTTCGTGGAATCTCTTGTTGCAATGGGCTTGAAGCGTGTGCATGACTATTAACCCGCTTTGGTAGAGTATTTGGCCTTTGTGAAGTGAATGGAGTTGATGAGGCCATAGGCCTTAAAATGGTCATGGTGACCCTTCTTGTCTAAAGATTCTTGGCATGCTTGTAGTTTCTTCCATTGGGCTGTTTTCTGCAGTAAAACTTGACTCTTTCCTTTTCCCTTGTTTTTTGAGGAGTTCAATTAATTCTTGTTGCATTTACAGCTTTCTTTGATGAAGTCTTTCTACATCAGAAATATCTTCTTGTCCTTGCATGGTCTCTTCATTTATAATTTCTTCTTTGGATTCATCTGGATTGTGTGGTATATTTGATGATGATTCTGAATCCATATTGATATATTCTGTGAGCCTTAGAGGTAATTTCATATACCCAAAAGACCACAAATACAAAAATAACATATTAATATAAATAAAATAGAATTTATTTATATTATTAAAATAAAAATCAAAATATAAATATAAAATTATATTAAAAATAAAAAATTTAATTACAATTTAAAAATAAAAATACATGAAATTTTGTAAGTATAAAATTACATTTATACTTGAAAAAATTAAGTAAAAATGAAATTTTAACAAAATTGTGAAAAATTAAATAAATTTGGAAAAAAGTTAAATAAAAATTATTATAACTTTTTATCCAATAAATAAACATATAAAAATTATTTCACCATTGGATTCCTCATAAAAAATCAGGTGGGGTCACCTCTGAGTGAAATTCTTGTAACTCAACTCTAAATAAGCTTAAATTAAGTTTTTAGTATTTTCAATACAAAAGTTGAAAATCCTCAAAACTTTAATTTAATTCACACCACATGTGGTGTTAACCATCAATTTTTGTGTTAAAATTGAGGTGTTGTGTTTAGTTTAGAAGTTATGAGGAATTGAAGTATTTTCAATTGAATTCAATTGAAATGTCAAAATGTGCGCGTGTATTACATAAGTGAACTTTAATTTACATATGAGGTGTCAATTATTACTGTATTGTACTGTACAATTGAATTGAATTACATATGTAAAATTATAAGTATAATACATGATGAGGAATTAAAGGAAAAATAAATTGGAAAGATTAAAATTGGGGGGGAAAAGGAACTCCAGCTCTAAGGGGGAGCTAGACCCCCAAAATCCTTGTTGACAGGCGTGGGATGTCAAAATTCACGCAAAAGTTCATCACTTTTGGCCTGGAATTGAGTCACAGGGTCTGTGGACTCAATTGATGATGAGGTTTTGATACCAACTGGGGTAGTTTTAGCTGTTGCCAAGAGGGTAAAACTACCCTTAAGATACAACAACCATAGTAAAAACAGTTTTAACTGTTTTCTACGCCTCTGACACACATTCTGACGTGTTTTGAAGGCTCTAGGCCTGATATTTCTATAGCAATGGCTGATTTAAGGGTCTAAAATGGCTAAAAATGGCTAAAAATGGCTTAAACCAGCCCTTCTTTGGCCTAAACCAGGGTTCAATGATGCCATAATTGGCTTTTCTGTTGTCAGACTGTTTTTCACGACTGACAAGAGTAAATTTTACTTTTGGAGTAAGAGAATTGATGGCTATAAAAGAATGTCTTCTTTGCCCCACTTTTCTCTTCATGTTAGAATCTTTTCCTTTTATTAAGTAGTTTAAAACTGTTAAACCAATCAATCAAAGATTCCAACCACCACTTTTAAATAATTTTAATCTTTTTAACCACGTGAAAAAATCATTATAATCATTGTTTGTAACTCTTATAATCATTTTTACCCCTGAACCACCCCAAAAGTGAATTAAAGCATCTTTCATCACTGTTAACTTTGTCACTTTGTTTCCAAATTCACTCTGGTCACTTTTGGGCGTGTTTTCTCTTTAATATTCTTTTTAAAGACTTTGTTCTTTAATTAATTGCTTGCAGTTCTTTGCTCAATTAATTCCAATTGAAATTGCTCTTGAAGAAATTTCTTTTGTAGCCTTAAAATATCCCTTGTAGAGTATTTTTTGGATAAATCTTTATTGTTGGTAAAACAATAAATTTTTATAATATTATTGTTTTATACTAATAAAGTTATAAACAATAAAATTGGCGTGTTTTCTCTTAAAAATAATATCTCATACTATTTTTAACTGAATTTTACCTTATACAAATTTTGAGGACAGGAAAAGTACTTGATTTTTAATCAAAGTTTCATATCCACACCTTACATTTGGGGGCCCAGCCGTGATATTTTACCTGTGACATATTTTTTTTACTCTTTTTAAATCTTCTTTCTTATATTGAAAAATTTAAAAAACATATAAAAAATACTTATAATCCAAAAAATCCATAAAAAATAATTTTTTCATATTATAAGTGAGGCTTAAGTTTTTTATTTCTTTTTTGAAATATCTTTTTTTTACTTAATTAATTGGCTTTTTCATTAATTTTAGTGTCTGACAACGTGGTAAGACAAGAAAACATTGAAACAGCCTCAACAGTAACCAGCATTATCCCTGCCAGTACTGTTAATTCTGATCATAATAGTACTGTTATTGTGACTCAAAATAACCAACCTGAACCAATATCTTCTGAATTCATTAACTTGGACATAAGTAATACCCTTCAGAAAGCTAAAAATTTGGCAAATAGTAAGTTTTTGACGTAAAAATACTATTTTAAGCCTTTTTAACCATAATTATGCCTTTAACCAGGTCAGGAGCCAGCTACAACCCCTCAAGCAGCTCCCAAAAAGGTAATAGATGTGATTATGGCAGAGGCAAATCAGGTACAGAAGGAAAACGGTCAGTTGATGACTTCCAAACAACTAAAATGGGTCATTCTGAAGCTGATAATACCATTTTACCTTCAAAAAGAGCTGACACCGCCACAACAAGCCTCTGTGGACATATACAAAGCCAGCCACAGTGCTTACAACAATGCACTCCAGTTCAAGGAGTACCAGATCCTTGCAGACCTGTGGAAGAATTGCATGAATTCTTACCTGACAGTGAGAAAATTCCTCGGCCATCCCAATACTTGCAAATTGCTCAATGGATGGCATCCATTGATGGAGAAGAAAAACATGATGCTTTTGACACT
Source organism: Austropuccinia psidii (assembly GCA_023105745.1). NCBI lineage: Eukaryota > Fungi > Basidiomycota > Pucciniomycetes > Pucciniales > Sphaerophragmiaceae > Austropuccinia > Austropuccinia psidii. The sequence goes on from JALGQZ010000001.1 coordinate 7,416,506, forward strand.
AGAATGGAGGAAAAACAACCCTCCACCACCCAAACCAGTGCCAAAAGCAGCCCCAGTGGCCAGCAGCAGCAATTCCAACGTGAAAAAGCAGCCACAACCTCCAAACAAGGGCAAAGGGAAGGCACCAGCTCCAAAACCTTACAGCCAGGGCTACAGAATCCCAAAGATTCAGCAGGATGCCATGGAAAATGTATTTCAGATGGCCAGAACCATGATGGAATTACAGAAGAAGGAGGAAGCCAGATTAAGGTTCCAGAAATTATTTCTGACATATTTGATTCCATCCCAGAGTTGTATAATGCTATAAATGACGTGAAAAAACATCTTTCTGATAAAAATGAAACCATTTGTAACAAAATTAAAACAAACAACCTGAGTCTGTGCCAAATTAATGAAACACTTATGTGTTTTGAAAAAGTTTTGAGAACAATTAAAAATTCCAATAATGACAATTCTTCTAACAATAAAATAAATGAACAATCTGCCATTATTAAAGAATTAACAGATAAATATTCTAAATTCAATATTGATGACATAATTGAAACAAGAATTAAACAAGCCATAAATATTATCAAAACAGACAACAAAAAAGTCCTTGATGACATTTCAAATTCATTTACTGAAGTAAAGACATATACCATTGCCTTGAAAAAGTGCTTTGATGCTTCACAAGAGGAAGTATCAAAATTATCAATGAAGTTGAATCAAGTCACTGCTGATAATACAAGACAAACAGAGTTATGGCAAGAACTGACACATAAGGAAGACATGTATAAAATTGAAGTAATAAATTTAATACAAAGCTTCCAACATGAATACAGAAATTCCCAAAGGTGTAGCAACAGTAAAATGAATGACATTGAACAAATACTGAACACCTTACCAAGAATGTCTACACCTCTAAATCAAAATGAGGGCACAAGAATTTCAAATCCACAAGTATTGGATCCTGATAATTCACAATTAAAAAATGAATTATCCACTTCTTTTCAGAACTTGGAACCATCAATGGGCCAAGCACTCTTGAAAGAAGTTCCAAAACTTAAAGAATGGCCTCACTTCAGTGGTGAAGGAGAATATGACCATATGGAATTCATTAGAGGTATTGACATGATCAAAGAGGATTTTGAATTACCAGACAGATTGGTAACAGCCAGGTTTAACACCTTGTTTACCAGATCAGCTCACAGATGGTACATCAAAATAAGACAAGCACATGGACACCAGAGTTGGACTTGGTGGAAAACCCAAATCATCAACAAATGGGCAAATGATGCTTGGAGGTTTAAAGTTGAAACAGCCTTTTAATCTGCCAAATTTAATGCTGATAAAGACAAAGCTTTACCATGGTTTTGCCAACAAAAAGACAGATTAACAGCATTATATCCAGACATGTCAGAATTTATGATCCATAGAAGAATTCTGAGACAATGTGGAGGTGACTCAGAGCATGCTGTAAAAAGCAGGACTACTGAACAATCTTCAGCAGAGGATATTATCAATATATTAGAAGAAGTAACCACCAGAACCAAAATTGGTTCTAGTAGGGTGAATCTCAAAACAAGGTTTAATACACCTTGGAAAGATTCTGTGGACAAAAACCCCAAAGAAAATTCTAATAATATTAAGTATAAATCTGCAGATACAATCAGAAAGTGCCATATTTGCCAAAGCACCACCCATTTAGCCAATACATGTCCAAAAAAGGGGAAAATCAATGAAATTGACATTGAAAAAGAACCAGATGTTGAAAAAGAAGACATAATTGAAGACAATTCAGGTGATAAGTCATCCATATTTTCTGAATCTTCAAAAGACATAGAAAATATAAATGCCACTTTTGACATCATGGAATCTTATTCCCACTTGCCACAATTGAGTAATGGTCAACTTGATTTATCAAAAGTTCAAGATGCACAACTTATGAAAACAAAACCAAACAGAGGGAAAGGTTATACAGCTGGTAACTCCTGTATAACAGAAGTGGTGATTGACAACAAACCCACTAAACTTTTGCTTGACCCAGGAGCCTTCTGCTCTTGTGTTGGTAAATCTTTTCTTAAAACTTGTGTACCAAACTTTGAAGATCAATTGTTGCCAATTGATGGCATAAAATTCAATAGTGCAAGTAACCCAATGAAAGCATTAGGAATTTTTGAGACCAATGTCATATTCCCACACATAAATGGGAATTTAAGAATCACTGTTGAATTTGTTGTTATGGAAAATTGCTCCAGTACCCATTTCATATTGGGAAATGATTATTTAATCATGTATGGCATAGATTTACACAACAACAAAGACAGATACTTTACTATTGGAGACAATAAGCGCCAAAAATTTGCCTTTTTACCATTTAAAAGACAAATTACAGTAAACAAAGTATCACCAATCAACTTAGAGTTAGAGAAATTCAAGTCTGAACACTTAAATGAAGCTGAAATAAGCCTTCATTTGAGTGATAAACAAGAAAATGAACTCTATTCTCTTTTATATGACCATAAAGAAGCATTTGCCTCAGATAAAGAACCCCTAGGGGCAATTATTGGTCATGAAGTTGATATTATCCTTAATATTGAGAGACCTTATCCACCACTCTTAAGAAGACCTGCATATCCAGCAAGTCCAAAATCAAGAGAAGCTCTAGAAAGCCATATTAAAGAACTTCTAGACCTTGGTGTAATAAGAAAAGTGGGCCACAATGAGGAAGTAGAAATAACTACACCAGTCATAGTGGCTTGGCATAATGGAAAATCTAGAATGGTTGGGGACTTTAGAGCTCTAAACACTTATACTGTTCCAGACAGATACCCAATTCCAAAGATCCAAATTGCCCTCACTCAAATATCTCAAGCAGTATATATAAGCACTATGGATGCTCTCAAAGGATTTCATCAGAATGTGGTGACACCAAGAGCAAGAAAGTATTTGAGAATCATTGTTCATTGTGGAGTTTATGAATATTTAAGAATGCCCTTTGGTATCAAAAATGCACCTTCACACTTCCAAAGAATGATGAATGAGATCTTCCCTGAAGAACTTTCAGAAGGATGGTTAATCATCTACATTGATGACATTATAGTCTGCTCCAAAACTTGGGAAGAACATATGTACAGACTGTCCAGGGTTTTGACAAAAATTCAATCTGTCAATATGAAAATTTCTTTAAAGAAATGCCATTTTGGATTTAAGGAGCTTAAAGCACTAGGACATGTAGTATCTGGTTTATCTCTTGGAATTGACAAAAACAAAGTTGCAGCAGTATTGCTTAAGCCCATGCCTCAAAACAAAAAAGAAATTCAGTCATTTTTAGGCTTTGCAGGGTATTACAGGCAGCACATTAAAGATTTTGCATCCATAGCAAGACCTCTTTATAAGCTATGTGACAAAGACACAGTCTTTGAAATGACAGTTGACAGAGTAAAAGCCTTTGAATCTTTGAGACAAGCCTTGACCACTGCTCCACTCTTACTGATGCCAGACTTTAAGCTGCCCTTTAAGCTTTATATTGATGCATCAGGAGATGGGCTAGGTGCTGCACTTCACCAAGTTCAGATCATAAATGATAAACCTGTAGAAGGACCCATATGTTTCATATCTAGGCAAATCAAACCTACTGAAGCCAGATATGGAGCAAGTCAGATGGAGTGTTTATGCCTTGTTTGGGCTCTAGAAAAGCTAAATTACTTTCTAGAAGGATGTGTCTTTGAAGTAATAACAGATTGTACCGCTCTTAAATCACTTCTGAACATGAAAACACCTAACAGACATATGCTTAGATGGCAAATAGCCATACAAGAATATAGGGGAAATATGACTATTGTTCACAAAGATGGCAATATTCATAAAAATGCAGATGGACTAAGCAGATGGCCATTACCAAATGATATTGATAATCCTGCTTATGTACCAGAAGAAGCCTCCCCACAAATTCCAATAGAAGGGATAAGTGTTACAGACTTAAACACCACCTTCTTTGAAGAAGTCAGAAACAGTTACACTCAAGATACGAATTGTAGAATCTTATGCCAATTACTTAACAAGGACTGTAAAGACAACTCTCTTACACATGCATTGGATGAAGTATGGAAAAAATCTTATGATGAAGGAAGATTTCACCTACTGGATGGTATAATTTACCATAGAACAAAACACACATGTGTTATGACAGTTGTGGACAGGTCACTAATCAATCTTGTGCTGAAAGAATGCCATGACAGCCCCTTTTCAGGACATCTGTCTGAAGACAGAACAAAAGAAAAGGTAAAAACCTGTATATGGTGGCCAATGTGGCAAAAGGAAGTGACAGAATATTGCAAAACCTGTGACAGATGTCAAAAAACAAACAAATCCACGGGCAAGAGACTTGGAAATATGATAAAAATCCAAGAACCCAGCAGACCTTGGGAAATTGTCCATATGGATTGGGTAACAGGACTACCACCAGGTGGTGACAGAAGTTATAATGCTTGCCTAGTAATTGTAGACAGGTTCAGTAAAACTCCAATCTTTTTACCATGCCACAAAGATGATACAGCCATGGATACAGCTCTTCTGATATGGAATAGAGTAGTATCATGGACTGGCATATTTACAAATATCATTAGTGACAGAGATCCTAAATTCACCTCAGCACTGTGGACAAATCTTCACCAACTATTTGGGACAAAATTATCCTTCTCCACAGCCTACCACCCACAAACTGATGGTCTAGCTGAAAGAATGATCCAAACCTTAGAAGACATGGTGAGAAGATTCTGTGCATATGGCCTTGAATTCAAAGATAGTGATGGTTTCACCCATGATTGGTGTACTCTTCTTCCTGCACTGGAACTGGCATACAAAACATCCATTCATGCCAGTACCAATGAGACTCCTGCTATTCTGGAAAAAGGATGGAATCCTAAACTACCCCAAGATTCTTTGAGGAAAGATTTAGTTGAGATACATCCTACAGCTGCCAGATTCAAAGGAATGCTAGACAGAGCCAGAAAGCATGCAGTAAGATGCATGGAAGACTCATTTGCATATGCTAAAGATAAATGGGACAAATCTCATGCCACTCCAGATTTCAAGGCAGGAGATTTAGTACTAGTATCCACCACCAACTTCAATAACATCAAAGGATGTAAAAAGCTCAAAGACTCCTTTGCAGGACCTTTTGTTATTAAAGCCCTCCATGGAGACAATGCTGTTGAAGTAGAGTTATCTGAAGAACTTAGTAATAAGCATCCTACATTTCCAGTGAGCTTAGTGAAGCCATATAAATCTAGTGATGCTGATAAATTTCCCTTAAGGAATAAAGTTCCCCAAGTTATACCTCCTATTGAAACATCTGGTACTAAGAAAATTACCAAAGTTGTTAAAGAAAGGAAATTAAGAACCAAGAAAGTGAGGGAATACCTTGTTAGGTACAGTGACCCAACTTGTGAAGATGAATGGCTAGAAGAGAAAGATATACCAGAAGCTGCCAAACTCCTAAAGAGATTCAGACACACTAGAAATAGCAATATTACAAAGTAATATTCTTTTTTAGGGGGAGGGAATGTGAGCCTTAGAGGTAATTTCATATACCCAAAAGACCACAAATACAAAAATAACATATTAATATAAATAAAATAGAATTTATTTATATTATTAAAATAAAAATCAAAACATAAATATAAAATTATATTAAAAATCAAAAATTTAATTACAATTTAAAAATAAAAATACATGAAATTTTGTAAGTATAAAATTACATGTATACTTGAAAAAATTAAGTAAAAATGAAATTTTAACAAAATTGTGAAAAATCAAATAAATTTGGAAAAAAGTCAAATAAAAATTATTATAACTTTTTATCCAATAAATAAACATATAAAAATTATTTCACCATTGGATTCCTCATAAAAAATCAGGTGGGGTCACCTCTGAGTGAAATTCTTGTAACTCAACTCTAAATAAGCTTAAATTAAGTTTTTAGTATTTTCAATACAAAAGTTGAAAATCCTCAAAACTTTAATTTAATTCACACCACATGTGGTGTTAACCATCAATTTTTGTGTTAAAATTGAGGTGTTGTGTTTAGTTTAGAAGTTATGAGGAATTGAAGTATTTTCAATTGAATTCAATTGAAATGTCAAAATGTGCGCGTGTATTACATAAGTGAACTTTAATTTACATATGAGGTGTCAATTATTACTGTATTGTACTGTACAATTGAATTGAATTACATATGTAAAATTATAAGTATAATACATGATGAGGAATTAAAGGAAAAATAAATTGGAAAGATTAAAATTGGGGGGGAAAAGGAACTCCAGCTCTAAGGGGGAGCTAGACCCCCAAAATCCTTGTTGACAGGCGTGGGATGTCAAAATTCACGCAAAAGTTCATCACTTTTGGCCTGGAATTGAGTCACAGGGTCTGTGGACTCAATTGATGATGAGGTTTTGATACCAACTGGGGTAGTTTTAGCTGTTGCCAAGAGGGTAAAACTACCCTTAAGATAAAACAACCATAGTAAAAACAGTTTTAACTGTTTTCTACGCCTCTGACACACATTCTGACGTGTTTTGAAGGCTCTAGGCCTGATATTTCTATAGCAATGGCTGATTTAAGGGTCTAAAATGGCTAAAAATGGCTTAAACCAGCCCTTTTTTGGCCTAAACCAGGGTTCAATGATGCCATAATTGGCTTTTCTGTTGTCAGACTGTTTTTCACGACTGACAAGAGTAAATTTTACTTTTGGAGTAAGAGAATTGATGGCTATAAAAGAATGTCTTCTTTGCCCCACTTTTCTCTTCATGTTAGAATCTTTTCCTTTTATTAATTAGTTTAAAACTGTTAAACCAATCAATCAAAGATTCCAACCACCACTTTTAAATCCTTTTAATCTTTTTAACCACGTGAAAAAATCATTATAATCATTGTTTGTAACTCTTATAATCATTTTTACCCCTGAACCACCCCAAAAGTGAATTAAAGCATCTTTCATCACTGTTAACTTTGTCACTTTGTTTCCAAATTCACTCTGGTCACTTTTGGGCGTGTTTTCTCTTTAATATTCTTTTTAAAGACTTTGTTCTTTAATTAATTGCTTGCAGTTCTTTGCTCAATTAATTCCAATTGAAATTGCTCTTGAAGAAATTTCTTTTGTAGCCTTAAAATATCTCTTGTAGAGTATTTTTTGGATAAATCTTTATTGTTGGTAAAACAATAAATTTTTATAATATTATTGTTTCATACTAATAAAGTTATAAACAATAAAATTGGCGTGTTTTCTCTTAAAAATAATATCTCATACTATTTCTAACTGAATTTTACCTTATACAAATTTTGAGGACAGGAAAAGTACTTGATTTTTAATCAAAGTTTCATATCCACACCTTACATATTCTTTGTTGATTTCCTCTTTTTCACTTTTATTTTTAATTTCAAATAGTTCCTTGAGTAATTTCTGAAAATAATCTGTAACTAATTTTTGATCTTTCTTCTTGGTTCTGGGTGTACCAACTGGTATACTATAATCTATAGGTGATTCTTTTCCAGGTGGTGTTTCTCCTCTTTTTGGATAATAAGAGTGAAATGATTTTGTTGAAGCACTTGATGGTGATGATGATTTAGAATTTTTTGGGTTTTTTGATTCCAGATTGACTTGATAGGTGCTCCAAATTTTTTATTGATAAAAGGCTGTTTTTTATGGACTAAATTTGAATGTTTTTTTTTGTTTTTTTTGTTTTTTGATAATTGATGGATTATTGATGGTTGAAGCTGTTGGCCACTGTTGGGACACCAGATGTGGGAACTCCTTTTGGTGTGGGATGAAATAAGGCAGTACCTTGAGGGGGAAATTCTTGGTAAGTCTGTTTTGAATTTCAGAATTGTCCAATAACCATGGGTGCTAAGGTGTATTAGCTGCCCCTCTAAATAATACTGAATAGTCAGCCTACAGAGAATCACAAAATGAAATAAGATTTGTGGCTTTAACAGATAGAGAAGACTTATCAGCAGTCTCTAAATCAGACCTATCAATAACACTACAGTAAAAACTCTGATCCAAAATTTCTGGTAAAATAAACACTAAGATTTTTTTTCCTTTATTTTAATAAAAGTGATAATAATATATATATATATGTTTTGGGTTTCTGTTTCTTTAATAAAACTAATAAGAATATTTTTTTTTGTTTATTTTTTTTTGATAAGAAGGATAAGAATATATATATACATTTTTTTTGGTTTAGGTTGATTATAATGATTTTTTTTTTTGATATGAGTACTAATAATAAGACTACTTGATTTGATTCTTTTGAAATTTTTTTAATACTGAGTTTTCTATCACTACTACTTTTTTTTTTAATAATACTAAGCCACTGAGCAAGGCCACTGAGCTTTTGTACTACGTTAATACTACTATTCTTCACTAATACTAAGCTCATGAGCTTTCACTACGGTTATACTACTATTCTTCACTAATACTAAGCTAATGAGCAAGGCTACTGAGCTTTCACTACGGTTATACTACTATTCTTCACTAATACTAAGCTACTGAGCAAGGCTACTGAGCTTTTCACTACTAAAACACTACTACTATTCTAGATATCCTGCTAGTTCAGGGATGGTTGTGATCCTGGATAGTGGGAACTTGTTCCATGTGATGGGAAAAATGAGGGAGAGAGGACCTCTATTTATAGCTTTTGGGCCTCCATAGAGCTTCTCAAAATAGGGTACTTAGAAAAAATCATAGTTGAGAGGTTTTAGCTGGTGAGACGTGTAGTTTTGGTGTAGCAGCGTGTTTGCTGAGGGAATTATGCTGGTGATACTTTTTATTTTCAAAATCATGTGATGTCTTCGAGATAATTTTGCTGGTGAGATTTTCTTTTGGCCAAGGAAGTGGAGAAAATACAGCTCCTGACAATTGAACATTCTTCTAGTCATATTATATATATGCAAAAGCTATGCAGGTGTTTCTGTTTCTTATCAAGATCATGTGATGTCATTGAGATAATTTTGCTGGTGAGATTTCCTTTTTGCCAAGGAAGTGGAGAAAATACAGCTCCTGACAATTGAAATTTCTTCTAGTCATATGATATATATAAGAAAATTCTGCTGGTGCCTTATTTTAGTATTGTATCATTTCATATGGAGGTTGCATCATTTCTATCAATTTTGATGTGTGTCATTATTACTAAGCAAACCTTTTTTCTTGGAAAATATGTTGTAATTTCATGCATAGCCTTGAGGTATTTCTTCTTTCAATTGAATTAAGGTGGGGAAAATATTTTTTTGTTTCTATTTTACGTATGTTATGAGATAATTATGCTGGTGGTACTTTTTCTTATCAAAATCATGTGATGTCTTTGAGATAATTTTTCTGGTGAGATTTTCTTTTTGCCAAGGAAGTGGAGAAAATACAGCTCCTGACAATTGAACATTCTTCTAGTCATATGATATATATGAGAAAATTATGCAGGTATTTCTGTTTCTTATCGAGATCATGTGATGTCATTGAGATAATTTTGCTGGTGAGATTTTCTTTGTGAGCCTTAGAGGTAATTTCATATACCCAAAAGACCACAAATACAAAAATAACACATTAATATAAATAAAATAAATTTATTTATATTATTAAAATAAAAAATCAAAATATCAATATAAAATTATATTGATAATAAAAAATTAATTATAATTTAAAAATAAAAATACATTAAATTTTGTAAGTATAAAATTACATTTATACTTGAAAAAATTAAGTAAAAATGAAATTTCAACAAAATTGTGAAAAATTAAATAAATTCGGAAAAAAGTTAAATACAAATTATTATAACTTTTTAATCAATAAATAAACACATAAAAATTATTTCACCATTGGATTCCTCATAAAAAATCAGGTGGGGTCACCTCTGAGTGAAATTCTTGTAACTCAACTCTAAATAAGCTTAAATTAAGTTTTAAGCATTTTCAATACAAAAGTTGGAAATCCTCAAAACCTTTATTTAATTCACATCACATGTGGTGTTAACCATCAAGTTTTGTGTTAAAATTGAGGTGTTGTGTTTAGTTTAGAAGTTATGAGGAATTGAAGTATTTTCAATTGAATTCAATTGAAATGTCAAAATGTGCGCGTGTATTACATAAGTGAACTTTGATTTACATATGAGGTGTCAATTATTACTGTATTGTACTTTACAATTGAATTGAATTACATATGTAAATTATAAGTATAATATATGATGAGGAATTAAAGGAAAAATAAATTGGAAAGAGTAAATTTGGGGGGGAAAAGGAACTCCAGCTTTAAGGGGGAGCTAGACCCCCAAAATCCTTGCTGACAGGCGTGGGATGTCAAAATTCACGCAAAAGTTCATCACTTTTGGCCTGGAATTGAGTTACAGGGTCTGTGGACTCAATTGATGATGAGGTTTTGATACCAACTGGGGTAGTTTTAGCTGTTGCCAAGAGGGTAAAACTACCCTTAAGATAAAACAATCATAGTAAAAATAGTTTTAACTGGTTTCTACGCCTCTGACACACATTCTGACGTGTTTTGAAGGCTCTAGGCCTGGTATTGCTGTAGTAATGGCTGATTTAAGGGTTTAAAATGGCTAAAAAATGGCTAAAAATGGCTTAAACCATCCCTTTTTGGTCTAAACCAGGGTTCGATGATGCCATAATTGGCTTTTCTGTTGTCAGACTGTTTTTCACGACTGACAAGAGTAAAATTTACTTTTGGAGTAAGAGAATTGATTGCTATAAGTGAATTTCTTCTTTGCCCCACTTTTCACTTCATGTTAGAATCTTTTCCTTTTATTAATTAGTTTAAACACTGTTAAACCAATCAATAAAAGATTCCAACCACCATTTTTAAATCATTTTAATCCTTTTAACCACGTGAAAAAATTATTATAATCATTGTTTGTAACTCTTATAATCATTTTTACCCCTGAACCACCCCAAAAGTGAATTAAAGCATCTTTCATCACTGTAAACATTGTCACTTCATTTCTAAATTCACTCTGGTCACTTTTGGGCGTGTTTTCTCTTTAATATTCTTTTTAAAGACTTTGTTCTTTAATTAATTGCTTGCAGTTCTTTGCTCAATTAATTCCAATTGAAATTGCTCTTGAAGAAATTTCTTTTGTAGCCTTAAAATATCTCTTGTAGAATATTTTTTGGATAAATTTTTGTTGTTGGTAAAACAATAAATTTTTATAATATTATTGTTTTATACTAATAAAGTTATAAACAATAAAATTGGCGTGTTTTCTCTTAAAAATAATATTTCTTACTATTTTTAATTGATTTTTACCTTATACAAATTTTGAGGACAGGAAAAGTACTTGATTTTTAATCAAAGTTTCATATCCACACCTTACATTCTTTTTGCCAAGGAAGTGGAGAAAATACAGCTCCTGAAAATTGAAATTTCTTCTAGTCATATGATATATATGAGAAAATTCTGCTGGTGCTTTATTTTAGTATTGTATCATTTCATATGGAGATTGCATCATTTCTATCAATTTTGATGCGTGTCATTATTACTAAGCAAACCTTTTTTCTTGGAAAATGTTTCGTAATTTCATGCATAGCCTTGGGGTATTTCTTCTTTCAATTGAATCAAGGTGGGGAAAATATTTTTTTGTTTCTTTTTTTTTGTATGTTATGAGATAATTATGCTGGTGATACTTTTTATTTTCAAAATCATGTGATGTATTTGAGATAATTTTGCTGGTGAGATTTTCTTTTTGCCAAGGAAGTGGAGAAAATACAGCTCCTGACAATTGAACATTCTTCTAGTCATATTATATATTTGCAAAAACTATGCAGGTGTTTCTGTTTCTTATCAAGATCATGTGATGTCATTGAGATAATTTTGCTGGTGAGATTTCCTTTTTGCCAAGGAAGTGGAGAAAATACAGCTCCTGACAATTGAAATTTCTTCTAGTCATATGATATATATGAGAAAATTCTGCTGGTGCTTTATTTTAGTATTGTATCATTTCATATGGAGATTGCATCATTTCTATTAATTTTGATGCATGTCATTATTACTAAGCAATCCTTTTTTCTTGGAAAATGTTTCGTAATTTCATGCATAGCCTTGGGGTATTTCTTCTTTCAATTGAATCAAGGTGGGGAAAATATTTTTTTGTTTCTTTTTTTCGTATGTTATGAGATAATTATGCTGGTGATACTTTTTATTTTCAAAATCATGTGATGTATTTGAGATAATTTTGCTGGTGAGATTTTCTTTTTGCCAAGGAAGTGGAGAAAATACAGCTCCTGACAATTGAACATTCTTCTAGTCATATGATATATATGCGAAAACTATGCAGGTGTTTCTGTTTCTTATCAAGATCATGTGATGTCATTGAGATAATTTTGCTGGTGAGATTTCCTTTTTGCCAAGGAAGTGGAGAAAATACACCTCCTGACAATTGAAATTTCTTCTAGTCATATGATATATATGAGAAAATTCTGCTGGTGCTTTATTTTAGTATTGTATCATTTCATATGGAGATTCCATCATTTCTATCAATTTTGATGCATGTCATTATTACTAAGCAAACCTTTGTTCTTGGAAAATATAGTGAAATTTTATGCATAGCCTTGAGGTATTTCTTCTTTCAATTGAATCAAGGTGGGGAAAATACAGCTTCTGATTCTTTGGTCCTGCTTCATATACCTTTATTTAGATTAACTGCCTTTAATGACATAATTTGTTATTGATGATGCGATAAGGTGGATATATCCTTTGATACTATACTGTTTTGATAAGATCTTGAGGCTTTGTATTGTATATCTATTTTGAAATTTGTAGTTTTAATGTGTAAAGATGTTTTGCGTACTTTGTTTCATTATCATTTTTTTTCTTTTTTTTATTGGTAAGCTTGAAACTGGTACTAATGGTATGGAATACCACAACGGCCAGTAATCTCGCCGCGGTCACTTGTGACCAAATGCACCACATGCAGTTCTGCATGGGGAACTTCTGCATTGCACCCACTATGCACATTCAACAAGGGCCTCACGACCACCCTTCTGGGTGCTTGGGTGGCTATTTAAGGAAACAAAGGGGATTTGACTGAGCTTGACAAGTCAATCAATTGCAATACTCAGCCAGAACCCCATTGTTCTTCTGCCTCACGCCAGAACCCCATTGTTCTTCTGCATCACGCCAGAACCCCATTTTTCTTCTGCCTCACGCCAGAATTTCCCTTCTCAGTTGTAGCATTTGCTGCAACTGAGCTTCAATTTTTCCCACATGCCTTGAAGCTGAGACTTTTGCGGTTGCTGCCACTACTGAGATTGTCTCAGCTTCACCATGGTCTAAAAGACCACCTTCACACAACAAGCCCTTCACTTTCTTTCTCACCCTCTCCACTTTGTTCAAGCTCACGCACTGTTGTCCTTCTTGTGCGTATTCCCCTTGGTCTTCCTGCCTTTCTACTCCACTAAACCCACTGCCCTTCCTTTTGCCTGTTTGTTTTTCCTGCTCATACTTTCAGAACCCCACATCTATCCATCTCGTGCATTACCTCCATTTGAAAGATTTGTTGACATTATGTTCCAATCTTTATACTTATTTTTCTTCTCTTCCAGACTTTTAAAAACTTGCGACTAGAGCGTCTATATTTCATATCAGTTTTAAATTTATATAATTCATGGTAAATCTTCATTTTCTTTCTTGATTGTTTACTTTATATTAAGTTAATAACCTCAATTGTTTTGTTTTAAGATGTCGTGCACTTTAAGCACCAAGCAGGGTATCCCCTGCATTTGTTCCTCAAAAACGACTGACGCTTGTGATTCTTGCCAACAAGCACACAAGAAAGGCTCGTTTGTTGTCCGCCTCTTCCGATCACGCTGCCAGAGGAGTTCTCGCCCAAGACGCCCTTGCGAGGACTGCTTTGTGGTTGAAAATGATGAAACATATCTGCGCGCGAATGGACACCGGGACCCCAAGCAGGCCGACGGGAAAGATTCCAGACAATTAGCCCTGTCCCCTCAAGTGTCGATTTGTCCACCCCCCCTCCTAGGCCACCATACAATGGTCACTTCACTCCTTGACCTGAGCGAAGTGATTATCCGGCAGATGAAGGATGGCGATGGCGAGAGGACATTCAAGCTTGGACTGATTGTCACCATGTCTTGTCACTGTTGGGATTCAAACACCAAAGTAAGTTTTCTTTCTCCTCCATATCTCATTTCTCTTCACACAATAATACTGACTTTTTTCAATTACTCTTGGAACAAAACCCAACAAATCCCCCCTGACAAGACTCTCCCGTTCCTAGTTTGCCTCACAAGTAAACCCCGCAGCAACCCACTTCAGGCCCAAGTGGCACCCAATGGTCAGAGGAATTATTCCGCGGTAAGCAGCCAAAGTTTCATTTCACTTTCACTTTTACTTTTGAGTCAAGTTAACTGACTCTTACTCCTTTTTTAGAACCCTCCCAAACCAAAGAGCCACCTATTCCTGGCCCAAGTCCATCCTCCCAACCACCTGAGGACATGAAGACTCGTGAGCCAGAGCCTGGGGTGGCTCCTATGAAATCCAGGGAGGAACCTTTTGGTAAGTCACCACTTCTCTTTGTTCGTTCCTATCAACTTTTCCTCACCTTTTCTTCGACCATCTCCAGCTTGTCCCACCACTCCCGCTCAGTAATTATCATTGACAATACGCCCGTTGGATCCCCCCTCCCAGTGCTCCCAAGAACCTAAATGCCTCCTCCCCCTGGTGCAAAGCCCCTCTCATTCCCACGATGACGCTTGCCAGGAATTTACCAACTTATGACCATCTTTGATGAGTCCTCAAGTCATCTCCCACAAATCAATCAACCGAATCTTGTTGGAGCATCTCCCCTTGCTCCACATGATTCCTTTTGTGGATGCAACTCATCAAAATGACATGCACTGGGAATTCCGGGAGGAACTGAACTCCCCCCTTGCCCAGGCACTGGTGGCTTATCCAAAGGAGGACATCACCAGGGTAGTCTCCAAATTCCTAGAAAAATAAAAATTTAAAAAAAAGTCTCATTATTTCCACTTTTTATTCTTTTTAATACTTTCTTTTAAATAAGTAATTTGTATAAAACCAATGATATGTTCAATTTCTATTACATTCTTTGTTCACGTAAAATTATTTAGTTCCTCCTCAGAGAAAATCCCTGATTGTGTGGAAATAATTTTTGTAAGTGCCCCACAAACCTTTTGAGGGAGTATTTGTTTGTGTGAACCTCTTTTGCCAAAAATGCGCCAATAGTCACCATTACCATCTCCTATATTTTCTTCTGATATGGTTGACAGCCATATCAAATCTTAACTGTAAAAAAGCGGGGGGTTTCTTCATGTGAGCAATCCACTCCAGATTCATGAGACATTGCCTTTGCTATGATAACACGCTATGAATCTTAGTCATGTATTGGATTGTTTAAATTGTTGGTAACCTTCACAAGTGTAAGGATTGGCATGTGAATTGTCGGAAGCCTGCACAGGCATAAGGAATTTTTAGCATTGTCAGGAACCTTCACAAGCGTAAGGAATGACGTGTGAAGTGTTGGGAGCCTGCACAGGCGTAAGAAATTGTCAGCATTGTTGGCAACCTTCACAAGCGTAACAATTGGCTTGTGAATTGTCCAAAGCTTGTACAGGCCTAAGGAATTTATAGCATTTTTGGGAACCTGCACATGCATAAGGATTGGCGTGTGAATTGTCAGGAGCCTGCACAGGCGTAAGGATTGGCATGTGAATTGTCGGGATCCTGTACAGGCGTAAGAAATTTTCAGCATTGTTGTGAACCTTCACAAGCATAAGGATTGGCGTGTGAATTTCCTGAAGCCTTCACAGGCGTAATGAATTTTTAGCAGTGTGGGAGACCTTAACAAGCGTAAGGATTGGCGTGTGAATTTTCCGAAGCCTGCACAGGTGTAATGAATTTTTAGCATTGTGGGAAACCTTCACAAGCGTAAGGATTGGCGTATGAACCGTCCAAAGCCTGCACAGGTGTAATGAATTTTTAGCATTGTGGGGAACCTCCTTCACAAGCACAAGGATTAGCGTGTGAATTGTCCAAAGCCTGCACTGGCGTAAGGAAATATTTGAATTGTCGGGAACCTGCACAAGTGTCAGGATTGGCATGTTAGCTATTGGCTGCCTGCACCGGCGTAATAAAACTGTTAAATTGTCGGGAACCTGCAGAACGTAAGGAATTCCGTGGGAGGTGTCGGGAGCCTGCACCAACGTAGTGCGTTTTTTGAATCGTTGGGAGCTTGTACAATTGTAATTATTTGCATGTGAAGCGTTGGCAGCCTGCACAGGCATAAGGAACTTTTAGCATGGTTGGAACCTGCACAAGCATAAGGATTTGCATGTGAAGCATCGGCATCCTGGACAAGATCAACAAACCTGGACATCTGTACGATGGCATGCCACCATACATAATCCACTTCAACCATTTTTCATGTGAGCCAACCTATCTCCCACACTCCAAACCATCCAATCCTGGTGTATATTGTCCTTTCCCTTACCCCACCATTATTCACCCATCATGCTGCAATTCCAACACACATGCAAATCTCCTCATTCTTTGAATTGGCATGAGATCTTATGACCATCCCTTATTTGATAGCCCAATCTCTTGCCAATATCATAATAGCCATGGCTTTTTTGGCACATTGTTTTTGCCAAACTCCTTGAGCATTGCGCGGACATGCCCAGTAGTGTTGTGCTTTTGTTGTCCTGTGCCGGATCAGTATAATGAAAAAATGTACTACTGGCCCTCACTACCTGAATGAGCCCATGACATGCGGATAGATCACTCCAAAAATGCTCATTTGGGAAAGTCAATTTTCCCCCTGTACACCGCTTTGACAAATCTCTTTGAATTTGGCCGGTCTGCTTATCAGCTTGAAACCACAATCCTGAAGCATACAGCGATGCATCCTTATGAAGATGAAGTGAGTTTTTGAATCCATTCATGGTGAAAGTGAGTGTGGAAGCAAACTTGCATGCACCCTTATTTGCGGTAATATCACCTTCATAGTTGACTTCATCAAAAGACAGAACCCCCAATGAGTTTTAGCAATTTTGAATCTTCTCAAATAAATTATCCCCAGCATATTAAAAGGATTGACCTAGAATGCAACCCACCAAGCTAAGATTGGCACCTTGGTTCCACCATTCATCTTTTGTGTTTTCAATTTTCCCAACACTTCCATACAGACCAAATTGTTCATTCTTTGTGCTGCATTTGCGCCACCCAGTCGCAAACAGAAATCCCTCCAGTAATTCTCCATTTGTTGCAATAGGGTTGGTGAATCTCTTTTGGCCTAATAAGAATTGTGATAATTCATCCCATTGATTGACCGCAACTTCACTCATTGTTGTGAATGGTTGGAATTCGACAAGGGCAATGAGTAATCCGGTTGAAGAGAAAATTTCCACATGGACAAAGTGAATGAGTTTGATCTGATTGACATCCACAACCCTCCGAATTTCACTTGGGGTCATCTTTTCTGATACTGGCATAGATATTTGTGCTGTTGGGAAAGAGGAGGAAAACAACCTATTCATTCGGGTCATTTTGCGCTCATTTTTATTTCTGGATCTCCCACTATTCCCAAGTGGTTGAGGGATCACTTTTTGTTGAAGCAGACAAGATATCAGATACTGCTTCCTGCCAGTTGAAACTAAGGAGTTTTGAGTCAAGAATGGTTCCATATGCCCAAGGAGATTTATTCGGCACACATCCTTTGACTTCCCTGTTGGAGCCCACATGGCATTGGCACAATCTGAACCGACTAAAGCCAATGTTCTTCCATGGGGCCCAATGAGGGTGCCACATAAATGTGGAAGCCTATATATATAGCTATATATATATACGCACTGAGATTAAGCAAGCGACTCACAATTTCCTTTCTCAGCCCAATGCTTTCCGCGAGTTCCCTTTTACGCTCTTTTCCTTTTTGTGTGAATGGCATGCTTGCAGCGGAAAATGAAATGAAACCAAATGATTACTGATTTATTAATATCACCTAAATTGGATTGCGGTTGATGAATCTTTTTTAATTGTGGCTAAAAATAAAGATCACACCTGACCTTCGCGAATTCGCGATCTCAAATACCTCAACCTGAAGATTGCAGTGGATAGTGGAATATTGCAAGCACACGTGAATGCAATCTGCACCCTGCTGCGGATCCGTAGTTATCCTAGTCCTCTTGAAAGACACAGGAACATTTGGCCCATTATGGGCTGGCAGGAAGTGATAAAAGTGACTTCCCGCAATGCCCCCGCGTGTGCTACTTGCGGGCACAACTGCCTGATTCAGCTTGGGTCTTGTCGGAGTATTTTCAATGGTTTACGGAGGCATCCCGCTGTACAATTACTATTGGTATTCATACTGTGGCATCTGGGAAGTAGTAGGATAGGTATTCACTAATAATAAAATTCATAAATGAATTTGCAAAATTCAATTGCAATCTATCTAGTACAAAGCTAATCTAGAACAGGTCAATCCTGGTTGTAAGTTTAGCAGGCCTGGGTACAGTCAATGTGACCTCATCACTTGAACCAAGACCGCGCTTTTCCACCCAGGCATCAACAAAGTCTAATACCAAGCATCGTGCAAATTCAAATCTAAGAGGTAAAGTGGGGTTAAAAGACTCTGATGAGAAGAAACTTTTATTCAGTAAATTACATGTATACTTATTAGTACGTAGCCACACTGTCTCCACTAGATTTTCAACCTCTGAACGTTTTTGGGAAATGTCAATGAGTGATAATGTGAGCCTTTGAGATATGACCACATACCCAATAAGGTCACAAGAAAAACTTAGAATAATTATACCTTAAATATAATTATATTAAAATTACTTAAAATAATTATACAGTAAAAAATAATTACTTAAATATACAAAAAATACCATAAATTGATACAAAAATTGGTTTAACTTAAAAACCAATGAATCAACATGTGAAATAAATTATGCCATTGGATTCCCCATGGAAAAATACACATATACCATTTTTATGGCATATCTGTAAAGTTAATATTTAATGAATTATAAGGTATAATACCTTATAAAAACCATAAAACCTTATTTATCTCAAAAACCAATGAGACAACATGTGAAATAAATTGTACCAGTGGATTCCCCATAAAAATCCACACATAAAACTATTAATAAGCTAATTCTCAAAGTCAATACTTAAGAAATTATCCTGAATATATGCACTTTTTTGGTCAACGCATATATTCAGTGATCATAGCTAATATCTCTTAAACTATACAATCTAGAGAGATGAACCAAAAATAAAGTTACCACGTAATTACTGTAAGAACACAGATATGAACTTTATTTTACAAATTATAAACAAGGTTAAAACCTATGATGAATTATTGATAAAAATCAACAAGAGCTGTTGACCACTTTTTGTGAAAGTGGTCCAAACTTAAAAAAAAGTATACAGTTGGATTCTACTAGTTCATTCGTGAAGAATGATGTAATTTTTATTATTAAATTCAGGGTATAACCCCCTGAAATCAAGGTTTGAAGTTTAAAATATTGAATTTCGACAGAAAAGATGAGTTACAAGTAAAATCATCAAAATTAGAGTTTTGATGATGTAATGAAAAGATCTTGGCAGCATAATAAGGTTATGCCAGGCTATCAGAATTCACTCTCTGAATTGCTGTAGCGCGAAAATCTTAAAAGTTATTGAAGATCAAAGTTTGAGCTTAAATTGAGCAGTTATGATCACCTACTGTAACCTTAAATTAAGTTTAACAGTCATAAGAGTGATAAAATTGGTGAATACTATTAGTTTATGATTAAAACTAATAAAATCCACGAAATTTGGGGTTCTGCCAAGCCTCTGAAGTCATCACACTTAGAGTTATAGTGATAACTCTAAATAATGGTGTAATAATGATGTAATATGGTTTGATCATGATGTAATCACCCTCAAACCTTAAAATATTGATCAATTCCAGTGGATATGATCAATACACGTCTACTAGAAGCCTGTTGGACTCTAGGAGGGAGGTATTTACTATAAATAGAGCTCTTTTTACTCTGTTTTCCCCTCAGACGCATCAAAAACATTAAATCAATTAAATAAAAGGTAATTTCTTTATTCTTTAAATATAAAACTCTTATATTCCTAAAGACCAAAGACCATCTTGTTATTAATCACCATTTTTACGTGATTAAATCAATTCTTTAATTGTTTTTGCTATAAATCTCTCTAAAAAGCTCTTTTCCACGTAAAATCAAGAAATTTAGTAAATTCTCTTTATTTTTATTGTAAATACAATTTGAAAAGGTTGTATTATATTCTTTTGGCGTAAAATAATTCAAAATTATTATCTTAAGTGTTAAAAGTAGGTTATTTCATCTTATTATAATAATTTCTCTCTTATTATTATTCTTAATAATTCTTATTTAATATAAATAGTATTTATATTAATATATAACTTTAATATTGGTAATATTATTGTTATTAATTGTTTTTTATTTATAAAAAAACAATTTTTTATGCCTTTATTATTTGTTGGTAACAATAATAAAGAGCTTTATAATATATTAATTACTTTATATTAATATATTATTTACAATATTATATTTTTATATAATATTAATTATATTATTATCTTTATTTAATAATATAATAATTTTACGCCATAATAATAATATTTCTTTATTATTATTATTATTTTAATCTTATTTATTCATTTTATAAGGACATTCAGAGTACAATAAGTAATAAATTAGTAATTTTTACTTATTGTTTCATAGTCAAACCTTACAGATAAAGCCCCTTTAACTGAGCTTGTTCTCCAATCATCTGAGCATACCATCAAACCACAAACCCCTGCTGCACAGAATTCTGCTAATATACCCTAGCAAATTTGATTTATTCTGAGATTCCTGTGACATGTCAAAGATCTTTGATGGCCTCATTTTTTTTGAGTTCGTGAGTTTGCCTTTGCTGCCATCAACTTTGACCTTTGTATGTGCACATACCATGTTGTATGCAATCATCAAATGGATAACTGTATCCATTAGATCCTCCAGGTTCTTGTGCCACTTTGTGGTTATCTCATTGTCAGCCCTGCCACCTTCAATGCTGAGTTGGTTTGCACGTTGCTTTGATTTACTCAAGCAGGAGGGAAGGTATTCAACTGCTCCCCGTTTGAGTCCAAGAGGATTGTTGGAATTTGATGTTGGTGCAACATATGGTTTGGGTGCAATCACCTCGTATGAGACTAAACTAATGGATTCAAACATAAGGTTTGCCTAAAAATGTTTAAATGGATTGGCAGGGTAAAGAAGGCTCTGAACCATTTTGAAGAAGGAGTGTTCAGATTTTGGGAGATTATCTGGAGGTTTAGCTGATTCCAAATGTTGTTATCAAAAAAGGCTTCTGTTTCTGTTGGCTTAAAAAAATCTCACCCTGTATATTGCAATTTATATCACCAGTCAACAGCCAATAATCATGCATCATGCACAAAGACAAAACTCACCTGCAATCTCAAGGTCCTCCAGCTAGGCCGACATTTTAAGCTATTGGTTACTGATCACCTTAATACCAACAGGCAGGAATGTATGAGCATCCTTTGTTGGCAAGTTGTCCCATAAATTTTTGTAAATACTATTGAGATTATCAAGCCCCCTTTTCCATGATTCTTGAGTAATATTGGAATGATAATTCAATATGCCTGCAAACTCTTTCATGTGGGATAAAAATATTTTTTGAAAATTAGCAGAGGATGACACTTTGGGCTCAGGGTCAGCAATTATATCAGTCATCTCTCATCCCATTGCATCATGTTTAAATGTCTCCCTTTCTTGAAAGGCTTGAAAATTTCGAGGAGAGGCAGGAGGGGTTTCATCATGCATTTTTTTATTGAGTTTTGGGGGGCTTGCAGTATGTGGAGCTTCATCCTGGATTGTTTCATTGAGTATGGGGGGGTTCAGTAAGCGGAGGTTCATTATCAATATGTTCCACTTCAACATTGATCATTTCATCACCTTGCTCCTAAGAATCCTTTGCGGCTTCAAAGGTATGGAGTTTTTTGTTTGTTTTTCTTGGTCGCATGTATCTTTGGTCTTTTTCCTAATCCTTTGCCTGGAAATCCAATTACGACTCGAGATCCTTCAGGTAGACATTCTCCCACCTCCACACCTGCCTATATATTGTAAGCAGCTATTTTTATCGATTTTGTTTTGAATTAGTAATGGACTTAAATTTCAACTCCATTTTTAGGAGGCTCATGGCTTCAGCAATCTTTTGCCGCAAATAATCAGGAATTTTACTATCATTTTGAATTTTTTCGAGCTTTGAAATTTTTCAAGCAATGTTTAAGACAAATTTTTCCTTGGATATAATTTCCACCTCCCCACTGAAAATTAAATCATCTTGCCCATCATCTTCTGTCGGTGCACAAGGTTCAACTGTCTTTTCCTTCTCAGAGCTTTTAACATTTGGTTTCTGAGAGCTTGGAGGCTCACCTGAAATAAAGGCTATAACACAATATCAGGTTTTGAGAGATTTTAAATATTCAATATAGATGCATACTCAAATTCTGGAAGAACTGGTGGATCTTGATTAGCTTCATGTGACTGGCTCTCTACTTCAATGCCTAATTCACGGCTACTGGCCATATCAGAGATTTCACTTCCACTCTCTGGGGCTGAAGTTGGTCGTTCATTGAATTCAGTGGAATTTCCCAGGGTTTGGACCATAGCGGAGGTAGTTTATTAAGCAAATAGATGGTCATGAGTTGGTTGAAAACTTGTTTGAAAATTTTTGAATAAAAAGATGCAAATTGAAGAAAAAAGGTGGAAGTAAAATAATTTTACAATAATTGATTCTTTTTGAGGTAATATTGGAGAATTTTGGCAAGTTTGAAAGAAGTTAAATATCAATTTAAAGCAGTTTAAGAGTTATTGAATATTCTAGAAAAAATACATTTTAGAACCACAAGCTGACCAAAATAAACCTGTGCATCAACAGACTTGGAACCTTCTATTGAAATTGTATTGCATTTTCAAAATATAATATGTCGGGAAATTGAAGGAGGCAATGTGTTGCAAATGATTTCAACTCAATCAAATTAAATCACTTCCCTGTGAGACATTAAGGAAATTTGACTAGTGAGAAACCTACTAAAGTCAACTTTTGAACTATTCAACACTCATGAGGTAAGGACTAAGCAAAGTGTTCCATTTGAATGCTATGAAATAAAATGGGTTTTTCAGCAAAACAGGAGACACATTTCGTGTCTTAAATAGTCCACTTATTAGATTTTACTTTGTGAGTCTAATGATTTAAACCCTAACCACAACATTGTGAATATACTGACCAATTTCCCCTTAGGTCCAGTTGGCAGGGAAGGCCCCTCAGCATATTTCGGCTATTACATTCATTGTGTACGCCGACAAGCCACCATACACTATGGTTGTAATATGGAACCATAAGGATAAGTGGTGTCGGAAGCATTTCCGGAGGGCACTCCGCAAGCATAAGGATTGTAAGCAGTGTTGGGAGCTTGTCGGGAGGGCACTACACAAGCGTAAGGATGGTAAGCTTTGTTGGAGGCATGTCGGGAGGGCACTACACAAGCGTCAGGATGGTAAGGGCGGGGGTGTGAAAGTGTAAGGAGTGGTGAGGATGGAGATGGGGGGGCAGTGTCGGAGTCTCATCTGGAGGGCGGTGCCGGCGCGTAAGCATGCTAAGCGTTGGGGAGGCAGAAGCCAATGAGGTGAAATTACCCAAACGTTGTGAAGATTGTTGGAAAGTGTTTGGGCTTTGAGTGACATTCTCATGTGGCACATGTGACAATTGACGTCGTCTTGACGCTGACGTGATGTGACCCACTAAATCCAGTGAATATAAAGTGACACTAATGCGACCAAAGCAAGATTTTATACTGACCGCGGTGCGACGTGAAGTCAATCGCCAACAATTGACGCAAGATTTGCCCTGGTGTTATTATCTGGTTGATAAGTTTTTATCAAGCTGACTGGAAAAGTGGGGTGTTTATTTTCCAATTCACCACTCAATTCCACTTGAACTTCATTGGTTCCATGTAAGGCAACAAGAAAAAAAGGTCCTACATAAGAATCTTTAAGTTTCTTTGGGCCTTTGATATTATTGAATTTCAAGGTTGAAACTAGAACTAAGTCCCCTACTTTGAAGTCTGGTACTTTATGACTCTTGTCCCACTTCTGTTTTGCATAATCAAACACATCATTACTACTTTGTTTTGCATGATTTTTTACTTTATCAAGCATTATTTGGAAAGTGGAAGCTGTAGGATGAATGTCAATCAAGTCTTTCCTTAGTTTGTCTACTGGGAGTCTTGGATTCCATCCTTTTTCTAACATAGATGGAGTTTGTCCTGTGGAAGAATGGACTGATGTATTATATGCTAATTCTAATGCAGGTATAATAGTGCACCAGTCCTGGGTAAAGCCATCTGAGTCTTTGAATTCTAACCCATAAGCACATAATCTCCTGATCCTGATCCTGTCTTCTAAAGTTGAAATCATTCTCTCTGCTAGTCCATCTGTCTGAGGATGGTATGCTGTAGAGAATGATAACTTAGTCCCAAACAATCTATGAACATTGGTCCAAAGTGCAGATGTGAACTTGGGATCTCTGTCACTTATGATATTCTTAACTCATCCTGTATGAGAGATAACTATAATACATAGAAGAAGAGCTGTATCCATAGCTGTGTCATCTTTATGAAATGGTAAGAATATGGGATTTTTGCTATATCTGTCTACAATGACTAAGAAAGCATTATAACTTTTGTCACCACTTGGAGTAAGTTCTGTGACCCAATCCATGTGAACAACTTCCCAAGGGGATTTTGGTTCTTGAATATGGATCATAAGTCAAATTTCTTGCCTGTACTCCTGTTTGCGTTCTGACATCTTTCACAGGTATGGCCATACTCAATGGTTTCTTTTCTCTAAGTGGGCTACCATGCACAGTTCTTCACTTTTTCAAGTGTTAGGTCCTCTGACACGTGTCCAGAGTAGATGCTATCATGGCATTCATGAAGAATGGTATTGATAAGCAATCTGCTGCATAATGTCATTACACAAGAATGTTTGGTTCTGTGAAAAATAATCCCATCAAACAAGTGAAATATTCCTTCAGAATAGGAATTTTTTTAAACTTCATCTAATGCATTGACTAAGGATGCATCTTTGCAGCCTTTATCTAACAAATAGGTCAATATTGTGGCAATTCTTGTCTTGCTTATAAGACTCTCTGACTTCTTCAAAGAATTCAGTCCCAATATCAGTTATGTTAATCCCTTCAATTGGAATTTGTGGTTCAGCTTCCAAAGGTACATAAGCTGACATATCACGAGTGTTTTCTAATGCCCACCTGCTAAGTCCATCAGCATTATGGTTAATGTTTCCTGCTTTGTGGACTGTAGTCATGTTCCCTCTATATTCTTGAAGGGCTATTTGCCATCTCAACATATGTCTGTTGGGAGCTTTCATGTTAAGAAGTGACTTCACTGAATTACAGTCAGTTATCACTTCAAAAGCAATTCCCTAAAGATAATAGTGTAATTTCTCAAGTGCCCATACAAAACATAAGTACTCCATTTGGCTTGCACCATTTCTGGGCTCTGTTGGTTTGATTTGCCTTGAGATATAATAAACTGGTTCTTTTGTAGGTTTGTTATCAATAATTTGGACTTGATGTAGGGCTCCCCCTAATACATCTCCACATGCATCAATGTACAATTTAAAAGGAATATAAGAGCTTTCTTTATCTTCTCATAAGCTTTAATTCTCTCCTGTGTCATCTCAAATACAGTCTGTTGATCACAGATTCTATATAGTGACTTGGCTTGAATCGCAAAGTCTTTCAAGTGTTGCCTATCATAACTGGCAAACCCAAGAAAAGACATCATTTCATTCTTATTCTAGGGTATTGGCTTAAGTAACACTGCTGCTACTTTGTTTGTGTCACTACCCAAGCTTAAACCAGAAACAACATGTCCTAATGCTTTGAGTTCTTCAAAACCAAAATTGCATTTCTTGAGTGAAATTTTGATGTTCACTTTTGCAACCTTGTGAATTACTCTCGCAAGTCTTTCAGGGTGCAAAGCTGATGAATCATAACATATGATAATATCATCAATATCAATGATAAGCCATCCTTTAGACAATTCTGTGGGAAAGGTGGTATTCATCATTCTTTGATAATGAGATGCTGCATTTTTATTACCAAATGGCATTCTAAGCTACTCATAAATACCACAGTGAGTGATAATTCTAAGTAATTTCTTATCTTTAGGCGTCAAAACATGGTGATGAAAGCCTTTCAATGCATCCATTGATGTGATATACTTGGCTTTAGACAATTGAGTCAAGGTTTCTTGAATTCTAGGGATTGGATACCTATCTAGAACTGTGGAATTATTCACTGCTCTGAAATCTCCAACCATTCTTGACTTATCTTTATGGCAAGCAATGATAACAGGTGTTGTCACTTCAACTTCCTCATCATGGCCCACTTTCCTTAGCACACCAAGCTGTATGAACTCTTGGATATGCTTCTCCAAGGCTTCTCTAGCTCTGGGACTGGCTGGATAAGCTGGTCTTCTAAGTACTGGAGGATATGGTCTGTCAATATTAAGAGTAATATCAGCTTCATGTCCTCTTATAGCACCTAATGGTTCATACTCAGAGGCGAATTCATTATTGTATGTATAGAACACTTCAATAAGTTCATTCCTCATCTTTGGTGACGATGATATATTAATTTGTGCTTCAATAAGTTGATTAGACACAACTCATCTTTATAGATATCTTTAACAGAAGATACCACATATATTTGTTTTGGCATATTGGAAAAAGAAAAGTTTTTTCTTTTGTTATCCCCAATGGTGAAATATTTGTATATATGGTTATTGATGTCAATACCATAAATATTTAAGTAATGATTTGCAAGAATGATGTGCTGAGATGTGCAATTATCCATTACCACAATATCAGTTTTCATTCTTACACTTCCTGCTTGGTGTGGAAAAACAAGATTAGTGTCCAATATACCCAAGTGGTACATATTGTTACTGGCACTACTAAATTGCACACCTTCTTTTGGTAATAGATGGTTTTTCCATTCAGGAAGTATAACCTGTAAATAAATTCTGCCCACACAAGTGCAAAATGCCCCTGTATCCAAATTTACTTTGGCTTCAATATTACTCATCAAAACTGATGTGATACAGGATGCTCTCGCAGTGTAGCCTTTACCTCGAGCAGGTTTTGTTTTACACATTCTGGCATCCTGGATATTGAGCAGGCTGCAGCAATCCTCATTGTACTGTGGCAAGCGGGTTTGGATTTCTGTGACCTCAAAGAAACCTGTAATGTTTTAAATGGGATAGTCTTCCACTGGTGTATCCTCAGAGCCTGTAGAATCTTCATCAGATTCCTCTTTCTCTCCAGTACACTGAATTCCTTCAATGACCTGAATTTCATTGATTTTTGTCTTTTTGGTACAAGTGTTGGCTAGATGTGAAGTGCTTCCACATTTATGACACTTCAAGACAGGTCCTTCTGGTCTTTTATCCTCTCTGGGAATCGTTGGGACCATTTTGGATTCCATAGGGATTCTAGTCCAAGTTTTACCAATTCTTGTTCTGGTAATGATCTCTTCCCTTGCATTAATGTATTCCTCTGTTGAACAAGGTTCTACACATCTGCTCTTGATAGCATTTTCCAGTTCTCCTCCACACTTTCTTAATATTTTAATATTAATCCTAGTGTCAGACATATCTGGGTGTAAAGCAGATAATCTGTCTTTTTTCTTGAAGAACCAAGTAAGTGGTTTGTCCTTTTCTGAGTTAAAAATGGCACTTTCAAAAGTATTTTCCATTTTAAACCGCCAAGAATTATTGGGCCATTTGGTAATCACTTCATATTTCTACCAAGACCAATCATGTCTCCCATGATCTATTCTCATCTTGTAATACCATTTCTTTGCAGTCCTGGTAAACAGACAGTGTAATTTACCTACTATGATTTCATCAGGTATATTAAAGTCTTCTGGTAAAATGTCAATAGTCCTGCTGAACTCAATATGGCTTTATTCTCCTTCACCAGAGAATGTTGGCCATTCTTCCAATTTGGGAATATCTTTAACAGAGACAAGATTTTCTCCTAAAAGTGGGGTAAAACTTCCTTTAACAGAAGGTTTTTCTTCAGTCAAAGGTGTAGAATGTCTTGACACATGTGGTTTATAATTCTTAAACTGATTGGTATTTTCAACTATCTTTAAGACATGATCTTGTAGAGTTTTAAGTTGATCATTCATTTTGAAAATAGAAAGATCTTTCATTTCATCACTCTGAACTTGACATGTACTTTCAATTCTGCTACATGCATTGATAATTGAATCAAATCTGGCATTTACCAATTTATACCATTCAGTAGATTTTTAATGTCTTTTCAAATCACTTATATCCAATGTTACTTTAGTTAGCTTTGCATCAAGTTTACCAATTTCTACATTAATACTAGTTTGTACATGATTTATTTGCGTGGAAAAGTCCTGTTCATTCCTTCCTGCTCCTCCGATGTGAATTCCATTAGAGTTCTGGCCATATTGAACACACTGTCCACGGCTGAAGGCTCCAATTTGGGGATCCTGTACCACTGTGGGTAAGGTCTGTGCCAATTTGCTTTTCCTTTACCCTTGCCTTGATGGTTCTTGGGAATGTTCTGCTTCTTCTGAGGTCCTTTGGGCTTGTCTTTGGACACTTCTGGAGCTGGTAGACGCCACTGGGGCCTCTGTCTCCAATGCTGGAGTCATTTGCAGTTCCTTCTTCTGGTTTATGGATAAAAGACGTTGGTTCTTCCACCAATTCTTTATCTTTTTGACCTTGTCTTTGCAAGACAGGGGGATCCACCCTCCTACAAGTTCTATGGTCTTATCCTGACCCAGAAAGCTCTTGATGTGTAAGTAGGAGTTCATGGCCCCCTGCCAAAGGCTTGGGCATATTCCCCACTCTTCTTCTTTGGCGGCTCTGAACCAATTTTTGTATTGGCATTGATATATTTCTATTGCTGCCACTTGAAAATTGTTCAGCTCTGGAAATATTATCATGAATCAGTTCAGGCTCAGAATTCACGTCAAAATCTGTGGGTACAGATCTTGGGGAATGAGGGGCAACTCTGGCATCCTCCAAATGTGTCTTTCTTGAGAAAGACTTGGCACTTCTGGATTTGGTCTTTCCTCTTGCTTGTCCACATCCATCTGGTTGGACTGAATAGTTGCTTCCATTTCTGGTATGCACCATTTTCACATCAATTCAGAGAAAAAAAGGTGAAAATATAAGATAAACACACACCTTTTGGTGGTAATTTATTCTTTTCGGAGTTAAATAAGGTGCCTCTTTTAGCAATTTGCACCTCAACAGTGCCTTCAGATTCTGGACTAGTGATGTCAGGTTGAGTTTATGATAAAGGTGTATATAAGTATTTACAAGCTTTAACTATGACTGTGACACGGTAAAAAATGGTTTTTTAAAGATGATAAGAATGATAATAAATGGTTTAAATTAAGATTTTAAGGGCTTTACTATAGAGATATAGTGGTGGTGAACGCTGTTGAAAGCCCTGGGTGCAGCTTTACCTGTTGGGTTACAATAATAAAGACTACAATACTTTTAATTTAAGAGTATAGCTGATTATTAACCAAGAGTAAAACTGTTTTTGACAGTTTACTACGTAGGTTATTCAAGAGCAGGATGAGGAGAGGATTTTGGCTGTGAAAAGCCCTCCTTTTATCCTGAAATTGGGGTGGAAAGGCTGCTAGACCTTTCCACATAGAGGAAATGAAGATTTTTCACTCTCTATGACAGGCTTGTGGTTTGAAAACAACCTGTATACCCTGTATTGGGCTCAGATGTGGTTTTGAAACCACTTCTGGGCAGTTTTCACCAATACAGGGTGAAAATTTTCATCTGGGGACCACACAGTCTGATTCAGATGTGTATGACGTGTAGAATACTGTACAGAAACTGTACAGGACCCCAGTATTGAATGAATTATGAGTTATTGAAGTCTAATAAAGCTTTTCATCTATTTGACACCTCATAATCAAGGTACAACTGTATGCTGTCATAATACAGCTGTATTTGCTGTATTGTGGGATTATGACCTTTAAATGGTCATAACTCTGTCAGTTTTTGAGATATCAAGCTCAAAGTTGGTTCATTGTGTAGCCCTGTATGAGGTCTACACAATGTTACCCAACGTGACATGGTTATCATTAAATATGACAAAGTTATCCCATGTACAAGTATTTTTGTACATTGGTGTGGTTTGGGCAAAAAGCTGTATTAAGCTTGTTTGGCCAATAACTTCTGTTGTAGTTGAGATATGAGAAAATGTATGGCACCATCAGATAGCCCTGATTGTGCTCTTTTCAAAAAGACCCCACTTTAAGTATCTCACACTGAAACTGTAAAAGTTAGATGGGAGGTGAATGTTTTGTTCACCCTTATTTGGTTTGAATTTGACCATAACTCAAGTAATACTGGTGCTAGCTCAGTTTGGCTAGTACCATTGGATAGCCCTGGCTTAGAGCTTCATTTTGAATACCCATTTGATGGGGTTGAGCCTCTTATTCTAGATTTTAGATGAGAGGTGAAAATTAAGGTTTATGCTCAGCAACTACTTTGAGCAGGGATAACTTTGTTATTTTTGGTCCTATGGTGATGGGACTTATATTTTCAGAAAGAGGTGAGTTTCCTCTTTCGTTTGTTACCTTTTGAGATAATTTGGCTCAGTTCCATGTTTTGGTGGTATTTTGGCTATACCATTGGTTTATGGTATTTTGGCTGTCATGCTTGTGCTCTGGTTTTGAGTCACAGGCTGACATACCCTCCCTCTAAAAAAGGCTCATCATTGCTGAGACTGTTCAGTCCTCCTATAGGCTCTGAATCTCCTTAAATGAAGGTTCCCATCTGGTATGGCATCCTCTGCCAACCATTTGTCTTTTTCAGCTGTCTGGCTCTTGAATCTGACTAGGTATTGTCTTTGATCCTTCCCATTAAGTCTGATTTTTCTGGCCCTGATGATTTTACTCACAGGTCCAGGAGAGTCTTCTACTTCCACTATTTCTGGTGGAGTGATGTTTTTCTTCCTGGAGGGGAATTTATCCTCCTCTGTTTGGAAGTATGGTTTGACCAGACTCACTGGAAAGAATGGGTGTTTCCTAGAAAACTCCTCAGTGAGCTTGACTTCTACTGCATTCTTCCCTATCAACTTAATGATGGTGAAGGGCCCTACAAATGAGTCTCTCATTTTCTTGGGTCCCTTGAGATTATTAAAGTTCAGTGTAGACACTAACACCTGGTCCGCTTCCTTAAAGTCAGGTTCCATATGTGATTTGTCCCACCTCTGCTTGTTATATTCTTTGGCCTCAGCTATGCATTTGGCAGCAGCATCACAGCCTTTCTTTCACATATAATGTAAGTCTTTGGCTGTGGGGTGGATGGTCAGAAGATTTTTCTTCAAGTGATCCACAGGTAACAGGGGATTCCACCCTTTCTCTACCAGTGCAGGTGTTTTTCCTGTGGTAGAGTGCTGGCTTGTGTTATAAGCCAGTTGGACTGCTGGTAAGAGGGTGCCCCAATCATGGGTGTATCCCTCATGGTCCTTGTATTCCATGCCATAGGCACAGGACCTCCTGAGGATGTCCTCCATTGTTTGGATCATCCTCTCAGCTAGGCCATCTGTTTGGGGATGGTAAGCTGTGGAAAAAGCAAGCTTGGTGCCAAGCATGTCATACAAGTTGGTCCAAAATTAAGATGTGAATTTTGGGTCACTATTACTAATGATGATCTTAGGGACTCCACAGGTGGATATGATGTTATTCCCAAATAACAGAGCAGTATCCATGGCTGTGTCCTCTTTGTGACATGGTAGACACCTCATGCTCTTGCTGAACCTATCAACTATGATCAAGCAGGCATTGTAGTTTTCTTTGCCTCCTGGGACAAGTCCTGTGACCCAGTCCATGTTGATGGTTTCCCATGGGTGTTTGGGTTCTTCTATGTGTCGAAGTAACCCATACTTCTTCCCATGTTTTCTTTTCCTTTTGGCATCTTTTACAAGTGTTGATGTATTCACTCAACTCTTGTCCCCACTTGGGCCACCAAGCTGTGCTTGCTACCCTCTCTTTAGTCCTTTCCTCACTCATGTGTCCCATGTAGGGGCAGTCATGGCATTCCTGCAGGATTGAAGAGATGTGGTCTCTGTCTATCACTGTGAGTGCACTGGTGTGCATTTCTCTGTGATAAATAAGGCCATCTATAAGGAAAAATTTATTGTCCTTATAGGCCCTCAACCAGGGTTCCTCCAGCTGGGTTTCCAGTTCTGGGCTCCTGTATTTTTGTTGAAGGAGTTGAAGTAGTATGCTACACTGTTTGTGTTTAGCATAAGATTTCAGTACTGCATTGAAAAATTCATTGTGCAGTTCTGAGGAGCTTATTCCCAGTATGGGGGTTTCTGTCCCTTCTGAATCAGTGTTTCTACTGTCAAGGGTACCACTCCCTGGTGCCCATTCAGAGAATCTGAAGTTTTTCTTCCTATTTATTTCCATAAAATGGATGGGAATTTTGGCTGCAACTTCAGGGTCATAAGCTGGATTGCTTTTGACATTGTCCAGTGGCCATCTGCTAAGGCCATCTGCATTGGTATGGCTTTTACCTTCCTTGTATATGATGGTCATGTTCCCTCTATACTCCTGGATAGCTATTTGCCATCTCAGCATATGTCTATTAGTAGTCTTCATGTTTAGTAAAGACTTCAAGGCTGTGCAGTCTGTGTAGACTTCAAAGACTGCACCCTCCAAATAATAATGCAGTTTCTCTAGAGCCCAGACTAGACATAGACATTCTTTCTGGGTGGCCCCATACCTGGCTTCTGAATCTTTCAGCTGCCTGGAGATGTAGCATATTACACCTTCTCTTTGTGCACCATCCACAATTTGTCTTTGGTGAAGGGCTGCTCCTAAGCCTTGGCTGCATGCTGAATCTATATATAACTTGAATGGTAGTTCAAAGTCAGGCAAGATGAGCACAGGTGCATTTGTGAGTTCATGTTTGATCCACTCATATGAATCCCTCCTTTCCTTGGTTATTTCAAAAACTACATCCTTTGAGCATAACTTGTATAAGCTACTAGTTATGTGGGAAAAGTTTCTGATGTGGTTTCTATAGTAGCTAGCAAACCCAAGGAAAGATTGCATCTCTTTGATGCTCTTTGGTACTGGCTTTTGCAGTACTGCTGCTACTTTGTTCTGGTCAATTGCCAGACTAAGACCTGAGACTTTATGTCCTAGAGCAAGTAGCTCTTGTTGGCCAAAATTACACTTCTTGAGTGAAATTTTCAGATTGATGGGTATACATTTACTTAGAACTCTGTCTATGTATTGTACATGGTCTTCCCATGTCTCTGAGTATATAATGATATCATCAATATATACTACCATACAGCCTTCCATTATTTCTTCTTGAAATATGGTGTCCATCATCCTTTGGAAGTGGGCTGGTGCATTCTTGATGCCAAATGGCATCCTGGTGTACTCATATTTGCCCATATGGAATATTATTCTGAGTAATTTCATGGAGTTTGGTTTAACTCCATTTTGGTGGAAGCCTTTCATACAATCCATCTTGGTTATGTATTTGGCTTTGGCCAACTTATCCAAGGCATGAGGTATCCTTGGTATAGGGTACCTGTCTGCTTTTGTGTAGTTATTCAGAGCTCTGAAGTCTCCACACAATCTAGACTTGCCATCATGCCAAGTGATTAGGACAGGAGTGGTGATTTCCACTATTTCATTATGCCCAATCTTCCTGATGACATCCATATCCAGGAGTTCATTGATGTGTTTTTCAATTTCTTTCCTGGTTTCCAGACTTTCTGGATAAGGAGTTCTCCTCAGCATGGGTGGATAAGGTCTTTCCACATCCAGATATAGTTCTATATCATGGCCTTTAATCTTGCCTAGTGGTTCTTCACCAATGGCAAATGCTGGTCTGTTCTTTCTCAGCATCTTCAGTAAACTTAGTTTTTGTTTACTGGTGAGGGTAGTCCTAAACTGTCCCTCTCTGAATTCCTTCAGAAGTTCTTCTAGTGGATCTTGAGAAGATATGTGGTATATGTCAAGTGAAAATTTCTTTTCCTTGTTGGTACCAATGGTAATGTGCCTGTTTTTACTTTTGTAAATATCTATGCCATACATCCTCTGGTAATCTGTTCCCAGTAAAACCCTTGGATGTGGGCATCTTCAAGCACTACAAACTCTGGGTTAAGTCTGATATTACCCTTCCTATGGGGTATAATTATCTCTTTGATAATTGTCCCAATGGAATTCATCTTCCCTGATGCACTTTTAAAGTTCTTTGCCTTATTGGGCAAGAGCTGTTTTTCCCAGTTTGGGAAGTGGTTATCCAGATAATTTCTGGCCACTATGGAGCAATGTGCTCCACTGTCAATGATCAGTGGGTGCTGAGCATTGTCAATACATACAGTCATTTTTGTGGCTGTTCCATGTATATATGCCATTCCTTTGGTTGGTGTAACCAGGAATGTTTGTGTATCTTGTGTGTGTTTGCACAAGTTCTTGTTGGCAGTGTCTTGTGGCATGCCTGCTTCCAATTGTATATGCTGAATTTCCAGTGGGGTTTCCTCTTGGTAGTCCACTAGAAGCTCCTCTCTTGGGTCTTGTTCATCATCAGATGGTTCTCTGATGGCATCACCCATAGACTCTGATTCAGAATCCTCTGTTGGGGATTCCTCCTCTGGGATTTTCTCAATGGCATAGACTTTTTTCTTTGCCTTTGGACAATTGTTAGCATAGTGGTCTGTTGAACCACAATTGTGACAAGAATTCTTCTTCCTTGCCACTTCTGCCACTCTCTCTCTGGGTTTGTCTTCAAACTCCACCCTGAAAGGTTGTTTCTCTTTGAAACTACTGCTTCTATATGGGGTGAATTTCCCTATATTAGTCCTTTTCCTTATGTCTTGTAAGGTGTTGGCTATGTCATCTAGAGTGCAATTTTGGTTGTGTGAGCCTTGAGGTATATTTTACATACCCAAATAGGCCACAATTATCTTAAAAAGAAATTTTGAATTATGCAAAACTCATAAGTCATGCATATATCCAAAATTCATCATTTTCAATTTCAGAAAAGATGAATAACTTTTTATTGAGTAAGTAAATCCATGGATTTAAGACCAGATTTGGATTCTACACAAAAATTCACCTAGGGTAGCTCCATAGAGTGAATAAGCTCAATTTAAGTATTTGAGGTGGTAAAATGGAAAATACTTCAATACCACATCATTAATACCACATAAAAGATCCGTGAAAATTTTTGTTTTTCTTGATTTTTAGCCAAAATAATGGGAAAGTGAGAAATCCCATGTTACATATACACTAAGAATAGTGTTATGCATGTTTTGAGCACTTAATATCATGGTATTCTTACATGGACTTTTGGTACACCCATAGTGGATATCTCACTTTAAGCTTAAATTACTATTTTGACGTAAAAAATAGGCAAGGGGGACAAAAGACATCAAAGAGAGCCAGAGTACCCAACTTCTGAGGCCTCAGAGGCGTGGATAGCTCCAGAGCATGGATCCATGGCTCATCTTGGCTCAATTGGTAAACTAAAACTCTTTGGGAACTTGGTTACCAAGTTACAACTACTGTAAAACATCAGAAAATAGCAAATAACCTGCTATTTTGAAGTGCCAAGGAGGTAATGAGCTACTTACACTCCTGTAACCATGTCAATTACTAATGACTTTCCATGGATAAACCCCAAAAGAGTAATTAAAACCCTTTTGGGACCCATATTCATTGATTTACCTCATAGCAACCAGCAAAACACTGCTATTTGCAATTCTACGTAGAAATGAGGTAAAACCTTCAAAAATTCATTAAAAATACAATTCTTAATGAATCTTTCTGAAACTTTCAGGACTAAAGGAGAACTGTATTATCTATGGTACAACCAAAAAGAATTACAGTTTTACTAGTAAAATTAAAAGTTTTACTTACAGTCCAATTTTGGATATTCTACGTGAAACACTGAATCTTCAAAAATTCACAGTAATTACAACCTGTGATGAAATTGGCAATAACATTGATAGCTTTGAGAAATCAATGATTATTTTAGAATAAAAAAAGATTTACAAGTGTTACTCCTTTTATTCTTAACCATATTGGGGTTGGTAGTCACGTAAAAGCATCAATTAAGTAATTATGATAATCTTACATGACAACAGATGATGCAATCAATACTCCAAAAAGGTTTATTGTTTTCTCACTCACTGGTTTTTCAGTTTGCTCCATAGCACGCCTCTGTGAGCTGTTATTGACTTAAAAGAAGCCTCTTCTTGCTGTTTTTTCCGTATCATCATCTTATCAATTTATTAAATCTTTATTACCAACAAGTAAGTATTAGTTCAACTATTCTTAAGTGTTTTAATTCTTTCAGAATCAATCAGAAAGACGTGAAATCATAGAATCCAACTATATATTGTTGTAATACTGTTATAAATCCTTTTGATCCCTTAAATCCACAATTCCACGTCAAATTTCTCTACTTTTATTATCAATAAGTTCTTTGGAGTATTAGTGAGTCATTTATCTTTAATTCTTAAAGTTTTTCTCTAGTAATAGTTTTCTTCAAGAATTATCTTTATAATTATTCTTGCAAAAGATAATTATATATTAAAATAATTTTATTATTTTAATAAAGAAGTTTTTATCATTAAATTCTTCTTGTAATTGATTCTTGTAGACAATTACTTGCTCACTGTTAAAATCACTAGTAGTGCTTAACACGTGAAAGAAATAATTTTTTAATTATTTAATTGTGGTTATAATAATATTTTATTATTATATTTCATAAGAACAGACATAGTACTGTTGATTAATAGTAATATTATCATCAGTTTCATAGTCACATCTTACATTTGGGGGCCTGGCCGTGTTTTTTGAACCTTGTACCCTTAATTAATATATTTTTAAGCTCTAAAATATATTAATTTAATTAATTTTTTTCTTTCAATTTGGAGTTAAAATATTTTTATTTTTGAAATTGTTTTAAAATCTTTTTCATTGAGGAATTTGGTTTAATTTTATATTGTTTTTACACGTGGCTTTTTCACATCCAAAAACTTATAAAATTATTCTTTGAGTTACTCTGAATTAATTTTCATTCAAAATCTTAAATTTTAATTTTTTTTCTTTAAAAAGAATAATTTTTTTAATATTAAAAAATATAAAACTTATAAAAATCTTTAAAAAAAAAATATTTTAAAAAGTATAAAAAATAATTTTTTCTCTTTTATAATTTCTTTTAGTGTCTTTAATCAAATACTGTGCAGCTGGCAACAGACTCAGTAAAAGATATATCACTAGTCCAGAATCTTCAGAAGCAGAATCTGAAGACAGTATTGAGGTGCAGATTGCTAAAAGAGGCACCTTATTCAACTCAGAAAAAGCTAAATTACCACCAAAAGGTGTGTATTTTATCTTATATTTTCACCTTTTATCTTTAAATTGACGTGAAAATGGTGCATACCAGAAATGGAAGCAACTATTCAGTCCAACCAGATTGATGTGGACAAGGAAGAGGCAAGACCAAATCCAGAAGTGCCAAATCTTCCACAAGAAAGGCACATCTGGAGGATGCCAGAGTTGCCCCCCATTCCCCAAGGTCTGTACCAACAGATTTTGACGTGAATTCTGAGCCTGAACTAATTTATGATAATATTTCCAGGGCTGAACCATTTTCAAGTGGCAGCAATAGAAATATATCAGAGCCAGTACAAAAATTGGTTCAGAGCAGCCAAAGAAGAGGAGTGGGAAATCTGCCCAAGCCTTTGGCAGGGGGCCATGAACTCCTACTTACACATCAAGAGCTTTCTGGGTCAGGAGAAGACCATAGAACTCTTAGGAGGTTGGAGCCCCCTGTCTTGCAAAGACAAGGTCAAAAAGATAAAGAATTGGTTGAAGAACCAGAGTCTTTTATCCATAGACCAGAAGAAAGAATTGGAAATGACTCCAACTTTGGAGACAGAGGCACCAGTGGCATCTACCAGCTCCAAACCAGCTCCAGAAGCATCCAAGGACAAGCCCAAAGGACCTCAAAAGAAACAGAGAGGTCCCAAGAACCATCAAGGCAAGGGCAAAGGCAAAGCCAATTGGCACAGACCTTACCCACAAGGGTACAGGATCCCCAGATTGGAGCCTTCAGCCGTGGACAGTGTCTTCAATATGGCCAGAACTCTTATGGAATTCACAGCCAAAGAGCAGGAAAGGATGAACAGGACTTTTCCACGCAAATAAATGATGTACATAGAAGTATTAGTGTAGAAATTGGCAAACTTGAGTCAAAGTTAAAGCAAATTACATTAGACATCAATGATTTAAAGAAAAATGACAAGCAACATTCTGATTGGCATAAATTGACAACTGTCACCCTTGAGTCAATTAGCAATGCTTGTGAAAG
Organism: Austropuccinia psidii; assembly: GCA_023105745.1. NCBI lineage: Eukaryota > Fungi > Basidiomycota > Pucciniomycetes > Pucciniales > Sphaerophragmiaceae > Austropuccinia > Austropuccinia psidii. Next base: position 7,455,079 of record JALGQZ010000001.1, read on the forward strand.
AATTGAGAACCAATGTCAAAATAATGACACAGAGGATCTTTCCATCTTTAAAGTAAATGATAGACTTAAAACTCTTGAAGACCATGTCTTACAAATAGTTAAGAACACCAATCAATTTGCTATACATTTAGTAAAAAGTGACAGTGAAAGGCAGAAATTGAAGAATGAAATAATTGCAAGTGTGGAGCAAATTCATAAGAATCATGAACCACATATGCCAAGACATTCTACACCTTTGACTGAAGAAAAACTTTCTGTCAAAGAAAGTTTGACTCCATTCTTAGGAGAGAATGTTATTTCTGCAAAGGATATTCCCAAATTAGAAGAATGGCCAACATTCTCTGGTGAAGGAGAATACAACCACATTGAATTCATCAGGACTATTGATATGTTGCAAGAAGACTTTAATATACCTGATGAAATCATAGTAGGAAAATTACATTGTTTGTTTACCAAGACTGCAAAGAAATGGTATTACAAGATGAGAATGGATCATGGAAGACATGACTGGTCTTGGTGGAAATCTGAAGTGATTACCAAATGGGCCAATAATTCTTGGAGGTTTAAAATGGAGAATGCTTTTGAAAGTGCCATTTTTAACTCAGAAAAAGACAAACCACTTACTTGGTTCTTCAAACAAAAAGACAGATTATCTGCTTTACACCCAGATATGTCTGACACTATGATTAATATGAAAATATTAAGAAAATGTGGAGGAGAACTGGAACATGCTATCAAAAGCAGATGTGTGGAACCCTGTTCAACAGAGGACTACATTAATGCTATGGAAGATATCATTACCAGAACAAGAATTGGTAAAACTTGGGTTAGAAACCCAATAGAGTCCAAAATAGTCTCAAAGATTCCTAGAGAGGAAAGAAGACCAGAAAGACCTGTCTTGAAGTGTCATAAATGTGGAAGTACTTCACATTTAGCCAACACTTGCCCTAAGAAGACAAAGATCAATGAAGTTCAAATCATTGAAGACATTCAGTGTACTGAAGAGAAAGAAGAGTCTGATCAAGATTCTGCAGTCTCTGAAGATACACCAGTAGAGGACTATCCCATTGAAAACATTTCAGCTTTCTTTGAGGTCACAGAAGTCCATACCCACTTGCCACAGTACAGTGAGGATTGCTACAACCTGATCAATATCCAAGATGCCAGAATGTGTAAAACAAAACCTGCTAGAGGAAAGGGTTACACTGCTGGAGCATCCTGTATCACATCAGTTCTAATGGGTGATATTGAAGCCAAAGTAAATCTGGATACAGGGGCATTTTGCACTTGTATTGGCAAGGATTATCTCCAAATTATACTTCCTGAATGGAAAAACCATCTATTACCAATAGAAGGTGTACAGTTCAGTAGTGCCAGTAACAATATGTACCCCTTGGGCATATTGGATACTAATATTGTATTCCCACATCCAGCAGGAAGTGTAAGAATGAAAACTGAGATTGTAGTAATGGATAATTGTACATCTCAGCATATCATTCTTGGAAATGATTACTTGAATATTTATGGTATTGATATAAATAACCATAAAGACAGATATTTCACAATTGGAGATAACAAAAGGCAAAAATTTGCTTTCTCCAATATGCCAAAACAGATATCTGTAGTATCTTCTGTCAAAGATACTTACAAAGATGAATTTGTGTCTAAACAACTTGTTGAAGCACAAATTAATCCATCATTGTCACCAAAGATGAGGAATGAACTTATTGATGTATTATATACATACAATAATGCATTTGCATCTGATAATGAACCATTAGGCGCTATAAGGGGACATGAAATTGATATTACTCTTAATATTGATAGACCATATCCTCCAGTACTTAGAAGACCAGCTTATCCAGCCAGTCCCAGAGCTAGAGAGGCCTTGGAAAAACATATCCAAGAGTTGATCCAACTTGGTGTGCTAAGGAAAGTAGGCCATAATGAGGAAGTTGAAGTGACAACACCTGTTATTATTGCATGGCATAATGATAAGTCAAGAATGGTTGGAGATTTTAGAGCTTTGAATACCTACACAGTTCCAGATAGGTATCCAATCCCTAGGATCCAAGAAACCTTGACTCAATTGTCTAAAGCCAAGTATATAACATCAATGGATGCATTAAAAGGCTTCCATCAAAATGTTTTGACGCCTAAAGCTAGGAAATTACTTAGAATTATCACTCACTGTGGTATTTATGAGTATCTTAGAATGCCATTTGGCATTAAAAATGCTCCATCTCATTATCAAAGAATGATGAATACCATCTTCCCCACAGAATTGTCTGAAGGATGGCTTATCATTTATATTGATGATATTATTATATGTTCTGACTCATGGTCTTTGCACCTTGAAAGACTTGCAAGAGTACTTCATAAAGTTGCAGAAGTGAACATGAAAATTTCACTTAAGAAATGCAATTTTGGTTTTGAAGAACTCAAAGCATTAGGACATGTTGTTTCTGGTTTAAGCTTGGGTATTGACAAGAATAAAGTAGCAGCAGTGTTACTTAAGCCAATACCCCAGAATAAAAAAGAAATGATGTCTTTTCTTGGATTTGCTAGTTACTATAGGCAACACTTGAAAGATTTTGCAATTCTAGCCAAGTCACTTTATAGAATCTGTGATCAACAGACTGTATTTGAAATGACACAGGAAAGAATTAAAGCTTATGAGAAGATAAAGAAAGCCCTTACAGAAGCACCTTTACTCCTCATGCCTGACTGGAATATTCCTTTTAAATTGTACATTGATGCATGTGGAGATGGATTAGGAGCAGCCCTACACCAAGTCCAAATTATTGATGACAAACCTACAGAAGGACCAGTTTGTTATATCTCAAGACAAATCAAACCAACAGAAGCCAGATATGGTGCAAGCCAAATGGAGTGCTTATGTTTGGTATGGGCACTTGAGAAATTACACTATTACCTTGATGGCAGTGTTTTTGAAGTGATAACTGACTGTAATGCCGTGAAATCACTTCTTAACATGAAAACTCCCAACAGACATATGTTGAGATGGCAAATAGCCATTCAAGAATATAGAGGAAACATGACTATAGTTCATAAAGCAGGAAACATTCACAAAAATGCTGATGGACTTAGTAGATGGGCTTTAGCCAACACTCCTGATAACCCAGCTTATGTACCTTTGGAAGCTGAACCACAGATTCCAATTGAAGGGATTAACATAACTGATATTGGGACTGAATTCTTTGAAGAAGTCAGAGAGTCTTATAAACAAGACAAGAATTGCCATATCTTGACTTCTTTATTGGATAAAGACTGCAAAGACACATCTTTGGTTAATACACTAGATGAAGTTTGGAAAAATTCCTATTCTGAAGGAAGATTTCACTTGTTTGATGGGATTATTTACCATAGAACAAAACATTCTTGTGTGATGACATTGTGTAGTAGATTGCTCATCAATACCATTCTTCATGAATGCCATGATAGCATTTACTCTGGACACCTATCAGAAGACAGAACACTTGAAAAGGTGAAGAACTGTGCATGGTGGCCATCTTGGAGAAAAGAAACCATTGAATATTGCCATACCTGTGATAGATGCCAAAAAGCAAACAGGAGTACAGGCAAGAAATTTGGATTAATGATCCATATTCAAGAACCAAAATCCCCTTGGGAAGTTGTTCACATGGATTGGGTCACAGCACTTCCTCCAAGTGGTGACAAAAGTTATAATGCTTGTTTAGTCATTGTAGACAGATATAGCAAAACTCCCATATTCTTACCATGTCATAAAGATGACACTGCTATGGATACAGCTCTTCTTTTATGGAGTAGAGTTATTTCTCATACAGGGTTATTTAAGAATATCATAAGTGACAGAGACCCCAAGTTCACATCTGCACTTTGGACCAATCTTCATAGATTGTTTGGGACTAAGTTATCATTCTCTACAGCATATCACCCTCAAACAGATGGGCTAGCAGAGAGGATGATTCAAACTTTAGAAGACATGATCAGGAGATTTTGTGCTTATGGATTAGAATTTAAAGACTCAGATGGCTTTACCCATGACTGGTGCACTCTGATACCTGCATTAGAATTGGCATACAAGACATCAGTCCATTCTTCCACAGGACAAACTCCTGCTATGTTAGAAAAAGGATGGAATCCAAGACTCCCAGCAGACACACTGAGGAAAGACTTGATTGACATTCATCCTACAGCTTCCAGCTTCAAATTAATGCTTGATAAAGTAAAACACCATGCAAAACAAAGTATGGATGATGCTTTTGATTATGCAAAACAGAAGTGGGACAAGAGTCATAAAGTACCAGACTTCAAAGTAGGGGACTTAGTTCTAGTTTCAACCTTGAATTTTAATAATATCAAAGGCCCAAAGAAACTTAAAGATTATTATGTAGGACCTTTTGTTATTGTTGCCTTACATGGAACCAATGCAGTTCAAGTGGAATTGAGTGGTGAATTGGAAAATAAACACCCCACATTTCCAGTCAGCCTGATAAAACCTTATCAACCAGCTGACAAAGAATTGTTTCCTTTAAGGAACCCAACTCCTTTAACTGTGCCCCCTGTGGAACAGAATGAAGACAGAAAGATAAAGAAAGTCATTAAAGAAAGGAGACTTAGGGGTAAAAATCAAAGAGAATATCTTGTCAGATATAGAAATCCAGTGCATGAAGATGAATGGATGGCAGAATCAGAAATACCTGACTCAGATAAACTCTTAAGAAGATTTAGACATGAAAGAAGGCCACAAGCCTGAATATGTCTATAAATGTGCTTTAAATTACTTGATCTGAGTAATGTGAAGAGGTTGGACAGTGGACATTAACCCCCTTTTGGGGCCTTATTCTTTTTATCACTAATAAAATTGTAGTACAATTTTATTTTTTGGTGGGAGGGAATGTGAGCCTTGAGGTATATTTTACATACCCAAATAGGCCACAATTATCTTAAAAAGAAATTTTGAATTATGCAAAACTCATAAGTCATGCATATATCCAAAATTCATCATTTTCAATTTCAGAAAAGATGAATAACTTTTTATTGAGTAAGTAAATCCGTGGATTTAAGACCAGATTTGGATTCTACACAAAAATTCACCTAGGGTAGCTCCATAGAGTGAATAAGCTCAATTTAAGTATTTGAGGTGGTAAAATGGAAAATACTTCAATACCACATCATTAATACCACATAAAAGATCCGTGAAAATTTTTGTTTTTCTTGATTTTTAGCCAAAATAATGGGAAAGTGAGAAATCCCATGTTACATATACACTAAGAATAGTGTTATTCATGTTTTGAGCACTTAATATCATGGTATTCTTACATGGACTTTTGGTACACCCATAGTGGATATCTCACTTTAAGCTTAAATTACTATTTTGACGTAAAAAATAGGCAAGGGGGACAAAAGACATCAAAGAGAGCCAGAGTACCCAACTTCTGAGGCCTCAGAGGCGTGGATAGCTCCAGAGCATGGATCCATGGCTCATCTTGGCTCAATTGGTAAACTAAAACTCTTTGGGAACTTGGTTACCAAGTTACAACTACTGTAAAACATCAGAAAATAGCAAATAACCTGCTATTTTGACGTGCCAAGGAGGTAATGAGCTACTTACACTCCTGTAACCATGTCAATTACTAATGACTTTCCATGGATAAACCCCAAAAGAGTAATTAAAACCCTTTTGGGACCCATATTCATTGATTTACCTCATAGCAACCAGCAAAACACTGCTATTTGCAATTCTACGTAGAAATGAGGTAAAACCTTCAAAAATTCATTAAAAATACAATTCTTAATGAATCTTTCTGAAACTTTCAGGACTAAAGGAGAACTGTATTATCTATGGTACAACCAAAAAGAATTACAGTTTTACTAGTAAAATTAAAAGTTTTACTTACAGTCCAATTTTGGATATTCTACGTGAAACACTGAATCTTCAAAAATTCACAGTAATTACAACCTGTGATGAAATTGGCAATAACATTGATAACTTTGAGAAATCAATGATTATTTTAGAATAAAAAAAGATTTACAAGTGTTACTCCTTTTATTCTTAACCATATTGGGGTTGGTAGTCACGTAAAAGCATCAATTAAGTAATTATGATAATCTTACATGACAACAGATGATGCAATCAATACTCCAAAAAGGTTTATTGTTTTCTCACTCACTGGTTTTTCAGTTTGCTCCATAGCACGCCTCTGTGAGCTGTTATTGACTTAAAAGAAGCCTCTTCTTGCTGTTTTTTCCGTATCATCATCTTATCAATTTATTAAATCTTTATTACCAACAAGTAAGTATTAGTTCAACTATTCTTAAGTGTTTTAATTCTTTCAGAATCAATCAGAAAGACGTGAAATCATAGAATCCAACTATATATTGTTGTAATACTGTTATAAATCCTTTTGATCCCTTAAATCCACAATTCCACGTCAAATTTCTCTACTTTTATTATCAATAAGTTCTTTGGAGTATTAGTGAGTCATTTATCTTTAATTCTTAAAGTTTTTCTCTAGTAATAGTTTTCTTCAAGAATTATCTTTATAATTATTCTTGCAAAAGATAATTATATATTAAAATAATTTTATTATTTTAATAAAGAAGTTTTTATCATTAAATTCTTCTTGTAATTGATTCTTGTAGACAATTACTTGCTCACTGTTAAAATCACTAGTAGTGCTTAACACGTGAAAGAAATAATTTTTTAATTATTTAATTGTGGTTATAATAATATTTTATTATTATATTTCATAAGAACAGACATAGTACTGTTGATTAATAGTAATATTATCATCAGTTTCATAGTCACATCTTACAGGTTGCATCTGCATTTCACTGCATGCTCTAGTTCTCCTGGCAGTTGTGTCAGAAGTTTGTGATTCCTGATCTGGATGGTCATCTGAGGATCAATGGCTTTGAGTCTTTTAGACTGTCTGCGACACCACTCATATGGATCTTTGTCCACAGAGTATTTGTTGTTTTCAAATGACATGGTTTTTTGCCATATCCAAGTTCCATTACTGTACTTTTGGATTATGTGACTCTTCCAGCATGGCCAGTTTCTTCTTCCATGGATTTCTTTCATTTCAGTATACCATATACTTGCATGACCTTTAAATGCAGTATTCAGTCTAGCAGTAATCCAGTAATCTGGTATGCTTGGTACATCAATGAAGAGACCATCAATATAATCTATGAGTTCCATATGATCATATTCTCCTGATACAGAGAATTTGGGCCAGATTGAGGCCTCAGGAAGCTGTTTCAAGGCTTCCTTCTCTGAATAAGACATGCCATCTCCATCCTGGTATTGTGATGGAGATCTTGCGTTATTCAACAACATGGCATCTGGTTGATATGGATTCTCCATAGCTTGGCCTTGTGGTTGGGGCTTCAAGCTATGGTAGGCATTAAAAAATTTGTTAATGTCTTGATCCAGACACTCCCTGTCCCTTATGCTGTGGTGTTGTTCTTCAAAGACTTGGTTCAGTCTTTTGTTGAATTCTTCAGAGGCTTTGCTCAGTTGAGCATATCCTTCTTGAAGATTTTTGACTATCTGTTCCAAGGAGGCTTGAGTTTGTCTCATCCTCTCTTGGCCAGCTTTAATTTTTGCAAACTGCTTTGCAGATTGTTCAGCATATTGGGACATTTGTAACCACAGTGTATCACTGTTGATGTTACTCTCAGATGTGACAATGTTATTTTCAGTCTGAGTGGGGGTAATGTTTCTATTACTAGGACTACTGACTCTAGAGTGGTTTACAACTACTTCGGGTTCTTGTGTACTTCTTTTACCAAATCTAACAGCTTCTGGATCATGGGGTCTGACTCTTTCCTCCTCTGGTTGAAGGAGGTTTTGTTCTTGCCCTTGTTTCCTTGTCTTCTTCTGGAAACTTCCGGGTATTGTGAAGAATGGTGACTCTTGGCCACTGATCTGCTGGTTTCTGAATGTTGTGAAGCCACTGGAGAGCTGATTTGGCCTGCTCCTTGTGAACCTGAAGGAATATGAGTAGGCACTGTCTGGGTCAACTGTTCTTCTATAGCTAGGATAGTGGCTTGATTCTCCCTTATCCTCTGTGCCCTTGCCTCCAGGAGTCTGTGCTGCCTGGTAGGATTCCAACCCTTGGTGATTTCCATAAGGTCTTTGAAGTCTATCTCTTTGAGACAGATCTTCTGGAAACTTGATCCCAGTTCTGCCCAGTGAGTTGCTAGGTTGAACCTCTTGTTGTCCATGCTCCATTGAAATAAATCTTTGAGGAGTTGGTGGATTTGAAGAACTTGATCTATATCCTTCAAGTCCTCTGGTTTGAGGTTTCTGTTGAATTGGAGTGTGAATGGCAAGGTTGATATTATCTCCCTCATTGTTTTGCCATCCACCACTGTGTCCAAGGTGTCTTCTTTCAGGTCTTCTGGTCCTGGAGAATCCTTCTCTGTCCTCTGGCTTGTTCCTTTGGAAGCCAAGGTCTCTGAGGTATGCAGGGGAAATATCAGTGTTTGCAAGCAGTCAAAAACTTTATGTTCTTAGGGTATTTACCTTTGACTGTGCCTTGTACAAATTTGCTGTCTGCTGATTTGGGGAGTTTGCCTTTGGAAGTTACAACTGGGTTAATAATTGTAATCTTCCCTGTACAAGTGGTTAAGGTTGGTTTACCTTGTATTGAAGAAGAGTTTTGTGGTTTTATACTCCTCTGAGTGGCTATTGGAGTCCACTTCTTGGCTGTGATGAGACCTTCACTGTGCCTCTTTCCTTTGCTCTTGCTTCCCTCTGATTCTGAGGGTGTCACTGGTGTGTTGGCCTGTGACTGGGTCTCAAGTGGGATTTAATTTTCTTCCACTGAAATCAAGGCAGGAAAAAGAGGGCTTATGTCAGTTAAGACTTTTCAAAAATGCTGGTTTTGCACGTCTAATATTGGCCTCTGGGATTGTATGTTACTACACTGTGCCCTGTATAATGACAGTGTAATTGAATCAACAATTCCACGTCAGAATTACAGCTTTTGGTACCCTGTCACACTGTTTGTGTGCCAGTATCCCACAGATACACTTGTGGTTTTCAAGTGTATTCTGTACAAGTGGCTTTGTATAAGTGTTATTGAGTTAACAATACACTTAACCACGCCTCAACTGATGGTTTTTCTGTCAGAGGTGTCCTTATTCATTCAAGAATACAGGACGTATTGATGGCTTATGTGTTTTTATATACAAAACATGCCAAAAATAGTTATTTTCAGTGGGTATTAACCACGTGAATAATACTGTTATAATATGAGTATATATAAAAAAAAAGATAAAAATATAAAAAATATATATTTGAATAGAGAAATTACGCCTAAAAAAGGATAAAACACTTGTTAATAAGTCATAAAAAGAGAAAAGACTTACTTATGAGGTCCAAAAAAGATTTAAAACACGGCCAGGCCCCCAAAATGTCAGGTTGAGTCTATGATAAAGGTGTATATAAGTATTTACAAGGTTTAACTATGACTGTGACACAGTAAAAAATGGTTTTTTAAAGATGATAAGATTGATAATAAATGGTTTAAATTAAGATTTTAAGGGCTTTACTACAGAGATATAGTGGTGGTGAATGCTGTTGAAAGCCCTGGGTGCAGCATTACCTGCTGGGTTACAATAATAAAGACTACAATGCTTTTAATTTAAGAGTATACCTGATTATTAACCAAGAGTAAAACTGTTTTTGACAGTTTACTACGTAGGTTATTCAAGAGCAGGATGAGGAGAGGATTTTGGCTGTGAAAAGCCCTCCTTTTATCCTGAAATTGGGGTGAAAAGGCTGCTAGACCTTTCCACGTAGAGGAAGTGAAGAGTTTTCACTCTCTATGACAGGCTTGTGGTTTGAAAACAACCTGTATACCCTGTATTGGGCTCAGATGTGGTTTTGAAACCACATCTGAGCAGTTTTCACCAATACAGGGTGAAAATTTTCAGCTGGGGACCACATAGTGTGATTCAGACGTGTATGATGCATAGAATACTGTACAGAAACTGTAAAGGACCCCAGTATTGAATGAATTATGAGGTATTGAAGTCTAATCAAGCTTTTTCGTCTATTTGACACCTCATAATCAAGGTACAACTGTATGCTGTCATAATACAGCTGTATTTGCTGTATTGTGGGATTATAACCTTTAAATGGTCATAACTCTGTTAGTTTTTGAGATATCAAGCTCAAAGTTGGCTCATTGTGTAGCCCTGTATGAGCTCTACACAATGGTACCCAGCTTGACATGGTTATCATTAAATATGACAAAGTTATCCCATGTACAAGTATTTTTGTACATTGGCGTGGTTTGGGCAAAAAGCTGTATTAAGCTTGTTTGGCCAATAACTTCTGTTGTAGTTGAGATATGAGGAAATGAATGGCACCATCAGATAGCCCTGATTGTGCTCTTTCCAAAAAGACCCCACTTTAAGTAGCTCACACTAAAACTGTAAAAGTTAGATGGGAGGTGAATGTTCTTGTTCACCCTTATTTGGTCTGAATTTGACCATAACTCAAGTAATACTGGTGCTAGCTCAGTTTGGCTAGTACCATTGGATAGCCCTGTCTTAGAGCTTAATTTTGAATACCCATTTGATGGGGTTAAGCCTCTTCTTCTAGATTTTAGATGAGAGGTGAAAATTAAGGTTTATGCTCAGCAACTACTTTGAGCAGGAGTAACTTTGTTATTTTTGGTCCTATGGTGATGGGACTTATATTTTCAGAAAGAGGTGAGTTTCCCCTTTCTTTTGATATCTTTTGAGCTAATTTGGCTCAGCTCCATGTTTGGGTGGTATTTTGGCTATACCATTGGTTTATGGTATTTTGGCTGTCATGCTTGTGCTCTGGTTTTGAGTCACAGGCTGACAAGTGATATATCTTTTACTGGGTCTGTTGCCAGCTGGAAAGTATTTGATTAAAGACACTAGAAAAATTATAAAAGAGAAAAAATTATTTTTTATACTTTTTAAAATATTTTTAAAGATTTTTTATAAGTTTTATATTTTATAATATTAAAAAAATTATTCTTTTTAAAGAAAAGAATTAACATTTAAGATTTTGAATGAAAATTGATTCAGAGTAACTCAAAGAATAATTTTATAAGATTTTGGATGTGAAAACGCCAAGTGTAAAAACAGATAAAATTAAACCAAATTCCTCAATGAAAAAGATTCCCAAAACAATTTCAAAAATAAAAATTATTTCAACTTTAAAATGAATAAAAAAAATATTATTAACTTAATATATTTTAGAACTTAAAAATATATTAATGAAGGGTACAAGGTTCAAAAAAACTGGCCAGGCCCCCAAATGTAAAATATGGGTAGGTATGGTAGTTTTCCAGATCAAAAAATGAAGTCTAGAATATGATGAAAGCCAAGTCTATGGATAAAATCACGGCCAGGCCGCCAAATGTAAGATGTGACTATGAAACTGATGATAATATTACTATGAATCAACAGTACTATGTCTGTTCTTATGAAATATGATAATAAAATATTATTATAACCACAATTGAATAATTAAAGAATTACTTCTTTCATGGGTTAAACACTAGTAGTGCTTTTAACAGTAAGAAGTAATTGTCTACAACAATCAATTAAAAGAAGATTTTAATAATAAAACTTTTACTAAAATAATAAAATTATTTTACTATATAATTATCTTTTGCAAGAATAATTATAAATATAATTCTTGAAGAAAACTAATTATTTAGAATAAAACTTTAAGAATTAAAAATAAATGACTCACTAATATTCCAAAGCGCTTATTGAAAGATAAGATACAGAGATTTGACGTAGAACTGTGGATTTAAAGGATCAAAATGTATTTATAACATTATTACAACATTATATAGTTGGATTCTATGATTTCACGTCTTTATGATTGATTCTGAAAGATTTAAAACACTTAAGAATAGCTTTAACTAATACTTACTTGTTGGTAACAATGATTTAAATGATAAAAAGATTATGATAATGTGGAAAAAACAGCAAGAGGAGGCCTCTTTTAAGTCAACAACAGCTCACAGAGGCATGCCATGGAGCAAACTAAAAATCCAGTGAGTGATGAAACGATAAACCCTTTTGGATTATGGATTGCATCATCTGTTGTAATGTAAGATTATCATAATTACTTAATTAATGCCTTTACGTAACTACCAACCCCAATATGGTTAAGAATAAAAGGAGTAACAACTTTAAATAGTCTTTGATTCCAAAAAAATTATTGAGTTCTCAAAGTTATCAATGCTATTGGCAATTTAATCACAGGTTGTAATTACTGTGAATTTTTGAAGATTCAGTGTTTCACGTAGAATAGTCAAAAATGGACTGTAGGTAAACCTTTTTATTCTACTAGTAAAACCAGAATTCTTTGTGGCTTTACCATAGATAATAGAGTTCTCCATTGGTCCTGAAAGTTTCAGAGAGATTAATTAAGAATTGTATTTTTAATGAATATTTGAAGTTTTTACCTCATTTCTACGTAGAATTGCAAATATCAGTGTTTTCCTGGTTGCTATGAAGTAAATCAATGGATACAAGTGCAAAAAGGGTTTTAATTACTCTTTTGGGGTTTCTCCAAGGAAAATCATTAAGAATTCACACGTTTACAGCAGTCTAAGTAGCTCTTTAACTCCTTGGCACATCAAAATAGCAGGTTATTTGCTACTTTCTTAACATTTACTGTAGTTGTAACATGGTAACAAAGTTCTCAAAAGGCTTTAGCTTACCAATTAGGCCAAGGTCAGCCATGGATACAAGCTTTGTAGCTGTCCACACCTCTGAGGCCTCGAAAGTTGGGTACCCTGGCTCTCTTTGATGTCTTTTGTCCCCCTTGCCTATTTTTCATGTCAAAATAGAAAATTAAGCTTCAAGTGAGATATCAACTAGGGGTGTACCAAAAGTCCATGTAATAATACCATGATATTAAGTGCCCAAAAATTGCATAACACCATTCTTAGTGTATGTGTAACATGGGATTTCTCACATTCCCATTATTTTGGCGTGAAATTAAGAAAAACAAAACTTTTCATGGATCTTTTTTCTGGTATTGATGATGTGGTATTGAAGTATTTTCCATATTACCACCTCAAAGAGTTAATTTGAGCTTATTCACTCTATGGAGCTACCCTAGGTGAATTTTTGTGTAGAATCCAAATCTGGCCTTAAATCAATGGATTTACTTACTCAATAAAAAGTTATTCATCTTTTCTGAAATCAAAAATGATTAATTTTGGATATATGCATGGTTTATGAGTTATGCATAATTCAAAATTTATTTTTAAGATAGTTGTGGCCTATTTGGGTATGTAAAATATACCTCAAGGCTCACACATAATATCTTGATTCATCTTTAAAACATCTTATTTGTTTGTAAAGCATTAATTCTTTCATCCAGTTAGAATATTGTCAATTTATTCATAGCTCAAATAATTATTATATTGTAGAATTTGATAAGGCTTTGCAGTTTGAAGCATCATATAATTCATAGGAGTGAAAGGATCTGGATTTTTAATCCCAAAGAATCTCACATTAAGAATCATTTTTATGAAGTCTACGATATAAAGATTAGTTCCAAATGGAGCTTTGGGCAAAAGAATTACAACTGAAGAATGGAGTCCTCTTTTTGGATTTATTTTTAAAAGATAATTTCTTCTCCAATGAGCACTCTTGAATGTGGCCAAATGATCTAATGAGTTCTCAAATTAAAGAACATGTCCCACACAAATAATAGAGAAATTGAATAGCCAACCGCTCAAAAATTACCCCAAGACACATTTCTCCCTTTATAGCTTCTTCCAATCAATTTAAAATGCCCAAAAAAATATTCTCAAGGACTGTTTCCCTGCTGCAGAGTGTCTGCAAAATCTCATATTCATAGTTAATCAGTAACATTAATATGTTTCCCCCTCCAAATTTCATCAACTAAATTACACTCTAACTTGCAGCTAACATGAAAATTTCTGTTTCCTGTAGTAAAACCACAGCTTCCCTAAAAAGTCCATAACACACATCCAATTCTAAAATTGCCATGCTATGAGCTCTTCAGGAAAACTTAAAAATTCCTGACCATACGATTGTACTTCAAAATTAAAACAAATGGTCCTCCACCACTATCTGAACCATCAAATTTATGAATTTAAAATTCAAAACCATCAATAATTCAAAATATTTGCTGAGAAACTATAACAAATGGTCTAAAACTTTAAAATATTTCATTTTCCTACGATTTTAATTCAATGTTAGCCCATTCTATACCAATAAAAATGTATCCAATATCTAACAAATGTGATATTTCCAAAGGAGCTTTGATAATTATCCCTCTTTTAATTAAATTTTAGCAAGAATAAAGAAGAAATGAAATATTAAAGACACCTAGACATTTTGGTAAAAAGGAGAGTATTTTGTTTCTTTACAACACTCAACCATCAAACCCCATCCATATAGTAAGTTGCCTTTCCTAAAAATAATGAAATGCTTGGATTCTGAAAACATAATTGGACCTTTTCCCAATCTTGTGCCATGACCCTACTCAATACATACCATGAACTCCCAATTCCAAAACCTTCCCCACTCTTTCAGATGTCAATTTAAGCAATAGTTACAATTACTTGGTAAATTTTATTGTTTCATGTGTCTCAATTTAGGTGCTTTAACGTAAAGTTCTTGAATATATGTATTAATTACCATAAGAAACACAAATTACACCACCTTTCTTTTTTACAAATCAATACTTCCTCACTATTTGTATCACAAATATTAATTCCAATCCATATTGAGCTCCCCAAGAGTATGACTCCTATAAACTGAATCAAAAAATTCAGTTTTATCACAAATAAATATCAATGAATGTGGAAATATTAGACTTAATGGACCCGCCTTTTGCAATTTTATCAATATAAAACTTTCACTGCCTCCCAAAGAATTTCACCAAAACATGTTATCGCAAATTGAAAGTTACTTTGTTTTAATTATAAGTGCTTTCCACTTTTGAAATTATGAAAGTATCATTGCAAGAAATATAATTTATTTTTTTCTTTCCCCTCTAGGTCAAAAAACAATAATTCTTGACACTCCCATATGAATTGACTTCCATAAATCAAGAAAAAAAAGTAGGAAAAACCTGCCATATCATAGTAAGAAAGAAATTAAGAATTCAGTCTATTAAAAAGTTCAAATAATTAAAAAAGGAGATCAAGAACATTTACCTTCTAGAAGATCCACAAAGGAAAAGGAAAATCTCAACTAAACCTCCAAAGTATGACCCATCAAGATTATGAATCTTTAATCTAGAAGAAGAAATATCTCTAGCTACTATTAATTTCTCCATAAATAACCTAGCAAAAGTACCTTGAGATACATATTTTTTAAAAAATATTTATAACCCCCATCCAATACATGTCTCTATTTAGGAAATTCACTTCTAAAAGTATGTATGTGATGGAAGCCCTTGTGCTACAAATGTACTTCCATTCAGCATCATATTTCTTCCAAATATCTTATGAATACACCTTTCACAGGGGCTCTTGGGGAAAAAAAGAGTGTCCTGGCACTCAGAAATCAGGGCACTCACTTGGAAGACTCCAAAGAATAAAGAATATGAAATTAAAAGCCCTGATGTTCTCTGAGAAATATGAAGGTACAAAGATGAGATGCAATAAGAGAAATAAGAAGCCAAATATCCAAAGAGCCAACCAAGTAATTCCTTAATCACTTTTTCAACCTGCCAGAAGGAACAATGGAATTAGCAACGGATATGACTACCCATATCCACTGACAGGCAAAGAAGGAAAAGAGAAAAGGTGCTAAATTACTGACTTCATAATATCAGTATTCACTTGACAAAATGATAAGATTAAAAAAGATAAAATAGAAGAAAAGTATATTAATTAGCTGGGGGAGAATCCACTCAGGTTCAAAGGAGGCTGGTATATGTGAAACTTTGAGAGCTTGACTCCTTCAGGCTAGCAGCTGATCTGTGTTGATTACTTGAAGCTGTATTTTTTGTCTGATGGAATGTATACCTTGCCAGATTGAGAAATGAGCTGGGTTGAATGATCTTATCATAGTGAAGTATTGAAAGACAGGTCTTTATCAAGCCAGACTGTATTGAATGGAAGTGATTGCCAAGCTTTATTGATGGAGAATTGAGAGTGGACAGATTGTTTTGGAACTACCTCTTGAATAACCCTGCAGAATGAATTACCAGTATTCCCTTGGAGGAATACTGTGAGTGAGAATATATAATGATGGGTTGATGGTGTCATTTATATTTGAGAGTAATACTTGTCCTTGAGCCTTTATGAATCCTCTGGATGACTTCATGCTCTGATAAATTTTTTGAATGTAGAAACAACCCTTTGAAATTAGGGCCTTTGGGATGCTGGTGAAGAAAGATGCATCATGGTGTATAACACCATTTATGGAATTTCTGGATACTTGAGGGTGAAATTTCCCAAAAGTCTTTTGGAAAGAAGCCAGGAGGATATTGGTGAAAAATGGGTTTGGGTGGCTTCAGAGGTGACAAAGTGGTTTCGGGATTTTGGCCAAATCCAGCTTATACAGCTTTAAAACTGTATTTGCACAAAGTGCCCAAAAATGTTCAAAACTTGAAATTAAGCCGCGAATGGCCCATATGGGCCTTTGGGCATATTTCTCATATTAAATGGGAAAATGGCTGAATACAGCAAAATGCGCAAATGTGTATTTAAAGCTTAAAAAGCCAAATACAAGGTTTTGGGCCTTATTTTGCCTGTTGAATGGAAAATACAAAACACTACCCAAAAGCAAAACCTGGCCAGGAGAGGCTTGATGCTGAGGAAGGGGCCAACTTGGCCACAGATATTTAAGTGGCCATAAAAGGCCAAAGAAGATGGAATGGCCAATTTGGCCAAAATGCCATAAACAGGATATGCCACATGGAGGTCAAAGAGGCCAAATTCCATGGTTGTGACACCACCAACCTTTCAAATTGAAAATTAATGAATAAGTTCAATGCTGACATTATTTTTCTATTAGTATTTCAAAACCTACAATAGTTGAAAAAGCTCTACAGGTTTTTTGTGAGGTTTTGTAAACCTTCAAGAAAGGTTATAGTTTTTTCTTGCTTCAGGAAATCATTTTTGAGAGGATTCTTTTTATTAGATGATACCAGTTATTGCAGGGAGCATGAAATAAAAATCAACTCTAAAATAACCATTATTGAATAAATGAAAGCTCAAACATTAATTCTTCAATTGATGCTTTTTGATTGAATATTGGATCAATGGAATACACCATCTGACAAAGCCACTCTCATACCTGAAGCTTAGAGAAATTTTTATTTCAATTTTTGAATCTGAGTGAATATTCTTGGAAGTTTTTTGGTTTAACAAATACATGAAATCAGAAAAAAACTCATCAAACTTAATGCAAGGACCATTAATTGGATCCTGTGTAAATGTATGAATTGAGAAGATAGGATGTGCATAATTGTTTTTTGAAAATTTTTCTTCTTTCAACTACTTGTCACATTGCTGTCTGCCAGACCTCCGCAAAGGGAACTCTTGCCAAAAAGGCTATTAAACTGGTTGAAAGACCGCTTAATACTGGCAAGTTGTAGATCACATTTCACCATGTGAAACTACCCTTGCACAGTTTAACTACAAGAAAAAAATCATAAGGACCTGGTTTCAAGATCCCCACTCAAAAAAAACAATCAATTCAAACACCAATGCCAAGTGTGAGCCTGTGAGGTATGTATAACATACCCATAATGCCACAAGTGATTTTAGATACAGTTGATTTAGTCTTAAACAGAATTTTCAATTGAATTTGAAATAAAGAGTAACAAAAAATAAGTATAAATCCTTTTTGGTAAACAAAGCTATAAATATTATGTCATTTTTGTCTTCTACACCAAAAATAACCTAGGGTGTTATAGCCAAAAAAGCTTATTTGTTACGTTATTGGAATATTTAAGAGTCTCACAGTACTAATGTAACTTTTTTAACATTTTTTTAAAATTCTTAAATTTGAGCTTAAATAAGCTTAAATTTAAATTTGCATAAGGTTTAGGCAAACTTACCAAAATTTTAGTTCAAATTGAGGTGTTGTGTATATTTACTGAATTGGCTGAGGAGTTGCCATACATAATGTAACTCCTGTGTGAGCTCAATTTAAAAGGTTTAAGGCCATAGTATGGCTTTAAATAAATAAAAGGGCAAAATCCATGAAAAAAGGTGTTACAAAGGAAAAAGACCAAACAGGAATGGGGCACCAAACGTTTTCGATCTGCAAGGATTCAATCAAGGTTGTACACCTGTATTGAAGGATTTTCAATGTGATTTAAACTTTAAGATTAGACTTTGATCCAATCTTAAGGTTTAAACTGGTTTTAACCCAATTTGGACAGGAATTTTAAGCTGCCAAAGGGTAAATCTTAATATGCAGGCTTGATATAAACATTTTGAGTCCTGTCAAAGCTTAAATAAGCTTAAAACCTTACGTTTACAAGCATTAAAACTTTATCAAAAGCTAAGGTTTGGTGTGTATTGCTATTTTGCGTGGAAAAATATTGAGAACTTCAAAAATTCCTTGAAAACCAATTCTTAATGGATTGGCTTGAAATTCTCACACAGCTGACATTTTCATATTATCTATATATAAATTATATTTTAAGTATTTTTTTGAAACAGAATTCCTGGGTAACTAGCCTAGACATTTACTCTTTTAATTATTCTGAAAGAAAATTAAAATTTCTTTAAAAAGTAATTAAAAATTGAGTTTAAGAGATTTCTGCTTGAAACTCTATTTTTAAGTTGTTCATGTGATGTCCTTTCTTATAAAGAAACTTATTTTCTATTAAAACCTGAAATAATTAACTTAAATGAGGATTAAAGCTACTTGGAGTCATGAATAACACTGGTAACTTTAAATTGGCATTAAAAATAAGTTACCTTAATTTAAGAACCTTATTTTTAAGCATTGTTTTTCAGTTTTGACCTTAGAATTCCCTCTACATCAATTATGAATAATAAGAGCTGCTCTGTAGACATAAAAAGAGTCTTTCATCGCTGTTTTTGTCCAGAATCAATTATCAATCAAATCATATTAGACATTTAAACGAGTAAAGTTTTGATACATATAGAATCTTATTATTAAAGTATTTCTTAAGTATTTTATTCTTTATAAATCTTAAATTAAAGAATTTAAATAATAGAAATTAGATTATTGTTGTAATCACCTATAATATATTTTATTTTATAAAATTATTGTCTTCAAAATATCTTTTAAAATCCTCAAATTCCTCTCAAAAACTCTTTCATTATACTTTTTAAAATAAAAAGTTGTTTTATCATTGAAAATATTGATTTTTGGCGTGCTTTTAACTAATAATAATTATTTAATTTAATAATTGTTGTATTTGACTTGTTTTATTCTTATTGTTATAAATGTCAGTGACTATAAAAATAATAGAATAATTATAATTTATTATAATTATTATATTTTTTTATCATTATTTTATATAATAATAATTAAATTTATTTTTTTAAAATTATTTTTGATAATTATATTTCAATTTGTGGTTATAATATTTTAGTATATTATATTTTTCTACTGAGGAAAGTCATAATACTCTTGATATTGTTACTATTATCAAGATTTTCATAGACAAACCTTACATTTGGGGGCCGGCGATTATTTTAACCAGTTTTTGGGACATAAATAATATTCTAGACCTTATTATACTGTTTCTTGAGGTAAAATTGCCATATTTACGTTAATATTGACTTTTATGGTACTTATCCCTTATAAATAATCTTTATAATATTAATAAAGTTATTTTTTCTTAAGAATATTGTTTGGAAAAATATACTAGTGAGTGAATTGGAATAAATTTCTTTTGTCTAACTAGTGGCTTTTTCACATAATAGACTTGAAACTTATTCTTTGAGTTATTCTAGTATTGTCAGCCTGTGACTCAAAACCAGAGCACAAGTATGACAGCCAAAATACCATAAACCAATGGTATAGCCAAGAAACCAGAAAAACATAGAGCTGAGCCAAATTAGCTCAAACGCTATAAAAAGAAAGGGGAAAATAACCCCTTTCCAAATCTACAAGTACCATCATCATAGGACAAAGAATAACAAAGTTATTCCTGATCAAAGTTGTTTCTGAGCATAAACCTTAATTTTCACCTCCCCTCTGAAATACAGAGTAAGAGAATTAACCCCATCAAATGGGTATGCAAAATGAAGCTCTAAGTAGGGGCTAGTCAATGGCACCAGCCAAACTGAGCTAGCACCAGTATTACAGAAGTTATGGTCAAATTCAGGCCAAATAAGGGTGAGCAAAACATTCACCTCTCATCTCACTTCTACAGTTTTAGTGTGAGATACCTAAAGTGTGGTCTTTTTGGAAATAGCACAAACAGGGATAACTGATGGTGTCATCCATCTCTTCATGTCTCAACTAGAACAAAAGTTATGGGGCAAACAAGCTCAATACAGCTTTTGCCTAAAACACACATATGTACAAAATATCTTGTACATGGGATAACTTTGCCATCTTTAATGATAACCATATCAAATAAGGTACCATTGTGTAGAGCAGATACAGGGATACACACGTAATCAATTTTGAGGTTGATATCTCAAGGACTGAAAAAGCTATGGCTGTTTTAAGGTCAAAATCCCACATTCTAGCCAATACAGCCTTACCATGGGATAATATCCAATAACCATGATTATGAGGTGTCAAACAGACAAAGAAGCATGTTTATACTTCAATACCTTATGAGTCAGTCAATACTGGGGTCCCATACAGTTTCTGTACAGCATTCTACAGGTCATACACTTCAGAAGATGGCTACGTGGTCCCCAGATGAAGATTTTCACCCTGTATTGGTGAAAACTGCCCATATTTGGTTTCAAAACCACATCTGCGGCCAATACAGACTATACAGGCCTTTGCAAACCACAATCCTCTCTCAGAGAATGAAAAAACCTTCACTTCCTCTATGTGGAAAGGTCTAGCAGCCTTTCCACCCCTTTTCAGGATAAAAGGAAGGCTTTTCACAGCCAGAAAAGCTTTCAACATCTTTCTCTTAAATTCCTACGTAGTACAACTGTCAAAAACAGTTATACCCTTTGAAAATAAACAGGTATAATTATAATATTAGTTATTATAGTCTTTATTATAGTCATCCAACAGGTAAAGCTGCACCCAGGGCTTTCAACAGTGCTCACCACCGCTATTTTGTAATAGTAAATCCCTTCAAATCTTATTATAAATACATATTATCAATCAATATCTTTTTTTTTAATCTTTTATCACCTGTCATAGTCACAGTTAAAGTTGTAAATAGCCTAATTACTACTTCTCCATAGACTCAACCTGACAAGTATAAAGTGAATAATAATACAATTTTGATTAATAACTTATTAATTGCAAAATTATTATTTCTTTAAAGAAAATATCAAACCAAATCAAAAATTTAAGAATCAAAAATGTTTGGTAAAAGCAATTTTTTATTTAATCTTAGACATTTTTCTTTATTTTTGACATAATTTGCCATAAATTACATTAAAACAACTTTATCCAATAAGTTGAGTTTATAAGTTATTTTTATTGTTTGATAAAATAATATATATATTTTTTTCTCTAGTGTCATCCATTGAGAAAGTTCTTCAGACTCTGAAGCCTCAGGGTCTAGTATTGAAATTCAAACTAGCCCAGCACCAATGGGATTTAATTACCAAAGAACCCTTTAAAGTCCAGCAGGTGAAATCAACCCATTTGTTAGTCCTAACGACTTTATATTGATGTGAAATGACTCCTAATTGAAGTGGAAGTAGCTCCTCCATCCAATGAAATGGATCTGGACCAGGAAATTCCAGTCATAAATCAAAAAGGCAAGAATTTCAGCCCAGAGGAGAGGCACAAATGGAGGATTCCAGAACTTATTCCAGTTCCCAAAGGTTAGCCAGAACCTTTGACAATCTTATTGAGAGTTCAGAAGCTGACATAACTGCTATTGCTGTTTTTATACCTGAATCACTTTCAACAGGCAACAATAGAGAGATACCAGTCTCAGTACAAGACCTGGTTTATGGCAGCAAAACAGCAAGAGTGGAAACTTCTCCCAAGTCTTTGGATAGGCACCATGAACTCATATCTTCAAGTGAAGAAGTTCATGGAGCCAGAAAAGACAGAAGAACTTCTCAAGGGTTGGACACCCATGTCTTGCAAAGGACAAGCCCAACAGATAAAAGCTTGGTTGAAAAACCAAAGCATGTTGCCAGAGGACCAGAAGAAGAAGTTGGCCCAAGGGAAGGAAAACAGACAAGTGGAAGCTCCCCAAGCCTCCACAAGCAAAGTTCCGCCTCAACAAGTGCCAAATAAGCCCAAGAAAACCCCAAAGACCAACCAGAAGGGCAAGCAAAAGGCAAAGCCCAAGTGGAACAAGCCTTACTTGCAGAACTACATTATTTCAAAGAAAGAGAAGACAGCCATGGACAATGTCTTCAATATGGCAAGAACTCTTATGGAAATCAAAAACAAAGAAGAGGAAAGGTTGAACAAATCTTTTCCAAAGAAATAGACCTTTTAAAGCTTGTAAACTAAATTGAAACTTGTAATAAAGAGATTATAACAAAGCTTAAGACATTTGAGTATATCCAACAGAAGTTGGATTATGAGATACTACAAGTAAAGGAGTCACAAAAGAACATGATTTGCCTCGAAAATATCAAGAAATACAATATTTTGTCTTTGATGTAAATTTGTGCAAGAATTGAGTCTAAAGATACCCTAACCAAGCAACCAGATGAAAATTCTATTTCTTTTATAACTTGACAGTTAAAAGAATTAAGAATACAAGTTCAAAACTTGAAAAACTCAAATGGGAACAATGCAGCTCTTTTCCAAGAAAAATTGGAAAAAATTGATAAAGCAAGACTTAACTTGAAAGAAGATAGTCAATCAAGTATTAACAATCTCTCTGAAAAATGAATTTCCAAGACATTCCACACTAATTCTTGACAGAAATGTGATAAAATTGAATAATGACTTGCATCATACAATTTCAAGCAATGCAGAGGTGGAAACTGCTTGCAATTTTAAAGACATTTCAAGAGTAGAGGAATGGCCAACCTTCAGTGGTCAAGAGGAATATAATCATATGGAATTTATGAAGACAATTGATATGTTTAAAGAAGACTTTAACATACCAGATGAATACATAAGTTCCAGATTACACTTATTGTTTACCAAATCAGCAAAGAAATGGTATCACAAAATGAGACAAGACCATGGTAAACATTCTTGGCCTTGGTGGAAAGAAGAAATTTTTTCCCAATGGGCAAATGGTTCCTGGAGATTTAAAATGGAGAATTCTTTTGAAGAATCCATTCTTAATATTGAGAGGGACAGGATGATATCTTGGTTTCTTAAACAAAAGGACAGACTAACTCCCCTTCATCCTCATATGTCTGAAACAATGGTACATAAAAGGATATTAATAAAGTGTGGTGGTGACCTTGAGCATGCTATAAGAAGTAGATATATTGAGCCTTGCTCTATAAATGATTATGTCAATGCTATGGAGGACATCACTACTAGAACAAAAGCGCGTAGAAATTGGTATAAACCCCCAATAGAAAACAAGAACAATGGGAAACCAATTCCAAAGCCCAATACACCACATGACAAAGCTCCTACGAAATGTAATAAGTGTGGAAGTACATCTCATTTGGATAATACTTGTCCCAAAAAGACAAGAATCAATGAGATAGAAATTGAAAAAGATGACACAAAAGAAACAAAAGATTTCTCTGTACAGGAAAATGATTCTGAGCTTTCTGAAGAAAAGTAATTACCAGATGAACTTAGTATACAAAATATTAATGTTTCCTTTGAATTCACAGAAGTACATACTCACTTACCACAGTACAGTGTTGAATGTATGGATCTCATACATGTGCAAGTTGCTAAAATGCAGAAACCCAAACCAGCCAGAGGTAAAGGTTATACAGCTGGATGATCTTGTATCACTAATATTGTGATAAACAACAGAGAAGCCAAGATAAATCTTGACTCAGGTGCTTTTAGTACTTGTTTCAGAAACAATTTTCTTGACAAGATCTATACCCATTGACAAGACAAGTTGATGCCGATTGAAGGTATAAAATTCAGCAGTTCCAGCCAAAATATGCACCCCTTGGGTATATCTGAAGCAGCAATGATATTCCCTCATTAAACAGGGAGTATCAGATTGAAAGTCAAATTTGTTGTTATGAATAATTGTACTTCACAACACTTTATATTTGGAAATTATTATCTCAACATTTATGGTATTGATATTAATAATCATAAAGACAAATATTTCTTTATAGGGGAAAGTAAAAGGCAAAAATTTGCTTTTCCTCTAGAAAACAGGGAAAAACTTTCATTAGAAAAGTAAAAATTGTTAATAAAGAAACATTTGTGTCAGATCAATTAATTGGAGCACAAATCAGTCCTGAATTAACACCAGAAATGAAGGAAGAACTCATTGAAATTTTATTTCAATACAGGGAAGCCTTTTCTTCTGATAATGAACCACTTGGGGCTATCAAAGGCCATGAAGTGTACATTATTCTTAATTTGGAAAGATCTTAACTTCCACTTTTAAGAAGACCAGCTTACCCAGGTAGCCCTAGGACCAGAGAAGCATTAGAAAGTCATATTAATGAACTAATGAAGCTGGGAGTTCTTAAAAAGGTTTTACACAATGAAGAAGTAGAGGTCACAACTCCTGTAATCACTACTTGGCATAATCATAAATCAAGGAGGGTTGGTGATTTTAGAGCATTGAATACCTGCACTATTCCAGATAATACCATTTTCCCACATGACTTATCAAAGGGATGGTTAATTATTTATATTGATTAACTTATCATTTGTTCAGAAACCTGGCAATCGCATTTAGAGAGACTTTCATTAGTTCTTAAGAAGCTTCTTCAAGTGAAAATGAAAATATCTCTTAAAAAATGTAATTTTGGGTTTCATTAGCTGAAAGCTCTAGGACATGTAGTCTCTGGACCGAGCCTTGGTGTTTCTAAAAACAAAGTGGCTGCAATTTTACTGAAACAAATGCCCCAGAAAAAAAGAAATGTTGTCTTTCTTAGGGTTTTCCAGTTGATACAGGCAGCACCTTAAATATTTTGCAATCCATGCCAGATCATTGTACAGAATTTGTGATCAACAAACTGTCTTTTAAATGACACAGGAGAGGATTTAAGAATGTGAGCAGATCAGATATGCCTTGACCAATGCACCATTACTACTGATGCCAGACTGGAAACTTCCTTTCAAGCTGTATATTTATGCATGTGGTGAGCACCTAGGTGCAGCTCTTCATCAAGTTCAAATTGTCAATGACAAGCCTTATGAAGGTCCAATTTGTTTTATTTCAAGACAAATCAGACCTACTGATGCCAGATATGGAGCAAGCCAAATGGAGTGCCTTTGCCTTGTATGGGCTCTGGAAAAACTTCATTATTATCTTGATGGTAGTGTGTTTGAAGTAATTACTGATTGTATTGCAGTAAAATAACTTCTTAACATGAAAGCTCCAAACAGACACATGTTAAGATGGCAGATTGCTATACATGAGTATAGAGGCAATATCACCATAGTACAGAAAGCTGGAAATACTCACAAGAATGCTGATGGCTTGATTAGATGGGAATTACCCAATACACCTGACAATCCTGCCTATGTTCCCATAGGTGCAGAGACCAAATTCCAATTGAAGGAATTAACATCACAAAGGTTGGGACAGAATTCTTTGAAGAAGTTAGAGAAATCTATAAGCTGGATAAGAACTGTCATATTCTTACTTCCCTACTTGACAAATATTGCAAAGATGAAGCTTTGGCTAATTCTCTGGATTATATCTGTAAAACATCTTATAACAATGGCAGAATCCATTTATTTGATGGCATTTTATATCATAGATCTAAACACACACGTTTCATGGTCCTGTGCAGTAGAATTTGAATTAACACAATACTGCTAAAATGCCATGATAACATTTATTCTGGACAGCTGTCAGAAGATAGAACAATGGACAGAATTAAGACATGTGCCGGGTTCCCATCTTAAAGAAGAGTCATTGAGTAATGTCATAGTTGTGATAGATTCCCGAAAGCCAAAAAGGCTACTGGTAAAAGATTTGGTTTGATGATTCATATCCAAGAACCAAGTACCCCATGGGAAGTGGTTCATATGGCTTGGGTAACTTCCATACCAGCTGGAGGTGATAAAAGTTGAAATGCCTGTCTTTTCATTTTAGACAGATATAGCAAAACACCAATATTTTTACCATGTCATAAAGATGACATTGCTATGGATGCAGCTCTTTTGATTTGGAAGAGAGTTTCATATCATACTGGTATCTTTAAATATATCATTAGTGATAGAGACCCAAAATTCACATTAGCCTTATGGACTAATTTACATAAGCTTTTGGGTACAAAATTATCATCCTCAATGGCATACCATCCACAAGCAGATGGGCTATCAGAAAGAATGATACAAACCCTTGAGGACATGATCATAAGATTTTGTTCTTATCGCCTGGAGTTTAAGAATTCTGATGGCTTTACCCCTGATTGGTGTACTCTTTTACCAGCATTGGAATTAGCCTACAAGACCTCCATCCATGCTGCAACAGGCAAAAATCCTGAAATGTTGGAAAAAGGATAGAACCCTAAAATTCCAGTTGATACTTTGAAGAAAGATTTAGTTGATATTCATCCAACTTCTTCAAGCTCTGAGATATTTCTGGATAACTTAAGGCATCATGCAAATCAAAGCATGAATGATGCCTTAGAACTTGCTAAACAGAAATGTCATAAAAGTCATAAAACCCCAGAATTCAAATTAGGGGATGTAATAGTAGTTTAAACCTTGAACTTTAATAATATTAAAGGCCCAAATAAATTGAAAGATTACTTTTCAGAAGCATTTATTATTAAAGCCCTTCATGGGACAAATGCAGTACAGGTAAAACTTTCAGGAGATTCGGAAAACAAACATCCAACTTTCCCTGTTAGCCTAGTAAAGCATTACACTTCACATGATAAGGAATTCTTCCCTTTGAGAACTGTGACACCCTTTCAAGTACCTCCACTTGATAAAAGTCTTTAAAGAAAGAAGACTTAGGGGGAAAAATGAAAGGGAATACTTGGTCAGGTGCAGAAATCTACAACATGAAGATGAATGGATTGTAGCAGAGAAGATACCTTATTCCCAAAGGTTTCTCAGAATATTCAGACATGAGATAAGACCAATTCTTCAATAAAACATCTGAATTGTTTTCTTTGAATACTTGAAAGTATAGGTAGAGAGGTTGGACAGTGGATGATACCCCCCAATTAACTGGGGGGTATACTATCAAAAGGAAATGGTGGTACAATTTTTTTTTGGGTGGTAGGTGTCACAGGGGCTCTTATGCAAGTAAGAGTGGCCTGGCACTCAGGAATCAAGAGCTCACTTTGAGGGCTCCAAAAGAATAAAGTAATAAAAGAATATATATTCCTTTAAAGAAGAATAAAAGCAAAGGACAATTAAGCCAAAGATAAAAGTAAAGGAAGCCAATGGCCAGGATAATAAGACACAAAAAACCAAAGAGCCAACCAAATGAATTCTTGATTCACTGTTTCAACCCGCCAGAAAGAAAAATGGAATTAGTAAAGGATATGACCACAAATATCCACTGACAGGCAAAGAAGAAAAGGTTTAAATGCCTAACTTAAGAGTATCAGTATTAGCTCTAATAAGGTAAAAGAAAACAGGGATAAAATTAAATCCAATATATTAGTTAACTGGGGAAAAAGTCCCCAGATGATGAAAGGTGGCCAGTATATGTGAAAATCTGAAAGGCTGATCATGGAAGGTGAGTCATTTGGCTGTATTGTATGAATTGGGCCAATACAGTTCGGGACATCTTGAGAACTAAACTGTGTGACTGAATTCCCACAGTGGAAGATGAATTGGCCCAATTGGGCCAAAGCCATACAGGATGCTTGATTACTGTCTGGATGGACCAATTGAGTTGTCCAAGGAATTCTGAGTACTTGATGCCTTGACAATTATTGAAAAGATTGCTAAACTCTGAGAATTTCCCTTAGAATAATCCTGATGAGAAAATGATAACCCAACTTCTGCAGGGCCAGGTGGTTGGGGTCCTTGAATGATCTTCTTGTAGCTGCCAGGGAATTTCCAGACTGAATAGCTGAAGAGTCCCACTTTGAAATTGGTGATGGACTTGTGACTTGATTTGGGATCACTTAATTTGGTGCTGAAAATTTCACCATTGGATTCCTGTGCAAAAATGGTGCATAATGGTATATTATACCATATATGCACCACCATGGAGCCTGGAGTACAGGGTGCATTGAGAAAAGAGAACCCTTCCCCTCAATGTGGGGGGAAACCTTGCTGGGAGCTGAGTTGGTGGCCTCTGGTGGTTCCCAGAGGCCATGAACTAAGGAAAGGTGTCCATAGAGGTTTTGGCCATTTTGGGTCCTGAGGGTCTTTTATGGCCATTTTGGGTTGGATGGAATTTGGGACTGTGGCTCAGGTGGGCCCACTTGTGGTTTGGGACCCACCTGGCCTTGGGGGCTGATGATCGTCCCCCTTGGCCCCTTTTGGTTTCATTGGATTCAGGCCAAAAGGGGCCTAAATGGCATAAAGACCAGGGCTTACGGACTGTGGGCTGTGGATTATAGCCCATGGGCCGTAGAGGCTGTAGGGGGCCTAAATGGCTCAAACCCCCATAAGAAAAAGGGGTTGGGCCAAGAGCCCTGGAGGTGGCTAGAGGGTCCATGGGCCCCTAGAAGATTGAAAGGACCCCCAGGCCCAAAAAAAGGGTAATTGCCAGGGGTTGGTGAGGTGGAGATTTGGCCAAAAAGACCAATGAAGGCAGGATATGGCCAAGAGGCCATAGAGAACCAAGGGGGGCAAATTTTCCATAAATGATATGGCATGGCCAATTGGCCCTAACTTGGGTCAGGCTAGCATTGCAACAACACCCATTGAGGGGGGTGCTTATTTGTGGTTGTAACAATACCCCCTACCTTGAATGGTGAGCTCCTGAGCACCTAGATAAGGTACAAGCCTGTTGAGGCTGTTGAGACGGATTGGACGTAGGGATTCCAGAGTTATTGAATCTTTAAAAGAGTTTTAAGACTGGTAAAGAGGTTGGCATATGAAATGAGGTTGATTTGGTCTTCTTTTGACATTTGGCTTTGAGTTTCTGAAGAATTGGTTGAGGTAAGGATTGGCATAAAAGTTATAAAAAAGAAATTTGAAAAATAAAAAGAGAGAAAGATAACAAAGAAATTGGAAAGTAAGAGAAAAGAAAAAAGGAGCTTCAGGGGGATTGCAATCTTCACCACAGATAAAGACAGTTGATTTGAGATGGCCCAGGACATGGAAAAACAAGATTTGTTGCCAGGTGCTCACATAGTGGCCAAGGTGATGTTTTGAAAGATTTTTGACCTCTCAGGGAATTGCACACCAGTTGAGGAACTTACTTTTGATAGTTACCACTCTTGGAAGTGTCATAGAGTAAAAAAGATTGATGAAAGAATGTATTGAAAGGTAATGTCTTGGAAAAAAGGATTAATAAGAAAAAATGGTCCATTTCCCCAAGTGGAAATGGCCATAAATTGGAATTTGATGTTGAAAGCCAGGCCAGAAATCTGTGTCCACAATTGAAAAAGTGCTCACAGAGTGGCCAAGGTGATGGTTACAACCCAAAAGAGTAGAATACCCCTAAAGGTGCATACCAGGAGTGGGACTTACTTTTGGTAATTCCTCTCCCCACCAAGCACCATAAAAAAACAAGCACTTTGAGAATTGGGGCCTGGCTTGTCAGGATATAAAGAATGGAAATCCTTGACAAGTTCAGGGCAATTCTTGAGGTTTTTGGCTGGTTCCCAAGTGGATCTTTCTGGCTCTTGATTGAAACCTTTCCATTCCACCAGTTACCATAATTTTCTTCCCTTGAGCTTTGAATCCAGTATTTGAGAGACTTCACATTCCTCTTCTTCTTCAATGATGATGAGAGAAGGAGGCTCTTGATGTCGATTTGGGATTTTCGATGTATTGACTGATTCAAGGAGGGAAATATGGAAGACTGGATGGATGGATTTCCATTGAGATGGAAGCTTGAGGTGGTAGGAATGAGTACTGACTTTCTTCAAGATTGGAAAAGGACCCAACCATCTTTCAACAGTTTTTTGGTGGGTCTGGTTGATTAGATGTTCTTGGAAGAAAGACATACCATGTCACCAGGATTGAACCCAGGTGTACTTGCTCTACTTTTATCTGCATACCTCTTAGACTTGTTTATGGCAACTTCAAGCTCTCTCTTGACATGTTTCTGTACTTATTGGACTTTTGTTGATAACTTTCCAGCAGGAGTATCTTGGGTAATGTGAGCTGAGTGAAATTGTGGATCTCTTCCATAAACAGTGAAAAACAGTGATTGTTTTGTTGAAGAGTGCTCAGAGTTATTGTAGGCAAATTCATCCAGAGGGAGCCAGGTGTTCCAATCATCTTGAAGATAACTTAGATACATGAAAAGGTACTTTTCTAGTATCTCATTTACCCTCTCTGTATGTCCATCAGTTTCTGGATGGTAAGCATTTGACAAATCTCTTGAAATATTGAGGTTCTGACAAAGATTGGTCCAAAAAGAAGAAACGAAAAGGTGAACCTCTATCACTGACAATGCCTGAAGGAAGGCCCTGCTTTGAAAAGATATTCGTGATGAATAAATGGGCCAAATTCAGTGAAGTGATTGAAGACATTTTTGGAATAAAAACCGCCACTTTTGAGAACCTGTCCACTATGAGCAGAATTGAATCAAAAGAATTGGACAGTGGCAGTTGACTGATAAAGTCCTTTGAAGGAAAAATCCAAGGACCATTTGGAATTGCAAGAGGTTTGAGGAATCCAAACTTCTTGTGCTGAATATTTTGGTTTCTTGAATACTGTTTACAGGATGTGTTAACCTTAGAGGTATTTTCATATACCCAAAAGACCACAAACAAAAAATTAATATACAAACATAAATGAAATAAATTTATTTGCATTATTAAAAGAAAAAATTAAAATATAAATATGAATTTATATACATAATCAAAAATTGAATTATAATCTGAAAATAGAAATACATTTAATTTGAAAATTGTAAAAACACATTTTTACTTGAAAAAAGTAAGTAAAAATGAATGCTTAACAAAATTAACCAAAATAAAAGATTTTTAAAAAAAAGTTAAATCAATTTCATCATAACTTTTTATCTAAAAAATAAAAATATAAAATTTGTTTCACCATTGGATCCTTTATAAAAAAGTAGGTTGGGTCACCTCTGAGTGAAGGTTTTGTAACTCAACTCTAAATAAGCTTAAATCAAGTTTTTTGTATTTTCTGTATAAAAGTTGAAAATCCTCAAAAAATTTAAGTTAATTTGCATCACATGTAGTTTTGATCATCAATTTTCATGTTAAAATTGAGGTGTTGTGTATATTTTAGATGTTATGACGAATTGAAGTATTTTCAATTGAGTTGAGTTGAATTGTCAAAATGTGCATGTGTATTACATAAGTGACTTTGATTTAAATATGAGGTGTCAATTATTACAATAGTGTACTGTAAAACTCAATTGAATTACATATGTAAATTGTAGGTAAAATACATGACGAGGAATTAAAGGAGAAAAAAAATTGGAAAGATAAAACTTGGGGAAGAGAAGGAACTCTAGCTCTAAGGGGGAGCCAGACCCCCAAACTCCTTGCTGACATGAATGAGATTTCAAATTCCATGCAAACGTTCATCACTTTTAGCCTGGAATTGAGTCAAAGGTTCTGTGACTCAATTGATGATGAGGTTTTGATACCAACCAGGGTAGTTTTAACTGTTGCCAAGAGGGTAAAACTACCCTCAAGATAAAATAATCTTAGTAAAAACAGTTTTAACTGGTTTCTACATCTCTGACACCCATTCTGACGTGTTTTGACGGCTCTAGGCCAGGTATTACTATAGTAATGGTTAAAAACAGGAAAAAATGGCGAAAACCAGCCCTTTTTGGTCAGAACCAGGGTTCAATGATGCCATGATTGGCTTTTCTGTTTTCAGAATGTTTTAAACGACTGACAAGATTAAACTTTACCTTTGGAGTAAGAAAATAAATGGCTATAAAAGAATGTCTTCTTTGCCCCACTTTTCTCTTCATGTTCAAATCTTTTTCTTTTATAATTAGCACGGTTAAGCCAATCAATAAAATATTCCAGCCACCCTTTTCATATCATTTGAAACGTTTAAACCACGTGAAAAAATCATTATAATCATTTTTACCCCTGAACCACCCTAAAAGTGAATTAAAGCATCTTTCATCACTGTAAGCTTTGTCACTTTGTTTCCAAATTCACTCTGGTCACTTTTGGCTGTGTTTTCTCTTTAAATATGTTTTTGAAGAATTTTTTCTTTAATGAATCGCTTGCAGATCTTTGCTCAATTGATTCCAATTGAAATTGCTCTAGAAGAAATTTCTTTGTAGCCTTAAATATCTCTTGTAGAGTATTTTTGGATAAATCTTTATAATATTATTGTTTTCTAATTATAAAGTCAAAGTCAATAAAATTGGTGTGTTTTCTCTTAAAAATACTATTTCATACTATTTTTAGTTATATTTTTACCTTTTACAAATTTTGAGGACAGGAAAAGTACTTTATTCTTTAATCAAAGTTTCATATCCACACCTTACATTTGGGGGCACAGCCATGATATTTTATCTGTGACATATTTTTTTACTCTTTTTGAATCCTTTTTCTTATATTGAAAAATTTAAAAAACATATAAAAAATACTTATAAGTCAAAAAATTTATAAAAAAAATCTTTTCATATTATAAGTGAGGCTTACATTTTTTTTTTTTTTTTTGAAATACCCTTTTTTTTACTTAAGTTAATTGACTTTTTCCTTGATTTTAGCGTCTGAAAACGTGGTAAGACAAGAAAACATTGAAACAGCCTCAACAGTTACCAGTATTATTCCTGCCAGTATGGTTAACTCTGACCATAATAGTACTGTGATTGTGACTCAGAATAATCAACCTGAACCAATTTCTTCTTACTTCATCAACTTGCATATAAGTAATACTCTTCAGAAAGCTAAGAATTTGGCCAACAGTAAGTTTTTGACATAAAATTACTATTTTAAAGCTTTTTAACCAAAAAATATGCCTTCATCCAGATCAGAAGCAAGCTATAACCCCTCAAGCAGCTCCCAAAAAGGTCATAGACATGATTATGGCAGAGGCCAATCAGTTAAATCAGGACTTTGAACCTTTGAGATATGACCACTTACCCAAAAAGGTCACAAGAAATATTTAAAATAATTATACCTTAAAAATAATCACCTTAAAGCTACAAAACTTCAATAAATAGGCCTAAAACTTGGTTTAACTTAAACGCCAATAAATAAAAATGTGATTTAAATTACACCAGTGGATTTCTCATGGTAAAATACACATATACCGTTTTTATGGCATATCTGTAAAGTCAATATTTAATGTGTTATAAGTTATAACACCTTATAAAAAACATGAATCCTTAATTATTTCAAATACCAAGGAAACACCATGTATGATAACTTGAACCATTGGGTTCCCCATAAAATTCTACACATAAAACGATTAAGAAGCTAATCTCCAAAGTCACTACTTAAGGAGTTAAGCTGAATATATGCACTTTTTTGGTCAGGCATATATTCAAGGATTTTAGCTAATATCTTTTGAAATATACATGATAGAGGGATAAACCAAATATAAAGTAACCATGTAATTACAGTAGGAACACAGAAATGAAGTTTATTTCATAAGCCATAAACAAGGTTAAAACCTGTAATGGATTATTGATTAAAATCAATAGAGCTATTGGCCACTTTGTTGTGAAAGTGGTCCAAACTTAAACAAAGTAAAGAGTCAGATTCTAATAGTTCATTCGTGAAGAATGATGTATTTTTATTACAATATTCAAGGTATAACCCTATGAAATCATGGTTTGAAGTTTAAAATATTAGATTTCAACAGAAAAGATGAGTTACCAGAAAATTCATCAAAAATGGGGTTTTGATGATGTAATGAAATTCTCTTGGGTGTGTGTCAGGTTGAGTCTATATTGAAGTGGTAATAAAAGTATTTACAACTAAAATTATGACTGTGACACGGTTGAATAAGGATTCAAAAGATAATAAGATCTGTAGATGGTGTAATTTTAATAATAAGAGGGCTTTACTATAGTAAATATAGTGGTGGTGAGCACTGTTGAAAGCCCTGGGTGCAGCTTTATCTGTTGAGTTACAATAATAAAGACTAAAATTATTAAGATTATAATAATACCTGATTATTACCCAAGAGTAAAACTGTTTTTGACAGTTTACTACGTAGGGTACTCAAGAGCAGGATGAGTAAAGGTTTTTGGCAGTGAAAAGCCCTCCTTTTATCCTGAAATTGGGGTGAAAAGGCCGTTAGACCTTTTCACATAGAGGAAGTGAAGATTTTTCACTCCTCATGACAGGCTTGTGGTTTTCAAACAGCCTGTATACACTGTATTGGGTTCAGATGTGGTTTTGAAACCACATCTGGGCAGTTTTCACCAATACAGGGTGAAAATTTTCATCTGGGGACCTCACAGCCTGATTCTGACGTGTATGACGCGTAGAATGCTGTACAGAAACTGTATGGGACCCCAGTATTGACTGACATATGAGGTATTGAAGTAAAAACATGCTTCTTCGTCTATTTGACACCTCATATTCATGGTTATAGGGTGTTATCCCATGGTAAGGCTGTATATGACAGCAGGTGGGATTTTGACCTTAAAATGGTCATAACTCTGTCGGTTTTTGAGATATCAAGCTCATAGTTGATTCATTGAATAGCCCTGTATGATCTCTACACAATGGTATCCAACTTGACATGGTCATCATTAAATATGGCAAAGTTATCCCATGTACAAGTATTTTTATACATTGGCGTGGTTTGGGCAAAAGCTGTATTAAGCTTGTTTGGCCAATAACTTCTGTTCTAGTTGAGATATGAGGAAATGGATGACACCATCAGATAGCCCTGATTGTGCTCTTTCCAAAAAGACCCCACTTTAAGTATCTCACACTAAAACTGTAAAGGTTAGATGAGAGGTGAATGTTTTGTTCACCCTTATTTGGTCTGAATTTGACCATAACTCAAGTAATACTGGTGCTAGCTCAGTTTGGCTGGTACCATTGGATAGCCCTGGCTTAGAGCTTCATTTTGAATACCCATTTTATGGGGTTAAGCCTCTCCTTCTAGATTTTAGATGAGAGGTGAATATTAAGGTTTATGCTCAGCAATGACTTTGAGCAGGAATAACTTTGTTATTTCTTGTCCTATGGTGATGGGACTTATATTTTCAGAAAGAGGTGAGTTTCCTCTTTCTTTTGATACCTTTTGAGCTAATTTGGCTCAGCTCCATGTTTTGGTGGTATTTTGGCTATACCATTGGTTTATAGTATTTTGGCTGTCATGCTTGTGCTCTGGTTTTGAGTCACAGGCTGACAGTGTGTAATAAGGACATTCCAATATATCGGAATCCACTCTCAGAATAGCTGTAGCATGTTTAAATTAAGGGTTATTAATGATGAAAGATTAAGCTTAAATTTGATCATTTAAGATCACTCACTGTAATCTTATTTTAAGTTTAACAGTCATATAAGTGATAAAACTGGTGAATACTATAAGAATATGATTAATACTAATAAACTCCACGATGTTTAGGCCTCTGCCAAGCCTATGACGTCATCAAACTTAGAGGTATAGTGATAACTCTAAATAATGGTGTAATTATGAGGTAAGATCGTTTGATGATGATGTAATCATCAACAAACCTTCAAATATGAAAATTTCTAGTAGAAAACATCAGTACACGTCTACTAGAAGCCTGATGGACTCTAGAAGGGAGGTATTTACCATAAATAGAGCTCTTTTTACTCTGTTTTCCCCTCAGATGCTTACAAAACACTAAAATATTTAAATCAAAAGGTAATTTCTTTATTATTTTGATATAAAACTCTTATATCATCAAAGACCAAAGATAATCTTATTATAATCATCATCTTTTATGTGATTATTATATTTATTTAACTGTTTTGTTTAAAATTCTCTTAAAAACCTCAATTCCATGTAAAATCAAGAATATCTGTAATTTCTCTTAAATTTTATTGTAAATACAATTTAAAAAAGTTGTATTGACAGTTTTTGGAGGAGAAATGTTCAAAATTATTATATTGAGTATTAAAAGTAGGTTATTTCTTCTTATTATAAGAATTTTCTCTCTATTATTACTTTAAATAATTCTATAATTAATATAAATAGTAGTTATATTAGTTCATAACTTGAATATCAGTAATATCATTGTTATTAATTGTTATTTATTAATAAAAAACACTTTTTTACGCCTTTATTATCTGTTGGTAACAATAATAAAGTGCTTTTAAATATATTAATTCTCTTATATTAATATGATTATTTATTATGTTATTTTTTTATAATATAAATTATATCATTATATTTATTCAATAATATAATTACTTTTACACCATAATTATAATAATACTTGATTATTATAGTTATTTGTATCTTATTTATGTTATTTATAAGGGCATTCATTGTACAATAAATAAAATATTAGTGATTTTTACTTATTGTTTCATAGTCAAAGCTTAGATTTGGGGGCCTGGCCATGATATTTACTCTAAAAGACCTTTAAAAATGATTCTAATTGGGTTTATAAAATGATTTTAAATACTATTGAGGCATTTGGAAAGCAATTGTACTGTCTTACACATGGTCTTTCACATCCTTAGACTTGCAAGAACTTTCTGTGAGTGACTCTAGTAATTGAAAAAGATATTTTATCAATTAAAAATAATTTTATATTATAAATTGCTTAAGAAAAAGAATCATATTCATTTTTCATTTTATTCTTTAAAAATAAAAACATAAAAAAATTTATTTCTATTCATTTTAATTTCATTCCTTTATTTATTTTCATTTTTTTTAAGATATAAAAGCAATTTTACGTGGAAAATTGCCATATCTTACCAAAAATAACACTTCTTCTATAAAAGACTTATTTTTATTTGTCCTTTTTAGTGTTTGAAGACAATCCATCAGAGGGCAACCAAGCCACTGTTGAAAGCTTGGTGGATGAAACATGTCCAAGTTCTCCAACACCAATAATCACTAACAAAAAGAATTTTAAGAATTAGGCTTTCCAGGACCCACTATTCAGGACTCTGAAGGTGAGTACCTCATTTAGCAATTTCCATAAGAAGAATTCCTGTTCTGAAATCCTCTTATTTCTTATTTTTTCTTAAAACATGACTACCAGAAGAGGCTCCCAATACTCCATGCAATCAGATGGAGCTGGACTCAGAGATATAATTGATGCCTCAGATGGGAAAAGGAAGGGAAATATCCCCAGTGGAACAGAATCCACACAAGGAAGTGCCTTATCCAAAGGCAAGTCCCAGAAATGCCGATGATATCTTAATGTCACAGGGGCTCTAGTGGAAATACAAGAGTGGCCTGGCACTCAGCAATAAGGGAACTCACTTGGAAGACTCCAAAAGAATAAAGAATAAAAAATAATAAGAATGAATTCCTCTAAAAGATATTCAGGTACAAGATAAGATACAAAAGAGGAAAGGGAAGCCAAGTGGCCAAAGAGCCAACCAATTAAGTCCTTAATCACTGTTTCAACCTGCCAAAAATGAATAATAGAATTAGTAAGGATATGACCACCAAATATCCATTGACAGGCGCAGAAAGAGAAAGAGAAATGTGCTAAATGACTGACTTAATAATATCAGTATTTGCTTAACTAAACTGAAAAGAAAATAAAGATAAAAATGAATTAAAGTGTATTAATTAACTGGGGAAAAACCCCCCAGGGTGAAAAGGGTAGCCGGTATATGTGAAAAGTTGGGAGCTTGAGTTCTTCAGGCTGAAAACCAATCTGTATTGATCCTTGAGGCTGTATTGATTGTTTTGGGAATTGATACAGCTGGCTAATATTGAAATTGAATTGGGTTGAATGAATTTCCCATGCTTGAAAATGAAATACAGGTCTTGGTGGATCTAGACTGTATTGAAATGAAGGTGGTTGCCAAGATGGATTGAGTGGAGCTTTGACACCTGACAACTGAATGAATGAGCTGAATGAACTGCCTCTTGAATACACCTTGAGAATGAATTGAAAGTATTCCCTTGGAAGGAATACTTGGAGTGACAATAACCAATGACTGCTTGATGGCGTCATTGGTGTTTGAGGTTTTGACACTTGCCCTTGAGCCTTTATGAATCCTCTTGATGACGTGACTGGATGGCCTGATGGAAAGTTGAAATAACCAGATGATATTGCCACCAGTGGATTGCTTCTGAAAAAGAAGGATAATGGTGTATAACACCATATATGGCATTTTGGTTATTGGAGGTTGAAAACGGCCATAAGTCTTTAGAGATGACGCCAGGAGGATATTGGTGAAATTTGGTTTTGGCGGGCTTCAGAGGTGTCAGAGTGTATTTTGAGGTATTTGCCCATTTTTGGGTTTTTGGCCAAATACAGCGCATACAGCCTTAAAACTGTATTTGCGCAAAGTGCGCAAATGAGCAGAAACTGTAATTAAAGCCAAATACAGCTTCTTGAGCTGTATTTCCCCTGTTGACTGGGAAATACCAAAATTGCCCAAAAGTAGAGAAAGGCCAGGAAAAGCCTGATTACGGTGAAGGGCCAAAGTTGGGCCCAGATGATGAAATGGCCATAAAAGGCCAAATGAGGTGAGGTGACCAATTTGGCCAATGATTTATGGATATGGCCACATTGCCATATATTGGACGTGGCATGGATATGCCATATTGAAGTCCAAGGGGATGAATTTCCATGGTTGTGACAGTACCCCCCACCTTGAAATGGTGAGTTCCTGAGCACCAATACAAGGTGAAGCCTGTTGAGGCTATTGGAAAGATTTTGAGAGCGTGATTCAAGAGGACTGATCAAGATAAAAAATTTGAAAACTGATATTAAAAATTTGACATTTGACGCAGGACTTGCTTGATTTTCTTTTGACATTGGCTTCATGATTTGAATTGAATTTTGAAAGGAATGAATATTTTTGACATGATAATTGACTTGATAAAAGAAAATTTAAAGTCAAAATAAAATAAAAATAAAGAATGAAAATGAAAATAAGAAAAGAAAAGGAAAGAGAGATGAATTTTGGGGAGGTTCCAATCTTGATCACTGATGTTGACAATTGATTTTGAGAATGGCCAAGGACCTGGGAAGAGAAATTTGATGCCAGGTGCTCACAGAGTGGCCAGGGTGATGTTTTGAAAGATTTTAGACCCCTCAGGGAAGTGCAAACTAGGAGAGGAACTTTTGGTAATTACCACTCCTGCCAGTGCCATAAAAAGGAAACAACATTGTTGAAGGATTGAATTGAATTGAAATACTTGGAAAAGAAATAAAAGAGTTGATGGTCCATTTGCCCAAGTGAAAAGGGCCATAATTTTGGAATTGAATGTTGAAAAGCCCGGCCAAAGATCTGTGTCCAAAATTTGCAAAGTGCTCACAGAGTGGCCAAGGTGATTCTTACAACAAAAGAGTAAAATACCTCTAAAGGTGCATACCAGGAGTGGGACTTACTTTTGGTAATTCCTCTCCCCACCAAGCACCATAAAAATTCAAGCTCTTGAAGAATTGGCTCCTGGCTTGTCAGGATATAATGAATGAAAATCTTTGACGAGTTCAGGACAATTATGGAGGTTTTCAGTTGGTCCCCAAGTGGATCTTTCTGGGTCTTGACTGAAACCTTTCCATTCCACCAAATACCATAATTTTCTTCTCGTGAGCTTTGAGTCCAGTATTTGAGAGACTTCCCATTCCTCTTCTTCTTCAATGGTTATTGGAGGAGGAGGCTCTTAATGCTTATTTGGGATTGTTGACATCTTGACTGGTTCCAAAAGGGAAATATGGAGAACTGGGTGGATGGACTTCCATTGAGATGAGAGCTTGAGGTGGTAGGCATGAGTACTGACTTTCTTAAAGATTGGAAAAGGACCCAGCCATCTTTTAGACAGCCTTTCGGTGGGTCTGGTTGATTTGATGTTCTTGGAAGAAAGCCATACCATGTCACTGGGATTGAAAACAGGTGGACTTGCTCTACTTTTATCTGCATACCTCTTAAACCTGTTTATGGCAACTTCAAGTTCTGTCTTGACATCTTGCTGTACTGATTGGACTTTTGTTGATAACTTTCCAGCCGGAATATCTTGAGTGATGTGAACTGAGTCAAAATGATGATTTCTTCCATAAACAGTGAAAAATGGTCATTGTTTTGATGAAGAGTGGTCAGAGTTATTGTATGAAAATTTAGCCAGAGGGAGCCAGGTGTTCCAATAATCTTGATGATAACTGACATAAATCCAAAGGTACTGTTCTAGTATCTGATTAACCCTCTCTGTCTGTCCATCAGTTTCTGGATGATAAGCAGTTGACAGATCTCTTGAAATCTTGAGCTTCTGACAAAGGTTGGTCCAAAAAGAAGAAACAAAAAGAGAACCTCGATCACTAACAATGCTTGAAGGAAGGCCATGCTCTGAAAAAATATTCTTGATGAATAGATGGGCCAAATCTAATGAAGGGATTGAAGCTATTGTTGGAATAAAACCTGCCATTTTTGAGAATCTGTCCACTATGACAAGGATTGAGTCAAAGGAATTGGACAGTGGCAATTGAGTGATGAAATCCATTGAAAGAAAAATCCAAGGACCACTTGGAATTTGAAGAGGCTTGAGGAGTCCAAACTTCTTGTGCTTAATATTTTTGTTTCTTGAACACTGTTGACAGGAATAGAAATAATCCTTGTGAATTGAGTTATGCCGGACCAATGGAAATCCTGCTTGACAAGTTTGAGAATCTTCTCTTGGCCAGGGTGTCCAGCTAGAGGAGAGTCATGCCGCTTTTGAAGTATATTGAGTTGAATTGTGGGGTCATTTGGGACCACCACCCAATATTTGAAAAGGAGAATTTTGGGAGAGGAATCAAGAGAATAATCTGTGAGAGATTTACCTTTACCCAAATCTTCAAGGACACTTCTTTATTGAGAATCCTGCCACACTGCCTTCTGAATTGAATCAATCAAATTTGGAAATGAATCCACCTTGACTGCAAAAAACGTTGAGGCTTGAATTTCATCTTGCTTGATTATCTTCTGATAGTTCATTGGATTCTTCCTGATGAAATCCTCCCCCCTCTCTGGGTAAATGTCTTCTCGACGTGACAAGGCATCTGGAAGGGTGGCCAAGCGGCCAGGGCGGTAAGTGATTGAGAAATGGAATTCAGATAAAAATTCAGCCCAGCAGGATTGAAGGCAAGTGAGAATCTGGGAAGACATAAAATATTGAAGAGATCAATGATCAGTGAGAACTTCAAAAGGGGAAGAAATTGAAAGAATGAAAGCTCTCCAGCGCTTGAGAGCCCAGACTATGCCAAGGAGTTCCTTGTCATGAATCTCATAATTAAGCTCAGCTGGGAGAAGCCTGTGGCTATCAAATTCAATGGGATGTTTTCCTGAGTCAGAGACCTGACTCAGTAAAGCACCCAAGGAATAATCTGATGCATCGGTCTCTACAATGGTGGGTAGAGAAGGATTGATGTGAGAAAGGATTGGAGCGGTGGTGAATGCCTCTTTGAGTTGATGAAACTGTCTAAGAGCTTCCTCATTGAGGGGAAAAGGGGAATCTTTCTTGAGGAAACTTGTGAGTGAACTAATTTTCTTTTAACAATTCTTGTTGAAGCGGCGGTAGAAATTGGCAAAGGCAAGGAATGATTGAAGAGCCTCGAGGTTTCTTTGAGGTGGCCGATTGAGAATTTGCTGGATTTTGCTTGGTCCATCTTGAGGCCTTCAGAAGAAACAACATAACCTAAATACTCTACACTAGAAACATGGAATAGGCATTTGGACGCCTCAGCAAAAAGGGTATTGGCTCTGGGTCTGGAAAGAAAAATGGACACATGAGTGCCAATTTCTTCCCCAGATTTGGAAAAGACCATAATGCCATCCAAATAAACCACAACATAAACATCAGGAAGATCATAAAAAATATCATTGACAAGGTTTTGGAACGAAGCAGGAGCATTTGTAATCCCAAATGGCCTAACCAAGTACTCATAACTACCATATTTGGTTCTAAAACAAGTCAAATGTTCATCACCTTCCGTGATTATGAGCAGGTTATATGCACCACGCAAATCAATCTTGGGGAAGATAGAAGAACCATTGAAAACAGTGAGAAGCTGATTTATAGGAGGAACAGGATACTTGTTCTTCCTAGTAACAGCATTGATTTTGTGGTAACCAACACACAAACGGAGGACACCATCTTTCTTTTTGACAAAAAGAACAGGTGCTCCTGTAGAAGAGGAGCTTGGCCAGATGAAAGCTTTATCTACATTCTCTGAGATGTAGGCCCTGAGTGTATCTGACTCTTGGTTTGATAAAGAGTAGATCACCCCAACTGGAGGGAGAGACCCCCCAGCTTGATATGATGATCACAGGCAAGTTGAGGAGGAAGTTTCACTGCTATCACCTTGGAGAATACATCCAAGTATTGGTGATAAACAGAAGGAACAACCTTCATCACAGTTTCTATTTCTGCTGGCTCTTCCTCTTAATCCCACAACTCCTCCAGCCAGTCATGGTAAGGAAGGTCCATATTCCCAAAAAAGAGGTGAAGTGAGGATACCACATTATCTTCTCCAACATCTTGAATCTCTGTGACGACTTCATCTCTGGATGATAGTAATGACTGTGGGGAATTAAGGGAAGGAATATGGACAGAAGACAGAAATGATGGTGTTCTAGAATCACCAACCAGAGCTGCACATGATTTGGCAGAAGAAAAGTCATTACTAAAAGAAATTGAAAGATCATTATAGTCCTTATGATCAGAATTAAAGGTGATCAATCCTTTCCTCCAATCAATAAACAGATTAAACTGATTAAGAAAGTCAAAGCCCAATATGAGGTCTTCTCCCTTGGGAGTATCAATGACTAAAAAGTCCCATTCAAAGGTTGGGAAGGAAGGGAGCTCAACCATATATTTAGTATGGTGAGTCACAAATAAAGAAGGAGACTCAGAGGAGTCTAAAATGATGAGGGGAATCTTCTGTGGAAGTTCTGACGTAGTCAATGAATACTTGTGAACAAACTGCTTTGCAATAAATCAGTTGGTAGCACCAGAATGAATGAGAAAACTTTAAAAAAACATCAGAAAGGGAAGAAAACACAAAGAATTTAAGAAAATTCTTGACACCAGTTTTCAGACTGCACAATTGTGCTCTGGAAGGAAAACTGTGAAGACCATTGAACACAACATGGTCTTCACTCAGGCTTTTCCCTGGCTGGGAAATTTGCCTGATGGTTGGGTAAGCTTGGTTTGAGGCCTTTTGAAACAGCACTCAAGACTATGCTTCCCACCACAATAGGTACAAAGACCCTCCTTGATTCTTCTTTCCTTTTCAGAATTCATTAACTTGAAATCTTGATGTCACAGGGGCTCTTCTAAATGAAGAGGGCCTGGCACTCAGTGAACAGACTTACTTATGGAGGGCTCAAATAAATACTCAAAGGGATAAGAGTAATAAGATATGATAATAATTCCTATTCATAAAAATAATAAGTATAAAATAAGAGAGCAAACAAAAGAAAACAATAAAGAGCCAACCACAAATAATCCTGTACCACTGTTTCAACCTGTTCAGAAAAGAGAAAAGGATTAATAAGTATATGGCCACCCGGACTCTACTGAACAGGTGAGGGAAGGCAAAGACTAACTTAGTAAATAATAAAATAATATTTCTTAAGGAGGAAAGTAAATAATATTAAATAATAAATCAACTATTTTAATTAACTGGGGGAAAAACCCCCAGGTGGGTGCAGAGGGGCTGGTATATGTGAGAAATACCAGCCTTGGAGTTTGAGTGTTGAGATACTTGTCTGTATGCTGGAAGAAGTTGGATGTGGGATTGAATCCTGTATTGGTGAATCCAATACAGGTTATACAGTCAATACAGGTATTTGTGCCTGTATTGATGAAAGGCCTGTATTTGGTGAAT
Source organism: Austropuccinia psidii (assembly GCA_023105745.1). Classification (NCBI taxonomy): domain Eukaryota; kingdom Fungi; phylum Basidiomycota; class Pucciniomycetes; order Pucciniales; family Sphaerophragmiaceae; genus Austropuccinia; species Austropuccinia psidii. The sequence continues at coordinate 7,499,354 of JALGQZ010000001.1, forward strand.
CCTGTATTTTGGTCTTGCCTGTATGAAACTGTATTGAGGTCTGAAAACTGTATTTGGAGTATGTTGAATGAAACCCCCTTGCTGATTGGGTTTTGAAGGGTATCAATGAAATAATGATTGTTGCTGAGTGGGTTTTGAAGGGTATCAATGAAGTAATGATTGTTGAAGATGATTGGTAATGCCCCTGCCTCCTTGGCTGTGACATTATCCCCCTCTTGAAAGTGGTGAGCTCTGAGCACCATAAGTATGGTGAGTCTTGATGAGCTTGCAATCAATCCATACTGTTCTTTCCCCCGATTCATTAAATTTCTCTCATTAACCTTCTTCTTCAGTCATTACTCAAACAAAATCTTCATTTAACCACTTGTAGATATCTTCTCCTTGATCTTGATTCTGAATTTCCTCTTTTCCTTCAAACGCCTTCATTCTTCTAAAATAATGTTCATTCTTGTCTTGAGTGTCTTCACTAACCTTTTCTTGAGTCCTCATGGCTTTTGAAAAAAGGGGGTGACTTGGGCTCATGTCCCAAGAACACCTGATTTCATCATAATTTTGCATCTTGACAGTGTTGGCATGAAGTGGCCAATACTTGAGGTTTTGGACCATTTCAGAAGTCTTTGCCAAAATCCTTGATTTTGTGATTAAAGGGGATTTTGGCCAATTTGCGCAAAAATGCGCAAAATTTGCGCAAAGTGCGCAAAAATGCCCAAAATGCCCAAAATTTGTGCAAAGTGCGCAAATGCGCATATATGCCTTAATGGCATATAATGGTGAAAAAATTAAAAAAACGTGATTGATGATGAGAAATGGCCTTATAAGGTGTTCTGGCCATTTTGCACATTTTTGCGCATTTTGCCCAAAAATGCGCAAAGTGCACAAATGCGCATATATGCCATAATGGCATATATTGGTGAAAAAAAATGAAAAATTTGATAAATGATGGAAAAATGGCCTATAAGGGGTTCTGGCCATTTTGCTCAAATATGCGCAAAGTGCGCAAATGCGCAATTATGATGAAATTGGGAAAAAGGCCTCTTGAAGCCTTTTGACAAGATAAAAAGGCCTTTTGCGCAAAAGTGCGCAAAATGCACAAACTTGCCAATATGCCTAATCAAGCATGTTTTGATGAAAAATGATAAAACTGAGCTATTTTGAAGTTTTTAGGTTTCATATGGCCATTTGTGCCAAAGTGCATAAATTCATGAAATTGGCCAATTGGGACATCTGAAGCAGGGTTTTCCTTTTTGATCTTGATTCCTTCCTGAATGTCTTCCTTCTTATCTCCTCCTTGACTAGTCAATTGCCATAAATGCCTTGCTGATTGGGTTTTTGGCTTTCAATTTTGATCTTAAGGAATGAGTTTAAGGCTGACTTGAAGAAGTTTTTATGAGGGTTATCTGTAGGTGGTCTTTACCATTACTAGTGTTTTGCTCTTTGATTATTGAATGAATTGACTCCCCAAAGGTGATATGGGAGTGATGACTACTGTTTCATAAACTCCAATGCCCACCAAGCACCATAAATTAAACTCTTGAGGCATTTGGGCCAGGCTTGTCTGGATACAAAGTGTGAAAATCCTTGACAAGGTCTGGGGAGTTGGTAAGGTTGGAAGCTGGTTCCCAAGTTGTTCTTTCTGGGTCTTCATTGAATCCTTTCCACTCCACTAAATACCATAATGGACCTCTCTTGAGTTTTGAGTCCAGAACCTGAGCCACTTCCCATTCTTCTTGCTCTTCCACTATTACTGGAGGTGGTGGCAATTGGTGTCGATTTGGGATAGTTGATTGCTTCACTGGTTATAACAAGGACACATGGAAAACAGGGTGAACTGACTTCCATTGTTGAGGCAACTTGAGGTGATAAGGATGGCTGCCAATCTTCTTGAGAACTTCAAAGGGTCCCAACCATCTTTCTGAAAGTTGCTTGGTGGGTCTTGTTGTCTTGATGTTCTTGGAAGCTAGCCATACTTTGTTCCCAGGTTGGAAATCAGGTGGAATTGCTCTATTTTTATCTGCATACTTCTTAAAACGCTTTATTGCTGACTCTAATTCTTCTTTGACAACTTGCTGTACTGATTGGAGTTTTAATGATAACTTTCCAGCAGGTGTATCTTGAGAAATGTGAATTGAATCAAAGCTGGGATTTCTTCCATAAATAGTGAAAAATGGAGACTGTTTTGTTGATGAATGTTCTGCATTATTATAGGAAAATTCAGCCAGAGGGAGCCAGGTGTGCCAGTCATCTTGATGGTAACTGACATACATCCAAAGATACTGTTCTAGAATCTGATTTACCCTCTCTGTCTGTCCATCTGTTTCAGCGTGAAAGGCAGTTGAAAGATCTCTTGATATCTTGAGCTGCTGACACAATTGAGTCCAAAATGATGAAACAAATAATGAACCTCTATCACTAACAATACTGATTGGAAGACCATGTTTGGAAAAGACATGATTAATGAATTTTTGAGCTAAGTCCAAAGCAGTGATTGTTGAATAAGTTGGAAAAAATATTGCCATTTTTGAAAATCTGTCTACAACTACTAAAATTGAATCAAAGTTGCTTGACAAGGGCAATTGAGTGATAAAGTCCATTGACAAAGAATTCCAAGGACCAGACGGAATTTGAAGAGGCTTGAGTAATCCAAACTTCTTATGATGAATGTTCTTGTTTCTTGAACATTTCTGAAATGAGGACACATAGTCCTTGATGATTTGATTCATGACAGCCCAATAAAAATCCCTCTTGATGAGCTTGAGGGTCTTCTCCTGGCCAGGATGGCCAGCCAATGGTGAGTCATGACCCTTTTGAAGGATGTCCAATTGAATTTCATGATTGCTTGGAATGACTACTCTATCTTTGAACAATAATAATTTTGCTTGAGGTTCAAGAGAATAGTCTGGGACTGATTCTCCTCTTGCTAATTTCTTGAGGATTTCCTTATAATCTTTGTCTTGCCATACTTGTCTTTGAATTTGATTGACTACATCTGAAAAAGTATCAACTTTTATTGAAAAGAATCTTGACTCTTGAATTTCATTTTGCTTGAGAACTTGATGAAAATTTTGAGGATTCTTGCTGATGGAATCCACCCCCCTCTCTGGGTACACGTCGTCCCGACGTGACAAGGCGTCTGGTAAAGTGGCCAGCCTGCCTGGGCGGTAAGTGATGATAAAATGGAACTGGGATAGAAATTCAGACCAACGGCCTTGACAACGAGTAAGGACTTTAGAGGACATAAAATACTGAAGGGAACAATGGTCTTTCAACACCTCAAAGGAATCAGAAAGAGAAAGGAGAAAGGCTCTCCAGCGCTTGAGAGCCCAAACTATGCCAAGGAGTTCCTTGTCATGAATTTCATAGTTGAGTTCAGCTGGTAAGAGCTTGTGACTATCAAATGCAATGGGATGCTTTCCTGAGTCATTAACCTGACTCAGTACAGCACCCAAGGCATAATCAGAAGCATCAGTCACAACAATAGTTGGTAGAGAAAGATTAAAATGAGAGAGAATAGGAGCAGTGGTGAAAGCTTCTTTGAGTATTTGAAACTGACTAAGAGCTTCCTCATTGAAGATAAAGGGAGAATCTTTTTTAAGGAGGGAAGTGAGAGCAGAGATTTTTTTGGAATAATTTTTAATGAAACGACGATAAAAGTTGGCAAAGCCAAGAAAAGATCGGAGGGCCTTGATGTTCTTGGGCTGAGGCCAATTGAGGATTTGTTGAACCTTTGAAGAATCCCTCTTGAGGCCATCACTTGAAACAACATAGCACAACTATTCCACACTTGAGGCATGGAATACTCCCTTGGAGGCTTTAGCAAACAAATTATTGTCTCTCAGTCTTTGGAGAACAGAGGCCACATGCTTAACGTGTTCATCCAAAGAGCTTAGGAAGACCATAATATCATCTAAGTACACTACAACAAAAATATCCAAATAATCTGCAAAGATATCATTCTCAAGATTTTGGAATGAAGCTGGAGCATTGGTTAAGCCAAATGGCCTAACCAAATACTCATAACTGCCATATTTGGTTCTAAAAGCAGTTAAATGCTCATCCCCCTCTTTAATTCTCAGGAGATTATAAGCACCACGCAGATCTATCTTGGAGAAGATAGTAGCACCGTTGAATACGGTAAGAAGCTGATTCAATGGAGGAACAGGATACCTGTTCTTCCTAGTGACAGCATTAAGTTTGTGGTAGTCAACACACAAACGAAAACCACCATCCTTTTTCTTAACAAAAAGGACAGGTGCTCCTGTTGAGGAGGAGCTTGGTCTGATGAAACCTTTCTCTACATTCTCTGAAATGTAGGCCTGCAGTGTTTCTGACTCCTTCTTTGATAAAGAGTAGATAACACCAACTGGAGGTAGAAGACCCTCCAATTCGATATGATGATCACAGGCACGGTGTGGAGGAAGTTTCTCTGCTTTCACTTTGGAGAATACATCCAAATATTTGTGATAAACAGGAGGGACCACCTTCAGCACAGTTTCAATCTCTTCTGGCTCTTCCTCCTCATCCCACTGCTCCTCCAGGGAGGCATGAGAAGATAAGGGAGGAAGGTACATATCCCCTTGAAAGATATGAAGTGAAGATATAGCAACATCTTCTCCAACATCTTTTATCTCTTTGAAGACTTCATCTCTTAATGAAAGTAATGACTGAGAGGGAAAAATGGAGGGGTTATGGACAGAAGGAAGAAAGGAAGGTGTCTTAAGTTCACCAACCAGAGCAACACTGTTGACAGCAGTGGTTACTTCAATACTAATAGAAGGGTTAAAACCATTAGGATCCTTATGATTAGAATCATAGGTGATCAATCCATTTTTCCAATCAATAATAGGATTAAAATGGTAAAGAAAATCATAGCCCAATATCAGGTCTTCTCCCTTGGGTGAATCTATGATAAAGAAATCCCATTCAAAGCTTGGGAAGGAAGGTAAATCAACAACCCACTTGGTATAATGAGTGATGAACAGGGGAGTGGATTCATTGGAATCCAAAATGAAAGGAGGAATCTTTTCAGGGAGCTCTGAAATGGTCAATGAGTACTTGAGAACAAAATTCTTTGCAATAAAAGAGTTTGTAGCACCAGAATCAATGAGAATACTATAAAAAATATCAGAGATTGAAGAGAAAATAAGAAATTTTAAAGATTTCTTGACACTAGTATTCAGAGTGCACAATTGTGCTCTTGAAGGAAATAAGTGAGAACCATTGAGCACATCATGATTCCCACTCAGGCTTTTCCCTGCTTGCTAGGGGAGCCTTTTGATGACCCTTGCCTATTTTCAGGCCTCTTGAAGCATTTTTCAAATGGGTGCTTTCCACCACAATAATTGCACAAGCCTTCTTTAATCCTCCTCTCCTTTTCAGAACCAATTAATTTGTGGTCCTTATTGAGGAGAGCAGCATGAGGCTTGTCTTTGGACACTTGAAAATTCCTCCCCTTCTTATTCTTCTTGTGATAAAGCTTCTTTGATGATGAACTTTGAGGGTGCCTGGGGGAGTTGGATTCATTAATGGGAGGCTGTCAGCCTGTGACTCAAAACCAGAGCACAAGCATGACAGCCAAAATACCATAAACCAATGGTATAGCCAAAATACCACCAAAACATGGAGCTGAGCCAAATTAGCTCAAAAGGTATCGAAAGAAAGAGGAAACTGAGCTCTTTCTGAAAATATCAGTCCCATCATCATAGGACCAAAAATAACAAAGTTATTTCTGCTCAAAGTAGTTGCTGAGCATAAACCTTAATTTTCACCTCTCATCTAAAATCTAGAAGAATAGGCTTAACCCCATTAAATTGGTATTCAAAATGAAGCGCTAAGCCAGGGCTATCCAATGGTACTAGCCAAACTGAGCTAGCACCAGTATTACTTGAGTTATGGTCAAACTCAGACCAAATAAGGGTGAACAAAATATACAGCTTTTTGCACAAACCACACCAATGTACAAAAATACTTGTACATGGGATAACTTTGTCATATTTAATGATAACCATGTCAAGTTGGGTACCATTGCGTAGAGCGCATACAGGGCTACACAATGAACCAACTTTGAGCTTGATATCTCAAAAACCGACAGAGTTATGACCATTTAAAGGTCATAATCCCACAATACAGCAAATACAGCTGTATTATGACAGCATACAGTTGTACCTTGATTATGAGGTGTCAAATAGACGAAAAAGCTTGATTAGACTTCAATACCTCATAATTCATTCAATACTGGGGTCCTGTACAGTATTCTACGCATCATACACGTCTGAATCAGACTGTGTGGTCCCCAGATGAAACTTTTCACCCTGTATTGGTGAAAACTGCCCAGATGGGGTTTCAAAACCACATCTGAGCCCAATACAGGGTATACAGGTTGTTTGCAAACCACAAGCCTGTCATAGAGAGTGAAAAATCTTCACTTCCTCTACGTGGAAAGGTCTAGCAGCCTTTCCACCCCAATTTCAGGATAAAAGGATGGCTTTTCACAGCCAAAATTCTCTCCTCATCCTGCTCTTGAATAACCTACGTAGTAAACTGTCAAAAACAGTTTTACTCTTGGTTAATAATCAGGTATACTCTTAAATTAAAATTATTGTAGTCTTTATTATTGTAACCCAACAGGTAAAGCTGCACCCAGGGCTTTCAACAGCGCTCACCACCACTATATCTCTATAGTAAAGCCCTTAAAATCTTAATTTAAACCATTTATTATCATTCTTATCATCTTTAAAAAACCATTTTTTAGGTAAACCAACCTTAACCACTTGTACAGGGAAGATTACAATTATTAACCCAGTTGTAACTTCCAAAGGCAAACTGCCTAAATCAGCAGACAGCAAATTTGTACAAGGCACAGTCAAAGGTAAATACCCTAAGAACATAAAGTTTTTGACTGCTTGCAAACACTGATATGTCCCCTGCATACCTCAGAGACCTTGGCTTCCCAAGGAACCAGCCAGAGGACAGAGAAGGATTCTCCAGGACCAGAACACCTGAAAGAAGACACCTTGGACACAGTGGTGGATGGCAAAACAATGAGGGAGATAATATCAACCTTGCCATTCACACTCCAATTCAACAGAAACCTCAAACCAGAGGACTGGAAAGATATAGATCAAGTTCTTCAGATCCACCAACTCCTCAAAGATTTATTTCAATGGAGCATGGAAAACAAGAGGTTCAACCTAGCAACTCACTGGGCAGAACTGGGATCAAGTTGCCAGAAGATCTGTCTTAAGGAGATAGACTTCAAAGACCTTATGGAAATCACGAAGGGTTGGAATCCTACCAGGCAGCACAGACTCCTGGAGGCAAGGGCACAGAGGATAAGTGTAAGGTTTGTCTATGAAACTATTGATAATAGTAACAATATCAAGAGTACTATGACTGTCCTCAGTAGAAAAATATAATATAATAAAATATTATAACCACAAATTTAAATATATTTATTAAAAATAATTATATATAAAAAATAAATTTAATTATTATTATAATAATATAATAATAAAAAAATATAATAATTATAATAAATTATAATTATTCTATTATTGTTATAGTCACTGACAATTATAACAATAAGATGTGTAAAGCTCTTAATGAGACAATTACACGTGGAAAATATAAATATTTAACAACTTATAAATAATATAAATATTATTTATAAAAAGAATTAAAAACACACTGTGCAGAAATAATTCTTATAGAAAAATTCTATATAAAAAAACTAATACTAGATAAAAAAGATATAGAATTTTAGAGAAAACTTACTTATAAGATTTATTTAATACAACAAGTCAAATACAACAGTCATTATATTAAATAAAGATTATAAGTTAAAAACACGCCAAAAATCAATAAATTTAAAGATAAAACAACTTTTTATAATAAATATTATGATTAAAGCGTTTTTGAGAGGAATTTGTGGATTTTTAAAAGATATTTAAGATGATAATTTTATATAAGAAAATTTATTATAGGTGATTACAACAATAATCTGAATTCTATGACTTCAATTCTTTAATTTAATAAATAAAGAATAAAAATAACTTCAGAATTACTTTTAATAATAAGATTTTATATTTAATAAAACTTTACCTGTTTAAATTTCTAATATGATTGGATTAATAAATGATTATGGACAAAAACAGTGATGAAAAGACTCTTTTTATGTCTTCAGAGAAGCTCTCATGATTCATAATGAATGTAGAGGGCGTGCTCAGGTCAAAACTGAAAAAACCATGCTTAAAAATAAAGTTCTTAACTTAAGGCAACTTATTTTTACTTCCAATTTAAAGTTACCAGTGTTATTCTTAACTCCAAGTAGCTTTAATCCCCATTTAGTTTAATTATCTTAAGTTTTAAATTCAACTAAAAAGTCTGTTTAAGACAAAATTAATTGTTTATAAAATCTTTTGTGGCCTTATGGGTATGTTATACATACCTCACAGGCTCACATTCCCTACCACCCAAAAAAAAAAATTGTACCACAATTTTTCTTCTGTAGTATACCCCAGGTTATTTGGGGGGGTAAAATCCACTGTCCAACCTCTCTACTTATACTTATCAAGTATGTAAAGCTCACAATTCAAAATTTTTACTGGGCAACTGGTCTTCTCTCATGTCTGAATCTTCTGAGAAACCTCTGGCAATCAGGTATTTTGTTTTCTACAATCCATTCATCTTCATGTATTGGATTTTTGTACCTGACTAAGTATTCTCCTTCATTTTTACCCCTAAGTCTTCTTTCCTTTAAGACGTTCAGTACCTTCTTTTCCTCACTTAGATCAAGTGGGGGTACCTCTAAGGGTGTTTCATTCCTTAAAGGAAATAATTCCTTATCACTTGATGTGTAATTCTTTACTAGACTGACAGGGAAAGTTGGATGTTTATTTTCCAGTTCTCCTGACAGTTCTACTTGTACTGCATTTGTCCCATGAAGGGCTTTAATAGTAAATGGTCCTGAAAAGGAATCTTTCAATTTCCTTGGACCTTTAATATTATTAAAGTTCAAGGTTGAAACTAGTATTAAGTCCCCTACTTTGAATTCTGGTGTCTTATGACCCTTATCCCATTTCTGCTTAGCATATTCAAAGGCATCATTCATGCTTTGATTTGCATGATGTTTCACTTTATCAAGCAGTAGTTTGAAGCTTGAAGCAGTTGGATGAATGTCAACCAGATCTTTTTTCAAAGTGTCAACTGGAAGTTTGGGGTTCCATCCTTTTTCCAACATTGCAGGAGTCTTTCCTGTTGAAGCATGGATAGAGGTCTTGTAGGCTAATTCCAATGCTTGTATAAGAGTACACCACTCATGGGTAAAGCCATCAGAATCTTTAAACTCCAGGCCATAAGCACAAAATCTTCCGATCATGTCCTCAAGGGTTTGAATCATTCTTTCTGCCAGCCCATCTGTTTGTGGATGGTAGGCTGTTGAAAATGATAATTTTGTACCCAAAAGCTCACCAGGGCGGATCTCGCGTCAATCGTTGGCGATTGACTTCACGTTGCACCGCTTTCAGTATAAAATCTTGCTTCAGTCGCGTTAGTGTCACTTTATAGTCACTGGATTTAGTGGGTCACGTCACGTCAGCGTCAAGACAACGTCAATCGTCACATGTGTCACATGAGAATGTCACTCAAAGCCCAAACCCATTTCAACACTATTCACAATGTTCGGGTAATTTCACCTCATTGGCTTCCGCATTCCCACCTAATCCGCCCCGATGCTTCGCATGCTTACAAGCCCGCACCGCCCTCCAGATGAGACTCCGACACTGCCCCCCCATCTCGGTCCTCACCACTCCTTACGCTTTCACACTCCCGCCCATACCATCTTTATGCTCACCTGGTGCCCTCCCGACATGCTCCCAACATCACTTATCCTTACGCTTGCTCAAGTGCCCTCCCAATATGCTCCCGACACTGCTTACGATCATTACGCTCGCGGAGTGCACTCCCGAGATGCTCCCGACACCAATTATCCTTACACTAGTGTATTGCCCTCCCAACATCCTCCCGACACTGCTTACCAACCTTACGCTTGCGGAGTGCACTCCCGACACCACTTATCCTTACGCTTGTGTCGTGCCCTCTCGACACGACTTATCCTTACGCTTGTGTGGTGCCCTCCCGACATGCTCCCAACACCAGTCATCCTTACACTTGTGTGGTGCCCTCCCAACATGCTCCCGACACCACTTATCCTTACGCTCGCGGAGTGCCTCTCAACATGCTCCCGACACGACTTATCCTTACGCTTCCGTACTACATCCATAGTGTACGGTGGCTTGTTGCCGTACACGATGAAGGCAATGCTGAGTGGCCTTCTCTGCCCACAGGACCTAAGGGGAAATTGGTCAGTATATTCACAATGTTGTGGTTAGGGTTTAAATCATGAGACTCAAAAATTAAAACCTAATAAGTGGACTATTTAAGACAAGAGAATTGTGTCTCCTGTTTCGCTGACAAACCATTTTTTTTCATATCATTCAAATGGAACACTTTGCTTAGTCCTTACCTCATGAGCGTTGAATAGTTCAAAAGTTGACTTTAGTAGGTTTCTCACTAGTCAACTTTATTCAATGTCTCACAGGGAAGTGATTTCATTTGCATGATATGAGATAATTTGCAAAGCATCGCCTCCTTCAATTTCCCGACAAATCGCATTTTGCAAATGTGATTATTTTACTTGCACCTTTTTTCTTGAATTTGGATCTTTTTATTCAAAAATTTTCAAACAAGTTATCAATCAACTCGTCACCATCTATTTGCTTAATAAACTACATCCGCTATGGCCCAAACCCCAGGGAATTCAACTGAATTCAATGAACAACCAACTTCAGCCCCAGAGAGTGGAAGTGAAATCTCTGATATGGCCAGTAGCCATGAATTAGGCATTGAAGTAGAGAGCCAGTCACATGAAGCTAATCAAGATCCACCAGTTCTTCCAGAATTTGAGTATGCATCTATCTTGAATATTTAAAATCTCTCAAAACCTGATATTGTGTTATAGCCTTTATTTCAGGTGAGCCTCCAAGCTCTCAGAAACCAAATGTTAAAAGCTCTGAGAAGGAAAAGACAGTTGAACCTTGTGCACCGACAGAAGATGATGGGCAAGATGATGTAATTTTCAGTGGGGAGGTGGAAATTATATCCAAGGAACAATTTGTCTTAAACATTGCTTGAACAATTTCAAAGCTCGAAAAAATTCAAAATGATAGTAAAATTCCTGATTATGTGCGGCAAAAGATTGCTGAAGCCATGAGCCTCCTAAAAATGGAGTTGAACCGTAAGTCCATTACTAATTCAAAAAAAAATTGATAAAAATAGCTGCTTACAATATATAGGCAGGTGTGGAGGTGGGAGAATGTCTACCTGAAGGATCTCGAGTCGTAATTGGATTTCCAGGCAAAGGATTAGGAAAAAGACCAAAGATACATGCGACCAAGAAAAACAAACAAAAAACTCCATACCTTTGAAGCCGCAAAGGATTCTTGGGAGCAAGGTGATGAAATGATCAATGTTGAAGTGGAACATATTGATAATGAACCTCCACTTACTGAACCCCCCCCATACTCAATGAAACAATCCAGGATGAAGCTCCACATACTGCAAGCCCCCCAAAACTCAATAAAAAAATGCATGATGAAACCCCTCCTGCCTCTCCTCAAAATATTCAAGCCTTTCAAGAAAGGGAGACATTTAAACATGATACAATGGGACGAGATATGACTGATATAGTTCCTGACCCTGAGCCCGAAGTGTCATCGTCTGCTAATTTTCAAGGAATATTTTTATCCCGCATGGAAGAGTTTGCAGGTGTTTTGCATTATCATTCCAATATTACTCAACAATCATGGAAAAGGGGGCTTGATAATATCAATAGTATTTACAAAAATCAATGGGACAATTTACCAACAAAAGATGCTCATACATGCCTGCCTGTTGGTATTAAGGTGATCAGTAACCGAGAGCTTAAAATATCGGCCTGGCTGGAGGACCTTGAGATGGCGGGTGAGTTTTATCTTTGTGCATGATACATGATTATTGGCTGTTGACTGGTGATATAAATGGCAATATACAGGATTAGATTTTTTTAAGCCAACCGAAACAGAAGCGTTTTTTGATCATAACATTTGGAATCTCAAATTGATGAAGGAATCAGCTAAACCTCCAGAGAATCTCCCAAAATCTGAACACTCCTTCTTCAAAATGGTTCAGAGCCTTCTTTACCCCGCGAATCCAGTTAAACATTTTTGGGAAAATTTTATGTTTGAATCCATTAGTTTAGTCTCATACAATGTGGTTGCACCCAAACCATATGTTGCACCAACATCAAATTCGACCAATCCTCTTGGACTCGAACGCAGAGCAGTTGAATACCTTGCCTCCTGCTTGAGTAAATCAAAGCAACGTGCAACCCAACTCAGCATTGAAGGTGGCGGGGCTGACAATGAGATATCCACAAAGCCGCACAAGAACCTGGAGGATCTAATGGATACAGTTATCCATTTGATGATTGCGTACAACATGGTACGTGCACATACAAAGGTAGAAGTTAATGGCATCAAAGGGAAACTCACAAACTCAAAAAAAAATGAGGCCATCAAAGATCTTTTGGCGTGTCACAAGAATCTCGGAATCAATCGAATTTGCTATGCTATATTAGCGGCATTCTGTGCGGCGGGGGTTCGTGGTTTCGTGGTTTGATGGTATGCTCAGATGACTGGAGAACAAGCTCAGTTAAAGGGGCTTTATCACTAATTGACATTTCCGCAAAACTTTCAGAGGGTAAAAATCTAGTTGAGCCAGTGTGGCTACATACTAATAAGTATATATGTAATTTACTGAATAAAAGTTTCTTCTCATCAGAGTCTTTTAACCCCACTGTACCTCTTAGATTTGAATTTGCACAATGCTTATTATTAGACGTTGGTGATGCCTGGGTGGCGAAACGCAGTCTTGGTTCAAGTGATGAGGTCACCTTGACGGTACCCAGGTCAGCTAAACTCACAACCAGGATTGACCCGTTTTAGATTAGCTTTGTACTAGATAGATTGTAATTTAATTATGCAAAGTGATTTATGAATTTAATAATCATGACTTCCTATCCTACTACTGCCCAGATGCCACAGTCTGAGTACCAATAGTAATTGTATGGCGGCATGCCTCCGTACATCATTGCAAAGACTCCGACAAGATGCAAGCTGAGTCAGGCATTGTGCCCGCGAGTCGCACACACGGGAGCATTGCGGGAAGTCGCGTTTATCACTTCCCACCAGCCCATAATAGGCCAAATGTTCCTGTGTCTTTCAAGAGGACTAGGATAGCTAGGGATCCGCAGCAGGATGCATATTGCATTTGCGTGTGCTTGCAATATTCCAAATGGTTGGATTGGAAAGTGATTACATGGGAACATCAATGTGTAAAATTGAATAATGCACTATCCACTGCAATTTTCAGGTTCAGGTATTTGAGATTGCGAATTTGCCAAGGTCAGGTGTGATCTTTCTTTTTAGCCGCAATCAAAAAAGATTCATCAACCGCAATTCAATTGAGGTGATATTAATAAATCAGTAATCATTTGGTTTCATTTCATTTTCTGCTGAAAGCATGCCATTCACAAAAAAAGGAAAAGAGCGTAAAAGGGAACTCGCCAGAAAGTGTCGGGCTGAGGAAGGAAAGTGTGAGTTGCTCGCTTAATCTCAGTGTATATATGCTTCCACATTTATGTGGCACCCTCATTGGGCCCCATGGAAGAACATTGGCTTTAGTCGGTTCAGATTGTGCCAATGTCATGTGGGCTCCAACAGGGAAGTCAAAGGATGTGTGCCGAAGAAAGCTCCTTGGCAGGATCTGATATCTTGTGTGCTTCAACACATAGTGATCCCTCAACCACTCGGGAATAGTAGCAGATCCCAAAAGACAAATGAGCGCAAAACGACCCGAATGAATAGGTTGTTTTCCTCCTCTCGCCCAACAGCACAAATATCAATGCCAGTATCAGCAAATATCACCCCAAGTGAAATTCGGAGGGTTGTGGATGTCAATCAGATCAAACGCATTCACTTTGGCCGTGTGGCAATTTTCTCTTCAACTGGATTACTCATTGCCCTTGTCGAATTCCAACCATTCACAAAAATGAGTGAAGTCGAGGTCAATCAATGGGATGAATTATCACAATTCTTATTTCGCGAAAAGAGATTCACCGACCCGATTGCAACCAATGGAGCATTACTGGAGGGATTTATGCTCGCGATTGGGTGGCGCAAATGCAGCACCAAGAATGAACAATTTGGTCTGTATGGAAGTGTCGGGAAAATTGAAAACGCAAAAGATGAATGGTAGAACCGAGGTCCCAATCTTAGGTCGGTGGGTTGCATTCTAGGTCAATCCTTACAATATGTTGGGGATAATTTATTTGAGAAGATTCAAAATTTCTACAATTCATTGGGGGTTCCGTCTTTTGATAAAGTCAGCTATGAAGGCAATATGCCCGCAAATCAGGGTGCATTCAAGTTCGCTTCCGCACTCACTTTCACCATGAATGGATTCGAAAACGCACCTCATGTTGATAAGGATGCATCGCTGTATGCTTCGGGATGGTGGTTTCAAGCTGATAAGAGGACCGGCCAAATTCAAAGAGATGCGTCAAGGCGGTGTACAGGTGGAAAATTAATTTTCCCAAATGAGCATTTTTGGATTGATCTATCCGCATGTCATGGGCTCATTCAGGTAGTGTGGGCCAGTAGTACATTTGTTCATTATACTGATCCAGCACAGGACAACGAAAGCACGACACTAGTGGGTATGTCCGCACAATGCTCAAGCAGGTTAGCAAAAACAATGCGGCAAAAAAACCATGGCTATTATGAGATTTCCGAGAGAGCGGGCTATCAAATCAGGGATGGTAATACAATCTCATCCCGATTCAAAGAATGAGGAGATTTGCATGTGTGTTGGGTAAGTAATGGTGGGGTAAGGCAGAGGACAATATACACCAGTATTGGATGGATTCGAGTGCGGGAGATGGGGTGAAGTGGATTATGTATGGTGGCATGCCATCGTACATCTGTCCTGGTTTGTTGCTATTGTCCAGGATGCCAATGCTTCACACGCGAATCCTTATCCTTGTGCAGGTTCCGACAATGCTAAAAGTTCATGACGCCTATGCAGGCTGCCGACGCTACACACGCCAATCCTTACGCCTGTGCAGGCTCCCAAAAATCTACACGCCAATCCTGACGCTTGTGAAGTTTCCCAAAAATGCTAAAAATTCCTTACGCCTGTACAGGCTTCCGGCAATTCACACGCCAATCCCTACGCTTGTGAAGGTTCCCCACAATGCTGAAAATTTCTTGGCCTGTGCGGGATCCCGAGAATTCACACGCCAATTCTTACGCCTGTGCAGGCTCCCAACAATTCACACGCCAATCCTTATGCTTGTGAAGGGTCCCAAAAATGCTAAAAATTACTTACGCCTGTACAGGCTTCCAACGATTCACACACCAATCGTTATGCTTGGGAAGGTTGCCAACAATGCTGACAAATTCTTATGCCTGTGCAGGCTCCCGACAATTCACACACCAATCCTTATGCCTGTGCAGGCTCCCAACAATTCACACACCAATCCTTACGCCTGTGCAGCCTCCCGACAGGTCACACGCCAATCCTTACGCTTGTGAAGGTTCCCAAAAATTTAAACAATTCAATACATGACTAAGATTCGTAGCGTGTGACCATAGTAAACACAATGTTTCATGAATCTGGACTGGATTGCTCACATGCGGGAACCTCCCGCTTTTTTACAGTTAAGAATTGATATGGCTCTAAGCCATGGAAGAAGAAAATATAGGAGACGGTAACGGCAACTATTGGCGCATTTTTGGCAAAAGAGGGTCACTCAAACTTTTGGTAGGGCACTTATAAAAAGTTTTCTCACGCAATAGGATATTTGAACCATTGAGGAAAATATAATTTCACATAAGCAAAGAATGTAATAGAAATTGAACATAACAATAATTGAAGACAAATAATTTATTCAAAAGAAAGTATTACGAATAATCAAAAGAGGAAATCATGACATTTTTTTTAAATTTTTATTTTTCTAAGAATTTCGAGACTATCCCGGTGATGTCCTCCTTTGGATAAGCCTCCAGTGCCTGGGCAAGGAGGGAGTTTAGTTCCTCCCGTAATTCCCGGTGCATCTCATTTCAATGAGTTGCATCCACGAAAGGAATCATGTGGAGCAAGCAGCGATGCTCCAACAAGATTTGGTTGATCGATTCGTGGATGATGGCTCGAGGAATCATTAGGGTTGGTCGCAGATTGGTGAATTCATGGCGAGCATCATTGTGGGAATGAGAGGAGGTTGGGTTCTCGGGGGCAATGGGAGGGAGATTCAGGGAAGGAACCGGGGTAGGAGTGGAGGGAGGGGGAACAGGAGGGGAAGATGGTGGTGTCGGTGAAGAAGAAGGGGGATGGGGGGATCCGACGGGCGTATCGTCAATGATGATTATTGAGCGAGGAGTGGCAGGACGATTTGGAGATGGTCAAAGAAGAAATGAGGAAAAGTGGATATGGATCAAAGAGAAAGAAGGGGTGACTTACAATAAGGTTCCTCCGTGGATTGCGTAGGAGCCACCTCAGGTTCTGGCTCACGAGTCGTATCGTCCTCAGGTGGTTGGGACGATGGACTTGGGCCAGTAATAGGTGGCTCTTCGGTTCGGGAGGGTTCTAAAAAAGGAGTAAGAGTCAGTTCACTCGACTCAAAAGTGAAAGTGAAAATGAAATGAAACTTTGGCTGCTTACCGCGGAATAATTCCTCAAACCATCGGGTGCCACTTGGGCCTGGAGTGGGTTGCCGGGGGGTTTGCTTGCGAGGCAAACTAGGAACGGGAGAGTCATGTCACGGGGAATTCAGGGGGTTTTGTTCTATGAGTAATGGAAAAAAGTCAGTATTATTGCGTGAAGAGAAATGAGATAAGGAGGAGAAAGAAAACTTACTTTGGCGTTTGAATCCCATTGGTGACAAGACATGGTGACAATCAGCCCAAGCTCGAATGTCCTCTCGCCATCGCCAGCCTTCATCGGCCGGATAATCACTTCGCTCCGGTTGAGGAGTGAAGTGACCATTGGATGGTGGCCTAGGAGGGGGAGTGGACAAATTGATACTGGAGGGGACAGGGCTAATCGTCCGGAATTGTTCCCGTTGGCCTGTTTGGGGGCCCGGCGTCCTTCATGCTTGGAAATGGTTTCATCATTGTCGACCACAAAGGAGTCCTCGCAAGGGCGTCTTGGGCGGGAACTCCTCTGGCCTCTTGGTCGGAAGGGGCGGACAACAAACGAACATTTCTTGTGTGCTTGTCGACAAGCATCACAAGCGTCGTTCGTCGTCGAGGAACGAATGCAGGGGATACCCCGCTTGGTGCATAAAGTGCACAACATCTAAAAACAAAACAATTGAGGTTAGTAACTGCATACAAAGTAAACAATCAAGAGAAAAAATGAAGGCGTACGATGAATTATAAATTTAAAACGGAAACAAAATAAGAACGCTCTAGTCCAAAGTCTTCAAAAGTCTGGAAAAGAGTTGTGAAGAAAAATAAGTATTAATATCGGTACATAATGTTGACAAAAGTTAAAAAAAGAGGTAACGCACGAGGTGGATAGAAGGGAGGTTCTGAAAGGATCAGCAGAAGAAACAAACAGGCAAAAGTAAGGGGAGTGGGTTCAGTGGAGTGCGAAAGACAAAAGTAGAAACGCAGGAAGACCAAGGGGAATACGCACAAGAAGGACAAACGCGGGTGAGGTTGAACGAAGTGGAGCGGGTGAGAAAGAAAGTGAAGGGCGTGTCGTGTGAAGATGGTCTTTTATACCATGGTGAAGCTGAGACGATCTCAGCAGTTGCAGCACCCGCAAAAGGCTCAGCTTCAAGGCGTGTGGGCAAAATTGAAGCTGAGTCTCAGCAAATGCTGCAACTGAGATGTGAAATGCTCGCGTGAGGCAGAATAACAATGGGGGTCTGGCTGAGTATTGCAATTGATTGAATTGTAAAGCTGAGTCAAATCCCCTTTGTTTCCTTAAATAGCCACCCGATCACCCAGGAGGGTTGTCGTGAGGCCCTTGTTGAATGTGCATTGTGGGTGCAATGCACAAGTGACCCATGCAGAAATGCACCCGGTGCATTTGGTCACAAGTGACCGCGGCAAGATCACCGGCCGTATGGCCTGGTGATAGTCTTTGAACAAAGGGGGGGGCTGTAAGACAAGTGAATACAGCGTGAGCTTGCCTCAAACCATTGCTCAGGTTTGCTTTTGGGTCATAATTGAAATGCTCAGTGGCTGAACATTTTAATTGCACAGTAATTGAACTATTGATATAACAATATGAAATGCACCATGCTGAGCCATTTCTCAGTCGCTTTTGTATGCACACAATCTGAGCATTTGGCACAGCATTGGGTGACATTTCAGCCAGGTGCAGCATTTCACACGCTTTGGTGAAGTGCTCCAAACTGAGCCTTCCAATGAACTATTGCAAAAAAAGTTCATTCCATGGCTTTACTGAGCACTTCCACACGGTGCGTTTGACCATGACATGCTCAGCTTGCATGTGCAAATCAGGTGAATCGCAATGCTGAGCATGTGGCACATGAGCTACGTATATGCAAACGATCGGAAGGTGCATGCACATTCGCTATATGCATGCAGGCTCAAGTAGTATTACACCTTCCTAATCTGTACAGCCAACACTGTAGTACGCAGTACACCTTTGTAGATGTATGCTGCGGGGCAGAGCAAAAGCTGTTCAACAATGTAACATGCAATCACGTCAAGCCATCAAGTCATATCTCTCACCTGCATCCCTTTGATGCACCTTGTTCGACAGCTCTGCCTAACTATGGCACAGATGCGCATGTAATCCAAGTTAATGTAAGTGGGTCATGGTGGGATGACTGTTTATTTGGGTCATACACAAACAGTGGATTCCATCCGGTGCCATTGTCGGGGCAAACAATGACTGGCCCTGCTTGTTCATTGCGCGTGCTCATTGTCGGGCAGCCACACGCTTTCATACGCACCCCCCAACGGGTCATACACAGGCAACTTTCACACGCCTGGAAGACATTTTACTGCCAGTGTTCCGACCGGCTAGTTTCTTGGTCGGGTGGTCAGCTTGACTGCAGACGCTCACCTGATCGCGCGTGCAAACCTGAGGACACTCAGTGTGGATTTGCTTCAGCCTCATCGGCATTAGAATAATCCCAGCCTATGTTTGCTGAGGCTGGTTGTGTTTGCGTGGGTATCTCCCACCGCGGGTCATGTTCTTCACGTTCTCACACGCCCCGCGCAAGTTGTGGCACCTAGCTTGCAGCCAAAAATTATCTTGGGTGGGTGGCCTCTTTTGCCGGAGTTTTGTACGGGCGTGAGGCAAAGACCCGGATGCCAATCTTGGGGGATTAGTACTCGCCTCAAACGCAATAGGGGTGAATGTATATGTGGATCACGGCTTGCGGCTGGCGCCCCCTTTGCTCATCCCACACATTCCCCCCTGGAAGCCCAGTAGGCATCAGTCAGCAAAACACTTCAGGCGAAACCAAAGTCATGTTTGGTGGCATGCCACCAAACATATCTCACCCGCCCACACACAAACATCCCCACAGTGAGATTGCCCTTTGAAACGGACCACATTGCCCAGTAGGTCCCTGTGCGACAATTAACCTGGGGAAGATATGCATCCATGTTCGCTGTCACACCAGTGAACATGACTGCATGCCTCTAATATGCCCTCCACAATAAGTTGCTACAACCCACCCAATTTTGGATATGCTAATGTCAACCTTGTTCCACCAAAGGCTTTGTACCTTGCTGCAGATCCAGCAGTCATATCGGTGCACCCACATTTTGGCCACCTTGCCTTGATATATGCCCCAAATTGGATATGAAAATTATGAGCCAAAGAGGCACACCCCCATCAAGACCATGCACGTAACCACAGGCCATCCCCCCTTGACCCCATTGCTGCCTCTCATATAAGTTCCCCACCTGCGCCTATTTGTCTTCATTCCGTTTAGCTAACCCCTCCCTATCATATAATTTCCAACTGTCCCCAAATAATCTAAAATAGCCATCATGTCAACCCCTTCACAACCACTTTGCATTGGGATGATTAATATTCGTATTCAAATAAATAGTGATATAGCCTTAAATCCTGAGAATTCCCACTTACCTTCTTGGATTATCATATGGCACAATCAACACAACATATTTGTTTCTCTCCCCAATCACCAGCATGCTATTGGCTCTCTACCTGGAACCCTTTCCAAAACGTTGATACCATTCATTGGGGCACCAAAAACGTTCATGCACTGTGGTCCTGGTGGGGCATGGATTGAAAATTGCCAATCTAATCCTTCTCAAATATTATTCGTTGAGGGAGTATTTATGACTGATGCAAATGATCCCACCTCATCTCAGAAACCCAATATAGCATTGATGTTCTTCACAAGGTATCCAAACATTTTATTCATAATGGAAAGCTTTCGAACACAAGATTTCAAGCTTAAAATGCCCAAAGAATATGACTGTAATACTCATAGTTAATGTCAACTCTTCACTCCGACATTTCCCACTTCAAGCTCAACGCCAGTTTCATATCCTGCTGTTTCATCATTGATTTACAAGCAAAAACTGATACAATTACCCAGTGGATCAGACCTCCCCATGATGACCCCGCCCCATGCCATTATTCAAACCCCCACCTCCCTCATCAAAAGACCGGACTAACTTTTCTCTGGGATGGAGAAATCCCCAATGGCCAATCAGCCCGTAACCTTTGGGCCACCTCACCCCCAGGATCCACTTTCAATGCCAGGCACATCATTACAAACAAGGTCGTTAGCTCATTTGAATCCCTTTCGACCAATACCCCTCTTGGAGGACTGCTCGCGGATGATATGGGATTAGGTAAAACCATTCAGGCCATTGCTCTAATTGGTACCTCCAAGGAGCGGATGATTGCAAACCCCCATCGCTCCACGCCCACCATGATCATCTGCCCCCCTTGCTTAATTACCAACTGGAAATCAGAAATATCCAAGCATGCTCAGGCTGGAGCGCTGCATTCCAAAATCTACCATGGTCCCACTCGTCACTCATTATCCAAAGACAACATCTTAAAATATGATATCATCATCACTTCTTACAATACTATCACCCAAGAATTTAAGCAAACCAATACCTCTACATCATTTATTTTTCAAATCAATTGGCATTGTATAATTTTGGATGAAGCACAGTGAGTGTCTGATCTTAAATGATTCAAATTACCTTTTATATCCAATAACCCTTGGCCCATCTTATAGCTATATTCGCTCTCAATACACTGCCACTCACCGTGCCATTAATAGCCTCCTTTCATCCCGTCAAATATGTTTAACGGGCACACCTATTCACAACACCATTTATGACCTTTTGGGCATAATATCATTCATCACTCAACCCCAGAGCGCCAATCAAGATAACTGGTCACCATTCATCCTGAGTAGTCTTTCCAAAGGTTGCAATGATATCTTGCATATGGCATTGCGGCATTTAAGTCAGGAGCACTCAGGATAACTCGCCAACAATCACACGAACTATTGTGGATGTGGAAACATGCATGATGAGTAGTAAAATTGCACACCTCCTACAAAGCTTAATGAAGAACAAACAAACAAGGTGTGGTCCAACCAAATCGGTGGTTTATACCCAATGGACCCAATTTCTAGATTTGTGCGTTAATTCTGATATGCATCCATTACCAATTGAATCCATCTGACTTTTTCATATTGTAGAATTGGTATTGCACTTGCCCATCACTCTATCCTTTCAGCACGAATTGATGGAACAATTACAGCACGAGCACAGGAGAAGGCACTGGAGAATTTCTTCAATAATCCTGAATGTGAAGTACTGATTGCATCCATTTCCACAGCTGGAACTGGCCTCAATATAACTTGTGCTAAAATTCTGCCCTGATTTGCGGCCCCTGACATCCACATTTCCAGGAGCCCAATTGGAACCCAGCCATTGAGGCTCAGGCTGTTGATCGACTCCATCGTATTGGCCAACAACAACCTGTAAAGGTCATCCACTATATCACTCCTCATTCAGTTGAGGTCAACATGCCGAAGGTACCTTTCAAGTTCATCTTTGACCCTAATTGTATTGCTATTCTAAAATCCTTCCTTATGGACATGCCATTTTCCAAACACCAATAGGTCCAAGAAAAGAAAAAATCATTAACTGCGTGAGCCTTACTGATATTATATAATTTGTGTTTGACCAAGTTGATAACTATTGTTCACCCTGGCATAGGTCCACAATTATGAACACTATGAGTTGGATCGAACTCCTTCAATATTTCCTCAATGAAAATGAGCAATAAAGTCTTTTTTCTAAGGGAGACAGTGATACATTCCAATTCATATTGTCTATATTCTGACATATTTAGCAAGTTGTTGCATCTTTAAGAAAGAATACTCAGATTGTATTACACCTGCACAAATAATTCACAAAATGTTAATTTGTAACGGTGCTATACATTTATATTACTAAGTTATTGCAGAGCATCACCATTCGGCCTAATAACTGGCATGTCAAGTATCTTGAGGGCGCTAGTCTGCATCTTACTACAGCCTTTGAGCCAATCTTGATCAAATACCTGAAATGATAAGCCTTATGGAATATCACCATCATCTGTTGATTGTTATTCTGGCAATCTATCAATAGTTTTTTTACCCTTTTTTTTAGTGTGATTACAAAACTGTGAGCCTTGAGGTATATTTTACATACCCAAATAGGCCACAATTATCTTAAAAATAAATTCTGAATAATGCATACCTCATAAATCATGCATATATTCAAATTTCATTATTTTTGATTTCAGAAAAGTTGAATAACCTTTTATTGAGAAAGTAAATCCATGGATTTAAGGCTAGATTTGGATTCTACACAAAAATTCACCTAGGGTAGCTCCATAGAGTGAATAAGCTCAAGTTAACTCTTTGAGGTGATAATGTGGAAAATACTTTAACACCACATCATTAATACCACATAAAAGATCCGTGAAATTTTTTGTTTTTCTTGATTTTTAGCCAAAATAATGGGAAAGTGAGAAATCCCATGTTACATATACACTAAGAATAGTGTTATGCATGTTTTGAGCACTTAATATCATGGTATTCTTACATGCACTTTTGGTACACCCATAGTGGATATCTCACTTGAAGCTTAAATTTCTATTTTGACGTGAAAAATAAGCAAGGGGGACAAAAGACATCAAAGAGAGCCAGGGTACCCAACTTCTGAGGCCCCAGAGGCATGGATAGCTCCAAAAGCTTGGTTCCATGGCTCATCTTAGCCCAATTGGTAAACTAAACCTCTTTGGGAACTTGGTTACCAAGTTACATGTACTGTAAATCATAAGAAAATAGCAAATAACCTGCTATTTTGACGTGCCAAGGAGGTAATGAGCTACTTACACTCCTGTAACCATGTCAATTACTAATGACTTTCCATGGATAAACCCCAAAAGAGTAATTAAAACCCTTTTGGGACCCATATTCATTGATTTACCTCATAGCAACCAGCAAAACACTGCTATTTGCAATTCTACGTAGAATTGAGGTAAAGAATTTAAAAATTCATTAAAAATACAATTCTTAATGAATCTTTCTGAAACTTTCAGGACTAAAGGAGAACTATATTATCTATGGTACAACCAAAAAGAATTACAGTTTTACTAGTAAAGTTAAAAGTTGTACTTACAGTCCATTTTTGGTTATTCTACGTGAAACACTGAATCTTCAAAAATTCACAGTAATTACAATGTGAGCCTGTGAGGTATGTTTAACATACCCATAAGGCCACAAATGATTTTATAAACAATTAAATTTGTCTTAAACAGACTTTTTAGTTGAATTTAAAATAAAAAATAATAAAAAATAAGTATAACTTTTTTTTGGATAAACAAAGTTATAATTATTATGTCATTTTTGGATTCTACACCAAAAATAACCTAGGGTACACCCATAGGGTGTTATACCCAAAAACACTTATTTCTTGTGTTATTAGAAGATTTAAGAACCTCACAGTACTAATGTAACTTTTTTAACATTTTTTTAAAATTGTTAAATTTAAGCTTAATTAAGCTTAAATTTAAAGTTACATAAGGTTTATGCAACTTTACCAAAATTTTAGTTAAAATTAAGGTGTGGTGTATATTTACTGAATTGGCTAAGGATTTGCCATACAGAATGTAAATCCTGCGTGAGCTCAATTTAAAAGGGTTTAAGGCCATAGTATGGCTTTAAATAAATAAAAGGGCAAAATCCACGCAAAAAGGTGGGACAAAGGAAAAAGACCAAATAGAGCTGGGGTACCCAACTTTTTGGATCTGCAAGGATTCAATTAAGGTTGTCCACCTGTATTGGAGGATTTTCAACCTTATTTAAACTTTAAGATTAGACTTTGATCCAACCTTAAGGTTTAAACTGGTTTTATCCTAAATTGGACAGGAATTTCAAGCTGCCAAGAGGGTAAATCCCAATAAGCAGGCTTGGAATCAAGGTTTTAAGAACTGTCAAAGCTTAATCAAGCTTAAAAAGCTTAAATAAGCTTAAAACTTTAAGGTTTCAATCATCAAAACCTTATCAAAACTTAAGGTTTTGTGTGTATTGCTATTTTACGTGGAAAAATAGTAATAACTTCAAAAATTCATTAAAAATCCAAATCTTAATGGATTTGCTTGAAAATTTCACACAGCTTAGAATTTAATATTATCAATATATAAATTAAATTTTAAGTATCTTTTATTAATAGGTTTCCTGGGTAATTAGCCTGGAAAATTACTTTTTAATTAAGCTTAAAGAAAATTATGATTTCTTTAAAAATTAATTAAAAATTCAGTTTAAGAGATTTCTGCTTGAAACTCTGATTTTATGTTGTTCATGTGATGAACTTTAATATAAATAAACTTATTTTATATTAAAACTTAAAATAATTAAACTAAATGAGGATTAAAGTTACTTGGAGTTAAGAATAACACTGGTAACTTTAAATTGGAAGTAAAAATAAGTTGCCTTAAGTTAAGAACTTAATTTTTAAGCATGGTTTTTCAGTTTTGACCTGAGCACGCCCTCTACATCCATTATGAATCATGAGAGCTGCTCTGTAGACATAAAAAGAGTCTTTTCATCACTGTTTTTGTCCATAATTAATAATCAATCCAATCATATTAGACATTTAAACAGGTAAAGTTTTATTAAATATAAAATCTTATTATTAAAAGTAATTCTTAAGTTATTTTTATTCTTTATTTATTAAATTAAAGAATTGAAGTCATAGAATTCAGATTATTGTTGTAATCATCTATAATAACTTTTATTATATAAAATTTTCATCTTAAATATCTTTTAAAATCCACAAATTCCTCTCAAAAACTCTTTAATCATAAATTTTAGTATAAAAAGTTGTTTTATCTTTGATTTTATTGATTTTTGGCGTGTTTTTAACTTATAATTATTATTTAATATAATAACTGTTGTTTTATAACTTGTTGTATTAAATAAATATTATAAGTAAGTTTTCTTTAAAGTTCTATATTTTTTTTATCTATTATTAGTTTTTTTATATAGAATTTTATTCTATAAAGAATTATTTCTGCACAGTGTGTGATTAATTCTTTTTATAAATAATATTTATATTATCTATAAGTGGTTAATATTCTTATTTTCCACGTGTAATTGTCTCATTAAGAGCTTTACACTTCTTATTGTTATAACTGTCAGTGACTATAACAATAATAGAATAATTATAATTTATTATAGATATTATATTTTTTTTTTATTATTATATTATTATAATAATAATTAAATTTATTTTTTTATATAATTATTTTTAATAATTATATTTAAATTTGTGGTTATAATATTTCATTATATTATATTTTTCTACTGAGGACAGTCATAGTACTCTTGATATTGTCACTATTATCAAGAGTTTCATAGACAAACCTTACATTTGGGGGCCTGGCCGTGATTTTATACCAATTTTTGGGACATAAATCATATTCTAGACCTTATTTTACTGTTTTTTGACGTAAAATTGCCATATTTGTCTTAATATTGGCTTTTTTGGGACTTATCCCTTATAAATAATCTTTATAATATTAATAAAGTTATTTTTTCTTAAGAATATTGTTTGAAACAATATACTATTGAGTGACTTGGAATAAATTTCTTTTGTCTAACTAGTGGCTTTTTCACATCACAGACTTGAAATTTATTCTTTGAGTTATTCTAGTATAAAGTGAATAATAATATAATTTTGATCAATTAACTTGTTAATTGCATAATTATTATTTCTTTAAAGAAAATAATAAATCAAATAAAAAATCTTTAAAAATAAAAATCTTTACTAAAAACATTTTTTCTTTTTATCTTAGACATTTTTCTTTATTTTTGACGTAATTTGCCATAAATTACATAAAAACAACTTTATTCAATAAGTTGAGTTTATAAGTTATTTTTATTATTTGATAAAATAACTTATATTTTTAAGCTTTCTCTAGTGTCTTCCATCAGAGAAAGTTCTTCAGACTCTGAAACCTCAGAGTCCAGTATTGAAATTCAAACCAGCCCAGCACCAAGGGGTTTAATAACCAAAGAGCCCTTTAAAGGTCCTGCAGGTGAATTCAATCCACTTTTTACTCTAATTTTTATTAAAATTGACGTGAAATGACTCCTACTAGAAGTGGAAGCAACTACTCCATCCAATCAAATGGATCTGGACCAGGACATTCCAGCCATAAATCCAAAAGGCAAGAATGTCCTCCCAGAGGAGAGGCACAAATGGAGGATGCCAGAACTTCCACCAGTTCCCAAAGGTTAGCCAGCACCTTTGAACCTCTTATTGAGAGTCCAGAAGCTGACATAACTGCTATTGCTGTTAGACCTGAACCATTTCCAACAGGCAACTGTGGAAATTTATCAATCCCAATGGAAAAACTGGTTCCTGGCGTCAAAACAACAAGAGTGGGAACTCCTTCCAAGTCTTTGGATAGGCACCATGAACTCTTATCTTCAAGTGAAGAAGTTCATGGGGCCAGAAAAGACAGAAGATCTTCTATTGGGTTGGACACCAATGTCTGTCAAAGGACAAGTCCAACAGATAAAAGCTTGGTTGAAAAACCAAAGCATGTTATCAGAAGACCAGAGGAAGAAGTTGGCCCAGGGCAAGGACAACAGCCAAGTGGAAGCTCCTCAAGCATCCACCAGCAAAAATCCACCTCAACAAGTGCCAAACAAGCCCAAGCAAGCCCCAAAGACCAACCAGAAGGGCAAGCAAAAGGCAAAGGGAAAGGCAAAGCCCAAGTGGAACAAGCCCTACCCTCAGAATTACAGAATTCCAAAGAAGGAAAAGACAGCCATGGACAATGTGTTCAATATGGCAAGGACTTTGATGGAATTCAAAAACAAGGAGGAGGAAAGATTGAACCAATCCTTTCCAAAGAAATAGACCCTGTAAAGCTTGTAACTTACTTTGAATCTTGTAATAAAGAAATTATGGCAAAATTTAAAGCATTTGATCATGTCCAACAAAAGCTGGGCAATGAGATAGTACAAGTTAAAGACCAACAAAAGACCATTATTGACCTTGAAAATGTTAATAAGGCAAATATTTTGTCTTTGACGCAAATTTGTGAAAGACTTGAGCATAAAGTTACCTTACTCAATCAACCAGATGAGAATTCAATTTCCTTTATAACTGGACAGTTAAGAGAATTGAAAATACAAGTTCAAAACTTGGAAAATTCAACTGGCCACAATGCAGCTCTTTTTCAAGAACAATTGGAAAAAAGTGATAAAGCAAGACTTGAATTGAAAGAAGATATTCAATCAAGTATTAATAATATATCACTAAAAAATGAATTGCCAAGGCAATCCACACCATTTCTTGACAGAAATGATCTTAACTTGAATAATGATTTACATCATACAATTTCAAGTAATGATGTGGAAACTGCTTGCAATTACAAAGACATTGCAAGATTAGAGGAATGGCCAACCTTCAGTGGTGAAGGAGAATATAATCATATGGAATTTATGAAAACAATTGATATGTTCAAAGAAGACTTTAACATACCAGATGAATACATAAGTGCCAGATTACACTCATTATTTACCAAATCAGCTAAGAAATGGTATTATAAAATGAGACAAGACCATGGAAAACATTCCTGGCCTTGGTGGAAAGAACAAGTTATTTCCAAATGGGCAAATGATTCCTGGAGATTTAGAATGGAAAATTCTTTTGAGGAAGCCATTTTTAATATTGAGAGGGACAGGCCCATGACTTGGTTTCTTAAACAGAAGGACAGATTAACTGCCCTTCATCCTGATATGTCTGAACCAATGGTACATAAAAGGATATTAAGAAAGTGTGGTGGTGACCTTGAGCATGCTATAAGAAGCAGATGTATTGAGCCTTGCTCTACAGAAGATTATATCAATGCTATGGAGGATATCACTACTAGAACAAAAATTGGAAGAAATTGGTATAAACCCCCAATAGACAACAAGACTAGTGGGAAACCAATTTCAAAACCAAATAAACCACATGACAGACCTCCTTTGAAATGTCATAAATGTGGAAGCACATCTCATTTAGCAAACACTTGTCCAAAAAAGACAAGAGTCAATGAGATAAGTGTAGAAAAAGCGGAAGACACAAAAGAAACTGAGGTAGCTTTACATGAAAGTGATTCTGAACCTTCAGAAGAAGAAGAAACATCAGAAGAACTTAGTATAGAGAATATTAATGTTTCTTTTGAGGTCACTGAGGTACATACTCACTTACCACAGTACAGTGATGAATGTATGGATCTCATACATGTGCAAGATGCCAGAATGCAAAAAACCAAACCTGCCAGAGGTAAAGGTTATACAGCTGGGTCATGTATCACTAATATTGTGATAAATAACACAGAAGCCAGGATACATCTTGACTCAGGTGCTTTTTGCACTTGTGTTGGGAAAGATTATCTTGACAAAATTTATACCAATTGGCAAGACAAGTTGATGCCAATTGAAGGTGTAAAATTCAGCAGTGCTAGCCAGAATATGCATCCTTTGGGTATATTTGAAGCTACAATAATATTTCCTCACCCTGCAGGAAGTATGAGATTGAAAGCTGAATTTGTTGTTATGAATAATTGTACTTCACAACACTTTCTACTTGGGAATGATTATCTCAATATCTATGGTATTAATATTAATAATTATAAGGACAGATATTTCACTATAGGGGAAAATAAAAGGCAAAAATTTGCTTTTTCTCCAGAAAGAAAAGAAATTACTGTCATTCAACAAGTAAAAAATGTTAATAAAGAAAAATTTGTGTCAGATCAATTAAGTGAAGCACAAATTAGTCCTGAATTAACACCAGAAATGAAGGAAGAACTTATTGAAATTTTATTTCAATTTCAAAAAGCCTTTGCTTCTGATGATGAACCACTTGGGGCTATAAAAGGCCATGAAGTGGATATCATGCTTAACGTGGAGAGACCTTATCCCCCACTATTAAGAAGACCAGCTTACCCAGCTAGCCCTAGGGCTAGAGAAGCATTAGAAAGTCATATTCATGAACTAATGAAACTGGGAGTTCTTAGAAAAGTTGGACACAATGAGGAAGTGGAAGTCACAACTCCAGTAATCATTACTTGGCATAATGATAAGTCAAGGATGGTTGGGGATTTTAGGGCATTGAACACCTATACTATTCCAGACAGGTATCCAATCCCTAGAATCCATGACACTTTGACTCAATTATCCAAAGCAAAGTTTATTACTTCCATGGATGCTCTTAAAGGCTTCCATCAGAATGTTTTAACACCTCATGCAAGGAAATTATTGAGAATAATAGCTCATTGTGGTATTTATGAATATTTGAGGATGCCTTTTGGTATTAAAAATGCACCCTCTCATTATCAAAGAATGATGAATACCATATTCCCACATGAATTATCAGAGGGATGGTTAATCATTTATATTGATGACATTATCATTTGTTCAGAAACCTGGCAATCACATTTAGAGAGACTTTCATTAGTACTTAAGAAAATTCTACAAGTGAACATGAAAATTTCTCTTAAAAAATGTAATTTTGGGTTTCATGAGTTGAAAGCTCTGGGACATGTAGTATCAGGACTGAGCCTTGGTGTTGACAAAAACAAAGTGGCTGCAGTGTTACTGAAACAAATGCCCCAGAACAAAAAAGAGATGATGTCTTTCTTAGGATTTGCCAGTTATTACAGGCAACACCTTAAAGATTTTGCAATCCATGCCAGATCATTATACAGAATTTGTGATCAACGAACTGTTTTTGAAATGACACAGGAGAGAATTCAAGCATATGATAAAATCAAGTATGCCTTGACCAATGCACCATTATTATTGATGCCAGACTGGAAACTTCCTTTTAAGCTGTATATTGATGCATGTGGTGATGGTTTAGGAGCTGCTCTTCATCAAGTTCAAATTGTCAATGACAAACCTTATGAAGGTCCAGTTTGTTTTATTTCAAGACAAATTAAACCTACTGAGGCAAGATATGGAGCTAGCCAAATGGAGTGCCTTTGCCTTGTTTGGGCTCTGGAAAAACTTCATTATTATCTTGATGGTAGTGTGTTTGAAGTAATTACTGATTGTAATGCAGTAAAATCACTTCTTAACATGAAGACTCCAAACAGACACATGTTAAGATGGCAGATTGCTATACAGGAGTATAGAGGCAATATGACCATAGTACATAAAGCTGGAAATATTCATAAGAATGCTGATGGCTTAAGTAGATGGGCATTACCCAATACACCTGATAATCCTGCCTATGTTCCTACAAGTGCAGAACCTCAAATCCCAATTGAAGGAATCAATATCACAGATGTTGGAACAGAATTCTTTGAAGAGGTTAGAGAAAGCTACAGGCAAGATAAGAATTGTCATATTCTTACTGCTCTACTTGACAAAGATTGTAAAGATGTAGCCTTGGCTAATTCTCTGGATGATATTTGGAAAACATCTTATGATAATGGAAGATTTCATTTGTTTGATGGTATACTATATCATAGATCTAAACACACATGTGTCATGGTCCTATGTAGTAGAATGTTTATTAACACAATACTACTAGAATGCCATGATGACATTTATTCTGGACATCTGTCTGAAGACAGAACAATGGAAAGAATTAAGACATGTGCCTGGTGGCCATCTTGGAGAAAAGATGTCATTGAGTATTGTCATAGTTGTGATAGATGCCAGAAAGCCAATAAAGCTACTGGTAAAAGGTTTGGTTTAATGATCCATATTCAAGAACCAAGTACCCCATGGGAAGTGGTTCACATGGATTGGGTAACTGCTTTACCACCTGGAGGTGATAAAAGTTACAATGCATGTCTTGTTATTGTGGACAGATATAGCAAAACACCAATCTTTTTACCATGCCATAAAGATGACACAGCTATGGATACAGCTCTTCTAATTTGGAACAGAGTCATATCCCATACTGGTCTCTTTAAAAATATCATTAGTGATAGAGACCCAAAATTCACATCAGCCTTATGGACTAATCTACATAAGCTTTTGGGTACAAAATTATCATTTTCAACGGCCTACCATCCACAAACAGATGGACTGGCAGAAAGAATGATTCAAACCCTTGAGGACATGATCAGAAGATTTTGTGCTTATGGCCTGGAGTTTAAAGATTCTGATGGCTTTACCCATGATTGGTGTACTCTTATACCAGCATTGGAATTAGCCTACAAGACCTCCATCCATGCTTCAACAGGCAAGACTCCTGCAATGTTGGAAAAAGGATGGAACCCCAAACTTCCAGTTGATACTTTGAAAAAAGATTTGGTTGACATTCATCCAACTGCTTCAAGCTTTAAGCTGCTGCTTGATAAAGTGAGACATCATGCAAATCAAAGCATGAATGATGCCTTTGAATATGCTAAACAGAAATGGGATAAAAGTCATAAGACACCAGAATTCAAAGTAGGGGACTTAATACTAGTTTCAACCTTGAACTTTAATAATATTAAAGGTCCAAAGAAATTGAAAGATTCCTTTGCAGGACCATTTATTATTAAAGCCCTCCATGGGACAAATGCAGTACAAGTAGAACTGTCAGGAGAGTTAGGAAACAAACACCCAACTTTCCCCGTCAGTCTTGTAAAGCATTACACATCAAGTGATAAGGAATTATTTCCTTTGAGAAATGAAACACCCTTAGAAGTACCCCCACTTGAACCAAGTGAGGAAAAGAAAGTACTGAAGGTCTTAAAAGAAAGGAGACTTAGGGGTAAAAATGAAAGAGAATACTTAGTCAGGTACAGAAATCCACAACATGAAGATGAGTGGGTTGAAGAAAGTAAGCTACCTGATTCCCAAAAGTTTCTCAGAAGATTCAGACATGAGAGAAGACCAATTCCTCAATAAAAGTTTGAATTGTGTGCTTTACATACTTGAACAGTATAAGTAGAGAGGTTGGACAGTGGATTATACCCCCCCCAAATAACTTGGGGGTATACTACAAAGGAAAATTGTGGTACAATTTTTTTTGGTGGTAGGGAATGTGAGGCTGTGAGGTATGTTTAACATACCCATAAGGCCACAAATGATTTTATAAACAATTAAATTTGTCTTAAACAGACTTTTTAGTTGAATTTAAAATAAAAAATAATAAAAAATAAGTATAACTTTTTTTTGGATAAACAAAGTTATAATTATTATGTCATTTTTGGATTCTACACCAAAAATACCCTAGGGTACACCCATAGGGTGTTATACCCAAAAACACTTATTTCTTGTGTTATTAGAAGATTTAAGAACCTCACAGTACTAATGTAACTTTTTTAACATTTTTTTAAAATTGTTAAATTTAAGCTTAATTAAGCTTAAATTTAAAGTTACATAAGGTTTATGCAACTTTACCAAAATTTTAGTTAAAATTAAGGTGTGGTGTATATTTACTGAATTGGCTAAGGATTTGCCATACAGAATGTAAATCCTGCGTGAGCTCAATTTAAAAGGGTTTAAGGCCATAGTATGGCTTTAAATAAATAAAAGGGCAAAATCCACGCAAAAAGGTGGGACAAAGGAAAAAGACCAAATAGAGCTGGGGTACCCAGCTTTTTGGATCTGCAAGGATTCAATTAAGGTTGTCCACCTGTATTGGAGGATTTTAAAACTTATTTAAACTTTAAGATTAGACTTTGATCCAACCTTAAGGTTTAAACTGGTTTTATCCTAAATTGGACAGGAATTTCAAGCTGCCAAGAGGGTAAATCCCAATAAGCAGGCTTGGAATCAAGGTTTTAAGAACTGTCAAAGCTTAATCAAGCTTAAAAAGCTTAAATAAGCTTAAAACTTTAAGGTTTCAATCATCAAAACCTTATCAAAAGTTAAGGTTTTGTGTGTATTGCTATTTTACGTGGAAAAATAGTAATAACTTCAAAAATTCATTAAAAATCCAAATCTTAATGGATTTGCTTGAAAATTTCACACAGCTTAGAATTTAATATTATCAATATATAAATTAAATTTTAAGTATCTTTTATTAATAGGTTTCCTGGGTAATTAGCCTGGAAAATTACTTTTTAATTAAGCTTAAAGAAAATTATGATTTCTTTAAAAATTAATTAAAAATTCAGTTTAAGAGATTTCTGCTTGAAACTCTGATTTTATGTTGTTCATGTGATGAACTTTAATATAAATAAACTTATTTTATATTAAAACTTAAAATAATTAAACTAAATGAGGATTAAAGTTACTTGGAGTTAAGAATAACACTGGTAACTTTAAATTGGAAGTAAAAATAAGTTGCCTTAAGTTAAGAACTTAATTTTTAAGCATGGTTTTTCAGTTTTGACCTGAGCACGCCCTCTACATCCATTATGAATCATGAGAGCTGCTCTGTAGACATAAAAAGAGTCTTTTCATCACTGTTTTTGTCCATAATTAATAATCAATCCAATCATATTAGACATTTAAACAGGTAAAGTTTTATTAAATATAAAATCTTATTATTAAAAGTAATTCTTAAGTTATTCTTATTCTTTATTTATTAAATTAAAGAATTGAAGTCATAGAATTCAGATTATTGTTGTAATCATCTATAATAACTTTTATTATATAAAATTTTCATCTTAAATATCTTTTAAAAATCCACAAATTCCTCTCAAAAACTCTTTAATCATAAATTTTAGTATAAAAAGTTGTTTTATCTTTGATTTTATTGATTTTTGGCGTGTTTTTAACTTATAATTATTATTTAATATAATAACTGTTGTTTTATAACTTGTTGTATTAAATAAATATTATAAGTAAGTTTTCTTTAAAGTTCTATATTTTTTTTATCTATTATTAGTTTTTTTATATAGAATTTTATTCTATAAAGAATTATTTCTGCACAGTGTGTGATTAATTCTTTTTATAAATAATATTTATATTATTTATAAGTGGTTAATATTCTTATTTTCCACGTGTAATTGTCTCATTAAGAGCTTTACACTTCTTATTGTTATAACTGTCAGTGACTATAACAATAATAGAATAATTATAATTTATTATAATTATTATATTTTTTTTTATTATTATATTATTATAATAATAATTAAATTTATTTTTTTATATAATTATTTTTAATAATTATATTTAAATTTGTGGTTATAATATTTCATTATATTATATTTTTCTACTGAGGACAGTCATAGTACTCTTGATATTGTCACTATTATCAAGAGTTTCATAGACAAACCTTACATACAACCTGTGATGGAATTGGCAATAACATTGATAACTTTGAGAAATCAATGATTATTTTAGAATAAAAGAAGATTTACAAGTGTTACTCCTTTTATTCTTAACCATATTGGGGTTGGTAGTCACGTAAAAGCATCAAATAAGTAATTATGATGATGTTACGTGACAAATAATGATGCAATCAATAAACCAAAAAGGTTTATTGTTTTCTCACTCACTGGTTTTTCAGTTTGCTCCATGGCACGCCTCTGTGAGC
Source organism: Austropuccinia psidii (assembly GCA_023105745.1). Classification (NCBI taxonomy): domain Eukaryota; kingdom Fungi; phylum Basidiomycota; class Pucciniomycetes; order Pucciniales; family Sphaerophragmiaceae; genus Austropuccinia; species Austropuccinia psidii. The sequence goes on from JALGQZ010000001.1 coordinate 7,534,483, forward strand.
TGTCTTAGACTTAAAAGAGGCCTCCTCTTGCTGTTTTTTCCATATCATCAACTTATCAATTTATTAAATCTTTATTACCAACAAGTAATTATTAGTTAAACTATTCTTAAGTGTTTTAAATCTTTCAGAATCAATCAGAAAGACGTGAAATCATAGAATCCAACTATATATTGTTGTAATACTGTTATAAATCATCTTGATCCCTTAAATCCACAATTCTACGTCAAATTTCTCTACTCTTATCTATCAATAAGTTCTTTGGAGTATTAGTGAGTCATTTATATTTAATTCTTAAAGTTTTTCTCTAAAATTAGTTTTCTTCAAGAATTATCTTTATAATTATTCTTGCAAAAGATAATTATATATTAAAATAATTTTATTATTTTAATAAAAGAAGTTTTTATTATTAAATTCTTCTTGTAATTGATTCTTGTAGACAATTACTGCTCACTGTTATGATCACTAGTAGTGTATAACACGTGAAAGAAATAATTTTATTATTATTTTATTGTGGTTATAATAATTTATTATTATTATATTTCATAAGAACAGACATAGTACTGTTGATTAATAGTAATATTATCATCAGTTTCATAGTCACATCTTACAAAAACTCTATGTCTCGATCCATTTTTAATACCGATTCATTAAATAACTGGGAGCGCCAGCGTAATCCCACTTTGCGGTAAACTTGCCGGCCATTTTCCAGTACCTCCTCAGTTCCTGAACATACTCAAGGGTCATTGAATTGTGATGCTAGAATGGGAAATTTAGCCATATCACACCATTCATGATGGCACTCACAGGTCTGCACATAATGAAGTAGATCATTATCAGTCTTTGCTCACAATGAAGAAGAGATACATTAACTAACCCTTTGACAAATCTTCGCGAGCTTTTGATTCTCCTTCTTTTTAACCAAATACTCGGCATCCTTTTGAATAGACTTCCATTCTCTTTTCAAATAAGTGAAATATCGCTCCATTAAAGCCGCCACGACCCCATAGTTATTATGATCCTTGTTCCAACAGTAATGATGATACTCGGTGCTGACCAGTGCAAGACGGAATGTACGGTAAAACACCATAGACATCAGCTCATTGAACAGATGTTGCCATGAGCTCTCCCAGTCCCAAGTGAATCGCTTTAGTCCTAGCTTGTGGAGCTCATTTTCGCAGTAGCTTTGGAAACCCTGAGACTGAACCTGTGTTGATGGCTCATTGAAAACATTATTGGGGACATATCCGAGATGACAAGCCACTTGAATTGCAATTTCACGCTCTTCTGTGCTTGGTGGTGCTGGTAGTGAGGAAAAATCCTTATCCCTAACTTTGAGTAGGAACAGGCAATGTGCATGTACTGCTGATCGCATTCCATGAAAATTCTCTGGAAGTTCTGCTTTCAGCCATTTTGGTTGCTCCTTCTGGCTTGCACGTTTTGCCACATTGTGAGCTTTACGCGCCTGGTTCCTTTGCTGTCTGACCTCGGATTGTTCAAGCATACTCTGGGCAAGGGGCATTTGAGGATGGGTGAACTCATTATTTGACTGAGTGCCATGCTCATGCTCAGTGAAATTGTCACTCCTTGGTTCATCATTTGTTTCCATTTGAGTCGGATACATGTTCTCATCCTCATCATCCACCATTTTTTCTCTTGATGAACTGGCATGAGCTGTTCTTGGTTTGGAGGCATATGGATGATGACATCCAGTGACTTTCTCTTTATGGACAAGAGGTGAAGATGCATAAAGTTCATCACCTGCCATGCACATCATCAGTTAACACATCAAAAAATTAATGAAGACTGGTCATACTCACAATCTTCAATTGGCTCCTGAGATCGGACTGACTTGCCTTTAGGTTCCATATCTAACCCATGAAACAAACATATCAAATTGTGAAAAAGGTTATACTCCGAAATTAAAATGACTTACTTTGATGAAGCGTCAATCCTGGATTTCCCTCCGACAGACCACTCCAAGTTACATTCTCCAATGGTCTTTTTTGTAGCCCCCCATCCACGCGCCTTTCATCACCCACATGAACCTGAGATCCTGATGGAATATTGAGGGTTGGCTGTTTACTTTGGCCAAAGGGATCCTGGGATGCGACTGGATTCCGACCGGGATTAAGGAGGAACTCACGTGGAAATTTTGATTGGGGATTAGCGTGTGATGAAATTTGAGGTGTGCCTTCTGGCCCCTGAGACACATGCGTTTGTGTATTAGTGGGATTCGGGGGAATTGGAGTGACGGAAATATTTGGGATCGACCAAGTGCTTGAAGTTGGAGCCTTTGGATTGCCCACATCAATGTTAAGACCTGATACATTCATTGAGGATGCAATAGGGGTTGTGAGAGGAATGTTGGGACTCAGTGGTGACTGTGTTTGAACATATTCTATGCTAGATTCACTATTTGAGTCATGAAAAGAACCTGAACGGGATTTATGTGACTTGAAAGATGACATAAGGGCCAAAAAAGTACAGTAATATTTTTAACTAGATAAAACACCTCAGTATTATGATAAAATAGAGTGATATGATATGAAATCTTTTCAAATTTAGAATAGAGAAATTCTATGAATATTTGGAACTAAGTGTTGCGTGAAAGTCCAATAAGCCTCTTTTTAGGAGAATCCTCCCTGCCTCCTCTTGAGCTCCTCCGCTTCTATCGGAAACCACCCGGCACGGCCTACCACCATATAATGTAATATTTCCTTGATCTAAAAGGGGACCCATCATCCATAAGTAATCATATTTGGTAACATTTCCACATCCCCATTGTCACATTTTGTGAATTATCCAAACTGCCAATATATGCATTGAAATTCCACAGCATTGTACATCTGTAAAGGGGTATATTCATGAAGGATTTACCCACAAAAGAGACATCACCTTTTCAAGAAAGGCGAGACAATCCAAATCACATTCCAACCAATTAAAAGCCTGCTGCACTCAAACCAAATACCAAGACTTTAGCTGCACTCCAACCCCTTATGTAATAGAGTTATATTGTTATGTCTGTAATAAGGTTTAAGCCATGTATGATGGCGTGCCAGCGTACATGGTTTGAATGTCAATCCCCTCAAATCAATTATGACACATCCCTATTGGAACACCCCTCAAGGGTCAAAACCGCAGTATCGCCATGGGTAAATAGAATAGAATATGTATGAGCATTGAGCAGCATGGCATTTTACCCAATTAAACTCCTAACCAATTCTGCCATCCAGGTGAGACATGTTACACTCCATCAGCTGCAGCTCACGCACCATTACAAATGGGATAAAATTCTCAGATGGCTTAAATCATCTCCCCCTTCATAAATAATCACTCAATTTTTTCGCCAATTAATAACACTCCTAAACACTTTCACAGCAGCCATAGATATTTATACACAAACCAACCGTACTCCCAATTCCTGCAACAATGACAACCCGCCTCTTGTCACAGGGGCTCTTCGAACTGAAGAGGGCCTGGCACTCAGTAAACTGGGACTCACTTATGGAGGGCTCAAAGATATGATAAGAAGGGATACACTTAAGAGTGTTAAGGATGAATTACTAAAAGAATAAATATAAGAAAAGCAGCAACAAAGAAATAAGAGTAAGAAATAGAAGAGCAAACCACAAACAAGTCCAAGTCCACTGTTTCAACCTGTCAGAATGGAAAGAGAAGGGTTAATAAGGATATGGCCACCCAACTCATACTGTACAGGCGAAGAAAGAAAATGCAAAGACTAACTTAGAATTAAATAATTAAGATACCCAAATATAAGGATAAGAATAATAATGAAATAATAAATCAACTAAATTAATTAACTGGGGAAAAGTCCCCAGGGGGAGAAAGAGGGGCTGGTATATGTGAGAATCACCAGCCCTGATCCAGAGGAAGAATTTTCATGAGAATATTTGATGATTGAATTGAGTCTGGCCAATACAGGTCCTGTACGGCTGTACAGAACCTGTACAAGAGGTGTGGTGTATTTGAGTGATCATACAGTTTCAAGTTGGTGTATTGAAACTGTATTGGGTGAATCCAGCCTGTACAGGTATTGACAGGCTGTATTGAGGTACCAGGCTGTATGCATGTTTCAGAATGAAGATTGCTGAAATTGAATGCTGATGCAGATACTGGATTTGCTGATTTGGGGTGTTTGAGTGGGTGTATGAAAGAATACCATTACCCCTGATGGATGGTTGTTACACCGCTATTCCTCAATGCGTATATGCATGTGTCAACACTGCTCAACTCAAACACACTCTTCCCCTGAGGGTGATAGGCCTGTAGTTGCCTTCACACCTTTCCAATATAAACAGCACATTAAAAAGCTCAAATCAACCATTGCACCCACATCTCTTCCAAACATCCCTACTTCTGCATCAGGATCTGAGTTCCCACAACTTCTTTTGGATCAAATATTCCCAGCTGATTATTCACCATTGACCCAAAGCACCTTCTCCACAGTACCGGGGCTCAATTCAATTGCACAGAAACCATACAGCAGCAGTCAAACCTTTCCTCCACAAGACCTTGGAATGATAATATCTACCATTCTATCATTAAGGTATAATATACCCCGCAGGGCTTCACGCATTCTCAACCCCGCACTAAACCTGCTGATCAAGTCCAGAATCTCAAGCTCCGGTGGTCCCCCCATTCCTGCATTCCATATACCTCAAGATCTGAGTACCATATTTGAACATCTCCAATTGGAGCCAGTGATTCAAAACTATATATGTTGTCCTCAATGTTTCTCTCTTAATGGCCTTACTGAATCAGTCACAGCTGACCAACACCACTGTCAACGCCATAATGACCCAAATGATCATGATCCCCCTTGCACACAATCATTAGGCAAATTCATCTATTCATTTGAAGCCCACACCCAAAACACCACCAACATGAAGCAAAAATTTATACCAACAAAACATTTCATTTATAAACCATTCAAAAATTGGCTTGCCAGATTTCTCCGGCAGGCTGGAATTATGGACATTCTGCATCAACATCAACAATCCCAAACTCCTGAAGATTCCCCAAAATGTGACGTCTGGGATGGATTGGTCTGGAGACGCTTCACTGGCACTATAAATATCCATGACCCCCCATTCATGTCCATTCCTGGTGAATTGGCCTTCTCCATTTATGTGGACTGGTTTAATGCACATGGAAAGTCCGCCCGGTTGGCCAGCATTGGACCTATCATGCTTATTTGTCTTAATCTCCCCCCATGTTAAAAATTGAAGCCAGAGAATGTCTATGTTTCAGGAATCATCCCTGGTCCAAAGGAGCCAACTTCCCTTCAATTGAATTATTTATTAATGCCACTCATCAACGAGCTCATAGAGCTATGGCAAGGTTACCATTTTTCACCCACCTCAACAGGTCCTTCAGGATCCTTTATCTGTGTTGCCATCCTCACAGCCATTGCGGATGTGGTTGCCATGCGCAAGCTTACTGGATTTATTTCCCATTCAGGCAACCACTTTTGTAATTTTCGCACCATTCACAAAGCTCAAATTGAAGAAATTGGTCCTCAATTTCACTACACACGCTCATATCAAAATCATAAATCAACCATTGCCAAATGGCTTCGGGCAACCCCACAACAAAGACAAGCAATTTTCTCTGAGTATGGAGTGCGATATTCAATTTTAGAAGACCTTCTGTATTGGGATGCAACCAGAATGGTTAATCTTGACATAATGCATAATTTATTACTTGGAATTTTGAAGGATCATGCAACTTTCAAATTGTGCATTCCAGAGTCCAAATCAAAAATTTACCTCAGGTCCCGCAGGAAATCCAATGACGCCAACAGTTCAGATCCAGATTTGATGACTTCCAACAGCTCTCTTGATAAAATCACATTGAGAGAGGCCCGCTACCTGAGAAGAGATGCAGCAAAAATAATAAATGAGCCACTCCCCACTACTTCCCAATTCCCACCCCTCACACGGAACATCCATCTAGTGGTTCTGCGGAGATTCCTTCATTTGATGCCGATTACATCCCCACTTCTGAAATCCCCTCTGAATTGGATATCACTGCACTGAGTGATCACCAGATCAAGGGTGAGGCTCTGGAGCATCTCCATCAAATCATATCTGAGACGATAAGTCCCTCATCATGGACAAGAGTACCTCGCAACATGGGTTCCCCCTCTCATGGTAGCTTAAAAGCCGCTGAATGGGCTCTCTTATATAAGGTCTATATTCCATTTTTAATGCTCAGTCAACAGATGTCATTAGATGTACACCAATCTGCCAACATTCAAAGAAAAATGGGTCAGTCAGAAGAACTTGCAAATGAACTAACCAAGAATACATTCCATTTGATTAGTGCTATCAACATTGCCACAAGTTGGACTGTTTCAATAGGAGATGCGACTGCATTTTCTGAACATTGGAAAAAATTCCGCCTTTCCAATCAACTCCTGTTCCCAAAACAGAAAAGTAAACCAAATCATCATTTTGCTGATCATATTCCCGAACTCTTCCAACATTGGGGCCCAGCACAAGCCTCAGCCACATGGGGTTATGAGCGCTTGATTGGATTATTTGCAAAGATGCCAACAAATAACAAGATATGTATGTCAATTAATAAGATCAATATATTCACATTGATTAAACACCTGAACTGAATAAGATTAACTTCTTGAAACTCTGAATAGATGATATAGATAAAACCTTACTCCAACATATCTGTTGATGTTCCAACCTTTCCATTCTCCTGAAATCCCCATCTGTGCCATGTGAGATAAAACAGCTTTTTGAATCACAGCCACCTGCCCTGTTCAATGACCATAAATATAACAAACCATCCCGCCATGACCAAGAAAATTATGATTTCCTGGTTGAGTACTTACAGAATTTTCATGCAACAAGGGAAATAGTTGATTGGATCAGCTTAGACAATACCATGCAATCCACAAGTCCTCCCACTTCAAGGATTGTCTCACCTTGGTATTTTCCAGTTTCAAACATTAATATTGGGAACAATATATTTTCAACTGAATCCAAAAATGTCAGCAACAGTGTGATATGTTTTCTGAGGGGCAACTCACGACAATTTGGTATTATTCATAGCATTTTCAAAGTCTCTGAGCCATCTAGCATACTGAACAATAACTTTCTGATCTTAAAAACTTTGAAGATTGATGTGAATTTCTTACCAGATTGGCTGCATCTGAATATTTATAAAGCTGTTGGTTTTGATGATGGACACTTGATTATATCTGAAGAAGAAATAGAAGGTAACTGTGGATTGTATGATAACAAGGTTCTGTCATGTGGACTGCTTGTAAGGATAAAGCCATTATTTCAAGAAATTTAGTCTACAGAAATGCAAATCTCTCAGATTCATTAGCAATTTTGCTAGTGAAATAACTGCCTCAAAATTTAGTGACAAGCAAAGCCCATTATTTCACATTGCCACAAAGAACTTACTATTTTGACATTGGGTACAGTGTGAATAAGCCAAGTTCAATGATCAAATGACCCACACACTCACCTTTCACAGCATCCAAAATTTCTAACTGCGCCATCATCATGTTGGAAGGGGAAGCGGCCCTTGCGCACCCGCAAGCGCACCCACACATGCCAATGCACACGCAAGCGCACCCGCACCCACACATGCCAATGCACACGCAAGCGCACCCGCACCCACACACGCCAATGCACACGCAAGCGCACCTGCACCCACACACGCCAATGCACCCGCACCCGCACACGCGGTATTTTGCGGAGGGCTCTACCAGTGTCACCTGCGAAGCGACAATTCCGCTCAGGCGGAGTCCTTTTATGGATGACCTGGTGAAGTCAAACCCCCCACCTACATCAAGACTGGCTGAAGGACCTCTTTGATGTGTGTTTGTGCAAACAGGCGGGTCTTGTGTAATTTTTACCAACCATTGGACGGTTGCGGGATGATCAGGTGGTGAGGAATCTGAGTTGAAGGCACAGGGGAACCAATATTGGTGGATGTCACAGGATTTGGTGTAAGACAAGAGTAGGACGTGTGCTCGACGTTTGCTTGATTTTGGCTTGACGTGAGCTCGACTTTTATCTTGCTTGACATGAAGTCAATCGCCGACAATTGACACGAGATTTGCCCTGGTGCCACCCGCACATGCAAACGCACCCGCCCCCGCGCATGCACACGCACACTTCATGGATGATCTGGTGAAGTCAAAGCCCCCCTAAATCAATACTGGCTGAAGGACCTCTTTGATGTGTGTGTGTGCAAGCAGGCGGGTCTGGTGTAATTTTTACCAATCATCGGACAGTTGCGGGATGATCAGGTGGTGAGGAATCTGAGTTGAAGGCACAGGGGAACCAATATTATTGGATGTCACAGGATTTGGTGTAAGAAAAGAGTGTGAGGTGTGCTTGACGTTTGCTTGATTTTTGCTTGACGTGAGCTCGACTTCTATCCTGCTTGACGTTTGCTTGACGTGAAGTCAATCGCCGATGATTGACACAAGATTTGCCCCGGTGGCTTATGTAAATTAGTCCATAAGGCTGATGTAAATTTTGGGTCTCTGTCACTAATGATGTTTTTAAAGAGACCAGTATGGGATATGACTCTATTCCACATTAAAAGAGCTGTATCCATAGCTGTTTCATCTTTATGACATGGTAAAAAGATTGGTGTTTTGCTATATCTGTCTACAATAACAAGACATGCATTGTAACTTTTATCACCTCCAGGTGGTAATGCAGCTACCCAATCCATGTGAACCACTTCCCATGGGGTACTTAGTTCTTGAATATGGATCATTAGACCAAATCTTTTACCAGTAGCTTTATTGGCTTTCTGGCATCTATCACAGCTATGACAGTACTCAATGACATCTTTTCTCCAAGATGGCCACCAGGCACATGTCTTATTTCTTTCCATTGTTCTGTCCACAGACAGATGTCCAGAATAAATGTTATCATGGCATTCTAGTAGTATTGTGTTAATCAACATTCTACTACATAGGACCATGACACATGTGTGTTTAGATCTATGATACAGTATACCATCAAACAAATGGAATCTTCCATTATCATAAGATGTTTTCCAAATATCATCCAGAGAATTAGCCAAGGCTACGTCTTTACAATCTTTGTCAAGTAGAGCAGTAAGAATATGACAATTCTTATCTTGCTTGTAGCTTTCTCTTACTTCTTCAAAGAATTCTGTTCCAACATCTGTGATATTGATTCCTTCAATTGGAATTCGAGGTTCTGCACTTGTAGGAACATAGGCAGGGTTATCAGGTGTATTGGGTAATGCCCATCTACTAAAGCCATCAGCATTCTTGTGAATATTTCCAGCTTTATGTACTATGGTCATATTGCCTCTAAACTCCTGTATAGCAATCTGCCATCTTAACATGTGTCTATTTGGAGTTTTCATGTTAAGAAGTGATTTTACTGAATTACAATCAGTAATTACTTCAAACACACTACCATCAAGATAGTAATGAAGTTTTTCCAGAGCCCAAACAAGGCAAAGGCACTCCATTTGGCTAGCTCCATATCTGGCCTAAGTAGGTTTAATTTGTCTTGAAATAAAACAAATTGGACCTTCATAAGGCTTGTCATTGACAATTTGAATTTGATGAAGAGCAGCTCCTAAGCCATCACCATATGCATCAATATACAGCTTGAAAGGAAGTTTCCAGTCTGGCATCAATAATAATGGTGCATTGGTCAAGGCATACTTGATTTTATCATATGCTTGAATTCTCTCCTGTGTCATTTCAAAAACAGTTTGCTGATCACAAATTCTGTATAATGATCTGGCATGGATTGCAAAATCTTTAAGGTGTTGTCTGTAATAACTGGCAAACCCTAAGAAAGACATCATTTTTTTTGTTCTGGGGCATTTGTTTCAGTAAAACTGCAGCCACTTTGTTTTTATCAACACCAAGGCTCAGTCCTGATACTACATGTCCCAGAGCTTTCAACTCATGAAACCTAAAATTACATTTTTTAGGAGAGATTTTCATGTTCACTTGTAGAATTTTCTTAAGTACTAATGAAAGTCTCTCTAAATGTAATTGCCAGGTTTCTGAACAAATAATAATGTCATCAATATAAATGATTAACCAGCCCTCTGATAATTCATGTGGGAATATGGTATTCATCATTCTTTGGTAATGAGAGGGTGCATTTTTAATACCAAAAGGCATCCTCAAATATTCATAAATACCACAATGAGCATTTATTCTCAATAATTTCCTAGCATGAGGTGTTAAAACATTTTGATGGAAGCCTTTAAGAGCATCCATGGAAGTAATAAACTTTGCTTTGGATAACTGAGTCAAAGTCTCATGGATTCTAGCGATTGGATACCTGTCTGGAATAGTATAGGTATTCAGTGCTCTAAAATCACCAACCATCCTTGACTTATCATTATGCCAAGTAATGATCACTGGAGTTGTGACTTCCACTTCCTCATTGTGTCCAACGTTTCTAATAACTCCCAGTTTCATCAGTTCATCAATATGACTTTCTAATGCTTCTCTAGCCCTAGGGATAGCTGGGTAATCTGGTCTTCTTAATAGTGGAGGATAAGGTCTCTCCACATTAAGCATGATATCCACTTCATGGCCTTTTATAGCCCCAAGTGGTTCATTATCAGAAGCAAAGGCTTCTCTAAATTGAAATAAAATTTCAATAAGTTCTTCCTTCATTTCTGGTGTTAAGTCAGGACTAATTTGTGCTTCACTCAATTGATCTGACACAAATCTTTCTTTATTAACATTTTTTACTTGTTGAATGACAGTAATTTCTTTTCTTTCTAGAGAAAAAGCAAATTTTTTCCTTTTATTTTCCCCTATAGTGAAATATCTGTCCTTATGATTATTAATATCAATACCATAGATATTGAGATAATCATTTCCAAGTATAAAGTGTTGTGAAGTACAATTGTTCATAACAACAAATTCAGCTTTCAATCTCATACTCCCTGCAGGATGAGGAAATATTATTGCTGCTTCAAATATACCCAAAGGGTGCATGTTTTGGCTAGCACTGCTGAATTTTACACCCTCAATTGGCATCAACTTGTCTTGCCAATTGGTATAAATTTTATCAAGATAATCTTTTCCAACACAAGTGCAAAAAGCACCTGAGTCAAGATGTATCTTGGCTTCTGTGTTATTTATCACAATATTAGTGATACAAGATGACCCAGCTGTATAACCTTTACCTCTGGCAGGTTTGGTTTTTTGCATTTTGGCATCTTGCACATGTATGAGATCCATACATTCATCACTGTACTGTGGTAAGTGAGTTAGTACCTCAGTGACCTCAAAAGAAACATTAATATTTTCTATACTAAGTTCTTCTGAAGGTTCAAAATCACTTTCATATAAAGTTACATCAGTTTCTTTTGTGTCTTCCACTTTTTCAACATTTATCTCATTGACTCTTGTCTTTTTTGGACAAGTGTTTGCTAAATGAGATGTACTTCCACATTTATGAAATTTCAAAGGCGGTCTGTCATGTGGTTTAGTTGGTTTTGAAATTGGTTTCCCACTAGTCTTGTTGTCTATTGGCGGTTTGTACCAATTTCTTCCAATTTTTGTTCTAGTAGTGATATCCTCCATAGCATTGATATAATCTTCTGTAGAGCAAGGCTCAATACATCTGCTTCTTATAGCATGCTCAAGGTCACCACCACACTTTCTTAATATCCTTTTATGTACCATTGGTTCAGACATATCAGGATGAAGGGCAGTTAATCTTTCCTTCTGTTTAAGAAACCAAGTCATGGGCCTGTCCCTCTCAATATTAAAAATGGCTTCTTCAAAAGAATTTTCCATTCTGAATCTCCAGGAATCATTTGCCCATTTGGAAATAACTTGTTCTTTCCACCAAGGCCAAGAATGTTTACCATGGTCTTGTCTCATCTTATAATACCATTTCTTTTCTGATTTGGTAAATAATGAGTGTAATCTGGCACTTATGTATTCATCTGGTATGTTAAAGTCTTCTTTGAACATATCAATTGTTTTCATAAATTCCATATGATTATATTCTGCTTCACCACTGAAGGTTGGCAATTCCTCCAATCTTGGAATGTCCTGAAAATTGTAAGCAGTTTTCACCTCATGACTTGAAATTGTATGATGTAAATCATTATTCAACTTGAGAACATTTCTGTCAAGAAATGGTGTGGATTGCCTTGGCAATTCATTTTTTAGTGATATATTATTAATACTTGATTGAATATCTTCTTTCAATTCAAGTCTTGCTTTATCACTTTTTTCCAATTGTTCTTGAAAAAGAGCTGCATTGTGACCAGTTGAATTTTCCAAGTTTTGAACTTGTATTTTCAATTCTCTTAACTGTCCAGTTATAAAAGAAATTGAATTCTACTCTGGTTGATTGAGTAGGGTAACTTTATGCTCAAGTCTTTCACAAATTTGCGTCAAAGACAAAATATTTGCCTTATTAACATTTTCAAGGCCAATAATGGTCTTTTGTTGGTACTTTACTTGTAATATGTCATTACCCAGCTTTTGTTGGACATGATCAAATGCTTGAAATTTTGCCATAATTTCTTTATTACAAGATTCAAAGTAAGTTACAAGCTTTACAAGGTCTATTTCTTTGGAAAGGATTGGTTCAATCTTTCCTCCTCCTTGTTTTTGAATTCCATCAAAGTTCTTGCCATATTGAACACATTGTCCATGGCTGTCTTTTTCTTGTTTGGAATTCTGTAATTCTGAGGGTAAGGCTTGTTCCACTTGGGCTTTGCCTTTCCCTTTGCCTTTTGCTTGCCCTTCTGGTTGGTCTTTGGGGCTTGCTTGGGCTTGTTTGGCACTTGTTGAGGCGGATTTTTGCTGGTGGATGCTTGAGGAGCTTCCACTGGGCTGTTGTCCTTGCCTTGGGCCAACTTCTTCTTCTGATCCTCTGATAACATGCTTTGGTTTTTCAACCAAGCTTTTATCTGTTGGACTTGTCCTTTGACAGACATTGGTGTCCAACCCAACAGAAGATCTTCTGTCTTTTCTGGCCCCATGAACTTCTTCACTTCAAGATAAGAGTTCATGGTGCCTATCCAAAGACTTGGAAGGAGTTCCCACTCTTGTTGTTTTGATGCCAGGAACCAGTTTTTCCATTGGGATTAATAAATTTCCACAGTTGCCTGTTGGAAATGGTTCAGGTCTAACAGCAATAGCAGTTATGTCAGCTTCTGGACTCTCAAGAAGAGGTTCAAAGGTGCTGGCTAACCTTTGGGAACTGGTGGAAATTCTGGCATCCTCCATTTGTGTCTCTCCTCTGGGAGTACATTCTTGCCTTTTAGATTTATGGCTGGAATGTCCTGGTCCAGATCCATTTTATTGGATGGAGTAATTACTTCCACTTCTGGTAGGAGTCATTTCACGTCAATTTCAATAGAAAATAGAGTAAAAATTGGATTGAATTCACCTGAAGGACCTTTAAAGGGCTCTTTGGTTATTAAACCCCTTGGTGCTGGGCTGGTTTGAATTTCAATACTTGACTCTGAGGCTTCAGAGTCTGAAGAACTTTCTCTGATGGAAGACACTAGAGAAATTAATAAAATAAGTTATTTTATCAAAAAATAAAAATAACTTATAAACTCAACTTATTGAATAAAGTTGTTTTTATGTAATTTATGGCAAATTACGTCAAAAATAAAGAAAAATGTCTAAGATAAAAGAAAAAAAATATTTTTAGTAAAGGTTTTTTATTTGATTTATTATTTTCTTTAAAGAAATAATAATTATGCAATTAACAAGTTAATTAATCAAAATTGTATTATTATTCACTTTATACTAGAATAACTCAAAGAATAAATTTCAAGTCTGTGATGTGAAAAAGCCACTAGTTAGACAAAAGAAATTTATTCCAAGTCACTCAATAGTATATTGTTTCAAACAATATTCTTAAGAAAAAATAACTTTATTAATCTTATAAAGATTATTTATAAGGGATAAGTCCCAAAAAGGCCAATATTAAGATAAATATGGCAATTGTATGTCAAAAAATAGTAAAATAAGGTCTAGAATATGATTTATGTCCCAAAAATTGGTTTAAAATCACGGCCAGGCCCCCAAATGTAAGGTTTGTCTATGAAACTCTTGATAATAGTAACAATATCAAGAGTACTATGACTGTCCTCAGTAGAAAAATATAATATAATAAAATATTATAACCACAAATTTAAATACAATTATTAAAAATAATTATATATAAAAAATAAATTGAATTATTATTATAATAATATAATAATAAAGAAATATAATAATTATAATAAATTATAATTATTCTATTATTGTTATAGTCACTGAGAATTATAACAATAAGATGTGTAAAGCTCTTAATGAGACAATTACACGTGGAAAATATAAATATTTAAAGACTTATAAATAATATAAATATTATTTATAAAAAGAATTAAGCACACAATGTGCAGAAATAATTCTTATAGAAAAATTCTATATAAAAAAACTAATACTAGATAAAAAAGATATAGAATTTTAGAGAAAACTTACTTATAAGATTTATTTAATACAACAAGTCAAATACAACAGTTATTATATTAAATAAATATTATAAGTTAAACGCACGCCAAAAATCAATAAATTTAAAGATAAAACAACTTTTTATAATAAATATTATGATTAAAGCGTTTTTGAGAGGAATTTGTGGATTTTTAAAAGATATTTAAGATGATTATTTTATATAATAAAATTTATTATAGGTGATTACAACAATAATCTGAATTCTATGACTTCAATTCTTTAATTTAATAAATAAAGAATAAAAATAACTTAAGAATTACTTTTAATAATAAGATTTTATATTTAATAAAACTTTACCTGTTTAAATTTCTAATATGATTGGATTAATAAATGATTATGGACAGAAACAGTGATGAAAAGACTCTTTTTATGTCTTCAGAGCAGCTCTCATGATTCATAATGAATGTAGAGGGCGTGCTCAGGTCAAAACTGAAAAACCATGCTTAAAAATAAAGTTCTTAACTTAAGGCAACTTATTTTTACTTCCAATTTAAAGTTACCAGTGTTATTCTTAACTCCAAGTAACTTTAATCCTCATTTAGTTTAATTGTTTTAAGTTTTAAATTCAACTAAAAAGTCTGTTTAAGACAAAATTAATTGTTTATAAAATCTTTTGTGGCCTTATGGGTAGGTTATACATACCTCACAGGCTCACAATAAGCGAGAATCAAGCCACTATCCTAGCTATAGAAGAACAGTTGACCCAGACAGGGCCTACTCAGATTCCTTCAGGTTCACAAGGAGCAGGCCAAATCAGCTCTCCAGTGGCTTCACACCATTCAGAAACCAGAAGATCAGTGGCCAAGAGTCACCATTCTTCACAATTCCAGGAGGTTTCCAGGAGAAGACAAGGAAACAAGGGCAAGAACAAAACCTCCTTCAACCAGAGGAGGAAGGAGTCAGACGCCATGATCCAGAAGCTGTTAGATTTGGTAAAAGAAGTACACAAGAACCAGAAGTAGCTGTAAACCACTCTAGAATCAGTAGTCCTAGTAATAGAAACATTACCCCCACTCAGCCTGAAAATAACATTGTCACATCTGAGAGTAACCTCAACAGTGATACACTGTGGTTACAAATGTCCCAATATGCTGAAAAATCTGCAAAGCAGTTTGCAGAAATTAAAGCTGGCCAAGAGAGGATGAGACAAACTCAAGCCTCCTTGGAACAGATAGTTAAGAATCTTCAAGAAGGATATGCTCAACTGAGCAAAGCCTCTGAAGAATCCAACAAAAGACTGAACCAAGTCTTTGAAGAACAACACCACAGCACAAGGGACAGGGAGTGTCTGGATCAAGACATTAACAAATTGTTTAATGCCTACCATAGCTTGAAGCCCCAACCACAAGGCCAAGCTATGGAGAATCCATATCAACCAGATGACATCAAACCAGATGCCATGTTGTTGAATAAGGCAAGATCTCCATCACAATACCAGGATGGAGATGGCATGTCTTATTCAGAGAAGGAAGCCTTGAAACAGCTTCCTGAGGCCTCAAGCTGGCCCAAACTCTCTGGATCAGGAGAATATGATCATATGGAACTCATAGATTATATTGATGGACTCTTCATTCATGTACCAAGCATACCAGATTACTGGATTACTGCTAGACTGAATACTGCATTTAAAGGTCATGCAAGTATATGGTACACTGAAATGAAAGAAATCCATGGCAGAAGAAACTGGCCATGGTGGAAGAGTCAAATAATCCAAAAGTACAGTAATGGAACTTGGATATGGCAAAAGACCATGTCATTTGAAAATGACAAATACTCTGTGGACAAAGATCCATATGAGTGGTGTCTCAGACAGTCTAAAAGACTCAAAGCCATTGATCCTCAGATGAACATCCAGATGAGGAATCACAAACGTCCGACACAACGGCCAGGAGAACTAGAGAATGCAGTAAAATGCAAATGCAACCAAAATTGCACTCTAGATGACATAGTCAATACCTTACAAGACATAAGGAAAAGGACTAATATAGGGAAATTCACCCCATATAGAAGCAGTAGTTTCAAAGAGAAACAACCTTTCAGGGTGGAGTTTAAAGACAACCCCAGAGAGAGAGTGGCAGAAGTGGCAAAGAAGAAGAATTCTTGTCACAATTGTGGTTCAACAGACCACTATGCTAACAATTGTCCAAAGGCAAAGAAAAAAGTCTATGCCATTGAGAAAATCCCAGAGGAGGAATCCCCAACAGAGGATTCTGAATCAGACTCTATGGGTGATGCCATCAGAGAACCATCTGATGATGAACAAGACCCAAGAGAGGAACTTATAGTGGAATACTAAGAGGAAACCCCACTGGAAATTCAGGATATACAATTGGAAGCAGGCATGCCACAAGACACTGCAAACAAGAACTTGTGCAAACACACACAAGATGAACAAACATTCCTGGTTACACCAACCAAAGGAATGGCAGATATAAATGGAACAGCCACAAAAATGACTGTATGTATTGACAATGCTCAGCACCCACTGATCATTGACAGTGGAGCACATTGCTCCATAGTGGCCAGAAATTATCTGGATAACCACTTCCCAAACTGGGAGAAAGAACTCTTTCCCACTAAGGCAAAGAACTTCAAAAGTGCATCAGGGAAGATGACTTCCATTGGGACAATTGTCAAAGAGATAATTATACCCCACAGGAAGGGTAATATCAGACTCAACCCAGAGTTTGTAGTGCTAGAAGATGCCCACATCCAAGGGTTTTTACTGGGAACAGATTACCAGAGGATGTATGGCATAGATATTTACAACAGTAAAAACAGGCACATTACCATTGGCACCAACAAGGAAAAGAAATTTTCACTTGATATAAACCACATATCTTCACAGGATCCACTAGAAGAACTCTTGAAGGAATTCAAGGAGGGACAGTTTAGCACTACCCTCACCAGCAAACAGAAACTAAGTTTACTGAAGATTCTGAGAAAGAACAGACCAGCATTTGCCATTGGTGAAGAACCACTAGGCAAGATTAAAGGCCATGATATAAAACTATATCTGGATGTGGAAAGACCTCATCCACCCATGCTGAGGAGACCTTCTTATCCAGAAAGTCTGGAAACCAGGAAAGAAATTGAAAAACACATCAATGAACTCCTGGATATGGATGTCATCAGGAAGATTGGGCATAATGAAATAGTGGAAATCACAACTCCTGTCCTAATCACTTGGCATGATGGCAAGTCTAGATTGTGTGGAGACTTCAGAGCTCTGAATAACTACACAAAAGCAGACAGGTACCCTATACCAAGGATAGCTCATGCCTTGGATAAGTTGGCCAAAGCCAAATACATAACCAAGATGGATTGTATGAAAGGCTTCCACCAAAATGGAGTTAAACCAAACTCCATGAAATTACTCAGGATAATATGCCATATGGGCATATATGAGTACACCAGGATGCCATTTGGCATCAAGAATGACAGTAGAAACACTGATTCAGAAGGGACAGAAACTCCCATACTGGGAATAAGTTCCTCAGAACTGCACAATGAATTTTTCAATGCAGTACTGAAATCTTATGCTAAACACAAACAGTGTAGCATACTACTTCAACTCCTTCAACAAAAATACAGGAGCCC
Organism: Austropuccinia psidii; assembly: GCA_023105745.1. Taxonomy (NCBI): domain Eukaryota; kingdom Fungi; phylum Basidiomycota; class Pucciniomycetes; order Pucciniales; family Sphaerophragmiaceae; genus Austropuccinia; species Austropuccinia psidii. The sequence continues at coordinate 7,552,637 of JALGQZ010000001.1, forward strand.
AGAACTGGAAACCCAGCTGGAGGAACCCTGGTTGAGGGCCTATAAGGACAATAAATTTTTCCCTATAGATGGCCTGATTTATCACAGAGAAATGAACACCAGTGCACTCACAGTGATAGACAGAGACCACATCTCTTTAATCCTGCAGGAATGCCATGACTGCCCCTACATGGGACACATGAGTGAGGACAGGACTAAGGAGAGGGTAGCAAGCAAAGCTTGGTGGCCCAAGTGGGAACAAGAGTTGAGTGAATACATCAACACTTGTGAAAGATGCCAAAAGGAAAATAGAAAAAATGGGAAGAAGTATGGGTTACATCAACACATAGAAGAAGCCAAACACCCATGGGAAACCAACAACATGGACTGGGTCACAGGACTTGTCCCAGGAGGCAAAGAAAACTACAATGCCTGCTTAATCATAGTTGATAGGTTCAGCAAGAGCATGAGGTGTCTACCATGCCATAAAGAGGACACAGCCATGGACACTGTTCTGTTATTTTGGAATAACATCATATCCACCTGTGGAGTCCCTAAAATCATAATTAGTGACAGGGACCCAAAATTCACATTTGAATTTTGGACCAACTTCTATGACATGCTTGGCACCAAGCTTGCTTTTTCCACATCTTACCATCCCCAAACAGATGGCCTAGCTGAGAGGATGATCCAAACAATGGAGGACATCCTCAGGAGGTTCTGTGCCTATGGCATGGAATACAAGGACCATGAGGGATACACCCATGATTGGGTCACCCTCTTACCAGCAGTCCAACTGGCTTATAACACAAGCCAGCACTCTACCACAGCAAAAACACCTGCACTGGTAGAGAAAGGGTGGAACCCCCTGTTGCCTGTGGATCACTTGAAGAAAAATCTTCTGACTATCCACCCCACAGCCAAAGACTTCCATGATATGTGGAAGAAAGCCTGTGATACTGCTGCCAAATGCATAGCTGAGGCCAAAGAGTATAACAAGCAGAGGTGGGACAAATCACATATGGAAACTGACTTTAAGGAAGGGGACCAGGTGTTAGTGTCTACACTGAACTTTAATAATCTCAAGGGACCGAAGAAAATGAGAGACTCATTTGTAGGGCCCTTCACCATCATTAAGTTGATAGGGAAGAATGCAGTAGAAGTCAAGCTCACTGAGGAGTTTTCTAGGAAACACCCAGTCTTTCCAGTGAGTCTGGTCAAACCATACTTCCAAACAGAGGAGGATAAATTCCCCTCCAGGAAGAAAAACATCACTCCACCAGAAATAGTGGAAGTAGAAGACTCTCCTGGACCTGTGAGTAAAATCATCATGGCAAGAAAAATCAGACTTAATGGGAAGGATCAAAGACAATACCCAGTCAGATTCAAGAACAAGACAGCTGACAAAGACAAATGGTTGGCAGAGGATGCCATACCAGATGGGAAACTTCCTTTAAGGAGATTCAGACCCTCTAGGAGGACCAAACAGTCTCATCAATGATGAGCCTTTTTTAGAGGGAGGGTATGTCAGCCTGTGACTCAAAGCCAGAGCACAGGCATGACAGCCAAAATACCATAAACCAATGGTATAGCCAAAATACCACCAAAACATGGAACTGAGCCAAATTAGCTAAAAAGGTATCAAACGAAAGAGGAAACTCACCTCTCTCTGAAGATATAAGTCCCATCACCATAGGACCAAAAATAACAAAGTTACTCCTGCTCAAAGTAGTTGCTGAGCATAAACCTTAATTTTCACCTCTCATCTAAAATCTAGAAGAAGAGGCTTAACACCATCAACTGGGTATTCAAAAAGAAGCTCTAAGCCAGGGTTATTCAATGGTACTAGCCAAACCGATCTAGCGCCAGTATTACTTCAGTTATGGTCAAATTCAGACCAAATAAGGGTGAACAAAAACATTCACCTCTCATCTAACTTTTACAGTTTTAGTGTGAGATACTTAAAGTGGGGTATTTTTGGAAATACCACAATCAGGGCTATCTGATGGTGCCATTCATTTCCTCATATCTCAACTACAACAGAAGTTATTGGCCAAACAAGCTTAATACAGCTTTTTGCACAAACCACGCCAATGTACAAAAATACTTGTACATGGGATAACTTTGTCATATTTAATGATAACCATGTCAAGTTGGGTACCACTGTGTAGAGCACATACAGGGCTACACAAAGAACCAACGTTGAGCTTGATATCTCAAAAACTGACAGAGTTATGACCATTTAAAGGTCATAATCCCACAATACAGCAAATACAGCTGTATTATGACAGCATACAGTTGTACCTTGATTATGAGGTGTCAAATAGACAAAAAAAGCTTGATTAGACTTCAATACCTCATAATTCCTTCAATACTGGGGTCCTGTACAGTTTCTGTACAGTATTCTACGCGTCATACACGTCTGAATCAGACTGTGTGGTCCCCAGATGAAACTTTTCACCCTGTATTGGTGAAAACTGCCCAGATGTGGTTTCAAAACCACATCTGAGCCCAATACAGGGTATACAGGTTGTTTGCAAACCACAAGCCTGTCATAGAGAGTGAAACATCTTCACTTCCTCTATGTGGAAATGTCTAGCAGCCTTTCCACCCCAATTTCAGGATAAAAGGAGGGCTTTTCACAGCCAAAATCCTCTCCTCATCCTGCTCTTGAATAACCTACGTAGTAAACTGTCAAAAACAGCTTTACTCTTGGTTAATAATCCGGTATACTCTTTAATTCAAAGTATTGTAGTCTTTATTATTGTAACCCAACAGGTAAAGCTGCACCCAGGGCTTTCAACAGCACTCACCACCACTATATCTCTATAGTAAAGCCCTTAACATCTTAATTTAAAGCATTTATTATCAATCTTATCATTTTTAAAAAACCATTTTTTACCGTGTCACAGTCATAGTGAAACCTTGTAAATACTTATATACACCTTTATCATAGACTCAACCTGACAGAGGCTTCTTCTCTTGATGACTGCCCTTTTCCTTCTGCCTCTCATGGTACCTGGTATCTAATTCCAAGGTGATGTCCATGAGTTCTTAAAGACTATCAAAGGTTCCAGGGTGAGAAGCCAATTGGTCCAACAATCTTGATGCCAAGCCTCTCCTATACACATGAATATAGGCCCTTTCCCCCCAGTCTCCAATTCTTGAAATTAGACTTCTGAAATCAGCTATGTACAAGGAAACTTGACCACTTTCCCTCATCCTCAAACTGTCCAACTCTTGTTCAGATTTTCTGACTTCATGGGGATCACCAAACAGAGTGAATAACTGGGTTTCAAACAACTGCCAGTTATTGAGGAGATAAGAAGGGTCTTCATGGGAGATATTTGAGAGGTAAGGTTCAATCCACTTGCCAGCTCTACTAGTAAGAAAAGAAGTTGAATAAAGCACCTTCTTCCTGTCAGAGAAGAAGTTTGCTGGGTCATTATGAAAGATTAATTGACAGGATTGAATGAATCCTCTCAATTTATGAGCTTTAGTACCATCAAAAGAATCTGTTGCCTTCATTGATGGAGTCTTGAATGCAGGGACTTTTGAAGTGTCCCTTGGGGCAACTGCTCGAGTGAGTTGTCCCATAAAATGAGTCATTTGCTCCATCATCTTGAGGAAATTGGGTTCAGCTTGAGAGACAGAAGGTTGATTAGAAAGGGCTAGATTTGGAGCCTCAGGAGCTTCAGGAGCACCTGCCAAGGCAGCTTCCACTTCAGTCTCCTCAGATTCTTCCTCTTCCACAGACTCCTCCCCCTCCTCATCTTCAGCTTCCCCCAATCCACTCCTAGGCCCTTGAGAAACACCAGGATAACCATCCAATAGTCCAGAGAATGATCTTGATCTTCTAGACTTCACACCTCCTCTTCTGGAGGGTGCTGCTCCTTCCATTGGTGGTCCTCTGTCAAAATTTGCACTCAGTTGATGAACTGATGGTGTGCGGTCAAGAGGAGCCCTTGGTGTAGGAGTGAGAACAGCTTGATGTCTCTGGGATCTTGTATTCTTGGCTGGTGGGCTATGCTGAACTGGCATCATGAAAGAAGAATGAATAAAACTTGATGATACTTTGAATAACATAAGGCTTGACCAAAAAAATCAAATGAGAATCTTGATGAACTTGAGAAATCAATCAATAGTCTTGAAGTGAATCAATATGAATAAATCTTGAAGAGTGAAGATGACAAAGTCAAATTCTTATGAATAATCAATTTCAGTCAATAAGTCAAATCAAGTCAATCAATCAATCAAATCAAGTCAATTCAAAATCAAATCAATTGTGTCTTGAGGAATTCAATCAATATCTTCAAAATCAATTCAATCAAAGCAAATCTTGAGGATAAATCAGCTATCTTGAGGAATCAAATCAACTCAATCAAATCAAATCAATCAAAGTCAAATCAAAGTCTTGAGGTGAAATCAATGTCTTGAGGAATCAATCAATCAATAATCTTGAGAAATTCAAAATCAAAATCACTGAATACCCCAAATCAATAAAATCCCTGAATGATGAATCAATTAACCCAAATAATTCCACTCAAACAATCTGATAAAAACCTGAATTCAGACAAAAGAGAAATGAGAATGATAAAGAATAAAGTGAAATGGTCAGCAGAATTTTGAAATGAGAAAGAGAGTCAATTTTCATTTGAATGAAATGAATGAGATGAAAATTGATGAGAGATAATGAAATCATAAAAAGGATCAGAAATCATAAAATCATGAAAAGATCATAATTGAAGAATGAGAGAAATGAATAAAATGAATGAAAGAAAAAGAAGAAATTGTGATTTAATTAAAATAATGTCACAGGGGCTCTTCTAAATGAAGAGGGCCTGGCACTCAGTGAACAGACTTACTTATGGAGGGCTCAAATAAATACTCAAATGGATAAGAGTAATAAGATATGATAATAATTCCTAGTCATAAAAATAATAAGTATAAAATAAGAGAGCAAACAAAAGAAAACAATAAAGAGCCAACCACAAATAATCCTGTACCACTGTTTCAACCTGTTCAGAAAATAGAAAAGGATTAATAAGGATATGGCCACCAGGACTCTACTGAACAGGTGAGGGAAGGCAAAGACTAACTTAGTAAATAATAAAATAATATTTCTTAAGGAGGAAATAAAATAATATTAAATAATAAATCAACTATTTTAATTAACTGGGGGAAAAACCACCAGGTGGGTGAAGAGGGGCTGGTATATGTGAGAAATACCAGCCTTGGAGTTTGAGTGTTGAGATACTTGTCTGTATTCTGGAAGAAGTGGGATGTGGGATTGAATCCTGTATTGGTGAATCCAATACAGGTTATAAAGTCAATACAGGTATTTGTGCCTGTATTGATGAAAGGCCTGTATTTGGTGAATCCTGTATTTGGGTCTTGCCTGTATGAAACTGTATTGAGGTCTGAAAACTGTATTTGGAGTATGTTGAATGAAACCCCCTTGCTGATTGGGTTTTGAAGGGTATCAATGAAATAATGATTGTTGCTGATTGGGTTTTGAAGGGTATCAATGAAGTAATGATTGTTGAAGATGATTGGTAATGCCCCTGCCTCCTTGGCTGTGACACTTGATTCAATAAAGAAGAATGGGGCTCGTCCCTCTTCTGAAAATTCTTCTTCTTCTTTTGACTTGAACTTGAAGAATTTTGAGGATGAGAAGAACTTGACTTTGAGGCTTCTGGCTTCTTCTCTAGATGATGCCTCTTTTCATTTTGCCTCTCTTGGTACCTGGTATCAAGTTCCAAGGTAATGTCCATTAAGTCTTGAAGAGAGTCAATTCTTGCAGGTTGGGAGGCCAATTGATCCAAAGTCCTGGATGGCAATCCCTTCCTGAAATGCTGGATTAGAGCTCTATCACCCCAATCCCCGATTCTTGAGACTAAATTTCTGAAATCAGAAATGTATAAGGATACATTCCCACCTTCTTTCATTCTTGAAGAATCCAACGTGGCTTCTGCTTTTCTTACTTCATTCGGATCCCCAAACAAAGTGAAGAGTTGGGATTCAAACAGTTTCCAAGAGCTGAGAAGGTAATTTGAATCTTGATTGGTGAGATTGGAGAGATAAGGCTCAATGCATTTTGCAGCCCTGCCCATAAGAAATGAAGTGGCATAAAGGACCTTCTTTCTGTCTTGAGAGATGTTTGCCGGCTCATTATGAAAAATTAATTGACAAGACTGAATAAAGCTTCTGACCTTGAAGGGTTGAGTCCCATCAAAGCATTCTGGTGCCTTCATAGATGGAGTCTTGAAGACTGGTGGTCTTGATGGATCAGAAGATGAAGCTGCTTGAAGATTGGCCATAATCTGAGTCATTTGCTGCGTAATGGCCAATAAAGATGGTTCAGACTGATGAGAGACAGGCTGATTAGACTTGGCTAGAGTTGGCCCTCCAGTACCTTGGGATGCCTCCACAGGAGCAGGGACACCTTCAGTACCATAAGACTCTTCCTCTTGTACAGAATTCTCCTCCTCCTCTTCACCCTCTTGACCTGGCCCTTGAAAATGGTCCTTGAGGTTCCTGGAAATCCGCCAACTACTCCTGAGAATGAAAATGATCTTCTTGGCCCTCTTCCTTCCTTCCTGGATGGTGCTGCTCCTTCCATGCGGGGTCCTCTATCTAATTGGGCCCTCAGTTGAGGAACTGCTGGGGTGCCATCTAGAGGAGCTCTTGGAGTTGGGGTGAGAACAGTTTGAGCTCTGCCCAGAGATCTTGTCTGTCTTGCCAGAGGTGAATGTTGAACAGGCATGATGTCAGGAATAAAATTGAAATAAATGTATTAAAATCAAAATTTGCTTGAAGTGAAAAGAGTCAACAATCAAATCTTGAGGAAATCAATCAATCAAATGGAAATCTTCAAGTATGTCAATAAATCAAAATCAGAAAAATCAATTTATGTCAAAATTCTTGATGTAAAAATCAGCAAAATCAATGAAATCTTCAGGTCAATCAATTTTCTTGAGTCAATATCAAATATTTCAAATGAATCAATCAATCAGAATCAAGTGAATTCTTCCTTAAAAACCAAAATTCTTGAAGAATGAATCAATTATGAATCTTGTTGTGAAGAATGTGTCTGAATATCTTGATGAAAAAATTTGAAAATCAAAGAAAATCAAGAGGATGCCTGAATTATGAATGAAATGAAAATTTGATGATTTGAAAAAGATTTTAAAAAGAATAACAAAATAAAAATGGGTCAGCTTTCAATTTTCAAAATGAAGAATGAATGAAAAAAAATTGAGAGGTGACGATGAATCATTAAGCTCATAAGCCTAAAAGAATCATAATTTCGATGAAATGAGTGAATGAAATTATAGAGAAAGAATGAACAAAATGAAAAAGAAATCATGAGTTAATTAATATAATGTCACAGGGGCTCTAGTGGAAATACAAGAGTGGCCTGGCACTCAGCAATCAGGGAACTCACTTGGAAGACTCCAAAAGAATAAAGAATAAAAAATAATAAGAATGAATTCCTCTAAAAGATATTCAGGTACAAGATAAGATACAAAAGAGGAAAGGGAAGCCAAGTGGCCAAAGAGCCAACCAATTAAGTACTTAATCACTGTTTCAACCTGCTAAAAATGAATAATAGAATTAGTAAGGATATGACCACCAAATATCCATTGACAGGCGCAGAAAGAGAAAGAGAAATGTGCTAAATGACTGACTTAATAATATCAGTATTTGCTTAACTAAACTGAAAAGAAAATAAAGATAAAAATGAATTAAAGTATATTAATTAACTGGGGAAAAACCCCCCAGGGTTAAAAGGGTAGCCAGTATATGTGAAAAGTTGGGAGCTTGAGTTCTTCAGGCTGAAAACTGATCTGTATTGATCCTTGAGGCTGTATTGATTGTTTTAGATATTGATACAGCTGGCTAATATTGAAATTGAATTGGGTTGAATGAATTTCCCATGCTTGAAAATGAAATACAGTTCTTGGTGGATCCAGACTGTATTGAAATGAAGGTGGTTTCCAAGATGGATTGAGTGGAGCTTTGACACTTGAAAACTGAATGAATGAACTGAATGAACTGCCTCTTGAATACACCTTGAGAATGAATTGACAGTATTCCCTTGGAAGGAATACTTGGAGTGAGAATAACCAATGACTGCTTGATGGCGTCATTGGTGTTTGAGGTTTGGACACTTGCCCTTGAGCCTTGATGAATCCTCTTGATGACGTGACTGGATGGCCTGATGGAAAGTTGAAATAACCAGATTGTCACAACCATGGCAATTCACCTCCTTGGATCCCCATATGGCATATCAAGCCACAATTCATTTATGGCCAATTGGCCATATCCATCACCAATGGCCAATATGGCCATGTCATCACATTATGAACCATTTATGGCCATTTGTGTTTTGGGGCCTTCACGGCCCTTCACCTCAATCCAGAACCCATAGCGGCAATTTATGGCCAAAGGGGTATTTCTGGTCATTTCCCTCAAAACCAGGGGAAATGGCCCAAATGGCTGTTTTTGGCCATTTGGGCTCATGATGCACATTTTGCGCACTTTTTGCGCATTTGCGCACTTTTTGCGCATATTTGCGCACTTTTGCGCATTTTTGCGCATTTTGCGCATTTGCGCATTTTTGCGCACTTTGACGCAAAGTGTCCAAAAGACATTTTCCCGCCTTTTGGGCCAGTTTTGGCTCAGAACCCAAAAATGGCCAAAAAACCCAAAAGGTCCAGAAACACCTTCCAAGCTCTGAAATCACCACAGCCGTCCTTTTCCCCTCTGCCTTTCCATCTCAAGACCTTTGGACGTAATCTTCTTGTCAATGAACCAATATGCCACAAATGATGTTATACATCATTGTGCACCATTTTTCAACAGCAATTCAATGGTGGAAATATCAAATGGTCATTTCAACATTCCAACATCTCATCACGTCATCAAGGCACCCAATTATTCAGAGGAATCATCAAGGCTCAAGAGAAAGTGTTTCAGCGTCAAAGACCAATGACGCCATCAAGCAGTCATTGGTTATTCTCACTCCAAGTATTCCTTCCAAGGGAATACTGTCAATTCATTCTCAAAGTGTATTCAAGAGGCAGTGCCCAAAGAAGTTGTCAAGTGTCAAAGCTCCACTCAATCCATCTTGGCAACCAAATTCATTTCAATACAGTCTGGATCCATCAAGAACTGTATTTCATTTTCAAGCATGGTAAATTCATTCAACCCAGTTCAATTTCAATATTAGCCAGCTGTATCAATTCCCAAAACAATCAATACAGCCTCAAGGATCAATACAGATCAGTTTTCAGACTGAAGAACTCAAGCTCCCAACTTTTCACATATACCGGCTACCCTTTCCACCCTGGGGGGTTTTTCCCCAGTTAATTAATATACTTTGATTTTATTTTATCTCTATTTTCTTTACAGTTTAGTTAAGCAAATACTGATATTATTAAGTCAGTCATTTAGCACCTTTCTCTTTCTCTTTCTTCGCCTGTCAATGGATACTTGGTGGTCATATCCTTACTAATTCCATTATTCATTTTTGGCAGGTTGAAACAGTGATTAAGGACTTACTTGGTTGGCTCTTTGGCCATTTGGCTTCCCTTTCCTCTTTGCATCTCATCTTGTACCTGCATATCTTTTAGAGGAATCCATTCTTATTATTTTTATTCTTTATCCTTTTGGAGTCTTCCAAGTGAGTTCCCTGATTGCTGAGTGCCAGGCCACTCTTGTATTTTCTGTCCAAGAGCCCCTGTGACATTATATTAATTAACTCATAATTTCTTTTCATTTTGTTCATTATTTCCTTATAATTTCATTCACTCATTCCATCGAAATTATGATTCTTTTACGCTTATGAACTTAATGATTTGTCGTCACCTCTCAATTTTCTCTCATTCATTCTTCATTCTGAAAATTGAAAGCTGACCCATTACTATTTTGTTATTCTTTTTAAAATCTTTTTTCAAATCATCAAATTTTCATTTCATTCTTAATTCAGGCGTCATCTTGATTTTCTTTGATTTTCAAATTTTTTCATCAAGATATTCAGACACATTCTTCACATCAAGATTCATAATTGATTCATTCTTCAAGAATTTTGGTTTTTTAAGAAGAATTCAATTGATTTTGATTGATTGATTGATTTGACATATTTGATATTGACCTCAAGAAAATTGATTGACCTGAAGACTTTATTGATTTTGCTGATTTTTCACATCAAGAATTTTGACATAAATTGATTTTTCTTCAAGATTTCATTTGATTGATTGATTTTTGCAAGATTTTGATTTTTTGATTGATTTGATTCATTGATTTTGACCTCAACACTCCATTTGATTTTGATTAATTGACGTACTTGAAGATTTTCATTTGATTCATTGATTTTTCCTCAAGATTTGATTGTTGACTCTTTTCACTTCAAGCAAATTTTGATTTTGATTCTTTTTATTCCAATTTTATTCCTGAAATCATGCCTGTTCAACATTCACCTCCGGCAAGACAGACAAGATCTCAGGCCAGAGCTCAAGCTGTTCTCACTCCAACTCCAAGAGCTCCTCTAGATGGCACCCCAGCAGTTCCTCAACTGAGGGCCCAATTAGATAGAGGACCCCGCATGGAAGGAGCAGCACCATCCAGGAAGGAAGGAAGAGGGCCAAGAAGATCATGTTCATTCTCAGGAGTAGTTGGCAGATTTCCAGGAACTTCAAGGACTATTTTCAAAGGTCCAGGTGAAGATGGTGAAGAGGAGGAGGAGAATTCTGTGGAAGAGGAAGAGTCTGATGGTACTGAAGGTGTCCCTGCTCCGGTGGAGGCACCCCAAGGTACTGGAGGACCAACTCTAGCCCAGTCTAATCAGCCTGTCTCTCATCAGTCTGAACCATCTTTGTTGGCCATCATGCAGCAAATGACTCAGATTATGGCCAATCTTCAAGCAGCTTCATCTTCTGAAGCATCAAGACCACCAGCCTTCAAGACTCCATCTATGAAGGCACCAGAATGCTTTGATGGGACTCAGCCCTTCAAAGTTAGAAGTTTCATCCAGTCTTGCCAATTGATTTTTCATAATGATCCGGCAAACTTCGCTCAAGACAGAAAGAAGGTCCTTTATGCCACTTCATTTCTCATTGGCAGGGCTGCAAAATGGATTGAGCCTTATCTTTCCAATCTCACCAATCAAGATTCAAATTACCTTCCCAACTCTTGGAAATTGTTTGAATCCCAACTCTTCACTTTGTTTAGGGATCCGAAATGAAGTCAGAAAAGCAGAAGCTGAGTTGGATTCTTTCAGAATGAAAGAAGGTGTGCATGTATCCTTATACATTGCTGATTTCAGAAGCTTAGTCTCAAGAATTGGGGATTGGGGTGAAAGAGCTCTCAACCATCATTTCAGGAAGGGATTGCCATCCAGGATTTTGGATCAATTGGCCTCCCATCCTTCAAGAATTGACTCTCTTCAAGACTTAATGGACGTTACCCTGGAACTTGATACCAGGTACCATGAGAGGCAAAATTAAAAGGGTCATCATCAAGAGAAGAAGCCAAAAGCCTCAAAGTCAAGCTCTTCTCATCCTCAAAATTCTTCAAGTTCAAGTCATAAGAAGAAGAAGAATTTTCAGAAGAGGGACAAGCCCCATTCTTCTTTATTGAATAAAGATTTCAAGCTCATGAACTCTGAAAAAGAAAGAAGAATCAAAGAGGGTCTTTGTACCTATTGTGGTGGGAAGCATAGTCTTGAGTCCTGTTTCAAAAGGCCTCAAAGCAAGCTTACCCAACCGTCAGGCAAATTTCCCAGCCAGGGAAAAGCCTGAGTGAAGATCATGTTGTTTTCAATGGTCTTCACAGTTTTCCATCCAGAGCACAATTGTGCATTCTGAATACTGGTGTCAAAAATTCTCTCAAATTTTTTGTTTTTTCTTCTCTCTCTGATATGTTTTACAGTATTCTCATTGATTCTGGTGCTACCAACTCATTTATTGCAAAGCAGTTGGTTCACAAGTATTCTTTGACCATGTCAGAACTCCTGGAGAAGATTCCCCTTATCATTCTTGACTCCTCTGAGTCTCCTTCTTTTTTTGTGACTCACCATACTAAATATATGGTTGAGCTCCCTTCCTTCCCAAGCTTTGAATGGGACTTTTTAGTCATTGATACTCCCAAGGGAGAATACCTCATATTGGGCTTTGACTTTCTTAATCATTTTATTCTGTTTATTGATTGGAGGCAAGGATTGATCACCTTTCATTCTGATCATAAGGACTATAATGATCCTTCAATTTCTTTTAGTAATGACTTTTCTTCTGCCAAATCATGTGCAGCTCTGGTTGGTGATTCTAGAACACCATCATTTCCGTCTTGTGTCCATGTTCCTTCCCTTAATTCCCATCAGTCATTACTATCATCTAGAGATGAAGTCTTCAAAGAGATTCAAGATGTTGGAGAAGATAATTCTGTATCTTCACTTCATCTCTTCTTTGGGAATATGGACCTTCCTCCCTCATCTTACCATGACTCCCTGGAGGAGTTGTGGGATGAAGAGGAAGAGCCAGAAGAAATAGAAACCGTTATGAAGGTTGTTCCTCCTGTTTATCACCAATACTTGGATGTATTCTCCAAGGTGAAAGCAGAGAAACTTCCTCCTCACCGCGCCTGTGATCATCATATCGAGCTGGAGGGGTCTCTACCTCCAGTTGGGGTGATCTACTCTTTATCAAACCAAGAGTCAGATACACTCAGGGCCTACATTTCAGAGAATGTAGAGAAAGGTTTCATCCGGCCAAGCTCCTCTTCTACAGGAGCACCTGTTCTTTTTGTCAAAAAGAAAGATGGTGGCCTCCGTTTGTGTGTTGATTACCGCAAACTCAATGCTGTTACTAGGAAGAACAAGTATCCTGTTCCTCCTATGAATCAGCTTCTCACTGTTTTCAATGGTTCTTCTATCTTCTCCAAGATTGATTTGCGTGGTGCATATAACCTGCTCAGAATCAAGGAAGTGATGAACATTTGACTTGTTTTAGAACCAAATATGGTAGTTATGAGTACTTGGTTATGCCATTTGGGCTTACCCATGCTCCTGCTTCTTTTCAAAATCTTGTCAATGATATTTTCTATGATCTTCTCAATGTTTATGTTGTGGTTTATTTGGATGACATTATGGTCTTTTCCAAATCTGAGGAAGAACATGTCACTCATGTGTCCACTGTTCTTTCCAGACTCAGAGCCAACAACCTCTTTGCTAAGGCGTCCAAATGCCTATTCCATGTTTCTAGTGTAGAGTATTTAGGTTATGTTGTTTCTTCTGAAGGCCTCAAAATGGACCCAGCAAAAGTCCAGCAAATTCTCAATTGGCCACCCCCAAGAAACCTCAAGGCTCTTCAATCATTCCTTGGCTTTGCCAATTTTTACCGCCGTTTCATCAAGAATTATTCAAAGAAAATTAGTTCACTCACAGTTTTCCTCAAGAAAGATTTCCGTTTTCCCCTCAATGAGGAAGCTCTTAGACAGTTTCATCAACTCAAAGAGGCATTCACCACTGCTCCAATCCTTTCTCATTTCAATCCTTCTCTACCCACCATTGTAGAGACCGATGCATCAGATTATGCCTTGGGTGCTGTACTGAGTCAGGTCTCTGACTCAGGAAAACATCCCATTGCATTTGATAGCCGCAAGCTTCTCCCAGCTGAGCTTAATTATGAGATTCATGACAAGGAACTCCTTGGCATAGTCTGGGCTCTCAAGCGCTGGAGAGCTTTCCTTCTTTCAATTTCTTCCCCTTTTGAAGTTCTCACCAATCATTCATCTCTTCAATATTTTATGTCTTCCAAGATTCTCACTTGCCGTCAAGCCCGCTGGGCTGAATTTTTATCTGAATTTCATTTCTCAATCACTTACCGCCCTGGCCGCTTGGCCACCCTTCCAGATGCCTTGTCACGTCGGGACGACGTTTACCCAGAGAGGGGGGAGGATTTCATCGGCAAGAATCCAATGAACTATCAGAAGATAATCAAGCAAGATGAAATTCAAATCTCAAAGTTTTTTGCAGTCAAGGTGGATTCATTTTCAAATTTGATTGATTCAATTCAGAAGGCAGTGTGGCAAGATCCTCAATATAGAGGTGTCCTTGAATATTTGGGTAAAGGTAAATCTGTCACATATTATTCTCTTGATTCCTCTTCCAAACTTCTCCTTTTCAAAGATCGGGTGGTGGTCCCAAATGACCCCACAATTCAACTCAATATACTTCAAAAGCGGCATGACTCTCCTCTAGCTGGTCACCCTGGCCAAGAGAAGACTCTCAAACTTGTCAAGCGGGATTTCCACTGGTCCGTCATGACTCAATTCATCAAGGATTATGTCTCATCCTGTCAACAGTGTTCAAGAAACAAAAATATTCATCACAAGAAGTTTGGACTCCTCAAGCCTCTTCCAATTCCAAGTGGTCCTTGGATTTGTCTTTCAATGGATTTCATCACTCAACTGCCACTGTCCAATTCCTTTGATTCAATTTTAGTCATAGTGGACAGATTCTCAAAAATGGCGGTTTTTATTCCAACAATGTCTTCAATCACTTCACTAGATTTGACCCATCTATTCATCAAGAATATTTTTTCAAAGCATGGCCTTCCTTCAAGCATTGTTAGTGATCGAAGTTCCCTTTTTGTTTCTTCCTTTTGGACCAACCTTTGTCAGCAGCTCAAGATTTCAAGAGACTTGTCAACTTCTTATCATCCAGAAACTGATAGACAGACAGAGAGGGTAAATCAGATACTAGAACAGTACCTTCGGATGTATGTCAGTTATCATCAAGATGATTGGAACACCTGGCTCCCTCTGGCTGAATTTGCCTACAATAACTCTGACCACTCTTCAACAAAACAATCACCGTTTTTCACTGTTTATGGAAGAGATCCACAATTTGACTCAGTTCACATCACTCAAGATACTCCTGCTGGAAAGTTATCAACAAAAATCCAATCAGTACAGCAAGATGTCAAGAGAGAACTTGAAGTTGCCATAAACAGGTTTAAGAGGTATGCAGATAAAAGTAGAGCAAGTCCACCTGTTTTCAATCCCGGTGACATGGTATGGCTTTCTTCCAAGAACATCAAATCAACCAGACCCACCAAAAAGCTGTCTGAAAGATGGTTGGGTCCTTTTCCAATCTTGAAGAAAGTCAGTACTCATGCCTACCACCTCAAGCTTCCATCTCAATGGAAATCCATCCACCCAGTTTTCCATATATCCCTCCTGGAACCAGTCAAGACATCAACAATCCCAAATCGGCATCAGGAGCCTCCTCCTCCAATCATCATTGAAGAAGAAGAGGAATGGGAAGTCTCTCAAATACTGGACTCAAAGCTCAAGAGAGGAAAATTATGGTATCTGGTGGAATGGAAAGGTTTCAGTCAAGACCCAGAAAGATCCACTTGGGAACAAACCGAAAACCTCAAGAATTGTCCTGAACTTGTCAAAGATTTTCATTCATTATATCCTGAAAAGCCAGGGCCCAATTGTTCAAAAGCTTGATTCATTATGGTGCTTGGTGGGGAGAGGAATTACCAAAAGTAAGTCCCACTCCTGGTATGCACCTTTAGGGGTATTCTACTCTTTTTTGTTGTAAGCATCACCTTGGCCACTCTGTGAGCACTTTGCAAATTTTGGACACAGATCTTTGGCTGGGCTTTCAACATTCAATTCCAAAATTATGGCCATTTTCACTTGGGCAAATGGACCATTCATTCTTTTATTTCTTTTCCAAGTCTCTCAATTCAATTCATTCCTTCAACAATGTTGTTTTCTTTTTATGGCACTGGCGGGAGTGGTAACTACCAAAAGTAAGTTCCTCTCCTGGTGTGCACTTACCTGAGGGGTCTACAATCTGTCAAAACATCACCTTGGCCACTTTGTGAGCACCTGGCATCAAATTTCTCTTTCCAGGTCCTTGGCCAATTTCAAAATCAGTTATTAACCTCGGTGATGAAGATTGGAACCTCCTCAAGATTCAATTCATTTCTCTTTTATTTTTCTTTCTTTTTATTTTCATTTTCATTCTTTATTTTCATTTTATTTTCATTTTAAATTTTATTTTATCATGTCAATTATCACGTCAAAAATTTTCATTCATTTTAAAGTTCAACTCAAATCATGAAGCCAATGTCAAAAGAAGATCAAGCAAGTCCTGCGTCAAATGTCAAATTTTTAATATCAGTTTTCAAAATTCTTCAACTTAATCAGTCCTCTTGAATCACTCTCTCAAAATCTTTCCAATAGCCTCAACAGGCTTCACCTTGTATTGGTGCTCAGGAGCTCACCATTTCAAGGTGGGGGGTACTGTCACAACCATGGCAATTCACCTCCTTGGATCCCCATATGGCATATCAAGCCACAATTCATTTATGGCCAATTGGCCATATCCATCACCAGTGGCCAATATGGCCATGTCATCACATTATGGACCATTTATGGCCATTTGTGTTTTGGGGCCTTCATGGCCCTTCACCTCAATCCAGAACCCATAGCGGCAATTTATGGCCAAAGGGGTATTTCTGGTCATTTCCCTCAAAACCAGGGGAAATGGCCCAAATGGCTGCTTTTGGCCATTTGGGCTCATAATGCGCATTTGCTCATTTTTGCACATTTTGCGCATTTGCGCACTTTTTGCACATTTTGCGCACTTTTGCGCATTTGCGTACTTTTTGCGCATATTTGCGCACTTTTGCGCATTTGCGCATTTTGCGCATTTTTGCGCACTTTGCGCATTTGCGCACTTTTGCGCACTTTGACGCAAAGTGTCCAAAAGACATTTTCCCGCCTTTTGGGCCAGTTTTGGCTCAAGAACTGTATTTCATTTTCAAGCATGGGAAATTCATTCAACCCAGTTCAATTTCAATATTAGCCAGCTGTATCAATTCCCAAAACAATCAATACAGCCTCAAGGATCAATACAGATCAGTTTTCAGCCTGAAGAACTCAAGCTCCCAGTTTTTCACATATACCGGCTACTGGCCAAAATTGGGTCCTATGGGATTTATGGCCAAAAGGTGTCCATGGGGTTTTTGGTCACTTTTGGGTCCAAGGAAAGGGTGGCCAAAAATGGCTCAGGTGGGTCAAAATGTGGTTTGGGACCCACCTGGCTTTGGAGGCTAGATGGTTGCCCCCTTTGGCCTCATTGGATTAGGCCAAAAGGGGCCCAAATGGCCTACGCACCGTGGACCATGAATCACAGCCCATGGGCTGTAGGAGCCATAGGGGGCCTAAATGGCCCAAAAAGGCCATTTAGGCGAAAACCCCAATACTGAAAGGGGTGGTCCTGAAGCCGAATATGATGGCTAGGGGGCCTGGAGGCACCTAGAAGACAAAATGACCCCCCAGGCTCAAAATCAAAGATGAAGGCCTGGGGGATGGTGAAGTGGAAATTGGCCAAGAAGGCCAATGACGGCAGGATATGGCCTGAGGCCATAAATGGCCATGGGAATGGGTTATGGAATAAGAGCCATAGAACACCCAAGGGGGCCAGTTGGCCATAAATGATATGACGTGACCAATTGGCCCCAACTTGGCTCCAGGTTGGATTGCCGCAACCATCAAGGAGGGTCAAACTCGTGGTTGTGACAGTACCCCCCTACCTTGAATGGTGAGCTCCTGAGCACCAAGATAAGGTAGAAGCCTTTTGAGGCTGTTGAGGCAGATTGGACCGAGGGATTCCAGAGGTATTTGCATCTTGCAAAGAATGTTTTGAACTGATAACAATGTTGGCATACAAACTGAGTTTGACGTAGTCTTCTCTTGAAATTTGGCTTTGAAATGTTGAAGGATTGAATTTGAAGTAGAATTTTGGCATAAAGATTATTACAAAAGAAATTTAAAGAAAAGTAAAGATAAAGAAACAGAAAAAGAAAATAAAGAAAAAATTTTGAAGGGGGATCCAATCTTCATCACTGAGTTTGACGGTTGATTTGAAAGTGGCCAAGGACCTGGATAAAAGAACTTTGATGCCAGGTGCTCACAGAGTGGCCAAGGTGATGTTTTGAAAAGATTGTAGACCCCTCGGGGAAGTGCACACCAGGAGAGGAACTTACTTTTAGAAGTTGCCAATCCCGCCAGTGCCATAAATAAGAATATAAATTTGATGAAGGAATGTCTTGAATTGGAAAACTTGGAAAGGAAAATGAAAGTGAATGGTCCATTTGCCCAAGTGGAAAATGGCCATAATTTTGGAATTGATGTTGAAAGCCAGGCCAACAAATCTGTGTGAAAATTGCAAAGTGCTCACAGAGTGGCCAAGGTGATGCTTACAACAAAGAAGGGAAGAATACCCATAAAGGTTCATACCAGGAGTGGGACTTACTTTTGGTAATTCCTCTCCCCACCAAGCACCATAAAATGATCAAGCTTTTGAAGAATTGGTTCCTGGATTGTCAGGATACAAAGAATGGAAATCTTTGACAAGTTCAGGGCAATTCTTGAGGTTTTCGGCTGGTTCCCAAGTGGATCTTTCGGGGTCTTGACTGAAACCTTTCCATTCCACCAGATACCATAATTTTCCTCTCTTGAGCTTTGAATCCAGTATTTGAGAGACTTCCCATTCCTCTTCTTCTTCAAAGATAATTGGACGAGGAGGCTTTTGATGCCAATTTGGGATTGTTGATGTCTTGACTGGTTCCAAGAGTGAGATATGGAAGACTGGGTGGAGGGAATTCCATTGAGATGGAAGCTTGAGGAGGTAAGCATGAGAACTGACTTTCTCCAAGATTGGAAAAGGACCCAACCATCTTTCAGATAGTTTTTTGGTGGGTCTGGTTGATTTTATGTTCGTGGAGGAAAGCAATACCATGTCACCAGGATTGAAAACAGGTGGACTTGCTCTACCTTTATCCGCATAACTCTTAAACCGGTTTATGGCAGCTTCAAGTTCTCTCTTGACATCTTGCTGTACTGATTGGAGTTTTATTGATAACTTTCCAGCAGGAGTATCTTGAGTGATGTGAACTGAATCAAATTGTGAATCTCTTCCATAAACAGTGAAAAACGGGGATTGCTTGGTTGAAGAGTGATCAGAATTATTGTAGGCAAATTCAGCCAGAGGGAGCCAGGTATTCCAATCATCTTGATGATAACTGACATACATCCAAAGATACTGTTCTAGTATCTGATTTACCATCTCTGTCTGTCCATCAGTTTCTGGATGGTAAGCAGTTGAAAAATCCCTCAAAAGCTTGAGCTGCTGACAAAGATTGGTCCAAAAAGAAGAAACAAAAAGTGAACCTCTATCACTGACAATGCTTAACGGAAGGCCATGCTTTGAAAAGATATTCTTGATGAATAAATGGGCCAAATCCAGGGAAGTGATTGAAGACATTGTTGGAATAAAAACCGCCATTTTTGAGAATCTGTCCACTATGACCAGGATTGAATCAAAGGAATTGGACAGCGGCAGTTGAGTGATGAAATCCATTGAAAGACAAATCCAAGGACTATTTGGAATTGGAAGTGGTTTTAGTAATCCAAACTTCTTATGGTGAATGCTCTTGTTTCTTGAGCACTGTTGACAGGATGAAACATAATCCGTAATAAATTGAGTCATGCCGGACCAGTGGAAATCCCGCCTGACAAGTTTGAGAGTCTTCTCTTGGCCAGGGTGGCCAGCTAGAGGAGAATAGTGATGCTTTTGAAGAATACTAAGTTGAATTGTGGAGTCATTTGGGACTACCACCCAATCTTTGAAGAGAAGAAGTTGGGAAGAGGAATCAAGAGAATAAAACTGGACAGATTTACCTTTACCCAAATCTTCACGGATACTTTTGTACTGAGGATCTTGCCATAATTGCTTCTGAATTGAGTCAATCAAATTTGAAAAATATTTCACCTTGAATGCAAAATACCTTGAGGGTTGAACTTCATCTTGCTTAATGAGTTGTTGAAAATTCATTGGATTCTTGCTGATGAAATCCTCCCCCCTCTCTGGATAGATGTCGTCCCGACGTGATAAGGCATCCGGAAGAGTAGCTAAGCGGCCAGGGCGGTAAGTGATTGAGAAATGAAATTTGGAAAGGAATTCAGCCCAATGGGCTTGACGGCAATTGAGTACTTTGGAGGTCATTAGATATCGAAGGGAAGAGTGATCGGTGAGAACTTCAAAAGGGGAAGACAGTGAAAGAAGAAAAGCCCTCCAGCGCTTGAGAGCCCAGAAGATGCCAAGGAGTTCCTTGTCATGAATTCCATAATTGAGCTCTGCTTGGATAAGCTTGCGGCTGTCAAATGCAATGGGAGGCTTTCCTGAATCAGAGACCTGACTCAGTACAGCACCGAAAGCCTAATCTGATGCATTGGTATCTACAAAGGTGGGTAGAGAAGGATTGGAGCGTCGGTGAAAGCCTCTTTGAGTTGGTGAAACTGACTAAGAGCTTCCTCATTGAGGGGAAAACATGAATCTTTCTTGAGGAAACTGGTGAGTGAACTGATTTTCTTTGAATAATTCTTGATGAAAGGGCGGTAGAAATTGGCAAAGCCAAGGAAGGATTGAAGATCCTTTAGGTTTCTTGGGGGCGGCCAATTGAGAATCTGCTGGACTTTTGCTTGGTCCATCTTGAGGCCTTCAGAAGAAACTACATAACCAAGATATTCAACACTAGAAACATGAAATAGGCAGTTGGATGCCTTAGCAAAAAGGTTATTGGCTCTGAGTCTGGAAAGAACAGTGGACACATGAGTGACATGTTCTTCCTCAGATTTGGAAAAGACCATAATGTCATCCAAAGAAACCACAACGTAGACATCGAGAAGATCTTCAAATATATCATTGACAAGATTTTGGAAAGAAGCAGGAGCATTGGTGAGCCCAAACGGCATAACCAAGTACTCATAACTGCCACATTTAGTCCTAAAACAAGTCAAATGTTCATCACCCTCCTTGATTCTGAGCAGGTTATATGCAACACGCAAATCAATCTTGGAGAAGATAGAAGAACCATTAAAGACATTGAGAAGCTTATTCATAGGAGGAACAGGATACTTGTTCTTCCTAGTAACAGCATTGAGTTTGCGGTAATCAACACACAAACGGCGGCCACCATCTTTCTTTTTGACAAAAAGAACAGGTGCTCCTGTAGAAGAGGAGCTTGGCCAGATGAAACCTTTCTCTACATTCTCTGAAATGTAGGCCGGGAGTGTATCTGAATCTTGGTTTGATAAAGAGTAGATCACCCCAACTGGAGGTAGAGACCCCTCCAGCTCGATATTATGATCACAGTTGCAGTGAGGAGGAAGTTTCGCTGCTTTCACCTTGGAGAATACATCCAAGTATTTGTGATAAACAGAAGGAACAACCTTCATCACGGTTTCTATTTCTTCTGGCTCTTCCTCTTCATCCCACAACTCCTCCAGGGAGGAAGGTCCATATTCCCAAATAAGAGGTGAAGTGAAGATACAGAATTATCTTCTCCAACATCTCGAATCTCTTTGAAGACTTCAGCCCTAGGAGATAGTAATGACTGTGGGGAATTAAGGGAAGGAATATGGACAGAAGATGGAAATGATGGTGTTCTAGAATCACCAACCAGAGCTGCACATGATTTGGAAGAATAAAGGTCATTACCAAAAGATTTAGAAGGATCAGAATGGTCCAAATGATCAGGATTCAAGGTGATCAGCCCTTTCCTCCACTCAATAGAAGGATTGAAATGATTGAGAAAGTCAAAGCCCAATATGAGGTCTCCTCCCTTGGGAGTATCAATGACTGAAAAGTCCCATTCAAAGATTGGGAAGGAAGGGAGCTCAACCATATATTTGGTATGTGGAGTCACAAAGAAGGAAGGGGACTCAGAGGAGTCAATAATGATAAGGGTAATCTTCTCTGGAAGTTCTTACGTAGTGAATGAGTACTTGTGAGCAAACTGCTTTGCAGTAAATGAGTGTGTAGCACCAGAATCAATGAGAATACTGTAAAAAACATCAGAAAGAGAAGAAAAAACAAAGAATTTAAGAGAATTTTTGACCCCAGTATTCAGAATGCACAATTGTGCTCTGGAAGGAAAACTGTGAAGACCATTGAACACAACATGATCTTCACTCAGGCTTTTCCCTGGCTGGGAAATTGGCCTGACAGTTGGGAAAGCATGTTTTGATGCCTTTTGACACAGGACTCAAAACTATGCTTCCCACCAAAATAAGTACACAGGCCCTCCTTGATTCTTCTTTCCTTTTCAGAACCTCTCAACTTGAAGTCCTTATTCAACAAGGAAGAATGGGGCTTGTTCCGCTTTTGAGCATTCAAATTCTTCTTCTTATGACTTGAGCTTGAAGAATTTTGAGGATGAGAAGAGTTTGACTTTGAGGCTTCAGGCTTCTTCTCTTGATGATGATTCCTCTCCTTTTGCCTCTCATGGTACCTGGTATCAAGTTCCAGGGTAACGTCCATTAAGTCTTGAAGAGAATCAATATTTGAAATATGGGAGGCCAATCAATCCAAAATCGTGGATGGCAATACCTTCCTGAAATGATGGATGAGAGCTCCTTCTCCCCAATCCCTGATTCTTGAAACCAAACTGCTGAAATTGGGTATGTATAGTGAAAAATGGCCACCTTCTTTCATTCTGAGGCCATCCAACTCTGCTTCAGCTTTTCTAACTTCATTCGGGTCCCCAAATAAATCAAAGAGTTGGGATTCAAACAATCGCCAAGAATTGGGAAGATAACTTGAGTCTTGATTGGTGAGATTAGAAAGATAAGGCTCAATACATTTTGCATCCCTGCCAATAAGAAATGAAGTGGCATAAAGAACCTTCTTCCTGTCTTGAGAGAAGTTTGCCGGATCATTATGAAAGATAAGCTGGCATGACTGAATAAAGGTTCTGAATTTGAATAGCTGAGTCCCATCAAAGCATTCTGGTGCCTTCATAGATGGAGTCTTGAAGGCTGGTGGTCTTTATGATTCAGAAGAAGAAGCTGCTTGAAGATTGGCCATAATCTGAGTCATTTGCTGCATAATGACCAATAAAGATGGTTCAGATTGATGAGAGACAGGCTGATCAGACTGGGCTAGAGTTGATCTTCCAGTACCTTGGGACGCCCCCACCGGAGCAGGAACACCTTCAGTACCCTCCGACTCTTCCTCTTTCACAGAATTCTCCTCCTCCTCTTCACCATCTTCACCTGGACCTTTGAAACTGGTCCTTGACATGCCTGGAAAACCGCCAACTACTCCTGAAAAAGAATTTGATCTTCTTGGCACTCTTCCTTCCTTCCTGGATGGTGCTTCTCCTTCCATGCGGGGTCCTCTATCTAATTGGGCCCTCAGTTGAGGAACTGCTGGGGTGCCATCTAGAGGAGCTCTTGGAGTTGGAGTGAGAACAGCTTGAGCCTTGGCCTGAGATCTTGTCTGTCTTGCCGGAGGTGAATGTTGAACAGGCATGATGTCAGGAATAAAATTGAAATAAATGAATTAAAATCAAAATTTGCTTGAAGTGAAAAGAGTCAACAATCAAATCTTGAGGAAAATCAATGAATCAAATGAAAATCTTCAAGTACGTCAATAAATGAAAATCAAATGAAGTCTTGAAGTCAAAATCAAATCAATGTCTTGAAGAATCAATGAATAAAAATGAAATCTTGAGGTAAATCAATCAATCAAAAATAAAATGAACTCTTCAAGTCAATAAATCAATGGATCATATCAGTCAAATCAAAATCTTGCAAAAATCAATCAATCAAATGAAATCTTGAAGAAAAATCAATTTATGTCAAAATTCTTGATGTGAAAAATCAGCAAAATCAATGAAATCTTCAGGTCAATCAATTTTCTTGAGGTCAATATCAAATATGTCAACTCAATCAATAAATCAAAATCAAGTGAATTCTTCTTTAAAAACCAAAATTCTTGAAGAATGAATCAATTATGAATCTTGATGTGAAGAATGTGTCTGAATATCTTGATGAAAAAATTTGAAAATCAAAGAAAATCAAGAGGATGCCTGAATTATGAATGAAATGAAAATTTGATGATTTGAAAAAGATTTTAAAAAGAATAACAAAAGAAAATGGGTCAGCTTTCAATTTTCAAAATGAAGAATGAATGAAAACAAATTGAGAGGTGACGATGAATCATTAAGCTCATAAGCCTAAAAGAATCATAATTTCGATGAAATGAGTGAATGAAATTATATAGAAAGAATGAACAAAATGAAAAAGAAATTATGAGTTAATTAATATAATGTCACAGGGGCTCTAGTGGAAATACAAGAGTGGCCTGGCACTCAGCAATCAGGGAACTCACTTGGAAGACTCCAAAAGAATAAAGAATAAAAAATAATAAGAATGAATTCCTCTAAAAGATATTCAGGTACAAGATAAGATACAAAAGAGGAAAGGGAAGCCAAGTGGCCAAAGAGCCAACCAATTAAGTCCTTAATCACTGTTTCAACCTGCCAAAAATGAATAATAGAATTAGTAAGGATATGACCACCAAATCTCCATTGACAGGCGCAGAAAGAGAAAGAGAAATGTGCTAAATGACTGACTTAATAATATCAGTATTTGCTTAACTAAACTGAAAAGAAAATAAAGATAAAAATGAATTAAAGTGTATTAATTAACTGGGGAAAAACCCCCCAGGGTGAAAAGGGTAGCCAGTATATGTGAAAAGTTGGGAGCTTGAGTTCTTCAGGCTGAAAACTGATCTGGATTGATCCTTGAGGCTGTATTGATTGTTTTGGAAATTGATACAGCTGGCTAATATTGAAATTGAATTGGGTTGAATGAATTTCCCATGCTTGAAAATGAAATACAGTTCTTGGTGGATACAGACTGTATTGAAATGAAGGTGGTTTCCAAGATGGATTGAGTGGAGCTTTGACACTTGAAAACTGAATGAATGAACTGCCTCTTGAATACACCTTGAGAATGAATTGACAGTATTCCCTTGGAAGGAATACTTGGAGTGAGAATAACCAATGACTTCTTGATGGCGTCATTGGTGTTTGAGGTTTTGACACTTGCCCTTGAGCCTTGATGAATCCTCTTGATGACATGACTGGATGGCCTGATGGAAAGTTGAAATAACCAGATGATATTGCCGCCAGTGGATTGCTTCTGAAAAAAGATGGATAATGGTGTATAACACCATATATGGCATTTTGGTTATTGGAGGTTGAAAATGGCGATAAGTCTTTAGAGATGACGCCAGGAGGATATTGGTGAAATTTGGTTTTGGCGGTCTTCAGAGGTGTCAGAGTGTCTTTTGAGGTATTTGGCCAAATACAGCTCACACAGCCTTAAAACTGTATTTTCCCAAAGTGCGCAAATGCGCAGAAACTGTATTTAAAGCCAGATACAGCTTGTTGGGCTGTATTTCCCCTGTTGACTGGGAAATACCAAGATTGCCCCAAAGTAGAGAAAGCCCAGGAAAGGCCTGATGATGGTGAAGGGCCCAAGTTGGGCCCAGATGATGAAATGCCCATAAAAGGCCAAATGAGGTGAGATGGCCAATTTGGCCAATGATTTATGGATATGGCCAAATTGCCATATATTGGACATGGCATGGATATGCCATATGGATTGTAAAACCCAGCGGTTTCTTGTTGTTTGATTGAGACCCCCTCTTGTCTCCAACCCGAATTGAACCCATGACGTTGTTAACCGGTTTATTGTCACAATGCTGTCTGGCAGACCTCAGCAAAGGGAGCTCTTGCCTAAAAGGCTATTAAACCGGTTGAAAGACCAATTAATACTGGCAAGTTGTAGATCACATTCCACCATATGACACTGAACCAGAGTTAGATGTAAGTATGAGTAACTCAAACACGTACAAATCACATTCAGAGGGCTCAAATAGACATTTACATGAGCCAGTACAAACAGTACCAAACAGTGTACAAAGACAAGGACTGGGACATGTTCCCTCAAATACACCAAGGAGTGATGAACTCCTGGCACATCCTGAAAAAGTTCCTCAAAGAGGAGGAAATAGTGAGATACTCCAATGGATGGAATCCACTATCATCCAAGCCTCAACTCAAAACGATCAATGAGTACCATGCCAAAAAGAAGGGGGCAACCAAGGAAGAAGCCCTAGTAGATTCTACCAGCAAGCCCCAAGCCAACCCACTTCCCCAAGAAGGGAAGAAGAACAAGAAACAGAATTGGAGAAAACCATATTTCCCAAGTTACAGGATTCCAAAAATCCAAAAGGATGCCATGGACAATGTTTTCAACATGGCTAGAACCTTGATGGAATTCAAGGACAAGGAAAAACAAAGAATGCAGCAACCTCCTTTCCCAAAGAAATAACCTTGCCCAAAGATGTTGTAAATACTTTAATAGGAATTAAAAATAGTATATTACCTCTAAAAGAAGTTAAAAACAGTTTATTATCATTACAAGAAATAAACAATAACTTATCTTCTTTAACAAATATTGTTGTACAAAATAAAAAAGAAATTGACAAAATTAAAATTATTTTTGAAAATAATAAACCAAAGATTTTAAGTGACAACACTCAAAAATTAATACAAGGACAACAAGAATTGTATAAATACCTAAACAATATCAAAGATAAAACTTTGACAATCAATTATGATGTGAGTATTGACACTCTCACAGAAAAATTAAATAAACTAAGTATTTCTGTAGAAAAATTTGAAGAAAAGACTTCATCACACCAAAAATTACTTTTGGACCATGTGGAAAAAAGTGATGAAGCAAGAATGCATCTGAAAGATGACTTCCAAAGTGAAATAAGGCTTATCACCGAAAAAATGGATAAAATTAATGAGGCTAACAGAAATATTCCAAAGTTATCAACCTCATTTTCTCACATAAGAAGCCTGTTATACCAAAAGAGGAATTAACAAATCCATTCAGAACAGATTTAAGTCACCAAGACAACAACCAAGTCTTAATGAAGGAAGCACCTCAATCAAAAGAATGGCCAACATTCACAGGAGAAGGTGAATATTACCACATGTCATTTATCAAGACAATTGACATTCTACAAGAAGATTATTCCATACAAGATGCATTAATTACTGCGAGATTACATTCATTGTTTGAAAGATCTGCAAAAAGAGGGTATTATGGCATAAGACAAACAAATGGAAAAAACACCTGGTCTTGGTGGAAACAAGAAATAATCACCAAGTCGGCTAATGATGCCTGGAGGTACAAGAAAGAGAATGCTTTTGAAAATTCTTTCTTTGACCCAGACAAAGACAAACCTTTAACTTGGTTCTTAAAACAAGTTGAAAGACTAAATGCACTGTACCCAGAAATGTCACAAAAGATGGTGCACATGAAAATACTTAAGAAATGTGGAGGAGAGCTAGAACAGGCCCTAAGAAGCAGTTGTATAGAGCCATGCTCCACAGAAGAGTATAGCAATGCACTGGAGGATATAGTGACAAGAACAAAAATTGGCAGAACTTGGTAGAAATTGGACATTAAAAGTCCAAATAAGGCATTTATCAAGAAAGATAAATCAAAGGAAGCTTTCAAGCCCAATATATCCAACAATAAGGAGAAAAGAAAATGCCATAAATTTGGAGGTATTGGACACTTAGCCAATAACTGCCTCAAAAAGGCAAAGATTAATGAAATTGTGGAAACAGAAAACCACAATGACAAAGAGGAGTAATCTGACTCTGAAAAAGAAACAGAAAAGTCAGAAAGTTCTGAAACTGATGAAAGTAATAATTAATGCACAAATTAATAATATTGATATAATTTATGAAGTAATAGATGTTAACTCAAAATTACCACAAGTTGGAATGTCTGACACAAACCTGACAAATGTACAAGATGCCAAAATGTACAGAACCAAACCTGAAAAAGGAATGGGATATACAGCTGGAAAATCAATTATAATTATTGTTATGGTTGATAAACAAGAAGGAAAAGTGAACTTGGATACAGGAGCATATTGTACCTGTGTTGGTAAAAGCTATTTAAAAACCATTTTTCCAGATTGGCAAGAAAAAATTATGCCAATACAAGGTGTCAAATTTAGTAGTGCAAGTGAGGGCATGAAGCCCCTTGGAATAATTGATTTAACACTCATTTGTCCTCACCCTTCACAATGTGTCAGAATGAAAGTAGAGTTTGTAGTAATGGACAACTGTACTAGTAATCACTTCATACTTGGAGATGACTACTTGTCAATTTATGGTATAGATATCTCTAGCCAAAAAGATAGATATTTTACCATAGGAGACAACAAAAGACAAAGGTTTGGCTTCTTAAAGAACAAAAAACAAATTACAGTTATTAAGAATGAAGAGAAAAGTCCAGAACAGGAACTGTGAGCCTTTGAGATATGACCACATACCCAATAAGGTCACAAAAAGACTCAGAATAATTATACCCTTAATATAATTATATTAAAATTACTTAGAATAATTATACATTAAAAATAATTACTTAAATATACAAAAAATACCATAAATTGGTACAAAAATTGGTTTAACTTAAAAACCAATGAATCAACATGTGAAATAAATTATACCATTGGATTCTCCATGGAAAAATACACATATACCATTTTTATGGCATATCTGTAAAGTCAATATTTAATGAATTATAAGGTATAATACCTTATAAAAACCATAAAACTTTATTTATCTCAAGGACTAATGAAAAAACATGTGAAATAAATTTTACCAGTGGATTCCCCACAAAATTTCACCCATAAAACAATTAATGAGCTAATTTCCAAAGTTAATACTTAAGGAATTCACCTGAATATATGCACTTTTTTGGTCAACGCATATATTCAAGGATCATAGCTAATATCTCTTAAACTATACATGATAGAGTGATGAACCAAAAATAAAGTTACCACGTAATTACTGTAGGAACACAGATATGAACTTTACTTTACAAATTATAAACAAGGTTAAAACCTATGATGAAATATTGATAAAAATCAACAGAGCTGTTGACCACTTTGTTGTGAAAGTGGTCCAAACTTAAAAAAAGTATACAGTTGGATTCTACTAGTTCATTCGTGAAGAATGATGTAATTTTTGTTA
This sequence comes from Austropuccinia psidii, assembly GCA_023105745.1. Taxonomy (NCBI): domain Eukaryota; kingdom Fungi; phylum Basidiomycota; class Pucciniomycetes; order Pucciniales; family Sphaerophragmiaceae; genus Austropuccinia; species Austropuccinia psidii. The sequence continues at coordinate 7,581,625 of JALGQZ010000001.1, forward strand.
TTAAATTCAGGGTATAACCCCCTGAAATCAAGGTTTGAAGTTTAAAATATTAAATTTCGACAGAAAAGATGAGTTACAAGAAAAATCATCAAAATTAGAGTTTTGATGATGTAATGAAAAGCCCTTGGCAGAATAATAACGTTATGCCAGGCTATCAGAATTCACTCTCTGAATTGCTGTAGCGTGAAAATGTTAAAATTTATTGAGGATCAAAGTTTGAGCTTAATTTGAGCAGTTATGATCACTCACAGTAACCTTAATTTAAGTTTAACAGTCTTAAGAGTGATAAAATTGGTGAACAATATTAGTTTATGGTTAAAACTAATAAAATCCACGAAATTTGGGGTTCTGCCAAGCCTCTGATGTCATCAACTTTAGAGTTATAGTGATAACTTTAATTAATGGTGTAATAATGATGTAATATGGTTTGATAATGATGTAATCATCTCCAAACCTTAAAATATTGATCAATCCCAGTGGATATGATCAGTACACGTCTACTAGAAGCCTGTTGGACTCTAGGAGGGAGGTACCTACTATAAATAGAGCTCTTTTTACTCTATTTTCCCCTCAGACGCATCAAAAACATTAAATCAATTAAATAAAAGGTAATTTCTTTATTCTTTATATATAAAACTCTTATATTATTAAAGACCAAAGACCATCTTATTATTAATCACTGCTTTTAAGTGATTAAATCAATTCTTTAATTGTTTTTGTCATAAATCTCTCTAAAAACTCAATTCCACGTAAAATTAAGAAATTTAGTAAATTGTCTTTATTTTTATGGTAAGTACAATTTGAAAAGGTTTTATTATATTCTTTTGGCGTAGAATATCTCAAAATTATTATTTTAAGTGTTAAAAGTAGGTTATTTCATCTTATTATAATAATTTCTCTCTTATTATTACTCTTAATAATTATGAATTAATATAAATAGTATTTATATCAATATATAACTTTAATATTGGTAATATTATTGTTATTAATTGTTTTTTATTTATAAAAAACAGTTTTTTACGCCTTTATTATTTGTTGGTAACAATAATAAAGAGCTTTATAATATATTAATTATTTTATATTAATATATTATCTATAATATTATAATTTCATATAATATTCATTAGATTATTATTTTTATTTAATAATATAATATTTTTATGCCATAATAATAATATTTCTTTATTATTATTATTATTTTAATCTTATTTATTTCATTTATAAGGACATTCAGAGTACAATAAGTAACAAATTAGTAATTTCTTACTTATTGTTTCATAGACAAACCTTACAGGAACTTTCCATATCTGAACAACTCAAAGAGGCAGAATTCAATCAATAATTAGCAGAAAAAAATGAAAGAAAAATTGATTGACCTCTTATTTAAGTACAAAAATGCCTTTGCAACTTACAAAGAGCCACTAGGTGCCATTATTGGGCATTAGGTGGATATAATTCTTAATGTGGAAAAACCGTACCCACCTTTACTGAGGAGACCTGCTTACCCAGCTAGTCCAAGGGCTAGAGAGCCTTGGAGGTACACATTAAAGAATTAATGGACCTTGGAGTATTGAGAAAAGTAGGACATAATGAACAGGTAGAGGTCACTACACCATTGATTATAGCTTGGCATAATGAAAAATCAAGAATGGTTGGAGACTTCAGAGCCCTGAACACCTATACCATTCCAGACAGATATCCAATACCCAGAATCCATGAGACATTGAGACAATTCTCACAAGCTAAGTTCATTACAGCCATGGATGCTTTAAAGGGTTTTCATCAAAATGTCTTAACAGACAATGCCAAGAAAATACTGAGGATAATAGTCCACTGTGGGATTTTTGAATACTTAAGAATGCCATTTGGTATAAAGAATGCACCTTCCCATTATCAAAGGATGATGAATACCAAATTTCCTGAAGAATTATCAGAGGGATGGTTAATTATCTATATTGATGATATCTTAGTTTGCTCTGAAACTTAGGAAAATAACCTTACAAGACTAGAAAGGGTACTACAAAAAATAGTGCAAGTGAATAGGAAAATTTCCTCGAAAAAGTGTCATTTTGCATATAGTGAACTAAAAGCACTAGGACATGTTGTATCTGGACTTAGTCTAGGCATGGACGAGAATAAAGTAGCAGCAGTACTACTTAAGCCAATGCCTCAAACCAAAAAATAAATGCACTCATTTGTAGGATTTTCTGGTTACTATATACAGCATTTAAAGGACTTTGCAAAAATTGCCAAATCCTTGTATAAAGTATATGACCAACAAAAAGTCTATGAAATGACAGAAGAAAGAGTCAAGGCATATGAAGAATTGAAATATTCCTTAACAAATTCCCCTTTTCTTCCAATGCCAGATTGGAAACTACCCTTTAAACTTTACATTGATGCTTGTGGAGAAGGACTAGGTGCTGCACTACACCAGACACAAATTATCAATGATAAACCAGTGGAAGGACCAATTTGTTTTATTTCAAGACAGATAAAGCCAACAGAGGCAAGATATGAAGAAAGCCAAATGGAATGCCTCTGCTTAGTGTGGGCTTTTGAAAAATTACATTATTACTTGTATGGAACAGTATTTGATGTGATTACAGACTGCAATGCTGTAAAATCTCTATTAAATATGAAAACTCTAAATAGACATATGCTGAGATGGCAAATTGCTATCCAATAATATAGATCAAATATGACTATTGTTCATAAATCTCGTAATATTCATAAAAATGCAGATGGTCTTAACAGATGGGCTCTAGCAAATACCCCTGACAATCCAGCATGGGTACCACAGGACGCGCACCCTAGAGAAGGAATATGTGTTACAAACATTGGCACAGAATTCTTTAACAAATTTAAAGAAAGCTATAAGATAGACAATAATTGCCATATCTTAAGCCAACTTCTAATGAAATACTGCAAAGTTCCATCACTTTCTTCAAAATTAGATGAAACATGGAAAAAGGCATATGATGAAGGAAGATTCCACCTCCTTGATGGGATCCTTTACCATAGAACAAAACACACATGTGTTATGGCCTTAACACATAGAACCCTGATAATTACTATTTTACATGAGTGTCATTATAGTGTTGCAGCTGGACATCTCTCAGAAGATAGAACACTAGAAAGGGTAAAAACCTGCTCTTGGTGGCCAAATTGGAAGAACAATGTTGCAGAATACTGCCAAACCTGTGGCAGATGTCAAAAGGCCAACAGACCCACAGGAAAGAAATTTGGAATGATGATCTAAATCCAAGAACCAAAATCCCGTTGGGAAATAGTGCATATGGATTGGGTAACAGCTTTACCTCCAGGAGGAGACAGAAGTTATAATGCATGCCTAGTGTTAGTTGACAGGTATAGCAAAACTCCCATGATCCTACCATGTCATAAAGATGACACAGATATGGACACAGCCATAATGATATGGAATAAAGTCATTAGCCACACAGGCATATTCCAAAATATCATAAGTGACAGAGATGCAAAATTCACTTCAGCATTATGGAGAAATCTCCATAACTTGTTTGGGACAAAGTTATCATTGTCAACAGCTTACCATCCTCAAACTGGTGGTTTAGCAGAAAGAATGATACAAACCTTGGAGGACATGATCAGAAGATTCTGTGCTTATGGACTAGAATTCAAAGATTCAGATGGTTTTACCCATGATTGATGTACACTAATACCGCCCCTTGAACTTGCATATTAAACATCAACCCATTCTTCTACTGGCAAAACTTCAGAAAGGCTAGAAAAAGGTTGGAATCCAAGACTTCTTTATGATACCCTCAAAAAGGACTTAGTGGATATACTTCCAACAGCAAGCAGTTTTAAGATAATTCTTGACAAAGCAAGACACCATGCAAATAGATTTATGCAAGATTCTTTCAAATACGTAAAAGAAAGATGGGATAAAAGTCATAAACAACCTGAATTCAAAATAGGAGCCTCGGTCCTAGTATCAACCCTTAATTTTAATAACATAAAAGGCCCAAATAAATTGAAAGATTCCTTTGCAGGACCATTTAAGATAAAAGCACTTCATGGACCCAATGCTGTGCAATTGGAACTCACAGGTGAATTAATGAACAAACACCCAGCTTTCCCTGTAAGTCTGATAAACCCTTACAGCTCAAGTGATAAGGAACTATTTCTCCTAAGAAATAAACCCCCACTTGAAATACCCCCCTTGGAAGAAGGAGAGGAAAAGAAAATTTTGAAAGTCCTTAAAGAAAGAAGGACAAGAAACAAAAAAGAAATAGAATACCTTGTATGGTATAGAAACTCAACTCAAGAAGATGAATGGCTACTTGAGAAAGATATAACAAATTGTGATAAAATACTAAGAAGGTTAAGACATGAAAGAAAACCTAAAGAATAGAAAAATCAAGCATTATTGAGCTTCAAGACTAACAAAGTCTATTGAAGAGGTAGGACAGTGGATGATACCCTAATTGCATAAATCAGATTGTGGTACAATATTTTTTGGTAGTAGGGAATGTGAACCTTGGAGATATGACCACATACCCAAAAAGGTCACAAGAAATATTCAAAGGGTGTTGGTAAACACACATAAGCTTTTAGTAAAAACACGTAAGTGACCTTATTTTTCCAAAAAAATTCCTCAGGCTCAGTTTTGAGGATTTTTTTTAATTTTTTTTGCCATATTTTTCTCAACTTGGCATGTCAATAAGCACAAATTGTTTGAAATTTTTTTTTTGCCAAATTTCACCAATTTGGCCAATAGGCCAAAATGGCATATTTTTTTCAAAAATTCATTTAAAATCTTCCCACTTAGGAATTTCCTTCTTTTTTTTTAAATGAAGGGTTCAATGTGAAGAATAAAGCACCAGAATCCCATAATTTTGGGAATTTTTTTGGGTGGGACAAGTGAAGGTGCAAAAAGGGTTTTTTTTCAAATGTTTTTTCCCGTCATTGTAAGATGCCTATTTTCAAAAAGTGAATTTAATAACTTCCAACTTATGAATTTCCTTCATTTTTTTGAATTAAATGGTTCAATCTGGAAAATAAAGAACCAGAAGCTCATGAATTGGGAAAATTTGTTTTGGTGGGACAACAAGTGAAGGCGCAATGAGTGTTTTTTTTTGACTGTTTTTTTTCTTGTGTGTAATATGACTATTTTCAAGTACAAAAGTTCCACATGTTTGATAAAAAAGGAGACTGAGGTGGGATTTAAGTAATAAATATGACTGAGGAGGGGGATAATTGGCATAAATTGTATATACCAAAATCATTCAATCAGAATCAACCTCCAAAATAATGGGTTTTTTCTGAGAGGGGGGAGGAAGAGTGGACAAATACAACATTCTGTGTTTCTTAAATTTATCAGCCCACCCCAGGGCTTGTGTTTGGGCATGAATCTCCCAGTTCATAGTAATGGGGGGGACTGGATAAACTTTAGAAGTGATGATGTCCAAAGGAACAAAATGAGCACAACTATTCAAGAAGCAGATGAAAATGGGGGGATTATCATTTGGACGACAGAAATAAGGGAAAAAGGAAGAAGATTGGGCTGTGGAATAAAACAAAACTGGTCTTTATACTTATTTGCAATTGGATCCCCCATGTCAGGCATGGACATCTACTTGATTTTTGGAGCCTGGCCAACATCTTCATACCATTCAATTCTTTCCAAATAAGAGGATACTGAAGGAATTAAGGTGTTCATGGCTTCATAAATGTCTTGATTTTGGTGAATTTCTTCAGCCAAGTCACCTCTGACCTCAGCCCATTGATCTTGAGTCTTGTAAATGAAGTGGGATACTGTTCTGTAGCCACAGTTTCCATCACCCTGGACATTGATGGCCTTGAAGGTGTATTTCAATATAAACTTTGGCAAGTCTTCTGAGCCAGTTATCTGATAAAATAAGCTCAAAAAATGAATAAATATCAAAATAAACAACAGCAAATTACATTAAAAAGAATCAGAAACTCACAAACAGCTTGGAGCATTCATCACTTGTGTGATAATTGCTTTGACAATGCTCACAGGTCAAGTCAATTGCATCATAGATATTCAAACTGGTGGCAGGATTGTGTGAGTTTCTTTGTGAGGTTTTGCTTCCAATTGCCACTCTTCTGGACCTTCTAAGGGTTACTTCTGATTTATTTACTTCAGTTTCTGAGGGTAGTGAAGCTGATGAACTGATGGATTTAGATAATGAGTCCTCAGGATCTTCAGAATCTTCAGATGAGTCCACTTCCATAATTGGAGAGGGGACATTTGACTGGGATCTTGACGTTGTTGTACTGGTCACTTTTGAGGGGGGTCTTCCTCTTCTCTTGAATTGACTTTCAATAATTTCAAATCTTGAAGGTTCTCTTTTTTCTGATTTTTGTTTTCATTCTTGGCTCCTTGGGGGCTTCCACAGATAATGTTGAATTCTAGAGGGTCTTCATAATATTGATCATCCTCTTGACTCTTGGGAATTTGATTAAATGGGACTTTTCCAGTCAAAACATCTTGAAAATGTTGAAGTATTGGAGTGATTTCTGCCATTGGTCTTTGAAACAGGTCTTCCCCAATGTCTTCAAATTTTTTCTTGGCTTCATTCTTTCTCTCTTTTTTAACACTTTGATCATCACCTTGAAAACCAGCCTGAGAAGAATATGACAAAAAAAATCAGTTAATAAGAAATTAAAAAACCTCCACAGGCAAATTCAAATGCCATTGAGGATGGAAGTCTGATAATTCAAGACTTTGGCGCTTGGCAAATGCCTTTTGGGTCTTATGCTTGCAAGAAATGCCTTTATAATTGTTGTATTTGTTGGTGCATTTTTCATTTGGAGGAAATTTTGTTTTGAAATTTTCAAAGGCAATCTGAAGAGCAGAATGAGATACCTTGCCATTGAGGGCACAGATGTGTGGAGGAAGATTCTTGACATGGACAAACATTTCTTTGGAGATTCTGTTGATTATTTCACTAAATTTTTTTCTGACTGCCATGTGGAGAGCCCTGACTACCTCCAGGATAGTACCAGTGGACATTTGGAGCCAACGTTCAACCACGGCATGAGCACCTTCAACTCTGGATGTGGAGCCCACACCCAGGTGGCAATAGTGGTTGCTCCAGGCTGGCATATAATACTCCTTAGAGGAAGCCACGTCTTTCCCAAATATTTTAAGACCTCAGGATTTTTGACTTGCTTTTGAAGCTTCTTCCAGTTGTCTTTGAAAGACTTTTCAGTGGATGAATACATAAGCTGAGAAGTGAATCTGTCAGCCTGTGACTCAAAACCAGAGCACAAGCATGACAGCCAAAATACCATAAACCAATGGTATAGCCAAAATACCACCAAAACATGGAGCTGAGCCAAATTAGCTCAAAAGGTATCAAAAGAAAGAGGAAACTCACCTCTTTCTGAAAATATAAGTCCCATCACCATAGGACAAGAAATAACAAAGTTATTCCTGCTCAAAGTTATTGCTGAGCATAAACCTTAATTTTCACCTCTCATCTAAAATCTAGAAGGAGAGGCTTGACCCCATCAAATGGGTATTCAAAATGAAGCTCTAAGCCAGGGCTATCCAATGGTACTAGCCAAACTGAGCTAGCACCAGTATTACTTGAGTTATGGTCAAATTCAGACCAAATAAGGGTGAACAAAACATTCACCTCTCATCTAACTTTTACAGTTCTAGTGTGAGATACTTAAAGTGGGGTCTTTTTGGAAAGAGCACAATCAGGGCTATCTGATGGTGTCATCCATTTCCTCATATCTCAACTAGAACAGAAGTTATTGGCCAAACAAGCTTAATACAGCTTTTGCCCAAAGCAGGCCAATGTATATATGAGGTGTCAAATAGACAAAGAAGCATGTTTTTACTTCAATACCTCATATGTCAGTCAATACTGGGGTCCCATACAGTTTCTGTACAGCATTCTACGCGTCATACACGTCAGAATCAGGCTGTGAGGTCCCCAGAAGAAAATTTTCACCCTGTATCGGTGAAAACCGCCCAGATGTGGTTTCAAAACTACATCTGAGCCCAATACAGGGTATACAGGCTGTTTGCAAACCACAAGCCTGTCATGAGGAGTGAAAAATCTTCACTTCCTCTACGTGAAAAGGTCTAACAGCCTTTTCACCTCAATTTCAGGATAAAATGAGGGCTTTTCACTGCCAAAAACCTTTCCTCATCCTGCTCTTGAATAACCTACGTAGTGAACTGTCAAAAACAGTTTTACTCTTGGTTCAATAATCAGGTATAATTAAAATCTTTAATTATTGTAGACTTTATTATTGTAATCCAACAGATAAAGCCTGCACCCAGGGTTCTCAATAGCGCTCACCACCACTATTTCTCAATAGTAGAACCCTTTTTATCTTATTATAAACCTTTATAAATCTTTTTTAAATCATTTTCTGCCGTGTCACATACACAGTTAAAGTTGTAATTAGCCTAGTTATACCTTTATCATAGTATCATCCTGACATTTTGGGGGCCTGGCCGTGTTTTTTGACTTTTTTGGGACCTTACAAGTAAGTCTTTTCTCTTTTTTACGACTTATTAACACATTGTTTCATCCTTTTTGGGCGTAATTTCTATTTAAATATATATATTTTATATATTTTTACCTTTTTTTTACATATACTCATATTATAAGAGTATTTTTTACATGGTTAAAACCCACAGTAATTTATTATTTTTGGCGTGTTTTGCATATAAAAACACATAAGCCACTAATAAAGTCCTGTATTCTTGACTGAATAAGGACACCTCTGACTGAAAAACCATCAGTTGAGGCGTGGTCAAGTGTATTGTTAATTCAATAACACTTGTATACAAACCACTTTTACAGAATACACTTGCAAACCACAAGTGTATCTGAGGGATACTGACACACAAACAGTGTGACAGGACACCATAAGCTGTATTTTTGACGTGAAATTGTTAATTCAATTACACTGTCATTATACAAGGGCATAGTGTAATAATATACAAGCCCAGAGGCCATTCTTAGACGTGCAAAACCAGCCTTTGAAGAAGTCTTAACTGACATAAGCCCTCTTTTTCCTGTTTTGATTCAGTGGAAGAAAACTACATCCCACTTGAAACCCAGTCACAGGCCAACACACCAGTGACACCCTCAGAACCAGAGGGCAGCAAGGGTAAAGGAAAAAGGCTTAGTGAAGGCCTCATTACAGCCAAGAAGTGGACACCAATAGCCACTCAGAGGAGTAGAAAACCACGAAACTCTGCCTCAATACAAGGTAAACCAACCTTAACCACTTGTACAGGGAAGATTACAATTATTAACCCAGTTGTAACTCCAAAGGCAAACTGCCCAAATCAGCAGATAACAAATTTGTACAAGGCACAGTCAAAGGTAAATACCCTAAGAACATAAAGTTTTTGACTGCTTGCAAACACTGATATGTCCCCTGCATACCTCAGAGACCTTGGCTTCCAAAGGAACCAGCCAGAGGATAGAGCAGGAATGTCTAGAACCAGAAGACCTGAAAGAAGACACATTGGACACAGTGGTGGATGGCAAAACAATGAGGGAGATAATATCAACCTTGCCATTCACACTCCAATTCAACAGAAACCTCAAACCAGAGTACTGGAAGGATATGGATCAAGTTCTTCAAATCCACCAACTCCTCAAAGATTTGTTTCAATGGAGCATGGACAACAAGAGGTTCAACCTAGCAACTCACTGGGAAGAACTGGGATCAAGTTGCCAGAAGATCTGTCTCAAAGAGATAGACTTCAAGGACCTTATGGTAATCACCAAGGGTTGGAACCCTACCAGGCAGCACAGACTCCTGGAGGCAAGGGCAGAGAGGATAAGGGAGAACCAAGCCACTATCCAAGCTATAGAAGAACAGTTAACCCAGACAGGGCCTACTCAGATTCCTTCAAGTTCACAAGGAGCAAGCCAAATCAGCTCACCATTCAGAAACCAGAAGATCAGTGGCCAAGAGTCACCATTCTTCACAATTCCAGGAAGTTTCCAGGAGAAGACAAGGCAACAAGGGCAAGAACAAAGCCTCCTTCAACCAGAGGAGGAAAGAGTCAGACCCCATGATCCAGAAGCTGTTAGATTTGGTAAAAGAAGTACACAAAAACCAGAAGTAGTTGTAAACCACTCTAGAATCAGTAGTCCTAGTAATAGAAACATTACCCCCACTCAGACTGAAAATAACATTATCACATCTGAGAGCAACATCAACAGTGACACACTGTGGTTGCAAATGTCCCAATATGCTGAGCAATCTGCAAAGCAGGCTGCAGAATTTGCAGCTGCCCAAGAGAGGATGAGAAAAACTCAAGCCTCATTGGAGCAGATAGTTAAAAACCTTCAGGAAGGATATGCTCAACTGAGCAAATCCTCTGAAGAAACCAACAAGAGACTGAATCAAGTCTCTGAAGAACAACACCATAGCAGCAGGGACAGGGATTGTCTGAACCAAGACATCAACAAATTGTTTGATGCCTACCATAGCTGAAAGCCCCAACCACAAGGCCAAGCTATGGAGAATCCATATCAACCAGATGACATCAAACCAGATGCCATGTTGCCGAATAAGGCAAGATCTCCATCACAATACCAGGATGGAGATGGCATGTCTTATTCAGAGAAGGAAGCCTTGAAACAGCTTCCTGAGGCCTCAAGCTGGCCCAAATTCTCTGGATCAGGAGAATATGATCATATGGAACTCATAGATTATATTGATGGACTCTTCATTGATGTACCAAGCATACCAGATTACTGGATTACTGCTAGACTGAATACTGCATTTAAAGGTCATGCAAGTATATGGTACACTGAAATGAAATAAATCCATGGCAGAAGAAATTGGCCATGGTGGAAGAGTCAAATAATCCAAAAGTACAGTAATGGAACTTGGATATGGCAAAAGACCATGTCATTTGAAAATGACAAATACTCTGTGAACAAAGATCCATATGAGTGGTGTCTTAGACAGTCTAAAAGACTTAAAGCCATTGATCCTCGAATGAACATTCAAATGAGGAATCATAAACTTCTGACACAACTGCCAGGAGAACTAGAGCATGCAGTAAAGTGCAGATGCAACCAAAATTGCACTCTAGATGATATAGCCAATACCTTACAAGACATAAGGAAAAGGACTAATATAGGGAAATTCACCCCATATAGAAGCAATAGTTTCAAAAAGAAACAACCTTTCAGGGTAGAGTTTAAAGACAAACCCAGAGAAAGAGTGGCAGAAGTGGCAAAGAAGAAGAATTCTTGTCACAATTGTGGTTAAACAGACCACTATGCCAACAACTGTCCAAAAGCAAAGAAGAAAGTCTATGCTATAGAAAAAGTCCCTGAAGAAGAACCTCCAACAGAGGATTCTGAATCAGACTCTATGGGTGATGCCATCAGAGAACCATCTGATGAGGATCAAGACCCAAGAGAGGAACTTCTAGTGGAATACCAAGAGGAAACCCCACTAGAAATCCAGGATATACAGTTGGAAGCAGGCATGCCACAAGACACTGCCAACAAGAACTTGTGTAAACATACACAAGATGCACAAACATTCCTGGTTACACCAACCAAAGGAATGGCATATATACATGGAACAGCCACAAAAATGACTGTATGTATTGACAATGCTCAGCACCCACTGATCATTGACAGTGGAGCACACTGCTCCATAGTGGCCAGAAATTATCTGGATAACCACTTCCCAAACTGGGAAAAAGAACTCCTGCCCACCAGGGCAAAGACCTTTAAGAGTGCCTCTGGAAAGATGACCTCTATTGGGACAATTATCAAAGAGATAATTATACCCCACAGAAAAGGTAATATCAGACTCAACCCAGAGTTTGTAGTGCTTGAAGATGCCCACATCCAAGGGCTTTTACTGGGAACAGATTACCAGAGGATGTATGGCATAGATATTTACAATAGTAAAAATAGGCATATTGCCATTGGTACTAACAAAGAAAAGAAAGTTTCTCTTGATATATACCAGATATCTTCTCAGGACCCACTGGAAGAACTTCTGAAAGAATTCAGAGAGGGACAGTTTAGCACTACCCTCACCAGTAAACAAAAGCTAAGTTTACTGAAGATGCTGAGGAAGAATGGACCAGCATTTGCCATTGGTGAAGAACCATTAGGCAAGATCAAAGGCCATGATATAGAACTATATCTGGATGTAGAAAGGCCTTATCCACCCATGTTAAGGAGACCTCCTTACCCAGAAAGTCTGGAGACCAGGAAAGAGATTGAGAAACATATCAATGAACTCCTGGACATGGATGTCATTAGGAAGATTGGACATAATGAAATAGTGGAAATCACCACTCCTGTCCTAATAACCTGGCATGATTGCAAGTCTAGATTGTGTGGAGACTTCAGACTCCTGAACAACTACACAAAAGCAGACAGGTACCCTATACCTCATGCCTTGGATAAATTGGCCAAAGCCAAATACATAACCAAGATGGATTGTATAAAGGGCTTCCACCAAAATGGAGTTAAACCAAACTCCATGAAATTACTCAGAATTATATTCCATATGGGCATATATGAGTACACCAGGATGCCATTTGGCATCAAGAATGCACCAGCCCACTTCCAAAGGATGATGGACACCATATTTCAAGAAGAAATAATGGAAGGCTGGATGGTAGTATATATTGATGATATCATTATATACTCAGAGACATGGGAAGACCATGTACAATACATAGACAGAGTGCTAAGTAAATGTACACCCATTAATCTGAAAATTTCACTCAAAAAGTGTAATTTTGGCCAACAAGAGCTACTAGCTCTAGGACACAAAGTCTCAGGCCTTAGTCTGGCAATTGACCAGAACAAAGTAGCAGCAGTACTGCAAAAGCTAGTACCAAAGAACATCAAAGAGATGCAATCTTTCCTTGGATTTGCCAGCTACTATAGAATCCACATCAAAAACTTTGCCCACATAACTAGTAGTTTATACAAGTTATGCTCAAAGGATGTAGTTTTTGAAATTACCAAGGAAAGAAGAAATGCATATGAGAGGATCAAATATGAACTCACTAATGCACCTGTGCTCATCTTACCTGACTTTGAACTACCATTCAAGTTATATATAGATGCAGCATGCAGTCAAGGCCTAGGAGCAGCCCTTCACCAAAGACAAATTGTGGATGGTGAACCAAGAGAAGGTGTAATATGTTACATCTCCAGGCAGCTGAAAGATTCAGAAGCCAGGTATGGGGCCACCCAGACAGAATGTCTATTTCTAGTCTGGGCTCTAGAAAAACTCCATTATTATTTGGAGGGTGCAGTCTTTGAAGTCTATACAGACTGCACAGCCTTGAAATCTTTACTAAACATGAAGACTACTAATAGACATATGCTGAGATGGCAAATAGCTGTCCAGGAGTATAGAGGGAACATGACCATCATATGCAAGGAAGGTAAAAGCCATACCAATGCAGATGGCCTTAGTAGATGGCCACTGGACAATGTCAAAAGCAATCCCGCTTATGACCCTGAAGTTGCTGCAAAAATTCCTATCCATTTTATGGAAATTAATAGGAAGAAGAACTTCAGATTATCTGAATGGGCACCAGGGAGTGGTACCCTTGACAGTGGAAACACTGATTCAGAAGGGACAGAAACTCCCATACTGAGAATAAGTTCCTCAGAACTGCACAATGAATTTTTCAATGCAGTACTGAAATCTTATGCTAAACACAAACAGTGTAGCATACTACTCCAACTCCTTCAACAAAAATACAGGAGCCCAGAGCTGGAAGCCCAGCTGGAGGAACCCTGTTTGAGGGCCTATAAAGACAATAAATTCTTCCTTATAGATGGCCTGATTTATCACAGAGAAAAGCACACCAGTGCACTCACAGTGATAGACAGAGACCACATCTCTTTAATCCTGCAGGAATGCCATGACTGCCCCTACATGGGACACATGAGTGAGGACAGGACTAAAGAGAGGGTAGCAAGCACAGCTTGGTGGCCCAAGTGGGAGCAAGAGTTGAGTTAATACATCAACACTTGTGAAAGATGCCAAAAGGCAAATAGAAAACATGGGAAGAAATATGGGTTACTTCAACATATAGAAGAACCCAAGCATCCATGGGAAACAATCAACATGGACTGGGTTACAGGACTTGTCCCAGGAGGCAAAGAAAACTACAATGCCTGTTTAATCATAGTTGATAGGTTCAGCAAGAGCATGAGTTGTCTACCATGCCATAAAGAAGACACAGCCATGGACACTGCTCTGTTATTCTGGAATAACATCATATCCACCTGTGGAGTCCCCAAGACAATAATTAGTGACAGGGACCCAAAATTCACATCTGAATTTTGGACCAACTTATATGACATGCTTGGCACCAAGCTTGCCCTTTACACAGCTTACCATCCCCAAACAGATGGCCTAGCTAAAAGGATGATCCAAACAATGGAGGACATCCTCAGGAGGTTCTGTGCCTATGGCATGGAATACAAGGACCATGAGGGATACACCCATGATTGGGTTACCCTCTTACCAGCAGTCCAGCTGGCTTATAACACAAGCCAGCACTCTACCACAGGAAAAAAACCTGCACTGGTAGAGAAAGGGTGGAATCCCCTGTTACCTGTGGATCACCTGAAGAAAAATCTTCTGACAATCCACCCCACAGCCAAAGACTTCCATGATATGTGGAAGAAAGCCTGTGATACTGCAGCCAAATGCATAGCTGAGGCCAAAGAGTATAACAAGCAGAGGTGGGACAAATCACATATGGAACCTGACTTCGAGGAAGGGGACCAGGTGTTAGTGTCTACACTGAACTTTAATAATCTCAAAGGACCTAAGAAAATGAGAGACTCATTTGTAGGGCCCTTCACTATCATTAAGTTGATAGGGAAGAATGCAGTAGAAGTCAAGCTCACTGAGGAGTTTTCTAGGAAACACCCAGTCTTTCCAGTGAGCCTGGTCAAACCATACTTCCAGACAGAGGAGGATAAATTCCCCTCCAGGAAGAAAAACATCACTCCACCAGAAATAGTGGAAGTAGAAGACTCTCCTGGACCTGTGAGTCAAATCATCAGGGCCAGAAAAATCAGACTTAATGGAAAGGATCAAAGACAATACCTAGTCAGATTCAAAAACCAGACAGCTGATAAAGACAAATGGTTGGCAGAGGATGCCATACCAGATGGGAACCTTCATTTAAGGAGACTCAGAGCCTCTAGGAGGACTGAACAGTGTCATCAATGATGAGCCTTTTTAGAGGGATGGTATGTCAGCCTGTGACTCAAAACCAGAGCACAAGCATGACAGCCAAAATACCATAAACCAATGGTATAGCCAAAATACCACCAAAACATGGAAATGAGCCAAATTAGCTCAAAAGGTATCAAAAGAAAGAGGAAACTCACCTCTTTCTGAAAATATAAGTCCCATCACCATAGGACAAGAAATAACAAAGTTATTCCTGCTCAAAGTTATTGCTGAGCATAAACCTTAATTTTCACCTCTCATCTAAAATCTAGAAGGAGAGGCTTAACCCCATCAAATGGGTATTCAAAATGAAGCTCTAAGCCAGGGCTATCCAATGGTACTAGCCAAACTGAGCTAGCACCAGTATTACTTGAGTTATGGTCAAATTCAGACCAAATAAGGGTGAACAAAACATTCACCTCTCATCTAGCTTTTACAGTTTTAGTGTGAGATACTTGAAGTGGGGTCTTTTTGGGAAGAGCACAATCAGGGCTATCTGATGGTGTCATCCATTTCCTCATATCTCAACTAGAACAGAAGGTATTGGCCAAACAAGCTTAATACAGCTTTTGCCCAAACCACGCCAATGTATAAAAATACTTGTACATGGGATAACTTTGCCATTTTTAATAATAACCATGTCAATTTGGGTACCATTGTGTAGAGCTTATACAGGGCTATTCAATGAACCAACTTTGAGCTTGATATCTCAAAAACCGACAGAGTTATGACCATTTTAAGGTAAAAATCCCACCTGCTGTCACATACAGCCTTACCATGGGATAATACCCTATAACCATGAATATGAGGTGTCAAATAGACAAAGAAGCATGTTTTTACTTCAATACCTCATATGTAAGTCAATACTGGGGTCCCATACAGTTTCTGTACAGCATTCTACGCATCATACACGTCAGAATCAGGCTGTGAGGTCCCCAGATGAAAATTTTCACCCTGTATTGGTGAAAACCGCCCAGATGTGGTTTCAAAACTACATCTGAGCCCAATACAGGGTATACAGGCTGTTTGCAAACCACAAGCCTGTCATGAGGAGTGAAAAATCTTCACTTCCTCTATGTGAAAAGGTCTAACAGCCTTTTCACCTCAATTTCAGGATGAAAGGAGGGCTTTTCACTGCCAAAAACCTTTCATCATCCTGCTCTTGAATAACCTACATAGTGAACTGTCAAAAACAGTTTTACTCTTGGTTAAATAATCAGGTATAATTAAAATCTTTAATTATTGTAGACTTTATTATTGTAATCCAACAGATAAAGCCTGCACCCAGGGTTCTCAATAGCGCTCACCACCACTATTTCTCAATAGTAGAACCCTTTTTATCTTAATATAAACCTTTATAAACCTTTTTTAAATCATTTTCTGCCGTGTCACATACACAGTTAAAGTTGTAATTAGCCTAGTTATACCTTTATCATAGTATCATCCTGACAGAATCCCAAAGTCATTAATAAAGACAATAATAAGAAAAAAAGTGAAATAAAGTGAAATAAAGTGAAGAAGTAGATTACTTGATTCCAAAGGCCCATAAAATTTTCACAATCAGTTCCATGACCAATTTTGTTCATGCAATCAGTAGATACATCCTTGTTGATGTTCCAAATGCATATCATGACTTTGGAGTCTGGGAAGAGCTTCTTAAAAGAGTTTTTCAAGGCCAGATCCCTGTCAATAACAATAACTGGAGGGGGAACAAGATTGGTGTTTTTGGGGACTTTTTCTATGTATTGCTTCAATCCCCAAGTATATGAAGGTTTATTTTCATTATTCATCAAACAAAAAGCCCCAGAAAAGGTCTTATTGGTTGAGCTGAATCCATCAATATGAAAAAGGGGCATTTTGTACTTATTGGTTTTATAATTACAATCCATAAGAATGACATGAGTAAAGCCATGAAGAAGCTTTATGGCCAGGGGGTGAGTAAAAAACAAGGAGGTAATGTGTCCCTCGGAATCCCTCCAGAGTACCAAACAAAACTTTCTTCTTTAAAAGTGTCAATAAGAGCATCAATGGGCCTTCTGCCTTGCAGTTTGTCTTTCTTGATTTTCTTGACTTGGTTGTAAATGTCTTGAAGGGTTACAGGCCTGTCAGACTCCCTCTGGATGCATAATTGGGCCTGAATTTGCCTTGGCATGAGCAGTAATTCAGACATTTGAGCAATTTGGGATGTTTCTTGCTCATTGAATTTCCTGAAAGCAGGATGTGCCATGATATTTTCAGTGGCATCATGTCTATGTTCAGGATTTTTGACTTTAAGAGTCCAAGTCCTACTCTTGGCATATTTCCTGGCATAAAGTCTAAAAGGACAGTCAAGCTTTCTTGAGGTGAGTGTTTTGGAGGTGCTTTTGTTGGTATTTGGGGTGCCAGACCTGTCAGAACATATTTCAATTTGGTTGTGGGTCATATTAGACCTCAAGGTGGACAAAGCATACCCCTGAGCCCTGGCAACATTATGCACATGTTGCCAAAGAAGCTCAAGGGTCTGAAATTCACCTTCATTGGGGGGTTGAAGCATTTTTTAATGAAAAATGTGTATAAAAGTGAAAAAAAGGGGGATTTGGGGGATTTGGAATGGGGTAAAAACCTTTCGAAATGTGAAAAAGAGGTGAAAAAAGGTGTGAAAGATGAACAGAAGTTGTTAAGAGTGAAAGAAAGTGGTTTAAATGTGGGATTAATAGATGAGGGAAGGTAAAAAATTGAAAATTGAGAGGCTTGAAAGCAGGTTGTTGTGGTGGAAAATGCAGTCTTTGGGGGAAAAAAAGAAAAAAAGGTGTGAAAAGCTTTGCAAAATGGCTTTGGTAATGCTGTTTTTCCAAAAAAAAACAATGGTTTGGGGTGGGGATAATGTGGATTATTGCGGTGTTTGGGCTTGTTTTTTTTTGGGGGGGGCTGGGCAAAAAAATCTGAAACAATTTGGAGTTAGAGAGGGTTTGTGGGGAAAAAACCTCTTTTGGGCATGTTTTGGCCCAATACTGGCCCAATTGTGTTTCATTGTTAATTAAAAATGGGCCCAGGGAACCCCTTTTGTGTTTTTAATAATAACGTACGTGTTGTTACCAATTTATGGCCAAAACATGTAAGTTTATAGTAAAAACATGTAAGCTCTTACGTGTTTTTACCAACACCCTATTTAAAATAACTATACCTTAAAGCTACAAAACTGCCATAGATATGCATAAAACTTGGTTTAACTTAAAGGCCAATGAATAAACATGTGAAATAAATTATATCATTGGATTCCTAATGGTAAAATACACATATACCATTTTTATGGCATATCTTTAAAGTCAATAATTATTGAGCTCTAAGTAATAACACCTTATGAGGAACAGTAATCCTTACTTATTTCAAATACCAATCAAACAACATGTGAAATAAATTTTACCATTGGATTCCCCATAAAATTCTACACATACAACAATTAAGAAGCTAATCTCCAAAGTCAATACTTAAGGAGTTAAACTGAATATATGCACTTTTTTGGTCAACGCATAAATTCAAGGATTTTAGCTAATATCTTTTGAAATATACATTATAGAGTGATAAAGCAAAAGAAATTCACCACGTAATTACTTTAGGAACAAAGAAATGAACTTTATTTCATAAGCTATAAACAAGGTTAAAACCTGTAATGGATTATTGAGTAAAATCAATAGAGCTGTTGACCACTTTGTTGTGAAAGTGGTCCAAACTTAAAAAACGTGAACAGTCAGATTCTACTAGTTTGTTCGTGAATAATGACGTATTTATCATTACAATATTCAAGGTATAACCCCTTGAACTCCTGGTTTGAAGTTTAAAATATTAGATTTCAACAGAAAAGATGAGTTACAAGAAAAATCATCAAAAATAGAGTTTTGATGATGTAATGGGATGCTCTTAGAAGTTTAATAAGTACATGCCAATATATCAGAATCCACTCTCAGGATAGCTGTAGTGTGTATAACTTAAAAGGTATTGAAGATCAAAGTTTAAGCTTAAATTTAATCATTTAAGATCACTCACTGTAATCTTATCTTAAGCTTAAAAGTCATATAAGTGATAAAACTGGTGAATACTAGTATAATACGATTCATACTAATAAAATCCCCAAAGCTTAGGCCTCTGCCGAGCCTATGATGTCATCAGACTTAGAGTTATAGTGCTAACTCTAAATAATGGCATAATTATGAGGTAAGATGGTTTGATCATGAGGTAGTCATCACCAAACCTTAGAATATTAATCAAATCTAGTAGAAATCATTGATACACGTCTACTAGAAGCCTTCTGGACTCTAGGAGGGAGGTATTTAATATAAATAGAGCTCTTTTTACTCTGTTTTCCCCTCAGACGCTGACAAAACACTAAAGTATTTAAATCAAAAGGTAATTTCTTTATTCTTTATGGATAAGACTCATATATTATTAAATACCAAAGTTAATCTTATTATAATCATCATCTTTGACGTGATTATTATATTTATTTAACTGTTTTGTTTGAAATCCTCTTAAAAACCTCAATTCATGTGAAATTAAGAATATTTGTAATTTCTCTTAAAATTTATTGTAAATACAATTCAAAAAGGTTATATTCACATTTTTTGGCATAAAACTATTCAAAATTATTATATTAAGTATTAAAAGTAGGTTATTTCTTCTTATTATAATAATTTTATCGCTATTATTACTTTGAATAATTCTATAATTAATATAAATAGTATTTATATTAATTCATAACCTTAATATTAGTAAGATTATTGTTATTAATTATTTTTATTGATAAAAACAATTTTTTACCCCTTTATTATTTGTTGGTAACAATGATAAAGTGCTTTTAAGTATAATAATTATCTTATATTACTATATATTTATTTATTATATTATTTTTTTCTTAATATAGATTAGATTATTATATTTATTCAATAATATAATTATGTTTATGGCATAGTTATAATAATTCTTTATTATTATAATTACTTTTATCTTATTTATTTTATTTATAAGGACATCCATAGTACAATAAGTAAAATATCAGTATTTTTTACTGATTGTTTCATAGTCAAACCTTACTAGGACAAGGGTCAGTTGATGACTTCCAAATTGATAAATTATGTCATTTGGAAGCTGATCCTACTTTTTTACCTTCAAACAGAGCTTACAGCACCACAAGAAGCCTCAGTGGACATCTACAAAGCCAGCCAGAATGCTTACAACAATGCACTGTAGCACAAAGAGTACCAGATTCTTGCAGATCTGTGGAAAAACTGCATGAATTCTTACCTGACTGTGAGAAAGTTCCTGGGCCATCCCAACACTTGCAAGTTACTCAATGGATGGCATTCATTGATGGAAAAGAAGAAAATGATGCTCTTAACAGCAGGATGGAGGAGTAACAACACTCCACCACCCAAAAAAGTGCCAAAAACAGCCCCAGTGGCCAGCAGAAACTATTCCAATGTGAAAAAGCAGCCACAAGTCCAGAACAAGGGCAAAGGAAAGGCACCAGCCAGAAAACCTTACAGCCAGGGCTACAGGATGCCATGGGAGAGGTATTTCAGATGGTCAGAACAATGATGGAATTACAAAAGAAGGAGGAAGCCAGCTTAAAATATCAGAAATGATTTCTGATATTTTTGACTCTATCCCAGAATTGTATGAAGGTATAAATGACGTAAAAAGTAATATTTTTGATAAAAACTCATCAATTTATAACAATCTCAAAACCCATAACTTGAGTCTGAGCCAAATCAATGAAACACTTATGTGTTTTGAAAACGTTTTAAGAACAGTTGAAACATCCAATAATGATAATTCTTTTGGCAATGAGATAAATGAACAATCTGCTATTATTAAAGAATTAACAGATAAATATTCGAAATTCAATATTGATGACATAATTGAAACAAGAATTGAGCAAGCCATAAATATTATCAAGACAAATAACAAGAAAGTCCTTGATGAAATTTCAGATTCATTTACTGAAGTAAAGACATATACCATTGCCTTGTAAAAGTGTTTTGATGCTTCACAAGAAGAAGTATCAAAATTCTAAATGAAATTGAACCAAGTCACTGCTAATAATACAAGACAGACAGAGTTAAGGTAAGAACTGACACATAAAGAAGAAATGTATAAAATTGAAGTAATAAATTTGATACAAGCCTTCGAGAAGGAATACAGAAATTCCCAAAGGTGTAGCAACAGTAAATTGAATGATATTGAACAAATACTGAACACCTTACCGAGAATGGCTACACCTCTGAATCAAAATGAGGGCACAAGAATTCCAAATCCACAAGTATTGGATTCTCATAATTTACAGTTAAAACAACACTTGTCCATTTCTTTTCATAACTTGGAACCATCAATGGGCCAATCAGTTTTGAAAGAAGTATCAAAATTCAAAGAATGGCCTCACTTCAGTGGTGAAGGAGAATATGTCCATATGTAAATCATCAGAGGAATTGACTTGATTAAAGAAGATTTTGAATTACCAGACAGATTGGTAACAGAAAGATTTAACACCTTGCTTACCAGATCAGCTCACAGATGTAATATCAAATTAAGACAAGCACATGGACACCAAAGTTGGACTTGGTGGAAAACCCAAATGGTCAACAAATGGGCCAATGATGCTTGGAGATTTAAAGTGGAAACAGCCTTTGAATCTTCCAAAGTTAATGCTGATAAAAACAAAGCTTTACCATTGTTTTGCCAACAAAAAGACAGATTAACAGCATTGTATCCTGACATGTCAGAATTTATGATCCACAGAAATATTCTGAGACAATGTGGAGATGACTTAGAGCATGCTGTCAAAAGCAGGAATAATGAACAATCTTCAGAAGAAGATATTATTAATATATTAAAAGAAGTAACCACCAGAACCAAGATTTGTTCTAGTAGGGTGAATCTCAAAGCGAGGTTTAATACACCTTGGAAAGATTCTGTGGACAAAAATCCCAAAGGAAATTCTGATAATGTGAACTATAAACCTGCAGATATAATCAGAAAGTGCCATATTTGCCAAAGCACCACCAACTTAGCCAATACATATCCAAAAAGGGGGGATTCAATGAAATTGACATTGAAAAAGAACCTGATGTTGAAAAAGACAATAATAATGAAGAAAATTCAGATTATAAGTGATCAATATTTTCTGAATCTTCAAAGGATATATAAACTATCAATTCCACCTTTGACATCATGGAATCCTATTCCCACTTGCCACAATTGAGCAATGGTCAACTTGATTTGTCAAACATTCAAGATGCACAACTTATAAAAACCAAACCAAACAGGGGAAAAGGTTATACAGCTGGTAACTCCTGTATAACACAACTGGTAATTAATAACAAACCCACTAAATATTTACTTGACCCAGGAGCCTTCTGCTCGTGTGTTGGAAAATCTTTTCTTAAGCCTTGTGTACCAAATTTTGAAGACCACTTGTTACCAATTGATGGAATCAAATTCAATAGTGCATATAATCCAATGAAAGTGCTGTAAATCTTTGATACCAATATCATATTCCCACATCTTAATGGAAATTTAAGAATCACTGTTGAATTTGTTGTTATGGAAAGTTGCTCTAGTTTCCATTTTAAACTGCGAAATGACTATTTGATCATGTATGGAATAGACATACATAACAACAAGGAAAGATAATTTACTCTTGGAGACAATAAGCATCAGAAATTTGCCTTTTTACCATTTAAAAGAAAAACTAAAGTAAGTAAAGTAGCACCAGTCAACTTAGAGCTGGAAAGAGTCAAATCTGAACACTTAAATGAAGCTGAAATAAGCCTTCATCTGACTTATAATCAGGAAAATGAACTTTCTGCCCTTTTATATGACCACAGAGAAGCATTTCCATCAGACAAAGAATCTTTGGGATAAATTATTGGTCATGAAGTTGACATCCTCCTTAATATTGCGAGACCTTATCGACCACTCTAAAGAAGACCTGCATATCCAGAAAGTCCTAAATCAATAGAAGATCTAGAAATTCATAATAAAGAAGTCTTAGATCTTGGTGTAATAAGAAAGGTTGGCCACAATGAAGAAGTAGAAATAACTACACCAGTCATAGTGGCATGGCATACTGGAAACTCTAGAATGGGTGTGGACTTTAGAGCTCTGAACACTTACACTGTTCCAGACAGGTACCCAATACCAAAAATACAAATTGCCCTCACCCAAATATCTCAAGCAGTGTATATAAGCAATATGGCTGCCCTTAAAGTATTTCATCAAGATGTAGTGACACCAAGAGCAAGGAAATACTTAAGAATTATTGTTCCTTGTGGAGTTTATGAATATTTGAGGATGCCTTTTGGACTCAAAAATGCACCTTCACACTTCCAAAGAATGATGAATGAAATTTTCCCTGAAGAGCTTTCAAAAGGATGATTCATCATTTCCATTGATTATATTATTGTCTCTTCCAAAACTTGGGAAGAACATGTGTACAGATTATTCAGAGGTTTAACAAAAATCCAATCTGTCAACATGAAAATTTCCTTAAAGAAATGCCATTTTGGATTTAAAGATCTTGAAGCACTGGGACATGTAGTCTCTGGTTTATCCCTTGGAATTGTCAAAATCAAAGTTCCAGCAGTATTTCTGAAACCTATGCCTCAGAATAAGACAGAAATTCAGTCATTTTGGGGGTTTGCAGGATATTACAGGCAACATATTAAAGATTTTGCATCCATAGCAAGACCTCTTTATAAATTATGTGACAAAGACACAGTATTTGAAATGACTGTTGACAGAGTCAAAGCCTTTGAATCTCTCAGACAAGGCGTGAACACTTCTCCACTCTTACTGATGCCAGACTTTAAGCTTCCTTTTAGGATTTATTTTGATGCATCAGGAGATGGACTTGGTGCTTCCCTTCATCAAGTCCAGATTATCAAAGATAAACCTGTGGAAGGACCCATATGTTTCATATCTAGGGAAATCAAGCCAGCTGAAACCAGATATGGAGCAAGTCAGATGGAGTGTTTATGCCTTGTTTGGGCTTTAGAAAAACTCAAGTACCTTCTGGAAGAATGTTTTTTTGAACTAATAACAGATTTTACCACTTTTAAATCACTTTTAAACATGAAAACACCCAACAGACATATGCTCAGATGGCAAGTAGCCAAACAAGAGTATAGGGGCAATATGACTATTGTTCATAAAGATGGGAATATTCATAAAAATTCAGATGGACTCCGCAGATGGCCATTACCAAATGATATTTATAATCCTGCTTATGTGCCAGAAGAAGCTCCCCCACAGATCCCATTAGAAGCAATAAGTGTTACAGACTTGAACACCACCTTAAGAATTGTAGGATCTTATGCCAATTACTTAACAAAGACTGTAAAGACAACTCTTTAATACATGACTTGGATGAATTATGGAAGAAATATTATGATGAAGGAAGATTTCACCTACTGGATGGTATAATTTACCACAGGACCAAGCACACAGGTGTCATGACAGTTGTGGACAGGTCATTAATCAATCTTGTACTGAGAGAATTCCATGACAGCCCCTTTTCAGGACATCTGTCTGAAAACAGAACAAGAGGAAAAGTAAATACCTGCATATGGTGGCCAATGTGGCAGAAGGATGTTGCAGAGTATTTGAAAACCTGGACAGCTGTCAAAAGTCAAATAAATCCATAGGCAAAAGACTTGGAAATATGATCAAAATCCAAGAACCCAGCAGACCATGAGAAATTTTCCATATGGATTGGGTAACTGGCCTACCACCAGGAGGTGACAGAAGGTATAATGCTTGCCTAGTGATTGTAGACAGATTCCATAAAACCCCAATCTTTTTACCATGTCACAAATATTATACAGCCATGGATACAGCTCTTTTAATATTAAATAGAGTAGTATCATGGAATGGCATATTCACAAATATCATGAGTGACAGGGATCCCAAATTCACTTCAGCAGGGTGTAAAAATTGTGTGCCTGTGACTCAAAACCAGAGCACAAGCATGACAGCCAAAATACCATAAACCAATGGTCTAGCCAAGATACCACCAAAACATGGACCTGAGCCAAATTAGCGCAAAAGGTATAAAAAGAAAGGGGAAACTCACCCCTTTCCAATTATACAAGTCCCATCATCATAGGACAAAGAATAACAAAGTTATTCCTGCTCAAAGTTGTTGTTGAGCATAAACCTTAACTTTCACCTCTCATCTGAAATACAGAGTGAGAGGCCTAACCCCATCAAATGGACATGAAGAATGAATCCCTAAGCCAGTGCTATCCAATGGTACCAGCCAAACTGAGCTAGCACCAGTATTACAGAAGTTATGGTCAAATTCAGGCCAAATAAGGGTGAACAAAGAATTCACCCCTCATCTAACTTCTACAGTTTTAGTGTGAGATACCTAAAGTGGTGTCTTTTTGGAAATCGCACAATCAGGGCTATCTGAAGGTGTCATTGATTTTCTCATATCTCAACTAGAACAAAAGTTATGGGGCAAACAAGCCCAATACAGCTTTAACCTCAAACACGCATATGTACAGAATATCTTGTACATGGGATAGCCTTTCCGTATTTAATGAAAACCATATTGAATAAGGTACCATTGTGTAGAAAACATACAGGGCTACACACAAAACCAATTTTGAGGTTGATATCTCAAGAACTGAAATAGCTATGGCTGTTTTAAGGTCAAAATCCCACATTCTAACCAATACAGCCTTATCATGGGATAATATCCCATAACCCTGATTATGAGGTGCCAAACAGATGAAGAAGCATGTTTTTACTTCAATACCTCATAAGTAAGTCAATACTGGGGTCCCATAAAGTTTCTGTACAGCATTCTATGTGTCATACACGTCAGAAGAAGGCTATGTGGTCCCCAGCTGAAACGTTTCACCCTGTATTGGTGAAAACTACCCAGATGTGGTTTCAAAACCACATCTGAGCCCAATACAGGCTATGCAGGCCTTTTAAAACCACAAGACTGTCTCATAGAGTGAAAAAATCTTCACTTCCTCTACGTGGAAAGGTCTAGCAGCCTTTCCACCCCATTTCAGGTTAAAAGGAGGGCTTTTCACAGCCAGAAAAGCTTTCAACATCCTGCTCTCAAATTCCTATATAGTACAACCGTCAAAAACAGCTCTAACCTTGGAGAATAAACAGGTATAATTATAATATTAATTATTGTAGTCTTTATTATTGTCATCCAACAGGTAAAGCTGCACCCAGGGCTTTCAACAGCACTCACCACCACTATTTTATAATAGTAAAGCCCTTTAAATCTTATTCTAAATCTTTATTATCAATCAATACCTTTATTTTCAATATTTTATCACGTGTCACAGTCACAGTTAAATTTGTAAATAGGCTAATTACTAATTCTACATAGACTCAACCTGACAAAATTCTTCACCAATTATTTGGCAATAAATTGTCTTTCTCTACATCCTACCAACCACAAGCTGATGGTCTAGTTGAAAGGATGATACAAGACTTGGAAGACATGGTGAGAATATTTTGTGCAAATGGCCTTGAATTCAAAGATTGTGATGGGTTAACTCATGATTGGTGTACTCTTCTACCAGCATTAGAATTGGAATATAAGACATCAATTAATGCCAGTACCAATCAAACTCCTGCTATTCTAGAAAAGGGATGGAATCCAAGTTACCCCAAGTTTCTTTAAGGAAGGATTTGGTTGAAATACATACTACAGCTTCCAGCTTCAAACGAATGCTAGACAGAGGTTGAAAGGATGCAGTAAGATGCATTGAAGACTCATTTGCATATGCTAAAGATAAATGGGACAAATCACATGCCACTCCAGATTTCAAAGTGGGGGATTTGGTACTAGTATCTACCACCAACTTCAATAACATCAAAGGATGTAAAAAGCTCAAAGACTCCTTTGCAGGACCATTTACATTAAAACCCTCCATGGAGAAACTGCTGTTGAAGTGGAATTATCTGAAGAACTTAGTAATAAGCCTCCTACATTTCCAGTGAGCTTGATAAAGCCATATAGATCTAGTGATTCTGAAAACATTCCCTTAAGGAATAAAGTTTCCCAAGTTATACCTCCTATTGAGACATTTGGTATTAAGAAGATTACCAAAGTTCTTAAAGAAAGAAAATTAAGAACCAAAAAAGTAAGGTAATACCTTGTTAGGTACAGTGACCCAACTTGTGAAGATCAATGGTTAGAAGAGAAGGACATACCTGAAGCTACTGAACTTCTCAGAAGATTCAGACATACTAGAAATAACAATATTACAAAGTAATATTATTGTTTTAGGGGGAGGGACGGTGAGCCTTAGAGGTATTTTCATATACCCAAAAGACCACAAACAAATTAATATACAAACATAAATGGAATAAATTTATTTACATTCTTAAATTAAAAAATAAAATATAAATATGAATTATATACATAATCAAAAATCTCATGAGAATTTAAAAATAAAAATACATTAAATTTGAAAATTTTAAAAACACATTTTTACTTGAAAAAATTAAGTAAAAATGAATTTTTAACAAAATTAACCAAAATAAAAGAGTTTTAGAAAAAGGTTTAATGAATTTTATCATAACTGCTTATCTAACAAATAAACATATAAACTTTATTTTACCATTGAATTCCTTATAAAAAATTAGGTGGGGTCACCTCTGAGTGAAATTTTTGTAACTCAACTCTAAATAAGCTTAAATTAAGTTTTTTTATTTGCTGTATAAAAGTTGAAAATACTCAAAGACTTAATTTAATTCACCTCACCTGTAGTGTTAATCATCAATTTTTGTGTTAAAATTGAGGTGTTGTGTATATTTTAGAAGCTATGAGGAATTGAAGTATTTTCAATTGAATTCAATTGAATTGTCAAAATGTGTGCATGTATTACATAATTGAACTTTGATTTACATATGAGGTGTCAATTATTACAGTAGTGTACTGTAAATCTCAATTGAATTACATATGTAAATTGTAAGTATAATACATGATGAGGAATTAAAGGAAAAAATAAATTGGATAGATTAAATTTGGGGGCAAAAGGAACTCTAGCTTTAAGGGGGAGTCAGACCCCCAGATTCCTTGCTGACAGGCGTGAGATGTCAAAACCCACACAAAGGTTCATCACTTTTGGCCTGGAATTGAGTCAAACGGTCTGTGACTCAATTGCTGATGAGGTTTTGATACCAACCAGGGTAGTTTTAACTGTTGCCAAGAGGGTAAAACTACCCTTAAGATAGACCAATCCTAGTGAAAACAGTTTTAACTGGTTTCTATGTCTCTTACACCCATTATGATCTGTTTTGAAGGCTCCAGGCAAAGTATTACTAAAGTGATGGCTGATTTAAGGGTCTAAATTGGCCAAAACCAGCCCTTTTTGGTCTAAACCAGGGTTCAATGATGCCATAATTGGCTTTTCCGTTTTGAGAGTGTTTTCCAATACTAAACAGAGTAATTTTTACCTTTGAAGTAAGAAAATTGATGGCTATAAAAGAATGTCTTCTTTGCCCCACTTTTCTCTTCATGTTAGAATCTTTTCCTTTTATATTTAGTCTAAACACTGTTAAAACAACCAATAAAAGACTCCAACCACCATTTTCAGGTCACTTTAAACCTTTTAACCACTTGAAAAAATAATTATAATCATTGTTTGTAACTCTTATAATCATGTTTACTCCTGAACCACCCTAAAAGTGAATTGTAGCAACTTTCATCACTGTTAGCTTTGTCACTTTGTTTCCAAATTCACTCTGGTCACTTTTGGGTGTGTTTTCTCTTTAAATAATTTGCTCTTGAATTTATTTCTTGCAGTTCTTTGCTCAATTAATTGCAATTGAAATTTCTCTTGAACAAATTTCTTCTGTAGCCTTAAATATCTCCTCTAGAGTATTTTTGGATAAATCTTTGTTGTTGGTAAAACAATGAACTTTTATTATATTATTGTTTTATACTTACAAAGTTAAGATCAATGAAATTGGCGTGTTTTCCCTTTAAAAATACTATTTCTTACTATTTTTAAATAATTTTACTGTATACAAATTTTGAGGACAGGAAAAGCACTCAATCTTTGCTTAAAGTTTCATATCCACACCTTACAGGATGAGACACAATATTTGATGAATTGAGTCCTTCTGGACCAGTGGATATCCCACTTGACAAGTTTGAGAGTCTTCTCTTGGCTAGGGTGTCCAGCTTGAGGAGAGTCATGATGCTTTTGAAGAATGCTGAGTTGAATTGTGGGGTCATTTGGGACCACCACCCGATCTTTGAATAAGAGAAGTTGGGAAGAGGAATCAAGAGAGGAATATTGGCCAATTAACCATTAGCCAATTCTTGAAGAATACTTCTGTACTGAGGATATTGCCTTAGAGCCTTCTGAATTGAAACAATCAAATTTGAAAAGGATTCCACCTTGAATGCAAAGTATCTTGAAGGTTGGACTTCACCCTGCTTGATGAGCTGTTGACCTTTCATTGGATTCTTGCTGATGAAATCCTCCCCCCTCTCTGGATAAGCATTGTCTCAATGTGATAAAGCATCTGAAAGAGTAGCTAGGCGGCCAGGGGGGTAAGTTATTGAAAAGTGAAATTCAGAGAGGAATTCAGCCCAGCGGGCTTGACAGCGAGTAATAATGTTTGAAGACATGAAGTATTGAAGGGAAGAGTGATTGGTGAGAACTTCAAAAGGTGAAGAAATGGAAAGAAGAAAAGCCCTCCAGTGCTTGAGAGCCCAGACTATGCCAAGGATCTCCTTATCATTAATCTCATAGTTGAGCTTTTCTGGAATAAGCTTGCAGCTGTCAAATGCAAGTGGATGTTACCCTGACTCAGTACAGCACCCAAGGCATAATCAGATGCATCGGTCTCTATAATGGTCGGTAGAGAAGGATTGGAGCAGTGGTGAAAGCCTCTTTCAGTTGATGAACCTGACTTTAAGCTTCCTCATTGAGGGGAAAACAGGAATATTCCTTGAGGAAACTGGTGAGTGAACTGATTTTCTTTGAATAATTCTTGATGAAATGGTGGTAGAAATTGGAAAAGCCAAGGAAAGATTAAATAACCTTGAGGTTTCTTGGAGGTGGCCAATTGAGAATCTGCTGAATGTTTTCTTGGTCCATCTTGAGGCTTTCAGAAGAAACAGCATAACCCAAATATTTGACACTAGCAACATGGAATAGGCACTTGGAGGCCTTAGAAAAACAATGATTGGCTCTGAGTTTGGAAAGAACAGTGGACACATGAGTGACATGTTCTTCCTCAGATTTGGAAAAGACCATAATGTCATCCAAATAAACCACAACATAAACATCAGGAATATCTTGTAAAATCTCACTTACAAGATTTTGAAAAGAGGCAGGAGCATTGGTGAGCCCAAATGGCATAACCAAGTACTCATAACTGCCATATTTAGTTCTAAAAGATGTCAAAGGTTCATCACGCTCCTTGATTCTGAGCAGGTTATATGCACCATGCAAATTAATCTTGGAGAAGATAGAAGAACCACTAAAGACATTGAGAAGCTGATTAATAGGAGGAACAGGATACTTGTTCTTCCTAGTAACAGCATTGAGGTTGTGGTAATCAACACACAAACAGAGGTCACCATCTTTCTTTTTAACAAAGAGGACAGGTGCTCGTGTTGAGGAGGAGATTGGCCAGATGAAACCCATCTCTACATTCTCTGAAATGTAGGCCCTGAGTTTATCTGACTCTTGGTTTGATAAAGAGTGGATCCCTCCAACTGGAGGTAGAGACCCCTCCAGCTCAATATGATGATCACAGGCGTGGTGAGGAGGATGTTTCTCTTCTTTCACCTTGGAGAATACATCCAAGTACTGGTGATAGACAGATAGAACAACTTTCATCACGGTATCAACTTCTTCTTGCTCTTCCGCTTCATCCCACAACTCCTCCAGGGAGTCATGATAAGAGGAAGGAGGAAGGTCCATATTCCCAAAGAAGAGATGAAGTGAAGATACAGAATTATCTTCTTCAACCTCGTGAATCTCTTTGAAGACTTCATATCTATAGGATAGTAATGACAGATGGGAATTAAGGGAAGGCATATGGACAGAAGATGGAAATGATGGTGTTCTAGAATCACTAACCAGAGCTTCACATGATTTTGCAGAACAAAAGTCATTACTGAAATATTTTGAAGGATCACAATAGTCCTTATGATCAGAATTAAAGGTGATCAGCCCGTTCCTCTAATCTAGAGAAGGATTAAAATGATTAAGAAAGTCAAAGACCAATATGAGTTCTTCTCCCTTGGGATTATTAATGACTAAAAATTCCCATTGAAAGCTTGGGAATGAAGGAAGCTCAACCATATATTTAGTATGGTGAGTCACAAATAAGGAAGGGAACTCAGAGGAGTCCAAAATGCTAAGAGGAATATTCTCTGGAAGTTCTGATGTAGTCAAGGAATACTTGTGAACAAACTGCTTTGCAATAAATGAGTTTGTAGCACCAGAATCAATGATAATACTGTAAAAAAAAACATCAGAAAGAGAAGAAAAAACAAAGAATTTAAGAGAATTCTTGACACCAGTAATCAGACTGCACAATTGTGCTCTGGATGGAAAACAGTGAAGACCAGTGAACACACCATGGTCTTCACTCAGGCTTTTCCCTGTCTGGGAAATTGGCCTTATGGTTGGGTAAGCTTGTTTTGAGGCCTTTTGAAAAAGTACTCAAGAATATGCTTCCCACCACAATAGGTACATAGACTCTCCTTGATTCTTCTTTCTTTTTCAGAATTCATTAACTTGAAGTCCTTATTCCGCAAAGAAGAATGGGGCTTGCCCCTATTCTGAAAAGTCTTCTTTTTCTTATGACTCAAGCTTGAAGAATTTTGAAGATGAGAAGAACTTGAGTTTTACGCTTCAGACTTCTTCTCTTAATGATGACTCTTCTCATTTTGCCTTTTATGGTACCTGGTATCAAGTTCCAGGGTAATGTCCATTAAGTCTTGAAGTGGGTAAATTCTTGAAGGATGGGAGGCCAACTGACCCAAAATCCTGGATGGCAATTGCTCCCTGAAATGATGAATAAGGGCCCTTTCACCCCAATCTCCAATTCCTGATACCAAGCTCCTGAAATCGGCTATGTATAAAGAAACATGGCCACCTTATTTCATTCTTAGAGAATCTAATTCTGCTTCAGCTTTCCTGACTTGTTTGGTTCCCCAAAAAAAGTAAAGAGTTGAGATTAAAACAAGTTGCAAGAATTGAGATGGAAATTTGAGTCTTGATTGGTGAGATTGGAAAGATAAGGCTCAAGCAATTTTGCAGCCCTTCCCATAAGAAATGAAGTGGCATAAAGAACCTTCTTTCTGTCTTGAGAGAATCTTTCTGGATCATTATGGAAGATTAACTGGCAATACTGAATGAAGCTTCTGATTTTGAAGGTCTGAGTCCCATCAAAGCATTCTGGTGCCTTCATAGATGTAGTCTTGATGGCTGGTGGTCTTGATAACTCAGAAGATGAAGCTGCTTGAAGATTGGCCATATTTGACTCATCTTCTGCATAATGGCCAATAAGGATGGTTCAGACTGTGTAGAGACAGGCTGATCAGACTGGGCTAGAGTTGGTCCTACAGTACCTTGGAATGCCCCCACCAGAGCAGGGGCACCTTCAGTGCCATCAGACCCTTCCTCTTTCACAGAATCCTCCTCCTCCTCTTCACCATCTTCACCTGGACCTTTGAGATTGGATTTTGAAAGTCATGGGAATCTTCCAACTACTCCTGAGAATGAAATTGATCTTCTTGGCCCTCTTCCTTCCTTCCTGGATGGATGGTGCTTCTGCTTCCATACGGGGTCCTCTATTCAATTGGGCCCTCAAGAGGAGCTTTTGGAGTTGGAGTAAGAACAGCTTCAGCTCTGGCCTGAGATCTGGTCCGTCTTGCAGGAGGTGAATGTTGAATGGGCATGAATGCAGGGATAAAATTTAATTAAAAGAATAAAGAATCAAAATTTGCTTGAAGTCAAAAATAAGCAATCAAATCTTGAGTAAAATTAATCAATAAAAATGAAAGTCTTGAAGTAATCAATCAATCAAGGTCAAATGAAATATTCAAGTCAATAAATTAATAAGGCAAAAGCAATCAAAATCAAATCTTGAAAAATCAATCAATCATTTGAACTCTTGAGAAAATATCAATTTATGTCAAAATTCTTGATGTGAAAAAATCAGCAAAATCAATGAAATCTTCAGCTAAATCAATTTTCTTGAAGTCAATATCAATTGTATTTCAAATCAATAAATCAATTCAATTCAAGTGACATCTTATCTAAAATCAAAAATTCTTGAAGAACAATTCAAAATTAATATTGATATGAAGAGTGTGTCTGAACAATCTTGATGACCGATTTAAGAAATCAAATGAAAAGATGAGATTATGCTTTGATTAAGAATGAAATGAAATTGCTGATTTAAAATAAGATTTAAAAGATAAAACAGAAGTGAAATTTGGGTCAGCTTTCAATTTTCAAATGAAGAATGAATGAGAGAAAATTGAGAAGTGATGAAGAATCATAAAGCTCATAAGCATTAAGAAGTCATAATTTTGATGAAATGAGTGAATCTGAATGATTAAAGAATGAATGAACAGAATGAAAACAAATTAAGATTTAATTGATATACTGTCACAGGGGCCTTTATGGAAGTAAGAGTGGCCTGGCACTCAGCAATCAAGAACTCACTTGGAGGGCTCCAAAAGAATAAAGTAATAAAGGCATATATTTCTTTAAAGAAGAATAAAAGGTGAAGACAAGTATGCCAAATATAAAAGTTAAGGAAGCCAAAGGCCAGAATAATAAGAAGCCAAAAACCAAAAAGCCAACCAAATTAATGCTCAATTCACTGTTTCAACCTGCCAGAAAGAATAATGGAATTAGTAAAGGAGGAGACCACCAATATCCACTGAAAGGAAAAGAAGAAAAGGTGCAAATGACTGACTTGAGATTATGATTATTTACTTTAATAAGGTAAATGAAAATAGGGATAAAAATAAAGCCGATATAATAATTAACTGGGGAAATGTCCCCAGGTGGTGCAAGGTGGCCAGTATATGTGAAAAGCTGAAAGGCTGATCCTGGAAGGTGAGTCATTCGGCTGTATTTTCTGAATTGGGCCAATACAGTTTGGGCCATCTTGAGAACTAAACTGTGTGACTGAATTCCCACAGTGGAATATGAATTGGCCCAATTGGGCCAAAGCCATACAGGATTCTTGATTACTGTCTGTATGGACCAATTGAGCTGTCCAAGGAATGCTGAGTACTTTATTCCTCGAAAATGCTGGAAAAGATTGATAACCTCTGAGAATTTCCCTTAGAATAGTTATGATTAGAGAATGATAACCCAACCTCTGCAGGGCCAGGTGGTTGGGGTCCTTGAATGATCTTCTGGTACCCGCCAGGGATTTGCCAGACTGAATAGCTGAAGAGACTTCCTACAAAATTGGTGATGGACTTGGTACTTGATTTGGTTCTCAAAATGTCACCATTGAATTGCTGAGCAAAAATGGTGCATAATGGTATATTATACCATATATGCACCACTCATGGAACCTTGAGTACGGGGTGCATTGAGGAAAGAGAAACCTTGCCCTCAATGTGAGGGGAAACCTTTCTGGGAGCTGAGTTGGTGCCTTTTGGTGGTTACCAGAGGCCATGGACTGAAAAATGTTGTCCATTGGGTTGGAGAGAATTTGGTATCAAATAGGCTTCAGGTGGGCCCACTTGTGGTTTTGGACCCACCTGGCCTTGGGGGCTGATGATCTGCCCCGTTGGCCCCTTTTGGCCTCATTGGATTCAGGCCAAAAGGGGCCTAAATGGCCTACATCCTGGGGGCCTAAATGGCCCAAACCCCCATAATAAAAGGGGTTGGGCCAAGAGCTTTGAAGGTGGCTACAGGGTCCATATTCCCCTAGAGGATTGAAAGGACCCCCCAGTCCCAAAAACAAGGGTAATGGTCTGGGGGTTGGTGAGGTGGAGAGTTGGCCAAAAAGACCACTGAAGGCAGGATATGGCCAAAGAAGGGGTGAGATGGCCAAGAGGCCATAGAGCACCAAAGGGGGCCAAATGGTCATAAATGATATGGCATGGCCAATTGGCCCTAAATTGGGTCAGGCTAGCATTGCCACAACACCCATTGAGGTGGATGATTATTTGTGGTTGTTACAGTAGGGAATGTGAGCCCATGAGGTAGGTATAGCATACCCATAAGGCCACCCATGATTTTATATACAGTTGATTTAGTCTTAAACAGACTTTTCAATTTAATTCAAAGTAAAAAATAACAAAAAATAAGTATAACTTTTTTTGGTAAACAAAGTTATAAATATTATGTCATTTTTGGATTCTACACCAAAAATAACCTAGGCTACACCCACAGGGTGTTATACCCAAAAAGGCAGATTTCTTATGTTATTGGAATATTTAAGAATCTCACAGTACTAATGTAACTTTTTTAACATTTTTTAAAATTGTTAAATTTAAGCTTAAATAAGCTTAAAATTAAAGTTGCATAAAGTTTATGCAAACTTACCAAAATTTTAGTTAAAATTGAGGTGTTGTGTATATTTGCTGAATTCGCTGAGGATTTGCGATACAGAATTCAAATCCTGCATGAGGTCAATTTAAAAGGGTTTAAGGCCATTGTATGGCTTGAAATAAATAAAAAGGCAAATACCATGCAAAAAGGTGGGACAAAGGAAAAAGACCAAACAGAGGTGGGGTGCTCAGCTTTTTCAATATGCAAGGAGTCAATTAAGGCTGTCCACCTGTATTGAAGTGTTTTCAACCTTATTTAAACTTTAAGATTAGAATTTGATCCAACCTTAAGGTTTAAACTGGTTTTAACCCAATTTGGACAGGAATTTCAAGCTTCCAAAGGGTAAATCCCAATATGCAGGCTTGATATTAAAGTTTTGAGACATGTCAAAGCTTGAATAAGCTTAAAACGCTTCAATAAGCTTAAAACTTTAAGGTTACAAGCATTAAAACCTTATCAAAAGTTAAGGTTTGGTGTGTATTGCTAATTTACATGGAAAATATTAATAACATCAAAAATTCATTGAAAATCCAATCCTCAATGGATTTGCTTGAAGCTTTCACACGGCTTACATTTTCATATTCTCTATTTCTAAATTTAATTTTAAGTGTTTTATATAAATAGCATTCCTGGGTAATTAGCCTGGAAATTTAGCTTTTTAATTATTCTTAAAGAAAATTAATATTTCTTTAAAAATTAATTAAAAATTGATCTTGAGATATTTCTGCTTGAAACTCTATTTTTAAGTTGTTCATGTGATTTAATTTAATATAAATAAACTTATTTTATATTAAAACTTGAACTAATTAACTTAAATGAGGCTTAAAGTTACTTGGAGTTAAGAATAACAGTGTTAGCTTTAAATTGGAATTAAAAATAAGTTACCTTAAGTTAAGAACCTTATTTTTAAGCATGGTTTTTCAGTTTTGACCTTAGCACGCCCTCTACATCCATTACAAATCATTTGAGCTGCTCTGTAGACATAAAAAAAGTCTTTCATTACTGTTTTTGTCCAGAATCAATTATCAATCAAATCATATTAGACATTTAAACAGGTAAAGTTTTATTATATATAAGACCTTATTATTAAATTATTTCTTAAGTATTTTACTCTTTATAAATATTGAATTAAATTCTTGAAATCATAGAGATTAGATTATTGTTGTAATCCCTATAATATATTTTATTTCATGAAATTATTGTCTTTAAAATATCTTTCAACATCCACAAATTCCTCTCAAAAATTCTTGAATTATATTTTTTATCATGAAAAGTTGTTTTGGCACTTAAAATATCGATTTTGGGCGTGTTTTTAACTTATAATAATTATTTAATATGATAACTGTTGTATAAGTGGTTAAATATTTATATTTTCCACGTGTAATTGTCTCATTAAGAGCTTTACACTTCTTATTGTTATAATTGTCAGTGACTATAACAATAATAGAATAATTATAATTTATTATAATTATTATAATTTTTTATTATTGTTTTATCTAATAATAATTATTTATTTTTTTTGAAATTATTTTTAAAAATGATAGTTAAATTTGTGGTTATAATATTTTATTATATTATATTTTTCTACTGAGGACAGTCTTAGTACTCTTGATATTGTTACTGTTATCAAGAGTTTCATAGACAAACCTTACACCAAGCACCAAGAGAACACACCTTTTCAGTACTGCACTTTCCACTGTTGAATATTATTTGAATATCCTGATACCTTTATAAGGTTTTGAGGAATTTTCACTGCAACTAGGTGTGGCATTAAATTGAATATTGTATGACAGCTATTCAAGCCATTTCTGCTTTTAAGTACTCCAAAGCTTGATGTTATTGAAAATAGGAAAGAAGCAAATAATCTTAAGGTAGAAAACCAGGAAGTAAACTTAGACCACAAAATATCATTTTATAATTGCTTTCAGTCAAAATCAAAACTCACTTGGTTTACCTCATAAAAGTTTTCCTCTAGGAATAAGATAGAGAGTAACAACATTATAGCCTACAGTTTATTTATTCTGTGTTGCTGATTGTCTGACACCAGAAGAATCCTTTCTTAAATGAGAATGATCAAAAGAATCTGAGTGTAATCTTTTTGAAGGAGTTCTCTCTCACAATCACATGTAATAACCCCCCCAATGGGTGTTGACAGAAAATCTAGCCTGGACCTAATTTATGGCTAATTGGCCATACCATCATTTTTATGGCCAATTAAACTTTGCGTCATATCAGCTTTCACTGGCCACTCATGCTCCCAAGCATTAATTCTGGCCTTAGGCCATATCCTGCCGACATTGGTCTCCTTGGCCAATTCTCCACCTCACCAGCCCCCAGGCAAATATCCTTGTTCTGCAACTTTGGGGTCCTTCTTTCTTCCAGGGGCCTCTGACCCTTCTAGCCATCTCCAGGGCTTTTGGCCCACCCCCTTTGATTAGGGGGTTGTTGGCCTAAATGGCCATTTAGGCCCTCTACATCCAGCGGGCCATAATCCACAGTCGGCTGTCCATGGGACCCTCTAGGCCCCTTTTTGCCTTCATATACTG
Organism: Austropuccinia psidii; assembly: GCA_023105745.1. NCBI lineage: Eukaryota > Fungi > Basidiomycota > Pucciniomycetes > Pucciniales > Sphaerophragmiaceae > Austropuccinia > Austropuccinia psidii. The sequence continues at coordinate 7,619,993 of JALGQZ010000001.1, forward strand.
AGGCAAAAAGGGGCCAAGTGGGTCCACCTGAGCTCATTTTGGCCCAAAAGTGCCAAAAGAACTCCAGGACCCCAAATTGGCCAAAATCAACCATGGAGCCCATTTTCAACCCATAGCCACTAGCAGCCACAAGATCAGATCCAGAAAGGCTCCCCCTGAATTCAGGGGAATACTTTTCCCTCATTCATGGAACCCATACCAAAGGATCCAGGCATGGTGCATATATGGTATAATATACCATTATGTGCCATTTTTACTCAGAAACCCAATTGTGATGTTTTCAGTACCCAATTATGTCATTCCAACTCCAGTCCTCAAATCCATCACCCATTTTGAAGGAAGACCTTTCAGCCATTTGGTCTTGCAATCCATGACAGCTACCAGAAACCCTTTTAAGGACCCTGACCACCAGGCCTTTCAGGAGTTGGGTTGTTATTTGATTTCAGGAATATTCAAGCGGTAGTTTGAAGAGGGTATCAATCATTAAATCAGTTGTCAAGGAATCAAGAACTTCAGTACTCCCTGGACAACTCAATTGGTTCATACAGTGTGTATTCAAGTAGCCTGTATGGACTAGGCCCTTTTGGGCAAATTCATATTCCACTGTTGGATTTCAGTCACACAATTTACTTCTCAAGATGGCCAGTTTTGTATTGACCCAAATCAGTCAATACAGTTGTGCGATCAACCCTCCAGGATCAGTCTTTCAGCTTCTCACATATATTGGCCACCGTTTCTTCCCTGGGGACTTTTTCTCCAGTTAATTAATATATTGGAGTTATTTTTGTCCTTATTTCCTTTTGAATTAAAGTAAATACTGATAATCTTAAGTCAGTCATTTGCACCTTTCTCTTTTCCTGTCAGTGGATATTGGTGGTCATATCCTTTACTCAGTCCATTGTTCTTTCTGGAAGGTGGTAACAGTGAATTGAGGCTTCATTTAGTTGGCGCTTTGTTCTTTGGCTTTCTTTTCATTATTTTTGGACTTTCCCATATTGTAAGGTTTGTCTATGAAACTCTTGATAATAGTAACAATATCAAGAGTACTATGACTGTCCTCAGTAGAAAAATATAATATAATGAAATATTATAACCACAAACTTAAATATAATTATTAAAAATAATTATATAAAAAAATAAATTTAATTATTATTATAAAAATATAATAATAAAAAAAATATAATAATTATAATAAATTATAATTATTCTATTATTGTTATAGTCACTGACAGTTATAACAATAAGAAGTGTAAAGCTCTTAATGAGACAATTACACGTGGAAAATAAGAATATTAACCACTTATAAATAATATAAATATTATTTATAAAAAAGAATTAATCACACACTGTGCAGAAATAATTCTTTATAGAATAAAATTCTATATAAAAAAACTAATAATAGATAAAAAAAAATATAGAACTTTAAAGAAAACTTACTTATAATATTTATTTAATACAACAAGTTATAAAACAACAGTTATTATATTAAATAATAATTATAAGTTAAAAACACGCCAAAAATCAATAAAATCAAAGATAAAACAACTTTTTATACTAAAATTTATGATTAAAGAGTTTTTGAGAGGAATTTGTGGATTTTAAAAGATATTTAAGATGATAATTTTATATAATAAAATTTATTATAGATGATTACAACAATAATCTGAATTCTATGACTTCAATTCTTTAATTTAATAAATAAAGAATAAAAATAACTTAAGAATTACTTTTAATAATAAGATTTTATATTTAATAAAACTTTACCTGTTTAAATGTCTAATATGATTGGATTGATTATGAATGATGGACAAAAACAGTGATGAAAAGACTCTTTTTATGTCTACAGAGAAGCTCTCATGATTCATAATGGATGTAGAGGGCGTGCTCAGGTCAAAACTGAAAAACCATGCTTAAAAATTAAGTTCTTAACTTAAGGCAACTTATTTTTACTTCCAATTTAAAGTTACCAGTGTTATTCTTAACTCCAAGTAACTTTAATCCTCATTTAGTTTAATTATTTTAAGTTTTAATATAAAATAAGTTTATTTATATTAAATTTCATCACATGAACAACATAAAATCAGAGTTTCAAGCAGAAATCTCTTAAACTGAATTTTTAATTAATTTTTAAAGAAATCATAATTTTCTTTAAGCTTAATTAAAAAGTAATTTTCCAGGCTAATTACCCAGGAAACCTATTAATAAAAGATACTTAAAATTTAATTTATATATTGATAATATTAAATTCTAAGCTATGTGAAATTTTCAAGCAAATCCATTAAGATTTGGATTTTTAATGAATTTTTGAAGTTATTACTATTTTCCACGTAAAATAGCAATACACACAAAACCTTAAGTTTTGATAAGGTTTTGATGATTGAAACCTTAAAGTTTTAAGCTTATTTAAGCTTTTTAAGCTTGATTAAGCTTTGACAGTTCTTAAAACCTTGATTCCAAGCCTGCTTATTGGGATTTACCCTCTTGGCAGCTTGAAATTCCTGTCCAATTTAGGATAAAACCAATTTAAACCTTCAGGTTGGATCAAAGTCTAATCTTAAAGTTTATATAAGGTTGAAAATCCTCCAATACAGGTGGACAACCTTAATTGAATCCTTGCAGATCCAAAAAGTTGGGTACCCCAGCTCTATTTGGTCTTTTTCCTTTGTCCCACCTTTTTGCGTGGATTTTGCCCTTTTATTTATTTAAAGCCATACTATGGCCTTAAACCCTTTAAATTGAGCTCACGCAGGATTTACATTCTGTATGGCAAATCCTTAGCCAATTCAGTAAATATACACCACACCTCAATTTTAACTAAAATTTTGGTAAAGTTGCATAAACCTTATGTAACTTTAAATTTAAGCTTAATTAAGCTTAAATTTAACAACTTTAAAAAAATGTTAAAAAAGTTACATTAGTACTGTGAGATTCTTAAATCTTCTAATAACACAAGAAATAAGTGTTTTTGGGTATAACACCCTATGGGTGTACCCTAGGTTATTTTTGGTGTAGAATCCAAAAATGACATAATAATTATAACTTTGTTGATCCAAAAAAAAGTTATACTTATTTTTTATTATTTTTTATTTTAAATTCAACTGAAAAGTCTGTTTAAGACAAATTTAATTGTTTATAAAATCATTTGTGGCCTTATGGGTATGTTAAACATACCTCACAGGCTCACACATATCTTGTGTTTCTCTCTTTTTATCTCAAAGAAATATATCACCAGGGAAAGTCAGGCTTCAAGCACCGGTGCTTGACCTTGAGTTTTGCTGCCATCAAGAACCAGAAAGGCATGCAGGTTTCAAGCAGAATTTGAGAGATATTCAATCTCCTTTCATGATGCAGGCATCACCAGGGATAATCACTTTTCAAGCCGCCGAGCTAAGAAGAGGTAATGATGCATTGCAGATCCAGACCTCAAGCAGGGTTACTTACTTCCGCTCCAGATTGCAAACAGGAGTACTCATGGAAACTCCGGAACTCAAGTGGGGGTGATTACTCCACCTCTGGACCCCAGGTGGGGGTACATACTGTCACTCCTGACCTCAAACAGGGGAATTTACTGCAACTCTGAACCTCAAGCCAGGGTAGATAGTGCAACTATAGACCTCAAACAGAGGGCATGCTGCATTGTTGCGCCTGACCTCAAGAAGGGTTTCTTACTGCAGCTCTGTACATTGAACAGGGGTACTCATGGAAATTTTGGAACTCAAGTGGGGGTAATTACTGCAACTCAGGACCTCAAACAGCAGTACTTACTGCAACTCCAAAACTCAAGTCCTGGTACTTACTCAACCTCTGGACCTATGGAAGGGGTACCTACTGCAGCTCCACACCTCAAACAGGGGTATTTACTGAAACTCCAGACCTCAAGCCAGGTTAAATAGGCCAATGCTGGACCTTAAGCAGGGTTACCCACTACAGCTCCAGACCTCAAGCAGGGGTACATAGTGCAGCTCCAGACCTTAAACAGGGCTGTTTAAGAAATTTACAGACCTCATGTGGGTGTACTTGCTGCAACTCCAGACCTCATCAAACAAGGTCCGTCCTCCCACTCTGGACCTTGATTAGGACACTTGAATGGTCTCATATGGGGAGAATAAAAAGAATTACATTCATTAAGCATATCAATTAAAATGAAAGAGGGGATTCAGCATGACCAAAAACACACAAGAGTTTGAAATATCATTATACAGACCACATTGTGCATCTATTTCATTTTCAGAGATAATATACTGTTGTTCTTTCAAACCAACCACTTTGAATATTTTCATATGTGGCCAATCATTCAATAATTTGGAATCAATTCTGAATGGTCGAATCTGAATAAATTTGTTGTTGAATTGATACAAAGGCTCAGAAAACTCAAATATTTTTTTTCATTTTTCCAAATGCAATCATCCCATTTCTTTTAAAATGAATAATGCTATTTCCAATATTTTTACATTCATTTGTGAAATTCTGATTGTTGATTTTGATACTATCCAAGGGGATATTCCATGGGGAAATAGAAAATGCTTTTGTGCCAGTGTTAGGTTTCCAACTTTCATTTACACTCCACCAAAAAATTGATCCCCTTGAATAGTGAAACTTTTTCAAGTAATCGATAATCATTGAATATGTATCAGTTTGTACAATAATGGGCTTCCTTGTTGATGGTTTTTTAATATTTTTTCTATTGAAGGAATTTGAAATATTTAATATTTCTCCCGGAAATGATGGTGAACTTATCAGAACAGAAAGGTTTGCACTCTGGCAAGCATGAAAGTGTAGGGTTCCATCCCTGTCATCTGGAAAATGAAAGTACAAGTTAGTAAAAAAACAAAATGACAGATTCCATATGAACTGGCATATCTTAATATTTGTAGGAAATCTTCTTAAAGCACTAATTAAGAATTCATAACCCCAAGTGGCTGAGGCTTGTGTTAGGCCCACTGGGAAAGTAACTCTGGAATATGTTCAGCATAATTATAATTTGGCTTTATTTACTGGTTTTGGAAGATTTTTTGATTGGAAAGACAGAATTTCTTCCAATATTGTGAAAATGCATCAATATCATCTTGGGAAACCTTCAAGCTTGTGGCAATTTTGACTGCACTGATTAAATTGAATTTATTTTCAAAAACCTCATTTTGGATGGGTATAGAATATGTTGGATAAGGTTGGTGGGTAGAAGTGATTTGTTCACTGAGGAATAGAAATGGTATATCTGCCTTTTATAATAAGACCCATTCAGAAGCTTTGAGACTTCGATGAGAAGGAGCCCCCATTTTACTTGGAACACAGGTCCACAATGAAGGAATTGAATTATACTTTATGAGGTTTCTTAGATTTTTCAGGGTTTCACCTGTTATTCGAGGATCACTTATTGTACTCACTTTTAATTCTGATGGGAATTAAGAGGTGGGAACATAATCTGGATCAACAGAAGATGGATTTCCAAAATTTGATGATGAAATGTATGGTATTTGTGGAATTGCTCCAGGATTTAATGATGTAGATGGTGTGATATTTTCGATATCTTGTTGTGAATTTCTATTTAGGGCACGGAGCTCTCTATGTGTAATTGGATTGAGTGAGATACTTGAACTTTCAGAGCTATATTCTGTAGAGGAAGCTTTTGATGGCCCGTTTTTCTTGGTTGATGACTCAGGAATACACAATTTATATGCTTCATTGTCCTTCAAGACACCAAGGATGAAATTGTTCATGATATCAAGATTTACCATTCTGGTAGAATCCCAATATGGGAGCTCTTCAAGTATTGAGTACCACACTCCCTACTCAGCAAATATAGCTTGATGTTCTTTTTTTGAAACTTGTAGCCATTGTTGGATGGTGGATTTGTGGTGATTGTAGTTTTGGGCATGGGGGAGCATTGCATTGACTTCTTCTATCTCCTTTTTATGGATTGAACAAAAATTTCAGAATCTATTCCCAGAGAATGAGATAAATCCAGTGAACCTTTTCATAGAAACAACATCTGTAATGGAAGTGAGGACATCAATTCAGATGAGAGAACCAGAAAAGCCAGCTGAAGCGGGGAGAAACTGTATTCCTGTCCAAAGTTCAGTGAGCTCCTTAATTAGAGGCTTCAAAATATGATTCATTTCAGTAGAGTTTGGCTCTTGGGGTCCAGGAATTATGGAAGCAACATATTCCTTCTCTGGCTTGAGCCTTTCATCTGGGGGAAGATTAAGGCAAACAAGAAGGATTTTACCATCGCTTGCCAGGCGGCTTGACTTTCCATGTGCATTAAACCAGTCAATAGATATAGAAAATGCAAGGGAGCCCTCAAGTGACATGAAGGGAGGTTCATGTGGCTGTCTTGTACCAGTAAATCTTTTCCACATCTTTCCCTCCCAAATATCGGTCATATTGGATCTTTTGGACAATTGGGCGTTTGGATTTTGATGCAATTTGTGAATCATACCAGGTCTCAATAGAAACCTTTAAAGCCATGTTTTGAAGGGCTGATATATTAAATGCTTCTTTGGAATGAACTCTATAGATAAGTAATCTTGGTTGTGGGTGGATGTTTGGGACAGGGAGACCATGTGGCCAAGACTTTCAACACAAGGGGGGCATTATTGTGTGGCTGGCAATGCCTTTGAAACTTTAAAATTGGATTTAGGACTGAGCTGGCCATACCATTGAGGAAAGAGCATTCAGGAAAGCAAACATAAGCTTCCAAGGTGGATTCTAAGCCAAGATCTTCAAAGATAGTACGGTTGTCTTTGGGTATTTTGATCTTAGAATCAAATATACCTCCAGAGTGGGATATACTACTCTCAATCAGAAGGTTTAATTCAGGGTGGAGGATACGGGAAGCGCTTCGAGGGATATTATGATTCACAGAAAGATGTTCTGTGATGGCCATTGCAAGGCTGTGAGGTGAAGGGTAGTTTTCCCATGTAAATGGCTTCCAAAGTTGGGAATCAAAGTGTCGGACATTTTGAGTTGGCTGATAAGGTATATTTGGAATGAAAGGGGGGAAAACATGATCCAATACATTATGATTCGTTGGGGTAGGGTAATGCATTGGATTGACAGGCATAGTGGATGAATGTTGTGGTACCTCTGGCTTGTTGGAGGGCCTTTGCTTCGCAATATGCTTAGCATACTGATATGGAGTAAATGCCACTCCTTTCTGCACCCCATGTGGAGAGACATGGTTTTGGGTAGAACATGATTAGCACATTCATATTTGCATGGATTCGTACCTTGGTGGAATTTTCAATTTGAAGTGAAATGAAGAAAATCAAGCTTTGGAGATGGGAGGAAAGTTGGTTTAGGAAATAGGACAAATGATATCTCCTTATGTTATAGGCACACTGAAAGGTCCAATATTCAAGCAGTAGTTTGAAAGTGGGAGTGACAATTATGTGGAATCTTTCAAACAGGTTTCATTCAGATAATTTGATGTATTTGAACTAATTAGGAAAAATATATCAGTACCTGAACAGGTATGTAGTTCAGGGTTTAGATGATATCACAATATCTACAATCCTTCTTAAAAATAAATGGATGTTTCACTATCAAGACATTCCTTCACAATTAGTCTGCCTTTTAGAAAGAAAAATTGGGTTGGAACTTGGTGCAAAAATACTGAAATGCCACCCATTGTTCTGGGTCCTGAACTGTTACCTTCAAATAATAAGACAAGGGGTAATCAATATATAAATGCAGTTGAAATTGTGAACAGGTAAGCCCATAAGGTTCAATTCAATTGCTTGGTATATGGTATTTTGTATTATGTATAGACAGGTTTATTTCGTTTGAGTTGATAACTTGAGTATATGGAGTCTATCTGCAGTCATGACAATGTTATGGTCCAGTATTTCAGATTTGAGTTATCAAGTGAACATTATTCAAAATTGGAACATGCGATACATGCAATTAGACATTAGCGCATGCTGTTGGTTAAGGCTGCCACCCAGGAATGAAAATTGTTTTATTCCTTCAGGAAAAACCAATGGGTCCAGGACATGTTCCAGCCCTTTTTGGGGGTTTTTCAGGATTTGGGAAGGGGATGGGGGTGGCATGACGCAGGAAAGGCAAAGGGGTCCTCAAAAATGCTAATGAGTGAAAAGAAGGCAAACAAAAGTACAAAAATCTGTACATGAATTGAAGAAAGCTTTTAATGAATTTAAAAGAATTTGCAAAATAAAAGTTACATTAAAGTTGAAAAAAAAGTATCAAGAAGAAAGGAATTCCCATTTGTCCCTCTCAGCCTTGGAAATTCTGGGTTGGTGTGCTCTGGGATAAGGGAAAAAAGAAAAAATTCATGGGGTAGGGAACAGGGAAGCACCTTTTGGCTTTTCACGGGGCGCAGCCTTCCTTACAGAATCTCCTGTTTATTCAATCCCGAGGATTGAGCTATGCAGGGCCCTGGCCCGGTTAGCCCAAACCTGGTGCGGAATTTATTTAGGTGGTCTGATAAATATTTTCCACATAAAAAATATAAATATTTACCACAATATTTTCTAAATCATAAACAGAAACTCTTATTCAATATATTTTGGTGAGCTACCTAGCTCCGTATAGGACGATTCTTCACAGTCCAACTCCAATATCTTTTTATTCCTTCTTCCTAGAAAGTAGTTTAATAATTACTTTCTTTGATTTTTACTTTCCTATAAGACACCAGTGCTGCATACAATTGACATAATCACAGCTTAGCTCTATAGATTATGGTAAATTTTCAAATTATATAATAGATACTTCTGGTGCTGCTTTGTTTTTTGTTTTAGTATGATGAATCTTGTGAGAAATGTGCTAGCAGTGATTCCACTTTCATTTTCCGACAAAACGGGATGGCATGTGAGCAGTTCTACATTAGCCATCGATCCTGTTCCTTTGCCAAAGATAATGGTGGCCACTGTTCTCGCCAGGATCCATTCAAGACTCATGGTCAGAAAAATCGGTAGAATTCTTTTGTTGCACCAGATTATGAGCCAATTAATGAGGAAGAGTGGACTCCTTCCCCAAGAAGTTACGATCCAAAAAATTCAAGGAAATCTCAGGGACAACCTGCTGGCTGCAGTGGAGAAAATTCATCAACTCACCTAATGACACACCTTCAATTCCGTGCAAAATACAATGATGTTCAGCTTTACAAGCAAGAAACTTTGGCTTGGGCAGTAAAACATGGATTTTGTACACCTTTATGCTCTTAGACTAAGGAGGTTTATTTTATTTTGAATGCAAAAGAAAACTCTTTTCAACATGATGTATTGAGTAGACTTGAACAAGCCACCGGCATCGTCCACCCAATCACCTTTGATTATCATTTTAGATGGAACCCCTCCACCTGAGGCCAACCCAGGACCATCAAAAAATCCAAGAATGGCTTCACCAGATGATCGCGAGCATATGTTGAAGCTATTTGGGAATATAAATACCCCTCAGGCCAATGCTTATCCGTGTTCTTCAAAAAAACAACGGATGGTATTGGATGAAGAGTTGCACCCAAAGGCCAGAAGCTCCCCTGTGCGAGATAGTTTAAATCAACAAAGTTTGCATACATCATCTCCTGCAAAACATGAATCACCAATGGGAATGGAAAACGCCGTTGATGGAATATTCAAAAAGGAAGTGTCACCAGTCATACCAACCTTTTGGTGTCCCAAGATTCCCAAAGTACAGTCTCCAGTTGCTGATGTGCCTTCAACCAGAGGTTCCTTGCCCTCAGTAAATGATCTATTGTCCCCAGTGGTTCAAAGCAGGATGTAAAATGATACCATGGAAGGAATACAACCAGCAGTAAATTCAAGCCATGCAGAAGATCCTGTCTCAGAGAGAGGTGTTTCCCAGCAAGATCCAAAGGCAAGTCATTCTTTTGAAACTTTATCGGAGATTGGAGTCTTGTAAAATGCAGGAACTCCTTTGGATGATTCAGTATCTGAGATTGAAGTCACCAAAAATACAAGGAATCCTTCCCCAAAAAATTCCAATGGAAATATGTCACCCAGAGACAGCTCACCAACAAAGTCTGAAGACTTGGTTCCTCAATTGCAAATACCAACCTTTCATACAATTAGCCCTCAGAGGATGATTTTGTAAGGAGTGGTGGTTACAGGACTACTGAATTTGAGGAGGAGCTATGTGCATGTTTTTTGGAGATTAGTATGGGTCCCTGCAAATCAGCGCATTTAACTACTAAGAAGTTTTGATGCATATTGTGGAGAAATCTGTGGTGATACAGCTGATGCATATTTATTATCACAGTTGGATACAGAATAAATTAGTGTAGCAATCTAAAGTAGACCTTAAGGACAACTGTAAGGCCTTTCATGCTCTGAGGTGGTCCACTGTGCTTCACAAGTGGGCAATGTAGGTCTTTACTTGTAATGGAAATACAAGAACAATTATCACTTAGATGAGTGACATAAATTCAAATGGGCTTTGTAAATTGAAGAAATACATCGGGGTCTCTGTGAAATATCTTCCTTAAGTCAATTGGACAAATGAGTAAGGTAAAATTAATACGATTCATTGGAATGAGATTAATACAGGATATTCAGAGGGTCGTTCATTGGGTTTGTTTGTTGTAAACAAATCCAAATATAGTATACAATGTCAAAATTCATGATGTTTGGGTAGCTTGAACAAGAAAAATGGACCACATGTGGATATTGGGCTAATATCTTGCAAAGCTCCTTTGTATAGGGAAGACACAAACCTTGTGCTGAAATCCATTTTGATAGCCTTGGATTGTTCATAAGGCTTGGAACTCTTTGTAATCAACCTCTAATCTGAAGTACTGAAAGAAGTAGTTTTATCCATTACATTGTGTTTGACTTGTCTTTTGGGATGCTGAGATTTCAACATTATACAATTTCTTCTGATTCCTTTTGTGCTCGTTCAGAATAAATTGACTCTGAAAGCAATGATAGTGTGGAATTGATGACATCAAATTCACCTAAGACACTCAATATCTTACTTACAACTTCTATCTCAACTTCAATGAATGTCTCTGGTCTTCCTATTAAGCAAGATGTCCCCATGCCACCTCCGCATATCATCAATGTTCCAGGTATTACTGTTAGCTCAATACCTAAACCTACTGGAAGTCAGGGTGTAAATAAATATCCACCTTACCCACGTGACTATCTGCTCAATCCAAGGTCAACACCCTCAGCAATTCAAGGATCAAGTTCACATTCAGGCCCAGACAAGGAACCAATGCGAAATGTCCCACCAATGACTGAAGAGAGGTGAATTGAGGAGCTCCAACGTAGTAGTGAATGGTTGAACTGTAGGGGTCAGAAGAGTCAAGTGAAAGTGTCTAGTGTCTACACATGTAGATTTCTTTCCTTGTTCAAGGTTTATTAATCAAATTGGTCTCTTCCAATTTCTTTAGATGTGCTTTTTCCAAGGAAAAGTATGAGAACAAGGGACATTGTTGGGGAACCTGAGTGTATTTTTTTGGTTCTCTTATGTTTCAATGTGTTGACTATGGCTGAAAACTTTCAGATTATGCCATTTATGCCTTGGGATCAACATCTTCATCTCCACTTGGGAATAAGGGGAAGGGAAAATCCAGGCTTCATCCATAGGATCCAACCTATTGCCATTTAGCTCAGGGTTCAACCCATGAGTCGTTTGAAGGAGGAGGGGCAAGGCCATCATCATCCATGGCAGAACCCATGCAAAGGGAGGAGGCTGGTAATCAAGCCAATCCAAGGCAAACTAATCAGCAGGATGTTTCAAGCTCAGGTGGTCAACCGCACAATAAATCATCCACAGAAGAGCCCATGCAAACTGATGACTCTGGTGATCATTATAATCAAAGCAAGACTCATCACCAGAATTTTCCCAGCTAAAGTGGACAAAGAGACAATGCAGAATCAAGTGCCCCTCAGCCTCGGCAGCATGCTTTCTCTGCATGATTTGGCAGATGCCTTTGTGCAGGATTCTTATCACCGTGAACAGCAGGAACAACAAAGAAGAGCGCAAAGTGTCTCAAAGCAGCTATCAAAGAAGTAAAGATTTCTATCTCTCAAAGGTCAGCTTCCAGATAATGTCAATGGCATGAGGTCTTCTTTCCACCAGAATTGTTGGTTTTTTCTCAAAGTGCCAAATAGGTATTTAACAAAATTACCTACCCCCCCCAACAACAGAGGAGCGGCAATTGGCAGTAGATGTTTCAGGGCACTTGAGGTATCTCCCTGATGAGCCATTTAATGACCCCTCAACAAATATCCAGTCACAAGCCTTCATGAGTTATTGTAACAATGAAATCCATAAATTGGGGCTGAACCGCTTTACATGGGACTTGGAAAGCTCTTGGCAGCACGCATTCAATCAGCGCATGACAATACTTTTTTGCTGGACATTCCGCTTGGATCTTGTAAGTACTTAATATCACCACTTCTGTTGGAACAAAGATCACAACAATCATGGGGTGGCTTCATCCTTGATGGAGTGATACTTACTTATCTTCAAAAGGAGTGGAAAGCAATTCAACGCAACCCCAAACACCTTTTGGGGAAGAGGGAGAAGCAAATATTATCAAAAACACAAGAGAAGGTTTGTTTTCTTTCCATTGTCTAATTGCATTCCAGTAGGTTTGATATTATAGTTCATATTTTGAGGCATGTGTCTCTAGGAGAAAATGGTGTGATAAGGAAAAATTCCCAATCTTGGCCTCACAATTCAATGATCCTAGGGTGTGTTCTGATGCTGAGGAAGTAGAGGAAGATGGGAAGATTGTGTTACAGAAGATAGGAATTACATGGAAGTCCAAGATAATCAAAAGGTTGGTTGAAAAAATTGACAATGATATTGTCATGTCTAACCAGATTCATAAAAGGAAAAATGCGCAATTCCTAGGTAGGCTGCCATCACTCAAGTATGTGGATGAAGGAGATATTCCCAAAAAACTTTCAAAGAAGGTATTCAGCATTGAATGGGCTTCAAGATTAAGCAGGTATAACCTTGAAGCTTTGGAAATTTTGTATAGGCCCATTATTAGCACAACTGGTTATGCGTTTCAATAAATAAACAACTGTGACTTACTGAGAATTAAAAATATATGAATTAGTAGTATTTCTTGGCTTCCTTGGTCATTTTTTATTTATATTGTGTTGTATTGATACACCAAACATTCATGTATCCCTGAGAGAAAACTCCACTAGCTCATGAAATTTCATGGTGTTAAAAATGGTACTCCTAAGTTAAGTATAATTTTCAGCTCCTTCTGTTTTGGATGGGTATAAGAATTCATAACTCACTCATTCAACAAACACTTTTTTCCTGGACCTATTTGTGTGCAAATGTATGATTAGCATATGAAGCCAATTGATAATTTGGTTTGGTGAAAAAGTGAGCGAGCAAACTTTATTCACATCAACTTCAACTGAGCTTGGGGTAATATAATGTATGACCATGACCGGGTTTTGCTGTCCAAGGCGGTGTAGCCAATCAATAGCCTGATCCTCCACAGAAGGATTCCCGTTGGGATCCTTTATTTTCATGAATTATCAGCTCTAATCTGATATCTCCAACTGAAAATGGGTGGAGCTGACCATTAGAAAAACAACATCAGCACAGGTTATGTTAAGCCCTGTTCCTTCAGCTGCAATGGATTCTATCAAAACCTCAACCATGGGATTATTTGTAAATGAAGTTAGTGATTCAGTTTGTTTAGTGTATGTTAGACTTCCATCTAGACAGGTGTATTCAATTGAGTAGTGGGCCAACACAATCCCAATTCTGTATAAGTACCTTGAGTAATCAAAGTATCAATATTACCAATTAATTGACATTATTAACTCGCAAGTTTAGAAACTGAGTCCATTGGGAATATACAACAGATTTTGTATGCATTTTGGGCTCAATATTTCTCTCAATCAAAGATTGTATCAGGTGTTTAATTTTTTCAGTATCCAAACATGTGCCAACATCAACATATTTGGGATATGTGGTGAGGTTCAACTCTGGATCTTCAGTGTCATTTGCATCATCTAAGCCACCTATTTTTTCAACCATAATTTAATGATTGCAACATATCCTGAGCTTGTTGACACCTCAGAAGAGATCACCTGGTGCCGTATTTGTGGTTGAAGTGAAATCCTCCTACATCTCTTGATATACCTTCTTCATTTATTTTCTTAAAGTAATAGAAATGTATTCATGGGATATTTGTGGGAGTGTCGGAAAAGGTGATAACTTGTTTCTGTGCAATACAAGGTGCCTTAAAGCCAAAGAAGTGGATCTTAATTTCCTTTGGAGAGAGATCTTGAAATATATGGTTCCCAGTTCTTTTGGCGGTGCTTTTGAGGCTGGGTAATAAAGGCTATTAAACCCATAAGATCTTGAATGGTGGTATGGATTGGGTTTCCAGTGAGACAAATATGGCTCTTGGATTTGAGATTATTAATGGCTTTGTGGGTGGAGGAATTTTCTGATTGTATGTAGCTATGAAATTTAGAATCCTAGTGAATATGTAGTAGAATCCACATTACTCAAGCTGATTCTATACACTCACTGAGCCTCATCCAAAATGATACAGTACCAATAATAATCATGAATCTAATTGTGTGTTTGTGATGCTGGTCTGGGATAGTTAAATTCATGATTAATGAGATTTTAAGTAGGAATTATGATTTGATTATGTATGAATTCTTTAGAAAATAAGTGGTGTCTCTTGTTCCCATGGTAGATTAGCCATTTTAGTGTTCCAGGATGTGTATACTTCAAACGTACATCATTCCAATTGCTCAAAAGGCAGGGGGAATATTATCAGGGTCATGTGTCTTGAGGTTGGGGTCTGTATTTGGAGCTTCGGGGTTATTCCAATCAAGGAGATAGCCTGGAGGGTCTTTCCTAATCCCATGTCATCTGCAAGGATACTCCCAGGTGGATTTACTTCAGATTGGGCATACAATTGATTAATTACCTGTTGAGTGATACTTTGTTGATAGAATTGTGGTGATAGAACAGGGGTTGGGTGCCAAAGGTTTCTTGAAGAGGTTCAATTGAAATTCTCATGGTCACATAGGAAGGCCAGGCCTATCTTCTGGTGGTGAAGTAATCGTGTGGTTACTATTGAGAAAGGAGGCTCCTTAGACTGCAAGTCACTACCACTGGGGAACTTAAGTGGTATATTTTTGGATTCACTTCAAAAGTTGTGATGAAAAGAAATTTGAGGTGGATCATTTACTGGAATTTCAAATAAAGATAAATTAAGATGGATGAATGGATTATAGTTTTTGGGCTGATGAATTTGGCCCAAGATTTTATGTCTTGGGATTGGATATGAGAGTTGATGACCAGGCCCCACCAGGCCCACATTTGATAAAAGTATGGGCATTCCCAATGAGGGATAATAAAATAGTAGATAAATAAACTGGAAGAGTTCCCAGTCTCTGTGGTTCATTTGGAATTTCAAGGTAAATTTCATGATGATTGTGCCAAAGGATTATACATGAGGGGAGAGTATTATTCAAAGTGAGATTACCATGAGAACCATAACTTACCAATTAAGATTTGATTAGCCCAATGCACATGGGTACTGATTAGTTATTCATAATAGGATTTTGAGGTGTTTTGGTACCAGGACCGTGGTGGAAGTGGATATAATAGTGGCTAGGAAGAGGAATGTGAGCAAGGAAGGTGGAAGTGCTGAAGTCCTTTTGGCCAGGAGGCATCCACAAAATCGGGTTATATTAGCAACCAGGCTGCGGCCCAGCGTGAGAGTATTATACAATTAAGGTAGGGTTTGACCCATACATGTTGATGTAACAATTGCAGATTTTGGGTATGGCCACTGACTGCACATCAAATGTTAGATGTATGATCTCAGATCATTGCAAATATTTCCTGTATTTACAAGAGATGTGTAGCTAGAGTGCTGGAGGGGAGTTCACTATGTGTGTTCTGTCAATCCATTGAAAACATTGTCCCTAAGCTTGAGATATGTCTTCATATATCACCAGGGCGAATCTCGCGTCAATCGTCGGCGATTGACTTCACGTCGCACCGCGGTCAGTATAAAACCTTGCTTCAGTCGCGTTAGTGTCACTTTATAGTCACTGGATTTAGTGGGTCACGTCACGTCAGCGTCAAGACAACGTCAATCGTCACATGTGTCACATGAGAATGTCACTCAAAGCCCAAACCCATTTCAACACTATGCGCAACGTTCGTGTAATTTCACCTCATTGGCTTCCGCCTCCCCGACGCTTAGCATGCTTACGCACCCGCACCGCCCTCCATCCAGATGAGACTCTGCCACTGCCCGCCCCTCTCCGTCCTCACCACTCCTGACGCTTTCACACCCCTGCCCCTACCATCCTTACGCTTGTGTAGTACCCTCCCGACATGCCTCCGACGACGCTTACCATCCTTACGCTCATGTAGTGCCCTCCCGACAACGCTTACCCTCCCTCCCGACATTCTCCCAACACTGCTTACCATCCTTACGCTCATGTAGTGCCCTCCCAAGATGCCTCCGACAACGCTTACCCTCCCTACAGACATTCTCCCGACACTGCTTACCATCCTTACGCTCATGTAGTGCCCTCCCGACATGCCTCCGACAACGCTTACCCTCCCTCCCGACACTGCTTACCATCCTTACGCTCATGTGGTGCCCTCCCGACATGCCTCCGACAACAGTTACCCTCCCGACACTGCTTACCATCCTTACGCTCATGTAGTTCCCTCCCGACATGCCTCCGACAACAGTTACCCTCCCTACCGACATTCTCCCGACACTGCTTACCATCCTTACGCTCATGTAGTGCCCTCCCGACATGCCTCCGACAACGCTTCCGTATTACATCCATAGTGTACAGTACGGTGGCTTGTTGGCGTACACGATGAACGCAATTGCCGAAATATGCTGAGTGGCCTTCTCTGCCAACAGGACCTAAGGGGATATTGGTCAGTATATTCACCATGTTGTGGTTAGGGTTTAAATCATGAGACTCACAAATTAAAACCTAATAAGTGGACTATTTAAGACAAGAATTGTGTCTCCTGTTTTGCCGACAAAACCATTTTATTTCATATCAATCAAATGAACACTTTGCTTAGTCCTTACCTCATGAGCGTTGAATAGTTCAAAAGTTGACTTTAGTAGGTTTCTCACTAGTCAACTTTATTCAATGTCTCACAGGGAAGTGATTTCATTTGCATGATATGAAATAATTTGCAAAACATCGCCTCCTTCAATTTCCCGACAAATTGCATTTTGCAAATGCGATTATTTTACTTGCACCTTTTTTCTTGAATTTGGATCTTTTTATTCAAAAATTTTCAAACAAGTTATCAATCAACTCGTCACCATCTATTTCCTTAATAAACTACCTCCGCTATGGCCCGAACCCCGGGAAATTCAACTGAATTCAATGAACGACCAACTTCAGCCCCAGAGAGTGGAAGTGAAATCTCTGATATCGCCAGTAGTCGTGAATTAGGCATTGAAGTAGAGAGCCAGTCACATGAAGATAATCAAGATCCACCAGTTCTTCCAGAATGTGAGTATGCATCCATCTTGAATATTTCAAATCTCTCAAAACCTGATATTTTGTCATAGCCTTTATTTCAGGTCAACCTCCAAGCGCTCAGAAACCGAATTTTAAAACTTATGAGAAGGAAAAGACTGTTGAACCTTGTTCACCGACAGAAGATGATGGGCAAGATGATGTAATTTTCAGTGGGGAGGTGGAAATTATATCCAAGGAACAATTTGTCTCCAAAATTGCTCAAACAATCCCAAGGCTCGAAAAAATTCAAAATGATAGTAAAATTCCTGATTATGTGCGTCAAAAGATTGCTGAAGCCATGAGCCTGCTCAAAATGGATTTGAACCGTAAGTCCATTAATAATTCAAAACAAAATTGATAAAAATAGCTGCTTACAATATATGGGCAGGTGTGGAGGTGGGAGAATTTCTACCTGAAGGATCTCGAGTCGTAATTGGATTTCCAGGCAAAGGATTAGGAAAAAGACCAAATATACATGCGACCAAAAAAACAAACAAAAAACGCCGTACCTTTGAAGCCGCAAACAATTCTCGCGATCAAGGTCATGAAATTATCAATGTTGAAGGGGACCATATTGATAATCAACCTCCGCATACTGAACCCCCCCCAATACTCAATGAAACAATCCATGATGAAGCTCCACATACTGAAAGCCCCCCAATACCCAATGAAACAATGCATGATGCAACCCCTCCCGCCTCTCCTTGGAATATTCAAGCCTTTCAAGAAAGGGAAACAATTAAACATGATACAATGGGACGAGATATGACTGATATAATTCCCGACGCTGAGCCCGAAGTGTCATCTGCTGCAAATTTTCAAGGAATATTTTTATCCCGCATGGAAGAGTTTGCAGGCATTTTGAATTATCATTCCAATATTTCTCAACAATCATGGAAAAGGGGGCTTGATAATATCAATAGGATTTACAAAAATAGATGGGACAATTTACCAACAAAAGATGCTCATACATTCCTTCCTGTTGGTATTAAGGTGATCAGTAACTGAGAGCTTAAAATGTCGACCTGGCTGGAGGACCTTGAGATGGCAGGTGAGTTTTATCTTTGTGCATGATACATGATTATTGGCTGTTGACTGGTGATATAAATTGCAATATACAGGGTTAGATTTTTTTAAGCCAACTGAAACAGAAGCGTTTTTTGATCACAACATTTGGAATCTCAAATTGATGAAGGAATCAGCTAAACCTCCAGATAATCTCCCAAAATCCGAACACTCCTTCTTCAAAATGGTTCAGAGCCTTCTTTACCCCGCCAATCCAGTTAAACATTTTTGGGCAAATGTTATGTTTGAATCCATTAGTTTAGTCTCATACGATGTGATTGCACCCAAACCATATGTTGCACCAACATCAAATTCAACCGATCCTCTTGGACTCGAACGGGGAGCAGTTGAATACCTTGCCTCCTGCTTGAGTAAATCGAAGCAACATGCAACCCAACTCAGCATTGAAGGTGGCGGGGCTGACAATGAGATATCCACAAAGCCGCACAAGAACCTGGAGGATCTAATGGATACAGTTATCCATTTGATGATTGCGTACAACATGGTACGTGCACATACAAAGGTCGAAGTTAATGGCATCAAAGGCAAACTCACAAACTCAAAAAAAATGAGGCCATCAAAGATCTTTTGACGTGTCACAAGAATCTCGGAATAAATCGAATTTGCTATGGTATATTAGCGGCATTCTGTGCGGCGGGGGTTTGTGGTTTGATGGTATGCTCAGATGACTGGAGAACAAGCTCAGTTAAAGGGGCTTTATCACTAATTGACATTTCCGCAAAACTTTCAGAGGGTAAAAATCTAGTGGAGCCAGTGTGGCTACGTACTAATAACTATATATGTGATTTACTGAATAAAAGTTTCTTCTCATCAGAGTCTTTTAACCCCGCTGTACCTCTTAGATTTGAATTTGCACAATGCTTAGTATTAGACTTTGGTGATGCCTGGGTGGCAAAACGCGGGCTTGGTTCAAGTGATGAGGTCACCTTGACGGTACCCAGGTCAGCTAAACTCACAACCAGGATTGACCCGTTTTAGATTAGCTTTGTACTAGATAGATTGTAATTGAATTTTGCAAAGTTATTTATGAATTTAATAATCATGACTTCCTATCCTACTACTGCCCGGATGCCACAGTCTGAGTACCAATAGTAATTGTACGGCGGCATGCCTCCGTACATCATTGCAAAGACTCCGACAAGACGCAAGCTGAGTCAGGCGATGTGCCCGCGAGTAGCACACGCGGGTGCATTGCGGGAAGTCGCGTTTATCACTTCCCGCCAGCCCATAATAGGCCAAATGTTCCTTTGTCTTTCAAGAGGACTAGGATAGCTAGGGATCCGCAGCAGGATGCATATTGCATTTGCGTGTGCTTGCAATATTCCAAATGGTTGGATTGGAAAGTGATTGCATGGGAACATCAATGTGTAAAATTGAATAATGCACTATCCACTGCAATTTTCAGGTTCAGGTATTTGAGATCGTGAATTTGCCAATGTCAGGCGTGAGCTTTCTTTTTAGCCGCAATAAAAAAAGATTCATCCACCGCAATCCAATTTAGGTGATATTAAGAAATCAGTAATCATTCGGTTTCATTTCATTTTCTGCTGAAAGCATGCCATTCACGAAAAAAGCAAAAGAGCGCAAAAGGGAACTCGCGAGAAAGCGTCGGGCTGAGGAAGGAAAGTGTGAGTTACTCGCTTAATCTCAGTGTATATATGCTTCCACATTTATGTGGCACCCTCATTGGGCCCCACGGAAGAACATTGGCTTTAGTCGGTTCAGATTGTGCCAATGTCATGTGGGCTCCAACAGGGAAGTCAAAGGATGTGTGCCAAAGAAAGCTCCTTGGCAGTATCTGATATCTTGTGTGCTTCAACACATAGTGATCCCTCAACCACTCGGGAATAGTAGCAGATCCCAAAAGACAAATGAGCGCAAAACGACCCGAATGAATAGGTTGTTTTCCTCCTCTCGCCCAACAGCACAAATATCAATGCCAGTATCAGCAAATATCACCCCAAGTGAAATTTGGAGGGTTGTGGATGTCAATCAGATCAAACGCATTCACTTTGGGCATGTGGCAATTTTCTCTTCAACCGGATTACTCATTGCCCTTGTCGAATTCCGACCATTCACAACAATGAGTGAAGTCAAGGTCGATCAATGGGATGAATTATCACAATTCCTATTTCGCGAAAAGAGATTCACCGACCCGATTGCAACCAATGGAGCATTACTGGAGGGATTTATGTTCGCGATTGGGTGGCGCAAATGCAGCACCAAGAATGAACAATTTGGTCTGTATGGAAGTGTCGGGAAAATTGAAAACGCAAAAGATGAATGGCAGAACCGAGGTCCCAATCTTAGCTCGGTGGGTTGCATTCTAGGTCAATCCTTACGATATGTTGGGGATAATTTATTTGAGAGGATTCAAAATTGCTACAATTCATTGGGGGTTCCGTCTTTTGATCAAGTCAGCTATGAAGGCGATATTCCGGCAAATCAGGGTGCATTCGAGTTCGCTTCTGCACTCACTTTCACCATGAATTGATTCAAAAACTCACCTCATCTTGATAAGGATGCATCGCTGTATGCTTCGGGATCGTGGTTTCAAGCTGATAAGCGGACCGGCCAAATTCAAAGAGATGCGTCAAAGCGGTGTACAGGTGGAAAATTGATTTTCCCAAATGAGCATTTTTGGATTGATCTATCCGCATGTCATGGGCTCATTCAGGTAGTGTGGGCCAGTAGTACATTTGTTCATTATACTGATCCAGCACAGGACAACAAAAGCACGACACTAGTGGGTATGTCCGCACAATGCTCAAGCAGGTTAGCAAAAACAATGCGGCAAAAAAGCCATGGCTATTATGAGATTGCCGAGAGAGCGGGCTATCAAATCAGGGATGGTAATACAATCTCATGCCGATTCAAAGATTGAGGAGATTTGCATGTGTGTTGGGTAAGTAATGGTGGGGTAAGGCAGAGGACAATATACACAAGGATTGGATGGATGCTAGGGCAGGAGATGGGGTGTCTGACATGAAAAAGGTGTGAAGTGGATTATGTACGGTGGCATGCCATCGTACATCTGTCCTGGTTTGTTGCTATTGTCCAGGATGCCAATGCTTCACACGCGAATCCTCATGCTTGTGCAGGTTCTGACAATGCTCAAAGTTCCTTACGCCTATGCGGGGTGCCAACGCTACACACGCCAATCCTTGGGCCTGTGCAGGCTCCCAAAAATTTACACGCCAATCCTTACCCCTTTACAGGCTTTCGACGATTCACACGCCAATTCTTACGCTTGTGAAGCTTCCCCACAATGCTGAAATTTGCTTTGCCTGTGCAGGATCCCAAGAATTCACACGCCAATTCTTACGCCTGTGCAGGCTCCCGACAATTCACACGCCAATCCTTATGCTTGTGAAGGGTCCCAAAAGTGCTAAAATTCCTTACGCCTGTACAGGCTTCCAACGATTCACACGCCAATCCTTACGCATGGGAGGGCTGCCAACAATTCTAACAAATTCTTACGCCTGTGCAGGCTCCCACAATTCACACGCCAATCCTTACGCCTGTGCAGCCTCCCGACAAGTCACACGCCGATCCTTACCCTTGTAAAGGTTCCAGACAATTTAAACAATTCGATACATGAGTAAGATTAATAGCGTGTGACCATAGGAAAGGCCATGTTTCACGAATCTGGACTGGATTGCTCACATACGGGAACCTGCCATTTTTTTACAGTTAAGAATGGGGATGGCTCTAAACCATGGAAGAAGAAAATATAGGAGAGGATAACGGCAACTATTGGCGCATTTTGAGAAAAAGAGGTTCACGAAAACAAATACTCACTCAAACTCTTGGTGGGGCACTTACAAAAATAATTCTCACGCAATCAGGGTTTTTCTCTAAGGAGGAAATAAATAATTTTTACGTGAACAAAGAATGTAATAGAAATTGAACATAACAATGATTGAATACAAATAATGTTTTAAAAGAAAGTATTACAAAAGAAAAAAAGTGGAAATAATGAGATTTTTTTTAAATTTTTATTTTTCTAGGAATTTTGAAACTATCCCGCTGATGTCTTCCTTTGGATAAGCCTCCAGTGCCTGGGCAAGGAGGCGGTTTAGTTCCTCCCGGAATTCCCGGTGCATCTCATTTTGATGAGTTGCATCCACGAAAAGAATCATGTGGAGCAAGCGACGATGCTCCAACAAGATTCAGTTGATCGAATCGTGGACGATGGCTCGAGGAATCATTAGGGTCGGTTGCAGGTCGGTCGCAGGTCGGTGAATTCCTGGCGAGCGTCATTGTGGGAATGAGACGAGCTTGGCACCGGGGGGGAGGAGGCATTGGGGTTCTCGGGGGCACTGGAAGGGAACCGGGGTTGGAGTGGAGGGGGGGGAATGGAAGGGGAAGGTGGGCGAGTTGGGTAAGAAGAAGGGGGAGGGGGAAGGGGATTGGGAATCGGGGATCCCACGGGCGTATTGTCGATGATGATAATCGAGCGAGGAGTGGCGGGACGATCTGGAGACGTTCAAAGAAAAGGTGAGGAAAAGTTGAGAGGAGTGAAGAAAGAGAAGTGGTGACTTACCATTAGGTTCCTCCGTGGATTGCGTAGGAGCCACCTCAGGTTCTGGCTCACGAGTCGTATTGTCCTCAGGTGGTTGGGACGGTTGACTTGGGCCAGGAATAGGTGGCTCTTCGGTTCGGGAGGGTTCTAAAAAAGGAGTAAGAGTCAGTTCACTCGACTCGAAAGTGAAAGTGAAAATGAAAGGAAACTTTGGCTGCTTACCGCGGAATAATTCCTCAGGCCATCGGGTGCCACTCGGGCCTGGAGTGGGTTGCCGGGGGGTGTGCTCGCGAGGCAAACTAGCAATGGGAGAGTCTTGTCGGGGGGGATTTGGGGGGTTTGGTTCTATGAGAAATGGAAAAAAGTCAATATTATTGCGTGAAGAGAAATGAGATAAGGAGGAGAAAGAAAACTTACTTTGGCGTTTGAATCCCATCGGTGACAAGACATGGTGACGATCAGCCCAAGTATGAATGTCCTCTCGCCATCGCCATCCTTCATCGGCCGGATAATAACTTCGCTCCGGTCGAGGAGTGAAGTGACCATCGGATGGTGGCCTAGGAGGGGGAGTGGACAAATCGATACTGGAGGGGACAGGGCTAATCGTCCGGAATCGTTCCCGTTGGCCTGTTTGGGGGCCCGGCGTCCATTCACGCTCGGAAATGGTTTCATCATTGTCGATCACAAAGGAGTCCTCGCGAGGGCGTCTTGGGCGAGAACTCCTGTGGCCTCGTGGTCGGAAGGGGCGGACAACGAACGAACATTTCTTGTGTGCTTGTCGGCAAGCATCACAAGCGTTGTTTGTCGTCGAGGAACGAATGCAGGGGATACCCCGCTTGGTGCATAAAGTGCACGACATCTAAAAACAAAACAAGCGAGGTTAGTAACTGCATACAAAGTAAACAGTCAAGAAAGAAAATGAAGGCATACGATGAATTATATAAATTTAAAACAGAATCAAATTAAAAACGCTCTAGTCAGAAGTTTTTAAAAGTCTGGAAGGAAGTTGTGAAGAAAGAAAAATATTAATATCGGTACATAATGTTGACAAAAGTTAAAAAAAGAGGTAACGCACGAGGTGGATAGAAGGGAGCTTCTGAGCGGATCAGAAGAATAAACAAAAAGCGAGCAGGAAGGGGGTTAGTCGAGTGCGAAAGAAAAGACTGGAAAGGCAGGAAGACGAGGGGGAATACGCACAAGCACAAACGCGGGTGAGGTTGAACGAAGTGGAGCGGGTGAGAAAGAAAGTGAAGTGCGTGTCGTGTGAAGATGGTCTTTTATAGCATGGTGAAGCTGAGACGATCTCAGCAGTTTCAGCACCCGCAAAAGTCTCAGCTTCAAGGCGTGTGGGCAAAATTGAAGCTGAGTCTCAGTGAATGCTGCAACTGAGAAGTGAAATGCTCGCATGAGGCAGAAGAACAATGGGGGTCTGGCTGAGTATTGCAATTTATTGAATTGTCAAGCTGAGTCAAATCCCCTTTGTTTCCTTAAATTGCCACCCGATCACCCAGGAGGGTGGTCGTGAGGCCCTTGTTGAATGTGCATTCAACGTGCAATGCACAAGTGACTCATGCAGAAATGCACCCGGTGCATTTGGTCACAAGTGACTGCGGCAAGATCACCGGCCGTATGGCCTGGTGATAGTCTTTGAACAAAGGGGGGGCTGTAAGACAAGTGAATACAGCGTGAGCTTGCCTCGACCCATTGCTCAGGTTTGCTTTCGGGTCATAATTGAAATGCTCAGTGGCTGAACATTTTAATTGCACAGTAATTGAACAATTGATATAACAATATCAAATGCACCGCTGAGTATTGCAATTTATTAAATTGTCAAGCTGAGTCAAATCCCCTTTCTTTCCTTAAATAGCCACCCGATCACCCGGGAGGGTGGTCGTGAGGCCCTTGTTGAATGTGCATTGTGGGTGGAATGCACAAGTGACCCATGCAGAAATGCACCCGGTGCATTTGGTCACAAGTGACCGCGGCAATATTACCAGCCGTATGGCTTGGTAATAGTATGTAAACAAAGGGGGGGGCTGTAACACAAGTGAATACAGCGTGAGCTTGCCTTGACCCATTGCTCAGGTTTGCTTTCGGGTCATAATTGAAATGCTCAGTGGCTGAACATTTTAATGGCACAGTGATTGAACTATTGATATAAAAATGTCAAATGCACCATGCTGAGCCATTGCTCAGTCGTCTTTGTATGCCCACAATCTGAGCATTTGGCACAGCATTGGGTGACATTTCAGACAGCTGCAGCATTTCACACGCTTTGGTGAAGTGCTCCAAACTGAGCCTTCCAATGAACTATTGCAAAAATAGTTCATTCTATGGCTTTACTGAGCACTTTCACATGGTGCTTTTGACCATGATATGCTCAGCTTGCGTGTGCAAATCGGGTGAAACGCAATGCTGAGCATGTGGCACATGAGCTACGTATATGCAAACGATCCGAAGGTGCATGCACATTCGCTATATGCATGCAGGCTCAAGTAGTATAACACCTTCCTGATCTGTACAGCCAACACTGTAGTACACAGTACACCTGTGTAAATGTATGCTGCGGGGCAGAGCAAAAGCTGTTCAGCAATGTAACATGAAAATCACATCAAGCCATTGAGTCATATATCTCAACTGCATCCCTTTGGTGCACCTTTTTGCAGAGCTCTGCCTAACAATGGCATAGACGCGGGTGTAATCCGATTTAATGAAAGTGGGTCATAATGGGATGACTTATTATTTGGGTAATACACAAACAGTGGATTCACTCCGGTGCCATTGTCGGGGCCAACAATGACTGGCCCTGCTTGTTCATTGTCAGGCAGCCACACGCTTTCATACGCACCCCCAATGGGTCATACGCAGGCAACTTTCACACGCCTGGAAGACATTTGACTGCCAGTCTTCCAGCTGCCTATTTGCTTGGTCGGGTTGTCAGCGTGACTGCAGACGCTCACCCGCTTGCGCATGGAAACCTGAGGCCAATCAGTGTGGATTTGCTTCAGCCTCATCCACATTAGAATAACAATCCCAGCCTATGATTGCTGAGGCTGGACATGTTTGCGTGGGTATCTCCCACCGCGGGTCATTTTCTTCACGTTCTCACACGCCCCGCGCAAGTTGTGGCACCTGGCTTGCAGCCGCAAAATCCCTTGGGCGTGTGGCCTCTTTCTCCGGAGTTCTGTACGCGCGTGAGGCAAAGACCCGGATGCCAATCTGGGTGGATTAGTACTCGCCTCAAACGCCATAGGGGTGAATGTATATGTGGATCACGGCTCACGGCTGGCGCCCCCTTTGATCATCCCACACATTCCCCCCTGAAAGCCCAGTAGGCATCAGTCAGCAAAAAACTTCAGGTAAAACCAAAGTCATGTTCGGTGGCATGCCACCGAACATATCTCACCCGCCCACACACAAACATCCCCACAGTGAGATTGCCCTTTGAAACTGCCAACATTGCCCAGTAGGTCCCTGTGAACAATTAACCTGGGGAGGATACGCTCATTGTTCGCTGTCACACCAGCGAACATGACTGCATGCCTCTAATATGCCCTCCACAATAAGTTTCTACAACCCACCCAATTTCGGATGTGCTAATGTCAACCTTGTTCCACCAAAGGTTTCGTAACTCGCTGCAGATACAGCAGTCATAATGGTGCACCCACATTTTGGCCACCTTGCCTTGATATATGCCCCAAATTGGATATGAAAATTATGAGCCCAAGAGGCCCACCTCCATCAAGACCATGCACCTAACCACAGGCCATCCCCCTTTTGGCCTGTTGCTGCCACTCATATAAGTTCCCCACCTGCGCTTATTCCTCTTCGTTCCCTTTAGCTAACCCTTCCCGATCATATAATTCCCAACTGTCCCCAAATAATTTAAAATAGCCATCATGTCAACCCCTTCACAACCACTTTGCATTGGGATGATTAATATTCGTATTCAAATAAATAGTGATATAACCTTAAAGCCTGAGAATTCCCACTTAGGTTCTTGGATTATCCTATGGCACAATCAACACAACATATTTGTATATCTCCCCAATCACCAGCATGCTATTGGCTCTCTCCCGGGAACCATTTCCCAAACGTTGATACCATTCCTTGGGGCACCAAAAACGTTCATGCACTGTGGTCCTGGTGGGGCATGGATTGAAAATTGCCAATCCAATCCTACTCAAATATTATTTTTTGAGGGAGTATTTATGACTGATGTCAATGATACCTCCTCATCTCAGAAACCCAATCTAGCATTGATGTTCTTCACATGGTATCCAAACATTTTATTCATAATGGAAAGCTTTCGAACACAAGATTTCAAGCTTAAAATGCCCAAAGAATATGACTGTACTACTCATAGTCAATGTCAACTCTTTACTCCGACATTTCCCGCTTCAAACTCAACGCCTGCTTCATATCCTGCTGTTTCATCATTGATTTCCAAGCAAAAACTGATACAATTACCCAGTGGATCAGACCTCCCCATGATAACCCCGCCCCATTCCATTATTCAAACCCCCCTCCTCCCTCATCAAAAGACCGGACTAGCTTTTCTCTGGGATCGAGAAATCCCCAATGGCCGATCAGCCTGTAACCTTTGGGCCACCTCACCCCCAGGATCCACTTTTAATGCCAGGCACATCATTACAAACAAGTTCGTTAGCTTATTTGAATCCCTTTCGACCAATACCCCTCTTGGAGGACTGCTTGCGGATGATATGGGATTAGGTAAAACCATTCAGGCCATTGCTCTAATTGGTACCTCCAAGGAGCGGATGATTGCAAACCCCCATTGCTCCACGCCCACCATGATCATCTGCCCCCCTTGCTTAATTACCAACTGGCAATCAGAAATATCCAAGCATGCTCAGGCTGGAGCGCTGCATTCCAAAATCTACCATGGTCCCACTCGTCACTCATTATCCAAAGACGACATCTTAAAATATGATATCATCATCACTTCTTACAATACTATCACCCAAGAATTTAAGCAAACCAATACCTCTACATCATTCATTTTTCGAATCAATTGGCATCGTATAATTTTGGATGAAGCACAGTGAGTGTCTGATCTTAAATGATTCAAATTACCTCTTATATCCAATAACCCTTGCCCCATCTTATAGCTATATTTGCTCTCAATACACTGCCACTCACTGTGCCATTAATAGCCTCCTTTCATCCCGTCAAATATGTTTAACGGGCACACCTATTCACAACACCATTTATGACCTTTTGGGCATAATATCATTCATCACTCAACCCCAGAGCGCCGATCAAGATAACTGGTCACCATTCATCCTGAGTAGTCTTTCAAAAGGTTGCAATGATATTTTGCATTTGGCATTGCGGCATTTAAGTTTGCGCCGCACCAAAACCACACATCTCGAATCCCTCCCCACTATTAGCCATCATTATGAGCTGCTCCCACTCAACCCGACCATGCAGCAAGAATATTCCACATTATATGAAGAATTCCTATCATCCAAAAGCAAAGGACCAGGAGAGTTTTTCAGAAATATTAATAAGCTGCGAATATGTTGTAACCATCACATCATGCTTAACACAATTGCAGAGGCGGATTTGGAAGACCCCGAGGGCAGGAGCACTCAGGATAAATCGCCAACAATCACACAAACTATTGTGGATGTCGAAACATGCATGATGAGTAGTAAAATTGCACACCTCCTACAAAGCTTAATGAAGAACAAACAAACAAGGTGTGGTCCAACCAAATCGGTGGTTTACTCCCAATGGACCCAATTTCTAGATTTGTGCGTTAATTCTAATATGCATCCATTACCAATTGAATCCATCTGACTTTTTTATATTGTAGAATTGGTATTGCCCTTGCCCATCACTCTATCCTTTCAGCACGAATTGATGGAACAATTACAGCACGAGCACAGGAGAAGGCACTGGATACTTTCTTCAATAATCCTGAATGTGAAGTACTGATTGCATCCATTGCCGCAGCTGGAACTGGCCTCAATATAACTTGTGCTAATACGGTCTATTTAATGGTGAGGGGACCCCCAAAATTCTGCCCTGATTTGCGGCCCCTAACATCCACATTTCCAGGAGCCCAATTGGAACCCAGCAGTTGAGGCTCAGGCTGTTGATCGACTCCATTGTATTGGCCAACAACAACCTGTAAAGGTCATCCACTATATAACTCCTCATTCAGTTGAGGTCAACATGCGGAAGGTACCTTTCAAGATCATCTTTGACCCTAATTGTATTGCTATTCTAAAATCCTTCCTTATGGAAATGCCATTTTCCAAACACCAATAGGTCCAAGAAAAGAAAAAATCATTAACTGCGTGAGCCTTACTGATATTATATAATTTGTGTTTGACCAAGTTGATAACTCTTGTTTACCCTGGCATAGGTCCACAATTATGAACACCATGAGTTGGATCAAACTCCTTCAATATTTTCTCAATGAAAATGAGCAATAGAGTATTATTTCTAAGGGAGACGGTGATACAGTCCAGCTCATATTGTCTATATTTTGACATATTTAGCAAGTTGCATCTTTAAGGATTAATACTCAGATTGTATTACACCTGCGCAAATAATCTAATCTGGTTAATTTGTAACGGTGCTATACATTTATATTACTAACTTATTGCAGAGCATCACCATTCGGCCTAATAACTGGCATGTCAAGTATTTTGAGGGCGCTAGTCTGCATCTTACTACAGCCTTTGAGCCAATCTTGATCAAATACCTGAAATGATAAGCCTTCCGGAATATCACCATCATCTGTCGATCGTAATTCTGGCAATCTATCAATAGTTTTTTTACCCTTTTTTTTAATGCAATTACAAAACTCTATGTCTCGATCCATTTTTAATACCAATTCATTAAATAACTGGGAGCGCCAGCGTAATCCCACTTTGCGGTAAACTTGACGGCCATTTTCCAGTACCTCCTCAGTATCTGAACATACTCGAGGGTCTTTGAATTGTGATGCTAGAATGGGAAATTTAGCCGTATCACACCATTCACGACGGCGCTCACAGGTCTGCACATAATGAAGTAGATCATCATCAGTCTTTGCTCACAATGAAGAAGAGAGACATTAACTAACCCTTTGACAAATCTTTGCGAGCTTTTGATTCTCCTTCTTTTTAACCAAATACTCGGCATCCTTTTGAATAGACTTCCATTCTCTTTTCAAATAAGTGAAATATCGCTCCATTAAAGCCGCTACGACCCCATGGTTATTATGATCCTTGTTCCAACAGTAATGATGATACTCGGTGCTGACCAGTGCAAGACGGAATGTACGGTAAAACACCATAGACATCAGTTCATTGAACGGATGTTGCCATGAGCTCTCCCAGTCCCAAGTGAATCACTTTAGTCCTAGCTTGTGGAGCTCATTTTCGCAGTAGCTTTGGAAACCCTGAGACTGAACCTGTGTTGATGGCTCATTGAAAACATCCTTGGGGACATATCTGAGATGACCAGCCACTTGAATTGCAATCTCACGCTCTTCTGTGCTTGGTGGTGCTGGTAGTGAGGAAAAATCCTTATCCCTAACTTTGAGTAGGAACAGGCAATGTGCGTGTACTGCTGATCTCATTCCATGGACATTCTCTGGAAGTTCTGCTTTCAGCCATTTTTGTTGCTCCTTCTGGCTTGCACGTTTCGCCACATTGTGAGCTTTACGAGCCTGGTTCGTTTGCTGTCTGACCTCGGATTTTTCAAGCATACTCTGGGCAAGGGGCATTTGAGGATGGGTGAACTCATTATTTGACTGAGTGCCATGATCATGCGCCGTGAAATTGTCACTCCTTGCTTCATCATTTGTTTCCATTTGAGTTGGAGACATGTTCTCATCCTCATCATCCACCATTTTTTCTCTTGATGAACTGGCATGAGCTGTTCTTGGTTTGGAGGAATATGGATGATGACGTCCAGTGACTTTCTCTTTATGGACCAGAGGTGAAGATGCATAAAGTTCATCACCTGCCATGCACATCATCAGTTAACACATCAAAAAATGAATGAAGACTGGTCATACTCACAATCTTCAATTGGCTCCTGAGATCGGACTGACTTGCCTTTAGGTGCCATATCTAACCCATGAAACAAACATATCAAATTGTGAAAAAGGTTATACACCGAAATTAAAATGACTTACTTTGATGAAGCGTCAATCCTGGATTTCCCTCTGACAGACCATTCCAAGTTACATTCTCCAATGGTCTTTTTCGTCGTCCCCCATCCACGTGCCTTTCATGAACCACATGAACCTGAGATCCTGATGGAATATTGAGGGTTGGCTGTTTACTTTGGCCAAAGGGATCCTGGGATGCGACTGGATTCCGACCGGGATTAAGGAGGAACTCACGTGGATATTTTGATTGGGGATTAACGTGTGATGAGATTTGAGGTGTGCCTTCCGGCCCCTCAGACACATGCATTTGTGTATTAGTGGGATTCGGGGGAATTGGAGTGACGGAAATATTTGGGATTGACCAAGTGCTTGAAGTTGGAGCCTTTGGATTTCCCACATCAATGTTAAGACCTGATACATTCATTGAGGATGCGATAGGGGTTGTGAGAGGAATGTTGGGGCTCAATGGTGACTGTGTTTGAACATATTCTATGCTAGATTCACTATTTGAGTCATGAACAGAACCTGAACGGGATTTATGTGACTTGAAAGATGACATAAGGGCCAAAAAAGTACAGTAATATTTTTAACTAGATAAAACACCTCAGTATTATGATAAAATAGAGTGATATGAGATGAAATCTTTTCAAATTTAGAATAGAGAAATTCTATGAATAGTTGGAACTAAGTGTTGCATGAAAGTCCAATAAGCCTCTTTTTAGGAGAATCCTCCCTGCCTCCTCTTGAGCTCCTCCGCTTTTATCGGAAACCACCCGGCACGGCCTACCACCATATAATGTAATATTTCCTTGATCTCAAAGGGGACCCATCATCCATAAGTAAACATATTTGGTAACATTTCTGCCTCCCCATTGTCACATTTTGTGAATTATCCAAACTGCCAATATATGCATTGAAATTCCACAGCATTGTACATCTGTAAAGGGGTATATTCATGAAGGATTTACCCACAAAAGAGACATCACATTTACAAGAAAGGCAAAACAATCCAAATCACACTGCAACCAATTAAAAGCCTGCTGCACTCAAACCAAATACCAAGACTTTAGGTACACTCCAACCTTTTATGTAATAGAGTTATATTGTTATGTCTGTAATAAGGTTTAAGCCATGTACGATGGCGTGCCAGCGTACATGGTTTGAATGTCAATCCCCTCAAATCAATGTTGACACATCCCTATTGGAACACCCCTCAAGGGTCAAAACCGCAGTATCGCCATGTGTAAATAAAATAGTATATGTATGAGCATTGAGCAGCATGGCATTCTACCCAATTAAACTCCTAACCAATTCCGCCATCCAGATGAGACATGTTACACTCCATCAGCTGCAGCTCACGCACCATTACAAATGGGATAAAATTCTCAGATGGCTCAAATCATCTCCCCCTTCATAAATACTCACTCAATTTTTTGGCCAATTAATAACACTCCTAAACACTTTCACATCAGCCATAGATATTTATACACAAACCAACCGTACTCCCAATTCCTGCACAACCCGCCGCTATTCCTCAATGTGTATATGCATGTGTCAACACTGCTCAACTCAAACACACTCTTCCCCTGAGGGTGATAGGCCTGGAGTTGCATTCACAACTTTCCAATATAAACAGCACATTAAAAAGCTCAAATCAACCATTGCACCCAAATCTCTTCCAAACATCCCTACTTCTGCATCAGGATCTGAGTGCCCACAACTTCTATTGGATCAAACATTCCCAGCTGATTATTCACCACCATGGGCCCAAAGCATCTTCTCCACAGCACGGGGGCTCAATTCAATTGCACAGAAACCATACAGCAGCAGTCAAACCCTTCCTCCACAAGACCTTGGAATGATAATATCTGCCATTCTATCATTAAGGTATAATATACCCCGCAGGGCTTCACGCATTCTCCACCCCTCCCTCAACCTGCTGATCAAGTCCAGCATCTCAAGCTCCGGTGGTCCCCCCATTCCTGCATTCCATATACCTCAAGATCTGAGTACCATATTTGAACATCTCCAATTGGATCCAGTGATTCAAAACTATATATGTTGTCCTCAATGTTTCTCTCTTAATGGCCTTACTGAATCAGTCACAACTGACCAACCCCACTGTCAACGCCATAATGACCCAAATGATCATGATCCCCCTTGCACACAATCATTAGGCAAATTCATCTATTCATTTGAAGCCCACACCCAAAACACCACCAACATGAAGCAAAAATTTATACCAACAAAACATTTCATTTATCAACCATTCAAAAATTGGCTTGCCAGATTTCTCCAGCGGGCTGGAATTATGGAAATTCTGCATCAACATCAACAATCCCAAACTCCCGAAGATTCCCCAAAATGTGACGTCTGGGATGGATTGGTCTGGAGACGCTTCACTGGCACTAGAAATATCCATGACCCCCCATTCATGTCCATTCCTGGTGCATTGGCCTTCTCCATTTATGTGGACTGGTTTAATGCACATGGAAAGTCCACCCGGTTGGCCAGCATTGGACCTATCATGCTTATTTGTCTTAATCTCCCCCCCAGTGAAAGATTGAAGCCAGAGAATGTCTATGTTGCAGGAATAATCCCTGGTCCGAAGGAGCCAATTTCCCTTCAATTGAATTATTTATTAATGCCACTCATCAAGGAGCTCAAAGAGCTATGGCAAGGTTACCATTTTTCACCCACCTCAACAGGTCCATCAGGATCCTTTATCCGTGTTGCCATCCTCACAGCCATTGCGGATGTGGTTGCCATGCGCAAGCTTACTGGATTTATTTCCCATTCAGGCAACCACTTTTGTAATTTTTGCACCATTCACAAAGCTCAAATTGATGAAATTGGTCCTCAATTTCACTACACACGCTCATATCAAAATCATAAATCAACCATTGCCAAATGGCTTCGGGCAACCCCGCAACAAAGACAAGCAATTTTCTCTGAGTATGGAGTGTGATATTCAATTTTAGAAGACCTTCCGTATTGGGATGCCACCAGAATGGATAATCTTGACATAATGCATAATTTAATACTTGGAATTTTGAAGGATCATGCAACTTTCAAATTGTGCATTCCAGAGTCCAAATCAAAAATTTACCTCAGGTCCCACAGGAAATCCAATGACACCAACAGTTCAGACTCAGATTCCATGACCTCCAACAGCTCTCTTGATAAAATCACATTGAGAGAGGCCCGCTCCCTGAGAAGAGACGCAGCAAAAATAATAAATGAGCCACTCCCCACTACTTCCACCCGAAAAAACTACTTCCCAATGCCCACCCCTAACACAGAACATCCATCTAGTGGTTCTGCGGAGATTCCTTCATTTGATGCCGATTACATCCCCACTTCTGAGATCCCCTCTGAATTGGATATCACTGCACTGAGTGATCACCAGATCAAGGGTGAGGCTCTGGAGCATCTCCGACAAATCATATCTGAGACAATAATTCCCTCATCATGGACAAGAGTACCTCGCAACATGGGTTCCCCCTCTCATGGTAGCTTAAAAGCCGCTGAATGGGCTCTCTTATAGAAGGTCTATATTCCATTTTTAATGCTCAGTCAACAGATGTCATTAGATGTACACCAATCCGCCAACATTCAAAGGCAAATGGGTCAGTCAGAAGAACTTGGAAATGAACTAACCAAGAATACATTCCATTTGATTAGTGCTATCAACATTGCCACAAGTTGGACTGTTTCAATAGGAGATGCGACTGCATTTGCTGAACATTGGAAAAAATTACGCCTTTCCAATCAACTCCTGTTCCCAAAACAGAAAAGTAAACCAAATCATCATTTTGCTGACCATATTCCCGAACTCTTCCAACGTTGGGGCCCAGCACAAGCCTCAGCCACATGGGGTTATGAGCGCTTGATTGGAGTATTTGCAAAAATGCCAACAAATAACAAAATATGTACGTCAATTAATAAGATCAATATATTCACATTGATTAAACACCTGAACTGAATAAGATTAACTTCTTGCAACTCTAAATAGATGATATAGATAAAACCTTACTTCAACATATCTGTCGATGTTCCAACCTTTCCGTTCTCCTGAAATCCCCATCCGTGCCATGTGAAATAAAACAGCTTTTCAAATCACAGCCACCTGCCCTGTTCAATGACCATAAATATAACAAACCATCCCGCCATGACCAAGAAAATTATGATTGCCTGGTTGAGTACTTACAGAATTTTCATGCAACAAGGGAAATAGTTGATTGGATCAGCTTAGACACTACCGTGCAATCCACAAGTCATCTCACTTCAAGGATTGTCTCACCTTGGTATTTTCCAGTTTCAAACATTAATATTGGGAACAATATATTTTCAACTGAATCCAAAAATGTCAGCAACAGTGTGATATGTTTTATGAGGGGCAACTCACGACGCTTTGGTATTATTAATAGCATTTTTAAAGTCTCTGAGCCATCTAGCATACTGAACAATAACTTTCTGATCTTAAAAACTTTGAAGATTGATGTGAATTTCTTACCAGATTGGCCGCATCTGAATATTTATAAAGCTGTTGGTTTTGATGATGGACACTTGATTATATCTGAAGAAGAAATAGAAGGTAACTGTGGATTGTATGATAACAAAGTTCTGTCATGTGGACTGCTTGTAATGATAAAGCCATTATTTCATGAAATTTAGTCTACAGAAATGCAAATATCTCAGATTCATTAGCAATTTTGCTAGTGAAATAACTGCCTCAAAATTTAGTGACAGAGACATGCCATTGTGACAAGCAAAGCCCATTATTTCACATTGCCACAAAGAACTTACTATTTTGACATTGGGTACAGTGTGAATAAGCCAAGTTCAATGATCAAATGACCCACACACTCACCTTTCACAGCATCCAAAATTTCTAACTGCGCCATCATCATGTTGGAAGGGGAAGCGGCCCTTGCACACGCAAGCGCACCCGCACACGCCAATGCACACGCAAGCGCAACCGCACCCACACACGCGGTATTGTGCGGCGGGCTCTACCAGTGTCACCTGAAAAACGACAATCCCGCTCAGGCGGAGTCCTTTCATGGACGACCTGGTGAAGTCAAACCCCCCGCCAAAATTGCTAACGGCGCCATCATCATGTAGGAAGGGGAAGCAACCCTTGCGCACCCGCACCCGCACGCGCCAATGCACACGCAAGCGCAAGCGCACACGCACACGCCAATGCACACGCAAGCGCACCCGCACCCGCACACGCGGTATTGTGCGGCGGGCTCTACCAGTGTCACCTGCAAAACAACAATCCCACTCAGGCGGAGTCCTTTCATGGACAACCTGGTGAAGTCAAACCCCCCGCCAAAATTGCTAACGGCGCCATCATCATGTAGGAAGGGGAAGCGACCCTTGCGCACCCGCACCCGCACGCGCCAATGCACATGCAAGCGCACCCGCACCCGCAAGCGCAAGCGCACCCGCACACGCCAATGCACACGCAAGTGCACCCGCACCCGCACACGCACACGCGGTATTGTGCGGCGGGCCCTACCAGTGTCACCTGCAAAACAACAATCCCGCTCAGGCGGAGTCCTTTTATGGATGACCTGGTGAAGTCAAACCCCCCGCCTACATCAAGACTGGCTGAAGGACCTCTTTGATGTGTGTGTTTGCAAACAGGTGGGTCTTGGGTAATTTTTACCAACCATTGGACGGTTGCGGGATGATCAGGTGGTGAGGAATCTGAGTTGAAGGCACAGTGGAACCAATATTGGTGGATGTCACAGGATTTGGTGTAAGACAAGAGTAGGACGTGTGCTTGACGTTCGCTTGATTTTTGCTTGACTTGAGCTCGACTTTTATCCTGCTTGACGTTTTCTTGACGTGAAGTCAATCGCCGACGATTGACACGAGATTCGCCCTGGTGTATATAAGGACAGGAGGCTCAGGAATTATGTGTTGTGGAAAGCCACCAAACATGATGTGTTTTCATGCAATAAATTGAGAGCGCTTCATGTGAGCTCAAGAGATGTGTGGAAAGAGGGGTTAAACTAGGGCTCAAGAAATGATTTTTTGTGAGCCTTAGAGGTAATTTCATATACCCAAAAGACCACAAATATAAAAAATAACATATTAATATAAATAAAATAAATTTATTTATATTATTAAAATAAAAATCAAAATATAAATATAAAATTATATTAAAAATAAAAATTTAATTACAATTTAAAAATAAAATTACATTAAAATTTTGTAAGTATAAAATTACATTTATACTTGAAAAAAATTAAGTAAAAATGAAGTTTTAACAAAATTGTGAAAAAATAAATAAATTTGGAAAAAAGTTAAATAAAAATTATTATAACTTTTTATCCAATAAATAAACATATAAAAATTATTTCACCATTGGATTCCTCATAAAAAATCAGGTGGGGTCACCTCTGAGTGAAATTCTTGTAACTCAACTGTAAATAAGCTTAAATTAAGTTTTTAGTATTTTCAATACAAAAGTTGAAAATCCTCAAAACTTTAATTTAATTCACACCACATGTGGTGTTAACCATCAATTTTTGTGTTAAAATTGAGGTGTTGTGTTTAGTTTAGAAGTTATGAGGAATTGAAGTATTTTCAATTGAATTCAATTGAAATGTCAAAATGTGCGCGTGTATTACATAAGTGAACTTTAATTTACATATGAGGTGTCAATTATTACTGTATTGTACTGTAGAATTGAATTGAATTACATATGTAAATTATAAGTATAATACATGATGAGGAATTAAAGGAAAAATAAATTGGAAAGATTAAAATTGGGGGGGGAAAAGGAACTCCAGCTCTAAGGGGGAGCTAGACCCCCAAAATCCTTGCTGACAGGCGTGGGATGTCAAAATTCACGCAAAAGTTCATCACTTTTGGCCTGGAATTGAGTTACAGGGTCTGTGGACTCAATTGATGATGAGGTTTTGATACCAACTGGGGTAGTTTTAGCTGTTGCCAAGAGGGTAAAACTACCCTTAAGATAAAACAACCATGGTAAAAACAGTTTTAACTGGTTTCTACGCCTCTGACACACATTCTGACGTGTTTTGAAGGCTCTAGGCCTGATATTTCTATAGCAATGGCTGATTTAAGGGTCTAAAATGGCTAAAAATGGCTGAAAATGGCTTAAACCAGCCCTTTTTTGGTCTAAACCAGGGTTCAATGATGCCATAATTGGCTTTTCTGTTGTCAGACTGTTTTTCACGACTGACAAGAGTAAATTTTACTTTTGGAGTAAGAGAATTGATGGCTATAAAAGAATGTCTTCTTTGCCCCACTTTTCTCTTCATGTTAGAATCTTTTCCTTTTATTAATTAGTTTAAAACTGTTAAACCAATCAATCAAAGATTCCAAACACCACTTTTAAATCATTTTAATCCTTTTAACCACGTGAAAAAATCATTATAATCACTGTTTGTAACTCTTATAATCATTTTTACCCCTGAACCACCCCAAAAGTGAATTAAAGCATCTTTCATCACTGTTAACTTTGTCACTTTGTTTCCAAATTCACTCTGGTCACTTTTGGGCGTGTTTTCTCTTTAATAATCTTTTTAAAGACTTTGTTCTTTAATTAATTGCTTGCAGTTCTTTGCTCAATTAATTCCAATTGAAATTGCTCTTGAAGAAATTTCTTTTGTAGCCTTAAAATATCTCTTGTAGAGTATTTTTTGGATAAATTTTTATTGTTGGTAAAACAATAAATTTTTATAATATTATTGTTTTATACTAATAAAGCTATAAACAATAAAATTGGCGTGTTTTTTCTTAAAAATAATATTTCATACTATTTTTAACTGAATTTTACCTTATACAAATTTTGAGGACAGGAAAAGTACTTGATTTTTAATCAAAGTTTCATATCCACACCTTACATTTGGGGGCCCAGCCGTGATATTTTACCTGTGACATATTTTTTTTACTCTTTTTAAATCTTTTTTCTTATATTGAAAAATTTAAAAAAAACATATAAAAAATACTTATAATCCAAAAAATCCATAAAAAATAATTTTTTCATATTATAAGTGAGGCTTAAATTTTTTATTTCTTTTTTGAAATATCTTTTTTTTACTTAATTAATTGGCTTTTTCATTAATTTTAGTGTCTGAAAACGTGGTAAGACAAGAAAACATTGAAACAGCCTCAACAGTAACCAGCATTATCCCTTCCAGTACTGTTAATTCTGATCATAATAGTACTGTTATTGTGACTCAAAATAACCAACCTGAACCAATATCTTCTGCATTAATTAACTTGGACATAAGTAATACCCTTCAGAAAGCTAGAAATTTGGCAAATAGTAAGTTTTTGACGTAAAAATACTATTTTAAGCCTTTTTAACCATAATTATGCCTTCAACCAGGTCAGGAGCCAGCTACAACCCCTCAAGCAGCTCCCAAAAAGGTAATAGATGTGATTATGGCAGAGGCAAATCAGGTACAGAAGGAAAAGGGTCAGTTGATGACTTCCAAACAACTAAAATGGGTCATTCTGAAGCTGATAATACCATTTTACCTTCAAAAAGAGCTGACACCGCCACAACAAGCCTCTGTGGACATATACAAAGCCAGCCACAGTGCTTACAACAATGCACTCCAGTTCAAGGAGTACCAGATCCTTGCAGACCTGTGGAAGAATTGCATGAATTCTTACCTGACAGTGAGAAAATTCCTGGGCCATCCCAATACTTGCAAATTGCTCAATGGATGGCATCCATTGATGGAGAAGAAAAACATGATGCTTTTGACACTAGAATGGAGGAAAAACAACCCTCCACCACCCAAACCAGTGCCAAAAACAGCCCCAGTGGCCAGCAGCAGCAATTCCAACGTGAAAAAGCAGCCACAACCTCCAAACAAGGGCAAAGGGAAGGCACCAGCTCCAAAACATTACAGCCAGGGCTACAGAATCCCAAAGATTCAGCAAGATGCCATGGAAAATGTATTTCAGATGGCCAGAACCATGATGGAATTACAGAAGAAGGAGGAAGCCAGATTAAGGTTCCAGAAATGATTTCTGACATATTTGATTCCATCCCAGAGTTGTATAATGCTATAAATGACGTGAAAAAAGATCTTTCTGATAAAAATGAAACCATTTGTAACAACATTAAAACAAACAACCTGAGTCTGTGCCAAATTAATGAAACACTTATGTGTTTTGAAAAAGTTTTGAGAACAATTAAAAATTCCAATAATTACAATTCTTCTAACAATAAAATAAATGAACAATCTGCCATTATTAAAGAATTAACAGATAAATATTCTAAATTCAATATTGATGACATAATTGAAACAAGAATTAAACAAGCCATAAATATTATCAAAACAGACAACAAAAAAGTCCTTGATGACATTTCAAATTCATTTACTGAAGTAAAGACATATACCATTGCCTTGAAAAAGTGTTTTGATGCTTCACAAGAAGAAGTATCAAAATTATCAATGAAGTTGAATCAAGTCACTGCTGATAATACAAGACAAACAGAGTTATGGCAAGAACTGACACATAAGGAAGACATGTATAAAATTGAAGTAATAAATTTAATACAAAGCTTCCAACATGAATACAGAAATTCCCAAAGGTGTAGCAACAGTAAAATGAATGACATTGAACAAATACTGAACACCTTACCAAGAATGTCTACACCTCTAAATCAAAATGAGGGCACAAGAATTTCAAATCCACAAGTATTGGATCCTGATAATTCACAATTAAAAAATGAATTATCCACTTCTTTTCAGAACTTGGAACCATCAATGGGCCAAGCACTCTTGAAAGAAGTTCCAAAACTTAAAGAATGGCCTCACTTCAGTGGTGAAGGAGAATATGACCATATGGAATTCATTAGAGGTATTGACATGATCAAAGAGGATTTTGAATTACCAGACAGATTGGTAACAGCCAGGTTTAACACCTTGTTTACCAGATCAGCTCACAGATGGTACATCAAAATAAGACAAGCACATGGACACCAGAGTTGGACTTGGTGGAAAACCCAAATCATCAACAAATGGGCAAATGATGCTTGGAGGTTTAAAGTTGAAACAGCCTTTGAATCTGCCAAATTTAATTCTGATAAAGACAAAGCTTTACCATGGTTTTGCCAACAAAAAGACAGATTAACAGCATTATATCCAGACATGTCAGAATTTATGATCCATAGAAAAATTCTGAGACAATGTGGAGGTGACTTAGAGCATGCTGTAAAAAGCAGGACTACTGAACAATCTTCAGCAGAGGATATTATCAATATATTAGAAGAAGTAACCACCAGAACCAAAATTGGTTCTAGTAGGGTGAATCTCAAGACAAGGTTTAATACACCTTGGAAAGATTCTGTGGACAAAAACCCCAAAGAAAATTCTAATAATATTAAGTATAAATCTGAAGATACAATCAGAAAGTGCCATATTTGCCAAAGCACCACCCATTTAGCCAATACATGTCCAAAAAAGGGGAAAATCAATGAAATTGACATTGAAAAAGAACCAGATGTTGAAAAAGAAGACATAATTGAAGACAATTCAGATGATAAGTCATCCATATTTTCTGAATCTTCGAAAGACATAGAAAATATAAATGCCACTTTTGACATCATGGAATCTTATTCCCACTTGCCACAATTGAGTAATGGTCAACTTGATTTATCAAAAGTTCAAGATGCACAACTTATGAAAACAAAACCAAACAGAGGGAAAGGTTATACAGCTGGTAACTCCTGTATAACAGAAGTGGTGATTGACAACAAACCCACTAAACTTTTGCTTGACCCAGGAGCCTTCTGCTCTTGTGTTGGTAAATCTTTTCTTAAAACTTGTGTACCAAACTTTGAAGATCAATTGTTGCCAATTGATGGCATAAAATTCAATAGTGCAAGTAACCCAATGAAAGCATTAGGAATTTTTGAGACCAATGTCATA
Source organism: Austropuccinia psidii (assembly GCA_023105745.1). NCBI lineage: Eukaryota > Fungi > Basidiomycota > Pucciniomycetes > Pucciniales > Sphaerophragmiaceae > Austropuccinia > Austropuccinia psidii. Next base: position 7,662,182 of record JALGQZ010000001.1, read on the forward strand.
TTCCCACACATAAATGGGAATTTAAGAATCACTGTTGAATTTGTTGTTATGGAAAATTGCTCCAGTACCCATTTCATATTGGGAAATGATTATTTAATCATGTATGGCATAGATTTACACAACAACAAAAACAGATACTTTACTATTGGAGACAATAAGCACCAAAAATTTGCCTTTTTACCATTTAGAAGACAAATTACAGTAAACAAAGTATCACCAGTCAACTTAGAGTTAGAGAAATTCAAGTCTGAACACTTAAATGAAGCTGAAATAAGCCTTCATTTGAGTGATAAACAAGAAAATGAACTCTATTCTCTTTTATATGACCATAAAGAAGCATTTGCCTCAGATAAAGAACCCCTAGGGGCAATTATTGGTCATGAAGCTGATATTATCCTTAATATTGAGAGACCTTATCCACCACTCTTAAGAAGACCTGCATATCCAGCAAGTCCAAAATCAAGAGAAGCTCTAGAAAGCCATATTAAAGAACTTCTAGACCTTGGTGTAATAAGAAAAGTGGGCCACAATGAGGAAGTAGAAATAACTACACCAGTCATAGTGGCTTGGCATAATGGAAAATCTAGAATGGTTGGGGACTTTAGAGCTCTGAACACTTATACTGTTCCAGACAGATACCCAATTCCAAAGATCCAAATTGCCCTCACTCAAATATCTCAAGCAGTATATATAAGCACTATGGACGCTCTCAAAGGATTTCATCAGAATGTGGTGACACCAAGAGCAAGAAAGTATTTGAGAATCATTGTTCATTGTGGAGTTTATGAATATTTAAGAATGCCCTTTGGTATCAAAAATGCACCTTCACACTTCCAAAGAATGATGAATGAGATCTTCCCTGAAGAACTTTCAGAAGGATGGTTAATCATCTACATTGATGACATTATAGTCTGCTCCAAAACTTGGGAAGAACATATGTACAGACTGTCCAGGGTTTTGACAAAAATTCAATCTGTCAATATGAAAATTTCTTTAAAGAAATGCCATTTTGGATTTAAGGAGCTTAAAGCACTAGGACATGTAGTATCTGGTTTATCTCTTGGAATTGACAAAAACAAAGTTGCAGCAGTATTGCTTAAGCCCATGCCTCAAAACAAAAAAGAAATTCAGTCATTTTTAGGCTTTGCAGGGTATTACAGGCAGCACATTAAAGATTTTGCATCCACTGCTCCACTCTTACTGATGCCAGACTTTAAGCTGCCCTTTAAGCTTTATATTGATGCATCAGGAGATGGACTAGGTGCTGCACTTCACCAAGTTCAGATCATAAATGATAAACCTGTAGAAGGACCCATATGTTTCATATCTAGGCAAATCAAACCTACTGAAGCCAGATATGGAGCAAGTCAGATGGAGTGTTTATGCCTTGTTTGGGCTCTAGAAAAGCTAAATTACTTTCTAGAAGGATGTGTCTTTGAAGTAATAACAGATTGTACCGCTGTTAAATCACTTCTGAACATGAAAACACCTAACAGACATATGCTTAGATGGCAAATAGCCATACAAGAATATAGGGGAAATATGACTATTGTTCACAAAGATGGCAATACTCATAAAAATGCAGATGGACTAAGCAGATGGCCATTACCAAATGATATTGATAATCCTGCTTATGTACCAGAAGAAGCCTCCCCACAAATTCCAATAGAAGGGATAAGTGTTACAGACTTAAACACCACCTTCTTTGAAGAAGTCAGAAACAGTTACACTCAAGATAAGAATTGTAGCATCTTATGCCAATTACTTAACAAGGACTGTAAAGACAACTCTCTTACACATGCATTGGATGAAGTATGGAAAAAATCTTATGATGAAGGAAGATTTCACCTACTGGATGGTATAATTTACCACAGAACAAAACACACATGTGTTATGACAGTTGTGGACAGGTCACTAATCAATCTTGTGCTGAAAGAATGCCATGACAGCCCCTTCTCAGGACATCTGTCTGAAGACAGAACAAAAGAAAAGGTAAAAACCTGTATATGGTGGCCAATGTGGCAAAAGGAAGTGACAGAATATTGCAAAACCTGTGACAGATGTCAAAAAGCAAACAAATCCACTGGCAAGAGACTTGGAAATATGATAAAAATCCAAGAACCCAGCAGACCTTGGGAAATTGTCCATATGGATTGGGTAACAGGACTACCACCAGGTGGTGACAGAAGTTATAATGCTTGCCTAGTAATTGTAGACAGGTTCAGTAAAACTCCAATCTTTTTACCATGCCACAAAGATGATACAGCCATGGATACAGCTCTTCTGATATGGAATAGAGTAGTATCATGGACTGGCATATTTACAAATATCATTAGTGACAGAGATCCTAAATTCACCTCAGCACTGTGGACAAATCTTCACCAACTATTTGGGACAAAATTATCCTTCTCCACAGCCTACCACCCACAAACTGATGGTCTGGCTGAAAGAATGATTCAAACCTTAGAAGATATGGTGAGAAGATTCTGTGCATATGGCCTTGAATTCAAAGATAGTGATGGTTTCACCCATGATTGTTGTACTCTTCTTCCTGCACTGGAACTGGCATACAAAACATCCATTCATGCCAGTACCAATGAGACTCCTGCTATTCTGGAAAAAGGATGGAATCCCAAACTACCCCAAGATTCTTTGAGGAAAGATTTAGTTGAGATACATCCTACAGCTCCCAGCTTCAAAGGAATGCTGGACAGAGCCAGAAAGCATGCAGTAAGATGCATGGAAGACTCATTTGCATATGCTAAAGATAAATGGGACAAATCTCATGCCACTCCAGATTTCAAGGCAGGAGATTTAGTACTAGTATCCACCACCAACTTCAATAACATCAAAGGATGTAAAAAGCTCAAAGACTCCTTTGCAGGACCTTTTGTTATTAAAGCCCTCCATGGAGACAATGCTGTTGAAGTAGAGTTATCTGAAGAACTTAGTAATAAGCATCCTACATTTCCAGTGAGCTTAGTGAAGCCATATAAATCTAGTGATGCTGATAAATTTCCCTTAAGGAATAAAGTTCCCCAAGTTATACCTCCTATTGAGACATCTGGTACTAAGAAAATTACCAAAGTTCTTAAAGAAAGGAAATTAAGAACCAAGAAAGTGAGGGAATACCTTGTTAGGTACAGTGACCCAACTTGTGAAGATGAATGGTTAGAAGAAAAAGATATACCAGAAGCTACCAAACTCCTAAGGAGATTCAGACACACTGGAAATAGCAATATTACAAAGTAATATTCTTTTTTTAGGGGGAGGGAATGTGAGCCTTAGAGGTAATTTCATATACCCAAAAGACCACAAATATAAAAAATAACATATTAATATAAATAAAATAAATTTATTTATATTATTAAAATAAAAATCAAAATATAAATATAAAATTATATTAAAAATAAAAATTTAATTACAATTTAAAAATAAAATTACATTAAAATTTTGTAAGTATAAAATTACATTTATACTTGAAAAAAATTAAGTAAAAATGAAATTTTAACAAAATTGTGAAAAAATAAATAAATTTGGAAAAAAGTTAAATAAAAATTATTATAACTTTTTATCCAATAAATAAACATATAAAAATTATTTCACCATTGGATTCCTCATAAAAAATCAGGTGGGGTCACCTCTGAGTGAAATTCTTGTAACTCAACTCTAAATAAGCTTAAATTAAGTTTTTAGTATTTTCAATACAAAAGTTGAAAATCCTCAAAACTTTAATTTAATTCACACCACATGTGGTGTTAACCATCAATTTTTGTGTTAAAATTGAGGTGTTGTGTTTAGTTTAGAAGTTATGAGGAATTGAAGTATTTTCAATTGAATTCAATTGAAATGTCAAAATGTGCGCGTGTATTACATAAGTGAACTTTAATTTACATATGAGGTGTCAATTATTACTGTATTTTACTGTACAATTGAATTGAATTACATATGTAAATTATAAGTATAATACATGATGAGGAATTAAAGGAAAAATAAATTGGAAAGATTAAAATTGGGGGGGAAAAGGAACTCCAGCTCTAAGGGGGAGCTAGACCCCCAAAATCCTTGCTGACAGGTGTGGGATGTCAAAATTCACGCAAAAGTTCATCACTTTTGGCCTGGAATTGAGTTACAGGGTCTGTGGACTCAATTGATGATGAGGTTTTGATACCAACTGGGGTAGTTTTAGCTGTTGCCAAGAGGGTAAAACTACCCTTAAGATAAAACAACCATGGTAAAAACAGTTTTAACTGGTTTCTACGCCTCTGACACACATTCTGACGTGTTTTGAAGGCTCTAGGCCTGATATTTCTATAGCAATGGCTGATTTAAGGGTCTAAAATGGCTGAAAATGGCTGAAAATGGCTTAAACCAGCCCTTTTTTGGTCTAAACCAGGGTTCAATGATGCCATAATTGGCTTTTCTGTTGTCAGACTGTTTTTCACGACTGACAAGAGTAAATTTTACTTTTGGAGTAAGAGAATTGATGGCTATAAAAGAATGTCTTCTTTGCCCCACTTTTCTCTTCATGTTAGAATCTTTTCCTTTTATTAATTAGTTTAAAACTGTTAAACCAATCAATCAAAGATTCCAACCACCACTTTTAAATCATTTTAATCCTTTTAACCACGTGAAAAAATCATTATAATCACTGTTTGTAACACTTATAATCATTTTTACCCCTGAACCACCCCAAAAGTGAATTAAAGCATCTTTCATCACTGTTAACTTTGTCACTTTGTTTCCAAATTCACTCTGGTCACTTTTGGGCGTGTTTTCTCTTTAATAATCTTTTTAAAGACTTTGTTCTTTAATTAATTGCTTGCAGTTCTTTGCTCAATTAATTCCAATTGAAATTGCTCTTGAAGAAATTTCTTTTGTAGCCTTAAAATATCTCTTGTAGAGTATTTTTTGGATAAATTTTTATTGTTCGTAAAACAATAAATTTTTATAATATTATTGTTTTATACTAATAAAGTTATAAACAATAAAATTGGCGTGTTTTCTCTTAAAAATAATATTTCATACTATTTTTAACTGAATTTTACCTTATACAAATTTTGAGGACAGGAAAAGTACTTGATTTTTAATCAAAGTTTCATATCCACACCTTAAATTTTTGGTGGGAAGGCACTGTACATAATATGTATGGTGTCTGGAATGAGGGTTCAGGGTTTGATTTCTGGTCGTAATGCACCATACATGATATGTGTTGTGTCTGGAATGAGGGTTCAGGGAATGATGTTTGGTGGGAACCCTCCAAACATCATCTTGGTTCTCTCAATCTATTGATTACATTTCCTGTGAGCTGGAGAGATATGTGAGCAGAGGTGTGAATTGGGGGCTTAAGAAATGATTATTGGTGGGAAGCCACTGGACATGAAGGGAATCAATTCAAACAGCAAAAACCCCAAATATGTAGGGCATCACCACAATTACAAATTCTTTAGAGAGAAACCTATTTAGAAAGTGTGAGCCTTAGAGGTATTTTCGTATACCCAAAAGACCACAAAGAATAAAATAAGAAATGAATATAAATAAAGTAAATTTAATTTTATTATCAATATAAAAATGAAAATATAAATACAAATTTATAGAAAAAATAAAAACTAAATTGTAATTTAAAATAAAAATTACATTAATTTTTAAAATTATGAAAATACCTTTTTACTTGAAAAACTTGAGTAAACATGAATTTTTAATAAAATTAATGAAACTAAAATATTTTGGGTAAAGGTTACATCAACTATATTATAACTTTTTATCCAATAAATAAACATAAGAAAATTATTTTACCATTGGATTCTTCATAAAAAATAAGGTGTGGTCACCTCTGGGTAAAATTTCTGCTTTTCTGTACAAAAGTTAAAAATCCTCAAAACCTTAATTGATTCACATCACATGTGGTGTTAACCATCAATTTTTTTGTTAAAATTGAGGTGTTGTGTGTAGTTTAGAAGTTATGAAGAATCGAAGTATTTTCAATTGAAATGTCAAAATGTGCACGCTTATTACATAAGTGAACTGTAATTTACATCTGAGGTGTCAATTATTACAGTAAATGTATTTTAAGATTCAATTGAATTACATACATAAATTACAAGTATAATACATGTTGCAGAATTAAAGAAAAAAAAATTGGAAAGATTAATTCTGGGGGGGAAAGGAACTCTAGCCCTCAGAGGGAGCCAGACCCCCAAAATCCTTGCTGACAGGAATGAGATGTCAAAATCCACGCAAACGTTCATCAATTTTGGCCTGGAATTGAGTCACAGGGTCTGTTACTCAATTGAGGATGAGGCTTTGATACCAACCAGGGAAGTTTTAACTGTTTCCAAAAGGGTAAAACTACCCTTAAGTTAAAACAATCTTAGTAAAAACAGTTCCAACTGGTTTTTAAGACTCTTACACACATTCTGACGTGTTTTGAAGGCTCTAGAACATGCATTACTATATTAATGGCTGATTTAAGGGTCTAAAGGGCCAAAAATAGCCAAAATTGGCTGAAACCAGCCCTTTTTGGTCTAAACCAGGGTTCAATGTTGCCATAATTTGCTTTTCTGTTGTCAGAGTGTTTTCCACGACTGAAAAGCAGAATATTTCCTTTTGTAGTAAGAAAATTGATGGCTATAAAAGAATTTCTTCTTTGCCCCACTTTTTTCTCCATGTTAGAATCTTTTCCTTTTATAATTAGTTTCAACACTGTTAAACCAATCAATAAAATATTCCAGACCCCATTTTAATATCATTTTAAACCTTTTAACCACATTAAAAAATCACTATAATCCCTGTTTGTAACTCTTAAAAGCATTTTTACCCCTGAACCACCCCATAAGTGAATTAAAGCATCTTTAATCACTGTAAGTTTTGTCACTTTGTTTGCAAATTCATTATGTTCACTTTTGGGCATGTTTTCCCTTTAAATACACTTTTAAAGACTTTTTCCTTTAATTAATTTCTTTCACTTCTTTGCTCAATTAATTCCAATTGAAATTGCTCTTGAAGAAATTTCTTTTGTAGCCTTAAATAGCTCTTGTAAAGTATTTCTGAATACATTTCTATTGTTAGTAAAACAATAAATCTTCATGATATTGTTGTTTTATACTTATAAGTTTAAAAATGATAAATTTGGCATGTTTTCTCTTAAAACTACTATTTCATACTATTTTTAATCATCTTTTACCTTCTACAAATTTTGAGGACAGGAAACGTACTTGATTTTTTAGCAAAGCTTCATATCCACACCTTACAGAAAGTTGAGGTTGGAAAGACAACTGAAATATTAAAAAGACTAGCAAAGAATAAGAAATGAATCTAAAGAGCTGAAATATAAGAATGTTTGGCATGAACAAGCTGGATCAATAAATATATCAGTATAACTGTGAGCCTGTGAGGTATGTTTAACATACCCATAAGGCCACAAATGATTTTATAAACAATTAAATTTGTCATAAACAGACTTTTTAGTTGAATTTAAAATAAAAAATAATAAAAAATAAGTATAACTTTTTTTTGGATCAACAAAGTTATAATTATTATGTCATTTTTGGATTCTACACCAAAAATAACCTAGGGTACACCCATAGGGTGTTATACCCAAAAACACTTATTTCTTGTGTTATTAGAAGATTTAAGAATCTCACAGTACTAATGTAACTTTTTTAACATTTTTTTAAAGTTGTTAAATTTAAGCTTAATTAAGCTTAAATTTAAAGTTACATAAGGTTTATGCAACTTTACCAAAATTTTAGTGAAAATTGAGGTGTGGTGTATATTTACTGAATTGGCTAAGGATTTGCCATACAGAATGTAAATCCTGCGTGAGCTCAATTTAAAAGGGTTTAAGGCCATAGTATGGCTTTAAATAAATAAATGGGCAAAATACACGCAAAAAGGTGGGACAAAGGAAAAAGACCAAATAGAGCTGGGGTACCCAACTTTTTGGATCTGCAATGATTCAATTAAGGTTGTCCACCTGTATTGGAGGATTTTCAACCTTATTTAAACTTTAAGATTAGACTTTGATCCAACCTTAAGGTTTAAACTGGTTTTATCCCAATTTGGACAGGAATTTCAAGCTGCCAAAGGGTAAATCCCAATATGCGGGCTTGGAATTAAGGTTTTAAGAACTGTCAAAGCTTAATTGAGTTTAAAAAGCTTAAATAAGCTTAAAACGTTAAGGTTCCAAGCATTGAAACCTTATCAAAAGCTAAGGTTTGGTGTGTATTGCTATTTTACGTGGAAAAATAGCAATAACTTCAAAAATTCATTCAAGCTCCAATTCTTAATGGATTTGCTTGAAAATTTCACACAGCTTAGAATTTAATATTATCATTATATAAATTAAATTTTAAGTATCTTTTACTAATAGGTTTCCTGGGTAATTAGCCTGGGAAATTACTTTTTTAATTAAGCTTAAAGAAAATTATGATTTCTTTAAAAATTAATTAAAAATTGAGTTTAAGAGATTTCTGCTTGAAACTCTAATTTTATGTTGTTCATGTGATGAAATTTAATATAAATAAACTTATTTTATATTAAAACTTAGAATAATTAAACTAAATGAGGATTAAAGCTACTTGGAGTTAAGAATAACACTGGTAACTTTAAATTGGAAGTAAAAATAAGTTGCCTTAAGTTAAGAACTTGATTTTTAAGCATGGTTTTTCAGTTTTGACCTGAGCACGCCCTCTACATCCATTATGAATCATGAGAGCTGCTCTGTAGACATAAAAAGAGTCTTTTCATCACTGTTTTTGTCCATCAATCAATCAATTATCAATCCAATCATATTAGACATTTAAACAGGTAAAGTTTTATTAAATATAAAATCTTATTATTAAAGTAACTCTTAAGTTATTTTTATTCTTTATTTATTAAATTAAAGAATTGAAGTCATAGAATTCAGATTATTGTTGTAATCGTCTATAATAAATTTTATTATATAAAATTATCATCTTAAATATCTTTTAAAATCAACAAATTCCTCTCAAAAACTCTTTAATCATAATTTATAGTATAAAAAGTTGTTTTATCTTTAAATTTATTGATTTTTGGCGTGTTTTTAACTTATAAATCTTTATTTGATATAATAACTGTTGTATTTGACTTGTTGTATTAAATAAATCTTATAAGTAAGTTTTCTCTAAAGTTCTATATATTTTTTTATCTAGTAATAGTTTTTTTATATAGAATTCTATTCTATAAAGAATTATTTCTGCACAGTGTGTGTTTAATTCTTTTTATAAATAATATTTATATTATTTATAAGTGGTTAAATATTTATATTTTCCACGTGTAATTGTCTCATTAAGAGCTTTACATTTCTTATTGTTATAACTGTCAGTGACTATAACAATAATAGAATAATTATAATTTATTATAATTATTATTATATTTTTTTTATTATTATATTTTTATAATAATAATTAAATTTATATATAATTATTTTTAATAATTATATTTAAATTTGTGGTCATAATATTTAATTATGTTATATTTTTCTATTGAGGACAGTCATAGTACTCTTGATATTTTTACTATTATCAAGAGTTTCATAGACAAACCTTACATTTGGGGGCCTGGCCGTGATTTTAAACCAATTTTTGGGACATAAATCATATTCTAGACCTTATTTTACTGTTTTTTGACGTAAAATTGCCATATTTGTCTTAATATTGGCTTTTTTGGGACTTATCCCTTATAAATAATCTTTATAATATTAATAGAGTTATTTTTTCTTAAGAATATTAGTTGAAACAATATACTATTTAGTGACTTGGAATAAATTTCTTTTGTCTAACTAGTGGCTTTTTCACAACACAGACTTGAAATTTATTCTTTGAGTTATTCTAGTATAAAGTGAATAATAAATATAATTTTGATTAATAACTTGTTAATTGCATAATTATTATTTCTTTAAAGAAAATAATAAATCAAATAAAAAATCTTTTAAAAATAAAAAATCTTTACTAAAAATATTTTTTTTCTTTTATCTTAGACATTTTTCTTTATTTTTGACGTAATTTGCCATAAATTACATAAAAACAACTTTATTCAATAAGTTGAGTTTATAAGTTATTTTTATTGTTTGATAAAATAACTTATATTTTTAATTTCTCTAGTGTCTTCCATCAGAGAAAATTCATCAGACTCTGAATCCTCAGAGTCAAGTATTGAAATTCAAACCAGCCCAGCACCAAGGGGTTTAATAACCAAAGAGCCCTTTAAAGGTCCTGCAGGTGAATTTAATCCATTTTTACTCTATTTTTTTATTAAAATTGACGTGAAATGACTCCTACTAGAAGTGGAAGCAATTACTCCATCCAATCAAATGGATCTGGACCAGGACATTCCAGCCATAAATCCAAAAGGCAAGAATGTCCTCCCAGAGGAGAGGCACAAATGGAGGATGCCAGAACTTCCACCAGTTCCCAAAGGTTAGCAAGCACCTTTGAACCTCTTCTTGAGAGTCCAGAAGCTGACATAACTTCTATTGCTGTTAGACCTGAACCATTTCCAACAGGCAACTGTGGAAATTTATCACTCCCAATGGAAAAACTGGTTCCTGGCGTCAAAACAACAAGAGTGGGAACTCCTTACAAGTCTTTGGATAGGCACCATGAAATCTTATCTTCAGGTGAAGAAGTTCATGGGGCCAGAAAAGACAGAAGATCTTCTGTTGGGTTGGACACCAATGTCTGTCAAAGGACAAGTCCAACAGATAAAAGCTTGGTTGAAAAACCAAAGCATGTTATCAGAGGATCAGAAGAAGAAGTTGGCCCAAGGCAAGGACACCAGCCAAGTGGAAGCTCCTCAAGCATCCACCAGCAAAAATCCGCCTCAACAAGTGCCAAACAAGCCCAAGCAAGCCCCAAAGACCAACCAGAAGGGCAAGCAAAAGGCAAAGGGAAAGGCAAAGCCCAAGTGGAACAAGCCCTACCCTCAGAATTACAGAATTCCAAAGAAGGAAAAGACAGCCATGGACAATGTGTTCAATATGGCAAGAACTTTGATGGAATTCAAAAACAAGGAGGAGGAAAGATTGAACCAATCCTTTCCAAAGAAATAGACCTTGTAAAGCTTGTAACTTACTTTGAATCTTGTAATAAAGAAATTATGGCAAAATTTAAAGCATTTGATCATGTCCAACAAAAGCTGGGCAATGAGATAGTACAAGTTAAAGACCAACAAAAGACCATTATTGGCCTTGAAAATGTTAATAAGGCAAATATTTTGTCTTTGACGCAAATTTGTGAAAGACTTGAGCATAAAGTTACCTTACTCAATCAACCAGATGAGAATTCAATTTCTTTTATAACTGGACAGTTAAGAGAATTGAAAATACAAGCTCAAAACTTGGAAAATTCAACTGGTCACAATGCAGCTCTTTTTCAAGAACAATTGGAAAAAAGTGATAAAGCAAGACTTGAATTGAAAGAAGATATTCAATCAAGTATTAATAATATATCACTAAAAAATGAATTGCCAAGGCAATCCACACCATTTCTTGACAGAAATGTTCTTAACTTGAATAATGATTTACATCATACAATTTCAAGTAATGATGTGGAAACTGCTTGCAATTTCAAAGACATTCCAAGATTAGAGGAATGGCCAACCTTCAGTGGTGAAGGAGAATATAATCATATGGAATTTATGAAAACAATTGATATGTTCAAAGAAGACTTTAACATACCAGATGAATACATAAGTGCCAGATTACACTCATTATTTACCAAATCAGCTAAGAAATGGTATTACAAAATGAGGCAAGACCATGGTAAACATTCCTGGCCTTGGTGGAAAGAACAAGTTATTTCCAAATGGGCAAACGATTCCTGGAGATTTAGAATGGAAAATTCTTTTGAAGAAGCCATTTTTAATATTGAGAGGGACAGGCCCATGACTTGGTTTCTTAAGAAGAAGGACAGATTAACTGCCCTTCATCCTGATATGTCTGAACCAATGGTACATAAAAGGATATTAAGAAAGTATGGTGGTGACCTTGAGCATGCTATAAGAAGCAGATGTATTGAGCCTTGCTCTACAGAAGATTATATAAATGCTATGGAGGATATCAATACTAGAACAAAGATTGGAAGAAATTGGTATAAACCCCCAATAGACAACAAGACTAGTGGGAAACCAATTTCAAAACCAAATAAACCACATGACAGAACTCCTTTGAAATGTCATAAATGTGGCAGTACATCTCATTTAGCAAACAATTGTCCAAAAAAGACAAGAGTCAATGAGATAAATGTTGAAAAAGTGGAAGACACAAAAGAAACTGATGTAACTTTACATGAAAGTGATTCTGAACCTTCAGAAGAAGAAGAAACATCAGAAGAACTTATTATAGAAAATATTAATGTTTCTTTTGAGGTCACTGAGGTACATACTCACTTACCACAGTACAGTGATGAATGTATGGATCTAATACATGTGCAAGATGCCAAAATGCAAAAAACCAAACCTGCCAGAAGTAAAGGTTATACAGCTGGGTCATCTTGTATCACTAATATTGTGATAAATAACACAGAAGCCAAGATACATCTTGGTTCAGGAGCTTTTTGCACTTGTGTTGGAAAAGATTATCTTGACAAAATTTATACCAATTGGCAAGACAAGTTGATGCCAATTGAAGGTGTAAAATTCAGCAGTGCTAGTCAGAATATGCATCCTTTGGGTATATTTGAAGCAGAAATAATATTTCCTCATCCTGCAGGAAGTATGAGATTGAAAGCTGAATTTGTTGTTATGAATAATTGTACTTCACAACACTTTATACTTGGAAATGATTATCTCAATATCTATGGTATTGATATTAATAATCATAAGGACAGATATTTCACTATAGGGGAAAATAAAAGGCAAAAATTTGCTTTTTCTCCAGAAAGAAAAGAAATTACTGTCATTCAACAAGTAAAAAATGTTAATAAAGAAAGATTTGTGTCAGATCAGTTAAGTGAAGCACAAATTAGTCCTTAATTAACACCAGAAATGAAGGAAGAACTTATTGAAATTTTATTTCAATTTAGAAAAGCCTTTGCTTCTGATAATGAACCACTTGGGGCTATAAAAGGCCATGAAGTGGATATCATGCTTAATGTGGAGAGACCTTATCCTCCACTATTAAGAAGACCAGCTTCCCTAGCTAGCCCTAGGGCTAGAGAAGCATTAGAAAGTCATAGTAATGAACTAATGAAACTGGGAGTTCTTAGAAAAGTTGGACACAATGAGGAAGTGGAAGTCACAACTCCAGTAATCATTACTTGGCATAATGATAAGTCAAGGATGGTTGGGGATTTTAGAGAATTGAATACCTATACTATTCCAGACAGGTACCCAATCCCTAGAATCCATGAGACTTTGACTCAATTATCCAAAGCAAAATTTATTATTTCCATGGATGCTCTTAAAGGCTTCCATCAGAATTTTTTAACACCTCATGCTAGGAAATTATTGAGAATAATTGCTCATTGTGGTATTTATGAATATTTGAGGATGCCTTTTGGTATTAAAAATGCACCCTCTCATTATCAAAGAATGATGAATACCATATTCCCACATGAATTATCAGAGGGATGGTTAATCATTTATATAGATGACATTATCATTTGTTCAGAAACCTGGCAATTACATTTAGAGAGACTTTCATTAGTACTTAAGAAAATTCTACAAGTGAACATGAAAATTTCTCTTAAAAAATGTAATTTTGGGTTTCATGAGTTAAAGGCTCTGGGACATGTAGTATCAGGACTGAGCCTTGGTGTTGACAAAAACAAAGTGGCTGCAGTTTTACTGAAACAAATACCCCAGAACAAAAAAGAAATGATGTCTTTCTTAGGATTTGCCAGTTATTACAGGCAACACCTTAAAGATTTTGCAATCCATGCCAGATCATTATACAGAATTTGTGATCAACAAACTGTTTTTGAAATGACACAGGAGAGAATTCAAGCATATGATAAAATCAAGTATTCCTTGACCAATGCATCATTATTATTGATGCCAGACTGGAAACTTCCTTTCAAGCTTTATATTGATGCATGTGGTGATGGTTTAGGAGCTGCTCTCCATCAAGTTCAAATTGTCAATGACAAGCCTTATGAAGGTCCAATTTGTTTTATTTCAAGACAAATTAAACCTACTGAGGCAAGATATGGAGCTAGCCAAATGGAGTGCCTTTGCCTTGTTTGGGCTCTGGAAAAACTTCATTACTATCTTGATGGTAGTGTGTTTGAAGTAATTACTGATTGTAATGCAGTAAAATCACTTCTTAACATGAAGACTCCAAATAGACACATGTTAAGATGGCAGATTGCTATACAGGAGTATAGAGGCAATATGACCATAGTACATAAAGCTGGAAATATTCATAAGAATGCTGATGGCTTAAGTAGATGGGCATTACCCAATACACCTGATAATCCTGCCTATGTTCCTACAAGTGCAGAACCTCAAATTCCAATTGAAGGAATTAATATCACAGATGTTGGAACAGAATTCTTTGAAGATGTTAGAGAAAGCTACAAACAAGATAAGAATTGTCATATTCTTACTGCTCTACTTGACAAAGATTGTAAAGATGTAGCCTTGGCTAATTCTCTGGATGATATTTGGAAAACATCTTATGATAATGGAAGATTTCATTTGTTTGATGGTATACTATATCATAGATCTAAACACACATGTGTCATGGTCCTATGTAGTAGAATGTTGATTAACACAATACTACTAGAATGCCATGATAACATTTATTCTGGACATCTGTCTGAAGACAGAACAATGGAAAGAATTAAGACATGTGCCTGGTGGCCATCTTGGAGAAAAGATGTCATTGAGTACTGTCATAGTTGTGATAGATGCCAGAAAGCCAATAAAGCTACTGGTAAAAGATTTGGTTTAATGATCCATATTCAAGAACCAAGTACCCCATGGGAAGTGGTTCATATGGATTGGGTAACTGCCTTACCACCTGGAGGTGATAAAAGTTACAATGCATGTCTTGTCATTGTGGACAGATATAGCAAGACACCAATCTCTTTACCATGTCATAAAGATGACACAGCTATGGATACAGCTCTTTTGATTTGGAACAGAGTCATATCCCATACTGGTCTCTTTAAAAATATCATTAGTGATAGAGACCCAAAATTCACATCAGCCTTATGGACTAATCTACATAAGCTTTTGGGTACAAAATTATCATTTTCAACAGCCTACCATCCACAAACAGATGGACTGGCAGAAAGAATGATTCAAACCCTTGAGGACATGATCAGAAGATTTTGTGCTTATGGCCTGGAGTTTAAGGATTCTGATGGCTTTACCCATGATTGGTGTACTCTTATACCAGCATTGGAATTAGCCTACAAGACCTCCATCCATGCTTCAACAGGCAAGACTCCTGCAATGTTGGAAAAAGGATGGAACCCCAAACTTCCAGTTGATACTTTGAAAAAAGATTTGGTTGACATTCATCCAACTGCTTCAAGCTTTAAGCTACTTCTTGATAAAGTGAAACATCATGCAAATCAAAGCATGAATGATGCCTTTGAATATGCTAAGCAGAAATGGGATAAGAGTCATAAGACACCAGAATTCAAAGTAGGGGACTTAATACTAGTTTCAACCTTGAACTTTAATAATATTAAAGGTCCAAAGAAATTGAAAGATTCCTTTGCAGGACCATTTATTATTAAAGCCCTTCATGGGACAAATGCAGTACAAGTAGAACTGTCAGGAGAATTAGGAAACAAACACCCAACTTTTCCTGTCAGTCTTGTAAAGCATTACACATCAAGTGATAAGGAATTATTTCCTTTAAGAAATGAAACACCCTTGGAAGTTCCCCCACTTGAACCAAGTGAGGAAAAGAAAGTACTGAAAGTCTTAAAAGAAAGAAGACTTAGGGGTAAAAATGAAAGAGAATACTTAGTCAGGTACAGAAATCCACAACATGAAGATGAGTGGGTTGAAGAAAGTAAAATACCTGATTCCCAAAAGTTTCTCAGAAGATTCAGACATGAGAGAAGACCAATTCCTCAATAAAAAGTCTGAATTGTGTGCTTTACATACTTGAACAGTATAAGTAGAGGGGTTGGACAGTGGATTATACCCCCCCAAATAACTTGGGGTATACTACAGAAGAAAAATTGTAGTACAATTTTTTTTTGGTGGTAGGGAATGTGAGCCTGTGAGGTATGTTTAACATACCCATAAGGCCAAAAATGATTTTATAAACAATTAAATTTGTCTTAAACAGAATTTTTAGTTGAATTTAAAATAAAAAATAATAAAAAATAAGTATAACTTTTTTTTGGATAAACAAAGTTATAATTATTATGTCATTTTTGGATTCTACACCAAAAATAACCTAGGGTACACCCATAGGGTGTTATACCCAAAAACACTTATTTCTTGTGTTATTAGAAGATTTAAGAATCTCACAGTACTAATGTAACTTTTTTAATATTTTTTTAAAATTGTTAAATTTAAGCTTAATTAAGCTTAAATTTAAAGTTACATAAAGGTTTATGCAACTTTACCAAAGGTTTAGTTAAAATTGAGGTGTGGTGTATATTTACTGAATTGGCTAAGGATTTGCCATACAGAATGTAAATCCTGCGTGAGCTCAATTTAAAAGGGTTTAAGGCCATAGTATGGCTTTAAATAAATAAATGGGCAAAATCCATGCAAAGAGGTGGGACAAAGGAAAAAGACCAAATAGAGCTGGGGTACCCAACTTTTTGGATCTGCAATGATTCAATTAAGGTTGTCAACCTGTATTGGAGGATTTTCAACCTTATTTAAACTTTAAGATTAGACTTTGATCCAACCTTAAGGTTTAAACTGGTTTTATCCCAATTTGGACAGGAATTTCAAGCTGCCAAAGGCTAAATCCCAATATTCAGGCTTGAAATTAAGGTTTTAAGAACTGTCAAAGCTTAATTGAGTTTAAAAAGCTTAAATAAGCTTAAAACATTAAGGTTCCAAGCATTGAAACCTTATCAAAAGCTAAGGTTTGGTGTGTATTGCTATTTTACGTGGAAAAATAGCAATAACTTCAAAAATTCATTAAAACTCCAATTCTTAATGGATTTGCTTGAAAATCTCACACAGCTTAGAATTTAATATTATCAATATATAAATTAAACTTTGAGTATCTTTTACTAATAGGTTTCCTGGGTAATTAGCCTGGAAAATTACTTTTTTAATGAAGCTTAAAGAAAATTATGATTTCTTTAAAAATTAATTAAAAATTGAGTTTAAGAGATTTCTGCTTGAAACTCTAATTTTATGTTGTTCATGTGATGAAATTTAATATAAATAAACTTATTTTATATTAAAACTTAGAATAATTAAACTAAATGAGGATTAAAGCTACTTGGAGTTAAGAATAACACTGGTAACTTTAAATTGGAAGTAAAAATAAGTTGCCTTAAGTTAAGAACTTGATTTTTAGACATGGTTTTTCAGTTTTGACCTGAGCACGCCCTCTACATCCATTATGAATCATGAGAGCTGCTCTGTAGACATAAAAAGAGTCTTTTCATCACTGTTTTTGTCCATCAATCAATCAATTATCAATCCAATCATATTAGACATTTAAACAGGTAAAGTTTTTTTAAATATAAAATCTTATTATTAAAGTAACTCTTAAGTTATTTTTATTCTTTATTTATTAAATTAAAGAATTGAAGTCATAGAATTCAGATTATTGTTGTAATCATCTATAATAAATTTTATTATATAAAATTATCATCTTAAATATCTTTTAAAATCCACAAATTCCTCTCAAAAACTCTTTAATCATAATTTATAGTATAAAAAGTTGTTTTATCTTTAAATTTATTGATTTTTGGCGTGTTTTTAACTTATAAATCTTTATTTAATATAATAACTGTTGTATTTGACTTGTTGTATTAAATAAATCTTATAAGTAAGTTTTCTCTAAAGTTCTATATATTTTTTTATCTAGTAATAGTTTTTTTATATAGAATTTTATTCTATAAATAATTATTTCTGCACAGTGTGTGTTTAATTCTACTTATAAATAATATTTATATTATTTATAAGTGGTTAAATATTTATGTTTTCCACGTGTAATTGTCTCATTAAGAGCTTTACATTTCTTATTGTTATAACTGTCATTGACTATAACAATAATAGAATAATTATAATTTATTATAATTATTATTATATTTTTATAATAATAATTAAATATTTTTTTTTTATATATAATTATTTTTAATAATTATATTTAAATTTGTGGTTATAATGTTTAATTATATTATATTTTTCTATTGAGGACAGTCATAGTACTCTTGATATTGTTATTATTATCAAGAGTTTCATAGACAAACCTTACAATAACTGTAGTTGGATCGTCATTCCTTTTTAATGAAATTTATTAAAATTTCCAAATTGATTAAGTATTAAAATTCTTATTTAGATATCAGAAAATTCAAACTAGATTACATCTTACAGCCCCAATTTTAAGGGTTCAGTAAGTCGATCACTTGCAAGAATCCTTCTAGTTTGATTTGATGTGAAACTTCTCAGCTGACAGACAGATTTATTGCAACAATTTCTTTTGCAGCTTTAAAAGCTTTGCATTCATTTTGTATAATTCCACAAAGTAATCTACCTTGAGCTCCCCAATGAGAGCATTCTTTTCATTAAGTTTTTGTCCCGATTCCCAAAAAATAGATGATTTTCTCTCATTTTTGGTTTTTATGCCACTGATTTTAAAGTCAAGAGCATCTTTTTGATGTGATAGGCTGGCCAATTTATTGAGATATGTGTCATAAGATACATTTATCCTTTTAGATGAAAGTTCAGTTGGGGTGCAGCAGAAGAAGACCAGTGCGAATTCATTGGTTACAACTAGAAGCAGTAATTTTGAAAGAATGAGAAAATGGTTTTCTAACCTTATGTAATTGGGAGGGATTGAGAACAAGCGTTGATTGAATGAATAGAGAATATCTAATGAAACTAGGCTTTTCTCAATATTAAAAACCACTAAATGTTTGGCTTCAGTTTTTGTCTAATTATGGGTCATTCAGTTGTTCTGTATTATGGCTTGCTCTCACACTGGAACAAACCACTTCAGTTGTCAGCAGTGCACTATTTGTTTGGCCCTGTATTCTTGATATTTAATGATTCCTATTTTTAATAAATATATTTTCATTTAGCCTTTTTCGCTTTTCAAGTCATACATAAATAAATACAATTAGTAAATGAAATTCTTTTTTTATTATTATTCATATTAATAAACAAAAAAAATCCCTAAAAAATCAATAAATGTTTTTTTAAGAATTATTAAAGAAACAATACAGGCCCCAAAAAAAAACCCCACTGCTGAAAACAGCAGTGGGGTGTCCTAGAGTGAAAACGAGTGGAGATACAGCCAAACCAAGGGTTACACAATGACCAGGGACCCTTTTTTTGCTGTATCTCTGCTTGATATCACTCTAGGACCCCCCACTGCTGGTTTCAGCAGTGGGCGGTTTTTCTGGCCCCGGTATTTTTTTTAATAATATTAAAAAAAACAATTATTAATTATCTTTTTTATTAATCATTTGTAGTCATACAAGGGCCAAAACGCCCCACTGCTGTTTTCAGCAGTGGGGGGTCCTACGGTGAGAATGGGGTGAGATACAGCAAAACCAAGGGACCCTCAATCAGCAGAAAAATGACAAAACAAAACATCATACTTAGGCTAATTGAGGGTCCTCATTTTGGCTGTATCTAACCTTGTTCTCACTCTAGGACCCCCCCCCCCACTGCTGAAACAAGCAGTGGCAGTTTTGTTTGGCCCCTGGATTTTTCTTAATATTATTTAAAAAAACTTTTCTCAATATTTTTTTATTAATCATGTGTAATAATACAGGGTCCAAAAAAAACCCTGACTGCTGAAAACAGCAGTGGAGGGTTTTTTTCAGCCCTTGTGTTGTTGTTTTTGATATTATTCAAAAAAAATCATTTATTTGATTTTCTTTGTTTATTTTTTTGAAAAAAATAATTTTCACGGTCTAGCTCACCCTTGCACCTCCCAATCCCCCCTCTTCTAAAATTTTGATATTTTTTCAAATCATGAGTTATAATTATTCTCTCTAATACTATTAAATATTAATATTAATAATTTCACTTCTGAAATTGATTTCATCTAAAATCAAGAATACTTTTTTTAACAGTTGGTCATTTTTTTCATATCATCAAACTAGAAAGATGCTTGCCAGTGATAGGCTTGCTAAACCCATTCATTTGGGGCTGAAAGTCATCATCCAGTTTGAATTTTATCATTTCATGAAATAGTATTAATACTCATTTAATATTTTGGTTCTAATTTCCTCTTTATCATAAAGCAATTACTAGAAAATTGAAACCTCGTCAATATATTGGCAAATCCAAAACCCATTCCCAAAGTTCTCATCAATCATACCAGAATAAAGAGAAAAAATATGGTTGTTTAGATTTGAAGGTACATTTTAGAAATTGTAATCATATCATTGAAAATTTCTTTAATCCAATCCCTTCTAATTCAAATGAAAGAAACCAATTAAGACCAATATTTTCAGAAAACACTCCTATATATTCAAATTATATTATGAACAAATATCATACTATAACTTCTGGTTCAACTATTTTACATGATAAAAATCTTATTCCATCAGAAAAATTGTTTCCTATTGTTACTTTTTTGCATTTTAATGAACTTCAAGCATTTCAATTGAATTATTTAAGTCTTATTTTACACTTTCTATTCAATTATACTACTTTTATTTCCAAACAACAACGATTTGGAAAGAAAATTACTGGCAGTGTAAGATTTGACTGTGAAACTGATGATAATATTACTATTGATTAACAGTACTATGTCTGTTCTTATGAAATATGATAATAAAATATTATTATAACGACAATTAGATAATTAAGTAATTATTTCTTTCATGTGTTAAACACTACTAGTGATTTTAACAGAGAGCTGTAATTGTCTACAAGGATTGATTACAAGAAGAATTTAATAATAAAAACTTCTTTATTAAAATAATAAAATTATTTTAATATATAAGTATCTTTTGCAAGAATAATTATAAAGATAATTCTTCAAGAAGACTAATTTTAGAGGAAAACTTGAAGAATTAAAGATAAATGACTCACTTATACTCCAAAGAACTTATTGAAACATATAAGTAGAGAAATTTGACGTAGAATTGTGGATTTAAGGGATCAAAATGATTTATAGCAGGATTACAGCAATATATAGTTGTATTCTATGATTTCAAGTCTTTCTGATTGATTCTGAAAGAACTAAAACACTTAAGAATAGCTTTAACTAATACTTACTTGTTGGTGACTATGATACAAATGGATAATAAGATGATTTGATATGGAAAAAAGAGCAAGAGGAGCCCTCTTTTAAGTCAACAACAGCTCACAGAGGCGTGCCATGGAGCAAACTGAAAAAACCAATGGGTGAGAAAACAATAGACCCTTTTGTATTATCGATTGCATCATCTGTTGTCATGTAAGATTATCATAATTACTTAATTGATGCTTTTACATGACTACCAACCCTAATATGGTTAAGAATAAAAGGAGTAACATCTGTAAATATTCTTTTATTCCAGAATAATCATTTATTTCACAAATTTATCAATTTTGTTGGAAATTTAGTAACAGGTTGTAATTACTGTGAATTTTTGAAGATTCAGTGTTTCATGTAGAATAGTCAAAAATGGACTGTAAGTAAAACTTGGAATTTTACTTGTAAAACCATAATTCAATTTGGTTGTGCCATTGATAATACAGCTCTCTATTGGTCCTGAAAGCTTCAGAAAGATTCATTAAGAATTGTATTTTTAATGAATTTTTGAAGTTTTTACCACATTTCTACATAGAATTGCAAATATCAGTGTTTAACTGGTTGCTATGAGGTAAATCAAAGGACAAACATCAAAAAAGGGTTTTAATTACTCTTTTGAGGTTTATCCATGGAAATTCATTAAGAATTTACATGATTACAGGAGTCTAAGTAGCTCTTTACCTCCTTGTCACGTCAAAATAGCAGGTTATTTGCTATTTTCTTAAGACTTACAGTAGTTGTAACATGGTAACCAAGTTCCCAAAGTGTTTTAGTTTACTAATTGAGCCAAGATCATTCATGGCGCCAAGCTTTGGAGCTGTCCATGCCTCTGAGGCCTCAGAAGCTGGGTACCCTGGCTCTCTTTGATGTCTTTTGTCCCCCTTGCCTATTTTTCACATCAAAATAGAAAATCAAGCTCAAAGTGAGATATCCACTATGGGTGTACCAAAAGTCCATATAGGGATACCATGATATTAAGTACCCAACACATGCAAAACACTATTCTTAGTGTTTATGTAACATGGAAATTTCTCACATTCCCATTATTTTGGCATGAAATTAAGAAAAACAAAACTTTTCACGTATCTTTTATGTGGTCTTGATGATGTGGTATTGAAGTATTTTCCATATTACCACCTCAAATAGTTAAGTTGAGCTTATTCACTCTATGGAGCTACCCTAGGTTAATTCTTGTGTAGAATCCAAATCTGGCCTTGAATCCATGGATTTACCTACTCAATAAAAAGTTATTCATCTTTTCTGAAATCAAAAATGATGGATTTTGGATATATGCATGGCTTATGAGTTATGCATAATTCAAAACTTATTTTTAAGATAATACCTCAAGGCTCACATTCCCTCCCACCAAAAAATAAAATTGTACTACAAGTTTATCAATGGTATGAAGAATAAAAGCCCCAAAGGGGGTTAATGTCCACTGTCCAACCTCTTTACATCACTCATATCAATTAATTTAAAGCACAGTTATAGACATATTCAGTCTTGTGGCCTTTGTTCATGTCTAAATATTCTTAAGAGTCTATCCAAGTCAGGTATATCTGATTCTGCCTGTCACAACCATGTATTTTGACCCTCCTCCTTGATGGCGGCGGCAATCCAACCTGGAGCCAAGTTGGGGCCAATTGGCCATGTCATATCATTTATGGCCAATTGACCCCTTTTGGGTGTTCCATGGCTCTTACGCCATAACCCATTCCATTGGCCGTGTATGGCCTCAGGCCATATCCTGCATCATTGGCCCTCTTGGCCAATTTCCACCTCACCAACCCCCAGGCCTCCATCACTGTTTTTGGGCCTGGGGGGACCCTTTGTTTTCCACCTTCATTGGTTTCCTGGCCACCCCTTTCATTATGGGGGTTTTGGCCTAAATGGCCTTTTTGGGCCATTTAGGCCCCCCACGGCTTCTACGGTCCGTGGGCCGTAATACGCGGTCCGTAGGCGGATTAGGCCCCTTTTGGCCTAATCCAATGAGGCAAAAGGGGGCAGCCACCTAGCCCCCAAGGCCAGGTGGGTCCCAAACCACAATTGGGCCCACCTGAGCCATTTTTGGCCACCAATCCCTTGGATCCATTTTTGGCCATAAATCCCGTAGGACCCATTTTTGGCCCTGGACCACCATGGACCAACTTCACCGTCATGGCCTCTGGCAATTACCAGAGGCCACCAAATCATCTCAACAAGCATTTCCCTCAACTTAAGGGAAGATTGCTCCATTCCTCCATGCACCTCGTACTCAAGGTTGCAGGAGTGGTGCATATATGGTGTCATATACCATTATGCACCATTTTTGCTCAGCAATTAAATGGTGACGTTTTCAGGACCCAAATCAACCTTCTTAACTCAAGGTACCAAGATCCAACGCCCATTTCGAAGGAGGACCTTTGGACTCATCAGTTTGGTAATCCATGGCGGCAATCAGAAGACCATTCAAGGACTCCAACCACCTGGATCAGCAGGAGTTGGGTTGGCAATTTCATTCAGGGTTATTCTAAGGGCAATTCTCAAAGGTATTACATCTTTTCAATCAGTTTTCAAGGTATCAAGTATTTCAATACTTCTTGGACAACTCAATTGGTTCATACAGGCGGTAATCAATCAACCTGTACGTACTTGGCCCAATTGGGCCAATTCATATTCTACTGTTGGAATTCAATCACACAGTTTCAAATTCAAGATGGCCAGAACTGTATTGGCCCGATTCGGACAATACAGCTGGTGATCCAACTCCAGGATCAATCTTTCAGCTTTTCACATATACTGGCCACCTTTCAGCACCTGGGGACTTTTTCCCCAGTTAATTCATATATTGGATTTATTTTTATCCTTATTTTCTTTTACCTTATTAAAGTTAATACTGATAATCTTAAGTCAGTCATTCAGCACCCTTTTCTTTTATTTCCTCGCCTGTCCAGTGGATATTGGTGGTCATATCCTTATACTAATTCCATTTCCTTTTCTGGCAGGTTGAAACAGTGAATTGAGGATTCACTTGGTTGGCTTCTTGGCTTTTGGCTTCTTTATCATCTTTGGCCATTGGCTTCATCTTTTTCTTATCTCATCTTTTGGCATACTTGTTTTCTCCCATATTCTTTCTTAAAGAAATTCATTCTTATTATTCTTTTATCTTTGGAGCCCTCCAAGTGAGCTCTTGATTCCTGAGTGCCAGGCCCTCTTCTTCCAAGAGCCCCTGTGACATTATATTAATTAACTCATAATTCTTCTTCATTCATTCATTCTTCTATTCTTATATTTAAAATTCATTCATTCATTTCATCAAAATTATGATTCTTTAACGTTTTATGATCTTATGATTCTTTGTCACCTCTCAATTTTCTCTCACTCATTCTTCATTCTGAAAATTGAAAGCTGACCCATTTTTTATTCTTTGTTATCTTTTAAATCTCATTCTCAATCTTAATCAATCTATTTTTATCCATAATTCAGGCATTTTTATCTTTGGTTCTCAAGTTATTCATCAGGTTATTCAGACACGTTCTTCATATCAGGATTCACTTTGATTTATTCCTCAAGAATTTTTGATTTTTTGGAAGAATTCACTTGAAAATTGATTTGATTGACTAATTTGACATAATTGAAATTGACCTCAAGATAATTGATTGACCTGAAGATTTTATTGATTTTGCTGATTATTCACATCAAGATTTTTGACATAAATTGATTTTGACTCAAGAATTCATTTTGATTGATTGATTTTTTCTGCAAGATTTTGATTTGATTTGATTTTGATTGTTTGATTGATTGATTTATTGACTTCAAGATTCTCATTGATATTGAGTTTTACTTCAAGACTCATTTGATTTGATTGATTGACGTATTTGAAGAATTTTGATTCATTGATGATCCAATTTCCTCAAGATTTGATTGTTGATTTCGTACTTCAAGAAACTTTTGATTTTATTTCATTTATTTTGGTTGATTATTCCTGAAATCATGCCAGTTCAACATTCACCTCCAGCAAGACAGACCAGATCTCAGGCCAGAGGTCAAGCTGTTCTGACTCCAACTCCAAGGGCTCCTCTTGACGGTACCCCAGCAGTTTCTCAACTGAGGGCCAGATTGGACAGAGGACCCATTATGGAAGGAGCAGCACCATCCAGGAAGGAAGGAAGAGGGCCAAGAAGATCGATGTCTTTATCAGGAGTGGTTGGCGGATTCCCAGGACTTTCAAGAACCAGTCCCAAGGTACAAGGTGAAGATGGTGAAGAGGAGGAGGAGAATTCTGTGGAAGAGGAAGAGTCTAATGGCACTGAGGCTGCTCCTGCTCCTGTGGGAGCATCTGAGGGCACCAGAGGACCAACTCTAGCCCAGTCTGATCAGCCTGCCTCTCATCAGTCTGAACCGTCTTTATTGGCCATTATGCAGCAAATGACTCAGATTATGGCTAATCTTCAAGCAGCTTCTTCTTCTGAATCATCAAGACCACCAGCCTTCAAGACTCCCTCTATGAAGGCTCCAGAATGCTTTGATGGGACTCAGCCCTTCAAATTCAGAAGCTTTATTCAATCTTGTCAACTCATCTTTCATAATGATCCGGCAAACTTCTCTCAAGACAGAAAGAAGGTTCTTTATGCCACTTCATTCTTAGTTGGCAGGGCTGCAAAATGTATTGAGCCTTATCTTTCCAACCTCAATAATCAAGACTCAAATTATCTCCTCAATTCCTGGCCATTATTTGAATCCCAATTTTTCACTTTATTTGGAGACCCAAATGAAGTTAGAAAAGCAGAAGCTGAATTGGATGGCCTTAGGATGAAAGAAGGTGGGCATGTTGCTTTGTATATTGCCTATTTCAGGAGTTTGGTTTCAAGAATTGGGGATTGGGGTGAAAGGGCTCTTATTCATCATTTCAGGAAGGGCTTGGCCTCCAGGATTCTGGATCAATTGGCCTCCCATCCTTCAAACATTGATTCTCTTCAAGACTTAATGGACGTCAGCCTGGAACTTGATACCAGTTACCATGAGAGGCAGAAGGAAAAGAATCATCA
This sequence comes from Austropuccinia psidii, assembly GCA_023105745.1. Taxonomy (NCBI): domain Eukaryota; kingdom Fungi; phylum Basidiomycota; class Pucciniomycetes; order Pucciniales; family Sphaerophragmiaceae; genus Austropuccinia; species Austropuccinia psidii. The sequence goes on from JALGQZ010000001.1 coordinate 7,688,588, forward strand.
TCAAGAGAAGAAGCCTGAAGCCTCAAAGTCTCACTCTTCTCATCATCAAGTTTCTTCAAGTTCAAGACCAAAGAAGAAATTTCATTCTCAAAAGTGGGACAAGCCCCATTCTTCATTGTTGAATAAGGACTTCAAGTTGAAAGGTTCTGAAAAGGAAAGAAGAATAAAGGAGGGTTTGTGCACCTATTGTGGTGGGAAGCATAGTCTTGAGTCCTGTGTCAAAAGGCCTCAAAACAAGCTTACCCAACCGTCAGGCAGTTTTTCCAGCCAGGGAAAAGCCTGAGTGAAGATCATGTTGTGTTCAATGGTCTTCACCGTTTTCCTTCCAGAGCACAATTGTGCATTCTGAATACTGGTGTCAAAAATTCTCTTAAATTTTTTGTTTTCTCTTCTCTTTCTGATGTTTTTTACAGTATTCTCATTGATTCTAGTGCTACACACTCATTTATTGCAAAGCAGTTTGTTCACAAGTACTCATTGACTACGTCAGAACTTCCAGAGAAGATTCCTCTTATCATTTTGGACTCCTCTGAGTCCCCTTCCTTATTTGTGACTCACCATACTAAATATATGGTTGAGCTCCCTTCCTTCCCAAGCTTTGAATGGGACTTTTTAGTCATTGACACTCCCAAGGGAGAAGACCTCATATTGGGCTTTGACTTTCTTAATCATTTTAATCCTTCTATTGATTGGAGGCAAGGGCTGATCACCTTTAATACTGATCAAAAGGACTATTCTGATCCTTCCAATTCCTTCCGTAATGACTCTTCTTCTGCCAAATCATGTGCAGCTCTGGTTGGTGATTCTAGAACACCATCAGTTCCATCTTCTGTCCATATTCCTTCCCTTAATTCCCATCTGTCATTACCATCATCTGGAGATGAAGTCTTCAAAGAGATTCAAGATGTTGGGGAAGATAATTCTGTATCTTCACTTCATCTCTTCTTTGGGAATATGGACCTTCCTCCTTCATCTTATCATGACTCCCTGGAGGAGTTGTGGGATGAAGAGGAAGAGCCAGAAGAAGTAGAAACCGTGATGAAGGTTGTTCCCTCTGTTTATCACCAATACTTGGATGTATTCTCCAAGGTGAAGGCAGAGAAACTTCCTCCTCACCGTGCCTGTGATCATCATATCGAACTGGAGGGGTCTCTACCTCCAGTTGGGGTGATCTACTCTTTATCCAAACAAGAGTCAGATACACTCAGGGCCTACATTTCAGAGAATGTAGAGAAAGGTTTCATCCGGCCAAGCTCCTCCTCAACAGGAGCACCTGTCCTCTTTGTTAAAAATAAAGATGGTGGCCTCCGTTTGTGTGTTGATTACCACAAACTCAATGCTGTCACTAGGAAGAACAAATATCCTGTTCCTCCTATGAACCAGCTTCTTAATGTCTTGAACATTTGACATGCTTCAGAACTAAATATGGCAGTTTTGAGTACTTGGTTATGCCATTTGGGCTCACCAATGCTCCTGCCTCTTTTCAGAATCTTGTCAATGATATATTCCAAGATCTTCTTGATGTTTTTGTTGTGGTTTATTTGGATGACATTATGGTCTTTTCCAAATCTGAGGAAGAACATGTCACTAATGTGTCCACTGTTCTTTCCAGACTCAGAGCCAATAACCTTTTTGCCAAGGCTTCTAAATGCCTTTTTCATGTTTCTAGTGTAGAATATCTTGGTTATGTTGTTTCTTCTGAAGGCCTCAAGATGGACCAAGCAAAAGTCCAGCAGATCCTTAATTGGCCTCCTCCAAGAAACCTCAAGGCTCTTCAATCCTTCCTTGGCTTTGCCAACTTCTACCGCCATTTCATCAAGAATTATTCAAAGAAAATCAGTTCACTCACCAGTTTCCTCAAGAAAGATTCCTGTTTCCCCCTCAATGAGGAAGCTCTTAGCCAGTTTCATCAACTCAAAGAGGCCTTCACTACCGCTCCAATCCTTTCCCACTTCAATCCTTCTCTACCCACCATTGTAGAGACCGATGCATCCAATTATGCTTTGGGTGCTGTACTGAGTCAGGTCTCTTACTCAGGAAAACATCCCATTGCATTTGACAGCCGCAAGCCTATTCCAGCAGAACTCAACTATGAAATTCATGACAAGGAACTCCTTGGTATAGTCTGGGCTCTCAAGCGCTTGAGGGCTTTTCTTCTTTCTCTGTCCTCTCCTTTTGAAGTTCTCACCGATCACAGTTCCCTTCAATACTTCATGTCCTCAAAAGTACTCACTCGCCGTCAAGCCCGCTGGGCTGAATTCTTATCTGAATTTCATTTTTCAATCACTTACCGCCCTGGCCGCCTAGCAACTCTTCCAGATGCCTTATCACGTCGGGACGACGTCTATCCGGAGAGCGGGGAGGATTTCATCAGCAAGAATCCAATGAATTTTCAACAACTCATTAAGCAAGATGAAGTTCAACCCTCAAAGTTTTTTGCAGTCAAGGTGGATTCTTTTTCAAATTTGATTGATTCAATTCAGAAGAAATTATGGCAAGATCCTCAGTACAGAAGTATCCTTCAAGATTTGAATAAAGGTAAATCCATGCAGGATTATTCTCTTGACTCCTCTTCCCAACTTCTCCTCTTCAAAGATTGGGTGGTGGTCCCAAATGACCCCACAATCCAACTCAGCATTCTTCAAAAGCGTCATTACTCTCCTCTAGCTGGACACCCTGGCCAAGAGAAGACTCTCAAACTTGTCAAGCGGGATTTCCACTGGTCCGGCATGACTCAATTCATTAAGTATTATGTATTATCCTGTCAACAGTGTTCAAGAAACAAGAATATCCACCATAAGAAGTTTGGACTCCTCAAACCTCTTCCAATTCCAAATGGTCCTTGGATTTGTCTCTCAATGGATTTCATCACTCAACTGCCCCTGTCCAATTCTTTTGACTCAATCCTTGTCATAGTGGACAGATTCTCAAAAATGGCGGTTTTTATTCCAACAATGTCTTCAATAACTTCTTTGGATTTGGCCCATTTATTCATCAAGAATATCTTCTCAAAGCATGGCCTTCCTTCAAGCATTGTCAGTGATAGAGGTCCCCTTTTTGTTTCTTCCTTCTGGACCAATCTTTGTCAGCAGCTCAAGATTTCAAGAGACTTGTCAACTGCTTACCATCCAGAAACTGATGGACAGACAGAGAGGGTAAATCAGATACTAGAACAGTATCTTCGGATGTATGTCGGTTATCATCAAGATGATTGGAACACCTGGCTCCCTCTGGCTGAATTTGCCTACAATACCTCTGACCACTCTTCAACCAAGCAATCACCGTTTTTCACTGTTTATGGAAGAGATCCTCAATTTGATTCAGTTCACATCACTCAAGATACTACTGCTGGAACATTATCAACAAAAATCCAATCAGTACAGCAAGATGTCAAGAGAGAACTTGAAGCTGCCATAAACCGGTTTAAGAGGTATGCAGATAAAAGTAGAGCAAGTCCACCTGTTTTCAATCCTGGTCACATGGTATGGCTTTCTTCCAAGAATATCAAATCAACTAGACCAACCAAGAAACTGTCTGAAAGATGGTTGGGTCCCTTTCCAATCTTGAAGAAAGTCAGTACTCATGCTTACCACCTCAAGCTTCCATCTCAATGGAAATCAATCCACCCAGTCTTCCATATCTCACTCTTGGAACCAGTCAAGACATCAACAATCCCAAATCAGCATCAAGAGCCTCCTCCTCCAATCATTATTGAAGAAGAAGAGGAATGGGAAGTCTCTCAAGTACTGGATTCAAAGCTCAAGAGAAGAAAATTATGGTATCTGGTGGAATGGAAAGGTTTCAGTCAAGATTCAGAAAGATCCACATGGGAACCAGCTGAAAACCTCAAGAATTGTCCTGAACTTGTCAAAGATTTTCATTCGTTATATCCTGACAAGCCAGGACCCAATTCTTCAATGGCTTGAATTCTTATGGTGCTTGGTGGGGAGAGGAATTACCAAAAGTAAGTCCCACTCCTGGTATGCACCTTTAGGGGTATTCTACTCTTCTTTGTTGTAAGCATCACCTTGGCCACTCTGTGAGCACTTTTCAATTTGGACACAGACTTCTTGGCCCGGCTTTCAACATCCGAATTCCAAATTTGTGGCCATTTACACTTGGGCTAATGGACCATTCCTTTTTTATTCTCCTTCCCAAGACTTTATTCTTTCAACACATTCATTTATCAAGATCTTTCTTATTCATGGCACTGGAGGGAGTGGCAACTACTAAAAGTAAGTTCCTCTCCTGGTGTGCACTTCCCTGAGGGGTCTACAATCTGTCAAAACATCACCTTGGCCACTCTGTGAGCACCTGGCATCAAATTCTTTTATCCAGGTCCTTGGTCAATTTCAAAATCAATTGTTGTAATCCGTGATGAAGATTGGATTCCTCCTCAAATTTCATTCTCTTTATATCTGTTTTCTTTTCTCTGTTACTCTTTATATTCTTTTAGAATTTCTTTTCTTATAACTCTTTAACACCAAAATCTTTATGTCAAATCATGTCTTCAACTTTGTCAAAGCCAAATGTCAAGAGAAGATCAAGTCAACCTCAATTCATATGCCAACAAGCTTATCAGTTCAATTCTTCTTTTCAAGATTCAATACCTCTGGAATCCTTACGTCAAATCCGTCTCATTAGTCTCAACAGGCCTCTACCTTATCTTGGTGCTCAGGAGCTCACCATTCAAGGTAGGGGGGTACTGTCACAACCATGTATTTTGACCCTCCTCCTTGATGGCGGCGGCAATCCAACCTGGAGCCAAGTTGGGGCCAATTGGCCATGTCATATCATTTATGGCCAATTGACCCCTTTTGGGTGTTCCATGGCTCTTACGCCATAACCCATTCCATTGGCCACGTATGGCCTCCATTATCTTTTATGGCCTCAGGCCATATCCTGCGTCATTGGCCCTCTTGGCCAATTTCCACCTCACCAACCCCCAGGCCTCCATCACTGTTTTTGGGCCTGGGGGGTCCCTTTGTCTTCTAGGGGCTTCCAGGCCCCATGGCCACCTTCATTGGTTTCCTGGCCACCCCTTTCATTATGGGGGTTTTGGCCTAAATGGCCTTTTTGGGCCATTTGGGCCCCCCACGGCTTCTACGGTCCGTGGGTCGTAATACGCGGTCTGCGGGCCGTACGGTCCGTAGGTGGATTAGGCCCCTTTTGGCCTAATCCAATGAGGCCAAAAGGGGCCAAAGGGGGCAGCCACCTAGCCCCCAAGACCAGGTGGGTCCCAAACCACAATTGGGCCCACCTGAGCCATTTTTGGCCACCAATCCCTTGGACCCAAATTGGACCAAAAACACCTTGGATCCATTTTTGGCCATAAATCCCGTAGGACCCATTTTTGGCCCTGGACCACCATGGACCAACTTCACCGTCATGGCCTCTGGCAACCACCAGAGGCCACCAAATCATCTCAACAAGCATTTCCCTCAACTTAAGGGAAGATTGCTCCATTCCTCCATGCACCTCGTACTCAAGGTTGCAGGAGTGGTGCATATATGGTGTTATATACCATTATGCACCATTTTTGCTCAGCAATTCAATGGTGACGTTTTCAGGACCCAAATCAACCTTCTTAACTCAAGGTACCAAGATCCAACGCCCATTTCGAAGGAGGACCTTTGGACTCATCAGTTTGGTAATCCATGGCGGCAATCAGAAGACCATTCAAGGACTCCAACCACCTGGATCAGCAGGAGTTGGGTTGGCAATTTCATTCAGGGTTATTCTAAGGGAAATTCTCAAAGGTATTACATCTTTTCAATCAGTTTTCAAGGTATCAAGTATTTCAATACTTCTTGGACAACTCAATTGGTTCATACAGGCGGTAATCAATCAACCTGTACGTACTTGGCCCAATTGGGCCAATTCATATTCTACTGTTGGAATTCAATCACACAGTTTCAAATTCAAGATGGCCAGAACTGTATTGGCCCGATTCGGACAATACAGCTGGTGATCCAACTCCAGGATCAATCTTTCAGCTTTTCACATATACTGGCCACCTTTCAGCACCTGGGGACTTTTTCCCCAGTTAATTAATATATTGGATTTATTTTTATCCTTATTTTCTTTTACCTTATTAAAGTTAATACTGATAATCTTAAGTCAGTCATTCAGCACCCTTTTCTTTTATTTCCTTGCCTGTCCAGTGGATATTGGTGGTCATATCCTTATACTAATTCCATTTCCTTTTCTGGCAGGTTGAAACAGTGAATTGAGGATTCACTTGGTTGGCTTCTTGGCTTTTGGCTTCTTTATTATCTTTGGCCATTGGCTTCATCTTTTTCTTATCTCATCTTTTGGCATACTTGTTTTCTCCCATATTCTTTCTTAAAGAAATTCATTCTTATTATTCTTTTATCTTTGGAGCCCTCCAAGTGAGCTCTTGATTCCTGAGTGCCAGGCCCTCTTCTTCCAAGAGCCCCTTTTACACTGCCAGCCATTCATCTTCATGGATTGGATTTCTATATCTGACAAGATATTCTCTCTAATTTTTACCCCTTAGTCTCCTTTCTTTAATGACTTTCTTTATCTTTTTTTCTTCATTCTGTTCCACTGTTGGTACAGTTAAAGGAGTTGGGTTCCTTGAAGGAAACAATTCTTTGTCAGCTGGTTGATAAGGCTTTATCAAGCTGACTGGGAAAGTGGGGTTTTTATTTTCAAAATCACCACTCAATTCCACTTGAACTGCATTGGTTCCATGTAAGGCAATGATAACAAAAGGTCCTACATAAGAATCTTTAAGTTTATTTGGGCCTTCAATATTATTAAAATTTAAGGTTGAAACTAGAACTAAGTCCCCTACTTTGAAGTCTGGTACTTTATGACTCTTCTCCCACTTCTGTTTTGCATAATAAAAAGCATCATTCATACTTTTTTTTGCATGATTTTTTACTTTATCAAGCATTATCTTGAAGCTGGATGCTGTAGGATTACTGTCAATCAAGTCTTTCCTCAGTGTGTCTGCTGGGAGTCTCGGATTCCATCCTTTTTCTAACATAGCAGGAGTTGGTCCTGTGGAAGAATGGACTGATGTCTTATATGCCAATTCTAATGCAGGTATCAGAGTGCACCAGTCATGGGTGAAGCCATCTGAGTCTTTGAATTCTTATCCATAAGAACAGAATCTCCTGATCATGTCTTCCAAAGTTTCAAGCATTCTCTCTGCTAGCCCATCTGGCTGAGGGTGATATGCTGTAGAGAATGATAACTGAGTCCCAAACAATTTAAGAAGATTGGTCCAAAGTGCAGATGTGAACTTGGGCTCTCTGTCACTTATGATATTCTTAAATAATGCTGTATGGGAAATAACTCTACTCCATAGAAGAAGAGCTGCATTCATAGCCGTGTCATCTTTATGACATGGTAAGAATATAGGAGTCTTTCTCTATCTGTCTACAATGACTAAACAAGAATTATAACTTTTGTCACCACTTGGAGGAAGTGCTGTGACCCAATTCATGTGAACAACTTCCCAAGGGGATTTGGGTTCTTCAATATGGATCATAAGTCCAAATTTCTTGCCTGTACTCCTGTTTACTTTTTGGCATCTGTCACAGGTATGGCAATATTCAATGGCTTCTTTTCTCCAAGATGTCCACCATGCACAGTTTTTCACTTCTTCAAGTTTTCTGTCCTCTGACAGGTGTCCAGAGTAGATTCTATCATGGCATTCATGAAGAATGGTATTTATAAGCAATCTGCTGCATAATGTCATTACACAAAATGTTTGGTTCTGTGGTAAATAATCCCATCAAACAAGTGAAATCTTCCTTCAGAATAGGAATTTTTCCAAAATTCATCCAGTGCATTGACTAAAGGTGTATCTTTGCAGTCTTTATCTAATAAAGAAGTCAAGATATGGAAACTCTTCTCTTGCTTAAAAGATTCTCTGACCTCTTCAAAGAATTCTGTGAGCCTTGAGGTATATTTTACATACCCAAATAGGCCACAATTATCTTAAAAAGAAATTTTGAATTATGCAAAACTCATAAGTCATGCATATATCCAAAATTCATCATTTTCAATTTCAGAAAAGATGAATAACTTTTTATTGAGTAAGTAAATCCATGGATTTAAGACCAGATTTGGATTCTACACAAAAGTTCACCTAGGGTAGCTCCATAGAGTGAATAAGCTCAATTTAAGTATTTGAGGTGGTAAAATGGAAAATACTTCAATACCACATCATTAATACCACATAAAAGATCCGTGAAAATTTTTGTTTTTCTTGATTTTTAGCCAAAATAATGGGAAAGTGAGAAATCCCATGTTACATATACACTAAGAATAGTGTTATGCATGTTTTGAGCACTTAATATCATGGTATTCTTACATGGACTTTTGGTACACCCATAGTGGATATCTCACTTTAAGCTTAAATTACTATTTTGACGTAAAAAATAGGCAAGGGGGACAAAAGACATCAAAGAGAGCCAGGGTACCCAACTTCTGAGGCCTCAGAGGCGTGGATAGCTCCAGAGCATGGATCCATGGCTCATCTTGGCCCAATTGGTAAACTAAAACTCTTTGGGAACTTGGTTACCAAGTTACAACTACTGTAAAACATCAGAAAATAGCAAATAACCTGCTATTTTGACGTGCCAAGGAGGTAATGAGCTACTTACACTCCTGTAACCATGTCAATTACTAATGACTTTCCATGGATAAACCCCAAAAGAGTAATTAAAACCCTTTTGGGACCCATATTCATTGATTTACCTCATAGCAACCAGCAAAACACTGCTATTTGCAATTCTACGTAGAAATGAGGTAAAACCTTCAAAAATTCATTAAAAATACAATTCTTAATGAATCTTTCTGAAACTTTCAGGACTAAAGGAGAACTGTATTATCTATGGTACAACCAAAAGGAATTACAGTTTTACTAGTAAAATTAAAAGTTTTACTTACAGTCCATTTTTGGATATTCTACGTGAAACACTGAATCTTCAAAAATTCACAGTAATTACAACCTGTGATGAAATTGGCAATAACATTGATAACTTTGAGAAATCAATGATTATTTTAGAATAAAAGAAGATTTACAAGTGTTACTCCTTTTATTCTTAACCATATTGGGGTTGGTAGTCACGTAAAAGCATCAATTAAGTAATTATGATAATTTTACATGACAACAGATGATGCAATCAATAATCCAAAAAGGTTTATTGTTTTCTCACTCACTGGTTTTTCAGTTTGCTCCATGGCACGCCTCTGTGAGCTGTCGTTGACTTAAAAGAAGCCTCTTCTTGCTGTTTTTTCATCATCATCATCTTATCAATTTATTAAATCTTTATTACCAACAAGTAAGTATTAGTTCAACTATTCTTAAGTGTTTTAATTCTTTCAGAATCAATCAGAAAGACGTGAAATCATAGAATCCAACTATATATTGTTGTAATACTGTTATAAATCCTTTTGATCCCTTAAATCCACAATTCCACGTCAAATTTCTCTACTTTTATTATCAATAAGTTCTTTGGAGTATTAGTGAGTCTTTTATCTTTAATTCTTAAAGTTTTTCTCTAGTAATAGTTTTCTTCAAGAATTATCTTTATAATTATTCTTGTAAAAGATAATTATATATTAAAATAATTTTATTATTTTAATAAAAGAAGTTTTTATTATTAAATTCTTCTTGTAATTGATTCTTGTAGACAATTACTGCTCACTGTTATAATCACTAGTAGTGTATAACACGTGAAAGAAATAATTTTATAATTATTTAATTGTGGTTATAATAATTTTTATTATTATATTTCATAAGAACAGACATAGTACTGTTGATTAATAGTAATATTATCATCAGTTTCATAGTCACATCTTACATTTGGGGGCCTGGCCGTGATTTTATCCATAGACTTGGCTTTAATCATATTCTAGACTTCATTTTTGTGTTCTAAAAAACCACCATACCTACCACATCTTACATTTGGGGGCCTGGCCGTGTTTTTTGAACCTTGTACCCTTAATTAATATATTTTTAAGCTCTAAAATATATTAATTTAATTAATTTTTTTCTTTCAATTTGGAGTTAAAATATTTTTATTTTTGAAATTGTTTTAAAATCTTTTTCATTGAGGAATTTGGTTTAATTTTATATTGTTTTTACACGTGGCTTTTTCACATCCAAAAACTTATAAAATTATTCTTTGAGTTACTCTGAATTAATTTTCATTCAAAATCTTAAATTTTAATTTTTTTAATATTAAAAAATATAAAACTTATAAAAAATCTTTAAAAAATATTTTAAAAAGTATAAAAAATAATTTTTTCTCTTTTATAATTTCTTTTAGTGTCTTTAATCAAATACTGTGCAGCTGGCAACAGACTCAGTAAAAGATATATCACTAGTCCAGAATCTTCAGAAGCAGAATCTGAAGACAGTATTGAGGTGCAGATTGCTAAAAGAGGCACCTTATTCAACTCAGAAAAAGCTAAATTACCACCAAAAGGTGTGTATTTTATCTTATATTTTCACCTTTTATCTTTAAATTGACGTGAAAATGGTGCATACCAGAAATGGAAGCAACTATTCAGTCCAACCAGATGGATGTGGACAAGGAAGGGGCAAGACCAAATCCAGAAGTGCCAAATCTTCCACAAGAAAGGCACATCTGGAGGATGCCAGAGTTGCCCCCCATTCCCCAAGGTCTGTAACAACAGATTTTGACGTGAATTCTGAGCCTGAACTAATTTATGATAATATTTCCAGGGCTGAACCATTTTCAAGTGGCAGCAATAGAAATATATCAGAGCCAGTACAAAAATTGGTTCAGAGCAGCCAAAGAAGAGGAGTGGGAAATCTGCCCAAGCCTTTGGCAGGGGGCCATGAACTCCTACTTACACATCAAGAGCTTTCTGGGTCAGGAGAAGACCATAGAACTCTTAGGAGGTTGGAGCCCCCTGTCTTGCAAAGACAAGGTCAAAAAGATAAAGAATTGGTTGAAGAACCAGAGTCTTTTATCCATAGACCAGAAGAAAGAATTGGAAATGACTCCAACTTTGGAGACAGAGGCACCAGTGGCATCTACCAGCTCCAAACCAGCTCCAGAAGCATCCAAGGACAAGCCCAAAGGACCTCAAAAGAAACAGAGAGGTCCCAAGAACCATCAAGGCAAGGGCAAAGGCAAAGCCAATTGGCACAGACCTTACCCACAAGGGTACAGGATCCCCAGATTGGAGCCTTCAGCCGTGGACAGTGTCTTCAATATGGCCAGAACTCTTATGGAATTCACAGCCAAAGAGCAGGAAAGGATGAACAGGACTTTTCCACGCAAATAAATGATGTACATAGAAGTATTAGTGTAGAAATTGGCAAACTTGAGTCAAAGTTGAAGCAAATTACATTAGACATCAATGATTTAAAGAAAAATGACAAGCAACATTCTGATTGGCATAAATTGACAACTGTCACCCTTGAGTCAATTAGCAATGCTTGTGAAAGAATTGAGAACCAATGTCAAAATAATGACACAGAGGATCTTTCCATCTTCAAAGTAAATGATAGAGTTAAAACTCTTGAAGACCATGTCTTACAAATAGTTAAGAAAACCAATCAATTTGCTATACATTTAGCAAAAAGTGACAGTGAAAGGCAGAAATTGAAGAATGAAATAATTACAAGTGTGGAGCAAATTCATAAGAATCATGAACCACATATGCCAGGACATTCTACACCTTTGACTGAAGAAAAACTTTCTGTCAAAGAAAGTTTGACTCCATTCTTAGGAGAGAATGTTATTTCTGCAAAGGATATTCCCAAATTAGAAGAATGGCCAACATTCTCTGGTGAAGGAGAATACAACCATATTGAATTCATCAGGACTATTGATATGTTGCAAGAAGACTTTAATATACCTGATGAAATCATAGTAGGAAAATTACATTGTTTGTTTACCAAGACTGCAAAGAAATGGTATTACAAGATGAGAATGGATCATGGAAGACATGACTGGTCTTGGTGGAAATCTGAAGTGATTACCAAATGGGCCAATAATTCTTGGAGGTTTAAAATGGAGAATGCTTTTGAAAGTGCCATTTTTAACTCAGAAAAAGACAAACCACTTACTTGGTTCTTCAAACAAAAAGACAGATTATCTGCTTTACACCCAGATATGTCTGACACTATGATTAATATGAAAATATTAAGAAAGTGTGGAGGAGAACTGGAACATGCTATCAAAAGCAGATGTGTGGAACCCTGTTCAACAGAGGACTACATTAATGCTATGGAAGATATCATTACCAGAACAAGAATTGGTAAAACTTGGGTTAGAAACCCAATAGAGTCCAAAATAGTCTCAAAGATTCCTAGAGAGGAAAGAAGACCAGAAAGACCTGTCTTGAAGTGTCATAAATGTGGAAGTACTTCACATTTAGCCAACACTTGCCCTAAGAAGACAAAGATCAATGAAGTTCAAATCATTGAAGACATTCAGTGTACTGAAGAGAAAGAAGAGTCTGATCAAGATTCTGCAGTCTCTGAAGATACACCAGTAGAGGACTATCCCATTGAAAACATTTCAGCTTTCTTTGAGGTCACAGAAGTCCATACCCACTTGCCACAGTACAGTGAGGATTGCTATAACCTGATCAATATCCAAGATGCCAGAATGTGTAAAACAAAACCTGCTAGAGGAAAGGGTTATACTGCTGGAGCATCCTGTATCACATCAGTTCTAATGGGTGATATTGAAGCCAAAGTAAATCTGGATACAGGGGCATTTTGCACTTGTATTGGCAAGGATTATCTCCAAATTATACTTCCTGAATGGAAAAACCATCTATTACCAATAGAAGGTGTACAGTTCAGTAGTGCCAGTAACAATATGTACCCCTTGGGCATATTGGATACTAATATTGTATTCCCACATCCAGCAGGAAGTGTAAGAATGAAAACTGAGATTGTAGTAATGGATAATTGTACATCTCAGCATATCATTCTTGGAAATGATTACTTGAATATTTATGGTATTGATATAAATAACCATAAAGACAGATATTTCACAATTGGAGATAACAAAAGGCAAAAATTTGCTTTCTCCAATATGCCAAAACAGATATCTGTAGTATCTTCTGTCAAAGATACTTACAAAGATGAATTTGTGTCTAAACAACTTGTTGAAGCACAAATTAATCCATCATTGTCACCAAAGATGAGGAATGAACTTATTGATGTATTATATACATACAATAATGCATTTACATCTGATAATGAACCATTAGGCGCTATAAGGGGACATGAAATTGATATTACTCTTAATATTGATAGACCATATCCTCCAGTACTTAGAAGACCAGCTTATCCAGCCAGTCCCAGAGCTAGAGAGGCCTTGGAAAAACATATCCAAGAGTTGATCCAACTTGGTGTGCTAAGGAAAGTAGGCCATAATGAGGAAGTTGAAGTGACAACACCTGTTATTATTGCATGGCATAATGATAAGTCAAGAATGGTTGGAGATTTTAGAGCTTTGAATACCTACACAGTTCCAGATAGGTATCCAATCCCTAGGATCCAAGAAACCTTGACTCAATTGTCTAAAGCCAAGTATATAACATCAATGGATGCATTAAAAGGCTTCCATCAAAATGTTTTGACGCCTAAAGCTAGGAAATTACTTAGAATTATCACTCACTGTGGTATTTATGAGTATCTTAGAATGCCATTTGGCATTAAAAATGCTCCATCTCATTATCAAAGAATGATGAATACCATCTTCCCCACAGAATTGTCTGAAGGATGGCTTATCATTTATATTGATGATATTATTATATGTTCTGACTCATGGTCTTTGCACCTTGAAAGACTTGCAAGAGTACTTCATAAAGTTGCAGAAGTGAACATGAAAATTTTACTTAAGAAATGCAATTTTGGTTTTGAAGAACTCAAAGCATTAGGACATGTTGTTTCTGGTTTGAGCTTGGGTATTGACAAGAATAAAGTAGCAGCAGTGTTACTTAAGCCAATACCCCAGAATAAAAAAGAAATGATGTCTTTTCTTGGATTTGCTAGTTACTATAGGCAACACTTGAAAGATTTTGCAATTCTAGCCAAGTCACTTTATAGAATCTGTGATCAACAGACTGTATTTGAAATGACACAGGAAAGAATTAAAGCTTATGAGAAGATAAAGAAAGCCCTTACAGAAGCACCTTTACTCCTCATGCCTGACTGGAATATTCCTTTTAAATTGTACATTGATGCATGTGGGGATGGATTAGGGGCAGCCCTACACCAAGTCCAAATTATTGATGACAAACCTACAGAAGGACCAGTTTGTTATATCTCAAGACAAATCAAACCAACAGAAGCCAGATATGGTGCAAGCCAAATGGAGTGCTTATGTTTGGTATGGGCACTTGAGAAATTACACTATTACCTTGATGGCAGTGTTTTTGAAGTGATAACTGACTGTAATGCCGTGAAATCACTTCTTAACATGAAAACTCCCAACAGACATATGTTGAGATGGCAAATAGCCATTCAAGAATATAGAGGAAACATGACTATAGTTCATAAAGCAGGAAACATTCACAAAAATGCTGATGGACTTAGTAGATGGGCTTTAGCCAACACTCCTGATAACCCAGCTTATGTACCTTTGGAAGCTGAACCACAGATTCCAATTGAAGGGGTTAACATAACTGATATTGGGACTGAATTCTTTGAAGAGGTCAGAGAGTCTTATAAACAAGACAAGAATTGCCATATCTTGACTTCTTTATTTGATAAAGACTGCAAAGACACATCTTTGGTTAATACACTAGATGAAGTTTGGAAAAATTCCTATTCTGAAGGAAGATTTCACTTGTTTGATGGGATTATTTACCATAGAACAAAACATTCTTGTGTGATGACATTGTGTAGTAGATTGCTCATCAATACCATTCTTCATGAATGCCATGATAGCATTTACTCTGGACACCTATCAGAAGACAGAACACTTGAAAAGGTGAAGAACTGTGCATGGTGGCCATCTTGGAGAAAATAAACCATTGAATATTGCCATACCTGTGATAGATGCCAAAAAGCAAACAGGAGTACAGGCAAGAAATTTGGATTAATGATCCATATTCAAGAACCAAAATCCCCTTGGGAAGTTGTTCACATGGATTGGGTCACAGCACTTCCTCCAAGTGGTGACAAAAGTTATAATGCTTGTTTAGTCATTGTAGACAGATATAGCAAAACTCCCATATTCTTACCATGTCATAAAGATGACACTGCTATGGATACAGCTCTTCTTTTATGGAGTAGAGTTATTTCTCATACAGGGTTATTTAAGAATATCATAAGTGACAGAGACCCCAAGTTCACATCTGCACTTTGGACCAATCTTCATAGATTGTTTGGGACTAAGTTATCATTCTCTACAGCATATCACCCTCAAACAGATGGGCTAGCAGAGAGGATGATTCAAACTTTAGAAGACATGATCAGGAGATTTTGTGCTTATGGATTAGAATTTAAAGACTCAGATGGCTTTACCCATGACTGGTGCACTCTGATACCTGCATTAGAATTGGCATACAAGACATCAGTCCATTCTTCCACAGGACAAACTCCTGCTATGTTAGAAAAAGGATGGAATCCAAGACTCCCAGCAGACACACTGAGGAAAGACTTGATTGACATTCATCCTACAGCTTCCAGCTTCAAATTAATGCTTGATAAAGTAAAACACCATGCAAAACAAAGTATGGATGATGCTTTTGATTATGCAAAACAGAAGTGGGACAAGAGTCATAAAGTACCAGACTTCAAAGTAGGGGACTTAGTTCTAGTTTCAACCTTGAATTTTAATAATATCAAAGGCCCAAAGAAACTTAAAGATTCTTATGTAGGACCTTTTGTTATTGTTGCCTTACATGGAACCAATGCAGTTCAAGTGGAATTGAGTGGTGAATTGGAAAATAAACACCCCACATTTCCAGTCAGCCTGATAAAACCTTATCAACCAGCTGACAAAGAATTGTTTCCTTTAAGGAACCCAACTCCTTTAACTGTGCCCCCTGTGGAACAGAATGAAGACAGAAAGATAAAGAAAGTCATTAAAGAAAGGAGACTTAGGGGTAAAAATCAAAGAGAATATCTTGTCAGATATAGAAATCCAGTACATGAAGATGAATGGATGGCAGAATCAGAAATACTTGACTCAGATAAACTCTTAAGAAGATTTAGACATGAAAGAAGGCCACAAGCCTGAATATGTCTATAAATGTGCTTTAAATTACTTGATCTGAGTAATGTGAAGAGGTTGGACAGTGGACATTAACCCCCTTTTGGGGCCTTATTCTTTTTATCACTAATAAAATTGTAGTACAATTTTATTTTTTGGTGGGGGGGAATGTGAGCCTTGAGGTATATTTTACATACCCAAATAGGCCACAATTATCTTAAAAAGAAAATTTGAATTATGCAAAACTCATAAGTCATGCATATATCCAAAATTCATCATTTTCAATTTCAGAAAAGATGAATAACTTTTTATTGAGTAAGTAAATCCATGGATTTAAGACCAGATTTGGATTCTACACAAAAATTCACCTAGGGTAGCTCCATAGAGTGAATAAGCTCAATTTAAGTATTTGAGGTGGTAATATGGAAAATACTTCAATACCACATCATCAAGACCACATAAAAGATACGTGAAAAGTTTTGTTTTTCTTGATTTTTAGCCAAAATAATGGGAAAGTGAGAAATCCCATGTTACATATACACTAAGAATAGTGTTATGCATGTTTTGAGCACTTAATATCATGGTATTCTTACATGGACTTTTGGTACACCCATAGTGGATATCTCACTTTAAGCTTAAATTACTATTTTGACGTAAAAAATAGGCAAGGGGGACAAAAGACATCAAAGAGAGCCAGGGTACCCAACTTCTGAGGCCTCAGAGGCGTGGATAGCTCCAGAGCATGGATCCATGGCTCATCTTGGCCCAATTGGTAAACTAAAACTCTTTGGGAACTTGGTTACCAAGTTACAACTACTGTAAAACATCAGAAAATAGCAAATAACCTGCTATTTTGACGTGCCAAGGAGGTAATGAGCTACTTACACTCCTGTAACCATGTCAATTACTAATGAATTTCCATGGATAAACCCCAAAAGAGTAATTAAAACCCTTTTGGGACCCATATTCATTGATTTACCTCATAGCAACCAGCAAAACACTGCTATTTGCAATTCTACGTAGAAATGAGGTAAAACCTTCAAAAATTCATTAAAAATACAATTCTTAATGAATCTTTCTGAAACTTTCAGGACTAAAGGAGAACTGTATTATCTATGGTACAACCAAAAGGAATTACAGTTTTACTAGTAAAATTAAAAGTTTTACTTACAGTCCATTTTTGGATATTCTACGTGAAACACTGAATCTTCAAAAATTCACAGTAATTACAACCTGTGATGAAATTGGCAATAACATTGATAACTTTGAGAAATCAATGATTATTTTAGAATAAAAGAAGATTTACAAGTGTTACTCCTTTTATTCTTAACCATATTGGGGTTGGTAGTCACGTAAAAGCATCAATTAAGTAATTATGATAATTTTACATGACAACAGATGATGCAATCAATAATCCAAAAAGGTTTATTGTTTTCTCACTCACTGGTTTTTCAGTTTGCTCCATGGCACGCCTCTGTGAGCTGTTGTTGACTTAAAAGAAGCCTCTTCTTGCTGTTTTTTCATCATCATCATCTTATCAATTTATTAAATCTTTATTACCAACAAGTAAGTATTAGTTCAACTATTCTTAAGTGTTTTAATTCTTTCAGAATCAATCAGAAAGACGTGAAATCATAGAATCCAACTATATATTGTTGTAATACTGTTATAAATCCTTTTGATCCCTTAAATCCACAATTCCACGTCAAATTTCTCTACTTTTATTATCAATAAGTTCTTTGGAGTATTAGTGAGTCTTTTATCTTTAATTCTTAAAGTTTTTCTCTAGTAATAGTTTTCTTCAAGAATTATCTTTATAATTATTCTTGTAAAAGATAATTATATATTAAAATAATTTTATTATTTTAATAAAAGAAGTTTTTATTATTAAATTCTTCTTGTAATTGATTCTTGTAGACAATTACTGCTCACTGTTATAATCACTAGTAGTGTATAACACGTGAAAGAAATAATTTTATAATTATTTAATTGTGGTTATAATAATTTTTATTATTATATTTAATAAGAACAGACATAGTACTGTTGATTAATAGTAATATTATCATCAGTTTCATAGTCACATCTTACAAATTCAGTACCAATATCAGTTATGTTAATCCCCTCAATTGGAATCTGTGGTTCAGCTACCAAAGGTACATAAGCTGGGTTATCAAGAGTGTTGGCTAATGCCCACCTGCTAATTCCATAAGCATTCTTGTGAATGTCTCCTGCTTTGTGAACTATAGTCATGTTCCCTCTATATTCTTGAATGGCTATTTTCCATCTCAACATATGTCTGTTGGGAGTTTTCATGTTAAGAAGTGACTTCACTGCATTACAGTCAGTTATCACTCCAAAACCACTGCCATCAAGATAATAGTGTAATTTCTCCAGTGCCCATACCAAATAATAAGCACTCCATTTGGCTTGCATCATATTTGGCTGATGTTGGTTTGATTTTTCTTGAGATATAACAAACGGGTCTCTCTGTAGGTTTGTCATCAATAATTTGGACTTGATGTAGGGCTGCTACTAATCCATCTCCACATGCAGCAATGTACAATTTAAAAGGAATATTCCCGTCAGGCATGAGGAGTAAAGTTGCTTCTGTAAGAGCTTTCTTTATCTTCTCATAAGCTTTAATTCTCTCTTGTGTCATCTCAAATACAGTCTGTTGATCACAGATTCTATATAGTGAATTGGCTAGAATTGCAAAGTCTTTCAAGTGGTTCCTATAATACCTGGCAAATCCAAGAAAAGACATAATTTCTTTTTTATTCTGGGGTATTGGCTTAAGTAACACTGCTCCTACTTTGTTTTTGTCAATACCCAAGCATAAACCAGAAACAACATGTCCTAATGCTTTGCGTTTTTCAAAAACAAAATTGCATTTCTTAAGTGAAATTTTCATGCTCACTTCTGCAACTTTGTGAAGTACTCTTGCAATTCTTTCAAAGCTCAAAGACCATGAATCAGAACATGTAATAATATCATCAATATAAATCATAAGCCATCCTTCATACAATTCTGTGGGAAAGATGGTATTCATAATTCTTTGATAAAGGGATGGCACATTTTTAATGCCAAATGGCATTCTAAGATACTCATAAATACCACAGTGAGTGATAATTCTAGGTAAGTTCTTATCTTTAGGCGTCAAAACATTTTTGATGGAAGCCTTTCAATGCATCCATTGATTTTATATACTTGGCTTTAGACAATTGAGTCAAGGTTTCTTGAATTCTTGGGATTGGATATTCAATTCTCTGAAATCTCCAACCATTCTTGACTTATCATTATGCCAGGCAATAATAACAGGTGTTGCCACTTCAACTTCCTCAGTATGGCCTACTTTCCTTAGTACACCAAGTTGCATTAACTCTTGGATATGTTTCTCCAAGGCTTCTCTAGCTCTGGGACTGGCTGGATAAGCTGGCCTTCTAAGTACTGGAGGATATGGTCTGTCAATATTAAGAGTAATATCAACTTCATGTCCCCTTATAGCACCTAATGGATCATTATCAGAGGCAAATGCATTATTGTATGTGTATAACACATTAATAAGTTCATTCCTCATCTTTGGTGACAATGATGGATTAATTTGTGCTTCAACAAGTTGATTAGACACAAACTCCTCCTTATAAGTAGTATTTTTAGAAGATACTAATGATATTTGTTTTGGCATATTGGAAAAAGAAAGTTTTTGTCTTTTGTTCTCTCCAATTGTGAAATATCTGTCTTTATGGTTATGGATGTCAATACCATAAATATTCAAGTATTAATTTCCAAAAAATTATATGCTGAGATGTGCAAATTTCCATCACCACAGTCTCAGTTTTCACTCTCATACTTCCTTCTGGGAGTGGAAATACAAGATTAGTGTCTAATATACCCAAGGGGTACATATTGCTACTGGCACTACTAAATTGCACACCTTCTATTGGTAATAGATGGTTTTTCCATTCAGGAAGTATAACTTGGAGATAATCTTTGCCCACACAAGTGCAAAATGCCCCTGTGCCAAATTGACTTTGGCTTCAATATCAGTCATCAAAACTGATGTGATACAGGATTCTGAAGAAGTATACCCTTTTCCTTTAGCAGGTTTGGTCTTACACATTCTGGCATCTTGGATATTGATCAGGTTGTAGCAATCCTCACTGTACTGTGGCAAGTGTGTATGGACTTCTGTGACCTCAAAGAAAGCTGTAATTTTTTCAATGGGATAGTCCTCCACTGGTGTATCCTCAGAGATTGCAGAAGCTTGATCAGATCCTTCTTTCCCTTCAGTAAACTGAAATTCTTCAATGACTTGAACTTCAGTGATTTTTGTCTTTTTGGTGCAAGTGTTGGCCAAATTTGAAGTACTTCCACATTTATGACACTTCAAGACAGGGTTTTCTGGTCTTCTGTCCTCCCTGTGAATATTTGAAACTATCTTGGATTCTATAGGGAGTTTAGTCCAAGTTTTACCAATTCTTGTCCTGGTAATGATATCTTCTATTGCATTAATGTAGTCCTCTGTTGAACACGGTTCCACACATCTGCTTTTGATAGAATGTTCCAGTTCTCCTCCGCACTTTCTTAATAGTTTCATATTAATCATAGTGCCAGACATATCTGGGTGTAATGCAGATAATCTGTCTTTCTGCTTTAAGAACCAAGTAAGTGGTTTATCTTTCTCTGAGTTAAAAAAGGCATTTTCAAAAGCATTTTCCATTTTAAACCTCCAAGAATTGTTGGCCCAGTTAGTAATCACTTCAGAATTCCACAAGACCAAACATGTTTCCCTTGATCCCTTCTCATCTTGTAATACCATTTTGTTGCAGTTCTGGTAAACAGAGAGTGTAATTTTCCCACTATTATTTCATCAGGTATATGAAAGTCTTCTTGCAACATATCAATAGTCCTTATGAACTCAATATGGCTTTATTCTCATTCACCAAAGAATGTTGGCCATTCTTCCAATTTGGGAATATCTTTTTCAGAGATAACACTTTCTCCTAAGAATGGGGTCAAACTTCCTTTGACAGAAGGTTTTTCTTCAGTCAAAGGTGTAGAATGTCTTGGCATATGTGGTACATAATTCTTATGAATGTGTTCTACATTTGCAAGGATTTTATTCTTTAACTTCTGCCTTTCACTGTCACTTTTGGCTAAGTGTGTAGCAGACTGATTGGTATTTTGGAGTATTTCTAAGACATGAGCTTTTGGAATTTTAAGTTGATCATTCATTTTAGAAATGGAAATATCTTCCATTTCAACATTCTGAACCTGACATGTACTTTCAATTCTGCTACATGTGTTAATATTTGAATCAATTCTGGCATTTGCCAATTGATACCATTCAGTATATCTTTTGTCTCTTCTTTTTAATTCACTTATGTCTGATGTAAGTTTATTTATCTTTGCAACAAATTAACCAAGGGCTACATCAATATTAAATTGAACAAAATGTATCTGATATATTATTTCTTTGGAAAAGTTCTTTTCATCTTTTCCTGCTCTTTGGCTGTGAATTCCATCAAAGTCCTGGTCATTTTGAATACACTGTCCATGGCTGAAGGCTCCAATTTGGGGATCCTGTACCCTTGTGGGTAACATCTGTGCTAATTAGCTTGGCCTTTCCCCTTGCTTTGATGATTCTTGGGACCTTTCTGCTTCTTCTGAGGTCCTTTGGGCTTGTCCTTGGACACTTCTGGAGCTGGTTTGGAGCTGGTAGACCCCACTGGGGCCTCTGTCTCCAAAACTGGAGTCATTTCAAACTCTTTCTTCTGGTCTATGGATAAAAGACTTTGGTTCTTCAACCAATTCTTTATCGTTTGGACCTTGTCTTTGCAAGACAGTGGGCCCCAACCTCCTAAGAGCTATATGGTCTTCTCCTGACCCAGAAAGCTCTTTATTTGTAAAAAAGAGTCCATGGCCCCCTGCCAAAGGCTTGGGCATATTTCCTACTCCTCTTTGTTGGCTGCTCTGCTCCAGTTTTGGTATTGGCATTGATATATTTCTATTTCTGCCACTTGAAAATTGTTCAGCCCTGGAAATATTATCATGAATCAGTTCAGGCTCAGAATTCATGTCAAAATTTGTGGGTACAGACCTTGGGGAATGGGGGGCAACTCTGGCATCCTCCAAATGTGTCTTTCTTGAGGAAGACTTGGCACTTCTGGATTTGGTCTTGCCACTTCCTTGTTCACACCCATCTGGTTGTACTGAATAGTTTCTTCCATTTCTGGTATGCACAATTTTCATGTCAATTTAAAGATAAAAAGTGAAAAATATAAGATAAAACACACACCTTTTGGTGGTAATTTATTCTTTTCTGAGTTAAATGAGGTGCCTCTTTTAGTAATTTGCACCTCAACACTGCCCTAAGATTCTGCTTCTGAGGATTCTGGACTGGTAATATATCTCTTACTGAGTTTGTTACCAGCTGCACAGTAGTTGATTAAAGACACTAGAAAAAATTGTAAAAGAGACAAATTATTTTTTATACTTGTTAAAATATTTTTAAAGATTTTTTATGAGTTTTATATTTTTTTAATGTTAAAAAAATATTCTTTTTAAAGAAAAAGTATGAAAATCTAAGATTTTGAATTAAAATTAATTCAGAGTAACTCAAAGACTAATTTTATAAGTTTTTTGGATGTGAAAAAGCTATGTGTAAAAACAGTATAAAATTAAACCAAATTTCCCAATGAAAAAGATTTCCAAAACAATTTCAAAAAAAAAATTATTTTAACTTTAAAATGAAAGAAAAAATTATTCAATTAATAAATTTGAGAACTGAAGAATATATTATTGAACTCAAGAATATGATTAAAGCTACGTCTATGGTTAAAATAACAGCCAGGCCCCCAAATGTAAGATTTGACTATGAAACTGATGATAATATTACTATTAATCAACAGTACTATGTCTGTCCTTATGACAAGGAATAATAAAATATTATTATAACAACAATTAGATAATTAAAGAATTATTTATTTCATGTGTTAAGCACTACTAGTGAATTTAACAGTGCGCAGTAATTGTCTACAAGAATCAATTACAAGAAGAATTTAATAATGAAAACTTCTTTATTATAATAATAATATTATTTTAATATATAATTATCTTTTGCAAGAATAATTATAAAGATAATTCTTGAAGAAAACTAATTTTAGAGAAAACCTTTAAGAATTAGAGATAAATGTCTCACTTATACTCCAAAGAGCTTATTGAAAGATATAAGTAGAGAAATTTGATTTAGCATTGTGGATTTAAGGGATCAAAATGATTTATAGCAGGATTGCAACAATATATAGTTGGATTCTATGATTTCACGTGTTTCTGATTGATTCTGAAAGAATTAAAACACTTAAGAATAGCTTTAACTAATACTTAGTTGTTGGTAACTATGATAAAAATGGATAATAAGATGATTTGATATGGAAAAAACATCAAGAGGAGCCCTCTTTTAAGTCAACAACAGCTCACAGAGGCGTGCCATGGAGCAAACTGAAAGAACCAATGGGTGAGAAAACAATAGACCCTTTTGTATTATCGATTGCATCATCTGTTGGCATGTAAGATTATCATAATTACTTAATTGATGCTTTTACATGACTACCAACCCTAATATGGTTAAGAATAAAAGGAGTAACATCTGTAAATATTCTTTTATTCCAGAATAATCATTTATTTCACAAATTTATCAATGTTGTTGGCAATTTAGTAACAGGTTGTAATTACTGTGAATTTTTGAAGATTCAGTGTTTCATGTAGAATAGTCAAAAATGGACTGTAAGTAAACCTTTCAATTTTAACAGTAAAACCATAAGTCTGTTTGGTTTTACCATATATAATACAGTTATCTATTAGTCCTGAAAGCTTCAGAGAGATTAATTAAGAATTGTATTTTGAATGAATTTTTCAAGATTTTACCTCATTTCTACGTAGAATTGCAAATATCAGTGTTTAACTGGTTGCTATGAGGTAAAACAAAGGATAAAAGTCCAAAAAGGGTTTTTATTACTCTTTTGAGGTTTATCCATGGAAATTAATTAAGAATATACATGGTTACAGGAGTCTAAGTAGCTCTTTACCTCCTTGGCACGTCAAAATAGCAGGTTATTTGCTATTTTCTTGAGATTTACAGTAGTTGTAACATGGTAACCAAGTTCCCAAACTGTTTTAGTTTACTAATTGGGCCAAGATCATCCTTGGATCCAAGCTTTGGAGCTTTCTACACCTCTGAGGCCTCAGAAGTTGGGTATTCTGGCTCTCTTTGATGTCTTTTGTCCCCCTTGCCTATTTTTCATGTCAAAATAGAAAATTAAGCTTCAAGTGAGATATCCACTATGGGTGTACCAAAAGTCTATATAAGAATACCATGATATTAAGTTCCCAAAACATGAATAACACTATTCTTAGTGTATATGTAACATGGGATTTCTCATATTCCCATGATTTTGGCATGAAACTAAGAAAAACAAAAGTTTTCATGGATCTTTTATGTGGTATTGATGATGTGGTCTTGAAGTATTTTCCATATTACCACCTCAAAGAGTTAATTTGAGCTTATTAACTCCATGGAGCTACCCCAGGGTAATTTTTGTGCAGAATCCAAATCTGGCCTTAAATTCCTGGACTTACTTACTCAATAAAAAGTCATTCATATTTTCTGAAATCAAAAATGATGAATCTTGGATATATGCATGACTTATGAGTTACGCATAATTCAAAATTTGTTTTTAAAATAATTGTGGCCTATTTGGGTATGTAAAATATACCTCAAGACTCACAGGTAGTATGTTTGCTATAGGCTGGAGACCCCCAAGACTGGAAATCGTACTCTTGGCCAGTATACAAATTCAGAAAATATTTCCAAAAATATTAATCTTTATAATCAGCTCACCTTACAACACCCTCAAATTTCTAATTATAAGAAACATTTCTTTTGAAATTATATCTTCAACTCTTTCAAATCAAAATGTTGAAGAAATGCAAAAATTGAATGTGCCTGGTTGTGAAATTTTAGATTTAAATTTTGATAATTTTGAAAATGATTCTATTTCCAATCAATTAAAAAATACTTTTGATAATTTCTCTAATTTTCCACATTCTTATTCAACTGATTCTTCTGATTATACATATTTTCTCTCAATTCCCATTTCAAAACAAGATGGTAGTATGATATTCAATAATTATGATTTTTTTAATGAATTTTTTGTATTTCCTGATCATGCTATAAATATATATTGAACTGGTACAAAACCAGGAATAGTTCAAATTGTTTGGAAAGCCAAAAGTGTTAGACAGTTTACTCTTTATCCTGAAGGTGGTTCTACTGGCTTGTTTACTGGATTATCTTTGTATATTCAAATTTCTAAAAAAACTTATAGTATTCTTCAAAACTTGAATCAAGGAAATATTAAAAATTTTGTAATACATTATCATAATTTTATTTTAAATAGATTATCAGCTACTTCCAAGTAACTGTCTTTCATTACAAAGTTCCAAATATAGATCACTTGATTATAACAACAATAAATTGATTAAAAAATCTCTTTGCAAACAAAGAAAAATCAGGAAATCAATTAATTAACTAATTATAAACTTAATCAATTAATAATACAAATAATAAATTGATTATGAAGCTAATAAAATAATCACCAAATGAATAAATTAATTCTAAAATTAATAAGTCAATTTTATATTTCATACATCAATTAGAAAATTAATTTTTTAATTATAAGTTTAAGACCATCATTATAATATTAATAAAGCCATTATGAAATTAATGAAGGAATTATCAAGTTGATAGTATAATTATAGAATTAAGACTTATAGAATGAATAAGTTCATTATAAACTTTACAAATTAATTATAAGCTTAATAAATTAATTATAAAGATAATGAAATAAGGTTATTGGTAAAAACATGTAAGAGTTTAAGTGTTTTGACTAAAAAATTATGTTTATTTACCATCAATTGGTAAAAACACATAAGAGGTGGTTTTTAAGAAAAAGCTGGCTATTTATGGAATTTCTGATGCCATTAATGCAATGCCCTTAATGGCATTATCAATGCAATAAAGGGCATTATCAATGCCATTAATGGTATCTTGAAGGCTATTAATGGCATCGTCAATGCAATAAAGGGTATTTTGAAGGCTATTAATGGCCTTCTCAATGCAATAAAGGGAATTTTGATGGCTATTAATGGCATTATCAATGCAATAAAGGGCATTATTAATGCCCTAAATGGCATTGTTGATTCCATAAATTTCATTTTTAATGCCACAAATAGAATTGTTAATGCAATAAATGGCATCATTACTTCCATCAATGTAATTTTTAATGCCACAAATGGCATTGCTAATGCCATTTGTGGCATTATTAATTCCATTAATGGAACTGTTAATTCCAGTTATGGTATTGTTAAGGCCATTCATACCATTTTTGAGGCCTTTGATGTCATTTTTAAGGCCAAAGATGACATTAAAAATGCCATTTATGGCATTTTTAAGTCCATTCATTTCATTGTTAATTGCCTTAAAAATGGCATGCATGGCCTTAACAATTCCATTGTTGAGGCCATTTATGATATTGTTAAATTCATAAATGGCATAGTTAATGCCATAAATGGCATTGTTAAGTCCATACAATTACATTTATGGCATTGTTGTAATGCCAATTATTCCAATACTCTGGCCATAAATAGCATCTGTATGTATGTCATTCTTGATGCCATTTTTGGCATTATTATGTCATTTATGATGCCATTTATGGCACTTTTGATACCATAAATGGCACTTTCAATGCCACAAATGGAATTTCAACTTCCACTCCTCATAAATGAGATTTTCAATTCAATTGATTTCATAAACAGCATTTCCAAGTTAATTACAAACATGAACAAAAAACGTAAAAAAGGGACTTTTTGGGCCTAAAATTGTCCTGGGAAAAAAAATCCCCAAATTTTGGGCTTCTGGTTTTTTATTCTCAAACTGTTGCCCTTTATTTTTAAAAAAAATGAAGGAAATTCATAAGTGGATACATTTAAATGAATTTTCTGAAAAATAAACCATTTTTGTCATATTGGCCAAATTTGAGAAATTTGGCCAAAAAAATACAAAAACATTTGTGGATATTGACATCCCATGTCAGGAAAAATATGGCAAAAAAATTATAAAAATGCTCAAAACTGAGCCTGAGGAATTTTTTTAAGAAAATAACTCACTCACATTTTTTGGCCAGGAATTGGTAAAAACATGTAATTTTATGGTGAAAACACATAAGGGCTTACATGATCTTACTAGAAGCTTGCATGTGTTTAACAACACCGTAAAATTATTATAAAATTCATAAATTAATTATAAAAATAATAAATAAATTGTAAAATTAATAAATTAACTATAAATTTCCCTAAATTTATTAATTTTTTATATAATGAATAGATTATTTCTACTTTTGATAAATTAATTAGGAAAATAATACTTTAATTGTAAAATTAACAAATTAACTCTAAAATGAATTTATTACTTGTAAAAGAAATATATTAATTATAAAGTTATTAAATTAATTATAAAATTAATAAAGTAATTGTGAAATTAATCTATTAATAAGAAAATTAATATATTTATTCTTAGTTTATTAATTAGGAAATTAATAATATTAATAATATTAATTAATAAATTGATAATAACATGAATAAATTAATTATCAAATGTATGAATTAATTATAAGATTAATTCATGCTTTGTAATGTTAATGAAATAATTACAAATTTAATGAATTAATTGTCAAATTAATAAATGAAATATAAACTTAATAGATTAATTGTAGAATCAATAGATCAATTATCAAATTAATAAATTAATTCCAAAAGAAATGAATGAATTATAAAATTACCAAATAAATTATAAAATTAATATTTGAATTAAAAACTTAATTAATGAATTATAAAGCTCCTAAATTAATTATAATGTTAATAAATAAATAATAAAATGAATAAATTAAGAATAAAATGAATAAATTAATAATAAAATGAATAAATTAGTTTTAAAATTAATCAATTAATTATAAAATCAAGAAATTAATCATAAAGTTAATAAATTATTGATAAAAGTGATAAATTAATCATAAATTCAATATATTCATTATAAATTGTATAAATTAATTATCAAATTTAAATATTAATTATAAAATTAATACCTGATGTGTAATGTTAATAAAGTAATTATAAACGTAATTAATTGATTTTAAGCTTACTTATTTAAATATAAAAGTATTGGATTAATTGTAAAATTAATAAATCAATTGGGAAATTAATAGATTAAGTGTAAAATTAATAGATTAATTGTAAAGTTAATAAATTAATTAGAAAATTAATAGATTAAGTGTAAAATTAATAGATTAATTGTAAAATTAATAGATTAATTGTAAAATTAATAGATTAATTGTAAAATTAATAGATTAATTGTAAAATTAATAGATTAATTGTAAAATTAATAGATTAATTGTAAAATTAATAGATTAATTGTAAAATCAATAGCTTCATTGTAAAATTACTAGATTAATTGTAAAATTAATAGATTAATTAGAAAATTAATAGATTAACTGTAAAATCGATATAATAATTATAAAATTAACTTATTAATTATAAAGTTAATAAATTAATTGTAAAAGAAATGAATGAATTATAAAATTAATAAATTAATTATAAAATTAATAAATTCAATAGAAAATTATTTGTCCAGAGTCAGAGTTATTCTTTTTGTTATCAATAATAATCAAGTAATTAAACATAAGGTTAATAATATACACTTCACCTTTTTTATTTCTTTGATTTTTTTTTATTTTTTTTATTTTCTTTTATTTTATATTATTTTATTTATTCATTTATTTTTTATTTTTTATTTTTTTTTATTTTTTTCTTTTTTTACTTTGTTTTTTATTTTATTTTTAATAATAGAGTAATTGTAAAATTAATATACTAATTATAAAATTAATATATTAGTTATAAAATTAATAGATTAATTTTGAAGGAAATAAATGAATTATAAAATTAATCAATTAATTATGAAATTAAGAAATTAAATATTAAATTATTTGTCCAGATTCAGATTTTTTCTCTTTGTTATTAATCATAATCAAGTAATTAACAATAAGGTTAATAATATACACTTCACATTTTTTATTTCTTTTATTTCTTGTCTTTTTTATTTCATTTAATATTATTTTTTTTATTTTTTTGATTTTTGATTTTTTTTTTCATTTTTTCATTTTTTCATTTTTTATTTTATTTTATTTTTTTTCAATAATAGATTAATTATAAAATTAATTGATTAAGTATAAAGTTAATAAATTAATTGTAAAAGAAACAAATGAATTCTAAAATTAACAAATTAATTATAAAATTGATAAATGAATTCTAAAATTAATAAATTCAATATAGATTTATTTGTCCAGATTCAGACTTTTTATTTTTGTTATTAATCATAATTAAGTAGTTAACCATAAGGCTAATAATATACACTTCACATTTTTTATTTTTTTTATTGTTTTTGTTTTTTTTATTTTATTTTGTATTATTTTATCTATTTTTTTTTTCTTTTTCTATGGGGTTCAAATTGTACTTTTTCTTGGGGCAGCTTTGAAAGTTTGTGATATGTGTTCTTCCAGTGAGAGCTAATGTTATCAACTCCAGTATTGTAGGGGTTGGTGATTATGGTTGACTTCTCCCTTGCACTTACTCTGAAACGGTTTCAATCCCCCCCCCATGATAGCATTTCTTCTGTCTCACCTTTCAGTTTTGGGAATAGGGTAACAATGCCTTGTAGCATACTCTGAGCCTTGGGCAAGCTTAGAGATGTGACTTGGTATCATTGTGTTCCTTGATCCTGACAACCCTCATTGAAGTTTGGAGCCTTGTTGTGTTTTAGGGTGCTCAACCTTGATCCTGATTTGAGAAGTACAATATTCACTTTCTGGAAGGATTCTTTCCAGTGATAGCCTTTCTAAACCCACTATTGTGGGGCTGTAAGTTGTTGTCCAGATGGCCAATTTTTATTTTTGTTCTTAATAGTAATCAAATTAAGCTATAAGGTTATTAATATATATACTTCATGAAAACATTCATGAATCTGTCATATAACTCATAAATTAATTCCTGAGTTATAAATCAATCACAAAGAAAACAAGTTGACTTTAAACTTGACAATCAAATATTTAAATATATTTATCATGAATTTTAAAGTTGATAACCTAACTGTAAGGTTCAAAATTCAATATAAAATGAGTCAAGTAATTAATGAGATAGTAATTTCATTATAAAAACCTTTTTTTCATTATGAAATTATTAGTTTAATTCAAGAATTAATCACAAATCTACCAAATCAAATATTAAACTAATAAATGAATTAAAATATAAAGAAATGTATCATAAAACAATTCAATCAATTATAGACTCAATCAAATAATTCCAAGATTAATTAAATACTTAAGAAATTAATGAATGAAGTCTTAAATTCCTGATTTAATTCTAAAACAACCAAATTAAATTAATTGATTGATTTTAAAATTAATTTTGTAATTAATTCATTCATTCATAATTGATCAATCAATTACAAATTTAATAAAATACTTTTAGAATCAAACAATTAAAAGATAATTTTCAAACCTATTCTAATATTAATCAATCAAGTATCTAATTATAAAATTAATGAATCAATTAAAAATTAAATCAATCTATTATTCAAATTCTTGATCAAGTATCAAATTAACTGTAAGGTTTTACTATGAAACAATAAGTAAAAAATTACTAATTTATTACTTGTTGTACTCTGAATGTCCTTATAATTGAAATAAATAAGATTAAAATAATAATAATAATAACTATGAAACAATAAGTAAAAAATTACTAATTTATTACTTGTTGTACTCTGAATGTCCTTATAATTGAAATAAAAAAGATTAAAATAATAATAATAATAAAGAAATATTATTATTATGGCGTAAAAATATTATATTATTAAATAAATATAATAATATAATTAATATTATATAAAATTATAATATTTAAAATAATATATTAATATAAGATAATTAATATATTATAAAGCTCTTTATTATTGTTACCAACAAATAATAAAGGCGTAAAAAATTGTTTTTTATAAATAAAAAACAATTAATAACAGTAATATTACCAATATTAAAGTTATAAATTAATATAAATACAATTTATATTAATTAAGAATTATTAAGAGTAATAATAAGAGAGAAATTATTATAATAAGATGAAATAACCTACTTTTAACACTTAAGATAATAATTTTGAGTTATTTTACGCCAAAAGAATATAATACAACTTTTACAAATTGTATTTACAATAAAATTTAAGGAAATTTACTAAATTTCTTGATTTTACGTGGAAAAGAGTTTTTCAGAGAGATTTATAACAAAAACAATTAAAGAATTGATTTAATCACTTAAAAGCAGTGATTAATATTAAGATGAGCTTTGGTCTTTAATAATATAAGAGTTTTATATATAAAGAATAAAGAAATTACCTTTTTATTTAATTGATTTAATGTTTTTGATGCGTCTGAGGGGAAAACAGAGTAAAAAGAGCTCTATTTATAGTAAATACCTCCCTCCTAGAGTCCAACAGGCTTCTAGTAGATGTGTACTGATCATATCCACTGGAATTGATCAATATTTTAAGGTTTGAGGGTGATTACATCATGATCAAACCATATTACATCATTATTACACCATTATTTAGAGTTATCACTATAACTCTAGGTGTGATGACATCAGAGGCTTGGCAGAACCCCAAATTTCGTGGATTTTATTAGTTTTAATCATAAACTAATAGTATTCACCAATTTTATCACTCTTATGACTGTTAAACTTAATTTAAGGTTACAGTAGGTGATCATAACTGCTCAATTTAAGCTCAAACTTTGATCTTTAATAACTTTTAAGATTTACACGCTACAGCAATTCAGAGAGTGAATTCTGATAGCCTGACATAACCTTATTATGCTGCCAAGGGCTTTTCATTATATCATCAAAACTCTAATTTTGATGATTTTTCTTATAACTCATCTTTTCTGTCGAAATTCAATATTTTAAACTTCAAACCTTGATTTCAGGGGGTTATACCCTGAATTTAATAATAAAAATTACATCATTCTTCACGAATGAACTAGTAGAATCCAACTGTATACTTTTTTTTAAGTTTGGACCACTTTCACAACAAAGTGGTCAACAGCTCTGTTGATTTTTATCAATATTTCATCATAGGTTTTAACCTTGTTTATAATTTGTAAAATAAAGTTCATATCTGTGTTCTTAAAGTAATTACGTGGTGACTTTATTTTTGGTTCATCATTCTATCATGTATAGTTTAGAAGATATTAGCTATGATCCTTGAATATATGTGTTGACCAAAAAAGTGCATATATTCAGGATAATTCCTTAAGTATTGATTTTGGAAATTAGCTTATTAATTGTTTTATGTGTGGATTTTTGTGGGGAATCCACTGGTACAATTTATTTCACATGTTGTTTCATTAGTTTCTGAGATAAATAAGGTTTTCTGGTTTTTATAAGGTATTATACCTTATAATTCATCAAATATTGACTTTACAGATATGCCATAAAAATGGTATATGTGTATTTTTCCATGAGGAATCCAATGGTGTAATTTATTTTACATGTTGATTCATTGGTTTTTAAGTTAAACCAATTTTTGTACCAATTTATGGTATTTTTTGTATATTTAAGTAATTATTTTTAATGTATAATTATTCTAAGTAATTTTAATATAATTGTATTAAAGGTATAATTATTCTTGAATAATTTTAATATAATTATATTAAAGGTATAATTATTCTTAATCTTTTTTGTAACCTTATTGGGTATGTGGTCATATCTCAAAGGCTCACATTCCCTACCACCAAAAAAGATTGTACCACAATCTGATATGTATGATTAGGGTATCATCCACTGTCCTACCTCTTCAATAGACTTTATTAGTCTTGAAGCTCAACAATGCTTAACTTTTTATTTTTCAGGTTTTCTTTCATGTCTGAACCTTCTTAGTAGTTTATCAGCATTTGTTATGTCTTTCTCAAGTAGCCATTCATCTTCTTGAGTTGAATTTCTATACCTTACAAGGTATTCCCTTTCTTTTTTGTTTCTTGTCCTTCTTTCTTTAAGGACTTTTACTATTTTCTTTTCCTCTCCTTCTTCCAAGGGGGGGATCTCAAGTGGGGGTTTATTTCTTAGTGGAAATAATTCCTTATCACTTGAGCTGTAAGGTTTTATCAGACTTACAGGGAAAGTTGGGTGTTTATTCATTAGTTCACCTGTGAGTTCTAATTGCACAGCATTGGGTCCATGAAGTGCTTTTATCATAAATGGTCCTGCAAAGGAATCTTTCAATTTCTTTGGGCCTTTTATGTTATTGAAATTAAGGGTTGATACTAAAACCAAGTCTCCTATTTTGAAATCAGGTGGCTTATGACTTTTATCCCATCTTTCTTTTGCATATTTAAAAGAGTCTTGCATGCATCTGTTTGCATGGTGTCTTGCTTTGTCAAGCATTATTTTGAAACTGCTTGCTGTTGGATGTATATCCACTAAGTCCTTTTTGAGGGTATCATAAGGAAGTCTTGGATTCCAACCTTTCTCTAGCATTGCTGGTATTATGCCAGTAGAAGAGTGGATTGATGTCTTATATGCCAGTTCAAGTGCTGGTATTAGTGTACACCAATCATGGGTAAAACCATCAGAATCTTTGAATTCTAGCCCATAAGCACAGAATCTTCTGATCATATCCTCTAGGGTCTGTATCATTCTTTCTGCTAAACCATCAGTTTGAGGATGATAAGCTGTTGAGAATGATAACTTTGTCCCAAACAAGTTATGGAGATTTGTCCATAATGCTGAAGTGAACTTTGGGTCTCTGTCACTTATAATATTTTGGAATAAGCCTGTGTGGCTAATGACTCTATTCCATATCATTATGGCTGTATCCATAGCTGTGTCATCTTTATGACATGGTAAGAACATGGGAGTTTTACTGTACCTGTCAACTAATACTAGGCATGCATTATAACTCCTGTCTCCTCCTGGAGGTAAGGCTGTTACCCAATCCATATGAAGTATTTCCCATGGGGATTTTGGTTTTTGGATTTGGATCATCATTCCAAATTTCTTTCCTGTGGCTCTGTTGGCTTTTTGACATCTGTCACAGGTTTGGCAGTACTCTGCAACATCTTTCTTCCAATTTGGCCACCAAGAGCAGGTTTTCACCCTCTCTAGTGTTCTATCTTCTGAGAGATGTCCAGATGCAACACTATCATGACACTCATGTAAAATAGTGTTTATTAGTGTTCTGTCTGTTAAGGCCATAACACATGTATGTTTTGTTCTATGGTAAAGGATTCCATCAAGGAGGTGGAATCTTCCTTCATCATATGCCTTTTTCCATGTTTCATCTAGTTTTGATGAAAGTGATGGATCTTTGCAGTCTTTCATCAGAAGTTGGCTTAAGATGTGGCAATTTTTGTCTGTCTTATAGCTTTCTTTTACTTGGTTAAAGAATTCTCTGCCAATGTCTGTAACACATATTCCTTCTATATGGTGCTCTTCTTGTGGTACCCATGCTGGATTGTCAGGGGTATTTGCTAGAGCCCATCTGCTAAGTCCATCTGCATTTTTGTGAATATTTCCAGATTTATGAACAATAGTCATATTTCCTCTATATTCCTGGATAGCAATTTGCCATCTCAGCATATGTCTATTTGGAGTCTTCATATTTAATAGTGATTTAACAGCATTACAGTCTGTGATTACATCAAATACTGTGCCATCCAAATAATAATGCAGTTTTTCTAAAGCCCACACTAGGCATAAGCATTCCATTTGGCTTGCTCCATACCTTGCTTCTGTTGGCTTTATTTGCCTTGAAATGAAACAAATTGGTCCTTCCACTGGTTTATCATTGATAATTTGTGTTTGGTGAAGTGCAGCACCTAGTCCTTCTCCACAAGCATCAATGTATAGTTTGAAGGGTAGTTTCCAATCTGGCATTAGAAGAAATGGGGCATTTGTTAAGGAATTTTTCAATTCTTCATATGCCTTGACTCTTTCTTCTGTCATCTCATAGACTGTTTGTTGGTCACATAGCTTATACAAGGATTTAGCAATTTTTGCAAAGTCCTTTATATGCTGTCTATAGTAACCAGCAAATCCTAGAAATGATTGCATTTCTTTTTTGGTTTGAGGCATTGGTTTAAGTAGTACTGCTGCTACTTTATTTTTGTCTATGCCTAGACTTAGTCCAGATACCACATGTCCTAGTGCTTTTAATTCACTATATGCAAAATGACACTTTTTCAAGGAAATTTACATATTCACTTGGACTATTTTTTGTAATACCCTTTCTAGTCTTGTAAGGTGATTTTCCCAAGTTTCTGAGCAAACTATAATATCATCAATATAGATAATTAACCATCCTTCTGAAAATTCTTCAGGAAATATGGTATTCATCATTCTTTGATAATGGGAAGGTGCATTTTTTATACCAAATGGCATTCTTAAGTATTCAAAAATTCCACAATGGACTATTATTCTTAGTAGTTTCTTGGCATTGTCTGTTAAGACATTTTGATGAAAACCCTTAAGAGCATCCATAGCTGTGATGAACTTAGCTTGTGACAATTGGGTCAATGTCTCATGGATTCTGGGTATTGGATATCTGTCTGGAATGGTATAGGTATTCAGGGCTCTGAAGTCTCCTACCATCCTTGATTTTCCATTATGCCAAGTTATAATGACAGGTGTAGTAACTTCTACTTGTTCATTATGTCCAACCTTTCTTAATACTCCAAGGTCCATTAATTCTTTAATGTGCACCTCTAAGGCTTCTCTACCCCTTGGGCTGGCTGGATAAGCAGGTCTTCTTAATAAAGGTGGGTAAGGTTTTTCTACATTAAGAGTTATATCCACTTCATGTCCAATTATGGCACCTAGTGGTTCTTTGTCAGTTGCAAAGGCATTTTTATACTTAAATAAGAGGTCAATCAATTTTTCTTTCATTTTTTCTGTTAATTCTTGATTGAATTCTGCCTCTTTAAGTTGTTCAGATATAAAAAGTTCCTTTTCTGGAATTTTTTCTTCCTTCTTAATAACTGTGATTTGTTTTTTTGTTATTTCAGAAACCAAATTTTTGTCTTTTGTTATCTCCTATGGTAAAATATCTATCTTTTTGGTTGAAAAAATCTATACCATAGATTGATAAGTAGTCATTCCCAAGTATGAAATGATTACTAGTACAGTTGTCCATAACTACAAACTCTACTTTAATTCTGACACATTGTGAGGGATGAGGAAAAATTAGTGTTAAATCAATTATTCCAAGGGGCTTCATGCTCTCACTTGCACTACTAAATTTGACACCTTGTATTGGCATAAGTTTTTCTTGCCAGTTTGGGACAATGGTTTTTAAATAACTCTTGCCAACACAAGTGCAATATGCTCCTGTATCCAAGTTAACTTTTCCTTCTTGGTTATCAACCATAACAATACTTATACTTGATTTTCCGGCTGTATATCCCATTCCTCTTGCAGGTTGGGTTCTATACATTTTGGCATCTTGTATGTTTGTCAGGTTTGTGTCAGATGTTCCAACTTGTGGCAAGTTTGAATTAACATCCAGTACTTCATAAATTATATCAATATTATTAATTTGTGCATTAATTATATTGATTTCATCACTTTCAGAGCTTTCTGATTCTTCTGTCTCTTTTTCAGAGTCAGATTCCTCTTCTTTGTCATTGTGGCTTTCTGTTTCCACAATTTCATTAATCTTTGCTTTTTTAAGGCAATTATTGGCTAGGTGTCCAATACCTCCACATTTATGGCATTTTCTTTGTTCATTATTGTTGGATGTATTGGGCTTAAAGGGTTCTTTTGATTTATCTTTTTTGATAAATGGTTTATTTGGGCTTTTAATGTCCAATTTTTTCCAAGTCCTGCCAATTTTTGTTCTTGTCACTATATCTTCTAATGCATTTATATACTCTTCTGTGGAGCATGGTTCTATACACCTGCTTCTTAGGGCATGTTCTAGTTCCCCTCCACATTTTTTAAGTATTTTCATGTGCACCATCTTTTGTGACATTTCTTGGTACAGTGCATTAAGCCTTTCAACTTGTTTCAAGAACCAAGTTAAAGGTTTGTCTTTCTCTGGGTCAAAGAAAGAGCTTTCAAATGCATTTTCTATCTTGTACCTCCAGGCATCATTTGCCCACTTGGTGATTATTTCTTGTTTCCACCAAGACCAGGTATTTTTACCATTTGTTTGTCTTATGCCATAATACCATCTTTTTGCAGATTTTTCAAACAATGAATGTAATCTTGCAGTGATTAATTCATCTGGTATGGCATAGTCTTCTTGTAACATGTCAATTGTTCTGATAAATGACATGTGGTCATATTCACCTTCTCCTGTGAATGTTGGCCATTCTTTTAATTGAGGTGCTTCCTTCATTGAGACTTGGTTATTATCTTGGTGACTCAAGTCTGTTATGAAAGGATTTGACAATTCCTCTTTTGTTTTAACAGGGCTTCTTATATGAGAAAATGGTGTGGATAACTTTGGCATATTTAAATTAGCCTCATTAATTTTATCCATTTTTTCAGTGATAAGCCTTATTTCACTCTGAATATCATCTTTCAGATGCATTCTTGCTTCATCACTTTTTCCCACATGGTCCAAAAGTAATTTTTGGTGTGATGAAGTCTTTTCTTCAAATTTTTCTACAGAAATACTTAATTTATTTAATTTTTCTGTAAGATTGTCAATACTCACATCATAATTGATTGTCAAAGTTTTGTCTTTGATATCTTTTATATATTTATACAATTCTTGTTGTCCTTGTATTAATTTTTGAGTATTGTCAATTAAATTCTTTGGTTTATTATTTTCAACAATAAACTTAATGTTGTCAATTTCTTTCTTGTTTTGCACAACAATTTTTGTTAAAGAAGATAAATTGTTATTTATTTCTTGTAGTGATAATAAACTATCTTTAATTTCTTTTAGAGGTAATATACTATTTTTAATTTCTGTTAAAGTATTTACAACATCTTTGGACAAGGTTATTTATTTGGGAAATGAGGTTGTCTCATTCTTTGCTCTTCTTTGTCCTTGAATTCCATCAAGGTTCTGGCCATGTTGAAAACATTGTCCATGGCATCCTTTTGGATTCTTGGGATTCTGTAGCTTGGGGAATATGGTTTCCTCCAATGCTTTTTCTTGTTCTTCTTCCCTTCTTGGGGAAGTGGGTTGGCTTGGGGCTTGCTGGTAGAAGCTACTTGGGCTTCTTCCTTGGTTGCCTCCCTCTTTTTGGCATGGTAGTCCTTGATTTTTTTGATTTGAGGTTTGGATGACAGTGGATTCCATCCATTGGAGTATTTCACTATCTCCTCCTCTTTGAGGAACTTTTTCAGGATGTGCCAGGAGTTCATCACTCCTTGGTGTATTTGAGGCAACATTTCCCAATCTTTGTCCTTGTACACTGTGCAATACTGCTTGTACTGGCTCATGTAGATGTCTATTTGAGCCCTCTGAATGTGATTTGTACCTGTTTGAGTTACTCATACTTAGTTCCAATTCAGGCTCAGATATCATGGGCATTTCTGGGACTTGCCTTTGAGATAAGGCACTTCCTTGTGTGGATTCTGTTCCACTGGGGATATTGCCCTTTCTTTTCCCTTTTGAGGGATCAATTCTACCTCTGAGTCCAGTTCCATCTGATTGGATGGAGTATTGGGAACCTCTTCTGGTAGTCATAATTAAAGAATAAGAAAAAATAAAAGTATTTTAGAACAAAATTCTTTTATGGCAATTATAAAAGAGGTGCTCACCTTCAGACTCTTGAATGGTGGGTCCTGGAAATTCTAATTTCTTAGCTTTCTTTCTTTTGGTGATAACTGGTGTTGGAGAACTTTGACAAGTTTCTTCCACCAACCTCTCAACAGTAGCTTGGTTGTCTTCTGTTGGGTTATCTTCAAACACTAAAAAAGACAAATAAATATAAGTCTTTTTATAAGAAGTGTTATTTTTGGCAAGATATGGCAATTTTCCACGTAGAAATTGCTTTATATCTTTAAAAAATTAAAATAAATAAAGAAATGAATAAAAATGAAATAAAAATAACTTTTTTTATTGTTTTTTAATATTTTTTATTATTTTTTATATTTTTATTTTTAAAGAATAAAATAAAAAAATGAATATGATTCTTATAAAATTAAATTATAATAAAATTATTTTTAATTTATAAAATATCTCTTTTAATCACTAGAGTCACTCAAAGAAAGTTCTTGCAAGTCTAAGGATGTGAAAAACCACGTGTAAGACAGTACAATTGCTTTCCAAATGCCTCAATAGCTTTTAAAATCAATAAAATATAAAATTATTATATAATTTTATGATTATAAATATAATTTATTATTGGATAAACCCAATTAGAATCTTTTTAAAGGTCTTTTAAGTAAATATCACGGCCAGGCCCCCAAATGTAAGGTTTGACTATGAAACAATAAGTAAAAAATTACTAATTTATTACTTGTTGTACTCTGAATGTCCTTATAATTGAAATAAATAACATTAAAATAATAATAATAATAACTATGAAACAATAAGTAAAAAATTACTAATTTATTACTTGTTGTACTCTGAATGTCCTTATAATTGAAATAAATAAGATTAAAATAATAATAATAATAAAGAAATATTATTATTATGGCGTAAAAATATTATATTATTAAATAAATATAATAATATAATTAATATTATATAAAATTATAATATTTAAAATAATATATTAATATAAGATAATTAATATATTATAAAGCTCTTTATTATTGTTACCAACAAATAATAAAGGCGTAAAAAATTGTTTTTTATAAATAAAAAACAATTAATAACAATAATATTACCAATATTAAAGTTATAAATTAATATAAATACAATTTATATTAATTAAGAATTATTAAGAGTAATAATAAGAGAGAAATTATTATAATAAGATGAAATAACCTACTTTTAACACTTAAGATAATAATTTTGAGTTATTTTACGCCAAAAGAATATAATACAACTTTTACAAATTGTATTTACAATAAAATTTAAGGAAATTTACTAAATTTCTTGATTTTACGTGGAAAAGAGTTTTTTAGAGAGATTTATAACAAAAACAATTAAAGAATTTATTTAATCACTTAAAAGCAGTGATTAATATTAAGATGATCTTTGGTCTTTAATAATATAAGAGTTTTATATATAAAGAATAAAGAAATTACCTTTTTATTTAATTGATTTAATGTTTTTGATGCGTCTGAGGGGAAAACAGAGTAAAAAGAGCTCTATTTATAGTAAATACCTCCCTCCTAGAGTCCAACAGGCTTCTAGTAGATGTGTACTGATCATATCCACTGGAATTGATCAATATTTTAAGGTTTGAGGGTGATTACATCATGATCAAACCATATTACATCATTATTACACCATTATTTAGAGTTATCACTATAACTCTAGGTGTGATGACATCAGAGGCTTGGCAGAACCCCAAATTTCGTGGATTTTATTAGTTTTAATCATAAACTAATAGTATTCACCAATTTTATCACTCTTATGACTGTTAAACTTAATTTAAGGTTACAGTAGGTGATCATAACTGCTCAATTTAAGCTCAAACTTTGATCTTTAATAACTTTTAAGATTTACACGCTACAGCAATTCAGAGAGTGAATTCTGATAGCCTGACATAACCCTATTATGCTTCCAAGAGCTTTTCATTACATCATCAAAACTCTAATTTTGATGATTTTTCTTATAACTCATCTTTTCTGTCGAAATTCAATATTTTAAACTTCAAACCTTGATTTCAGGGGGTTATACCCTGAATTTAATAATAAAAATTACATCATTCTTCACGAATGAACTAGTAGAATCCAACTGTATACTTTTTTTTAAGTTTGGACCACTTTCACAACAAAGTGGTCAACAGCTCTGTTGATTTTTATCAATATTTCATCATAGGTTTTAACCTTGTTTATAATTTGTAAAATAAAGTTCATATCTGTGTTCTTACAGTAATTACGTGGTGACTTTATTTTTGGTTCATCATTCTATCATGTATAGTTTAGAAGATATTAGCTATGATCCTTGAATATATGTGTTGACCAAAAAAGTGCATATATTCAGGATAATTCCTTAAGTATTGATTTTGGAAATTAGCTTATTAATTGTTTTATGTGTGGATTTTTGTGGGGAATCCACTGGTACAATTTCTTTCACATGTTGTTTCATTAGGTTCTGAGATAAATAAGGTTTTCTGGTTTTTATAAGGTATTATACCTTATAATTCATCAAATATTGACTTTACAGATATGCCATAAAAATGGTATATGTGTATTTTTCCATGAGGAATCCAATGGTGTAATTTATTTTACATGTTGATTCATTGGTTTTTAAGTTAAACCAATTTTTGTACCAATTTATGGTATTTTTTGTATATTTAAGTAATTATTTTTAATGTATAATTATTCTAAGTAATTTTAATATAATTGTATTAAAGGTATAATTATTCTTGAATAACTTTAATATAATTATATTAAAGGTATAATTATTCTTAATCTTTTTTGTGACCTTATTGGGTATGTGGTCATATCTCAAAGGCTCACATTAACTCTCCAACACTCAAATTAAGAAATCCATTATAGAATTAAGCATTCAATTATAAAATCAACAA
This sequence comes from Austropuccinia psidii, assembly GCA_023105745.1. Classification (NCBI taxonomy): domain Eukaryota; kingdom Fungi; phylum Basidiomycota; class Pucciniomycetes; order Pucciniales; family Sphaerophragmiaceae; genus Austropuccinia; species Austropuccinia psidii. The sequence continues at coordinate 7,730,606 of JALGQZ010000001.1, forward strand.
ATTAATTCTTTCATCAATTACAATTCAGAAATTCATTCTAAAATTAATGCATTAATTAAGTAATTACAACATTAATAAATCATTAATTAATTAATTATAAAATCTATTAATTATTGACTGAATAGGTCAATTATAAAAATAATCAATCCATTAAAAAATCCATAAGCTAAGTATTAAATTGACAAGTTCCTTACTAATTTTAAAGCTCATTAATTATTAAATTAGTAAGATAATTATTAAGCTAAGGAATGAATTACTAAAATAATAAAATAATTTTAAAATTCATAAGCTAATTATCAAATTAATAGAGACAAATCAACCAAATAATTGTAGAAATAAGAAAGTGATTATACAAGTAATAAATTAATCTAAAATATAATGGAATGTTTTCTAAATCACTAATTTAAAAGGTATTCCTAGATAAAGTTTTCAATCCACTTTTTCCATAATGCTTAAATTCTTTGAATATCTCTAATATTTACCATCATTAGATTATGTGATGATAGACCCTTATTCAGAAATCCCAATTTACGGTGTCATTCAACCGTACACTAGAATGACTATAAGCTTTAAAAATCACACTAATCAAGCTCTCCATCCCATTCAGATGATGGGGCATATGAGCTGGCATATGTTGTCTGAATTAACAAATGTTGGCAAACATGGACCCAGCACCAAAGTCTGATTTATTCTTTTTGAAATTATTGATTAAAGACACCATAAGATCAATATTTATGGCCAAAGGTGGGATACAACCCCCAAAAAAAGTAAAGTATACTATGGATGTTATAAGTAACCAAAACTAAAAGTTTCCATCAATAATGGAACTATTTTGATCATAGGCCTTGCTGAATGTGGGACTGTGAGTTTTGCTTCCTCAGCAGGCCCAGAGCCATGCTCTGCCTTCCATGCATTACCAAAATCTAATACCAAAGCCTTTAAAAAGTCATATTTGATGGGCACTGGCGGAGTGAAATCATCAAAAGTGAGAAAACTGCTATTTAGGATTTTACATATATACCTGTTAGTCAGCCCCCATATAGGATCCACCGGCTTCTTGGGTTCAGCGAGAAATTTTGATATTTTTATTAATGATAAAGTTCCTTTTACTGAGATTGTACGCCAGTCATCAGAACATACCATTAAGCCCCTAACACCTGCTTCACAGACATCAGCTGAGATTCCATAGCAAATACGGTTTAGCCCAAGGCTTTTATGATATGTGAGAAGGTCTTTGACATCTCCCTTGTGTACTACCTCACAGGAGCCCTTTCCTTCTGTTGTTTGCACTTCAACTTTTTTATGTGCTTGAACCATGTTGTAAGTAATCATAAGGTGAATAATGGTGTCCACAAGTTCCTTCAAATTCTTTAGTGGTCTTCTATTTGCACTCAGTTCCACCTGGGTCATTTTTCCTATGTGGTTTTTTGATTTACTGAGGCAAGAGGCCGGGTATCTTACTGCTGATCTCTCAAGGGCTAATGGGTCATTTGTATTTTTCTGTGGGGAAATATACTGTTTTGGTGGAATCACATAATGTGAAACCAAGCCAATAGCTTCAAAAATGACCTTTTCACAGAAGTTCTTGATGCTTGGTTTTGGAAGGAGATTTTGGAGCATTTTGCAAAATGGATAGTCTTTTTTTGCAATATGGCTGGTTGGTTGTTCCATATCTTTGAGGAACTGTAAGCTACAAACACCTGGATTGAAAAATGCCTCACTGACATCTGCCAAAAAAACATCCAAACCTGAAAGAGGGTATTAGCTCTTCATTCTTTTATTGATATTATATATATAGCTTACCACATCTTTCAAGCTCACCTATCCATACAGACATTTTCATATCACATTTGCTTATCACTTTAATCCCAACTGGCAAAAACACTGCATGGTCATCTTCATGCAAGTTGGAATTCCAATTTCTGTAAAGTATGTTAATACTTGAAAGTGATTCTTGCCACTGATCTCTAGTTAATACAGAATTCATATCCAAGATCACTTGCAATTCTTGAGCAGGCATGAGAAAACGCCCTTCAGGAGTCTTTTTTGAAGGTGATAGAATAGGCTCCAGTGGACTTATGTTTGAATTATTTTCCCCTTTCTCATTAGTATTCACATGAATTCCTTGACTTTCCTCCACATACCTGACCAGTTGCAATTCATGAGCTGTTTCAGTTGACATAATTGATTGTTTGTTTTGAGAAGATTAATTGTTATGCTGATTGGTGGCGCAAATGTTTGCTTCCTCATGGGTTTTGATGGCTTCCACATTAACAACTTCTTCATTTGTACATTGAACATAGTTGATTCCAGTAAACATATGTCTCTTTTTTGATGACCTTCTTGGTGGTAGGAAAACTGGATCTCTTACCCAATAGGACTTTTGGTTCTCCAATTTTTACCCTTGACGCTTTTGGCAAAGATTCTCCATACCTAACACCTAAAATCAAATATCCTGTAGTTTAGTAAGGAAAAGTTGAGAAAATGGATGGAAGTTGCATAGGCTTTAAAGCCATTTTAAGCAGATCCCTTTCTTCTCCAATCTTTTTGTGGATGAATTCAGGAATTTGGCTATTCTTTCTGATACCATCCAGCCTAGGGAGAACCTTTTTAATCTTTGACACAAACTTCTCTTTGCGAATTACTTCAATCTCACCACTAAACAATACTTCTTCATTATTTTCTTCTTTCATTGACTCATCGCTAACTTTAGGTTCAGGTTCTTCCTCATAGTTTTTGAGATTTGGTGGTTGCACAATTGGTGAACCTGTCTCAATCAATTTTTTGAAGAGGTATAAAACAATAATAGTATCAGTATCAACTAAAGAGTAAAAATATTCAAAGCTTCATATACCCTGAGGAAGATTCGGGCATATAATACTGCTAGCAATTTGTAAAGTCTCTTCTGGTTCTTTTCTTTGTGAATTCATTTCATCAGCAATTTGGCCTTTAATGTGTTGCTCTGGTTGTGGAAATGATTTAAATGAAATGAAATTAAGATCTGAGAGCATTTGTATTGGAAGGCCATAAAATTCACTCAAAATAATAGATATATATAGGAGAATCTGTGGAGTTACAATAATGATAGTAGAAAAATTACTTAAATAATGGGTAGAAGGAAAAATGACTCCTTGAGTACCATATTTAGATCTGAAAGTTTCTTACCTAAATATCCAAACCGCAAGCTATCCCTATTCGTTATGAAGTTAAACTTCAATGACCTTCAGGATAATCCATACCCAAAAAGGTATTTTCACACATAAGAATCATCCTATAATACCCAGCAAATTCAGTGGTACTGAAGCATACTACATGTCACAATACAGGGGCATATGGCATTTCATATTGTACACCTCAGAAATGATCCCATGCTTTATTATACTGTACAGTAAATTTGGAATTTGGATTGTTTCAAATTTCTATATTTCCTGAAACTAAATTTTACTTCCTTCTTTTAGTAAAACAGTGGCTTCTCAGGAATCCATGAATATGATATTGGACCTTTTAACTAACTACCTGATACAAAATATGATCAATTAATTTAAGATTTCATTATCTTGCTGCTTTATGGATAGAGATGTATGGAGTGTTTCGAGCTGGGCCACTTTTGTCAATGCAGAACTTTCAGAAGTGGGCCCCTTTTCTCAATGCATACTTTGTGGAGGTGGGCTACATTTGTCAATGCAGACCCTCCAGAGGTGGGCCACTTTTTTCAATGCAGACCTTGCGGAAGTGGGCCCCTTTTAACAATGCATACTTTCTGGAAGTGAGCCACTTTTTCCCTTGGGAGCTGGTCCAATATTGTCAATGCAGACCCTCCGGAGGTGGGCCACTTTTCTCAATTGAGACCCTCTGGAGGTGGGCCACTTTTGTCAATGCAGACCTTCCAGAAGTGGGCCTGTGAGCCTTTGAGATATGACCACATACCCAATAAGGTCAGAAGAGAGACTTAGAATAATTATACCTTTAAGATAATTATATTAAAATTACTTAGAATAATTACACATTAAAAATAATTACTTTAAAAATACAAAAATACCATAAATTGGTACAAAACTTGGTTTAACTTAAAAACCAATGAATCAGAATGTGAAAAAGAATTATACCATTGGATTCCCCATGGTAAAATACACATATGCCATTTTTATGGGATATCTGTAAAGTCAATATTTAATGAGTTATATGGAATAATACCTTATAAAAACCATAAATCCTTCTTTATTTCAATAACCAATGAAGCAACATGTAGAATAAATTGTACCATTGGATTAACCATGAAGGTCCACACATAAAACAATTAATAAGCTAATTTCCAAAGTTAATACTTAAGGAATTAACCTGAATATATGCACTTTTTTGGTCAACGCATATATTCAAGGATCATAGCTAATATCTCTTAAACTATACAAGATAGAGTGATGAACCAAGAGTAAAGTTACCACATAATTACTATAAGAACACAGATATGAACTTTATTTTACAAATTATAAACAAGGTTAAAACCTATGATGAAATATTGATAAAAATCAACAGAGCTGTTGACCACTTTGTTGTGAAAGTGGTCTAAACTTAAAATAAAGTACACAGTTGAACCCTACTAGTTCATTAGTGAAGAATGATGTAATTCGTATTATTAAATTCAGGGTATACCCCCTGAAATCATGGTTTGAAGTTTAACATATTGAATTTTGACTGAAAAGATGAGTTACAAGAAAAATAATCAACATTAGAGTTTTGATGATGTAATGAAGACCTCTTGGCAGCATAATAAAGTTATGTCAGGCTATCAGAATTCACTCTCTTAATTACTGTAGCGTGTAAAACTTAAAAGTTATTAAAGATCAAAGTTTGAGCTTAATTTGAGCAGTTATGATCACTCACTGTAACCTTAATTTAAGTTTAACAGTCATATGAGTGATAAAATTGGTGAATACTATTAGTTTATGATTAAAACTATTAAAATCCACGAAAATTGGGGTTCTGCCAAGCCTCTGATGTCATCAACTTTGGAGTTATAGTGATAACTCTGAATAATGGTGTAATAATGATGTAATATGGTTTGATCATGATGTAATCATCTCCAAACCTTAAAAAATTGATCAATTCCAGTGGATATGATCAGTACACGTCCACTAGAATCCTGGTGGACTCTAGGAGGGAGGTATTTACTATAAATAGAGCTCTTTTTACTCTGTTTTCCCCTCAGATGCATCGAAAACATTAAATAAATACAAACAAAAAGGTAATATCTTTATTCTTTATATATAAAACTTTTATCTTAGTAAAGACCAAAGCTCATCTTTATTATAATCATGAATTTTGACGTGATTGAATCATTTGTTTAACTGTTTTTGTTAAAAATCTCTTTAAAAACTCATTTCCACGTAAAAAAGCAATGATATTTGTAATTTGTCTATTTTTTATTGTAAATACAATTTGTATAAGTTGTATTTATATTATTTGGCATGAAATATCTCAAAATTATTATATTAAGTGTTAAAAGTAGGTTATGTTCTCTTATATTAATAATTTTCTCTATATTATTCTTTTAATAATTCTTTAATTAATATAAATAGTATTTATATGAATTTATAGCTTTAATATTAGTAATATTATTGTTATTAATTGTTTTTTATTAATAAAAAACAATTTTTTATTCCTTTATTATTTGTTTGTAACAATAATAAAGTGCTTTTAAATATATTAATTATTTCATATTAATATATTTATTTTATTATATTATATTTTATAATATAAATTATATTATTATATTTTTATTAATAATATAATTATTTTTACGCCATAATTATAATAATTCTTTATTATTATAATTATTTTATCTTATTTATTTCATACATAAGGACATTCATAGTACAATAACTAAAATATTAGTAATTTTTACTTATTGTTTCATAGTCAAACCTTACATTTGGGGGCCTGGCCGTGATATTTACTTAAAAGACCTTCAAAAAGATTCCAATTGGGTTTATCCAATAATAAATTATACTTATAATCATAAAATTATATGATAATTTTATATTTTCTTGATTTTAAAAGCTATTGAGGCATTTGGAAAGCAATTGTACTGTCTTACACATGGTTTTTCACATCCTTAGACTTGCAAGAACTTTCTTTGAGTGACTCTAGTGATTAAAAAAGATATTCTATAAATTAAAAATAATTTTTATTATAATTTAATTTTATAAAGAATCATATTAATTTTATTTTATTCTTTAAAAATAAAAAAAATATATACATAAAATAATAAAAAAATATTAAAAACGAATAAAAAAAGTTATTTTTATTCATTTATTTAGTCATTTCAATTTTTTAAAGATATAATAGCAATTTCTACGTGGAAAATTGCCATATCTTGCCAAAAAATAACACTTCTTATAAAAAGACTTATATTTATTTGTCTTTTTTAGTGTTTGAGGATAACCCAACAGAAGATGACCAAATTACTGTTGAGAGATTGGTGGAAGAAACTTTTCAAAGTTCTCCAACAACAGTTATCACTAAAACAAAGAAAGCTAAGAAATTAGACTTTCCAGGACCCACCATTCAAGACTCTGAAAGTGAGCACCTCTTTTATAATTTCCATAAAAAGAATTTTTATTCTAAAATACTTTTATTTTTCTTATTTCTTAAATTATGACTACCAGAAGAGGTTCCCAATACTCCATCCAATCAGATGGAGCTGGACTCGAGGTAGAACTGATCCCTCAAAAGGGAAAAGAGAGGGCAATATCCCCAGTGGAACTGAATCCACACAAGGAAGTGCCTTATCCCAAAGGAAAGTCCCAGAAATGCCCATGATGTCTGAACCTGAATTGGAACTAAGTATGAGTAACTCAAATAGGTACAAATCACATTCAGAGGACTCAAATAGACATCTACATGAGCCAGTACAAGCAGTATTACAGATTGTACAAGGACAAAGATTGGGAAAAGTTGCCTCAAATACACCAAGGAGTGATGAACTCCTGGCACATCCTGAAAAAGTTCCTCAAAGAGGAGGAGATAGTGAAATACTCCAATGGATGGAATCCACTGTCATCTAAACCTCAAATCAAAAAAAATCAAGGATTACCACACCAAAAAGAGGGAGGCAACCAAGGAAGAAGCCCCAGTAGCTTCTACCAGCAAGCCCCAAGCCAACCCACTTCCCCAAGAAGGAAAGAAGAACAAGAAAAAGAATTGGAGGAAACCATATTCCCCAAGCTACAGGATCCCAAAAATCCAAAAGGATGCCATGGACAATGTTTTCAACATGGCCAGAACTTTGATGGAATTCAAAGACAAAGAGGAACAAAGAATGAGACAACCCCATTTCCCAAAGAAATAACCTTGTCTCCTGATGTTGTAAATACTTTAACAGAGCTTAAAAATAGTATTTTACCTCTTAAAGACTTTAAAAATAGTTTATTATCTTTCCAAGAAATAAATAATAGCTTATCATCTTTAATCAAACTTGTTGTACAAAATAAGAAAGAAATTGATAACATAAAATTTATGATTTAAAATAATAAACCAAAAGTATTAATTGACAATATTCAGAAACTAATACAAGGACAACAAGAGTTGTACAAATACATAAGTGATATAAAAGAAAAAACCTTGACAATCAATTCTGATGTGAGTATTGACAACCTTACAGAAAAATTAAACAAATTAAGTATTTCTGTAGAAATATTTGAAGAAAAGACTTCATCACACCAAAAATTACTTTTGGACCATGTGGGAAAAAGGGATGAAGCAAGAATGCATCTGAAAGATGACATTCAAAGTGAGATAAGGCTTATTACTAAAAAAATGGATAAAATTAATGAGGCAAACTCAAATATGCCAAAGCTATCAACTCCATTTTCTCATATATAAGGCCCTGTTAAAACAAAAGAGGAATTGACAAATCCTTTCATAACAGATTTGAGTCACCAAGACAATAACCAAGTCTTAATGAAGGAAGCACCTCAATTGAAAGAATGGCCAAAATTCACAGGAGAAGGTGAATATGACAATATGTCATTTATTAAGACGATTGACATGTTACAAGAAGACTATGCCAACCAGATGAATAACTCCATGCAATATTACATTCATTGTTTGAGAAATCTACAAGAAGATGGTATTATGGCATAAGACAAACAAATGGTAAAAATACCTGGTCTTGGTGGAAACAAGAAATAATCACCAAGTGGGCAAATGATGCCTGGAGGTATAAGATAGAAAATGCATTTGAAAATTCTTTCTTTGACCCAGACAAAGATAAACCTTTAACTTGGTTTTTGAAACAAGTCAAAAGGCTTAATGCACTGTACCCAGAAATGTCACAAAAAATGGTGCACATGAAAATACTTAAGAAATGTGGAAGGGAACTAGAACATGGTCTGAGAAGCAGATGTATAGAACCATGCTCCACAGAAGAGTATATAAATGCACTAGAAGATATAATGACAAAAACAAAAATTGGCAGGACTTGGAATAAATTGGACATTAAAAGACCTTTAACTTGGTTTTTGAAACAAGTTGAAAGGCTTAATGCACTGTACCCAGAAATGTCACAAGAAATGGTGCACATGAAAATACTTAAGAAATGTGGAGAGGAACTAGAACATGCCCTGAGAAGCAGGTGCATAGAACCATGCTCCACAGAAGAAAATATAAATGCACTAGAAGATATAGTGACAAGAACAAAAATTGGCAGGACTTGGAAGAAATTGGACATTAAAAGCCCAAATAAGCCATTTATCAAAAAAGATAAATCAAAAGAATCCTTCAAGCCCAATACATTCAACAATAATGAGCAAAGAAAATTCCATAAATGTTGAGGTATTGGACACTTACCCAATAACTGCCTCAAAAAGGCAAAGATCAATGAAATAGTGGAAACAGAAAACCACAATGACAAAGAGGAGGAATCTGACGCTGAAAAAGAGACAGAAGAGTCAGAAAGCTCTGAAAGTGATGAAATCAATATAATTAATGCACAAATTAATAATATTGATATAATTTATGAAGTACTGGATGTTAACTAAAACTTACCACAAGTTGGGACATCTGAAACAAACCTGACAAATATACAAGCTGCCAAAATGTATAGAACCAAACCTGCAAGAGGAATGGGATATACAGCTGGAAAATCAAGTAGAAGTATTGTTATGGTTGATAGCCAAGAAGGAAACGTTAAGTTAGATACAGGAGTATATTGCACCTGTGTTGGCAAAAGTTATTTAAAAACCATTGTCCCAGACTGGCAAGAAATATTTATGCCAATACAAGGTGTCAAATTCATTAGTGCAAGTGAGAGCATGAAGCCCCTTGGAATAATTTATTTAACACTAATTTTTCCTCATCCTTCACAATGTGTCAGAATTAAAGTGGAATTTGTGGTAATGGACAACTGTACCAGTAATCACTTTATCCTGGGAAATGACTACTTATCAATCTATGGTATAGATATCTCTAACCAGAAGGATAGATATTTTACTATAGGAGACAAGAAAAGATAAAAGTTTGGCTTCTTAAATAACAAAAACAAGTTACAGTTATTATGAATGAAGCAAAAATTCCAGAAAAGGATCTTTTTATATCTGAACAACCTAAAGAGGCAGAATTCAATTAAGAATTAACAGAAAGAATGAAAGAAAAATTGATTGACCTCTTATTTAAGTACAAAAATGCCTTTGCAACTGACAAAGAGCCACTAGGTGCTATAATTGGGCATGAAGTAGACACAATTCTTAATGTGGCAAAGCCTTACCCACCCTTACTAAAGAGACCAGCTTACCCAGCTAGTCCAAGAGCCAGAGAAGCCTTAGAGACACACATTAAAGAATTTTCAGACCTTGGAGTATTAAGAAAAGTAGGGAATAATGAGCAGGTAGAGGTTACTACCCCTGTCATTATAACTTGGCATAATGGAAAACCAAGGATGGTTGGAGACTCCAGAGCCCTGAACACCTATACCATTCCAGACAGATATCCAATACCTAGAATCCATGAGACATTGACCCAATTTTCACAAGCTAAGTTCATTAGAGCTATGGATGCTCTTAAGGGTTTTCATCAAAATGTCTTAACAGACAATGCCAAGAAACTACTAAGAATAATAGTCCATTGTGGAATTTTTGAATACTTAAGAATTCCATTTGGGATAAAAAATGAACCTTCCCATTATCAAAGAATGATTAATACCATATTCCCTGAAGAATTATCAGAAGGATGGTTAATTATCTATATTGATGATATTATAGTCTGCTCAGAGACTTGGAAAAGCCACCTTACAAGACTAGAAAGAGTACTTCAGAAAATAGTGCAGGTAAATATGAAAATTTCCTTGAAAAAGTGTCATTTTTCATATAGTGAGCTAAAAGCACTAGGACATGTTGTATCTGGCCTTAGTCTAGGCATAGACACAAATAAAGTGGCAGCAGTACTACTTAAACCAATGCCTCAAACCAAAAAAGAAATGTAATCATTTCTAGGATTTTCTGGTTACTATAGACAGAATATAAAGGACTTTGCAAAAATTGCTAAATCCTTGTATAAGCTATGTGACCAACAAACAGTCTATGAAATGACATAAGAAAGAGTCAAGGCATATGAAGAATTGAAAAATTCCTTAACAAATGCCCCATTTCTTCTAATGCCAGATTGGAAACTACCCTTCAAACTTTACATTGATGCTTGTGGAGAAGGACTGGGTGCTGCACTACACCAGACACAAATTATCAATGACAAACCAGTGGAAGGACCAATTTGTTTCATTTCAAGGCAGATAAAGCCAACAGAAACAAGATATGGAGCAAGCCAAATGGAATGCCTCTTCTTAGTGTGGGCTTTAGAAAAATCACATTACTATCTGGATGGAACAGTATTTTATGTGATCACAGACTGTCATGCTGTAAAATCTCTATTAAACATGAAAACCCCAAAGAGACATATGCTGAGATGGCAAATTGCTATCCAAGAATATAGAGGAAATATGACTATTGTTCATAAATCTGGAAATATTCATAAAAATGCAGATGGTCTTAGAAGATGGGCTTTAGCAAATACCCCTGACAATCCAGCATGGGTACTACAAGAAGAACACCATATAGAAGGAATATGTGTTACAGACATTCGCACAGAATTCTTTAATCAAGTTAAAGAAAGCTATAAGACAGACAAAAATTGCCATATCTTAAGCCAACTTCTAATGAAAGACTGCAAAGATCCATCACCTTCATCAAAACTAGATGATATATGGAAAAAGGCATATGATGAAGGAAGATTCCACCTCCTTCATGGAATCCTTTACCATAGAACAAAACATACCTGTGTTATGGCCTTAACAGATAGAACACTAATAAACACTATTTTACATGAGTGTCATGATAGTGTTGCATCTGGACATCTCTCAGAAGATAGGACACTAGAGAGGGTGAAAACCTGCTCTTGGTGGCCAAATTGGAAGAAAGATGTTGCAGAGTACTGCCAAACCTGTGACAGATGCCAAAAAGCCAACAGAGCCACAGGAAAGAAATTTGGAATGATGATCCAAATCCAAGAACCAAAATCCCCTTGGGAAATAGTTCATATGGATTGGGTAACAGCATTACCTCCAGGAGGAGACAGGAGTTATAATGCATGCCTAGTGTTAGTTGACAGGTACAGTAAAACTCCCATGTTCTTACCATGTCACAAAGATCACACAGCTATGGATACAGCCATAATGATATGGAATAAAGTCATTAGCCACACAGGCTTATTCCAAAACATTATAAGTGACAGAGACCCAAAGTTCACTTCAGCATTATGGACAAATCTCCATAACTTGTTTGGGACAAAGTTATCATTCTCAGCAGCTTATCATCCTCAAACTGATGGTTTAGCAGAAAGAATGATACAGACCTTAGAGGACATGATCAGAAGATTCTGTGCTTATGGGCTAGAATTCAAAGATTCTGATGGTTTTACCCATGATTGGTGCACACTAATACCAGCACTTGAACTGGCATATAAAACATCAATCCATTCTTCTACTGGAAAAACACCAGAAATGCTAGAAAAAGGTTGGAATCCAAGGCTTCCTTATGATACCCTCAAAAAGGACTTAGTGGATATACACCCAAAAGCCAGCAGTTTTAAGATAATGCTTGACAAAGCAAGACACCATGCAAACAGATTCATGCAAGACTCTTTCAAATATGCAAAGGAAAGATGGGACAAAAGTCATAAACCAACTGACTTCAAAATAGGAGATTTGGTGTTAGTATCAACTCTTAATTTTAATAACATAAAAGTACCAAAGAAATTGAAAGATTCCTTTGCAGGACCATTTATGATAAAAGCACTTCATGGACCCAATGCTGTACAATTGGAGCTCACAGGTGATTTAATGAACAAACACCCAACTTTCCCTGTAGGTATAATAAAACCTTACAGCTCAAGTGACAAGGAATTATTTCCACTAAGAAATAAACCCCCACTTGAAATCCCCCCTTTGGAAGAAGGAGAAGAAAAGAAAATTGTGAAAGTTCTTAAAGAAAGAAAGACAAGAAACAAAAAAGAAAGAGAATACCTTGTAAGGTATAGAAATCCAACTCAAGAAGATGAATGGCTACTTGAGAAAGATATAAAAAATGCTGATTAACTACTAAGGAGGTTTAGACAGGAACAAAAACCTAAAGAATAATAAAATCAAGCATTATTGAGCTTCAAGACTGAGAAAGTCTACTGAAGAGGTAGGACAGTGGATGATACCCTAATCACACATATCAAATTGTGGTACAATCTTTTTTGGTGGTAGGGAATGTGAGCCTTTGAGATATGACCACATACCCAATAAGGTCACAAGAGAGACTTAGAATAATTATACCTTTAACATAATTATATTAAAATTACTTAGAATAATTACACATTAAAAATAATTACTTTAAAAATACAAAAATACCATAAATTGGTACAAAACTTGGTTTAACTTAAAAACCAATGAATCAACATGTGAAAAAAGAATTATACCATTGGATTCCCCATGGTAAAATACACATATACCATTTTTATGGCATATCTGTAAAGTCAATATTTACTGAGTTATAAGGAATAATACCTTATAAAAACCATAAATCCTTTTTTATTTCAAGAGCCAATGAAACAACATGTGAAATAAATTGTACCATTGGATTCCCCATACAAACCCACACATAAAACAATTAATGAGCTAATTTCCAAATTTAATACTTAAGTAATTAACCTGAATATATGCACTTTTTTGGTCAACGCATATATTCAAGGATCATAGCTAATATCTCTTAAACTATACAATATAGAGTGATGAACCAAAAATAAAGTTACCACGTAATTACTGTAACAACACAGATATGAACTCTATTTTACAAATTATAAACAAGGTTAAAACCTATGATGAAATATTGATAAAAATCAACAGAGCTGTTGACCACTTTGTTGTGAAAGTGGTCTAAACTTTAAATTAAATTCACAGTTGAATTCTACTAGTTCATTCATGAAGAATGATGTAATTTTTATTATTAAATTTAGGGTATACCCCCTGAAATCATGGTTTGAAGTTTAAAATATTGAATTTTGACAGAAAAGATGAGTCACAAGAAAAATCATCAAAATTAGAGTTTTGATGATGTAATGAAAGTCTCTTGGCAGCATAATAAATTTATGTCAGGCTATCAGAATTCACTCTCTGAATTTATGTAGCGTGTAAAACTTAAAAGTTATTAAAGATCAAAGTTTGAGCTTAATTTGAGCAGTTATGATCACTCACTGTAACCTTAATTTAAGTTTAACAGTCATATGAGTAATACCATTGGTGAATACTATTAGTTTATGATTAAAACTAATAAAATCCACGAAAATTGGGGTTCTTCCATGCCTCTGATGTCATCAACTTTGGAGGTATAGTGATAACTCTAAATAATTGTGTAATAATGATGTAATATGGTTTGATTATGATGTAATCATTTCCAAACCTTAAAATATTGATCAATTCCAGTGGATATGATCAGGAAACGTCCATTAGAACCCTGCTTGACTCTAGGAGGGAGGTATTTACTATAAATAGAGCTCTTTTTACTCTGTTTTCCCCTCAGACGCATCAAAAACATTAAATAAATACAAACAAAAAGGTAATATCTTTATTCCTTATCTATAGAACTTTTATATTATTCAAGAACAAAGTTCATCGTTATTATAATCATCAATTTTGACGTGATTAAATCATTTTTTTAACTGTTTTAGTTAAAAATCTCTCTCAAAACTCATTTCCACGTAAAAAATCAAGAATATTTGTAATTTCTCTATTTTTTATTGTATATACAATTTGTATAATTTGTATTTATATTATTTGGCATAAAATATCTCAAAATTATTATATTAAGTGTTAAAAGTAGGTTATTTTCTCTTATATTAATAATTTTCTCTATATTATTCTTTTAATAATTCTTCAATTAATATAAATAGTATTTATATTAATTTATAACTTTAATATTAGTAATATTATTTTTATTAATTGTTTTTTATTAATGAAAAACAATTTTTTACGCCCTATTATTTGTTTGTAACAATAATAAAGTGCTTTTAAATATATTAATTATTTCATATTAATATATTTATTTTATTATATTATATTTTATAATATAAATTATGTTATTATATTTTTATTAATAATATAATTATTTTTACGCCATAATTATAATAATTCTTTATTATTATAATTATTTTATCTCATTTATTTCATACATAAGGACATTCATAGTACAATAACTAAAATATTAGTAATTTTTACTTATTGTTTCATAGTCAAACCTTACATTTGGGGGCCTGGCCATGATATTTACTTAAAAGACCTTCACAAAGGTTCTAATTGGGTTTATCCAATAATAAATTATATTTATAATCATAAAATTATATAATAATTTTATATTTTCTTGATTTTAAAAGCTATTGAGGCATTTGGAAAGCAATTGTACTGTCTTACACATGGTTTTTCACATCCTTAGACTTGCAAGAACTTTCTTTGAGTGACTCTAGTGATTAAAAAAGATATTCTATAAATTAAAAATAATTTTTATTATAATTTAATTTTATAAAGAATCATATTAATTTTATTTTATTCTTTAAAAATAAAAAATATATATATATAAAATAATAAAAAAAATATTAAGAACCAATAAAAAAGTTATTTTTATTCATTTTATTCATTTCTTCATTCATTTCAATTTTTAAAAATATAAAAGCAATTTCTACGTGGAAAATTGCCATATCTTGCCAAAAAATAACACTTCTTATAAAAAGACTTATATTTATTTGTCTTTTTTAGTGTTTGAGGATAACCCAACAGAAGATGACCAAACTACTGTTGAGAGATTGGTGGAAGAAACTTTTCAAAGTTCTCCAACACCAGTTATCACTAAAAGAAAGAAAGCTAAGAAATTAGACTTTCCAGGACCCACCATTCAAGACTCTGAAGGTGAGCACCTCTTTTATAATTGCCATAAAAAGAATTTTTATTCTAAAATACTTTTATTTTTCTTATTTCTTAAATTATGACTACCAGAAGAGGTTCCCAATACTCCATCCAATCAGATGGAGCTGGACTCGAGGTAGAACTGATCCCTCAAAAGGGAAAAGAAAGGGCAATATCCCCAGTGGAACAGAATCCACACAAGGAAGTGCCTTATCCCAAAGGCAAGTCCCAGAAATGCCCATGATATCTGAGCCTGAATTGGAACTAAGTATGAGTAACTCAAATAGGTACAAATCACATTCAGAGGACTCAAATAGACATCTACATGAGCCAGTACAAGCAGTATTACACAGTGTACAAGGACAAAGATTGGGAAATGTTGCCTCAAATACACCAAGGAGTGATGAACTCCTGGCACATCCTAAAAAGGTTCCTCAAAGAGGAGGAGATAGTGAAATACTCCAATGAATGAAATCCACTGTCATCCTAACCTCAAATCAAAAAATCAAGGATTACCACACCAAAAAGAGGGTGGCAACCAAGGAAGAAGCCCCAGTAGCTTCTACCAGCAAGCCCCAAGCCAACCCACTTCCCCAAGAAGGGAAGAAGAACAAGAAAAAGAATTGGAGGAAACCATATTCCCCAAGCTACAGGATCCCAAAAATCCAAAAGGATGCCATGGACAATGTTTTCAACATGGCCAGAACTTTGATGGAATTCAAAGACAAAGAGGAACAAAGAATGAGACAATCCCATTTCCCAAAGAAATAACCTTGTCTCCTGATGTTGTAAATACTTTAACAGAGCTTAAAAATAGTATTTTACCTCTTAAAGACATTAAAAATAGTTTATTATCTTTCCAAGAAATAAATAATAGCTTATCATCTTTAACCAAACTTGTTATACAAAATAAGAAAGAAATTGATAACATAAAATCTATGATTGAAAATAATAAACCAAAAGTATTAATTGACAATATTCAGAAACCAATACAAGGACAACAAGAGTTGTACAAATACATAAGTGATATCAAAGAAAAAACTTTGATAATCAATTATGTTGTGAGTATTGACAACCTTACAGAAAAATTAAACAAATTATGTATTTCTGTAGAAAGATTTGAAGAAAATACTTAATCACACCAAAAATTACTTTTGGACCATGTGCAAAAAAGTGATGAAGCAAGAATGCATCTGAAGGATGACATTCAAAGTGAGATAAGGCTTATTACTGAAAAATGGATAAAATTAATGAGGCAAACTCAAATATGCCAAAGCTATCAACTCCATTTTATCATATATAAGGCCCTGTTAAAACAAAAGAGGATTTTACAAATCCTTTCATAACAGATTTGGTCACCAAGACAATAACCAAGTCTTAATGAAGGAAGCACCTCAATTGAAAGAATGGCCAACATTCACAGGAGAAGGTGAATATTACCACATGTCATTTATTAAAACAATTGACATGTTACAAGAAGACTTTGCCATACCAGATGAATTAATCAATGCAAGATTACATTCATTGTTTGAGAAATCTGCAAAAAGATGGTATCATGGCATAAGACAGACAAATGGTAAAAATACCTGGTATTGGTGGAAAGAAGAAATACTCACCAAGTGGACAAATGATGCCTGGAGGTATAAGATAGAAAATGCATTTGAAAATTCTTTCTTTGACCCAGAGAAAGATAAACCTTTAACTTGGTTCTTGAAACAAGTTGAAAGGCTTAATGCACTGTACCCAGAAATGTCACAAAAAATGGTGCACCTGAAAATACTTAAGAAATGTGGAGGGGAACTAGAACATGCCCTGAGAAGCAGATGCATAGAACCATGCTCCACAGAAGAGTATATAAATGCACTATAAGATATAGTGACAAGAACAAAAATTGGGAGGACTTGGAAGAAATTGGACATTGAAAGCCCAAATAAGCCATTTATCAAAAAAGATAAATCAAAAAAATCCTTCAAGCCCAATACATTCAACAATAATGAGGAAATAAAATGCCATAAATGTGGAGGTATTGGACACTTAGCCAATAATTGCCTCAAAAAGGCAAAGATCAATGAAATAGTGGAAACAGAAAACCACAATGACAAAGAGGCGGAATCTGATGCTGAAAAAGAGACAGAAGAGTCAGAAAGCTCTGAAAGTGATGAAATCAATATAATTAATGCACAAATTAATAATATTGATATAATTTATGAAGTACTGGATGTTAACTAAAACTTACCACAAGTTGGGACATCTGACACAAACCTGACAAATATCCAAGATGCCAAAATGTATAGAACCAAACCTGCAAGAGGAATGGGATATACAGCTGGAAAATCAAGTATAAGTATTGTTATGGTTGATAACCAAGAAGGAAAGGTTAACTGAGATACAGGAGCATATTGCACCTGTGTTGGCAAAAGTTATTTAAAAACCATTGTCTCAGACTGGCAAGAACAACTTATGCCAATACAAGGTGTCAAATTCAGTAGTGCAAGTGAGAGGATGAAGCCCCTTGGAATAATTGATTTAACACTAATTTTTCCTCATCCTTCACAATGTGTCAGAATGAAAGTGGAATTTGTGGTAATGGACAACTGTACCAGTAATCAATTTATCCTGGGAAATGACTACTTATCAATCTATTGTATAGATATCTCTAACCAGAATGATAGATATTTTACTATAGGAGACAACAAAAGACAAAAGTTTGGCTTCTTAAATAACAAAAAACAAATTACAGTTATTAAGAATGAAGAAAAAATTCCAGAAAAGGATCTTTTTATATCTGAACAGCTTAAAGAGGCAGAATTCAATCAAGAATTAACAGAAAGAATGAAAGAAAAATTGATTGACCTCTTATTTAAGTACAAAAATGCCTTTGCAACTGACAAAGAGCCACTAGGTGCTATAATTGGGCATGAAGTTGACATAATTCTTAATGTGGAAAAGCCTTACCCACCCTTACTAAAGAGACCAGCTTACCCAGATAGACCAAGAGCCAGAGAAGCCTTAGAGACACACATTAAAGAATTAATAGACCTTGGAGTATTAAGAAAAGCAGGACATAATGAGCAGGTAGAAGTTACTACCCCTGTCATTATAACTTGGCATAATGGAAAATCAAGGATGGTAGGAGACTTCAGAGCCCTGAACACCTATACCATTCCAGACAGATATCCAATACCTAGAATCCATGAGATATTGACCCAATTGTCACAAGCTAAGTTCATTACAGCTATGGATGCTCTTAAGGGTTTTCATCAAAATGTCTTAACAGACACTGCCAAGAAACTACTAAGAATAATAGTCATTGTGGAATTTTTGAATACTTAAGAATTCCATTTGGGATAAAAAAGGCACCTTCCCATTATCAAAGAATTATGAATACCATATTCCCTGAAGAATTATCAGAGGGATGGTTAATTATCTATATTGATGATATCATAGTCTGCTCAGAGACTTGGGAAAGCCACCTTACAAGACTAGAAAGAGTACTTCAGAAAATAGTGCAAGTAAATATGAAAATTTCCTTGAAAAAGTGTCATTTTGCATATAGTGAGCTAAAAGCACTAGAACATGTTGTATCTGGCCTTAGTCTAGGCATAGACAAAAATAAAGTGGCAGCAGTACTACTTAAACCAATGCCTCAAACCAAAAAAGAAATTCATTCATTTCTAGGATTTGCTGGTTACTATAGACAGCATATAAAGGACTTTTCAAAAATTGCTAAATCCTTGTATAAGCTATGTGACCAACAAACAGTCTATGAAATTACAGAAGAAAGAGTCAAGGCATATGAAGAATTGAAAAATTCCTTAACAAATGCCCCATTTCTGCTAATGCCAGATTGGAAACTACCCTTCAAAGTTTACATTGATGCTTGTGGAGAAGGACTGGGTGCTGCACTACACCAGACACAAATTATCAATGACAAACCAGTGGAAGGATCAATTTGTTTCATTTCAAGGCAGATAAATCCAACAGAAGCAAGATATGGAGCAAGCAAAATGGAATGCCTCTGCTTAGTGTGGGCTTTAGAAAAATTACATTACTATTTGGATGGAACATTATTTGATGTGATCACAGACTGTCATGCTGTAAAATCTCTATTAAACATGAAAACCCCAAATAGACATATGCTGAGATGGCAAATTGCTAACCAAGAATATAGAGGAAGTATGACTAGTGTTCATAAATCTGGAAATATTCATAAAAATGCAGATGGTCTTAGCAGATGGTCTTTAGCAAATACCCCTGACAATCCAGCATGGGTACCACAAGAAGAACACCATATAGAAGGAATATGTGTTACAGACATTGGCACAGAATTCTTTAACCAAGTTAAAGAAAGCTATAAGACAGACAAAAATTTCCATATCTTAAGCCAACTTCTAATGAAAGACTGCAAAGACCCATCACTTTCATCAAAACTAGATGAAATATGGAAAAAGGCATATGATGAAGGAAGATTCCACCTCCTTGATGGAATCCTCTACCATAGAACAAAACACACATGTGTTATGGCCTTAACAGATAGAACACTAATAAACACTATTTTACATGAGTGTCATGATAGTGTTGCATCTGGACATCTCTCAGAAGATAGGACACTAGAGAGGGTGAAAACCTGCTCTTGGTGGCCAAATTGGAAGAACGATGTTGCAGAGTACTGCCAAACCTGTGACAGATGCCAAAAGTCCAACAGAGCCACAGGAAAGAAATTTGGAATGATGATCCAAATCCAAGAACCAAAATTGCCATGGGAAATAGTTCATATGGATTGGGTAACAGCATTACCTCCAGGAGGAGACAGGAGTTATAATGCATGCCTAGTGTTAGTTGACAGGTACAGTAAAACTCCCATGTTCTTACCATGTCACAAAGATGACACAGCTATGGATACAGCCATAATGATATGGAATAAAGTCATTAGCCACACAGGCTTATTCCAAAACATTATAAGTGACAGAGACCCAAAGTTCACTTCAGAATTATGGACAAATATCCATAGCTTTTTGGGGACAAAGTTATCATTCTCAACAGCTTATCATCCTCAAACTGATTGTTTAGCAGAAAAAATGATACAGACCTTAGAGGACATGATCAGAAGATTCTGTGCTTATGGGCTGGAATTCAAAGATTCTGATGGTTTTACCCATGATTGGTGCACACTAATACCAGCACTTGAACTGGCATATAAAACAACAATCCATTCTTCTACTGGAAAAACACCAGCAATGCTAGAAAAAGGTTGGAATCCAAGGCTTCCTTATGATACCCTCAAAAAGGACTTAGTGGATATACACCCAACAGCCAGCAGTTTTAAGATAATGCTTGACAAAGCAAGACACCATGAAAACAGATGCATGCAAGACTCTTTCAAATATGCAAAGGAAAGATGGGACAAAAGTCATAAACCACCTGACTTCAAAATAGGAGATTTGGTGTTAGTATCAAATCTTAATTTTAATAACCTAAAAGGACCAAAGAAATTGAAAGATTCCTTTGCAGGACCATTTATGATAAAAACACTTCATGGACCCAATGCTGTACAATTGGAGCTCACAGGTGATTTAATGAACAAACACCCAACTTTCCCTGTAAGTCTAATAAAACCTTACAGCTCAAGTGACAAGGAATTATTTCCACTAAGAAGTAAACCCCCACTTGAAATCCCCCCTTTGGAAGAAGGAGAAGAAAAGAAAATTGTGAAAGTTCTTAAAGAAAGAAAGACAAGAAACAAAAAAGAAAGAGAATACCTTGTAAGGTATAGAAATCCAACTCAAGAAGATGAATGGCTACTTGAGAAAGATATAACAAATGCTGATAAACTACTAAGGAGGTTTATACCTGAAAAAAAACCTAAAGAATAATAAAATCAAGCATTATGGAGCTTCAAGACTGAGAACGTCTACTGAAGAGGTAGGACAGTGGATGATACCCTAATCACACATATCAAATTGTGGTACAATCTTTTTTGGTGGTAGGGAATGTGAGCCTTTGAGATATGACCACATACCCAATAAGGTCACCAGAGGGACTTAGAATAATTATACCTTTAAGATAATTGTATTAAAATTACTTAGAATAATTACACATTAAAAATAATTACTTTAAAAATACAAAAATACCATAAATTGGTACAAAACTTGGTTTAACTTAAAAACCAGTGAATCAACATGTGAAAAACAATTATACCATTGGATTCCCCATGGTAAAATACACATATACCATTTTTATAGCATATCTGTAAAGTCAATATTTAATGAGTTATAAGGAATAATACCTTATAAAAACCATAAATCCTTATTTATTTCAAGAACCAATGACAAAACATGTGAAATAAATTGTCCCATTGGATTCCCCATACAAACCCACACATAAAACCATTAATTAGCTAATTTCCAAAGTTAATACTTAAGTAATTAACCTGAATATATGCACTTTTTGGGTCAACGCATATATTCAAGGATCATAGCTAATATCTCTTAAACTATACAAGATAGAGTGATGAACCAAAAATAAAGTTACCACGTAACAACTGTAAGAACACAGATATGAACTTTATTTTACAAATTATAAACAAGGTTAAAACCTATGATGAAATATTGATAAAAATCAACAGAGCTGTTGACCACTTTGTTGTGAAAGTGGTCCAAACTTAAAACAAAGTACACAGTTGGATTCTAATAGTTCATTCGTGAAGAATGATGTAATTGTTATTATTAAATTCAGGGTATACCCCCTGAAATCATGTTTTGAAGTTTAAAATATTGAATTTTGACAGAAAAGATGAGTTACAAGAAAAATCATCAAAATTAGAGTTTTGATGATGTAATGAAAAGCTCTTGGCAGCATAATGAAGTTATGTCAGGATATCAGAATTCACTCTCTGAATTACTGTAGCGTGTAAAACTCAAAAGTTATTAAAGATCAAAGTTTGAGCTTAATTTGAGCAGTTATGATCACTCACTGTAACCTTAATTTAAGTTCAACAGTCATATGAGTGATAAAATTGGTGAATCCTATTAGTTTATGATTAAAACTATTAAACTCCACGAAGATTGGGGTTCTGCCAAGCCTCTGTGGTCATCAACTTTGGAGTTATAGTGATAACTCTGAATAATGGTGTAATAATGAAGTAATATGGTTTGATCATGATGTAATCATCTCCAAACCTTAAAATATTGATCAATCCCAGTGGATATGATCAGTACACGTCCGCTCGAATCCTTTTGGACTCTAGGAGGTAGGTATTTACTATAAATAGAGCTCTTTTTACTCTGTTTTCCCCTCAGACGCATCAAAAACATTAAATAAATACAAACAAAAAGGTAATATCTTTATTCTTTATATATAAAACTTTTATATTATTAAAGACCAAAGTTCATCTTTATTATAATCATCAATTTTGACGTGATTAAATCATTTGTTTAACTGTTTTTGTTAAAAATCTCTCTAAAAACTCATTTCCACGTAAAAAATCAAGAATATTTGTAATTTCTCTATTTTTTATTGTAAATACAATTTTTATAAGTTGTATTTATATTATTTGGCATAAAATATCTCAAAAGTATCATATTAAGTGCTAAAAGTAGGTTATTTTTTCTATATTATTCTTTTAATAATTCTTTAATTAATATAAATAGTATTTATATTAATTTATAACTTTAATATTAGTAATATTATTGTTATTGGTTGTTTTTTATTAATAAAAAACAATACTTTACGCCTTTATTATTTGTTTGTAGCAATAATAAAGTGCTTTTAAATATGTTAATTATTTCATATTAATATATTTATTTTATTATATTATATTTTTTAATATAAATTATATTATTATATTTTTATTAATAATGTAATTATTTTTATGCCATAATTATAATAATTCTTTATTAGTATAATTATTTAATCTTATTTATTTCATACATAAGGACATTCATAGTATAATAAGTAAAATATTAGTAATTTTTACTTATTGTTTCATAGTCAAACCTTACAAGGCCCCTTTTATCAATGCATATTTTCTGGAGGTGGGCTCCTTTTTCCCTCCAGAGCTGGGCCACATTTGTCAATGCAGACCTTCCGGAGGTGGGCCACTTTTGTCAATGCAGACCTTCAGGGCATGGGCCCCTTGTATCAATGCAGACTTTCTGGAGGTGGTCCAACTCTTTCCTTTTGGAGCTGGCCCATATTGTCAATGTGGACATAAGCTGATTATGAGTTATGATAATCATTTACTGAATGCTTCTGGAGCTTATCTTTTGGCTTATTACAGACATTTTTCCATGAATGATGGTGGAGCTTAACCTTTGGTGCTTGACCTCTGCACAAGTGGAAGGTGAACTTACTGTGAATTCCACTTGAAACCTCCTTTCCAGCTGACTTACACAGGAGGTATTTGGGAGATAATCCTCCTTGACATAAAGTCAAGCACCGGAGCTTGAAGCTCATTTCTCCCTGGTGTATTCTTCTTTATGTCTTTATTTTTTTGGAGTCCTCCATGTGAGCTCTTGATTCCTGAGTGCCAGGCCACTCTTGTTTTCCACAAGAGCCCCTATGACAATCTCAAAGGCTCATCATTTTCAATTTCAATTTTAGTATATATCTGTCTCCCAGATTTATGATAATGATCTTCTTATTCCCCCTCAGGATCAGAAAATTGGATAGAAATACTTCATTATACCTTGGTCTTAGCATTCATATTTCTGGTGTTTGAGGACCATAATAGTCTCATTCTTGAGGATAGACACTGATATTTTGAGAAATAGAGTACAATTCAGTTCAAATTTCTTCTGTTCTGTTGAGTTGGTTATTCTCAGTCCTTCTAGGAGAGGTAGTTGGAATATATTGAAGAATAGGTTGGGCCACTTCTTCCTTTAAATCCTTTGCTATTTCTGGACTACCCTAGGATAGTCTCTTGTGGGTGAGACTACTAAGATCATCTCATTAGCCAAACTAGAACACTCTATTTCTTAATAAAATGATTATCAATAGCCTTATTGATTAAACTGGGAGCCTCTGATTGTCCCCTTACACTCCTTGGACTGGCTTATTGAGCCCTTTCAAAGTGGCTAAGATGTAAAATCCTTGGAGACGAATTTTTCAAAACCACTTGCTTGATAGAGTTATTTTTAGAAAGTCATGTTGGATATTTTATAATCGGTGACTTTGAAACATGATTCTCTGTCCATTTTACCCTTAAACAATGAATCTTTTTTTGAACGTGAGGATTTCAGATGCTGCAGTTGATAAGGACTGATTCAAATGCTTATTTATCAAATCCTCCTCAAAATCAAGCAGGCTGAAAAGAACATATCTGCAACTATTTCTGAGAGAATAATTATTCAATTATTCCTGGAAAATTTCCACTAATCATTTTTGGGCTCCAAGAAATATATTGAATATGTGAAAATTACATAGAAATGATAATACTCAACACCAGAGCACTCAGAAATTATGATTTCAAGAAGATAAAGTTGTTTATTAATAGAAGCTGAGATATCTTTCAATACAGTGAATTGAGTTGATTTATTTACAAGCTGATGAGGTGCTGAGGAATAAGGGATGAATTGAAAATTCTAGTTGAAAGCTAACTCTTATTCTGAAACAAACCCTGAAGCCTCCTCGATAAAAGGGGAAGGGGGAGAGGAAGTGGAGTGCTCAGGCCCTTCTTCAAATCTCATCAACAGACCCACCTCTACTCAAAATATGTCAAGTTATCACAGACACGGAATATCACCAATCTTCCAATGTCAGCCTTAGAGGTATTTTCATATACCCAAAAGACCACAAATAACAAAATAAAATACAAATACAAATAAAATGAATTTATTTATATTATCAAAATAATAATTAAAATATAAATACAAATTTATATACAAAGATAAAAACTGAATTATAATATAAAATAAAAATCACATTAAATTTTAAAATTATTAAAATACATTTTTACTTGGAAAAATTAAGTAAGAATGAATTGTTCATAAAATTAATTCAATTAAAATATTTTTTGGTAAAACCTTACATAAAATATATTATAAATTTTTATCCAATAAATAAACATATGAAAATTACTTCACCATTGGATTCTTCATAAAAAATGAGGTGGGGTCACCTCTGGGTAAAATTTCTGTAACTCAACTCTAGATAAGCTTAAATTAAGTTTTTAATATTTTCTGTGCAAAAGTTCAAAATCCGAATGACCTCAATTTATTTCACATCACATGTGGTGTGAACCATCAATTTTTGTGTTAAAATTGAGGTATTGTGTATAGCTTAGAAGTTATGAGGAATTGAAGTATCTTGAATGGAAATGTCAAAATGTGCGCATGTATTACATAAGTGAACTGTAGTTTACATATGCTTTATCAATTATTACAGTTGTGTACTGTAAAAACTCAATTTAATTGCATGTGTAAATTACAAGTGTATTACATGATGAGAAATTAAAGAAAAAATAAATTGGAAAGATTAATTCTTTGGGGGGAAGGAACTCTAGCTCTATGGGGAGCCAGACCCCCAAAGTCCTTGCTGACAGGCGTGGGATGTCAAAATTAATGCAAACATTCATCACTTTTGGCCTGGAATTGAATCACAGGGTCTGTGACTCAATCAATGATTAGTTTTCGATACCAACCAGGGCAGTTTTTACTGTTTCCAAGAGGGTAAGACTACCCTTAAGTTAAAAAAATCTTAGTGAAAACAGTTTTAACTGGTTTCTACGACTCTTACACACATTTTGACGTGTTTTGAAGGCTCTAGACCACGTATTACTATAGTAATGGCTGATTTAAGGGTCTAAAATGACTAAAACCAGGGCTCAATGATGCCATAATTGGCTTTCCTGTTGTCAGAGTGTTTTTAAGACTGATAAAAGTAAACTTCACTTTTGAAGTAAGAAAATTGATAGCTAAAAGAATGTCTTCTTTGCCCCACTTTTCTCTTCATGTTAGAATCTTTTCCTTTTATAATTAGTTTAAACACTGTTAAACCAATCAATAAGAGATTCCAACCACCATTTTTATTTCATTGTAAAACCTTTCAATCATGTGAAAGAATCATTATAATCTTTGTTATTAACTCTTATAATCATTTCTACCCCTGAACCACCCCATAAGTGAATTGAAGCATCTGTCATCACGGCAAGCTTTGTCACTTTGTTTCCAAATTCACTCTGGTCACTTTTGGCCATGTTTTCTCTTTAAATAGCTTTTTCAAGGCTTTGTTCTTTAATTAATTTCTTGCAGTTGTTTGCTCAATTAATTCCAATTGAAATTTCTCTTGAAGAAATTTCTTTTGAAGCGTTAAATATCTCTTGTAGAGTATTTGTGGATACATTTTTATTGTTGGTAAAACAAGAAATCTTTATAATATTGTTGTTTTATACTTATGAAATTAAAAACAATAAAATAGGCTTCTTTTCTCTTAAAAATACTATTTCATACTATTTTTAATCATCTTTTACCTTATACAAATTTTGAGGATAGGAAAAGTACTTGATGTTTTCTCAAATTTTCATATCCACACCTTACATTTGGGGTGACAGCCATGATTTTTTACCTGTGACATATTTGTTACTCTTTTTAAATCTTTTTTTCTTATATTGAAAAATTTAAAAACAAATGAAAAATACTTATAATTCAGAAAATCCAGAGAAATAATTTTTTTTCATATTATAAGTGAGACTTAATTTTTCATTTCTCTTTGGAAGAAATCTTTTTTTACTTAATCAATTGGCTTTTTCATTAATTTTAGTGTCTAACAACGTGGTCAGAGAAGAAAATATTGAAACAGCCTCAACAGTAACCAGCATTATTCCGGCAAGTACTTTTGATTCTGACCATAATAACACAAGTATTATAACTCAGAATAATCAACCAGAACCACTTTCTTCTGAATTAGTTAGCTTAGATATAATCAATACCCTTCAGAAAACAAATAATTTGACCAATAGTAAGTTTTTTGATGTAAAATTACTATTTCAAGCTTTTTTAATCATAAAATATGCCTTCAACCAGATCAGGAGCCAGCTATAACCCCTCAAGAAGCTCCCAAAAAGGTCATAGATGTGATTATGGCAGAAGCCGCTCAATTACAGAGGGACAAGGGTCAGCCAATGACTTCCAAATTACTCAGTTTTGACATTCTGAAGTTGATAATACTGTTTTTATGAGCCTGTGAGGTATGTATAACATACCCATAAGGCCACAAAAGATTTTATAAACAATTAATTTTTTCTTAAACAGACTTTTTAGTTGAATTTAAAATAAAAAATAATGAAAAATAAGTATAACTTTTTTTTGGATAAACAAAGTTATAATTATTATGTCATTTTTGGATTCTACACCAAAAATAACATAGGGTACACCCATAGGGTGTTATACCCAAAAACACTTATTTCTTGTGTTATTGGAAGATTTAAGAATCTCACAGTACTAATGTAACTTTTTAACATTTTTTTTTAAAATTGTTAAATTTAAGCTAAAATAAGCTTAAATTTAAAGTTTCATAAGGTTAATGTAAACTTACCAAAATTTTAGTTAAAATTGAGGTGTGGTGTATATTTACTGAATTGGCTAAGGATTTGCCATACAGAATGTAGATCCTGCGTGAGCTCAATTTAAAAGGGTTTAAGGCCATAGTATGGCTTTAAATAAATAAATGGGCAAAATCCACGCAAAAAGGTGGGACAAAGGAAAAAGACCAAATAGAGCTGGGGTACCCAACTTTTTGGATATGCAATGATTCAATTAAGGTTGTCAACCTGTATTGGAGGATTTTCAACCTTATTTAAACTTTAAGATTAGACTTTGATCCAACCTTAAGGTTTAAACTGGTTTTATCCCAATTTGGACAGGAATTTCAAGCTGCCAAAGGGTAAATCCCAATATGCAGGCTTGAAATCAATTTTTTCAGAACTTTCAAAGCTTAATTAAGTTTAAAAAGCTTAAATAAGCTTAAAACTTTAAGGTTCCAAGCATTGAAACCTTATCAAAACTGAAGTTTTGGTGTGTATTGCTATTTTACGTGGAAAAATAGCAATAACTTCAAAAATTCACTAAAAATCCAAATCTTAATGGATTTGCTTGTAATTTTCACACAGCTTAGAATTTAATATTATCTATATATAAATTAGCTTTTAAGTATCTTTTATAAATACGTTTCCTGGGTAATTAGCCTGGAAAATTACCTTTTTAATTAAGCTCAAAGGAATTATGATTTCTTTAAAAAGTAATTAAAAATTGAGTTTAAGAGATTTCTGCTTGAAACTCTAATTTTATGTTGTTCATCTGATGAACTTTAATATAAATAAACTTATTTTATAAAACTTAAAATAATTAAACTAAATGGGGATTAAAGTTACTTGGAGTTAAGAATAACAGTGGTAACTTTAAATTGGAAGTAAAAATAAGTTGCCTTAAGTTAAGAACTTTATTTTTAAGCATGGTTTTTCAGTTTTGACCTGAGCACGCCCTCTACATTCATTATGAATCATGAGAGCTGCTCTGAAGACATAAAAAGAGTCTTTTCATCACTGTTTTTGTCCATAATCATTCATTAATCCAATCATATTAGAAATCTAAACAGGTAAAGTTTTATTAAATATAAAATCTTATTATTAAAAGCAATTATTAAGTTATTTTTATTCTTTATTTATTAAATTAAATAATTGAAGTCATAGAATTCAGATTATTGTTGTAATCACCTATAATAAATTTTATTATATAAAATTATCATCTTAAATATCTTTTAAAAATCCACAAATTCCTCTCAAAAACTCTTTAATCATGATATTTATTATAAAAAGTTGTTTTATCTTTAAATTTATTGATTTTTGGCGTGTTTTTAACTTATAATCTTTACTTAATATAATAACTGTTGTATTTGACTTGTTGTATTAAATAAATCTTATAAGTAAGGTTTCTCTAAAATTCTATATCTTTTTTATCTAGTATTAGTTTTTTTATATAGAATTTTTCTATAAGAATTATTTCTGCACAGTGTGTGTTTAATTCTTTTTATAAATAATATTTATATTATTTATAAGTGGTTAAATATTTATATTTTCCACGTGTAATTGTCTCATTAAGAGCTTTACACATCTTATTGTTATAATTGTCAGTGACTATAACAATAATAGAATAATTATAGTTTATTATAATTATTATATTTTTTTATTATTATATTATTATAATAATAATTAAATTTATTTTTTATATATAATTATTTTTAATAATTATGTTTAAATTTGTGGTTATAATATTTTATTATATTATATTTTTCTACTGAGGACAGTCATAGTACTCTTGATATTGTTACTATTATCAAGAGTTTCATAGACAAACCTTACATTTGGGGGCCTGGCCGTGATTTTAAACCAATTTTTGGGACATAAATCATATTCTAGACCTTATTTTACTGTTTTTTGACGTAAAATTGCCATATTTATCTTAATATTGGCTTTTTTGGGACTTATCCCTTATAAATAATCTTTATAATATTAATAAAGTTATTTTTTTCTTAAGAATATTTTTTGAAACAATATACTATTGAGTGACTTGGAATAAATTTCTTTTTTCTAACTAGTGGCTTTTTCACATCACAGACTTGAAATTTATTCTTTGAGTTATTCTAGTATAAAGTGAATAATAATACAATTTTGATTAATAACTTGTTAATTGCATAATTATTATTTCTTTAAAGAAAATAATAAATCAAATAAAAAATCTTTTAAAAATAAAAAATCTTTACTAAAAACATTTTTTTCTTTTATCTTAGACATTTTTCTTTATTTTTTGACATAATTTGCCATAAATTACATAAAAACAACTTTATTCAATAAGTTGAGTTTATAAGTTATTTTTATTGATTGATAAAATAACTTATATTTTTAATTTCTCTAGTGTCTTCCATCAGAGAAAATTCTTCAGAATCTGAAGCCTCAGAGTCCAGTATTGAAATTCAAACCAGCCCAGCACCAAGGGGTTTGATAGCTAAAGAACCCTTTGAAGGTCCTGCAGGTGAATTCAATTCAATTTTACTCTATTTTTTTATTGAAATCGACGTGAAATGACTCCTACTAGAAGTGGAAGTAATTACTCCATCCAATCAAATGGATCTGGACCAGGACATTCCAGCCATAAATCCAAAAGGCAAGAATGTCCTCCCAGAGGAGAGACACAAATGGAGGATGCCAGAACTTCCACCAGTTCCCAAAGGCTAGCCAGCGACTTTGAACCTCTTCTTGAGAGTCCAGAAGCTGACATAACTTCTATTGCTGTTAGACCTGAACCATTTCCAACAGGCAACTGTGGAAATTTATCAATCCCAATGGAAAAACTGGTTCCTGGCGTCAAAACAACAAGAGTGGGAACTCCTTCCAAGTCTTTGGATAGGCACCATGAACTCTTATCTTCAAGTGAAGAAGTTCATGGGGCCAGAAAAGAGAGAAGATCTTCTTTTGGGTTGTACACCAATGTCTGTCAAAGGACAATTCTAACAGATAAAAGCTTGGTTGAAAAACCAAAGCATGTTATCAGAGGATCAGAAGAAGAAGTTGGCCCAAGGCAAGGACAACAGCCCAGTGGAAGCTCCTCAAGCATCCACCAGCAAAAGTCCGCCTCAACAAGTGCCAAATAAGCCCAAGCAAGCCCCAAAGACCAACCAGAAGGGCAAGCAAAAGGCAAAGCCCAAGTGGAACAAGCCTTACCCTCAGAATTACAGAACTCCAACGAAGGAAAAGACAGCCATGGACAATGTGTTCAATATGGCAAGAGCTTTGATGGAATTCAAAAACAAGGAGGAGGAAAGATTGAACCAATCCTTTCCAAAGAAATAGACCTTGTAAAGCTTGTAACTTACTTTGAATCTTGTAATAAAGAAATTATGGCAAAATTTAAAGCATTTGATCATGTCCAACAAAAGCTGAGTAATGAGATATTACAAGTAAAGGACCAACAAAAGACCATTATTGGCCTTGAAAATGTTAATAAGGCAAATATTTTGTCTTTGACGCAAATTTGTGAAAGACTTGAGCATAAAGTTACCCTACTCAATCAACCAGATGAGAATTCAATTTCTTTTATAACTGGACAGTTAAGAGAATTGAAAATACAAGTTCAAAACTTGGAAAATTCAACTGGTCACAATGCAGCTCTTTTTCAAGAACAATTGGAAAAAAGTGATAAAGAAAGACTTGAATTGAAAGAAGATATTCAATCAAGTATTAATAATATATCACTAAAAAATGAATTGCCAAGGCAATCCACACCATTTCTTGACAGAAATGCTCTTAACTTGAATAATGATTTACATCATACAATTTCAAGTCATGAGGTGGAAACTGCTTGCAATTTTAAGGACATTCCAAGATTGGAGGAATGGCCAACCTTCAGTGGTGAAGGAGAATATAATCATATGGAATTTATGAAAACAATTGATATGTTCAAAGAAGACTTTAACATACCAGATGAATACATAAGTGCCAGATTACACTCATTATTTACCAAATCAGCAAAGAAATGGTATTATAAGATGAGACAAGACCATGGTAAACATTCTTGGCCTTTGTGGAAAGAACAAGTTATTTCCAAATGGGAAAATGATTCCTGAAGATTTAGAATGGAAAATTCTTTTGAAGAAGCCATTTTTAATATTGAGAGGGACAGGCCCATGACTTGGTTTCTTAAACAGAAGCATAGATTAACTGCCCTTCATCCTGATATGTCTGAACCAATGGTACATAAAAGGATATTAAGAAAGTGTGGTGGTGACCTTGAGCATGCTATAAGAAGCAGATGTATTGAGCCTTGCTCTACAGAAGATTATATCAATGCTATGGAGGATATCACTACTAGAACAAAAATTGGAAGAAATTGGTACAAACCCCCAATAGACAACAAGACTAGTGGGAAACCAATTTCAAAACCAACAAAACCACATGACAGACCGCCTTTGAAATGTCATAAATGTGGAAGTACATCTCATTTAGCAAACACTTTTCCAAAAAAGACAAGAGTCAATGAGATAAATGTTGAAAAAGTGGAAGACACAAAAGAAACTGATGTAACTTTACATGAAAGTGATTCTGAACCTTCAGAAGAAGAAGAAGTATCAAAAGAACTTAGTATAGAAAATATTAATGTTTCTTTTGAGGTCACTGAGGTACATACTCACTTACCACAGTACAGTGATGAATGTATGGATCTCATACATGTGCAAGTTGCCAAAATGCAAAAAACCAAACCTGCCAGAGGTAAAGGTTATACAGCTGGGTCATCTTGTATCACTAATATTGTGATAAATAACACAGAAGCCAAGATACATCTTGACTCAGGTTCTTTTTTCACTTGTGTTGGAAAAGATTATCTTGACAAAACTTATACCAATTGGCAAGACAAGTTGATGCCAATTGAGGGTGTAAAATTCAGCAGTGCTAGCCAAAACATGCACCCTTTGGGTATATTTGAAGCAGCAATAATATTTCCTCATCCTGCAGGGATTATGAGATTGAAAGCTGAATTTGTTGTTATGAACAATTGTACTTCACACCACTTTATACTTGGAAATGATTATCTCAATATCTATGGTATTGATATTAATAATCATAAGGACAGATATTTCACTATAGGGGAAAATAAAAGGAAAAAATTTGCTTTTTCTCTAGAAAGAAAAGAAATTACTGTCATTCAACAAGTAAAAAATGTTAATAAAGAAAGATTTGTGTCAGATCAATTAAGTGAAGCACAAATTAGTGCTGAATTAACACCAGAAATGAAGGAAGAACTTATTGAAATTTTATTTCAATTTAGAAAAGCCTTTGCTTCTGATAATGAACCACTTGGGGCTATAAAAGGCCATGAAGTGGATATCATGCTTAATGTGGAGAGACCTTATCCTCCACTATTAAGAAGACCAGCTTACCCAGCTAGCCCTAGGGCTAGAGAAGCATTAGAAAGTCATATTGATGAACTGATGAAACTGGGAGTTATTAGAAACGTTGGACACAATGAGGAAGTGGAAGTCACAACTCCAGTGATCATTACTTGGCATAATGATAAGTCAAGGATGGTTGGTGATTTTAGAGCACTGAATACCTATACTATTCCAGACAGGTATCCAATCCCTAGAATCCATGAGACTTTGACTCAGTTATCCAAAGCAAAGTTTATTACTTCCATGGATGCTCTTAAAGGCTTCCATCAAAATGTTTTAGCACCTCATGCTAGGAAATTATTGAGAATAATTGCTCATTGTGGTATTTATGAATATTTGAGGATGCCTTTTGGTATTAAAAATGCACCCTCTCATTACCAAAGAATGATGAATACCATATTCCCACATGAATTATCAGAGGGATGGTTAATCATTTATATTGATGACGTTATCATTTGTTCAGAAACCTGGAAATTACATTTAGAGAGACTTTCATTAGTAATTAAGAAAATTCATCAAGTGAACATGAAGATATCTCTTAAGAAATGTAATTTTGGATTTCATGAGTTGAAAGCTCTAGGACATGTAGTCTCAGGACTGAGCCTTGGTGTTGACAGAAACAAAGTGGCTGCAGTTTTACTGAAACAAAAGCCCCAGAACAAAAAAGAAATGATGTCTTTTTTAGGGCTTGCCAGTTATTACAGGCAACACCTTAAAGATTTTGCAATCCATGCCAGATCATCATACAGAATTTGTGATCAACAACCTGTTTTTGAAATGACACAGTAGAGGATTCAAGCATAAGATAAAATCAAGTATGCCTTGACCAATGCACAATTATTATTGATGCCAGACTGGAAACTTCCTTTCAAGCTGTATATTGATGCATGTGGTGATGGCTTAGGAGCTGCTCTTCATCAAATTCAAATTGTCAATGACAAGCCTTATGAAGGTCCAATTTGTTTTATTTCAAGACAAATTAAACCCACTGAGGCCAGATATGGAGCTAGCCAAATGGAGTGCCTTTGCCTTGTTTGGTCTCTGGAAAAACTTCTTTACTATCTTGATGGTAGTGTGTTTGAAGTAATTACTGATTGTAATGCAGTAAAATCACTTCTTAACATGAAAACTCCAAATAGACACATGTTAAGATGGCAGATTGCTATACAGGAGTATAGAGGCAATATGACCATAGTACATAAAGCTGGAAATATTCACAAGAATGCTGATGGCTTGAGTAGATGGGCATTACCCAATACACCTGATAACCCTGCCTATGTTCCTACAAGTGCAGAACCTCAAATTCCAATTGAAGGAATTAATATCACAGATGTTGGAACAGAATTCTTTGAAGAAGTAAGAGAAAGCTACAAGCAAGATAAGAATTGTCATATTCTTACTGCTCTACTTGACAATGATTGTAAAGACGTAGCCTTGGCTAATTCTCTGGATGATATTTGGAAAACATCTTATGATAATGGAAGATTCCATTTGTTTGATGGTATACTGTATCATAGATCTAAACACACATGTGTCTTGGTCCTATGTAGTAGAATGTTGATTAACACAATACTACTAGAATGCCATGATAACATTTATTCTGGACATCTGTCTGAGGACAGAACAATGGAAAGAATTAAGACATGTG
Organism: Austropuccinia psidii; assembly: GCA_023105745.1. Lineage (NCBI taxonomy): Eukaryota > Fungi > Basidiomycota > Pucciniomycetes > Pucciniales > Sphaerophragmiaceae > Austropuccinia > Austropuccinia psidii. The sequence goes on from JALGQZ010000001.1 coordinate 7,765,675, forward strand.
CCTGGTGGCCATCTTGGAGAAAAGATGTCATTGAGTACTGTCATAGCTGTGATAGATGCCAGAAAGCCAATAAAGCTACTGGTAAAAGATTTGGTCTAATGATCCATATTCAAGAACCAAGTACCCCATGGGAAGTGGTTCACATGGATTGAGTAACTGCATTACCACGTGGAGGTGATAAAAGTTACAATGCATGTCTTGTTATTGTAGACAGATATAGCAAAACACCAATCTTTTTACCATGTCATAAAGATGACACAGCTATGGATACAGCTCTTTTAATTTGGAACAGAGTCATATCCCATACTGGTCTCTTTAAAAACATCATTAGTGACATAGACCCAAAATTTACATCAGCCTTATGGACTAATTTACATACACTTTTGGGTACAAAATTATCATTTTCAACAGCCTACAATCCACAAACAGATGGGCTGGCAGAAAGAATGATTCAAACCCTTGAGGACATGATCAGAAGATTTTGTGCTTATGGCCTGGAGTTTAAAGATTCTGATGGCTTTACCCATGATTGGTGTACTCTTATACCAGCATTGGAATTAGCCTACAAGACCTCTATCCATGCTTCAACAGGCAAGACTCCTGCAATGTTGGAAAAAGGATGGAACCCCAAACTTCCAGTTGACACTTTGAAAAAAGATCTGGTTGACATTCATCCAACTGCTTCAAGCTTCAAACTACTGCTTGATAAAGTGAAACATCATGCAAATCAAAGCATGAATGATGCCTTTGAATATGCTAAGCAGAAATGGGATAAGAGTCATAAGACACCAGAATTCAAAGTAGGGGACTTAATACTAGTTTCAACCTTGAACTTTAATAATATTAAAGGTCCAAAGAAATTGAAAGATTCCTTTGCAGGACCATTTATTATTAAAGCCCTTCAGGGGACAAATGAAGTACAAGTAGAACTGTCAGGAGAACTGGAAAATAAACATCCAACTTTCCCTGTCAGTCTAGTAAAGCATTACACTTCAAGTGATAAGGAATTATTTCCTTTAAGAAATGAAACACCCTTAGAGGTACCCCCACTTGATCTAAGTGAGGAAAAGAAGGTACTGAAAGTCTTAAAGGAAAGAAGACTTAGGGGTAAAAATGAAAGAGAATACTTTGTCAGGTACAAAAATCCAATACATGAAGATGAATGGATTGTAGAAAACAAAATACCTGATTCCCAGAAGTTTCTCAGAAGATTCAGACATGAGAGAAAACCAGTTTCTCAGTAAAAAGTTTGAATTGTGAGCTTTACATACTTGATAAGTATAAAAAGAGAGGTTGGACAGTGGATTATACCCCCCCAAATAACTTGGGGTATACTACAGAAGAAAAATTGTGGTACAATTTTTTTTGGTGGTAGGGAATGTGAGCCTGTGAGGTATGTATAACATACCCATAAGACCACAAAAGATTTTATAAACAATTAATTTTGTCTTAAAAAGACTTTTTAGTTGAATTTAAAATAAAAAATAATGAAAAATAAGTATAACTTTTTTTTGGATAAACAAAGTTATAATTATTATGTCATTTTTGGATTCTACACCAAAAATAACATAGGGTACACCCATAGGGTGTTATACCCAAAAACACTTATTTCTTGTGTTATTGGAAGATTTAAGAATATCACAGTACTAATGTAAATTTTTAACATTTTTTTTAAAATTGTTAAATTTAAGCTTAAATAAGCTTGTATTTAAAGTTGCATAAGGTTAATGTAAACTTACCAAAATTTTAGTTAAAATTGAGGTGTGGTGTATATTTACTGAATTGGCTAAGGATTTGCCATACAGAATGTAGATCCTGCGTGAGCTCAATTTAAAAGGGTTTAAGGCCATAGTATGGCTTTAAATAAATAAATGGGCAAAATCCATGCAAAAAGGTGGGACAAAGGAAAAAGACCAAATAGAGCTGGGGTACCCAACTTTTTGGATCTTCAATGATTCAATTAAGGTTGTCAACCTGTATTGGAGGATTTTCAACCTTATTTAAACTTTAAGATTAGACTTTGATCCAACCTTAAGGTTTAAACTGGTTTTATCCCAATTTGGACAGGAATTTCAAGCTGCCAAAGGGTAAATCCCAATATGCAGGCTCGAAATCAAGGTTTTAAGAACTGTCAAAGCTGAATTAAGTTTAAAAAGCTTAAATAAGCTTAAAACGTTAAGGTTCCAAGCATTGAAACCTTATCAAAACTTAAGGTTTGGTGTGTATTGCTATTTTACGTGGAAAAATAGCAATAACTTCAAAAATTCACTAAAACTCCAAATCTTAATGGATTTGCTTGAAAGTTTCACACAGCTTAGAATTTATTATTATCTATATATAAATTAAATTTTAAGTAGCTTTTATAAATACGTTTCCTGGGTAATTAGCCTGGAAAATTACCTTTTTAATTAAGCTCAAAGAAAATTATGATTTCTTTAAAAATTAATTAAAAATTGAGTTTAAGAGATTTCTGCTTGAAACTCTAATTTTATGTTATTCATTTGATGAACTTTAATATAAATAAACTTATTTTATAAAACTTAAAATAATTAAACTAAATGAGGATTAAAGTTACTTGGAGTTAAGAATAACACTGGTAACTTTAAATTGGAAGTAAAAATAAGTTTCCTTAAGTTAAGAACTTTATTTTTAAGCATGGTTTTTCAGTTTTTACCTGAGCACGCCCTCTACATTCATTATGAATCATTAGAGCTTCTCTGAAGACATAAAAAGAGTCTTTTGATCACTGTTTTTGTCCATAATCATTTATTAATCCAATCATATTAGAAATCTAAACAGGTAAAGTTTTATTAAAGATAAAATATTATTATTAAAAGTAATTCTTAAGTTATTTTTATTATTTATTTATTAAATTAAATAATTGAAGTTATAGAATTCAGATTATTGTTGTAATCACCTATAATAAATTTTATTATATAAAATTATCATCTGAAATATCTTTTAAAAATCCACAAATTCCTCTCAAAAACTCTTTAATCATGATATTTATTATAAAAAGTTGTTTTATCTTTAAATTTATTGATTTTTGGCGTGTTTTTAACTTATAATCTTTATTTAATATAATAACTGTTGTATTTGACTTGTTGTATTAAATAAATCGTATAAGTAAGTTTTCTCTAATATTCTATATCTTTTTTATCTAGTATTAATTTTTTTATATAGAATTTTTCTATAAGAATTATTTCTGCACAGTGTGTGTTTAATTCTTTTTATAAATAATATTTATATTATTTATAAGTGGTTAAATATTTATATTTTCCACGTGTAATTGTCTCATTAAGAGCTTTACACATCTTATTGTTATAATTTTCAGTGACTATAACAATAATAGAATAATTATAATTTATTATAATTATTATATTTTTTTATTATTATATTATTATAATAATAATTAAATTTATTTTTTATATATAATTATTTTTAATAATTATATTTAAATTTGTGGTTATAATATTTTATTATATTATATTTTTCTACTGAGGACAGTCATAGTACTCTTGATATTGCTACTATTATCAAGAGTTTCATAGACAAACCTTACAGTTTTACCTTCAAAAAGAGCTGAAACCACCACAAGAAGCCTCAGTGGACATATACAAAGCCCGCCAGAAGGCTTACAAAAATGCATTTCAGCACAAATAGTACCAGATCCTGGAAGATCTGTGGACAGACTGCATGAATTCTTATGTGACTGTGAGAAAATTTGTGGGCCATTTCAACACTTGTAAGTTACTCAATGGATGGCATCCATTGATGGAAAACAAGAACTTGATGCTTTTAACAGCAAAATGGAGCAAAAAAAATGCTCCACCACCCAAGGAAGTGCCAAAAACAGCCCCAATGGCCAGAAGCAGCAATTCCAACGTGAAAAAGAAGACACAAACTCAGAACAAGGGCAAAGGCAAGGCACCAGCCACAAAGCCTTACTGCCAGGGTTACAGAATACCAAAGATTCAGCAAGATGCCACAGAAAATGTATTCCAGATGGCCAGAACAATGATGGAATTACAGAAAAAAGGAGGAAGCCAGATGAAATTATCAGAATGGATTTCTGACATTTTTAATGCTATCCCAGAGCTGTATGAAGCTACAAATGACGTAAAAAGTCATGTTTCTGATAAGGATTCAGCCATTTGTAACAATCTTAAAACAAACAGCTTAAGTCTGATCCAAATAAAGGAAACACTTATAGGTTTGGAGAAAGTTTTAAGTACAATTAAAAATTCTAATAATCACAAGTCTTTTGGCAATAAGATAAATGAACAATCTTCCATTATAAGAGAATCAACAGACAGATATTCTAAATTCAATATTGATGACATAATTGAAACAAGAATTGAACAAGCCATAAATATTATTAAGACAGATAACAAGACAGTCCTTGCTTACATTTCAAATTCATTTACTTAAGTAAAGACATATACAATTGCCTTGAAAAAGTGTTTTGATGCATCACAAGAAGAAGTATCAAAATTAACAATGAAATCGAATCAAGTCCCTTCTGATTACACAAGACAAACAGAGTTATGGAAATAACTAACACATAAAGAAGAAATGTATAAAATTGAAGTAATAAACTTAATACAAGCCTTCCAACATGAATTCAGAAATTCCCAAAGGTGTAGAAACAGTAAAATGAACGATATTCAACAGATACTGAACACCTTACCAAGAATTTCTACACCTCTGAATCAAAATGAGGGTACAGGAACTCCCAATACACAAGTATTGGATGCTGAAAATTTACACTTAAAAAATGAATTTTCCACTTCTTTTCATAACTTGGAACCATCAATGGGCCAAGCACTCTTAAAAGAAGTACCAAAACTTAAAGAATGGCCTCACTTCAGTGATGAAGGATAATGTGACCATATGGAATTCATCAGAGGTATTGACATGATTAAAGAAGAGTTTGAATTACCAGAAAGATTGGTAACAGTAAGATTCAATGCCTTGTTTACCAGATCCGCCTACAGATGGTATATCAAATTAAGACAAGCACATTGACACCAAAGTTAGACTTGGTGGAAACCCCAAATTATCAACAAATGGGCCAATTATTCTTGGAGGTTTAAAGTGGAAACAACCTTTTAATCTGCCAAATTTAATGCTGATAAACACAAAGCTTTACAATGTTTTTGCCAACAAAAGGACGGATTAACAGCATTGTATCCTGACATGTCAGAATTTATGATCCACAAGAGAATTCTGAGACAATTTGGAGGTGACTTAGATCATGCTGTCAAACACAGGACTACTGAACAATTGTCAGCAGAAGATATTATTAATATATTAGAAGAAGTAGCCACCAGAACCAGGATTGGTTCTAGTAGGGTGAATCTCAAAACAAGGTTTAATACACCTTGGAAAGATTCTGTGGACAAAAATCCCAAAGGAAATTCTAATAATATGAATTATAAATCTGCAGATATAATTAGAAAGCTCCATATTTGCCCAAGCACCACCCACTTAGCCAATACATGTCCAAGAAAGGGAAAAATCAATTAAATTAACATTGAAAAAGAACCCGATGTCGAGAAAGATGATGATGTAGAAAATACAGATAATAATTCCTCAATATTTTCTGAATCTTCAAAAGATAGAGAAAATATCAATGCCACTTTTGACATCATGGAACCTTATTCCCACTTGCCACAATTAACCAATGGTTAACTTGATTTATCAAAAATTCAATATTCACAGCTTATGAGAACTAAGCGAAATAGGGGAAAGGGTTATAAAGGTGGTAACTCCTGTATAACAGAAGTGGAAATTGACAACAAACCCACTAAAGTTTTTCTTGACCCAGGAGACCTTTGCTCTTGTGTTGGCAAATCTTTTCTTAAAACTTGTGTACAAAATTTTGAAGACCAATTGTTACCAATTGATGGCATCAAATTTGATAGTGCAAGTAATCCAATGACAGAATTTGGACTCTTTGAGACCACTGTCATATTTCTACATATTGATGGAAATTTAAGACTCACTTTTGAATTTGTTGTTATGGAAAATTGCTCTAGTACCCATTTTATAATGGGAAATGATTATTTGATCATGTATGGCATAGACTTGCATAACAACAAGGACAGATACTTTACTATTGGAGACAATAAGCGTCAAAAATTTCCCTTTTTACCATTTAAAAGACAAATAACAGTAAGCAAAGTAGGGCCAGTCAGCTTAGAGTTGGAGAAATTCAAATCTGAACAGTTAAAGGAAGCTGAAATAAGCCTTCATCTGACTCATAAACAGGAAAATGAGCTTTCTTCCCATTTATATAACCAAAGAGATGAATTTGCATCAGACAAAGAACCTTTGGGTAAAATTATTGGTCATTAAGTTGTAATTATCCTTAATATTGAGAGACCTTATCCACCACTCTTAAGAAGACCTGCATATCCAGAGAGTCCTAAATCAAGAGAAGCTCTGTAAATTCATAGTAAATAACCTCTAGACCTTGGTGTAATAAGAAAGGTTGGCCATAATGAACAAGTAGAAATATCCACACCAGTCATAGTAGCATGGCATAATGGTAAATATAAAATGTTTGGGGACTTTAGAGCTATGAACACTTATACTGTTCCAGACAGGTACCCAATACCCAAAATCTAAATTGCCCTAACCCAGATATCTCAAGTAGTGTATATAACCACTATGGATGCCCTTCAAGGATTTCATCAGAATGTGGTGACACCAAGGGCAAGAAAATACTTGAGAATTATTGTTAATTGTGGAGTATATGAATATTTGAGGATGATTTTTGGTATCAAGAATGCACCTTCAAACTTCCAAAGAATGGTGAATGAAATCTTCCCTGAAGAACGTTCAGAAGGATGGTTAATCATTTACATTGATGACATCATTGTCTGTTCCAAGACTTGGGAAGAACATATATGCAGATTGTCCAGAGTTCTGACAAAAATCCAATCTGTGAACATAAAAATTTCTTTGATTCAATGCCATTTTTGATTTAAAGAACTTAAATCACTGGGACATGTAGTATCTGGTTTATCCCTTGTAATTGACAAAATCAAGGTTTCATCAGTATTGCTGAAACCCATGCCTCAGAAAAAAAAGGAAATTCAGTCATTTTTGTGGTTTGCAATATATTAAAGGCAACATATCAAGGACTTTGCATCCATAGCAAGACCTCTTTATAAATTGTGTGACAAAGACACATCATTTGAAATGAATGTTGACAGAGTCAAAGCCTTTGAATATTTGGGACAAGCATTGACCACTTCTCCACTCTTACTTATTCCTGACTTTAAACTACCTTTTAAACTGTATATTGATGCATCAAGGGATGGACTTGGTGTTGCACTTCATCAAGTCCATATTATAAATGATACACCTATGGAAGGACCCATATGTTTCATATCTAGGAAAATCAAACCAACTGAAGCCAGATATGGAGCAATTCAAATGAAGTGCTTATGCCTTGTCTGGGCCTTGGAAAAATTAAATTACTTCTTGGAGGGATGCGTTTTTGTAGTTATAACAGATTGTACCACTGCCAAAGCACTTTTCAACATGAAGACACCTAACAGAAATATGCTCTGATGGCAAATCTGTATACAAGAGTAAAGGGAAATATGACTATTGTTCACAAAGATGGGAATATTCATAAAATTGGAAAAGGACTGAGCATATGGCCACTACCAAATAATATTGATAATCCTGCTTATGTACCAGAAAATGCTTCCCCACAGATCCCCATAGAAGGACTTAGTGTTACAGACCTGAGCAACACCTTCTCTGAAGAGGTAAGAAACAGTTATACTCAGGATGGGGATTGTAGCATTTTATGTCAATTACTTACTCAGGAATGTAAAGACACTTCTTTGATACATGCCTTAGATGTGATATGTAAAAAATCATAAGATGAAGGAAGATTCCACTTACTGGATGGTATAATTTACCACAGAGCTAAGCATACATGTGTCATGACAGTTTTGGACATGTCTTTACTCAATCTTGTACTTAAAGAATGCCATGACAGCCCTTTCTCAGGACAGCTGTCTGAAGAAAAAACAAGAGAAAAAGTAAAAACTTGCATATGGTGGCCAAAGAGGCAGAAAGATGTTGCAAAGTCTTGCAAAACCTTTGACAGAGGTCAAAAATCAAATAAATCCACTGGAAAAAAACTTGGAAATATGATCAAGATCAAAGAACCCAGAAGACCTTGGGAAATTTTCCATATGGATTTGGTAACTGGCCTACAATCAGGAGGTGATAGCAGCTATAATGCTTTCCTAGTGATTGTTTACAGAATTAGAAAGACTCCAATATTTCTACCATGTCACAAGGATGATACAGCCATGGATACAGCTCTTCTGATATGGAATAGAGTAGTATCTTGGACTGGAATATTCACAAACATTATGGGTTACAGAGATCCCAAATTCACCTCAGCACTATGGACAAATCTTCACCAACTATTTGGGACAAAGATATTCTCCTCTACAGCCTACCACCCAAAAACTGATGGTGTGGCTGAAAGGATGATACAAACCTTGGAAGATATGGTAAGACAATTTTGTGCATATGGCCTTGAATTTAACGATTGTGATGGATTCACCCATGATTGGTGTACTCTTTTACCAGAACTGGAATTGGCACATAAGACATCCATTCATGCCAGTACCAATCAAACTCCTTCTATTCTAGAAAAAGGATGGAATCCCAAATTATCACAAGATTCCTTGAGGAAAGATTTGGTTTAGATACATCCTACAGCGGCTAGCTTCAAAGGAATGCTACACAAAACTAGAAATCATGCATTGAGGTGCATGGAAGACTCTTTTGCGTATTCTAAGGACAAATGGGACAAATCACATGCCACTCCAGATTTCAAAGTGGGGGATTTAGTACTTGTATCCACCACTAACTTCAATAGCATAAAAGTATTTAATAAGCTCAAAGACTCCTTTGCAGGACCTTTTGTTATTAAGGCCCTCCATGGAGAAAATGCTGTTGAATTAAAATTATCTGAAGAACTTAGCAATAGGAATCCTACATTTCCAGTGAGCTTGATAAAGCCATATAAATCTAGTGATGCTTAAAAATTTCCTTTGAGGAATAAAGTTCCCCGAGTTATACCTCCTATTGAATGATCTGGTATTAAGAAAATTACCAAAGTTCTCAAAGAACCAATAAAGTAAGAGAATACTTAAGTAGGTACAGTGACCCAACTTGTTAAGATGAATGGTTAGAAGAAAAACACATACCTGAAGCTACTAAACCTCTCAGAAGGTTCAGACACACTAAAAAGAACAATATTATGAAGTAATATTCCTTTTTTAGGGGCAGGGAATGTGAGCTTTAGAATTATTTTCATATACCCAACAGACTACAAATATAAACAAAATGAATTTATTTATATTATCAAAAGAAAATTAAAATATAAATGCAAATTTATATACAAAAATTAAAACATAATCGTAATTTAAAATAAAAATTACATCAAATTTTAAAATTAGGAAAATACATTTTTACTTGAAAAATTAAATAAAAATAAATTTTTAATAAAATTAATGAAATTAAAATATTTTTGGTAAAAAGTTACATAAAATATATTATAGCTTTTTATCCAATAAATAAACATAATAAAATTATTTCACCATTCGATTCTTCATAAAGAAAAGGTGGGGTCACCTCTGGGTAAAATTTCTGTAACTCAACTCTAAATAAGCTCAAATTAAGTTTTTAGTATTTTCTGTACAAAAGTCCAAAATCCTCAAAACCTTAATTCAATTCACACCACATGTGGTGTTAACCATCAATTTTTGTGTTGAAATTGAGGTGTTGTGTGTAGTTTGGAAGCTATGAGGAATTGAAGTATTTTCAATTGAAATGTCAAAATGTGTGCGTGTATTACATAAGTGAACTGTAATTTACATAGGAGGTATCAATTCTTACAGTTGTGTACTGTGAATGTGAGCCTTAGAGGTAATTTCATATACCCAAAAGACCACAAATACAAAAATAACATATTAATATAAATAAAATAAAATTTATTTATATTATTAAAATAAAAATCAAAATATAAATATAAAATTATATTAAAAATAAAAATTTAATTACAATTTAAAAATAAAAATACATTAAATTTTGTAAGTATAAAACTACATTTATACTTGAAAAAATTAAGCAAAAATAAAATTTTAACAAAATTGTGAAAAAATAAATAAATTTGGAAAAAAGTTAAATAAAAATTATTATAACTTTTTATCCAATAAATAAACATATAAAAATTATTTCACCATTGGATTCCTCATAAAAAATCAGGTGGGGTCACCTCTGAGTGAAATTCTTGTAACTCAACTCTAAATAAGCTTAAATTAAGTTTTTAGTATTTTCAATAAAAAAGTTGAAAATCCTCAAAACCTTAATTTAATTCACACCACATGTGGTGTTAACCATCAATTTTTGTGTTAAAATTGAGGTGTTGTGTTTAGTTTAGAAGTTATGAGGAATTGAAGTATTTTCAATTGAATTGAATTGAAATGTCAAAATGTGCGCGTGTATTACATAAGTGAACTTTAATTTACATATGAGGTGTCAATTATTACTGTATTGTACTGTACAATTGAATTGAATTACATATGTAAATTATAAGTATAATACATGATGAGGAATTAAAGGAAAAATAAATTGGAAAGATCAAAATTGGGGGGGGGAAGGAACTCCAGCTCTAAGGGGGAACTAGACCCCCAAAATCCTTGCTGACAGGCGTGGGATGTCAAAATTCACGCAAACGTTCATCACTTTTGGCCTGGAATTGAGTCACAGGGTCTGTGGACTCAATTGATGATGAGGTTTTGATACCAACTGGGGTAGTTTTAGCTGTTGCCAAGAGGGTAAAACTACCCTTAAGATAAAACAACCATGGTAAAAACAGATTTAACTGGTTTCTACGCCTCTGACACACATTCTGACGTGTTTTGAAGGCTCTAGGCCTGATATTTCTATAGCAATGGCTGATTTAAGGGTCTAAAATGGCTAAAATTGGCTAAAATTGGCTTAAACCAGCCCTTTTTTGGTCTAAACCAGGGTTCAATGATGCCATAATTGGCTTTTCTGTTGTCAGACTGTTTTTCACGACTGACAAGAGTAAATTTTACTTTTGGAGTAAGAGAATTGATGGCTATAAAAGAATGTCTTCTTTGCCCCACTTTTCTCTTCATGTTAGAATCTTTTCCTTTTATTAATTAGTTTAAAACTGTTAAACCAATCAATTAAAGATTCCAACCACCTCTTTTAAATCATTTTGAACCTTTTAACCACGTGAAAAAATAATTATAATCATTGTTTGTAACTCTTATAATCATTTTTACCCCTGAACCACCCCAAAAGTGAATTAAAGCATCTTTCATCACTGTTAACTTTGTCACTTTGTTTCCAAATTCACTCTGGTCACTTTTGGGCGTGTTTTCTCTTTAATATTCTTTTTAAAGACTCTGTTCTTTAATTAATTTCTTGCAGTTCTTTTCTCAATTAATTCCAATTGAAATTTCTCTTGAAGAAATTTCTCTTGTAGCCTTAAAATATCTCTTGTAGAGTATTTTTTGGATAAATTTATATTGTTGGTAAAACAATAAATTTTTATAATATTATTGATTTATACTAATAAAGTTATAAACAATAAAATTGGCGTGTTTTCTCTTAAAAATAATATTTCATACTATTTTTAACTGAATTTTACCTTATACAAATTTTGAGGACAGGAAAAGTACTTGATTTTTAATCAAAGTTTCATATCCACACACCAGGGCAAATCTCGCGTCAATCGTCGGCGATTGACTTCACGTCGCACCCCGGTCAGTATAAAATCTTGCTTCAGTCGCGTTAGTGTCACTTTATAGTCACTGGATTTAGTGGGTCACGTCACGTCAGCGTCAAGACAACGTCAATCGTCACATGTGTCACATGAGAATGTCACTCAAAGCCCAAACCCATTTCAACACTATGCGCAACATTTGTGTAATTTCACCTCATTGGCTTCCGCCTCCCCAACGCTTAGCATGCTTACGCACCCGCACCGCCCTCCATCCAGATGAGACTCCGCCACTGCCCGCCCCTCTCCGTCCTCACCACTCCTTACGCTTTCACACCCCCGCCCCTACCATCCTTACGCTTGTGTAGTACCCTCCCGACATGCCTCCGACAACGCTTACCATCCTTACGCTCATGTAGTGCCCTCCCGACATGCCCCCGACAACGCTTACCCTCCCTCCCGACACTGCTTTCCATCCTTACGCTCATGTAGTGCCCTCCCGACATGCCCCCGACAATGCTTACCCTCCCTCCTGACACTGCTTACCATCCTTACGCTCATGTAGTGCCCTCCCGACATGCCTCCGACAATGCTTACCCTCCCTACAGACATTCTCCCGACACTGCTTACCATCCTTACGCTCATGTAGTTCCCTCCCGACATGCCTCCGACAACGCTTACCCTCCCTCCCGACATTCTCCCGACACTGCTTACCATCCTTACCCTCATGTAGTGCCCTCCCGACATGCCTCCAACAACAGTTACCCTCCCTACCGACATTCTCCCGACACTGCTTACCATCCTTACGCTCATGTAGTGCCCTCCCGACATGCCGCCGACAACGCTTACCCTCCTCACGCTTCCGTATTACATCCATAGTGTACAGTACGGTGGCTTGTTGGCGTACACAATGAACGCAATTGCCGAAATATGCTGAGTGGCCTTCTCTGCCAACAGGACCTGAGGGGATATTGGTCAGTATATTCACCATGTTGTGGTTAGGGTTTAAATCATGAGACTCACAAATTAAAACCTAATAAGTGGACTATTTAAGACAAGAATTGTGTCTCCTGTTTCGCCGACAAAACCATTTTATTTCATATCAATCAAATGAACACTTTGCTTGGTCCTTACCTCATGAGCATTGAATAGTTCAAAAGTTGACTTTAGTAGGTTTCTCACTAGTCAACTTTATTCAATGTCTCACAGGGAAGTGATTTCATTTGCATGATATGAAATAATTTGCAAAACATCGCCTCCTTCAATTTCCCGACAAATCGCATTTTGCAAATGGGATTATTTTACTTGCACCTTTTTTCTTGAATTTGGATCTTTTTATTCAAAAATTTTCAAACAAGTTATCAATCAACTCGTCACCATCTATTTGCTTAATAAACTACCTCCGCTATGGCCCGAACCCCGGGAAATTCAACTGAATTCAATGAACGACCAACTTCAGCCCCAGAGAGTGGAAGTGAAATCTCTGATATCGCCAGTAGTCGTGAATTAGGCATTGAAGTAGAGAGCCAGTCACATGAAGATAATCAAGATCCACAAGTTCTTCCAGAATGTGAGTATACATCCATCTTGAGTATTTCTAATCTCTCAAAACCTGATATTGTGTCATAGCCTTTATTTCAGGTCAACCTCCAAGCTCTCAGAAACCGAATTTTAAAACTTATGAGAAGGAAAAGACTGTTGAACCTTGTGCACCGACAGAAGATGATGGGCAAGATGATGTAATTTTCAGTGGGGAGGTGGAAATTATATCCAAGGAACAATTTGTCTTCAACATTGCTCAAACAATCCCAAGGCTCGAAAAAATTCAAAATGATAGTAAAATTCCTGATTATGTGCGTCAAAAGATTGCTGAAGCCATGAGCCTCCTCAAAATGGATTTGAACCGTAAGTCCATTACTAATTCAAAACAAAATTGATAAAAATAGCTGCTTACAATATATGGGCAGGTGTGGAGGTGGGAGAATCTCTACCTGAAGGATCTCGAGTCGTAATTGGATTTCCAGGCAAAGGATTAGGAAAAAGACCAAATATACATGTGACCAAAAAAACCAACAAAAAACGCCGTACCTTTGAAGCCGCAAAGGATTCCCAGGATCAAGGTGATGAAATGATCAATGTTGAAGTGGACCATATTGATAATGAACCTCCGCATACTGAACCCCCCCCCCCATACTCAATGAAACAATCCATGATGAAGCTCCACATACTGAAAGCCCCCCGATACCCAATGAAACAATGCATGATGCAACCCCTCCCGCCTCTCCTCGGAATATTCAAGCCCCTCAAGAAAGGGAAACAATTAAACATGATACAATGGGATGAGATATGACTGATATAATTCCCGACGCTGAGCCCGAAGTGTCATCTGTTGCGAATTTTCAAGGAATATTTTTATCCCGCATGGAAGAGTTTGCAGGCATTTTGAATGATCATTCCAATATTTCTCAACAATCATGGAAAAGGGGGCTTGATAATATCAATAGGATTTACAAAAATAGATGGGACAATTTACCAACAAAGGATGCTCATACATTCCTGCCCGTTGGTATTAAGGTGATCAGTAACCGAGATCTTAAAATGTCGGCTTGGCTGCAGGACCTTGAGATGGCAGGTGAGTTTTTTTTATCTTTGTGCATGATACTTGATTATTGGCTGTTGACTGGTGATATAAATTGCAATATACAGGGTTAGATTTTTTTAAGCCAACCGAAACAGAAGCGTTTTTTGATCACAACATTTGGAATCTCAAATTGATGAAGGAATCAGCTAAACCTCCAGATAATCTCCCAAAATCTGAACACTCCTTCTTCAAAATGGTTCAGAGCCTTCTTTACCCCGCCAATCCAGTTAAACATTTTTGGGCAAATGTTATGTTTGAATCCATTAGTTTAGTCTCATACGATGTGATTGCACCCAAACCATATGTTGCACCAACATCAAATTCGACCGATCCTCTTGGACTCGAACGGGGAGCAGTTGAATACCTTGCCTCCTGCTTGAGTAAATCGAAGCAACGTGCAACCCAACTCAGCATTGAAGGTGGCGGGGCTGACAATGAGATATCCACAAAGCCGCACAAGAACCTGGAGGATCTAATGGATACAGTTATCCATTTGATGATTGCGTAAAACATGGTACGTGCACATACAAAGGTCAAAGTTAATGGCATCAATAGCAAACTCACAAACTCAAAAAAAAATGAGGCCATCAAAGATCTTTTGACGTGTCACAAGAATCTCGGAATAAATCGAATTTGCTATGGTATATTAGCGGCATTCTGTGCGGCAGGGGTTCGTGGTTTGATGGTATGCTCAGATGACTGGAGAACAAGCTCAGTTAAAGGGGCTTTATTACTAATTGACATTTCCGCAAAACTTTCAGAAAGTAAAAATCTAGTGGAGCCAGTGTGGCTACATACTAATAAGTATATATGTGATTTACTGAATAAAAGTTTCTTCTCATCAGAGTCTTTTAACCCCGCTGTACCTCTTAGATTTGAATTTGCACGATGCTTAGTATTAGACTTTGGTGATGCCTGGGTGGCGAAACGCGGGCTTGGTTCAAGTGATGAGGTCACCTTGACGGTACCCAGGTCAGCTAAACTCACAACCAGGATTGACCCGTTTTAGATTAGCTTTGTACTAGATAGATTGTAATTCAATTTTGCAAAGTTATTTATGAATTTAATAATCATGACTTCCTATCCTACTACTGCCCGGATGCCACAGTCTGAGTACCAATAGTAATTGTACGGCGGCATGCCTCCATACATCATTGCAAAGACTCCGACAAGACGCAAGCTGAGTCAGGCGATGTGCCCGCGAGTAGCACACGCGGGTGCATTGCGGGAAGTCGCGTTTATCACTTCCCGCCAGCCCATAATAGGCCAAATGTTCCTGTGTCTTTCAGCAGCAGGATGCATATTGCATTTGCGTGTGCTTGCAATATTCCAAATGGTTGGATTGGAAAGTGATTGCATGGGAACATCAATGTGTAAAATTGAATAATGCACTATCCACTGCAATTTTCAGGTTCAGGTATTTGAGATCGTGAATTTGCCAAGGTCAGGCGTGAGCTTTCTTTTTAGCCGCAATTAAAAAAGATTCATCCACCGCAATCCAATTTAGGTGATATTAAGAAATCAGTAATCATTTGGTTTCATTTCATTTTCTGCTGAAAGCATGCCATTCACGAACAAAGGAAAAGAGCGTAAAAGGGAACTCGCGAGAAAGCGTCGGGCTGAGGAAGGAAAGTGTGAGTTACTCGCTTAATCTCAGTGTATATATGCTTCCACATTTATGTGGCACCCTCATTGGGCCCCACGCAAGAACATTGGCTTTAGTCAGTTCAGATTGTGCCAATGTCATGTGGGCTCCAACAGGGAAGTCAAAGGATGTGTGCCGAAGAAAGCTCCTTGGCAGTATCTGATATCTTGTGTGCTTCAACACATAGTGATCCCTCAACCACTCGGGAATAGTAGCAGATCCCAAAAGACAAATGAGGGCAAAACGACCCGAATGAATAGGTTGTTTTCCTCCTCTCGCCCAACAGCACAAATATCAATGCCAGTATCAGCAAATATCACCCCAAGTGAAATTCGGAGGGTTGTGGATGTCAATCAGATCAAACGCATTCACTTTGGGCGTGTGGCAATTTTCTCTTCAACCGGATTACTCATTGCCCTTGTCGAATTCCGACCATTCACAACAATGAGTGAAGTCGAGGTCAATCAATGGGATGAATTATCACAATTCCTATTTCGCGAAAAGAGATTCACCGACCCGATTGCAACCAATGGAGCATTACTGGAGGGATTTATGTTCGCGATTGGGTGGCGCAAATGCAGCACCAAGAATGAACAATTTGGTCTGTATGGAAGTGTCGGGAAAATTGAAAACGCAAAAGATGAATGGCAGAACCGAGGTCCCAATCTTAGCTCGGTGGGTTGCATTCTAGGTCAATCCTTACGATATGTTGGGGATAATTTATTTGAGAGGATTCAAAATTGCTACAATTCATTGGGGGTTCCGTCTTTTGATCAAGTCAACTATGAAGGCGATATTCCGGCAAATCAGGGTGCATTCGAGTTTGCTTCCGCACTCACTTTCACCATGAATGGATTCAAAAAGTCACCTCATCTTGATAAGGATGCATCGCTGTATGCTTCGGGATGGTGGTTTCAAGCTGATAAGCGGACCGGCCAAATTCAAAGAGATGTGTCAAAGCGGTGTACAGGTGGAAAATTGATTTTCCCAAATGAGCATTTTTGGATTGATCTATCCGCATGTCATGGGCTCATTCAGGTAGTGTGGGCCAGTAGTACATTTGTTCATTATACTGATCCAGCACAGGACAAGAAAGCACGACACTAGTGGGTATGTCCACACAATGCTCAAGCAGGTTAGCAAAAACAATGCGGCAAAAAAGCCATGGCTATTATGAGATTGCCGAGAGAGCGGGCTATCAAATCAGGGATGGTAATACAATCTCATGCCGATTCAAAGATTGAGGAAATTTGCATGTGTGTTGGGTAAGTAATGGTGGGGTAAGGCAGAGGACAATATACACAAGGATTGGATGGATTCTAGTGCGGGAGATGGGGTGTCTGACATGAAAAAGGTGTGAAGTGGATTATGTATGGTGGCATGCCATCGTACATCTGTCCTGGTTTGTTGCTATTGTCCAGGATGCCAATGCTTCACACGCGAATCCTCATGCTTGTGCAGGTTCTGACAATGCTAAAAGTTCCTTACGCCTATGCGGGGTGCCAACGCTACACACACCAATCCTTGGGCCTGTGCAGGCTCCCGAAAATTTACACGCCAATCCTTACGCCTTTACAGGCTTTCGACGATTCACACGCCAATTCTTACGCTTGTGAAGCTTCCCCACAATGCTGAAATTTTCTTGGCCTGTGCAGGATCCCAAGAATTCACATGCCAATTCTTACGCCTGTGCAGGCTCCCAACAATTCACACGCCAATCCTTATGCTTGTGAAGGGTCCCAAAAGTGCTAAAATTCCTTACGCCTGTACAGGCTTCCGACGATTCACACGCCAATCCTTACGCATGGGAGGGTTGCCAACAATGCTGACAGATTCTTACGCCTGTGCAGGCTCCCAACAATTCACACGCCAATCCTTATGCCTGTGCAGGCTCCCAACAATTCACACGCCAATCCTTACGCCTGTGCAGACTCCCGACAAGTCACACGCCAATGCTTACGCTTGTGAAGGTTCCAGACAATTTAAACAATTCGATACATGAGTAAGATTAATAGCATGTGACCATAGGAAAGGCCATGTTTCACGAATCTGGACTGGATTGCTCACATATGGGAACCTGCCGCTTTTTTACAGTTAATAATGGGGATGGCTCTAAACCATGGAAGAAGAAAATATAGGAGAGGATAACGGCAACTATTGGCGCATTTTGAGAAAAAGAGGTTCACGAAAACAAATACTCACTCAAACTCTTGGTGGGGCACTTACAAAAATAATTCTCACGCAATCAGGGTTTTTCTCTAAGGAGGAAATAAGTAATTTTTACGTGAACAAAGAATGTAATAGAATTTGAACATAACAATAATTGATTACAAATGATAATTTATTTAAAAGGAAGTATTACAAATGATAAAAAGTGGAAATAATGGGATTATTTTTTTTTAAATTTTTTATTTTTCGAGGAATTTGGAGACTATCCCGGTTATGTCCTCCTTTGGATAAGCCTCCAGTGCCTGGGCAAGGAGGCGGTTTAGTTCATCCCGGAATTCCCGGTGCATCTCATTTTGATGAGTTGCATCCACGAAAGGAATCATGTGGAGCAAGCGACGATGCTCCAACAAGATTCGGTTGATCAAATCGTGTACAATGGCTCGAGGAATCATTAGGGTCGGTCGCAGGTCGGTGAATTCCTGGCGAGCGTCATTGTGGGAATGAGATGAGCTTGGCACCGGGGGGGAGGAGGCGTTGGGGTTCTCGGGGGCACTGGAAGGGATATCTGGGGAGGGAACCGGGGTTGGAGTGGAGGGGGGGGGAATGGAAGGGGAAGGTGGGCGAGTCGGGTAAGAAGAAGGGGGAGGGGGAACGGGATTGGGAATTGGGGATCCCACGGGCGTATCATTGATGATGATGATCGAGCGAGGGGTGGCGGGACGATCTGGAGACGGTCAAAGAAAGGGTGAGGAAAAGTTGAGAGGAGTGAAGAAAGAGAAGTGGTGACTTACCGTTAGGTTCCTCCGTGGATTGCGTAGGAGCCACCTCAGGTTCTGGCTCACGAGTCGTATCGTCCTCAGGTGGTTGGGACGATGGACTTGGGCCAGGAATAGGTGGCTCTTCGGTTCGGGAGGGTTCTAAAAAAGGAGTAAGAGTCAGTTCACTCGACTCGAAAGTGAAAGTGAAAATGAAAGGAAACTTTGGCTGCTTACCGCGGAATAATTCCTCAGACCATCGGGTGCCACTCGGGCCTGGAGTGGGTTGCCGGGGGGTTTGCTCGCGAGGCAAACTAGCAACGGGAGAGTCTTGTCGGGGGGGATTCGGGGGGTTTTGTTCTATGAGAAATGGAAAAAATTCAATATTATTGCGTGAAGAGAAATGAGATAAGGAGGAGAAAGAAAACTTACTTTGGCGTTTGAATCCCATCGGTGACAAGACATGGTGACGATCAGCCCAAGCTTGAATGTCCTCTTGCCATCGCCATCCTTCATCGGCCGGATAATCACTTCGCTCCGGTCGAGGAGTGAAGTGACCATCGGATGGTGGCCTAGGAGGGGGAGTGGACAAATCGATACTGGAGGGGACAGGGCTAATCGTCCGGAATCGTTCCCATTGGCCTGTTTGGGGGCCCGGCGTACATTCACGCTCGGAAATGGTTTCATCATTGTCGACCACAAAGGAGTCCTCGCGAGGGCGTCTTGGGCGAGAACTCCTCTGGCCTCGTGGTCGGAAGGGGCGGACAACGAACGAACATTTCTTGTGTGCTTGTCGGCAAGCATCACAAGCGTCGTTCGTCGTCGAGGAACGAATGCAGGGGATACCCCGCTTGGTGCATAAAGTGCACGACATCTAAAAACAAAACAAGCGAGGTTAGTAACTGCATACAAAGTAAACAATCAAGAAAGAAAATGAAGGCATACGATGAATTATATAAATTTAAAACGGAATCAAATTAAAAACGCTCTAGTCGGAAGTTTTTAAAAGTCTGGAAGGAAGTCGTGAAGAAAGAAAAATATTAATATTGGTACATAATGTTGACAAAAGTTAAAAAAAAGAGGTAACGCACGAGGTGGATAGAAGGGAGCTTCTGAGCGGATCAGAAGAATAAACAAAAAGCGAGCAGGAAGGGGGTTAGTCAAGTGCAAAAGAAAAGACTGGAAAGGCAGGAAGACGAGGGGGAATACGCACAAGGACAAACGCGGGTGAGGTTGAACGAAGTGGAGCGGGTGAGAAAGAAAGTGAAGTGCGTGTCAGGTGAAGATGGTCTTTTATAGCATGGTGAAGCTGAGACGATCTCAGCAGTTTCAGCACCCGCAAAAGTCTCAGCTTCAAGGCGTGTGGGCAAAATTGAAGCTGAGTCTCAGCGAATGCTGCAACTGAGAAGTGAAATGCTCGCGTGAGGCAGAAGAACAATGGGGGTCTGGCTGAGTATTGCAATTTATTGAATTGTCAAGCTGAGTCAAATCCCCTTTGTTTCCTTAAATTGCCACCCGATCACCCAGGAGTGTAAGGTTTGTCTATGAAACTCTTGATAATAGTAACAATATCAAGAGTACTATGACTGTCCTCAGTAGAAAAATATAATATAATGAAATATTATAACCACAAATTTAAATATAATTATTAAAAAATAATTATATAAAAAAAATAAATTTAATTATTATTATAATAATATAATAAAAAAAAATATAATAATTATAATAAATTATAATTATTCTATTATTGTTATAGTCACTGACAGTTATAACAATAAGAATTGTAAAGCTCTTAATGAGACAATTACACGTGGAAAATATAAATATTTAACCACTTATAAATAATATAAATATTATTTATAAAAAGAATTAAACACACACTGTGCAGAAATAATTCTTTATAGAATAAAATTCTATATAAAAAAACTAATAATAGATAAAAAAAAATATAGAACTTTAAAGAAAACTTACTTATAATATTTATTTAATACAACAAGTTATAAAACAACAGTTATTATATTAAATAATGATTATAAGTTAAAAACACGCCAAAAATCAATAAAATCAAAGATAAAACAACTTTTTATACTAAAATTTATGATTAAAGAGTTTTTGAGAGGAATTTGTGGATTTTAAAAGATATTTAAGATGATAATTTTATATAATAAAATTTATTATAGATGATTACAACAATAATCTGAATTCTATGACTTCAATTCTTTAATTTAATAAATAAAGAATAAAAATAACTTAAGAATTACTTTTAATAATAAGATTTTATATTTAATAAAACTTTACCTGTTTAAATTTCTAATATGATTGGATTGATTATGAATGATGGACAAAAACAGTGATGAAAAGACTCTTTTTATGTCTACAGAGCAGCTCTCATGATTCATAATGGATGTAGAGGGCGTGCTCAGATCAAAACTGAAAAACCATGCTTAAAAATTAAGTTCTTAATTTAAGGTCACTTATTTTTACTTCCAATTTAAAGTTACCAGTGTTATTCTTAACTCCAAGTAACTTTAATCCTCATTTAGTTTAATTATTTTAAGTTTTAATATAAAATAAGTTTATTTATATTAAAGTTCATCACATGAACAACATAAAATCAGAGTTTCAAGCAGAAATCTCTTAAACTGAATTTTTAATTAATTTTTAAAGAAATCATAATTTTCTTTAAGCTTAATTAAAAAAGTAATTTTCCAGGCTAATTACCCAGGAAACCTATTAATAAAAGATACTTAAAATTTAATTTATATATTGATAATATTAAATTCTAAGCTGTGTGAAATTTTCAAGCAAATCCATTAAGATTAGGATTTTTAATGAATTTTTGAAGTTATTACTATTTTTCCACGTAAAATAGCAATACACACAAAACCTTAAGTTTTGATAAGGTTTTGATGATTGAAACCTTAAAGTTTTAAGCTTATTTAAGCTTTTTAAGCTTGATTAATCTTTGACAGTTCTTAAAACCTTGATTCCAAGCCTGCTTATTGGGATTTACCCTCTTGGCAGCTTGAAATTCCTGTCCAATTTAGGATAAAACCAGTTTAAACCTTAAGGTTGGATCAAAGTCTAATCTTAAAGTTTAAATAAGGTTGAAAATCCTCCAATACAGGTGGACAACCTTAATTGAATCCTTGCAGATTCAAAAAGTTGGGTACCCCAGCTCTATTTGGTCTTTTTCCTTTGTCCCACCTTTTTGCGTGGATTTTGCCCTTTTATTTATTTAAAGCCATACTATGGCCTTAAACCCTTTTAAATTGAGCTCACGCAGGATTTACATTCTGTATGGCAAATCCTTAGCCAATTCAGTAAATATACACCACACCTCAATTTTAACTAAAATTTTGGTAAAGTTGCATAAACCTTATGTAACTTTAAATTTAAGCTTAATTAAGCTTAAATTTAACAACTTTAAAAAAATGTTAAAAAGTTACATTAGTACTGTGAGATTCTTAAATCTTCTAATAACACAAGAAATAAGTGTTTTTGGGTATAACACCCTATGGGTGTACCCTAGGTTATTTTTGGTGTAGAATCCAAAAATGACATAATAATTATAACTTTGTTTATCCAAAAAAAAGTTATACTTATTTTTTATTATTTTTTATTTTAAATTCAACTAAAAAGTCTGTTTAAGACAAATTTAATTGTTTATAAAATCATTTGTGGCCTTATGGGTATGTTAAACATACCTCACAGGCTCACAAGGAGGGTGGTCGTGAGGCCCTTGTTGAATGTGCATTCAACGTGCAATGCACAAGTGACTCATGCAGAAATGCACCCGGTGCATTTGGTCACAAGTGACCGCGGCAAGATCACCGGCCGTATGGCCTGGTGATAGTCTTTGAACAAAGGGGGGGGCTGTAAGACAAGTGAATACAGCGTGAGCTTGCCTCGACCCATTGCTCAGGTTTGCTTTCGGGTCATAATTGAAATGCTCAGTGGCTGAAAATCTTAATTGCACAGTAATTGAACAATTGATATAACAATATCAAATGCACCGCTGAGTATTGCAATTTATTGAATTGTAAAGCTGAGTCAAATCCCCTTTCTTTCCTTAAATAGCCACCCGATCACCCGGGAGGGTGGTCGTGAGGCCCTTGTTGAATGTGCATTCAACGTGCAATGCACAAGTGACCCATGCAGAAATGCACCCGGTGCATTTGGTCACAAGTGACCGCGGCAATATTACCAGCCGTATGGCTTGGTAATAGTATGTGAACAAAGGGGGGGGCTGTAACACAAGTGAATACAGCGTGAGCTTGCCTCGACCCATTGCTCAGGTTTGCTTTCGGGTCATAATTGAAATGCTCAGTGGCTGAACATTTTAATGGCACAGTGATTGAACTATTGATATAAAAATGTCAAATGCACCATGCTGAACCATTGCTCAGTCGTCTTTTTATTCCCACAATCTGAGAATTTGGCACAGCATTGGGTGACATTTCAGCCAGCTGCAGCATTTCACACGCTTTGGTGAAGTGCTCCAAACTGAGCCTTCCAATGAACTATTGCAAAAATAGTTCATTCCATGGCTTTACTGAGCACTTTCACACGGTGCTTTTGACCATGATATGCTCAGCTTGCGTGTGCAAATTGGGTGAAACGCAATGCTGAGCATGTGGCACATGAGCTACGTATATGCAAACGATCCGAAGGTGCATGCACATTTGCTATATGCATGCAGGCTCAAGTAGTATAACACCTTCCTGATCTGTACAGCCAACACTGTAGTACACAGTACACCTGTGTAAATGTATGCTGCGGGGCAGAGCAAAAGCTGTTCAGCAATGTAACATGAAAATCACGTCAAGCCATTGAGTCATATATCTCAACTGCATCCCTTTGATGCACCTTTTTGGAGAGCTCTGCCTAACAATGGCATAGACGCGGGTGTAATCCGAGTTAATGAAAGTGGGTCATAATGGGATGACTTATTATTTGGGTAATACACAAACAGTGGAATCACTCCGGTGCCATTGTCGGGCCAACAATGACTGGCCCTGCTTGTTCATTGTCGGGCAGCCACACGCTTTCATACGCACCCCCAATGGGTCATACGCAGGCAACTTTCACACGCCTGGAAGACATTTGACTGCCAGTCTTCCAGCTGCCTATTTTCTTGGTCGGGTTGTCAGCGTGACTGCAGACGCTCACCCGCTTGCGCGTGGAAACCTGAGGCCAATCAGTGTGGATTTGCTTCAGCCTCATCCACATTAGAATAACAATCCCAGCCTATGATTGCTGAGGCTGGACATGTTTGCGTGGGTATCTCCCACCGCGGGTCATTTTCTTCACGTTCTCACACGCCCCGCGCAAGTTGTGGCACCTGGCTTGCAGCCAAAAAATCCCTTGGGCGTGTGGCCTCTTTCCTCCGGAGTTCTGTACGCGCGTGAGGCAAAGACCCGGATGCCAATCTTGGTAGATTAGTACTCGCCTCAAACGCCATAGGGGTGAATGTATATGTGGATCACGGCTCACGGCTGGCGCCCCCTTTGATCATCCCACACATTCCCCCCTGAAAGCCCAGTATGCATCAGTCAGCAAAAAACTTCAGGCAAAACCAAATTCATGTTCGGTGGCATGCCACCAAACATATCTCACCCGCCCACACACAAACATCCCTACAGTGAGATTGCCCTTTGAAACTGCCAACATTGCCCAGTAGGTCCCTGTGCAACAATTAACCTGGGGAGGATACGCTCATTTTTCGCTGTCACACCAGCGAACATGACTGCATGCCTCTGATATGCCCTCCACAATAAGTAGCTACAACCCACCCAATTTCGGATATGCTAATGTCAACCTTGTTCCACCAAGGGTTTTGTACCTTGCTGCAGATCCAGCAGTCATATCGGTGCACCCACATTTTGGCCACCTTGCCTTGATATATGCCCCAAATCGGATATGAAAATTATGAGCCCAAGAGGCTCACCCCCATCAAGACCATGCACGTAACCACAGGCCATCCCCCCTGGACCCCATTGCTGCCTCTCATATAAGTTCCCCACCTGCGCCTATTTGTCTTCATTCCGTTTAGCTAACCCCTCCCGATCATATAATTTCCAACTGTCCCCAAAGAATTTAAAATAGCCATCATGTCAACCCCTTCACAACCACTTTGCATTGGGATGATTAATATTTGTATTCAAATAAATAGTGATATAGCCTTAAATCCTGAGGATTCCCACTTAGCCTCTTGGATTATCATATGGCACAATCAACACAACATATTTGTTTATCTCCCCAATCACCAGCATGCTATTGGCTCTCTACCTGGAACCCTTTCCAAAACGTTGATACCATTCCTTGGGGCACCAAAAACGTTCATGCACTGTGGTCCTGGTGGCGCATGGATTGAAAATTGCCAATCCAATCCTTCTCAAATATTATTCATTGAGGGAGTATTTATGACTGATGCAAATGATCCCTCCTCATCTCAGAAACCCAATCTAGCATTGATGCTCTTCACAAGGTATCCAAACATTTTATTCATAATGGAAAGCTTTTGAACACAAGAATTCAAGCTTAAAATACCCAAAGAATATGACTGTGATACTCATAGTCAATGTCAACTCTTCACTCCGACATTTCCCGCTTCAAGCTCGACGCCAGTTTCATATCCTGCTGTTTCATCATTGGTTTCCAAGCAGAAACTGATACAATTACCCAGTGGATCAGACCTCCCCATGCCATTATTCAAACCCCCCTCCTCCCTCATCAACGTACCGGACTAGCTTTTCTCTGGGATCGAGAAATCCCCAATGGCCAATCAGCCTGTAACCTTTGGGCCACCTCACCCCCAGGATCCACTTTCAATGCCAGGCACATCATTACAAACAGGGTCGTTAGCTCATTTGAATCCCTTTTGACCAATACCCCTCTTGGGGGACTGCTCGCGGATGATATGGGATTAGGTAAAACCATTCAGGCCATTGCTCTAATTGGTACCTCCAAGGAGCGGATGATTGCAAACCCCCATCGCTCCACGCCCACCATGATCATCTGCCCCCCTCGCTTAATTACCAACTGGCAATCAGAAATATCCAAGCATGCTCAGGCTGGAGCGCTGCATTCCAAAATCTACCATGGTCCCACTCGTCACTCATTATCCAAAGACGACATCTTAAAATATGATATCATCATCACTTCTTACAATACTATCACCCAAGAATTTAAGAAAACCAATACCTCTACATCATTCATTTTTCAAATCAATTGGCATCGTATAATTTTGGATGAAGCACAGTGAGTGTCTGATCTTAAATGATTCAAATTACCTTTTATATCCAATAGCCCTTGCCCCATCTTATAGCTATATTTGCTCTCAATACACTGCCACTCACCGTGCCATTAATAGCCTCCTTTCATCCCGTCGAATATGTTTAACGGGCACACCTATTCACAACACCATTTATGACCTTTTGGGCATAATATCATTCATCACTCAACCCCAGAGCGCCGATCAAGATAACTGGTCACCATTCATCCTGAGTAGTCTTTCCAAAGGTTGCAATGATATCTTGCATTTGGCATTGGGGCATTTAAGTTTGCGCCGCACCAAAACCACACATCTCGAATTCCTCCCCACTATTAGCCATCATTATGAGCTGCTCCCACTCAACCCGACCATGCAGCAAGAATATTCCATATTATATGAAGAATTCCTATCATCCAAAAGCAAAGGACCAGGAGAATTTTTCAGAAATATTAATAAGCTGCAAATATGTTGTAACCATCACATCATGCTTAACACAATTGCGGAGGCGGATTTGGAAGACCCCGAGGGCAGGAGCACTCAGGATAAATCGCCAACAATCACACAAACTATTGTGGATGTCGAAACATGCATGATGAGTAGTAAAATTGCACACCTCCTACAAAGCTTAATGAAGAACAAACAAACAAGGTGTGGTCCAACCAAATTGGTGGTTTACTCCCAATGCATCCAATTTCTAGATTTGTGCGTTAATTCTAATATGCATCCATTACCAATTGAATCCATCTGACTTTTTTATATTGTAGAATTGGTATTGCCCTTGCCCATCACTCTATCCTTTCAGCACGAATTGATGGAACAATTACAGCACGAGCACAGGAGAAGGCACTGGATACTTTCTTCAATAATCCTGAATGTGAAGTACTGATTGCATCCACTGCCGCAGCTGGAACTGGCCTCAATATAACTTGTGCTAATACGGTCTATTTAATGGTGAGGGGACCCCAAAATTCTGCCCTGATTTGCGGCCCCTGACATCCACATTTCCAGGAGCCCAATTGGAACCCAGCCATTGAGGCTCAGGCTGTTGATCGACTCCATCGTATTGGCCAACAACAACCTGTAAAGGTCATTCAGTTGAGGTCAACATGCGGAAGGTACCTTTCAAGATCATCTTTGACCCTAATTGTATTGCTATTCTAAAATCCTTCCTTATGGAAATGCCATTTTCCAAACACCAATAGGTCCAAGAAAAGAAAAAATCATTAACTGCGTGAGCCTTACTGATATTATATAATTTGTGTTTGACCAAGTTGATAACTCTTGTTTACCCTGGCATAGGTCCACAATTATGAACACCATGAGTTGGATCAAACTGCTTCAATATTTTCTCAATGCAAATGAGCAATAGAGTATTATTTCTAAGGGAGACGGTGATACAGTCCAACTCATATTGTCTATATTCTGACATATTTAGCAAGTTGCATCTTTAAGGATTAATACTCAGATTGTATTACACCTGCACAAATAATTCACAAAATGTTAATTTGTAACGGTGCTATACATTTATATTACTAAGTTATTGCAGAGCATCACCATTCGGCCTAATAACTGGCATGTCAAGTATCTTGAGGGCGCTAGTCTGCATCTTACTACAGCCTTTGAGCCAATCTTGATCAAATACCTGAAATGATAAGCCTTCTGGAATATCACCATCATCTGTCAATCGTAATTCTGGCAATCTATCAATAGTTTTTTTACCCTTTTTTTTAATGCGATTACAAAACTCTATGTCTCGATCCATTTTTAATACCAATTCTTTAAATAACTGGGAGCGCCAGCGTAATCCCACTTTGCGGTAAGCTTGACGGCCATTTTCCAGTACCTCCTCAGTATCTGAACATACTCGAGGGTCTTTGAATTGTGATGCTAGAATGGGAAATTTAGCCGTATCACACCATTCACGACGGTGCTCACAGGTCTGCACATAATGAAGTAGATCATCATCAGTCTTTGCTCACAATGAAGAAGAGAGACATTAACTAACCCTTTGACGAATCTTTGCGAGCTTTTGATTCTCCTTCTTTTTAACCAAATACTCGGCATCCTTTTGAATAGACTTCCATTCTCTTTTCAAATAAGTGAAATATCGCTCCATTAAAGCCGCTACGACCCCATAGTTATTATGATCCTTGTTCCAACAGTAATGATGATACTCGGTGCTGACCAGTGCAAGACGTAATGTACGGTAAAACACCATAGACATCAGCTCATTGAACGGATGTTGCCATGAGCTCTCCCAGTCCCAAGTGAATCGCTTTAGTCCTAGCTTGTGGAGCTCATTTTCGCAGTAGCTTTGGAAACCCTGAGACTGAACCTGTGTTGATGGCTCATTGAAAACATCCTCGGGGACATATCCGAGATGACCAGCCACTTGAATTGCAATCTCACGCTCTTCTGTACTTGGTGGTGCTGGTAGTGAGGAAAAATCCTTATCCCTAACTTTGAGTAGGAACAGGCAATGTGCGTGTACTGCTGATCTCATTCCATGGACATTCTCTGGAAGTTCTGCTTTCAGCCATTTTTGTTGCTCCTTCTGGCTTGCACGTTTCGCCAAATTGTGAGCTTTACGAGCCTGGTTCCTTTGCTGTCTGACCTCGGATTGTTCAAGCATACTCTGGGCAAGGGGCATTTGAGGATGGGTGAACTCATTATTTGACTGAGTGCCATGATCATGCGCCGTGAAATTGTCACTCCTTGCTTCATCATTTGTTTCCATTTGAGTTGGAGACATGTTCTCATCCTCATCATCCACCATTTTTTCTCTTGATGAACTGGCATGAGCTGTTCTTGGTTTGGAGGAATATGGATGATGACGTCCAGTGACTTTCTCTTTATGGACCAGAGGTGAAGATGCATAAAGTTCATCACCTGCAATGCACATCATCAGTTAACACATCAAAAAATGAATGAAGACTGGTCATACTCACAATCTTCAATTGGCTCCTGAGATCGGACTGACTTGCCTTTAGGTGCCATATCTAACCCATGAAACAAACATATCAAATTGTGAAAAAGGTTATACACCGAAATTAAAATGACTTACTTTGATGAAGCGTCAATCCTGGATTTCCCTCCGACAGACCACTCCAAGTTACATTCTCCAATGGTCTTTTTCGTCGTCCCCCATCCACGTGCCTCTCATGAACCACATGAACCTGAGATCCTGATGGAATATTGAGGGTTGGCTGTTTACTTTGGCCAAAGGGATCCTGGGATGCGACTGGATTCCGACCGGGATTAAGGAGGAACTCACGTGGAAATTTTGATTGGGGATTAGCGTGTGATGAGATTTGAGGTGTGCGTTCCGGCCCCTCAGACACATGCATTTGTGTATTAGTGGGATTCGGGGGAATTGGAGTGACGGAAATATTTGGGATCGACCAAGTGCTTGAAGTTGGAGCCTTTGGATTGCCCACATCAATGTTAAGACCTGATACATTCATTGAGGATGCGATAGGGGTTGTGAGAGGAATGTTGGGGCTCAATGGTGACTGTGTTTGAACATATTCTATGCTAGATTCACTATTTGAGTCATGAACAGAACCTGAACGGGATTTATGTGACTTGAAAGATGACATAAGGGCCGAAAAAGTACAGTAATATTTTTAACTAGATAAAACACCTCAGTATTATGATAAAATAGAGTGATATGAGATGAAATCTTTTCAAATTTAGAATAGAGAAATTCTATGAATAGTTGGAACTAAGTGTTGCGTGAAAGTCCAATAAGCCTCTTTTTAGGAGAATCCTCCCTGCCTCCTCTTGAGCTCCTCCGCTTTTATCGGAAACCACCTGGCACGGCCTACCACCATATAATGTAATATTTCCTTGATCTCAAAGGGGACCCATCATCCATAAGTAAACATATTTGGTAACATTTCTGCCTCCCCATTGTCACATTTTGTGAATTATCCAAACTGCCAATATATGCATTGAAATTCCACAGCATTGTACATCTGTAAAGGGGTATATTCACGAAGGATTTACCCACAAAAGAGACATCACCTTTACAAGAAAGGCAAAACAATCCAAATCACACTCCAACCGATTAAAAGCCTGCTGCACTCAAACCAAATACCAAGACTTTAGGTACACTCAAACCTTTTATGTAATAGAGTTATATCGTTATGTCTGTAATAAGGTTTAAGCCATGTACGATGGCGTGCCAGCGTACATGGTTTGAATGTCAATCCCCTCAAATCAATGTTGACACATCCCTATTGGAACACCCCTCAAGGGTCAAAACCGCAGTATCACCATGTGTAAATAAAATAGTATATGTATGAGCATTGAGCAGCATGGCATTTTACCCAATTAAACTCCTAACCAATTCCGCCATCCAGATGAGACATGTTACACTCCATCAGCTGCAGCTCACGCACCATTACAAATGGGATAAAATTCTCAGATGGCTCAAATCATCTCCCCCTTCATAAATACTCACTCAATTTTTTTGCCAATTAATAACACTCCTAAACACTTTCACATCAGCCATAGATATTTATACACAAACCAACCGTACTCCCAATTCCTGCAACAATGACAACCCGCCGCTATTCCTCAATGCGTATATGCATGTGTCAACACTGCTCAACTCAAACACACTCTTCCCCTGAGGGTGATAGGCCTGGAGTTGCCTTCACACCTTTCCAATATAAACAGCACATTAAAAAGCTCAAATCAACCATTGCACCCAAATCTCTTCCAAACATCCCTACTTCTGCATCAGGATCTGAGTGCCCACAACTTCTATTGGATCAAACATTCCCAGCTGATTATTCACCACCATGGGCCCAAAGCATCTTCTCCACAGCACCGGGGCTCAATTCAATTGCACAGAAACCATACAGCAGCAGTAAAACCCTTCCTCCACAAGACCTTGGAATGATAATATCTGCCATTCTATCATTAAGGTATAATATACCCCGCAGGGCTTCACGCATTCTCCACCCCTCCCTAAACCTGCTGATCAAGTCCAGCATCTCAAGCTCCGGTGGTCCCCCCATTCCTGCATTCCATATACCTCAAGATCTGAGTACCATATTTGAACATCTCCAATTGGAGCCAGTGATTCAAAACTATATATGTTGTCCTCAATGTTTCTCTCTTAATGGCCTTACTGAATCAGTCACAACTGACCAACCCCACTGTCAACGCCATAATGACCCAAATGATCATGATCCCCCTTGCACACAATCATTAGCCAAATTCATCTATTCATTTGAAGCCCACACCCAAAACACCACCAACATGAAGCAAAACTTTATACCAACAAAACATTTCATTTATCAACCATTCAAAAATTGGCTTGCCAGATTTCTCCAGCGGGCTGGAATTATGGAAATTCTGCATCAACATCAACAATCCCAAACTCCCAAAGATTCCCCAAAATGTGACGTCTGGGATGGATTGGTCTGGAGACGCTTCACTGGCACTAGAAATATCCATGACCCCCCATTCATGTCCATTCCTGGTGCATTGGCCTTCTCCATTTATGTGGACTGGTTTAATGCACATGGAAAGTCCACCCGGTTGGCCAGCATTGGACCTATCATTCTTATTTGTCTTAATCTCCCCCCAAGTGAAAGATTGAAGCCAGAGAATGTCTATGTTGCAGGAATAATCCCTGGTCCGAAGGAGCCAACTTCCCTTCAATTGAATTATTTATTAATGCCACTCATCAAGGAGCTCAAAGAGCTATGGCAAGGTTACCATTTTTCACCCACCTCAACAGGTCCATCAGGATCCTTTATCCGTGTTGCCATCCTCACAGCCATTGCGGATGTGGTTGCCATGCGCAAGCTTACTGTATTTATTTCCCATTCAGGAAACCACTTTTGTAATTTTTGCACCATTCACAAAGCTCAAATTGATGAAATTGGTCCTCAATTTCACTACACACGCTCATATCAAAATCATAAATCAACCATTGCCAAATGGCTTCGGGCAACCCCGCAACAAAGACAAGCAATTTTCTCTGAGTATGGAGTGCGATATTCAATTTTAGAAGACCTTCCGTATTGGGATGCCACCAGAATGGTTAATCTTGACATAATGCATAATTTAATACTTGGAATTTTGAAGGATCATGCAGCTTTCAAATTGTGCATTCCAGAGTCCAAATCAAAAATTTACCTCAGGTCCCGCAGGAAATCCAATGACACCAACAGTTCAGACTCAGATTCCATGACCTCCAACAGCTCTCTTGATAAAATCAAATTGAGAGAGGCCCGCTGCCTGAGAAGAGACGCAGCAAAAATAATAAATGAGCCACTCCCCACTACTTCCCAATGCCCACCCCTAACACAGAACATCCATCTAGTGGTTCTGCGGAGATTCCTTCATTTGATGCCGATTACATCACCACTTTTGAAATCCCCTCTGAATTGGATATCACTGCACTGAGTGATCACCAGATCAAGGGTGAGGCTCTGGAGCATCTCCGACAAATCATATCTGAGACAATAATTCCCTCATCATGGACAAGAGTACCTCGCAACATGGGTTCCCCCTCTCATGGTAGCTTAAAAGCCGCTGGATGGGCTCTCTTATATAAGGTCTATATTCCATTTTTCATGCTCAGTCAACAGATGTCATTAGATGTACACCAATCCACCAGCATTCAAAGGCAAATGGGTCAGTCAGAAGAACTTGGAAATGAACTAACCAAGAATACATTCCATTTGATTAGTGCTATCAACATTGCCACAAGTTGGACTGTTTCAATAGGAGATGCGACTGCATTTGCTGAACATTGGAAAAAATTCCGCCTTTCCAATCAACTCCTGTTCCCAAAACAGAAAAGTAAACCAACTCATCATTTTGCTGACCATATTCCCAAACTCTTCCAACGTTGGGGCCCAGCACAAGCCTCAGCCACATGGGGTTATGAGCGCTTGATTGGAGTATTTGCAAAAATGCCAACAAATAACAAAATATGTACGTCAATTAATAAGATCAATATATTCACATTGATTAAACACCTGAACTGAATAAGATTAACTTCTTGCAACTCTAAATAGATGATATAGATAAAACCTTACTTCAACATATCTGTCGATGTTCCAACCTTTCCGTTCTCCTGAAATCCCCATCCGTGCCATGTGAAATAAAACAGCTTTTCGAATCACAGCCACCTGCCCTGTTCAATGACCATAAATATAACAAACCATCCCGCCATGACCAAGAAAATTCTGATTGCCTGGTTGAGTACTTACAGAATTTTCATGCAACAAGGGAAATAGTTGATTGGATCAGCTTAGACACTACCGTGCAATCCACAAGTCATCTCACTTCAAGGATTGTCTCACCTTGGTATTTTCCAGTTTCAAACATTAATATTGGGAACAATATATTTTCAACTGAATCCAAAAATGTCAGCAACAGTGTGATATGTTTTCTGAGGGGCAACTCACGACGCTTTGGTATTATTAATAGCATTTTTAAAGTCTCTGAGCCATCTAGCATACTGAACAATAACTTTCTGATCTTAAAAAATTTGAAGATTGATGTGAATTTCTTACCAGATTGGCCGCATCTGAATATTTATAAAGCTGTTGGTTTTGATGATGGACACTTGATTATATCTGAAGAAGAAATAGAAGGTAACTGTGGATTGTATGATAACAAAGTTCTGTCATGTGGACTGCTTGTAATGATAAAGCCGTTATTTCATGAAATTTAGTCTACAGAAATGCAAATATCTCAGATTCATTAGCAATTTTTCTAGTGAAATAACTGCCTCAAAATTTAGTGACAGAGACATGCCATTGTGACAAGCAAAGCCCATTATTTCACATTGCCACAAAGAACTTACTATTCTGACATTGGGTACAGTGTGAATAAGCCAAGTTCAATGATCAAATGACCCACACACTCACCTTTCACAGCATCCAAAATTTCTAACTGCGCCATCATCATGTTGGAAGGGGAAGCGGCCCTTGCACACACGCCAATGCACACGCAAGCGCACCCGCACACGCCAATGCACACGCAAGCGCAACCGCACCCACACACGCGGTATTGTGCGGCGGGCTCTACCAGTGTCACCTGCAAAACGACAATCCCACTCAGGCGGAGTCCTTTCATGGACGACCTGGTGAAGTCAAACCCCCCGCCAAAATTGCTAACGGCGCCATCATCATGTAGGAAGGGGAAGCGACCCTTGCGCACCCGCACCCGCAAGCGCACCCGCACACGCGGTATTGTGCGGCGGGCCCTACCAGTGTCACCTGCAAAACGACAATCCCGCTCAGGCGGAGTCCTTTTATGGATGACCTGGTGAAGTCAAACCCCCCGCCTACATCAAGCCTGGCTGAAGGACCTCTTTGATGTGTGTGTTTGCAAACAGGCGGGTCTTGGGTAATTTTTACCAACCATTGGACGGTTGCGGGATGATCAGGTGGTGAGGAATCTCAGTTGAAGGCACAGCGGAACCAATATTGGTGGATGTCACAGGATTTGGTGTAAGACAAGAGTAGGACGTGTGCTCGACGTTAGCTTGATTTTTGCTTGACCTGAGCTCGACTTTTATCCTGCTTGACGTTTGCTTGACGTGAAGTCAATCGCCGACGATTGACACGAGATTCGCCCTGGTGACACCTTACAGTGAAACTCAATTGAATTGTATGTGTAAATTACAAGTGTATTACATGATGAGGAATTACAGAAAAAATAAATTCAAAAGATTAATTCTGGGGGGAATGAGCTCTAGCTCTAAGGGGGAGCCAGACCCCCAAACTCCTTGCTGACTGGCGATGGGATGTCAAAATTCACACAAACGCTCATCACTTTTGGCCTGGAATTTAGTCACAGGGTCTGTGAATCAATTAATGATGAGGGTTTGATACCAACAAGGGCAGTTTTAACTGTTGCAAAGAGGGTAAAACTACTCTTAAGTTAAAATAACATTAGTAAAAACAGTTTTAACTGGTTTCCATAACTTTTACACACATTCTGACGTGTTTTGAAGGCTCTAGACCAGGTATTACTATAGTAAGGGCTGATTTAATGGTCTAAAATGGCTAAAACCAGCCCTTTTTGGTCTAAACCAGGGCTCAATGATTCCATAATTGGCTTTTCTTTTTTCAGATTGTTTCCCATGACTTACAAGAGTAAACTTTACTTTTGGAGTAAGAAAATTGATGGCTATAAAAGAATGCCTTCTTTGCCCCATTTTTCTCTCCATGTTAGAATCTTTTCCTTTTATAATTAGTTTAAACACTGTTAAACCAATCAATAAAGGATTCAAACCACCATTGTTATATCATTTTGAAACCTTCTAACAACATGAAAAAATCATTATAATCTTTTTTTGTAACTCTTATAATCATTTTTACCCCTGAACCACCCCATAAGTGAATTAAAGCATCTTTAATCACTGTAAACTTTGTCACTTTTTTCCAAATTCACTCAGTTCACTTTTGTCCATGTTTTCTCTCAAAATATCTCTTGAAAGACTTTGTTCTTTGATTAGTTTCTTGAAGTGCTTCTCTCAATGAATTCCAATTTAAATTGTGCTTGAAGAAATTTCTTTTGTAGCCTTAAATATTGCTTGTAGAGTATTTTTGGATAAATATTTATAATATTGTTGTTTTATAATTATAAAGTTAAAAACAATAAAATAGGTGTTTTTTCTCTTAAACATACAATATCATACTATCTTCAATCATTTTTTACCTTACACAAATTTTGAGGACAGGAAAAGTACTTGATTTTTTATCAAAGCTTCATATCCACACCTTACATCCAAGCCATAATTGGTGCTGTTCACCCAGTGACCCCAAACTTCCATAAGGTGGATATGACCTGAAAATTATATGTTGAAACTGCCACATAAAAACTATGTCATCTTTTACTTACCCAGATAGGCCATAGTTATCAGTGAATCAATTCTGAACTATTCATAACCCATAAGTCATGGATATATCCAAAATTCATCATTTTTCATTTCAGAAAAGATTAATAACTTTCTGCTGAGTAAGTAACTCCATATATTCAAGGCCATATTTGGATTCTACACAAACATTCACCTCGAGTAGCTCCATAAATGAATAATCTTAAGTTAACTCTATGTGTTGGCAATATGGAAAATACTTTAATACCACATAAAATAATTGTGAAAATTGTTGTTTTTCTCAATTACACACCAAAATGATGGGAATGTGAGAAATCTTCTGTTACATATACACTAAGATTAGTGTTATGCATGTTTGTGGCACTTAAAAACATAGTATTCTTACATAAATTGTTGGTACACCCATAGTGGATATCAGTCTTAAAGCCTGAATTACTAATTTTGAAGTTAAAATGGCTAAGGGGGAAAAAGGACATCAACAAGAGCCAGGGTACCCAGCTTCTGAGGCCTCTGAGGTGTGGATACCTCTAAAGAGTGTATTAAGGGCCGCTAATGGCCCAAATAGTTGACCAAAGCCCTTTGGGAACTTGGTTACCAAGTGATACTCTCATTAAATCATAACAAAATTGCAAATAAGCTGCTATTTTGACATGACAAAAAGGTAAAGAGCAGCTTATACTCCTGTACCATGTTGATTCTTAATTATTTTCAATGGATAAACCTTAAGAGATTAATCAAAATTCTTTTTTGACTGGTATCCATTGATTTACCTTCTAGCAACCTGCTAAAATGTGCTATTCGCAATTCTACATAGAAATAAGGTAAAAAATTTGGAAATTCATTAAAAATACAAATTCAATTCATCCTTCTTAAGCTTACGGGACCAATGGAGAACAGTTTGATCCATAATTAACCCAAAAAAAAAATACAGTTTCATATGTAAAATTGAATGTTTTACTTACAGTCCATTTTTGATGATTCTATGTGAAACACTGAATCTTAAAAA
Source organism: Austropuccinia psidii (assembly GCA_023105745.1). Classification (NCBI taxonomy): domain Eukaryota; kingdom Fungi; phylum Basidiomycota; class Pucciniomycetes; order Pucciniales; family Sphaerophragmiaceae; genus Austropuccinia; species Austropuccinia psidii. The sequence goes on from JALGQZ010000001.1 coordinate 7,802,844, forward strand.
ATCCACAGAAAATACAACCTGTGATGCAACTTCAAATAAGATTAATAACTTTGAGAAATTGATGTTTATTCTGACATTAAAGAAGACTTACAGTTGTTACTTCTTTTATTCCTAACCATAAATAGGTAGGTTGTCACTTAAAAGCCTTAATTAAGTAATTATGATAATCTTATGTGACAACAGATGATGCAATCTTTAATCAAAAAAGGGTTATTGCTTTATCACTCACTTATTTTTCAGTTTTCTCCATGGCATGCCTCTGTGAGCTGTTGTTTACTTAAAAGAGGCCTCCTCTTGCTGTTTTTTCCAAATCATCTTATTATCCAATTATACCTTTATTACCAACAAGGAAGTATTGACTGAATGTTTTCTTAAGTGTTTTAATATTAAATAACAAATCAGACAGAGGTTAAATCACAGAAATAAACTATAATTTGTTCTAATAGTGTTATAAACCCATTTTGATCCTTTAAATCCCCAATTTATCCCTCAAATCTCTCTACCAAATTCTTTCCAAAGCTCAATGGAGTATTAGTGAGCTCTTTTAGTTAATTTTCACAGTTTTTCTCTAGTATTAGCTTTTTTCAAGAATTATATTTAAAATTATTCTTGTAAAATATAATTATATATTAAAATGATTTCATTATTAAATACTTCTTTTAGAAAATTAATGCTTACTGTTATAATCACTAGTAGTATATAACAAGCAAAAGAAATAATCAATTAATTAATTATTTCATTGTGGTTATAATAATTTTCATTATTATATTTCATATGAACAGTCATGGTACTGTTGATTGATAGTAATATTATAAAACTTTTCATAGACACATCTTACACTTATGGCCATTTGTGGGAACCACAGGATTTAGGTCCAATTTGGTCATCATTGCACTTGGGGGGTCAAACTTTCTCTTCCAACCCCCCTACATAACATAGGATGCAGCCCAAAGACCCTACAGGGGTAGGTACAAAAACCGGCTTAAGAAAACCTGGGTCCCAGAGTTTTGAGCCTTTCAGATATGAACAAATATTCATAAAGGTCACAAAAAAACTTTACAGAACTTATTTTAATAATAAGAATTGAAATTATTATCTTAAAATAGGTAAAAATGCCTTGAGAAATTATAAAAGCTTGATTATCACAGAAACCAAGGAATAAACATGTGAAATAAATGACACCATTGAATTTTCCAGGAATCACTACACATATTAAATTTTTATGTCATATCTGAAAAGTCACTACTTGCTGAGATAACCAGAATATATGCACTTTTATGATCATTGCATATATTCGGGGTTTTCAGCTCATATTTTTCAAAATATGCATGATAGAAAGCTTGAACAAAAATGAATTTATCACTTAATTCCTGTAAGAATACAGATATAAACTTTGTTTGGCATGTTGTAAACAAGGTTATAGCCTACAAGGGTCTAGTGATCAAAATAGTTATAGCTGTTGACCACTTTGTTGTGAAAGTGGTCCAAACTCAAAAAACATGGATATTCATATTTCACTAGCTCATATGTGAAGAATTATGTAATTTTTATCATTATATTCAAGGTATAACCCCTTGAAATCATGGTTTGAAGTTTAAAATAGTAAATTTCAACAGAAAAGATGAGTTACTAGAAAAATCATCCAAAATAGAGTTTTTATTATGTAAAAAAATCCTTTTGGAATATTTTTAAGAACATGCCAAGCTATCAGAATTCACTCTCTTAATCCCTGTAGTGTGTATAACTCAAAATTTATTCATGATCAAAGTTTAAGCTTAAAATTGATCATTTATTATCACTCACTGTAATCGTATTTCAATTTTAACAGCTATATAGGTGATACAATTGGTGAATACTAGTTTATTATGATTAAAACACATAAACATAATGTATTTTAGACTTCTTCCAAGCCTATGAGGTCAGCAAACTTAGATTTAAAGTGATAACTCTAAATCATAGCATAATAATGAGATAAGATGGTTTAATTATGATGTAATCATCACTAAAGCTGAAAATACTGATCAACTCCAGTAGATACTATCATTAAATGTCTACTAGAAGCCTTCTGGACTCTAGGAGGGAGGATTTTACTATATATAGAGCTCTTTTTCTTCTATTTCCCCCTCAGACACTTTAAAAACATTAAAAATATTAAAACCAAAGGTAATAACTTTATTATTTCTATATAATTCTATTATATTATTAAAGAATGAAGTTCTTCTCTATTTTAATAATTAATTTTGACATGATTAAATCAATATTTAAGTGTTTTTTGTTGAATTTCTCTCCTAAAATCAAGAACATTTGTAATTTCTTTTAATTTTAATTGTAAATACAATTTAAATATGTTTTATTTACATTTTTTGGAGTAAAATTATTCAAAATTATTGTATTAAGTGTTAAAATTAGGTTATTTTCCCTTTATTGTTTTTTATAATTATTATATTAACAATAACTTTAATATTGGTAATATTATTGTTATGAATTTTTTTTTATTATTAAATAACAGTTTTTTAGGCATTCATTATTTTTTTGTAAGAATAATGAATTTCCTTAACTATATTAATCTATTTATTTCTTATTATATTGTTTTTATAATATTATTTATATTATTTTAGTTATATAAATAATATACATATTTTTAAGCCATAATTATAATATTTCTTTATCTAATTTATCATTATAATAAAGACATTCATAGTACAATAAGTGAAATATTACTAATAGGGGGTGTCAAAGCTACCAAATCCCACACTCAAAATCTCAAGTTTTTCTTTGCCAAATCCCACATTAGCTTTTTGGGATTTGATAAATCCCACACCTCAAGAGGTGAGGTATTTTGAGGTACAAAAACCCAGGTTTTTTGGTACCAAATCCCATGTTTTGATACTAAAATCCCACCTTTAGCTTCACTTAAAGGTACATTTTTACAACACACAACTGAGTACGGGCATGTTAAATTGCATAAAACTCCCCTTCTCTTGCATAAAATCTGAATATACTGGTCATTTATTAGATTATTTGATTTCAAATTGCATTTTCTATACATCTTTTCTTCATTTACTATTCCAAAGGCATCACAAAGGCTACCTTTACTTCAGACATTAAACTCATGGAAGTTCCTCAATGTTCTCATCTCTGATAGTGACTCTGATATCCAGGAAGATATAATCTTATTAGATATGATAACATCACAAAGATACATCAATCCTCATAGAAGAGATCCCTCACATTATATGTATACAATGAATGATTTACAAACATTATCATCTGAAATGTTTCAACAGCTATGTAGGACCACACATGAATCATTTGAAAAATTTTTTGCACAAATTCAAGATGATAAAGCCTTTCAAAACTCATCAAAAAACAAACAACACAATCCTGCCATCCAATTGGCTGTGGCACTATCAAGGCTAGGATCAAATGGCAATGGGGCTGCTTTGGGAAAGATTGGAATGTTATTTGCAATTAGCCATGGGGCTATTGTGTTGTACACTCAAAGAGTGATCCAGATATTAATGAAGCTTAAGTGCAAAGTGATTGTGTGGCCAACAATAGAACAACAAAGAGAGATGTGTCAAGTAACTCAGGCAGAAGGCTTCCCTGGGTGCATTGGGTTTATTGATGGGAGTCTCATACCATTGTCACAATGTCCCCCCAATGATGGTGAAGCCTATTTTGATCGCAAAAAGAGGTAAGCTGTTGAATTTTTATTCTTTATTTCATTTTTACTTACTGTTTAAAATTAAGGTATTCTATGTCAATACAACTGGTTTGCAATATCAACAAACAGTTCACTGCTCTACATGTTGGTTGTACTGGGTCACTTCATTATTTGAATTTCTATCAACATATGAAAATAACATGAACGCCTTGAGAGTTTTATGAAAAGGATAAGTACTTACTTTACTATTCAGCTTATGCAAGCTCTCCTTGGGTTTTTCCGGCATATAAGGGAGCTGTAGCACAGAATGAAGACAACTATTCTTTCAATTACTGTCTAGCAAAATCAAGGGTCAGAATCAAGCATGCGATTGGAAGTTTGAAGGGGAGGTGGTTTTCTCTAAGGGAAATGAAAAAACAAATGAGGATTATCATGAAATTGAATATTTTGTTAGTTGGGTTGTTTCTTGCACAATTTTACATAATATGATAGCATAAATTGGTGACGAATGGTTTGATCTATATGAGGGTGATGAGACACCACATGCAGAAAATCTGTCCAATAATGGCATTGGGGAAGATGTGGTCAATATGCATGAAAAACTTGAACCAATTAATTTGGTATGGAAGAATAGTCAATTGTTAATTTCATCAGGACCATTGTTGTATGTACTTAATTTAATGGCATACAATGGAGTGGAGATGTTATTGGTAAAATAAAACTATTTACAATTGATATTTTTTAGTTCTTTTTTGTTCCTGCATATTTCTTTCAAAGTACCCAATGACTTTTGAATTAATTTTGGTGCGTGTCATTTTCAAGAATTTGTCACCTAAATTAAATAATTCATGGCTTATTTGAAAAGAACATCCAAAATGAGTTACTTTGTCATTATTGATTATTTCTGGAGGAGGGTTTGTTGTATTATCAACCATTGTTGATTTCTTCCAAAGAATTTCCAGGATGCCATGTTTTTTTAAAAAATCAATCTCCATTTTCAATTTGGGGAAGTGCAAGCCATGTCCAGAGGGGTGAAGACAGTTGGAAGGGGATGGAAATCTTTTTTTTATACAAAAGAAAATATACCATAAATCAAGGAATTTAGATCATTCAAATCTTGGTGTGGCTTATTGAAAAATCCAACTTGAGTGACAATGACATTGTTAAATGAGTTGAATTCTTCCTTTGGGTTCTCAGAAGACCATTCAATTTGACTGAAATTTGGTAATTTGGCTGCTTCCATTAATGACTGATCCTCATTTGCTGTAACAACCATCCATCAGGGGTAAGGGTATTCATTCATACACCCACTCAAACACCTCAAATCAGCAAATCCAGTATCTGCATCAGCATTCAGTTTCAGCAATCTTCATTCTGAAACATGCATACAGCTTGGTACATCAATACAGCCTGTCAATACCTGTACAGGTTGGATTCACCCAATACAGTTTCAATACACCAGTATGAAACTGTATGATCACTCAAATACACCACACCTCTTGTACAGGTTCTGTACAGTTTTACAGGACCTGTATTAGCCAGACTCAATTCAATCATCAATTATTCTCATGAAAATTCTTCCTCTGGATCAGGGCTGGTGATTCTCACATATACCAGCCCCTCTTTCTCCCCCCTGGGGACTTTTCCCCAGTTAATTAATTTAGTTTATTTATTATTTTATAATTATTCTTATCCTTATTTTGGGTATTATATCTATTTAATTTTAAGTTAGTCTTTGCATTTCTCTCTTTGCCTGTACAGTATGAGTTGGGTGGCCATATCCTTATTAACCCTTCTCTTTCCATTCTGACAAGTTGAAACAGTGGACTTGGACTTGTTTGTGGTTGGCTCTTCTATTTCTTATTCTTATTTCTTTGTTGCTGCTTTTCTCATATCTTTTATTATAGTAATTCATTTCTTACACTCTTAAGTGTATTCCATCTCTCCATATCCTTGAGCCCTCCATAAGTGAGTCCCGGTTTACTGAGTGCCAGGCCCTCTTCACTTCGAAGAGCCCCTGTGACATTAAATTAATTAACTCATATTTGATTCTTTCTTTTCATTCATTTATATTCATTTTCTCTCATTCATCAATTATGATCTCTTTTATGATTTAATGATCTTTAATGATTATGATTTTTCTCTCTCATCAATTTCATCTCATTCATTTCATTCATATGAAATTGATTTTTCTTCTTTCTTAAGCATTGCTGACCATTTCATTCACTTCATCTCATTTTATCAAATCAAATTTTTTCTATGTTCTTATCCAGGTTCTTTTAGGACTTATTGATTGGTTTAATTGATTAGATTATTCATTGGGATTCATTGGGTTTATTGATTCAGCGATTCAGGATTTTTCATTTGGCTTGGATTGATTGACTTTGAATTCTCAAGATTTTTATTGAACCTCAAGAATTGATCTTGATTATTGACTGATTTGACTCATCAAGATATATAATTGATTTCTGAAGATTTTAAATTGATTGATTGATTCCTCAAGACCTTGATTTCCTATTGAAGACACTGATTTATTGATTGATTTATTATTGATTTAATATTGTTTGATTGTTGATTTACTCAAGATTATTGATATTTGATTTGAATTGATTTTTGATTGATTGAATTGATTTTGATTATTGACTGAATTTGATTTCACCTCAAGATTTGAATTGATTCATCAAGATTCCTCAAGAATTTTTATTGTGATTGATTTGGCCAAGCTTTGATTATTCTTCTTAATACCATCAAATTATTTCATTTTTATTCAAAATGCCAGTTCAGCATAGTCCCCCAGCAAAGAATACTAGATCCCAGAAAATTCCAGCTGTTCTCACTCCTAATGCAAGGGCTCCTCTTGACCGTACACCATCAGTTCATCAACTAAGTGCAAACTTGGACAGAGGACCACCAATGGAAGGATCAGCACCCTCAAGAAGAGGTGGAATGAAATCTAGAAGATCAAGATCCTTTTCTGGACTTTTGGGTGGCTACCCTGGCATGTCTGAGGGTGCAAGAGCAATATTAGGGGAAGTTGAAGATGAAGAGGGGGAAGTGTAAGCCTTTGAGATATGACCACATACCCAATAAGGTCACAAGAAAGACTCATAATAATTATACCTTTAAGATAATTATACTAAAATTACTTGGAATAATTATACATTAAAAATAATTACTTTAAAAATACAAAAAATACCATAAATTGGTACAAAACTTGGTTTAAATTAAACACCAATGAATCAACATGTAAAATAAATTATACCATTGGATTCCCCATGGTAAAATACACATATACCATTTTTATGGCATATCTGTAAAGTCAATATTTAATGAGTTATAAGGAATAATACCTTATAAAAGCCATAAATCCTTATTTGTTTCAAGAACCAATGAAATAACATGTGAAATTAATTGTACCATTGGATTCCCCATGAAACTCCACACATAAAACAATTAAGGAGCTAATTTCCAAAGTTAATACTTAAGGAATTAACCCTGAATATATGCACTTTTTTGGTCAATGCATATATTCAAGGATTATAGCTAATATCTCTTAAACTATACAAGATAGAGTGATGAACCAAAAAAAAAGTTACCACGTAATTACTGTAGTAACACAGATATGAAATTTATTTTACAATTTATAAACAAGGTTAAAACCTAGGATGAAATATTGATAAAAATCAACAGAGCTGTTGACCACTTTGTTGTGAAAGTGGTCCAAACTTGAAATAAAGTACACAGTTGGATTCTAATAGTTCATTTGTGAAGAATGATGTAATTTTTATTATTAAATTCAGGGTATAAGCCCCTGAAATCATGGTTTGAAGTTTAAAATATTGAATTTCAACAGAAAAGATGAGTTACAAGAAAAATCATCAAAATTAGAGTTTTAATGATGTAATAAAACGCTCTTGGCAGCATAATAAGGTTATGTCAGGCTATCAGAATTAACTCTCTGAATTGCTGTAGCGTGTAAAACGTAAAGGTTATTAAAGATCAAAGTTTGAGCTTAATTTGAGCAGTTATGATCACCTACTGTAACCTTAAATTAAGTTTAACAGTCATATGAGTGATAAAATTGGTGAATACTATTAGTTTATGATTAAAACTAATCAAATCCACGAAATTTGGGGCTCTGCGAAGCCTCTGATGTCATCAAACTTAGAGTTATAGTGATAACTCTAAATAATGGTGTAATAATGATGTAATATGGTTTGATCATGATGTAATCATCCCCAAACCTTAAAATATTGATCAATTCCAGTGAATATGATCAGTAAACGTCCACTAGAAGCCTGTTGGACTCTAGGAGGGAGGTATTTACTATAAATAGAGCTCTTTTTACTCTGTTTTCCCCTCAGACACATCAAAAACATTAAATAAATACAAACAAAAGGTAATAACTTTATTCTTTATATATAAAACTGTTATATTATTAAAGACCAAAGTTCATCTTTATTATAATCATCAATTTTGACGTGATTAAATCATTTTTTTAACTGTTTTTGTTAAAAATCTCTCTAAAAAACTCTTTTCCACGTAAAAAATCAAGAATATTTGTAATTTCTCTAATTTGGTATTGTAAATACAATTTGTATAAGTTTTATTTACATTATTTGGTGTAAAATACTTCAAAATTATTATATTAAGTGTTAAAAGTAGGTTATTTTCTCTTATATTAATAATTTTCTCTTTATTATTCTTTTAAATAAATCTTTAATTAATATAAATAGTATTTATATTAATTTATAACTTTAATATTAGTAATATTATTGCTATTAATTGGTTTTTATTAATGAAAAACAATTTTTTACGCTCTATTATTTGTTTGTAACAATAATAAAGTGCTTTTAAATATATTAATTATTTCATATTAATATATTTATTTTATTATATTATATTTTATAATATAAATCATATTATTATTTTTTGTTAATAATATAATTATTTTTATGCCATAATTATAATAATTCTTTATTACTATAATTATTTTTATCTTATTTATTTCATTTATAAGGACATTCATAGTACAATAAGTAAAATATTAGTAATTTTTACTTATTGTTTCATAGTCAAATCTTACATTTGGGGGCCTGGCCGTGATATTTACTTAAAAGACCTTTAAAAAGATTCTAATTGGGTTTATCCAATAATAAATTATATTTATAATCATAAAATTATATAATAATTTTATATTTTATTGATTTTAAAAGCTATTGAGGCATTTGGAAATCAATTGTACTGTCTTACACGTGGTTTTTCACATCCTTAGACTTGAAAGAACTTTCTTTGAGTGACTCTAGTGATTAAAAAAGATATTTTATAAATTAAAAATAATTTTTATAAATTAATTTTATAAAGAATCATATTCATTTTTTTTATTTTATCCTTTAAAAATAAAAATATTAAAAAAGATGTTAAAAACCAATAAAAAAGTTATTTTTTTTTATTCATTTCTTTATTCATTTTAATATTTCAAAGATATAAAAGCAATTTCTACGTGGAAAATTGCCATATCTTGCCAAAAAATAACACTTCTTATAAAAAGACTTATATTTATTTGTCTTTTTTAGTGTTTGAAGACAACCCAACAGAAGACAACCAAGCTACTGTTGAGAGATTGGTGGAAGAAACTTGTCAAAGTTCTCCAACACCAGTTATCACTAAAAGAAAGAAAGCTAAGAAATTAGACTTTCCAGGACCCACCATTCAAGACTCTGAAGGTGAGCACCTCTTTTATAATTGCCATAAAAAGAATTTTTATTCTAAAATACTTTTATTTTTCTTATTCCTTAAACTATGACTACCAGGAGAGGTTCCCAATACTCCATCCAATCAGATGGAGCTGGACTCAGAGGTAGAACTGATCCCTCAGAAGGGAAAAGAAAGGGCAATATCCCCAGTGGAACAGAATCCACACAAGGAAGTGCCTTATCCCAAAGGCAAGTCCCAGAAATTCCCATGATATCTGAACCTGAATTGGAACTAAGTATGAGTAACTCAAACAGGTACAAATCACATTCAGAGGGCTCAAATAGACATCTACATGAGCCAGTACAAGCAGTATTACACAGTGTACAAGGACAAAGATTGGGAAATGTTGCCTCAAATACACCAAGGAGTGATGAACTCCTGGCACATCCTGAAAACGTTCCTCAAAGAGGAGGAGATAGTGAAATACTCCAATGGATGGAATCCACTGTCATCCAAACCTCAAATCAAAAAAATCAAGGATTACCACACCAAAAAGAGGGAGGCAACCAAGGAAGAAGCCCCAGTAGCTTCTACCAGCAAGCCCCAAGCCAACCCACTTCCCCAAGAAGGTAAGAAGAACAAGAAAAAGAATTGGAGGAAACCATATTCCCCAAGCTACAGAATCCCAAAAATCCAAAAGGATGCCATGGACAATGTTTTCAACATGGCCAGAACCCTGATGGAATTCAAGGACAAAGAAGAGCAAAGAATGAGACAACCTCATTTCTCAAAGAAATGACCTTGTCCAAAGATGTTGTAAATACTTTAACAGAAATTAAAAACAGTATATTACCTCTAAAAGAAATCAAAGATAGCTTATTATCACTACAAGAAATAAATAACAATTTATCTTCTTTAACAAAAATTGTTGTACAAAACAAGAAAGAAATTGACAACATTAAGTTTATTGTTTAAAATGATAAACCAAAGAATTTGATTTACAATCCTCAAAAATTAATACAAGGACAACAAGAATTGTATAAGTACATAAAAGATATCAAAGACAAGACTTTGACAATCAATTATGATGTGAGTATTGACAACCTTACAGAAAAGTTAAACAAATTAAGTATTTCTGTAGAAAAATTTGAAGAAAAGACTTCATCACACCAAAAATTACTTTTGGACCATGTGGAAAAAAGTGATGAAGCAAGAATGCATCTGAAAGATGACATTCAGAGTGAAATAAGGCTTATTACTGAAAAAATGCATAAAATTAATGAGGCTAATTTAAATATTCCAAAGTTATCAACACCATTTTCTCATATAAGAAGCCCTGTTAAAACAAAAGAGGAATTGACAAATCCTTTCATAACAGACTTGAGTCAGCAAGACAATAACCAAGTCTTAATGAAGGAAGCACCTCAATTAAAAGAATGGCCAACATTCACAGGAGAAGGTGAATATGACCACATGTCATTCATCAAAAAAATTGACATGTTACAAGAAGACTATGTCATACCAGATGAATTAATCACTGCAAGATTACATTAATTATTTGAGAAATCTGCAAAAAGATGGTATTATGGCATAAGACAAACAAATGGTAAAAATACCTGGTCTTGGTGGAAACAAGAAATAATCACCAAGTGGGCAAATGATGCCTGGAGGTATAAGATAGAAAATGCATTTGAAAATTTTTTCTTTGACCCAGACAAAGATAAACCTTTAACTTGGTTTTTGAAACAAGTTGAAAGGCTTAATGCACTGTACCCAGAAATGTCACAAGAAATGGTGCACATGAAAATACTTAAGAAATGTGGAGAGGAACTAGAACATGCCCTGAGAAGCAGGTGCATAGAACCATGCTCCACAGAAGAGTATATAAATGCACTAGAAGATATAATGACAAGAACAAAAATTGGCAGGACTTGGAAGAAATTGGACATTAAAAGCCCAAATAAACCATTTATCAAAAAAGATAAATCAAAAGAATCCTTCAAGCCCAGTACATCCAACAATAATGAGCAAAGAAAATGCCATAAATGTGGAAGTATTGGACACTTAGCCAATAATTTCCTTAAAAAAGAAAAAATCAATGAAATTGTGGAAACAGAAAACCACAATGATAAAGAAGAGGAATCTGACTCTGAAAAAGAGACAGAAGAGTCAGAAAGCTCTGAAAGTGATGAAATCAATATAATTAATGCAGAAATTAATAATATTGATATAATTTATGAAGTACTAGATGTCAACTCAAACTTACCACAAGTTGGAACATCTGACACAAACCTGACAAATGTGCAAGATGCCAAACTGTACAAAACCAAACCTGCAAGAGGAATGGGGTATACAGCTGGAAAATCAAGTATAAGTATTGTCATGGTTGATAACCAAGAAGCAAAGGTGAACTTGGATACAGGAGCATATTGTACCTGTGTTGGTAAAAGTTATTTAAGTACAATTGTTCCAGACTGGCAAGAAAAACTTATACCAATCCAAGGTGTCAAATTTAGTGGTGCAAGTGAAAGCATGATGCCCCTTGGAATAACTGACTTAACACTTATTTTCCCTCACCCTTCACAATGTGTCAGAATTAAAGTGGAATTTGTAGTAATGGAGAACTGTACCAGTAATCACTTTATCCTGGGAAATGACTATTTATCAATCTGTGGTATAGATATCTCTAACCAAAAATATAGATATTTTACTATAGGAGACAATAAGAGACAAAAGTTTGGCTTCTTAAATAACAAAAAACAAATAACAGTTATTAAGAAAGAAGAAAAGATTCCAGAAAAGGAACTTTTTATATCTGAACAACTTAAAGCGGCAGAATTCAATCAAGAATTAACAGAAAAAATGAAAGAAAAATAGATTGACCTCTTATTTAAGTATAAAAATGCCTTTGCAACTGACAAAGAACCACTAGGTGCCATAATTGGACATGAAGTGGACATAATTCTTAATGTGGAGAAACCTTACCCACCCTTATTAAGAAGACCTGCTTACCCAGCCAGTCCAAGGGCTAGAGAAGCCTTAGAGGTACACATTAAAGAATTAATGGACCTTGGAGTATTAAGAAAGGTTGGACATAATGAACAGGTAGAAGTTACTACACCTGTCATTATAACTTGGCATAATGGAAAATCAAGGATGGTAGGAGACTTCAGAGCCCTGAACACCTATACCATTCCAGATAGATATCCAATACCTAGAATCCATGAGACATTGACCCAATTGTCACAAGCTAAGTTCATTACAGCTATGGATGCTCTTAAGGGTTTTCATCAAAATGTCTTAACAGAAAATGCCAAGAAACTATTAAGAATAATAGTCCATTGTGGAATCTTTGAATATTTAAGAATGCCATTTGGGATAAAAAATGCACCTTCCCATTATCAAAGAATGATGAATACCATATTCCCTGAAGAATTATCAGAAGGATGGTTAATTATCTATATTGATGATATCATCGTTTGCTCAGAAACTTGGGAAAATCACCTTACAAGACTAAAAGGGACACTACAAAAAATAGTCCAAGTGAAGATGAAAATTTCCTCAAAAAAGTGTCATTTTGCATATAGTGAATTAAAAGCACTAGGACATGTTGTATCTGGCCTTAGTCTAGGCATAGACAAAAATAAAGTAGCAGCAGTACTGCTTAAACCAATGCCTCAAACCAAAAAAGAAATGAAATCATTTCTAGGATTTTCTGGTTACTATAGACAGCATATAAAAGACTTTGCAAAAATTGCCAAATCCTTGTATAAGCTATGTGACCAACAAACAGTCTATGAAATGACAGAAGAAAGAGTCAAGGCATATGAAGAATTGAAAAATTCCTTAACAGATGCCCCATTTCTACTAATTCCAGATTGGAAACTACCCTTCAAACTTTACATTGATGCCTGTGGAGAAGGACTAGGTGCTGCACTTCACCAAACACAAATCATCAATGATAAACCAGTGGAAGGACCAATTTGTTTCATTTCAAGGCAGATAAAGCCAACAGAAGCAAGGTATGGAGCAAGCCAAATGGAATTCTTATGCTTAGTGTGGGCTTTAGAAAAACTGCATTATTATTTGGATGGCACAGTATTTGATCTAATCATAGACTGTAATGCTGTGAAATCACTATTAAATATGAAGACTCCAAATAGACATATGCTGAGATGGCAAATTGCTATCCAAGAATATAGAGGAAATATGACTATTGTTCATAAATCTGGAAATATTCATAAAAATGCAGATGGTCTTAGCAGATGGGCTTTAGCAAATACCCCTGACAATCCAGCATGGGTACCACAAGAAGAACACCATATAGAAGGAATATGTGTTACAGCCATTGGCACAGAATTCTTTAATCAAGTTAAAGAAAGCTATAAGACAGACAAAAATTGCCATATCTTAAGCCAACTTCTAATGAAAGACTGCAAAGATCCATCACTTTCATCAAAACTAGATGAAATATGGAAAAAGGCATATGATGAAGGAAGATTCCACCTCCTTGATGGAATCCTTTACCATAGAACAAAACATACCTGTGTTATGGCCTTAACAGATAGAACACTAATAAACACCATTTTACATGAGTGTCATGATAGTGTTGCATCTGGACATCTCTCAGAAGATAGGACACTAGAGAGGGTGAAAACCTGCTCTTGGTGGCCAAATTGGAAGAAAGATGTTGCAAAGTACTGCCAAACCTGTGACAGATGCCAGAAAGCCAACAGAGCCACAGGAAAGAAATTTGGAATGATGATCCAAATCCAAGAACCAAAATCCCCGTGGGAAATAGTTCATATGGATTGGGTAACAGCACTACCTCCAGGTGGAGACAGGAGCTACAATGCATGCCTAGTGTTAGTTGACAGGTACAGTAAAACTCCCATGTTCTTACCATGTCACAAAGATGACACAGCTATGGATACAGCCATAATGATATGGAATAAAGTCATTAGCCACACAGGCTTATTCCAAAACATTATAAGTGACAGAGACCCAAAGTTCACTTCAGCATTATGGACAAATCTCCATAACTTGTTTGGGACAAAGTTATCATTCTCAACAGCTTATCATCCTCAAACTGATGGTTTAGCAGAAAGAATGATACTGTCACAGGGGCTCTTCGAAGTGAAGAGGGCCTGGCACTCAGTAAACTGGGACTCACTTATGGAGGGCTCAAAGATAAGACAAGAATGGATACACTTAAGAGTGTGAATAATGAATTACTAAAAGAAATAAAATAAGAAAGCAGCAACAAAGAATAAGAATAAGAAAAAGAAGAGCCAACCACAAACAAGTCCAAGTCCACTGTTTCAACCTGTCAGAATGGAAAGAGAAGGGTTAATAAGGATATGGCCACCCAACTCATACTGTACAGGCGAAGAAAGAAAAAAAGGCAAAGACTAAATTAAGATTAAATAAATATAATACCCAAAATATAAGGGTAAGAATATTCAAGTAATAATAAATCAACTAAATTAATTAACTGGGGAAAAGTCCCCAAGGGGGAGAAAGAGGGGCTGGTATATGTGAGAATCACCAGCCCTGATCCAGAGGAAGAGTTTTCATGAGAATATTGGATGATTGAATTGAGTCTGGCCAATACAGGTCCTGTACGGCTGTACAGAACCTGTACAAGAGGTGTGGTGTATTGGAGTGATCATACAGTTTCATACTGGTGTATTGAAACTGTATTGGGTGAATCCAGCCTGTACAGGTATTGACAGGCTGTATTGAGGTACCAAGCTGTATGCATGTTCAGAATGAAGATTGCTGAACTTGAATGCTGATACAAATGCTGGATCTGCTGATTTGGGGTGTTTTGAGTGGGTGTATGACTGAATACCCTTACCCCTGATGAGTGGTTGTTACAGATACAGACCTTAGAGGACATGATCAGAAGATTCTGTGCTTATGGGCTAGAATTCAAAGATTCTGATGGTTTTACCCATGATTGGTGTACACTAATACCAGATCTTGAACTAGCATATAAGACATCAATCCATTCTTCTACTGGCAAAACACCAGCAATGCTAGAAAAAGGTTGGAATCCAAGACTTCCTTATGACACCCTCAAAAAGTACTTAGTGGATATACATCCAACAGCAAGCAGCTTTAAAATAATGCTTGACAAGGCAAGACATCATGCAAACAGATGTATGCAAGATTCTTTCAAATATGCAAAAGAAAGATGGGATAAAAGTCATAAGCCACCTGATTTCAAAATAGGAGACTTGGTTCTAGTATCAACCCTTAATTCCAATAATATAAAAGGCCCAAAGAAATTGAAAGATTCCTTTGCAGGACCATTTATGATAAAAGCACTTCATGGACCCAATGCTGTACAATTGGAACTGACAGGTGAACTAATGAACAAACACCCAACTTTTCCAGTAAGTCTAATAAAACCTTACAGTTCAAGTGACAGAGAGTTATTTCCACTAAGAAACAAACCCCCACTTGAAATTCCCCCCTTGGAAGAAGGAGAAGAAAAGAAAATAATAAAAGTCCTTAAAGAAAGAAGGACAAGAAACAAGAAAGAAAGGGAATACCTTGTAAGGTATAGAAATTCAACTCAAGAAGATGAATGGCTACTTGAGAAAGATATAACAAATGCTGATAAACTACTAAGAAGGTTCAGACATGAAAGAAAACCTGAAAAATAGAAAAGTTAAGCATTAATGAGCTTCAAGACTAACAAAAGTCTATTGAAGAGGTAGGACAGTGGATGATACCCTAATTACACATATCAGATTGTGGTACAATGTGTTTTGGTGGTAGGGAATGTGAGCCTTTGAGATATGACCACATACCCAATAAGGTCACAAGAAAGATTCAGAATAATTATACCTTTAAGATAATTATACTAAAATTACTTAGAATAATTATACATTAAAAATAATCACTTTAAAAATACAAAAAATACCATAAATTGGTACAAAACTTGTTTTAACTTAAAAACCAATGAATCAACATGTGAAATAAATTATACCATTGGATTCCCCATGGTAAAATACACACATACCATTTTTATGGCATATCTGTAAAGTCAATATTTAATGAGTTATAAGGAATAATACCTTATAAAAACCATAAATCCTTATTTATTTCAAGAACCAATCAAATGACATGTGAAATAAATTGTACCATTGGATTCCCCATGAAAATCCACACATAAAACAATTAAGGAGCTAATTCCCAAAGTTAATACTTAAGGAATTAACCTGAATATATGCACTTTTTTGGTCAACGCATATATTCAAGGATTATAGCTAATATCTCTTAGACTATACAAGATAGAGTGATGAACAAAAAATAAAGTTACCACGTAATTACTGTAAAAACACAGATATGAACTTTATTTTACAATTTATAAACGAGGTTAAAACCTAGGATGAAATATTGATAAAAATCAACAGAGCTGTTGACCACTTTGTTGTGGAAGTGGTCCAAACTTAAAATAAAGTACACAGTTGGATTCTACTATTTCATTCGTGAAGAATGATGTAATTTGTATTATTAAATTCAGGGTATAACCCCCTGAAATCATGGTTTGAAGTTTAAAATATTGAATTTTGACAGAAAAGATGAGCTACAAGAAAAACCATCAAAATTAGAGTTTTAATGATGTAATAAAAAGCTCTTGGCAGCATAATAAGATTATGTCAGGCTATCAAAATTCACTCTCTGAATTTCTGTAGCGTGTAAAACTTAAAAGTTATTAAAGATGAAATTTTGAGCTTAAATTGAGCAGTTATGATCACCTACTGTAACCTTAAATTAAGTTTAACAGTCATATGAGTGATACAATTGGTGAATACTATTACTTTATGATTAAAACTAATAAAATCAACGAAATTTGGGGTTCTTCCAAGCCTCTGATGTCATCAAACGTAGAGTTATAGTGATAACTCTAAATAATGGTGTAATAATGATGTAATATGGTTTGATCATGATGTAATCATCCCCAAACCTTAAAATATTGATCAATTCCAGTGGATATGATCAGTACATGTCCACTAGAAGCCTGTTGGACTTCAGGAGGGAGGTATTTACTATAAATAGAGCTCTTTTTACTCTGTTTTCCCCTCAGATGCATCAAAAACATTAAATAAATACAAATAAAAGGTAATAACTTTATTCTTTATATATAAAACTTTTATATTATTAAAGACCAAAGTTCATCTTTATTATAATCATCAATTTTGACGTGATTAAATCATTTGTTTAACTGTTTTTGTTAAAAATCTCTCTAAAAAACTCTTTTCCACGTAGAAAATCAAGAATATTTGTAATTTCTCTAATTTTTTATTGTAAATACAATTTGTATAAGTTGTATTTACACTATTTGGCGTAAAATACTTCAAAATTATTATATTAAGTGTTAAAAGTAGGTTATTTTCTCTTTATTATTCTTTTAAATAAGTCTTTAATTAATATAAATAGTATTTATATTAATTTATAACTTTAATATTAGTAATATTATTGTTATTAATTGTTTTTTATTAATAAAAACCAATTTTTTACGCCTTTATTATTTGTTTGTAACAATAATAAAGTGCTTTTAAATATATTAATTATTTTATATTAATATATTTATTTTATTATATTATATTTTATAATATAAATCATATTATTATATTTTATTAATAATATAATTTTTTTTACGCCATAATTATAATAATTCTTTATTATTATAATTATTTTCATCTTATTTATTTCATTTATAAGGACATTCATAGTACAATAAGTAAAATATTAGTAATTTTTACTTATTGTTTCATAGTCAAACCTTACAGGAAGAGTCTGTGGAAGAGGAAGATTCTGGGGAAACTGAAGTGGTGGATGCCTTGGCAAATGCTTCAGAGGTGCCTCAGGGTTCTAATCTAGCCCTTTCTAGTCAACCTCTTGTCTCTCAAACTGATCCAAGTCTCCTCAAGATGATGGAGCAGATGACTCAATTCATGGGGCAACTCACTCAAGCAGTTGCCCCCAGGGACAATTGCAAAGCCCCTGCTTTCAAGACTCCATCCATGAAGGCACCTGATTCTTTTGATGGTACTCAAGCTCATAAATTGAGAGGATTCATCCAATCCTGTCAATTAATCTTCCATAATGATCCAGCAAATTTCTTCTCTGACAGGAAGAAAGTTCTTTACTCAACTTCTTTTCTCACTGGTAGAGTGGGAAAGTGGATTGAACCCTATCTCTCAAATATTTCCAATGAAGACCCTTCCTACCACCTCAATAATTGGCCATTGATTGAATCTCAATTATTCACTCTGTTTTGTGACCCCAATGAAGTCAGGAAAGCTGAACAAGAGTTGGACAATTTGAGGATGAAGAAAAGTGGTCATGCATCCTTGTACAATGCTGATTTCAAAAGCTTAATGTCAAGAATTGGAGATTGGGGGGAAAGAGCTTATATCCATGTTTACAGAAGAGGATTGGCATCAAGATTATTGGATCAGTTGGCTTCTCACCCTGGAGCCTTTGACACTCTTCAAGAACTTATGGATATCACTTTAGAATTAGACACAAGATATCATTAGAGGCAAAAAGAAAAGGGTGGCAATCAAGAGAAGAAGCCTCCAGTCAATGGGTCCAATCAACCTAGGCCTCCTCAAAACTCATCTTCAAAGAGGCCTCACCAGAAGAAGAACAAGAAGGGCAAGCAGTTTCAATCTTCAAAGGACAAGCCCCATGCTGCTCTCCTCAATAAGGACAATAAATTAATTGGTTCTGAAAAGGAGAGGAGGATTAAAGAGGGTTTGTGTACTTATTGTGGTGGAAAGCACCCAATTGAAAAATGCTTCAAGAGACCTCAGAACAAGCCTTGTTCCTCATCAAGAGGCTTCCCTAGCAAGCAGGGAAAAGCCTGAGTGGGAATCATGTTGTGTTCAATGGTTCTCACTGATTTCCTCCAAGAGCACAATTGTGCACTCTGAATACTAGTGTCAAGAAATCTTTAAAATTTCTTATTTTCTCTTCTGTCTCTGATATTTTTTATAGTATTCTCATTGATTCTGGTGCTACAAACTCTTTTATTGCAAAGAATTTTGTTCTCAAGTACTCATTGACTCTGTCAGAGCTCCCTGAAAAGATTCCTCTTTTCATTCTGGATTCTAATGAATCCCCTGCCTTGTTCATCACCCATTATACCAAGTGGGTAGTTGACTTGCCTTCCTTCTCAAGCTTTGAATGGGACTTTTTTATCATAGATTCACCCAAGGGAGAAGACCTGATATTGGGCTATGATTTCCTTTACCATTTTAATCCCATTATTGATTGGAAAAATGGATTGATCACCTATGATTCTAGTCATAAGGATTCTAGTGGTACTATTCCTTCTACTAGTAATGACTTAGCCACTGCTGTCAACAGTGTTGCTCTGGTTGGTGAACTTAAGACACCTTGCCTTCCTTCTTCTGTCCATATCCCTTCCATAATTCCCTCTCAGTCATTACTTCCATTAAGAGATGAAGTCTTCAAAGAGAGAAAAGGATGTTGGAGAAGATGCTGCCATATCTTCACTTCATCTCTTCCAAGGGGATATGGACCTTCCTCCCTTATCTTTTCATGCATCCCTGGGGGAGCAGTGGGATGAGGAGGAAGAGCCAGAAGAAATTGAACATGTGTTTAAGGTTTTCCCTCCTGCTTATCACCAATATTTGGATGTATTCTTCAAGGTGAAAGCAGAGAAACTTCCTCCACACCACGCCTGTGATCACCATATCGAATTGGAGGGTCTTCTACCTCCAATTGGTGTTATCTACTCATTATCAAATCAAGAGTCAGAAACACTGCGGGCCTACATTTCAGAGAATGTAGAGAAAGTTTTCATAAGACCAAGCTCCTATTCAACAGGAGCACCTGTCCTTTTTGTCAAGAAAAAGGATGGAGGTCTTCGTTTGTGTGTTGACTACCACAAACCCAATGCTGTTACTAGAAAGAACAGGTATCCTGTTCCTCCTATGAACCAGCTCCTTACCATATTCAAAGGTTCCACTATCTTCTCCAAGATATATTTGCATGGTGCATATAACCTTCTGAGAATCAAAGAGGGGGATGAGCACTTAACTGCCTTTAGAGCCAAATATGGTAGTTATGGGTATTTGGTCATGCCATTTGGTTTGACCGATGCTCCTGCTTCTTTCCAGAATCTAGTAAATTATATCTTTGCAGATTTCTTGGATGTGTTTTTTGTGGTTTATTTAGATGATATTATGGTCTTTTCCAGTTCTGAAGAGGATCATGTCAAACATGTGACCTCTGTCCTCCAAAGACTGAGGGACAATTATTTGTTTTCCAAAGCCTCCAAGTGTGTATTCCACGCCTCAAGTGTGGAATACTTGGGCTCTGTTGTTTCAAGTGATGGCCTCAAGATGGATTCTTCAAAAGCTCAGCAAATCCTCAATTGGCCTCAGCCCAAAAACATCAAGGCCCTTCAATCTTTTCTTGGCTTTTCCAATTTTTATCGTTGTTTCATTAAAAATTATTCCAAAAAAATCACTTCTCTCACTTCCCTTCTCAAAAAAGATTCTCCCTTTATCTTCAATGAGGAAGCTCTTAGTCAGTTTCAAGCACTCAAAGAAGCTTTCAACTCTGCTCCTATCTTCTCCCATTTCAATCCATCTCTACGTACTATTGTAGAGACTTATGCTTCTGATTATGCATTGGGTGCCGTGCTGAGTCAGGTGAATGACTCAGGAAAGCACCCCATTGCATTTGATAGTCGCAAGCTTCTCCAAGCTGAGCTGAACTATGAAATTCATGACAAGGAACTCCTTGGCATAGTTTGGGCTCTCAAGCGCTGGAGAGAATTTCTTCTTTCTCTTTCCAATCCTTTTGAGGTCTTGACAGACCATTCTTCTTTGCAGTATTTCATGTCTTCCAAAGCTCTTACTCGTTGTCAGGCCCGTTGGGCTGAATTTCTCTCAGAATTTTATTTCACTATCACTTACCCCCCAGGCAGTCTGGCCACTTTACCAGATGCCTTGTCACGTTGGGACAATGTGTATCCAGAGAGGGGGGTGGACTTCATAAGCAAGAATCCTCATAGTTTTCATCAAGTACTTAAGCAAGATGGAATTCAAGAGTCAAGATTCTTCTCAATCAAAGTCGAAATTTTCTCAGATTTAGTTGACAAGATTCAAAAGGAAGTATGGCAAGACAAAGACTATAAAGAAATACTCAAGCAACTAGCAAGGGGTGAATCAATTCCAGATTATTCTCTTGAACCTCAAGCCAAGTGGTTATTATTCAAGGATAGAGTGGTAATCCCAAGCAATAAAGAACTTCAACTCAATATTCTTCAAAAGCGTCATGACTCACCATTGGCTGGTCATCCTGGCCAGGAGAAGACCCTCAAGCTCATCAAGAGGTATTTTTCTTGGGCTGGCATGAATCAATTCATCAAGGACTATGTGTCCTCATGTCAGCAATGTTCAAGAAACAAAAACATTCATCACAAGAAGTTTGGATTACTCAAGCCTCTTTCAATTCTGTCTGGTCCTTGGAATTCATTATCAATGGACTTCATCACTCAATTGCCACTTTCAAACAACTTTGATTCAATTTTAGTAGTTGTGGACAGATTCTCAAAAATGGCAATCTTCAGTCCAACTCATGGAACAATCACTGCACTGGACTTAGCTCCAATCTTCATTAGTCATGTATTTTCCAAGCATGGCCTTCCAGTCAGTATCATCAGTGATAGAGGATCCTTATTTTTTTCATCATTTTGGACTCAATTGTGTCAGCAGCTCAAGATATCAAGAGATCTTTCAACTGCCTTTCACCCTGAAACAGATGGACAGACAGAGAGGGTAAATCAGATACTAGAACAGTACCTTTGGATGTATGTCAGCTATCATCAAGATGACTGGTACACCTGGCTCCCTCTGGCTGAATTTGCCTATATTAATGCAGAGCATTCATTAACCAAACAATCACCTTTTTTTACCATTTATGGAAGAAATCCCAGCGTTGACTCAATCCATATTTCTCAAGATTCACCTGCTGGAAAGTTAGCAACGAAACTCCAATCAGTACAGCAAGTGGTCAAAGAAGAATTAGAGTCAGCAATAAGGAGATTCAAGAATTATGCAGATAGAAATAGAGCAATTCCACCTGATTTCCAACCTGGGGACAAAGTATGGCTAGCTTCCAAGAATATCAAGACAACAAGACCCACCAAGAAATTATCAGAAAGATTGTTGGGACCCTTTGAAGTTCTGAAGAAGATTGGCAGCCATGGATATCACCTCAAGTTGCCTCAGCAATGGAAGACAGGTCACCCTGTATTCCATGTGTCCTTATTAGAACCAGTCAAGCATTCAACTATCCCAAATCGTCATCAATTGCCGCCACCACCAGTTTTAGTGGAGGAGCAAGAAGAATGGGAAGTGGCTCAGGTTCTGGACTCAAAACTCAAAAGAGGTAAATTAGGGTATCTTGTAGAGTGGAAAGGATTCAGTGAAGACCCAGAAAGAACCACTTGGGAACTAGCTTCCAACCTTACTAACTCACCAGACCTTGTCAAGGATTTCCATTCATTATATCCAGACAAGCCTGGTCCAAATACCTCAAGAGTTTGATTATGGTGCTTGGTGGGGAGAAGAAGTTATGAAAGTAAGTTCCTCTCCTGGCATGCACCTTTAAGGGGGTATTCTACCCATATGTTGTTGTAAGCATCACCTTGGCCACTTTGTGAGCACTTGTCAATTCTTTGGACAGGTTCAGGAAGCATACAACACCAATACCCTCCGATTTGGACCTTATCAAGATATGGCCAAATATTTCTTTCTTTCTTTATTACCATTTCAATTTATGCCAATCATCATAATTCAATACATTCATTACTTCAAGTCATTTACGGCAATTCATTTCAGAAGTCATTTATGGCAATTCATTTCAGAAGTCATTTATGGCAATTTATGGCAAATTAATCCAGTTTTATGGTGCTTGGTGGGGAGTGGAAGTTATGAAAGTAAGTTCCATCTCCTGGTATGCATCCCTGAGGGTTCTACTTCTTGTAAAACATTACCTTGGCCACTCTTTGAGCATCAAATGCTTGGTTTTCATTTTTCAGACACTTCTTGGCCAGAATCAAGCAACTCACCACAAGAAGGACCAGCCATCAGGATTTTTCTTTTTTTCTTTTCTTTACTCTCTTTTTCTCTAATTCTTTTATTTCTCTCTTTCTTTACTTGTATAATTTTCTCTCTTTTATTTCTTTAAAGCAGCAGCATCCTTTCCCCAAATCATGTATTGGGAGGTTCCATTATCTTTCATTTTTTAGTATTTATAAGAGTGGGGATAGAAGTCAAACCAAACACAAACAAGGAAAAGGAAACTAGTTATCTCTACCCAAATCATCAAAAGTTCTCTGGAAATCATTTATCAACTCATCTTCATACCAGGCAAATTTTGCAGCCATCTCTTCAGAAGCAGTACCTGGAATAGTCCTGTCATTGGCATAAATAATCACCTCTCTTATATTTCTATCAACGCTCCTGAATAATCTGGCCACAGCATCTTGATTTTCACTAGCCGCGTTGGGATCTTTTCTGGTAACCCCGATAGGCCAAGGTTCTCTTCTTTGAAAAACTTGAGCGGCAGGAAAAGGCAAAGGGGACAATCCATCTCTTCTTCTGCTGGAGCTGGCCACAGGTTGGAGTTGACGGGAGGTGGCTATGGGTGAGTTTCTGGGCTGTTGAACTGGTGATGGTCTTACTGCTTGATTCAAGGCAGGCCTGGTGGTGTGGGAAGTAGTTGGTGAAGGAGGAGGAAGGGTTGTAGGAATGGAAGCAAGCATTGGTTGGAAGGTTCTTGGAGTGCTGGGAATAATTTGGCTTTGGAAGCTAGTGTTGGCAAGAGGTTGAGAAGAGGAATTTCTGGATAGATGGCCAACTGAATGAGGAACAACTTGAACTTCTTCACCATCCAACTCATCACTTTCCTCAGCATCTGGATCTGTTGGGGAATCAACAATTCTTCTTAGTTTTTTCACTACCTTCACTACTCCATCAGTATTGGTCCTTGAGATCGGGATTTCTGAGCTGTAATGTATGGGCCTACCACTGATCGGAATGGGCCCTCAAACATTAGTCCACCTGCCCACCTCCCTCTGCCTGGAACCAGTCACTACATCAAAATATCAGTACCAATTCAATCAAGATATGCAAATCACTCACATTGAGAAAATCCTGAGGTTGCATCAGGGGTAGGTTCCTCAAGAATGGGGAATTCTTGCCCATAAGGCCCATCCTTCCTGCTCCATAAGTGCCTCCTGACCTGGGACAAAGTTGACCCAGTACGACAACATGGCTTCTTCCCAATGAAGGAAAAGTGGCACTTTGATGATCGAGGATTTTAATGTTGAAAGCAATCCTTACCCTCGGCCAAACATTCAGTACAGGCAGGATCCAGAACTTCAATTGCCCTGAACCCATCATAAGTTTGGGAGGGATAAAAATGACCAGAAGATGCCATGGAAGGGGAGGAAAATTGACTGAAGACGCCAGAACCACGAAGAACAGACGGCGGCGGTGCAGAAGGAGAAGATTCAGTGAGTTCAGTCAGTTTGGAACTCATAACTGAAGAATATGCAAGCAGAAGATTCAAGACGTCAGAATCAATCCACTCCATATCAAGAAAAAGTTTGACCTCATGGAATTGGGGGACCATAACTCAATTATGCCCCCCCTCAAGGTCTCTAAAGTGAAGGTTCATACCCCTTTGGGGCTGAACTCATCACCCAAGGCCTCCCCTGCAACTTTGGGGAGGCCAGGATCTTGATGGTCCTGGACCCCATCAATGGGTCCAGGCCATATGTGGTGGAGTTTGGGTTTGGGCCAATTCTGGGCCCCTTGGTCACCCTGGGTCCCCAGAAAAATTGGGCCCAGGGGCTCCATTTTGGTCCTGGGGGCCTCCAATAGCCCCCGTGGACCGTAGGTCCCCAAAGACGCAAAATGGCCAATAATGGCCAAAAATCACCAAAGCACCCAAAAAGGCCCAAAAGGCCATAAAAATCAAAAAATATCAAGATTCATCAGGGTATAGGCCACAGCCCAAAAACACTTTTCAGGGCTGTTTGAGGCTATTTCCATGGACAATGGGGACAAGACCCCTTGGAGGAAATTTTTTCAAGATTTCATTGGATTAAGCCTTGCCCAAAGAGTACACTTCATATACTCATTGGGCATCATTTTTGAGCACAAGAGCTCAGTGGCCCTTATTCTGGGATATATCCCAAGGGCATGGTTGATTGAATCAGAAGAACAGAAAAGCATATTTCGAAGTGGAATACTTACTCAAAACTTGAAAAAAAAGGGGGGAATCAATTGAATTTGACAGAGAAGAAGTGAAGAAGGATTTTCAGGATACTGGTCAAGAGGAAAAGAAAACTAAAAAGAAAATTTTTTGAAAAAAATGTGGGGATATTGAGATGCCACTCAACAGTGGCAGGGTATTATGGTGTTCAGGAGCCCACCAGTTTCAAGAGGGGGATTGTGAGCCTTAGAGGTAATTTCATATACCCAAAAGACCACAAATATAAAAAAGAACATATTAATATAAATAAAATAAATTTATTTATATTATTAAAATAAAAATAAAAATATAAATATAAAATTATATTAAAAATGAAAAATTAATTACAAATTAAAAATAAAAATACATTAAATTTTGTAAGTATAAAATTACATTTATACTTGAAAAAATTAAGTAAAAATGAAATTTTAACAAAATTGTGAAAAATTAAATAAATTTGGCAAAAAGTTAAATAAAAATTATTATAGCTTTTTATCCAATAAATAAACATATAAAATTTATTTCACCATTGGATTCCTCATAAAAAATCAGGTGGGGTCACCTCTGAGTGAAATTCTTGTAACTCAACTCTAAATAAGCTTAAATTAAGTTTTTAAGTATTTTCAATACAAAAGTTGAAAATCCTCAAAACCTTAATTTAATTCACACCACATGTGGTGTTAACCATCAAATTTTGTGTTAAAATTGAGGTGTTGTGTTTAGTTTA
Source organism: Austropuccinia psidii (assembly GCA_023105745.1). Classification (NCBI taxonomy): domain Eukaryota; kingdom Fungi; phylum Basidiomycota; class Pucciniomycetes; order Pucciniales; family Sphaerophragmiaceae; genus Austropuccinia; species Austropuccinia psidii. The sequence goes on from JALGQZ010000001.1 coordinate 7,829,258, forward strand.
GAAGTTATGAGGAATTGAAGTATTTTCAATTGAATTCAATTGAAATGTCAAAATGTGCACGTGTATTACATAAGTGAACTTTGATTTACATATTAGGTGTCAATTATTACTGTATTGTAATGTACAATTGAATTGAATTACATATGTAAATTATAAGTATAATACATGATGAGGAATTAAAGGAAAAATAAATTGGAAAGATTAAAATTGGGGGGGGAAAGGAACTCCAGCTCTAAGGGGGAGCTAGACCCCCAAAATCCTTGCTGACATGCGTGGGATGTCAAAATTCACGCAAAAGTTCATCACTTTTGGCCTGGAATTGAGTCACAGGGTCTGTGGACTCAATTGATGATGAGGTTTTGATACCAACTGGGGTAGTTTTAGCTGTTGCCAAGAGGGTAAAACTACCCTTAAGATAAAACAACCATAGTAAAAACAGTTTTAACTGGTTTCTACGCCTCTGACACACATTCTGACGTGTTTTGAAGGCTCTAGGCCTGATATTTCTATAGTAATGGCTGATTTAAGGGTCTAAAATGGCTAAAAATGGCTAAAAATGGCTTAAACCAGCCCTTTTTTGGTCTAAACCAGGGTTCAATGATGCCATAATTGGCTTTTCTGTTGTCAGACTGTTTTTCACGACTGACAATAGTAAATTTTACTTTTGGAGTAAGAGAATTGATGGCTATAAAAGAATGTCTTCTTTGCCCCACTTTTCTCTTCATGTTAGAATCTTTTACCTTTATTAATTAGTTTAAACACTGTTAAACCAATCAATAAAAGATTCCAACCACAATTTTTAAATCATTTTAATCCTTTTAACCACGTGAAAAAATCATTATAATCATTGTTTGTAACTCTTATAATCATTTTTACCCCTGAACCACCCCAAAAGTGAATTAAAGCATCTTTCATCACTGTTAACTTTGTCACTTTGTTTCCAAATTCACTCTGGTCACTTTTGGGTGTGTTTTCTCTTTAATATTATTTTTAAAGACTGTTTTCTTTAATTAATTGCTTGCAGTTCTTTGCTCAATTAATTCCAATTGAAATTGCTCTTGAAGAAATTTCTTTTGTAGCCTTAAAATATCTCTTTTAGAGTATTTTTTGGATAAATTTTTATTGTTGGTAAAACAATAAGATTTTATAATATTATTGTTTTATACTAATAAAGTTATAAACAATAAAATTGGCGTGTTTTCTCTTAAAAATAATATTTCATACTATTTTTAACTGAATTTTACCTTATACAAATTTTGAGGACAGGAAAAGTACTTGATTTTTAATCAAAGTTTCATATCCACACCTTACAGGGATACTGTAACAACCATCCATCAGGGGTAAGGGTATTCATTCATACACCCACTCTGTAACAACCATCCATCAGGGGTAAGGGTATTCATTCATACACCCACTCAAACACCCCAAATCAGCAAATCCAGTGTCTGCATCAGCATTCAGTTTCAGCAACCTTCATTCTGAAACATGCATACAGCTTGGTACACCCATACAGCCTGTCAACACCTGTACAGGTTGGATTCACCCAATACAGTTTCAATACATCAATATGGAACTGTATGATCACTCAAATACACCACACCTCTTGTACAGGTTCTGTACAGCTGTACAGGACCTGTATTGGCCAGACTCAATTCAATCATCAAATATTCTCATGAAAATTCTTCCTCTGGATCAGGGCTGGTGATTCTCACATATACCAGCCCCTCTTTCTCCCCCCTGGGGACTTTTCCCCAGTTAATTAATTTAGTTGATTTATTATTATCTGAATATTCTTATCCTTATATTTTTGGGTATTATATTTATTTAATCTTAAGTTAGTCTTTGCTCTTTTTCTTTCTTTGCCTGTACAGTATGAGTTGGGTGGCCATATCCTTATTAACCCTTCTCTTTCCATTCTGACAGGTTGAAACAGTGGACTTGGACTTGTTTGTGGTTGGCTCTTCTTTTTCTTACTCTTATTCTTTGTTGCTGCTTCTTATTTTTATTCTTTTAGTAATTCATTATTCACACTCTTAAGTGTATCCATTCTTGTCTTATCTTTGAGCCCTCCATAAGTGAGTCCCAGTTTACTGAGTGCCAGGCCCTCTTCACTTCGAAGAGCCCCTGTGACATTAAATTAATTAACTCATATTTGATTCTTTCTTTTCATTCATTTATATTCATTTTCTTTTATTCATCAAATTATGATCTCTTAATGAGCATGATTTTTCTCTCTTATCAATTTTTCATCTCACTCATTTCATTCTTATGAAAATTGATTCCTTTTCTTTTCTTAATCATTGCTGACCATTTCATCACTTCATTTTATTTTATCAATCAAATTTTTTCTGTGTTCTTATTCAGGTTTTATCTAGGAAATATTGATTGGTTTAAGTGATTGGATTATTCATTGGGATTCATTTGGGTTATTGATTCAGGATTATTGGATTTATTGACTTTGAACTCTCAAGATATTGATTGATCCTCAAGAATTGATTTTGATTATTGATTTGATTTGACTTATCAAGATATTGAATTGATTTCTAAAGATTTTGAACTGATTGATTGATTCCTCAAGACTTGATTTCATATTGAAGACACTTATTGATTGATTATTGATTGAATATTAATTGATTATTGATTTCCTCAAGATTATTGATATTTGATTTGATTTGATTGTTGATTGATTGAATTTGTTTGACTGTTGATTGAATTTGATTCCTCAAGATTTGAATTGATTCCTCAAGATTCATCAAGATTATATTGTGATTGATTTGGCCAAATTTGATTATTCTTCTTAATACCATCAATTTTATTTCATTATTTCAAAATGCCAGTTCAGCATAGCCCCCCAGCCAAAAATACTAGATCCCAAAGAATTCAAGCTGTTCTCACTCCTACAGCAAGGGCTCCTCTTGACCGCACACCATCAGTTCATCAACTGAGTGTAAATTTAGACAGAGGACCACCAATGGAAGGAGAAGCACCCTCAAGAAGAGGTGGAATGAAATCTAGAAGATCAAGATCTTTCTCTGGACTTTTGGGTGGCTACCCTGGCATGTCTGAAGGTGCAAGAGCAAGACAAGGGGAAGTTGAAGATGAAGAGGGGGAAGAGTCTGTGGAAGAGGAAGATTCTGGGGAAACTGAAGTGGCAGATGCCTTGGCAAATGCTCCAGAGGTGCCTCAGGGTTCTAATCTAGCCCTTTCTGGTCAACCTCTTGTCTCTCAAACTGATCCAAGTCTCCTCAAGATGATGGAGCAGATGACTCAATTCATGGGGCAACTCACTCAAGCATTTGCTCCCAGGGACAATTCCAAAGCCCCTGCTTTCAAGACTCCATCCATGAAGGCACCTGATTCTTTTGATGGTACTCAAGCTCATAAGTTGAGAGGATTTATCCAATCCTGTCAACTAATTTTCCATAATGATCCAGCAAACTTCTTCTCTGACAGGAAGAAGGTTCTGTACTCAACTTCTTTTCTCACTGGTAGAGCTGGCAAGTGGATTGAACCTTACCTCTCAAATATTTCCAATGAAGACCCTTACTACCTCCTCAATAATTGGCCATTATTTGAATCTCAATTATTCACTCTGTTTGGTGACCCTAATGAAGTCAGGAAAGCTGAACAAGAGTTGGACAATTTGAGGATGAAGGAAAGTGGTCATGTTTCCTTGTACATAGCAGATTTCAGAAGCTTAATGTCAAGAATTGGAGATTGGGGGGAAAGAGCTTACATTCATGTGTATAGAAGAGGGTTGGCATCAAGATTGTTGGACCAATTGGCTTCTCACCCTGGAACTTTTGACACTCTTCAAGAACTTATGGATGTCACTTTAGAATTAGACACAAGATATCATGAGAGGCAAAAGGAAAAGGGCAGTCATCAAGAGAAGAAGCCTCCAATCATTGGATCCAATTCCTCCAAGCCTCCTCAAAGTTCATCATCCAAGAAGCCTTATCACAATAAGAATAAGAAGGGGAAGAATTTTCAAATGTCCAAAGACAAGCCTCATGCTGCTCTCCTCAATAAGGACAACAAATTAATTGGTTCTGAAAAGGAGAGGAGGATTAAAGAAGGCTTGTGCAATTATTGTGGTGGAAAGCACCCATTTGAAAAATGCTTCAAGAGGCCTGAGAATAGGCAAGGATCATCAGAATGCTTCCCTATCAAGCAGGGAAAAGCCTGAGTGGGAATCATGATGTGTTCAATGGTTCTCACTTATTTCCTTCAAGAGCACAATTGTGCACTCTAAATACTAGTGTCAAGAAATCTTTAAAATTTCTTATTTTCTCTTCTGTCTCTGATATTTTTTATAGTATTCTCATTGATTCTGGTGCTACAAACTCTTTTATTGCAAAGAATTTTGTTCTCAAGTACTCATTGACTCTGTCAGAGCTCCCTGAAAAGATTCCTCTTTTCATTTTGGATTCTAATGAATCCCCTGCCTTGTTCATCACCCATTATACCAAGTGGGTAGTTGACTTGCCTTCCTTCCCAAGCTTTGAATGGGACTTCTTTATCATAGATTCACCCAAGGGAGAAGACCTGATATTGGGCTATGATTTCCTTTACCATTTTAATCCCATTATTGATTGGAAAAATGGATTGATCACCTATGATTCTAGTCATAAGGATTCTAGTGGTATTATTCCTCCTACTAGTAATGACTTTGCCACTGCTGTCAACAGTGTTGCTCTGGTTGGTGAACTTAAGACACCTTCCCTTCCTTCTTCTGTCCATATCCCTTCCATTAATCCCTCTCAGTCATTACTTCCATTAAGAGATGAAGTCTTCAAAGAGATAAAGGATGTTGGAGAAGATGTTGCCATATCTTCACTTCATCTCTTTCAAGGGGATATGGACCTTCCTCCCTTATCTTTTCATGCATCCCTGGAGGAGCAGTGGGATGAGGATGAAGAGCCAGAAGAAATTGAAACTGTGTTGAAGGTTGTTCATCCTGCTTATCACCATTATTTGGATGTATTCTCCAAGGTGAAAGCAGAGAAACTTCCTCCACACCGCGCCTGTGATCACCATATCGAATTGGAGGGTCTTCTACCTCCAATTGGTGTTATCTACTCATTATCAAATCAAGAGTCAGAAACACTGCGGGCCTACATTTCAGAGAATGTAGAGAAAGGTTTCATTAGACCAAGCTCCTCTTCAACAGGAGCACCTGTCCTTTTTGTCAAGAAAAAGGATGGAGGTCTCCGTTTGTGTGTTGACTACCGCAAACTCAATGCTGTCACTAGGAAGAACAGATACCCTGTTCCTCCTATGAACCAGCTTCTTACCGTATTCAATGGTTCCACTATCTTCTCCAAGATAGATTTGCGTGGTGCATATAACCTTCTGAGAATCAAAGAGGGGGATGAGCACTTAACTGCCTTTAGAACCAAGTATGGCAGTTATGAGTATTTGGTCATGCCTTTTGGTTTGACCAATGCTCCTGCTTCTTTCCAAAATCTGGTAAATGATATCTTTGCAGATTTTTTGGATGTGTTTGTTGTGGTTTATTTAGATGATATTATGGTCTTTTCCAGTTCTGAGGAGGAACATGTCAAACATGTGGCCCCTGTCCTCCAAAGACTGAGGGACAATAATCTGTTTGCCAAAGCCTCCAAGTGTGTATTCCATGCCTCAAGTGTGGAATACTTGGGCTATGTTGTTTCAAGTGAAGGCCTCAAGATGGATTCTTCAAATGTTCAGCAAGTCCTCAATTGGCCTCAGCCCAAAAACATCAAGGCTCTTCAATCTTTTCTTGGCTTTGCCAATTTTTATCGTCGTTTCATTAAAAATTATTCCAAAAAAATCACTTCTCTCACTTCCCTTCTCAAAAAAGATTCTCCTTTCATCTTCAATGAGGAAGCTCTTAGTCAGTTTCAAGCACTCAAAGAAGCTTTCACCTCTGCTCCTATCCTTTCTCACTTTAATCCTTCTCTTCCAACCATTGTAGAGACTGATGCCTCTGATTATGCCTTGGGTGCTGTACTGAGTCAGGTGAATGACTCAGGAAAGCATCCCATTGCATTTGATAGTCGCAAGCTCTTACCAGCTGAGCTCAACTATGAAATTCATGACAAGGAACTCCTTGGCATAGTTTGGGCTCTCAAGCGCTGGAGAGCCTTCCTCCTTTCTCTTTCTGATTCCTTTGAGGTCTTGACAGACCATTGTTCTCTCCAATATTTTATGTCCTCTAAAGTCCTTACTTGCCGTCAAGCCCGTTGGGCTGAATTTTTGTCTGAATTTCACTTTGTTATCACTTACCGCCCAGGCAGGCTGGCCACTTTACCAGATGCCTTGTCACGTCGGGACGACGTGTACCCAGAGAGGGGGGTGGATTTTATCAGCAAGAATCCTCAAAACTTTAATCAAGTTCTCAAGCAAAATGAAATTCAAGAGTCAAGATTCTTTTCCATAAAAGTTGAAATGTTTTCAGATTTAGTTGATCAGATTCAAAGACAAGTATGTCAAGACAAAGACTATAAGGAGATCCTCAAGAAATTAGCAAGAGGAGAATCAGTCCCAGACTATTCTCTTGAACCTCAAGCAAGATTATTATTGTTCAAAGATAGAGTAGTTATTCCAAGCAATCATGAAGTTCAATTGGACATTCTTCAAAGGCGTCATGATTCACCATTGGCTGGCCATCCTGGCCAGGAGAAGACCCTCAAGCTCATCAAGAGGAATTTTTATTGGGCTGGCATGAATCAAATCATCAAGGACTATGTGTCCTCATGTCAGCAATGTTCAAGAAACAAGAACATCCACCATAAGAAGTTTGGATTACTCAAGCCTCTTCAAATTCCATCTGGTCCTTGGAATTCATTATCAATGGACTTCATCACTCAATTGCCTCTGTCAAACAACTTTGACTCAATCTTAGTAATTGTAGACAGATTCTCAAAAATGGCAATATTCATTCCAACTTATGGCACAATCACTGCACTGGACTTAGCTCAAATCTTCATTAGTCATGTATTTTCCAAACATGGTCTTCCAGTAAGTATTGTTAGTGATAGAGGTTCCTTATTTGTTTCATCATTCTGGACCCAGTTATGTCAGCAGCTCAAGATATCAAGAGATCTGTCAACTGCATTTCACCCTGAAACAGATGGACAGACAGAGAGGGTAAATCAGATACTAGAACAGTACCTTCGGATGTATGTCAGCTATCATCAAGATGACTGGCACACCTGGCTCCCTCTGGCTGAATTTGCCTATAATAATGCAGAACATTCATCAACCAAGCAATCACCTTTTTTCACCATTTATGGAAGAAATCCCAGCTTTGACTCAATCCATATTTCTCAAGACTCACCTGCTGGAAAGTTATCAACAAAACTCCAATCAGTACAGCAAGTTGTCAAAAAAGAATTAGAGTCAGCAATAAGGAGATTCAAGAAGTATGCAAATTGAAATAGGGCAATTCCACCTGATTTCCAACCTGGGGACAAAGTATGGCTAGCTTCCAAGAACATCAAGACAACAAGACCCACCAAGAAATTATCAGAAAGATGGTTGGGACCCTTTGAAGTCCTTAAGAAGATTGGCAGCCATGCATATCACCTCAAGTTGCCTCAGCAATGGAAGACAGTTCACCCTGTATTCCATGTGTCCTTATTAAAACCAGTCAAGCATTCAACTATCCCAAATCGTCATCAATTGCCGCCACCACCAGTTTTAGTGGAGGAGCAAGAAGAATGGGAAGTGGCTCAGGTTCTGGACTCAAAACTAAAGAGAGGTAAATTATGGTATCTTGTAGAGTGGAAAGGATTCAGTGAAGACCCAGAAAGAACCACTTGGGAACCATCTTCCAACCTTACCAACTCACCAGACCTTGTCAAGGATTTCCATTCATTGTATCCAGACAAGCCTGGTCCAAATACCTCAAGAGTTTGATTTATGGTGCTTGGTGGGGAGAAGAAGTTATGAAAGTAAGTTTCTCTCCTGGCATGCACCTTTAAGGGGGTATTCTACCCATATGCTGTTGTAAGAATCACCTTGGCCACTTTGTGAGCACTTGTCATTTCTTTGGACAGGTTCAGGAAGCATACAACATCAATACCCTCCATTTGGACCTTATCAAGATATGGCCCAATGTTTTCTTTATTTGTTTTTCATTTCTTTATTTATTATCATTTCATTTTATGCCAATCATCATAAGTCAAGACATTCATTACTTCAAGTCATTTACGGCAATTCATTTCAGAAGTCATTTATGGCAATTCATCTCAGAAGTCATTTATGGCAATTCTTTTCAGTTTTATGGTGCTTGGTGGGGAGCGGAAGTTATGAAAGTAAGTTCCATCTCCTGGTATGCATCCCTGAGGGTTCTACTTCTTGTAAAACATTACCTTGGCCACTCTGTGAGCATCAAAATGCTTGGTTTTCATTTTTTCAGACTTATTGGCCAAAATCAAGCAACTCACCACAAGAAGGACCAACCATAAGGATTTTTCTTTATTTCTTTCTTTACTCTCATTTTCTCTTATTATTTTATTTTTTTCTTTCTTTCTTTACTTGTATGATTTTCTTTCTTTTATTTCTTTAAAGCAGCAGCATCCCCTCCCCAAATCATGTATTGGGAGGTTCCATTATTTTTTCATTTTTTAGTATTTATAAGAGTGGGGATAGACTTCGAACCAAACATAAACAAGGACAAGCAACTGGTTATACTTACCCAATTCATCAAAATTCCACTAGAGGTTGTGGTTAACTCATGGCTGAAGATACGCAAGCAGAAGATCCAGCACGGCAGAATCAGTCCAGTTGTAGGCCAAAGATTTGACCTCAAGGAAATGGGGCCATAACTCCTTTATGCCCCACCTCAAAACCTCTCTATTTCCAATCCATGGCCCCTTTGGGGCTGGAGTCATCACCCAGGGCCTCCCCTGCAACTTTGGGGGAGGCCAAGATCTTGATGGTCCTGGACCCCTTCAATGGGTCCAGGCCATATATGGTGAAATCTGGAATTGGGCCATTTTTGGGCCCCTTGGTCACCCTGGGTCCCCAGCAATTTTGGGCCCAGGGGCTCCATTTTGGTCCTGGGGGCCTCCAATAGCCCCCACGGACCGCGGACCGCGGCGTACGGCCCACGGACCATAGGACCCCAAAACATCAAAAGGCCTATTATGGCCAAAAACCCACAAAAAATCAAAAAAATTGCCTAATCACCAAAACACCCAGCAAGGCCAAAAAGGCCATAAAAAGCAAAGTACATCAGGATCACTCAAGATGGAGGCCACAGCCCAAAACCACTTGGAGGGCTGCCTGAGGCCAATTCCTTGGGTCATGGGGACAAGACCCCTTGGAGGAAAGTTCTATGCCAATGAGTACAAGTCATATACTCATTGGGCACCAATTTTTGAGCACAAGTGCTCAATGGCCTTTATTCTGGGATATATCCCAAGGCCACATCCCAAGAAATGGCTGGTTGAATCAAAAGAAAAGAATTGCATATTATGGAAGGAATACTCACTCAAACTTGGAAAAAAAAGGGGGGAATCAATCGAATTTGGCAGGGAAGAAGTAATGCGGGATTTTCAGGATAATGGTCAAGAGGAAAGAAAATTAAAAAGAAGATTTCTTAAAATAATGTGGGGATATTGAGATGCCACTCAACAGTGGCAGGGTATTATGGTGTTCAGGAGCCCACCAGTTTCAAGAGGGGGATACTGTAACAACCATCCATCAGGGGTAAGGGTATTCATTCATACACCCACTCAAACACCCCAAATCAGCAAATCCAGTGTCTGCATCAGCATTCAGTTTCAGCAACCTTCATTCTGAAACATGCATACAGCTTGGTACACCCATACAGCCTGTCAACACCTGTACAGGTTGGATTCACCCAATACAGTTTCAATACATCAATATGGAACTGTATGATCACTCAAATACACCACACCTCTTGTACAGGTTCTGTACAGCTGTACAGGACCTGTATTGGCCAGACTCAATTCAATCATCAAATATTCTCATGAAAATTCTTCCTCTGGATCAGGGCTGGTGATTCTCACATATACCAGCCCCTCTTTCTCCCCCCTGGGGACTTTTCCCCAGTTAATTAATTTAGTTGATTTATTATTATCTGAATATTCTTATCCTTATATTTTTGGGTATTATATTTATTTAATCTTAAGTTAGTCTTTGCTCTTTTTCTTTCTTCGCCTGTACAGTATGAGTTGGGTGGCCATATCCTTATTAACCCTTCTCTTTCCATTCTGACAGGTTGAAACAGTGGACTTGGACTTGTTTGTGGTTGGCTCTTCTTTTTCTTACTCTTATTCTTTGTTGCTGGTTCTTATTTTTATTCTTTTAGTAATTCATTATTCACACTCTTAAGTGTATCCATTCTTGTCTTATCTTTGAGCCCTCCATAAGTGAGTCCCAGTTTACTGAGTGCCAGGCCCTCTTCACTTCGAAGAGCCCCTGTGACACACTCAAACACCTCAAATCAGCAAATCCAGTATCTTCATCAGCATTCAGTTTCAGCAATCTTCATTCTGAAACATGCATACAGCTTGGTACACCTGTAACAACCATCCATCAGGGGTAAGGGTATTCATTCATACACCCACTCAAACACCTCAAATCAGAAAATCCAGTATCTGCATCAGCATTCAGTTTCAGCAATCTTCATTCTGAAACATGCATACAGCTTGGTACATCAATACAGCCTGTCAATACCTGTACAGGTTGGATTCACCCAATACAGTTTCAATACACCAGTATGAAGCTGTATGATCACTCAAATACACCACACCTACTGTACAGGTTCTGTACAGTTGTACAGGACCTGTATTAGCCAGACTCAATTCAATCATCAATTATTCTCATGAAAATTTTTCCTCTGGATCAGGGCTGGTGATTCTCACATATACCAGCCCCTCTTTCTCCCCCCTGGGGACTTTTCCCCAGTTAATTAATTTAGTTTATTTATTATTTTATAATTATTCTTATCCTTATTTTGGGTATTATAATTATTTAATTTTAAGTTAGTCTTTGCATTTCTCTCTTCGCCTGTACAGTATGAGTTGGGTGGCCATATCCTTATTAGCCCTTCTCTTTCCATTCTGACAGGTTGAAACAGTGGACTTGGACTTGTTTGTGGCTGGCTCTTCTATTTCTTATTCTTATTTCTTTGTTGCTGCTTTTCTCATATCTTTTATTATAGTAATTCATTTCTTACACTCTTAAGTGTATTCCATCTTTCCATATCCTTGAGCCCTCCATAAGTGAGTCCCGGTTTACTGAGTGCCAGGCCCTCTTCACTTCAAAGAGCCCCTGTGACATTTGTGGCTAATTTTGAAAAATGGGAGATTCTTGAGTAAACAAATTTTTCATATTGATGAAGGTTGGTCCATTGATTATTGTCTGTTTCAATTTGAGGAGGAGTTAAGCCTGGTTTTCTGGAGTAAACACCTAAAATTCTTGTAATTACTTAGCACTTATTAAAATAATAAGCAAAAAAGATCACACACCTGCAGATTTGCCAGAGTCAGAAGCAGGACAAAGCCCAATACCTTTCATAATGCCACCTAGGAGTTGCTTATTGGTTTTAATTTCTTGTAAATTTTGAGATAAGGACATTAATGTCATGATGAGGGTTTGGAGAAATTGATAGTGGCCAGGATCATTATCAAAGGGGGTTATTTCATATATGATGACAGGTAAAAAGGGCTTTTTGGTTTTATAAATGTGTACATAAGGATTGGGTAGATTGTTGAGTGATGGAAGTTTTAACCATGATGCATTGGCTGATTTCTTGTCAATTGAAATGGTTGAAAATTTCTTATATTCTTTTTTTGAATGGCCAAGGTGAGACATGATTTTTTTTGAATCATGGATGTGTTTTCTTTGGCTTCAGGTGAGTTTTCTTTTATGATTTGATTTGGTATTATTATCCTCATGATGTTCTATATTTGGTTTAGTCCTAACCATGACATCAAGAGGAGGAATAGTACATTCAAATCATTCTGATGATGTTCTGAATCTGGTTTAGTCCTAACCATGACATTATCAGAATGATTTGAAGAGTGAGACAGAGGAGGAGGTTTTTTTTGAATTTCATAGAAGATGGAAGGGGGCTGAAATGGAATGACATTGCACAATAAACCCTTATAAATAACCCACCCCTATATCAACAAATAAATAAAAAAATGAAACAAAAATTGAAATAAAAAAACAGTCATGGGTCAGTAATGATAATCATCAAAAAAAATAATCATAAGTTTAACATGATTATGATTTAAAAATAAATAAATAAATAATAATCATCAGTGCTTCATGATGATGATTATAAAAAAAATAAGCAGGTCAGAAATCATAATTATCAAAAAAAAATCATAAGTTAAAAATGATTATGATTTAAAAAAATAAAATAAAATAAAAATCATCAGCAGTGATTCATGATTATGATGATAAAAAAAAGGTCAGCATTCATAATGATCAAAAAAAAAAGAAAATCAAATAATAAAGATGATTATGATTTAAAAAAAAGAAAAATCAAAAAAAAAAACATTCATTAGTGATTAATGATGATATGATTTAAAAAAAAATGAATCAGTAATTCATTAATGATCATTAATTAGAAAAAAAAATAATCATAAATAAGATTTTGATTTTTAAAAAAAAATATCAGTATTATATTATTGCAAAAAAATAATAAAATAAATAAATGAAGGAATGATGTTAATGGCCTCTGGAGGCCATTAACATCAAAAATAAAAAAAAACAATTGGAATCAATTCGGGAGGCCTTGGGAATCAATTTCAATTGATTTTAGAGGCCTAAACCCTGGAACCTCCCATGAGGCTTTTTGGGAGGTGGATGGTGATGGAAGGGGGGTTTTTGGAGGTGTATAAAAGCAATAAAATAAAATTAAAAAAAAACCTATAAACAAAAATTAGAATCAGGTTGAAAAAAATTAGAGCTGTGAAATAAAAACATGAAAAAATTGCTTACCTGAATTAAAAAAGAAGAGTGAAATTTTTTGGATAATCTAAAAAAAAAAAAAAAAAAAAAAGAAGAGTGAAGGGTGAAAATAAAAAATTAAAATTAAAAATTAAGAAATTAAGAATTCAAAATTAAAATTCAAAAAATAAAAAATTCAAACTAAAAATTAAAAACAAAATTTCAAAATTAAAAGTTGAAACAATTCAAAACAAAAATTGAAAATAAAAAATGAGAAACATATAGAAAAATATGAAAAAATTAAAAAAATAAAACAATAAAATGACATTAAATACCATTTCAAAAAAAAGCACAAAAGTGGTCATCAACTTTTATTTGGCAAAAAATCCAAAAGGAAGGAAATACAGAGGGAGCCATAAATTTCATTTGGACCATACTTCACATAAAATTTTGATTCAAAACTTGCCCAAATTTTCAATTTTGTAATAAATTGCAATTAAATTTCATGACATAATATCAATTGCAAGTTGGTGCCCCAATTAAACATAAACATTTAATTCTCAATTTGGTAATAAAGTGCAGTTAGATTTCATGACGTAAGATCAATAATTACACATAAACATCAGTGTTATTTAACAACTCACCACATATAAAATAATCAAATGATGTATACCTAATATGTTATTTTTTATTGATTAATGTCAGAATGTGTTCCAGCTTGGCAATTGGCCAGCTTGATGACAATGCTGCTATAGTGAGATCAATCTGGCATTTTTTTTCCTTAAATTCCAATTCACAATTCCACTTTTCTTTTTCAAATTCATATTTATTTGTATGTTGCTTCTCCTCAAACTCCATTTGCTTTTGCAACTTGACTTCTTCAAACTGTTGCTTGCTTTCTCTTCATTCAACCTCTCCCTGTCCCACTCCAAACAAGCATTTTCACTGGCTTCATGGGCTACAAATCATGCATGTTGTCAGTAGGATTGATCAGAGTAACCATAGATCCAAAACATACCCTTTTTCCATGATTCAAGCAAATTTGCATATGCCAGTGCAAACATATCCATTGGCCTTTTCCTAGAACCACTCTTGTCATTCAAGTTGGGTGTCAATGCTTGCTTACGCTTTTGTGTTGAATGCATTATGGACTTACTTTGCTGGTCAAAGGAGAAATAATCAACAATGGATTTCATAAGTATCAAGATTAAACATACTTACTGATTCATCTTGAAGGTTTTCCGCTTGAACCAAGTCATCTTCATTATGAAGCAAAGGAACCAGATTGATTGGTGATTCCAAACCATTATTCTCCTTTAAAAAGCAAATGAGGTTTAATTATTGCAGTTAAAAAAAGGAAGAGACAATAACTTACCTTATCAAGAAAAACAACAACATCATCATCACCATTTAAGCTGTCTTTTTCTTGTGAATCATAGCTTGCAATGGGAGTGACATTGGGCTTGTGGCCAAAGAGCACATCCATTTCAGCATAGCAAGGACACATACTTTCAAGCTTTTCACTCATTGATTTGATTCCTTCACTCTCATCTTCTTCCGTTATTCCAGCCCCAGTTAAATTTTTGAATTTTTTTGCTGCCATATACTTCTTTTTATATGTTTGCCATTGATGTTGGATGCTGCTTGAAATAAGGTTTAGACAATTTTGTGATTTTTTGTTGACCTCAATGGCCATAAGCTGAAATCCATGCTGCTTTGATGAAGGAGTTCTTCCAATAGATGTTGAACCACTAGTACCAAAACATGACTTGAAATTGGATTTGACTGAAAACCAATTAATTATGGTTAAATAATCTGTACGTATTAAGTGACCTGATGGATGTGGCAGGCCAGAGGTGATCTTCATATCTGACTTGATGTGTCTTGCTTTGGAATGAGGCATTATTATATGGATGAAGTATAAATGGACTGTAAGCTGTTTGGTCAGATTGTCCAAAATGGAGTGTAGAAGAATATGTTGTACAGGTATGAATTGTGAGTACTCATTTGGGTTAGGTTTCAAACTCAAATCCCAGATGCATGGGATTTGGTCAAAATACCAGGGGACTCAGTTAAAATGCCATGTGATTTACACATAAAAAACCTGGGATTTAGTGTTAGGATTTGGGTTCTAAATCCCATGTTATTTTAAGGCAGGATTTGGTGACTTTGACACCCCCTAATATTAACTTATTGTTTCATAGTCAAACCTTACAAAAGTTGTGATATGCCTTGAAGTGGTCAAACCAATGACAGTCCAACAATTAGCAGCAATTCTTCTGTAAATGATGAAACAAGCCTTTACATCTGGTTTGAAGCAGTTGAAAAGGATTTTTTGACATGGTTTGCAACAATATACTTTCATTTTATGAAAATAATAATAATAATAATAATAGTAATGACTTAATTATCATTTGATTTGCTAATAATTTGAATTTTATTTTTCATATAGATCCTTTCATGATCTTTCCTCTTTTTTTAAGATTTATGATGAAACCGATATAAATATATGATTGAGTAAAATTTGATTTATAGGAAACTTTTTTTTTAAATATAATTATTTGTTTTATTCACAACTTTTTTTTCGAAATTGTAGGTAAAAAAATGAACTTAAAAAATTTGGTAAAAAACAAAAAAAAGAAAGAGAAAGTGGTATAAAATATTTTACAATATTAATCAGTAATTTATTTTTTTTAATCAAACAATTACAGATATCAAATTAAATTCAATTAAATCATAACTATCCTCATCATTATATTTTTATTTGTTTTTTAATAACCTCTTTTTTTCAAGATCATCTTAGTATTCACATCTTATCAGTATTAAAGTGGCTTGACTATGTATTAGTATGATCGCATCAGAGCCCCTTAATCTTATGAAACACTAATAATTTGAAGAGTATAATTCAAATAACCCTGTCATCTAGGCTAAAATATACTAACGCCGAAGAACTTAACCTTTGCGTTTGATGGGAGCTCAAAAAATACAGTGTTATCACGCCAACGTTATTGATAAAACGTGGCCAGTTCGCACAACAAAAAAAAACTTCCCATATGAAGTCTTTTTTTTTTCTCAAAAATTTAATTGACTTCTTAAATCTTCCAAATATATTTGGATACCTCTCCAACATAATCATGTGCAAACGGCTCTTTGGTCATAGAAAAGTTTGCTACCTCCAAAAAGAAAGAAAATACCATCGCATGTGTCCCAAAGAAATAGCACCACATTACCCCAAGGGACTCTTCACAACCTGGTCTTTGAGGGTTAAAATTTGATTATTAATCAATACTCCATTACGATGATTAACGATCTTGTTGAAAAGAATAACAAAATTCTTCATTTTTTCTCATATATAAAGATTACACATAAATAAATATCGACTTTCTTACGGTGCATAGATAATTTTTTTTGAAAAAAAACCTCACGTAGATAACCCTTTCGTAAAAACAATACTCAAATGAAAATGAAATATGACAAAAATCATTCACCCATTCTGTTTTTTTTCAAAACCTTGGTAAAAAAATCATAAAAATGATTATTATGAAGGAAATAAAATAATTGTATTCTAAGAAACTGTCTAAAATAACTTCTGAAGTTGCAGTGGTCACCCATGACTAAAAAGAGAGAACAAGTGGACCCAGCCTTGTTTTCTGAAAGAAGTACTCGACCATTTTTACCTGCAATCATAAAACGCAAATCTTTGGTAATCTTGTTGGTCAAGTGGAAAACTTTCTTTTTAAAACTCAATTATTAATTGATCACATTCCAATTCGACGTTGATTACCAGCATTTAACAAACTCATTAGGTCCATTTGATGATTTTGTTGATTTTGGGATGCCAAACTATTTTGTTGAGAAACATGATGATTTGCTCCTGTCATACCAGTTTGAGGAACAGAAACCCCACCAGAGTTTGGTAAACCGGCAATAGGTGGTGGTGGTGGTGGGATCATTCCCACAGCTCCATTCAAGTTATTTACGATTGGACCCATTCCAAAATTCACGTTGCCAAATCCTGGATTAAAGCCATGATTGGTTGGTCCTGCCCCCAAGAAAGGAAACCCTACAACTGGACTGATTGCAGGATTTGCAAAGTTTCCAGACGATAAATTTTGCTGACGCTGTTGAAGATGCTGGAGTTGTAGTTGTTGTGATTGACTTAAGCCATGAGGTTGAAGGCCTGGCAAGATCTGAGGTGGCTGATTAGTAAAATTACTTGTGCCTGGTCTAATGTTACTCAATCCATTCGGTCCAGTTGACGAGCTAGCAAAATTGACAGCTGAAGGGGGCAAGATTCCAGGATGATGATGAGCTGGAGGTTGTTGGTGTTGTGGTCCAAGAAAGATATTATTGAGAGATGAGTGAGGTCCAGTCCCAGGCGGTAATTGAATCAAACCACCAGGGCCTGAAAGCTGATTTAAGTGTAAACCATGGGGGCCATTCAATGTTGGTGGTGGTCCAACAATTGGTACTCCAGCTGAAAACCCACCCAAGATAGGGTTAATTGTAGAAATACCTGATTGAATTTGAGGATGTGGTTGTTGGGATTGTTGTTGAAATCCGGGATGATTGATAAAACGTCTATGATGATCAAGAGGATTGGATTGCTTTCAACACAGGATATTGGCAATTCGATTAAGTGAGTAAATGGCATAACCACAAAGAGAGAAAAAAAGAAGCCTTTACAAATATACTCACTTCAATTGAGCTCAAGTTTTGTCGATTATTGTTAGACAGTTGATGAGGAACCGATTGAGAAGTTAAAGCGTTTTGAGCTTGACTAGAATTCATGTTGGACGTTGATGTAGGTTGATTGATAAGATGACTGGGTGATAAACGTTGTTGTTGAAGTTGAGTTGTTAGTAAACTTAGATTTTGGTTATCAGAATGAGTGAGATTTTGTAAATGGTTGGAATTTGCTGAATTGAGCAAGTTGTGTAACTGAAACGTTTTTAGGATTCAATTCTTTGATTAATTGTAACATCAACCAATTCAATTATCATAAAATGGGTCTCACTTGTGAAGTTTGATTAGTAGAATAGATACCAAATTGTTGGTTTGTAGAATGACCATTAGACGATTGAGCTGAGGTATTAGTAGCTGAAGTTAAGTAGGTAGCTTGAGTTTGACCATTTGAATTCGATTGACCGATGGAAAGAGAATTATAATGATCAGGATGATTAGACAAATCATCTAATGTTCTTAATTGATTGATTGGTGAAGAGTGTGATGAAGGGCGCCTAAAGCCTACAAATTGAGTAGATGAAGATGAGTTAGTAGAATTAGAGTTTTCAACCCTACGTGAGTTTGGATCATCCACCGTTTTAGTTGGACGATTGAAATCAGTGGGAGCAAAAGAAGATTGAATATTTTGATGATAAAAAGGATTGGACGAAGATTTAGGTTGAGAGAGAAGGTTAGTGAGCTGGTCTTGAGAAGAATGAGTTGATGGTGGATTTGTCGATAAATGTTTATTGACGGATGAATCGATTTGAGAGTGAGAGGTGAGAGTAGAATCGGAAGAAGCTTCTAAAGCCTGCTATAATTGCAAAAAGAGATATGAAGATAAAGATTAATCGGTGGAGTAGGTGACATGAAGGTTGACTAAGATAGACTTGACTAGTTTAAGTCGAAGAATGATTAAGTGATCAAATGAGATGAGATTATCTACTTACTTTTGAGCTCATTTGAAGCATACTCAAAACTCTAGCCATATTTTCAGGATCAGCACTCGCACTTCGTGGAAGAAGGTTAAAATTAGGATCTTTTTGTTGGTCGGTATTCAAATATTGAGAATTTTTTGATATTGAACCGGTTTGTGAATCATCCTCCTTCGAATGATGATCAAAAAACTTAGCGAATCGACTAGCTTTAGGGAGAAGAGTCGAATCAGGTTCGATGAGTTGATTAGAATTAGGGGTTAACTCTTTTTGATCATTGCAAGTGATGATGGATTGATCAGTAAGCACGTTAATCAAACTAAATGACTTTCTAGGAGGATCATTAGATGTATTAGATTGAAGTGAAGAATTAAGATTTGGTTGATGTTGATGATCAGTAGATTTGATCGAATTATTGGAGTCAGTCTTGATGAGATTGGTATGATCTACATTTGAGGAATGATCATCTAAAGAATCATCTTGAGATTTTGATTCGATAGAAGGTTTATCATGAGCAGTTGAAAGAGCTGTAGAATCGACAGAACTTGTTTGTTTCTTTTTTGCTTCAAGTGCTTTCATTTCAGCTTTCCAAACTTGAATGGCATCTGTCTCATTACTACCTAAACCAGTACCACCTTGGAGATCATTTTTATTTAAGTTTGAAGAAATTTCCCATTTACCTTGACCTGAATCCCAATTACCATCTTTGAACGATTTCGGTAACTTTGATGGAGAAGGTAAGGTTGAAGAGGGATTTGATGATTGAGTAGGCAAAGTGGAAGGAGAGAGTTGATTGGTAAATGAAGGATTGAGGTTATCCTTTTCTTTTTCTTTATTTCGATTTTGATGGTGATTAGAACGAATTTGAGATGACGAGATGGAATGTTGATGAGAATGATTTGATTTATCTCTAATTGATGAGACTTGGTGAGGTTTATCCTTTAAATCTTGATTATCTCTTTCGAGTCTAGGTTGATTAGGTTGATGATCTGATATGATTCGTTTATTGTTAAAGAGTTGAGAGTGGTTATTATTATTATTGTGATGATGAGCTGGATTATTAAGATTTGATCTTCTCCAATTTAGATGATGATCATCAATACTGTTGCCATTAACGTTAAGATTACCATCTCTAATGTTTGAAGTGGGCCTAAATGATTTATCTCGATCACGTGAGCGATCATCATCACGATCAGGAAGAAATCTATCGATAGTTCGTCGATTTGATGATTTTAAATCGATTGAAGAATGGTGATCTTGATTGATTTTTGAAGGATGAGTCAAACGATCCTTTCCAACTTGATTTATATTATCTGAGATTCTCTTTCTAGGATTTTCACCTAAAGTGAGATGATCGATTCGATTGAGATGATGATTTGGACCATCACGATCGATCAATCTCCTAGTCGGTTTAGGGTTATTGATTAAATTTGCAGGACCATTAAAGTGTATGTTGAAAGAGCTCAAGTTGGATTCTTCAGCACCAAACTTGCCGAAGTTAGCAAAAGGATTTCTAGCGGGAGGTTGGCTTCTACCAAAAATGGGTAAATTAGAATTAGATTGAGAGATTGAGGCAGCAGGTAAAGTGTTCATTTCATTTGATGAAGGTTGATTCGATAAAGAGTTAAAGGAAGGCGTTTGAGGGCCTGAACCAGGGATGAAGCCAGGATGATTAGATGTGGATTTATTGATTAAATTTAAATCACATTCACTAACCCAAAACAAAAGCAAAAGCAAGATGATTAGTTGTTGATAGATTTGAAATGAAGAGGCCTGAAAGCAAACAAGACGACTCACCCAAACCAATCTTTTAGGGGTTTCAAGTTGACAGGTTTGACACAGAGCGGACTTTGATGTAAGGATAATAACTGAGCTCTAGAGTAATGAAAAGACTGTTTGTCTTGTGGGGTAGGGCTTTCAGTTTCGTTTGTGGATGTTATGGTAGTTGAGGACATGGTGGCAGTTGAATTTAAAGGATTAGCTGAGAAAGAATTTGAAGAATTCGAATTAGAAGAAGCAGAAGGATGTTGTGTCATCTTTAAAGAAGCGTAAGCTCTAGCAGCCGATAAAAGTGCTGCAATCCAAAAGATCAAAAGATTAATCTCTCAAAAAAAATTCAGGAATTTCTTACTCACCTGCATCAGCGGAAGCAATCGACATGAGTTAAAAAAATTTAAAAATTTTAAGGATTTCAATTTTTGAGAAATTGAAGTTTTTCAAAATTTTCAAATCTCAAAGAAATTTGAAAGCCTTCAAATTTGAAGATGAAGATGATCTAGGAGTGTGGGATCGGTGCAGAGACTTCAAAATTAAAATTAGCAAACTAATCATTTTCTTACTATTGCTAGATATTACATACTAGATACTAGAGAAACTTTGATAGAATTTTTACTCTGCTTTCAGAAAGAAACATCCATCATGATTTTATGTACAAAAATCAGAAATTCTTTCAATAATCAAATCAAATATTTCTCACTCTTAGATTCAGTTCTTGAAAGGTAAAGAAAGACCAAAATGTGTTGGCTTGAGAATTTAAACCGAAAACATCATTGTAATGTTTGTCTTGATTGAAAAATGTAGTAAAGGTCAAAATCTTGGCTATGAACTCATTTTATTATAATTAATTGAATAAAGAAAACTAACCAAAATAGTATAATCAGCCTATAATAATATTCATGATTAATATAAAATAATTTTAAGAGAAAAAAAAATCATTGAGAAATTTTTACTTGATAGAACAAAATGTATAAAAACTACAAAATGGATTTTTGGAGGCGTTCATTTCAAAATTTAGTCATTTTGAATGACTCAAAAGGATTAACTCTAAGGATTTTTTGAATAGGATCACTTTAATTACAGCACTATAAAATAACAATGATTTTTTTGGATTTCACATCCCTTAGTTAAAAAAGACTGAAAAAATACTTAACAAATGTATCTGAAAGCAAATATAGTAATTACAATGGCACAAGTTAAAATCTAATAAGGCTCTTATTTGTCAAGAAGAAACAACAACAAAAGTCTCTTCTTATGAATTTAATGATAATTATTGATGATTATGAGTATTATGAAAGCTTTCACAATGGTCTAAACATGAAAGGTAAGATTATTAAAAACACTTAGTACTAACTTTTAATGATTTAATACTTTTTATCAATTCATGTTATCTTGACTAAAAGCTAATATTACTTTCAACAACCAAAAAAACAATCACAGTTAAGTTGACATGCTGTATCTGAAATTAATCTTCTTTTAAATTTGAATAAATATTGTTTGCTAACACTCACTAATAACATGAAAGAAATTTTCACAATTAAGATTTTATATCGGATTTTGAGCTTAAGGCATTTTTTAATTAAAAACTAAATAATTGGGTTATTTTATTTTTGTGAAAATTGTAAAAATGAAAATTAAATTTTATGGTAAAACTTTTCCATTATTTAAACCAAGTTCTTGGAAAAATATTTTTTGAGTATTTACTCATTTTTAACTGGAGAAAAACTTCATTTTTACCAAAAAGAAAAAACAATTTAAAAATAAAACTAATTCATATTATTTTGAAATCTTTTACTAATATATGATCAATTGTCACAACAATGGCAAAATCCCCCTCCCAATTGGTGTTTATGGAAAGTCAGGCCTTCACCAATTCATGGCCAATTGGCCATATTCTCAACCCTAGGCCATTTGACCACTCATGGCATGGAATGGCCCTTTGGCCATATCCACTGCACATGGTCATTTGTGAGCCTTAGAGGTACTTTCAGATACCCAAAAGACCACAATTAATAAAACAATATACAATTATAAATCAAATAAATCATTTTATATTATAAAAACAAAAATTGAAATACAAATATAAATTTATACAAAAAAATGAAAATTCAATTATAATTTAAAAATAAAATTACATTGAAATTTAAATTTGTGAAAACACATTTTTACTTGAAAAAATTAAGTAAAAATGAATTTTCAACAAAAATACCAAAATTGAAATATTTTTGGAAAAAATTTAAATAAAAATTATTATCACTTTTTATCCTACAAAGAAAAATATGAGAATTATTTCACCATTAGACTCCTCATAAAAAATAAGGTGTGGTTATCTTTGGGTAAAATTTCTGTAACTCAAGTCTAAATAAGCTTAGGTTAAGTGTTTAGTATTTTCTGTACAAAAGTTGAAAATCCTCAAAACCTTCATTTAATTCACACTACATGTGGTGTTAACCATCAATTTTTGTGTTAGGATTGAGGTGTTGTGTGTAGTTTAGAAGTTATGAGGAATTGAAGTATTTTCAATTGGAATCTCAAAATGTCCTCATATATTACATAAGTGAAATTTAATTTACATATTAGGTATCAATTATTAAAGTTTTGTACTTTAAAACCTCAATTGAATTACATATGTAAATTATAAGTATAATACATGATGAGGAATTAAAGAAAAAATAAATTGGAAAGATTGATTCTGGGGGGGGGAAAGGAATCTTGGCTCCAAGGGGGAGCCAGACCCCCAAATTCCTTGCTGAAAGGCATGAGATTTCAAAATAAACACAAAAGTTCATCACTTTTGGCATGGAATTGAGTCACAGGGTCTGTGTCTCAAATGATGATAAGGTTTTGATACCAACAAGGGCAGTTTTAACTGTCACCAACAGGGTAAAGCTACGCTTAAGATAAAAAAACATTGTAAAAACAGCTTTAACTGGTTTTGATGTCTTTACACACATTCTGATGCGTTCTGAAGGCTTAAAACTAGGTATTACTATAGCAATGGCTGATTTGAGGGTCCAAAATGGCTAAAACCAGCCCTTTTTTGGTCTAAACCGGGTTCAATTATGCCATAATTGGCTTTTCTGTTGTCAGAGTGTCTTCCAAGGCTGACAAGAGAAAATTTTACTTTTGGAGTAAGAGAATTGATGGCTATAAAAGAATTTCTTCTTTGCCCCACTTGTCAGCCTGTGACTCAAAACAGAGCACTAGCATGACATCCAACATACCATAAATAATGGTATGACAAGTATTGAACAAACATAGTCAATACAGGTAATAATTAAGAGAAAACAATCCTCTTACATTCAACACCAACCTTATCCAAACAGAATAAGGAAACCTAGAGGAAAATAAATAAGTCAAAACCCTTATTTTCACCTCTCATCTAACTTATGCATATTTAAGTTATACTATACCAAAATGGTATTTTTCTTAAAGCTCACATAGAGAGCTACACAATGATATCATCCATGTTGTTGTAACACCACTACAACTGGAGATACCATATAACCTCATTTTCAAACCCAAGTCCCCCTGAAAGTCAAAGAGGGCTTGTACAAAACTGTACAAAAGTATAACCAAATTGAAGATCTCAACAAGAGCTTTAATTTGAGATACCTTAGACCTCTGTATCTCTTAAATTGACTGAGGGATCTTGGTTCAAAGGTTTAATAACCAAAATACAGATATTCTGAAAATAAGAAAATAAACAAACCCCTGTATCTTTGGCATACACTCATACAACTGTACAGTGTCATATACCAAACTGTAGGGCTCATCAAGCCCTACAAAACTGTATCATCAGAATACAGATATCTTCCAAACTGAAGAAGATATCTGGTATGGAAGTTTTTGAAGCCTCATACTGATGTACAAAAATACATCCAAAAACTTAAAACCCTTATAACTTTTGCTATATTGAAGAAGGGTAAACATGAAGCATACCAAATTGAAGAGCTCATTAAGCCCTTCAATTCTGTGCCCTTAGTTTCTTGATATCTCAAAAACTGACCAAGATATCTTGGTTGGAAGAATTTTGGCCAATACTGGCCTGTACCAAACCTGTACCAACCAGTACAGTCTTAATACTCAAAATAATGGTTGTTCAAAGCTTAAACCCGCCCAGAATGACTAGTATTGGTCATACAAACACCAGAACAACGTCATCCAAGTGCTGACGTGGCAGGTGAAAAGTTTTTTCATCCTGTATTGATCCAGAATGATCATTTGTGGTCCCAAAACCACAATTCTGCCTCTACTGACGTCAGAATTGAGGATCCAGAACCACAGACTGGCCAATGGAGTGAAAATTTTCACTCCTCTGACGTGTGAAGAGTAAATAACTCTTGACAGTCTTGAAAGATATAAAAGGAAGGGTTTTTGCCTTCAAAAATCCTGATCTTATCTTTTTATTATATATTCTTACGTGACAAGACTGTTAATCATCAGTAGTGTCCTTAGAATATTTAAAGATATAATTAAATATAATTATTGTAGTGTCTCTTTACAGTCAAAGATATTAGAACATTGCAACCCAGGTCCTCAATAGACTCATCACCACTGTTACCACGTAGCAGTAGGACCTGAAGAATTTTTTTTATTACTTATTTTGACGTGTCACAGTCATAGTACTAGCTGTATTTACTGTTTTTAAGCTTCTACATAGACTCACCCTGACAATTTGGGGGCCTGGCCGTGGTTATTCAACCTTATTGGACGTATTTTGAACTGAATTAGGCGTAAAATTCAGCTATTTAAAAGGTATTTCACTACAAGTGAGTAAAATTTTTATTTTATCATCATTTTTTTTTTATATACAATTCTTTTTTTACTCCAAAAATATATATTATAAAATATTTTTGTTGAGAATAAGAGTACATATCCTCTTTATTTTTTTTTATTGCAATAAATTCCACGAAATTTCATAATAATACATCTGTATTATTTAAATTTCAATATAAATACTAATATACAAACAGTATATTATTTATTTTACTATTATTTTTCACCAAAGTGCGTGAAAATTAATATTTAAACATTTATTAATTAATAATTAATAAATATAAAATAATAAAATAATTTTTTATTATTTTACAAGGAATATTTTAATTAAATATTTCCTTTAAAACAAGATATCACTCAAATTGACGTGAAAACTTGTAATTACTTGATATTTAACTAATATCAAAGTCTTATAATAAATATTATTTATAATATTTATAATAAAAAATCAAATTTATTATAATTTAATAAATTTGACGTGTTTACACAAAAACACAATAATATCCAAGTGAATCATTCACAAAACACTTGGATATTACAGTTTTTTCACTTATAAAACATAAGTGAAAAACTCAAAACTGTTATTTTTCAAACAAAAAACATATAAAAACAATAAAAAAACATAAAAAACACTTAAAAATTTCGAAAAATAACAGTAGAATTGAATATAATTATTTTGTTTTATCATAAAATACTGATATACAATCTGAAATATCTTTTCTGAATAGTGGAAAAGGACTACATTCCATTAGAAACCCAGTCACAAGGAAACCCATCTGTGACAGCCTCAGAAGACAGAGAGGCGCTGCCAAACACCAAGGGCAAGCAGAAAAGACACAGTGAAGTGACAATCAACTCAAAAGATTGGACACCAATAGCTGTGCCAAGGGCCAAAAAACCCAGAAAAGCTCCAACAAAACCAGTTGGATCACCAAAACAAGTTGAGAAACAGAAAATCACTGTTATCAACCCAGTTGTAAACTCCAAAGGCAAATTGCCAAAGAGTATAGATCATAAATTTGTACAAGGGCCTGCCAAAGGTAAATAAACCTTGAAGAATACAACATTTTTTATTGTCTGTCATTTTTTAACATTGTTAACATGACACCTCCACTTCTTAGAGATCTTGGATTCCCAAGAAATCAACCAGAACACTGGCCAAGGAGACACAGAGGAAGAAGAAATGGAGGAGATGACCAGCAAAGGACTTACCATCAGGGAACTCCTGCCCAAAGTCTTGTTCCAAATCAAATTCAACCCAGGAGTCCAACCAGGAGATTGGACAGATGCAGAACAGGTCCTCCAAATACACAAACTCCTGAGAGACCTCTTCACATGGAGCATGGACAACAAAATGTTCACCATGGCAGCATCATGGGCAGAAGTGGGGATAAAAACCCAGAAGATCTGTCTCAAGCAAATGGCTTGGATGGAACTTATGACAGAAATGCAAGGTTGGAATCCCAACAAGAATTTCAAACTCTTAGAAGAAAGAGCAACCAGAATCAAAGAGAACCAGGCAGCCATACAAGCCATAGAGAGATCTTGGCACAAGGAAGAGCCCAGTCAGATTCAGGCACCCCCAGAAATGGAAGAAGAAGCCCCATCTTCCCCACAACCATCCAGCAGTTCCAGGCCTTACAAGCCAAAGGAAACTTCATCCAAAGCTCCCCCACCATTCCAGGTAGTTTCCAACAGGAGAAAAGGAGCCCAAGGGAAAAACAAAACTTCTTTCAACCAGAGGAAGAAAGAAGCAGACCCATTGATGAAAAAGCTGATGGACTTAGTCCAAGAAGTACACAAAAACAAGAAATAGTTGTACCTACAAATAGTTTTTCTAGTTCTGACTCAATAGACCCAGAATTAATAACTGAAACTACAATGCACAATCATGAGTTTGAAAACAAATTCACATGGACCAAATTGGCCCAATTCATGGAGTGGACACATGAAACCTCAGAAAAAATGAGGACAGAAGTGGAAACATTGAAAGAAGAAAATGCTTTCCAAGCAACAGTCATAAAAGACTTGAATTCAAATCTGGCCAAAATTTGGACAGAATTTGAAAAAACCAACAGACAGTTGAATTCAATTCTAGAAGAACAACAAACTGTGAGGAGGGATCTGAGGAATATCCAGCAGCAGCAGGATAACCTTGACAAAGAAATTGATTACCTCTATGACAGAGAATATAATCAATACCCTCCAACACAAGGTCACCCTACTACCTCTACAAAATTAAAAGAAGAGGACAAAGACTATGACCAGGAACCTGAATATCAGATTCCAAAGTTAAGATCAGAGTCAGTGTACCAAGATGGGGAAAATCTCAACTATTCAGAGAAACAGGCACTGAAACAGTTACCAGAAGTAACAAACTGGCCAAAGTTCTCAGGAATAGGGGAATATGACCATATGGAGATCATTGACTATATTGATGGACTCTTTGTTGATGTCCCAAAGATACCAGACTACTGGATCACAACAAGACTCAACACAGCATTCAGAGGCCATGCAAACATATGGTATACTGAAATGAAAGAAATACATGGCAGGAAAAGCTGGCCATGGTGGAGGAACCAGATTATACAAAAGTATAGCAATGGTAGCTGGATCTGGCAAAAAACCATGTCCTTTGAAAGTGATAGATACTCCACAGAAAAAGACCCTTATGAATGGTGCCTCAAACAAACAAAGAGGCTAAAAGCTATTGATCCCAATATGACAATAGAAATGAGAAACCATAAACTCCTGACAAAATTGCCAGGAGATCTAGAACATGCAGTCAAATGCAGATGCAACAACATCAGCAGCATTGATGACATAGCAAATGTCATACAAGATGTGAGAAAAAAGACCTCCATAGGAAGGTACACATCTTTCAAACCAAACTTCAAAGACAAGAGGTCTGAAGTTAAAGAGACAAACAAAGAAAAAGGGAAAGAAACCCCAAAAAAGAAATATGTGTGCCACAACTGTGGTTCACCAGATCATTATGCTAACAATTGCACAAAACCAAAAAAGAAAATATATGCAATTGATGAAGAATCAGAAGAAGAACAAACAGGTGAAAAATCTGATTCTGACAGCATGGGAAATGGTATGAGAGCAGAATCACAAAGTGAACCTGATACCATAGAAGAATACATAGTGGAATGCAATGAAGAAAGTTCACTTGATATACAAGACATTGAATTGGATTCAGGCATACCACAAATAACAACAGACAAAGAGCTCTGTAAGCACACACAGAATGCACAAACATTCCTGGTAACCCCCAATAGAGGGATGGGATTCATTCATGGAACACCTACAAAATTGACAGTTTATATTGAGAACTGTAAACACCCAATGATCATTGACACAGGAGCAAGTTGCTCCATAGTGGCAAAAGAATACTTGGAACAACATTTCCCCAAATGGGAAGATGATATAATCCCAACAAAAGCCAGAAACTTCAAAAGTGCATCAGGCAAAATGCACTCACTAGGGACAATAATCAAAGAGATAATTATCCCACACCAAAAAGGAAATATCAGACTGGAACCTGAATTTGTAGTTCTAGAAAATGCACATGTACAAGGATTCTTACTAGGTACAGAGTACCAAAGAATGTATGGTATGGATATTTGCAATAGTAAAAACAGATATCTTACCATAGGTACAAACAAAGATAAAAAATTTTCCTTTGACATTAATCATATAACAAATGATAACACCTTGAAAGAACTAGTGGAAGAATTCAAAGAGGCCCAATATGGCACTCAACTCACCAGTAAAATGAAACTCAACTTACTGAAAGTTTTGAGAAAGCATAGAGGAGCTTTTGCAATAGGAGATGAACCACTAGGAAAAATCAAAGGACATGATATAGAATTATATCTGGATGTAGAAAGACCATATCCACCTATGCTTAGGAGACCACCATACCCAGCCAGCATGGAAACTAGGAAAGAAATTGAGAAACACATCAATGAACTCCTAGAAATGGGGGTAATAAAAAAGATAGGACATAATGAGATAGTAGAGGTCACTACACCAGTCCTTATAACATGGCATGATGGTAAATCCAGACTATGTGGTGACTTCAGGGCTTTGAATAATTACACCAAAGCAGATAGGTACCCCATCCCAAGGATACCACATGCACTAGATAAACTAGCAAAAGCCAAGTTCATTACAAAAATGGACTGCATGAAAGGTTTTCACCAAAATGGGGTAAAACCAGATTCCATCAAATTGCTAAGAATTATATGCCATATGGGCATATACGAATATACCAGAATGCCATTTGGCATTAAGAATGCACCAGCCCATTTTCAGAGGATGATGGATACCATATTTCAAGATGAAATAATGGAAGGGTGGATGGTAGTGTACATTGATGATATCATCATATACTCAGAAACATGGGAAGACCATGTGAAGAAAATTGATAAAGTATTGGGAAAATGCACACCAATCAATATGAAGATATCTCTTAAGAAATGTAACTTTGGACAGCAAGAACTGCTAGCCCTAGGACACAAAGTTTCAGGTTTAAGTCTAGCTATAGACCAAAACAAAGTTGCTGCAGTACTAAAGAAACCAGTACCAAAGAACATCAAAGAAATGCAATCTTTTTTGGGCTTTGCTAGCTACTACAGAAGCCACATAAAGAACTTTGCACACATCACTAGTAGCCTATACAAACTGTGCTCAAAAGATGTGGTCTTTGAAATTACCAAAGAAAGAAGGGATGCATTTGAAAAGATCAAACATGAACTGACCAATGCCCCTGTCCTAATGATGCCTGATTTTGAACTACCATTCAAACTATACATAGATGCAGCATGTAGCCAAGGGCTAGGAGCAGCACTACACCAGAGGCAACTAGTAGATGGCATACCCAAAGAAGGAGTAATTTGCTATATCTCAAGACAACTGAAAGACTCAGAAGCCAGATATGGAGCTACTCAGACAGAATGTCTATGCTTGGTATGGGCATTAGAAAAACTCCATTACTACTTAGAAGGAGCAGTATTTGAAGTTTTTACTGACTGCACAGCCCTCAAGTCACTGTTGAACATGAAAACAACAAACAGACACATGCTTAGGTGGCAAATAGCCATACAAGAATACAGAGGGAATATGACTATCATCTATAAAGAAGGGAAAAGTCATACTAATGCAGATGGTCTCAGCAGGTGGCCACTGAAGAATGACCAAGAAAATCCAGCATATGACCCAGAAAATGGGGCCAAAATACCTATACAATGCATGGAGATAGACAGGAGAAAAAACTTCAAACTATCAAACTGGGCATTAGGGAATGATTCATCAAACCCAGCACAGAGCTATGGGGAGATTAAAGAGATACCCATACTGGGAATCAGCTCCTCTAATCTGAATACAGAATTCTTTAGTATAGTACAATCAGCATACAATAAACACAAACAGTGTAGTATATTGATACAACTACTAAAACAAAAGTACAGGAGTCCTGAACTAGAGAGTCAATTGGAAGAGCCATGGCTCAAAAACTTTAAAGAAAATAGATTTTTTCTGATAGATGACCTACTGTACCATAGGGAAAAACACACAAGTGCCCTGGTAATAATAAGTAGAGAACACATTTCCCTCATACTACAGGAATGCCATGACTGCCCATACATGGGACATATGAGTGAAGAAAGAACTAAAGAAAGAGTCTTTAGAACAGCTTGGTGGCCAAAGTGGGAACAAGACTTGAGTGAATACATCAACACTTGTACCAGATGCCAAAAAGCCAACAGAAGTCATGGCAAAAGATATGGATTACTCCAGAGTATAGAGGAGCCCAAACACCCCTGGGAAATAATAAACATGGATTGGGTAACAGGCCTGGTCCCTGGAGGGAAAGACAGCTTTAATGCATGCCTAGTAGTAGTAGACAGGTATAGCAAGAGTGTCAGATGTCTCCCCTGTCACAAAGAGGACACAGCAATGGACACAGCCATATTGTTCTGGAACAATGTGATAGCTAACTGTGGAGTCCCAAGAATTATAATTAGTGACAGAGACCCTAAATTCACATCAGAATTTTGGACTAATCTATATGAGATGCTGGGAACCAAACTAGCATTTTCCACAGCTTACCATCCACAAACAGATGGTCTAGCAGAAAGAATGATCCAGACATTGGAAGACATCATTAGAAGGTTTTGTGCATATGGCATGGAATATAAAGACAATGAGGGATATACCCATGACTGGGTAACCCTCCTACCAGCTGTGCAATTGGCATACAACACAAGTATACACTCAGTGACAGGAAAAACCCCTGCCACATTAGAGAAAGGATGGAACCCACTACTTCCAGTAGATTACTTGAAGAAGAACCTCCTCTCAGTACATCCTACAGCCAAAGACTTTCACACAATGTGGAAGACTGCCTGCGAAAAAGCAGAGCAATGTGTGGCTGAAGCCAAATTATATAACAAACAGAGATATGATAAAAGTCACCAAGAACCTGATTTCAAAGTAGGAGACCAAGTTCTAATCTCAACTCTTAACTTCAACAACCTAAAAGGACCCAAGAAGATGAGAGACTCATTCATAGGACCATTCACCATTATTAAATTAATAGGAAAGAATGCAGTAGAGGTCAACCTGACCAAAGAGTTCTCTAGGAAACACCCAGTTTTCCCTGTGAGCCTGGTCAAACCTTATCACCAGACAGATGA
Source organism: Austropuccinia psidii (assembly GCA_023105745.1). Taxonomy (NCBI): domain Eukaryota; kingdom Fungi; phylum Basidiomycota; class Pucciniomycetes; order Pucciniales; family Sphaerophragmiaceae; genus Austropuccinia; species Austropuccinia psidii. The sequence continues at coordinate 7,861,098 of JALGQZ010000001.1, forward strand.
GGAGAAATTCCCTGACAGGAAGAAGACAGTCACCCATGAAAGATTGGTAGAGGAAGATGACTCACCTGGACCAGTGAAAAAGATCATTAAAGCCAGGAAGATCAGAATCAATGGGAAAGACAACAGGCAATACCTGGTTAGATTTAAGAATCAACCAGCAGATAAAGACAAATGGTTAACTGAGAAAGAAATCCCAGATGGACAAATACACCTCAGAAGATTCAGAGCCTCCAAGAGGGCTGAAGAGTCTCATCAATGATGAGCCTTCTTTTGAGGGAGGGTATGTCAGCCTGTGACTCAAAACAGAGCACTAGCATGACATCCAACATACCATAAATAATGGTATGACAAGTATTGAACAAACATAGTCAATACAGGTAATAATTAAGAGAAAACAATCCTCTTACATTAAACACCAACCTTATCCAAACAGAATAAGGAAACCTAGAGGAAAATAAATAAGTCAAAACCCTTATTTTCACCTCTCATCTAACTTATGCATATTTAAGTTATACTATACCAAAATGGTATTTTTCTTAAAGCTCACATAGAGAGCTACACAATGATATCATCCATGTTGTTGTAACACCACTACAACTGGAGATACCATATAACCTCATTTTCAAACCCAAGTCCCCCTGAAAGTCAAAGAGGGCTTGTACAAAACTGTACAAAAGTATAACCAAATTGAAGATCTCAACAAGAGCTTTAATTTGAGATACCTTAGAACTCTGTATCTCTTAAATTGACTGAGGGATCTTGGTTCAAAGGTTTAATAACCAAAATACAGATATTCTGAAAATAAGAAAATAAACAAACCCCTGTATCTTTGGCATACACTCATACAACTGTACAGTGTCATATACCAAACTGTAGGGCTCATCAAGCCCTACAAAACTGTATCATCAGAATACAGATATCTTCCAAACTGAAGAAGATATCTGGTATGGAAGTTTTTGAAGCCTCATACTGATGTACAAAAATACATCCAAAAACTTAAAACCCTTATAACTTTTGCTATATTGAAGAAGGGTAAACATGAAGCATACCAAATTGAAGAGCTCATTAAGCCCTTCAATTCTGTGCCCTTAGTTTCTTGATATCTCAAAAACTGACCAAGATATCTTGGTTGGAAGAATTTTGGCCAATACTGGCCTGTACCAAACCTGTACCAACCAGTACAGTCTTAATACTCAAAATAATGGTTGTTCAAAGCTTAAACCCGCCCAGAATGACTAGTATTGGTCATACAAACACCAGAACAACGTCATCCAAGTGCTGACGTGGCAGGTGAAAAGCTTTTTCATCCTGTATTGATCCAGAATGATCATTTGTGGTCCCAAAACCACAATTCTGCCTCTACTGACGTCAGAATTGAGGATCCAGAACCACAGACTGGCCAATGGAGTGAAAATTTTCACTCCTCTGACGTGTGAAGAGTAAATAACTCTTGACAGTCTTGAAAGATATAAAAGGAAGGGTTTTTGCCTTCAAAAATCCTGATCTTATCTTTTTATTATATATTCTTACGTGACAAGACTGTTAATCATCAGTAGTGTCCTTAGAATATTTAAAGATATAATTAAATATAATTATTGTAGTGTCTCTTTACAGTCAAAGATATTAGAACATTGCAACCCAGGTCCTCAATAGACTCATCACCACTGTTACCACGTAGCAGTAGGACCTGAAGAATTTTTTTTATTACTTATTTTGACGTGTCACAGTCATAGTACTAGCTGTATTTACTGTTTTTAAGCTTCTACATAGACTCACCCTGACACCACTTTTCTCTTCATGTTAGAATCTTTTCCTTTTATAATTAGTTTAAACACTGTTAAACCAATAAATAAAAGATTCCAAACACCCTTTTTGAATAACTTTAAACCTTCTAAAAACATGAAAAAATTATTATAATCTTTTTTGTAACTCTTATAATCATTTTACCCCATGAACCACCCCATAAGTGAATTAAAGCATCTTTCATCACTGTTAGCTTTGTCACTTTGTTTCCAAATGCACTATGGTCACTTTTGGGTGTTTTTTCTCTTTAATTTTCCTTTTAAATAATTTTTTCTTATATTAATTTCCTGTAGTCCTTTTCTCAATTAATTTCCATTAAAATTGCTCTTGAAGAAATTTCTTTTGTAGCCTTAAATATCTCTTGTAAAGTATTTTTGGATAAATTTTCATTTTTCGTAAAACAATAAATATTTATAATATTATTGTTCTATACTTATAAAGTTAACAACAATAAATTTGGTGTTTTTTCTCTTAAAAAGCTTATTTCATACTATTTTTAATTGATTTTTACCTTATAAAAATTTTGAGGACAGGAAAAGTACTTGATTTCTAATCAAAGTTTCATATCCACACCTTACATCATTCATGGCCCCCAGGTCATATCCTGCTTCATTGGCCCCTTTGGCCAATTTCCAACCCCATCAACCCCCAGGCCAATACCTCTAAATTTTGGCCTGGGGGTCATCAAGTCTTCCAGGGGCCCTGGGCCCTCTGGCTCACCCCTGTTGATTAGGGGATTCATGGCCTAAATGGCATATCTGGGCCATTTAAGCCCCCTAAAGCCTCTATGGCCTGCATACTGTAAGCTGTGGGACACCTTAGGCATCTTTTGGCCTAATTCCAATGAGGTCAAAAGGGGCCAAGGGGGAAGTCAAGCTGCTCCCAATTCCAGGTGGGCCCACCTGAGCCTATTTTGGCCAAAAAGAACCAAAAAACCCAAGGCACCCAGAATGGCCACAGCCTCAGGACTTAAGCCATGGCCCCTGGAAATCACAAGAGGCCCCAAGCCACCATCAACAAGGGGTTTCCCCTCAAGATCAGGGAAACTTCTGGCCCAAGTGTGCAGGAACCAGGAGTGGTTCATATATGGTATTATATACCATTATGAACCATTTTTCCACATAAATTCAATGGTGATGTTTTAAGAACTCCATTCTGCCATTTCAAATCTAGTCCCCAAGGCAATTTCTCATTTTGAAGGAAGGCTTCAGCCCCTCAGTCTTACAATATGTGGCAACTACCAAAAGACCATTTGAGGACCCCAGCTCCCTGGTTTTCTAGGTGTTGATTATTTCATTCCAAAACCCAGGATTCTTAAAGGGAAATTTCAAGAGGTTTTTCATCATTCAAATCAGTTGCCAAGGTATCAAGCACTCAAGCACTCCTTGGACAACTCAATTGATCCTTACAGGAAGTATTCAGACAGCCTGTATGGCATTGGCCCAGTTGGGCCAATTCATATTCCAATGTGGGAATTCAAGACACAAAGTCCAGTTCTCAAGATGGAAAGGTGGAAAGATCTTTATTAACCCAAAACAGTCAATACAGCTTGGTAATCAACCCTCTGGGATCAGTCTTCAACTTTTCACATATACTGGCCACCTTTTCTGCCCCAGGGATTTTTTCCCCAGTCAAGTAATATATTTGATTTATTTTTATTCTTTTTTTCTTTTCATTATTAAAGTAAATACTGATAAGATTAAGTCAGCTGTTTGCACTTCTTTCTTTGCCTTTCAGTGGATATTGGTGGTCATACTCCTTAATAATTCCATTGTTCTTTCTGGAAGGTTGAAACAGTGAATTGAGGATTAATCTTTTTGGCTCTTTGGCCTTTGGCTTTTTTTCTTATTTTCCTTTTCCCTCTGGATTCATTTTTATCTTTGGCATATCTTGTACTTCTCTCATTTCCCCCTAAAGAAATATATTCTTCTTTTATTCTCTTTATCTTTTGGAGCCCTCCAAGTGAGTCCCTGATTACTGAGTGCCAGGCCACTCTTGTTATTCCCAAGAGCCCTTGTTACATCAAGCTTCTGTATTTTTTTAAAAGATACATACTGGGACATCCTGAAGGTTTTTCTCATTTAGAATTTTTTCCTCTTACTTTTTTGAAAATCTAATTTTTCAATATTTTTATAAAATTTGTGTATTGGTGAGCTATCAAGGCATTCCTTTATCAATTAACTCTTTATTTTTGTCTTTATAATAATAATTTTGCAACCATTAAAACCCAAATTGTACAAATAAATTATTCAATTTTACAGCTCATGTTCCATTTAACAAATATTTGAATTATTTGTTATATTTCATTCTACAGAATATTTTTTAAAATTTTAAAACAACCTTCAAGACTTTAAATTAAATAAAAAAAACAGGAAGAAATTATTTATCCCTACAAAATTCAAAATGTTCCTCATCATTCAATAAGGTTATACTTCTTTTATGAGAAGGAATTACAAAATTAAAGCTGGAATATTCTGAATCAGAAATCAGGTATTTGTTATATCAAAGGAAACACCAAGAGTTTTGATAAATATTCAGACCTTTGTATACCCTTTTTGTAAGATGTGGATATTAAACTTTGATTAAAAATTAAGTACTTTTCCTATCCTCAAGATTTGTTTAATGTAAAATTATGTAGAAATAGTGATTTAAAGAGTTTTCAAAGAAACACAAATAAAAATTACTGCTTATAAATTTTTCAGTATAGAAAAAAGATATCCTAAGGATTTAAGGTTTTACCAAAAATAGAAATTTATGCAAAGATACTCTACAAGAGATATTTAAGGCTAAAAAAGAAGTTCCTTCAAGAGAAGAGTAAGTTTGGAAACAAAATGACAAATATAATAGTGTTTGTGAGAATTGAGGTATATTTTGAATACCAAAATAGGCCACAATAAATGGAAAATACCTTTTGAACTATGCATAACCCATAAGTCATGCATAAATCCAAAATTCATCATTTTTCATTAAAGAAAAGATGAAAAGCTTTTTTTTGTAATTAAATCCTTGATTTAAGGCCATATTTTTATTATATGAAAAAACTCACCTAGGGTAACTCCATAGGGTGAATAGGCTTAAATTAACTCCATGAGGTGGTAATATGGAAAATACTTCAGCACCACATAAAAGAATTGTGAAACATTTTGTGGGGATGTGAGAAATTTCATGTTAAATATACACTAAGAATAGTGTTATGCATGTTTATGGCACTTTATATTACAGTATTATTACCTACATCTTGGATACACCCATAGTGGATATGGGAGCATGAGAAGTATTTTCATATACCCAAAAAACCACAAATAATAAAAACAGCTAAAATTAAAAATAATAAATCTATTTTTAATATAAGAAGACAATTTCTCATGATCAGAAAATTAAAATATAAAAATAAAATTTATAATGATAATTCAATATTAAATTTACATTAAAATTTGAAAATGTGAAAATAGATTTTTGCATGAAAAAATCAAAGTAAAAATAAATTTTCATCAAAAATATTAGAAGAAAATTCTTTTTTGGAAATAAATTAATAAAAATTATTCTAGATTTTTTTCAAATGAATAAAATTATGAAAAATATTTTGCGAATGGATTCCTCATAAAAACTCAGGTGGGGTCACCTCTGGGTTAAAATTCTGTAACTCAACTCTAAATAAGCTTAAATTAGATTTTTAATATTTCCTCTCTAAAAATCTGAAAATCCTCAAAAAATAAATTCAATTGACACCACATGTGGTTTTGAATATCAAATTTTATTTTAAAATTGAGGTGTGGTGTGTAGCTTAGATGTCAGCCTGTGACTCAAAACCAGAGCACAAGCATGACAGTCAAATACCAGAAACCAATGGTAAAGCCAAGATACCACCAAAACATGAAGCTGAGCCAAATCATCTCAAAAAGTATCAAAAGAAAGAGGAACACCACCACTTGTCAAATACACAAGTCCCCCCATCATAGGACAAGGAATAACAAAGTTATTCCTGCTCAAAGTTGTTGTTGAGCACAAACCTTATTTTTAATCTCTCATCTGAAATACAGAGGAAGTGACTTAACCCCATCAAATGGGTATTCAAATTGAATATATGAGTCAGGGCTATCCTATGGTACTAGCCAAACTGGGCTAGAATCAAAATTACAGGAGCTATGGCCAACATAAGGTCAAATAAGGGTGAATAAAATATTCACCTCTCATCTAACTTCTACAGTTTCAGTGTGAGATACCTAAGGTGGGGTATTTTTGAAAAGAGAACAATCAGGGCTATGTGATGGTGCCTTTAATTTCTCCATATCTCATATAGAACAAAAGTTATGGAGCAAATAAGCTCCATACAGATATTGAGAAAATGATAAGTATGAATAACAAAACTTGTACATGGCATAACTTTGCCATATTTAATGTTACCCACACAAAATGAGATAAAATTGTGTAGATACCATTAAGGGATACACAATGAACCACCTTTGAGCTAAATATCTCAAAAACTGACAAAGTGTCACAGGGGCTCTTATGGAAGCAAGAGTGGCCTGACACTCAGGAATCAAGAACTCACTTGGAAGGCTCCAAAAGGATGAGAAAATAAGAAGGGATAAATTTCATAAAGAAGAACAAGAGTAAAGACAAGTATGCCAAAAAAATAAAAGAAAAGGAAGCCAATGGCCAAGATAGTTAGAAAGCCAAAAGCCAAAGAGTCAACCAAATGAATCCTCAATTCACTGTTTCAACCTGCCAGAAAGAACAATGGAGTTAGTAAAGGATATGACCACCAATATCCACTGACAGGCAAAGAAGAAAAGGTGCAAATGACTGACTTAATATTTTCAGTATTTAATTTAATAAAATAAAAGAAAATAAAGATAATGATAAATCCAGTATATTAATTAACTGGGGAAAAAGTCCCCAGGTGATGAAAGGTGGCCAGTATATGTGAAAAGCTGAAAGGCTGATACTGTAAGGTGAGTAATCCTGCTGTATCATCTGAATTGGACAAATAAAGTTCTGGCCATCTGAATTCCCACAGTGGAATATGAACTGGCCCAAATGGGCCAAGGCCATACAGGATGATTGATTACTACCTGTATGGACCAATTGAGTTGTCCAAGGAATGCTGAGTGCTTGATGCCTTGAAAATTATTGAAATGAATGATAAACTCTGAGAATTTCCATTAGAATAGTCTTGATGAGAATTGGAAACCCAAATCCTTCAGGGCCAGGTGGTTGGGGTCCTTGAATGGTCTTCTGGTAGCCGCCAGGGAATTGCCAGACTGAATAGCTGAAACATTCTCCTTCAAAATTGGTTAAGGATTGAGGACTTGATTTGGAATCACATAATTTGGTCCTGAAAGTGTCACCACTGGATTGCTGAGAAAAAATGGTGCATAATGGTATATTATACCATATATGCACCACTCCCCGATCCTTGAGTACAGGGTGCATTGAGGAAGGAAAAGTCTTCTCCTGAAACTGATGGGAATCCTTGATTGCAGCTGAGCTGGTGGCCTCTGGTGGTTTCCAGAGGCCATTATCTGAAATGTGGCCACTTTTTGTTCTTGGCCAATTCTGGGTTGGCTGGGTTTTTGGGCCAAAACTGGCTCAGGTGGGCTTATGAACTGCCCCCTTGGCCCCTTTTGGCCTCATTGGATTTGGGCCAAAAGGGGACTAATGGTCCCATGGACCACGGATTATGGCCTGCGGGCCGTAGAGGCTGTAGGGGGCCTAAATGGCCCAAAAAGGCCATTTAGGCCAAAACCCCATAATATAAGGGGTTGGGCCAAGGGCCCTGGTGGTGGCTAGAGGCCCCTGGAAGACTGAAAAGACCCCCCAGGCCCAAAGACAAGGATAATGGCCTGGGGGTTGGTCAAGTGGAGAATTGGCCAATAAGGCCAATGAAGTCAGGATATGGCCTGAGGCCATAAATGGCCAAGAGGGTACAATTGGCCATAAACATATTATATGGCCAATTGACCATAAACTGGGTTCAGGCTAGAATTGCCACAACACCCATTGGGGGGTGATTATTTGTGGTTGTGACACAAAGTTATAGCGGTTTTAAGGCTAAGATCCCACAATTGGGCCAATACACCTTTACTGTGGGATAATAACCCACAACTATGATTATGAGGTGTCAAATAGACAAAGAAGCATGTTTATACTTCAATACCTCATAGTGCATTCTATATTGGGGTCCCATACAGGTTCTGTACAGCATTATATGCGTCATACACATCAGAAGAGGGCTGTGTGGTCCCCAGATGAAGTGTGAGCCTTGAGGTATATTTTACATACCCAAATAGGCCACAATTATCTTAAAAAGAAATTTTGAATTATGCACAACTCATAAGTCATGCATATATCCGAAATTCATCATTTCAAATTTCAGAAAAGAAGAATAACTTTTTATTGAGTAAGTAAATCCATGGATTTAAGACCAGATTTGGATTCTACACGAAAATTCACCTAGGGTAGCTCCATAGAGTGAATAAGCTCAATTTAAGTATTTGAGGTGGTAAAATGGAAAATACTTCAATACCACATCATTAATACCACATAAAAGATCCATGAAAATTTTTGTTTTTCTTGATTTTTAGCCAAAATAATGGGAAAGTGAGAAATCCCATGTTACATATACACTAAGAATAGTGTTATGCATGTTTTGAGCACTTAATATCATGGTATTCTTACATGGACTCTTGGTACACCCATAGTGGATATCTCACTTTAAGCTTAAATTACTATTTTGACGTAAAAAATAAGCAAGGGGGACAAAAGACATCAAAGAGAGCCAGGGTACCCAACTTCTGAGGCCTCAGAGGCGTGGATAGCTCCAGAGCATGGATCCATGGCTCATCTTGGCCTAATTGGTAAACTAAAACTCTTTGGGAACTTGGTTACCAAGTTACAACTACTGTAAAACACCAGAAAATAGCAAATAACCTGCTATTTTGACGTGCCAAGGAGATAATGAGCTACTTACACTCCTGTAACCATGTCAATTACTAATGACTTTCCATGGATAAACCCCAAAAGAGTAATTAAAACCCTTTTTGGGACCCATATTCATTGATTTACCTCATAGCAACCAGCAAAACACTGCTATTTGCAATTCTACGTAGAAATGAGGTAAAAACTTCAAAAATTCATTAAAAATACAATTCTTAATGAATCCTTCTGAAACTTTCAGGACTAAAGTAGAACTGTATTATCTATGGTACAACCAAAAAGAATTACAGTTTTACTAGTAAAATTAAAAGTTTTACTTACAGTCCATTTTTGGTTATACTACGTGAAACACTGAATCTTCAAAAATTCACAGTAATTACAACCTGTGATGAAATTGGCAATAACATTGATAACTTTGAGAAATAAATGATTATTTTAGAATAAAAGAAGATTTACAAGTGTTACTCCTTTTATTCTTAACCATATTGGGGTTGGTAGTCACGTAAAAGCATCAATTAAGTAATTATGATAATCTTACATGACAACTGATGATGCAATCAATAATCCAAAAAGGTTTATTGTTTTCTCACTCACTGGTTTTTCAGTTTACTCCATGGCACGCCTCTGTGAGCTGTTGTTGACTTAAAAGAGGCCTCCTCTTGCTGTTTTTTCCAAGAATCATCTTATCGATTTATTAAATCATTATTACCAACAAGTAAGTATTAGTTACAGCTATTCTTAAGTGTTTTAAATCTTTCAGAATCAATCAGAAAGACGTGAAATCATAGAATCCAACTATATATTGTTGTAATACTGTTATAAATCCTCTTGATCCCTTAAATCCACAATTCCACGTCAAATTTCTCTACTTTTATCTATCAATAAGTTCTTTGGAGTATTAGTGAGTCATTTATCTTTAATTATTAAAGTTTTTCTCTAGAAATAGTTTTCTTCAAGAATTATCTTTATAATTATTCTTGTAAAAGATAATTATATATTAAAATAATTTTATTATTTTAATAAAAGAAGTTTTTATTATTAAATTCTTCTTGTAATTGATTCTTGTAGACAATTACTGCTCACTGTTATAATCACTAGTAGTGTATAACACGTGAAAGAAATAATTTTATAATTATTTAATTGTGGTTATAATAATTTTTTATTATTATATTTCATAAGAACAGACATAGTACTGTTGATTAATAGTAATATTATCATCAGTTTCATAGTCACATCTTACATGAAGATTTTCACCCTGTATTGGTGAAAACTGCCCAGATGTGGTTTCAAAACCACATCTGAGCCCAATACAGGAAATACAGGCATTGTGGAAGCCACAATCCAGTACCCTGAGGTTAAAAACTCTTCACTTCCTCTATGTGGATGGTCTAGAGGGCCATTCCACCCTATTTTAGGATAAAAGGAGGACTTTTCCCCATCAGAAGAGGTTTCCTCATCCTGTTCTTAAATTCCTACATAGTAAAACTGTCAAAAACAGCTATACTCTTGAAAAAAAGTCAGGTATACTTTAATTCCTAGTAGTGTAGTTCTTATTATAGTAACCCAACTGGTAAGACTGCACCCAGGGCTTTCAACAGCGCTCACCACCACTATTTCTTAATATTAAAGCCCTTATTACTTCATTCTTAAGCCATTATTATCATCCTAAAACCTTTTTTAAAGTAATTTCACTGTGTCACAGTCATATTTAATATTGTAAATAGTATTATGATAACTTCATCATAGACTCAGCCTGATAGTTCTGACTTGGAATTCTCTAACTCTAAGCTGACTGGTTATACTTTATTTAAAGTAATTTTTCCCTTAAAATTTTAAAAGGAGAAATTTTGAAGCTTATTGTCCCCAATGATAAAGTATCTGTCTTTATTATTATGTAGATCTATGCCATACATGATCAAATAATCATTTCCCAATATGAAATGGGTACTAAAGCATGTTTTCCATAAAAAAAAATTTAAAAGTAATTCTCAAATTTCCATTAATATGGGGAAATATTAATTTGGTTTTAAATATCCTCAATGCTTCCATTGGATTACTTGCACTTTTGTATTTTATTCCATCAATTGGTAACAATTTATCTTCAAAACTTGGTACACAGCTTCTCAGAAAGGATTTCCCAACAAAAGAGCAGGAGGCTCCTGGGTCAAGTAAATGTTTAGTTTTTTTTTTATCAATTACCACTTCTATTATACAGGAATTTCCAGCTTTATAACCTCTCTTCCTGTTTGGTGTGGTTTTCATAAGTTGTGCATCTTGGAATTTTGACAACTGAACTTGACTATTGCTCAATTGTAGCAAATGGGAATAAGATTCCATGATGTGAAATTTTACGTTGATATTCTCTATATCTCTCACAGATTCAGAAAATATTGAGAATTTATCATCTGAATTTTCTTCATTTACATCATCTTTTTTCGACATCAGTTTCCTCATCAATTTCAAATTCCTTGATTTTTCCCCTGTTTGGAAATTTATTAGCTAAATGTGTGTTGCTCTGGTAAATATGACCTTTTCTGATTGTATCTGCAGATTTCTATTTCATATTATTGTAGCTTTATTTGGGATTTCTCTCCATAGAATTATTCCAAGGTGTATTAAACCTTGTTTTATTATTCACTCTACTAGAACCAATTCTGATTCTGGTGGTTACTTCTTGTAATATATTTATAATATCTTCTGCTGAAAGTTTTTCAGTAGTCCTTCTTTTGACAAATTGTTTTGAGTCACCTCCACATTGCCTCAGAATCTTTCTGTGAATAATGAATTCTGATGTGTCAGGATATAATGCTGTTAACCTGTCTTTTTGTTGGCAAAACCATGGTAAAGCTTTGTCTTTGTCAGCATTGAATTTGGCAGATTCAAAGGCTGTTTCAACTTTAAATCTCCAAGAATCATTGGCTTGCTTATTAATAATTAGGGTTTTCCACGAAGTTCAACTTTGGTGAGCATGTGATTGTCTTAGCTTGATTCACCATCTATGAGCTGATTTGGTAAAAAAGGTGTTAAATATTGCTGTTAATAATCTTTCTGGTAATACAAAGTCTTCTTTGATCATTTCAGTACCTCTGATTAATCCCATATGGTCATATTCTCATTCTCCATTGAAGTGAAGCCATTCTTTAAGTTTTTTTACTTCTTTCAAAAGTTGTTGGCCAATTAATGGTTCCAAGTTATGGAAGGAAGTGAAAAATTCAATCTTAATTTGGGAATTTTCTACATCCAATACTTGTTAGTTGTAATTTATTGTAACCTCATTTGGATTCAGAGGCTTAGACATTCTTGGTAATGTGTGCAATAATTTTTCAATATCATTAATTTTGCTTGTGCTACACCTTTGTGAATTTTTTACTTAATGTTGAAAGCTTTGTATTGAATTGATAAACCAAATCTTATACATGCTTTATTTGATTTTCATTTCTTTCCATAATTCCTTTTGTCTAGTATTATCAGAAATGACTTGATTTTATTCCATTTTTAATTTTGATCTTTTCTTTTGTGAGGCTTCAAAACACTTTTTCAGGGAAATGGTATATGTCATTACTTCAGTAAATTAATTTGAAATATCATCAAATAATTTCCTATTATCTGCTTTGATAATAATTATGACTTGTTTTATTTTTTTCAATTATGTCATCAATATTTAATTTGGAATATTTATCTATCAATTCTTTTATAATGGCGGATTTTTCATTTATCTTGTTTTCAAATGAACCATAATTATTTGATTTTTTGATTTTTCTTAAAACTTTCTCAAAACACATAAGCGTTTCATTTATTTTTCTCAAATGTAGATTTTTTCTTAAGATTGTTACAAATTGTTGAATTTTTATCAGAAATATGACTTTTTATGTCATTTATAGCTATATAAAAGTTTGCAATACCACCTATAATGTCAGAAGTAATTTCTGGTAATTTGATCTGGCTTTCTCTTTTTTGTGTGATTCCATCATGGCTCTGGCTATGTGAGCTTTAGAGGTATTTTCATATACTCAAAAGACCACAAATAACAAAATACAATACAAATATAAATAAAAATGAATTTATTTATATTATGAAAATAAAAATTAAAATATAAATACCAATTTATATACAAAAATAAAATTTTAATTATAATTTAAAATAAAAATTGAATTAAGTTTTAAAATTATGAAAATACATTTTTACTTGAAAGTTTTAAGTAAAAATGAATTTTTAATAAAATTAGTTAAATTGAAATATTTTTGGTAAAAAGTTACATGAAATATATTTTAACTTTTTATTCAACAAATAAACATAAGGAAATCACTTCACCATTGGATTCTTCAAAAAAATAAGGTGGGGTCACCTCTGGGTAAAATTTATGTAACTGAAATACTCAAAAACTTGATTTAATTCACACAACATGGGGTGTTAACCATCAATTTTTGTGTTAAAATTGAGGTGTTGTGTGTAGTTTAGAAGTTATGAGGAATTGAAGTATTTTCAATTGAAATGTCAAAATGTGCGCGTGTATTACATAAGTGAACTGTAATTTACATATGAGGTATCAATTATTACAGTTTTGTATTGTAAAACTCAATTGAATTGTATGTGTAAATTACAAGTGTATTACATGATGAGGAATTAAAGAAAAAATAAATTGGAAAGATTAATTCTGGGGGCGAAAAGGTACTCTAGCTCCAAGGGGTAGCCAGACCCCCAAAGTCCTTGCTGACCACCATGGGATTTCAAAATCCATGCAAATGTTCATCACTTTTGGTCTGGAATTGAGTCACAGGGTCTGTGTCTCAATTGATGATGAGGTTTTGATACCAACCAGGGCAGTTTTAACTATTGCCAAGAGGGTAAAACTACCCTTAAGTTAAAAAAATCTTAGTAAAAACAGTTTTGACTGGTTTCTACGTCTCTTACAAACATTCTGACGTTTTTTGAAGGCTCTAGACCAGGTATTACCATAGTGATGGCTGATCTAAAGGTCTAAAATGGCTAAAATCAGCCCTTTTTTGGTATAAACCAGGGTTCAATGATGACATAATTGGCTTTTATGTTGTAAGAGTGTCTTCCACAAATGACAAGAGTAAATCTTACTGTTGGAGTAAGAAAATTGATGCCTATAAAAGAATGTCTTCTTTGCCCCACTGTCAGGCTGAGTCTATGATAAAAGTATCAAAATGTATTTCAAAATTTTAACTATGACTGTGACACAGTAAAAAAGGATTTAAAAAAAGCTATCAGAGTTAAAGATGTTTTAATTTAAGAATAAAAGGGCTTTACTATATGAAATATAGTGGTGGTGAGCACTCTTGAAAGCCCTGGGGCAGCTTTACCTGTTGGGTGACAATAATTAATATTATAATTATACCTATTTATTACCCAAGAGTAAATCTTTTTTTCACAGTTTACTACGTAGGGTATTCAAGAGCAGGATGGGGAAAGCTATTCTGGCTGTGAAAAGCCTCCTTTTTATCCTGAAATGAGGTGGAAGGCCTGTTAGACCTTTCCACGTAGAGGAAGTGAAGATTTTTTCACTCTCTGAGACAGGCTTGTGGTTTGCAAGGAGTTGTATAACCTGTATTGGTCTCAGATGTGGTTTTGAAACCACATCTGGGCAGTTTTCACCAATACAGGGTGAGATTTTTTATCTGGGGACCACATAGCCCTCTTCTGACGTGTATGACGCCTAGAATGCTGTACAGAAACTGTATTGGACCCCAGTATTGACTGACTTATGAGGTATTGAAGTATAAACATGCTTCTTTGTCAGGTTGACACCTCATAATCATGGTTATGGGATATTATCCCATGGTAAGGCTGTATTGATCAGAATGTGGGATTTTGACCTTGAAACAGCTATAACTTTGTCAGTTCTTGAGATATCAACCTCAAAACTGAATCAGTGGGTAGCCCTGTATGCTTTCTACACAATAGTACCTTATTCGATATGGCTATCATTAAATATGGCAAAGGTATGCCATGTACAAGATTTTTGTACATATGCATGGTTCAGGCAAAAAGCTGTATTGGGCTTGTTTCCCCCATACCTTCTGCTATAGTTGAGATATGAGGAAATGGATGACACCATAAGATAGTCCTGATTGTTCTTTTTCCAAAAAGACCCCACTTTAGGTATCCCACACTAAAACTGTAGAAGTTAGATGAGAGGTGAATGTTTTGTTCACGCTTATTTGCCCTGAATTTGACCATAACCTCTGTAATACCGGTGCTAGCTCAGTTTGGCTGGTACCATTGAATAGCCCTGAATCAGAGATTCATTTTTCATACCCATTTGATGGGGTTAAGTCTCTTACTCTGTATTTCAGATGAGAGGTGAAAATTAAGGTTTATGCTCAGCAATAACTTTGTTATTCTTTGTCCTATAATGATGGGACTTGTATATTTGAAAAGGGGTGAGTTTCCTCTTTTGTTTGATACTTTTTGAGCTAATATGGCTCAGATCCATGTTTTGGTGGTATCTTGGCTATACCATTGGTTGATGGTATTTTGGCTGTCATGCTTGTGCTCTGGTTTTGAGTCACAGGCTGACATACCCTCCCTCTAAAAAAGGCTCATCACTGATGAGACTCTTCAGTCCTACTAGAGGGTTTGAATCTCCTTAAATGAAGGTTCCCATCTGTTATGGAATCTTCTGCCAAACATTTGTCTTTATCAGCTGTTTGGTTCTTGAATCTGACTAAGTATTGTCTTTGATACTTCCCATTAAGTCTGATCTTCCTGGCCCTGATGATTTTACTCACAGGTCCAGGGGAGTCCTCCACTTCCACTATATCAGGTGGGGTGGGGTTCTTCTTCCTGGAGGGGAATTTGTCCTCCTCTGTTTGGAAGTATGGTTTGACCAGAATTACTGGAAAGACTGGGTGCTTTCTGGAACAATCCTCTGTAAGTTTGACTTCCACTGCATTCTTCCCTATCAATTTAATGATAGTAAAGGGCCCTACAAATGAGTCTCTCATTTTCTTAGGTCCTTTAAGATTATTAAAGTCCAGTGTGGACAATAGCACCCGGTCCCCTTCCTTAAAGTCAGGTTCCATGTGTGTCTTGTCCCACCTCTGCTTATTATATTCTTTTGCTTCAGCTCTGCATTTGGCAGCTGTGTCACAAGCCCTCTTCCACATATCATGGAAGTCTTTGGCTGTGGGGTGGATGGTCAGAAGATTCTTCTTCAAGTTATCCACAGGCAAAAGGGGATTCCACCCTTTTTCTACCACTGCAGGTGTTTTCCCTGTGGTAGAATGCTGAGTTGTGTTATAAGCCAGTTGGACAGCTGGGAGAAGGGTAACCCAATCATGGGTGTATCCCTCATGGTCCTTGTATTCCATGCCATTGGCACAGAACCTTCTAAGGATGTCCTCCATTGTCTGAATCATTCTTTCAGCTAGGCCATCTGTTTGTGGATGGTAAGCTGTGGAGAATGCAAGCTTGGTGCCAAGCATGTCATATAAGTTGGTCCAAAATTCAGATGTGAATTTTGGGTCCCTATCACTAATGATTACCTTAGGGACTCCACAGGTGGATATGATGTTATTCCAGAATAACAGGGAAGTATCCATGGCTGTGTCCTCTTTATGGCATGGTAGACACCTCATGCTCTTGCTGAACCTATCAACTATGATTAGGCAGGAATTGTAGTTTTCTTTGCCCCCTGGGACAAGTCCTGTGACCCGGTCCATATTGATGGTCTCCCATGGGTGTTTGCATTCCTCTATATGTTGAAGTAACCAATACTTCTTCCCATGTTTTCTATTTGCCTTTTGGCATCTTTCACAAGTGTTGATGTATTCACTCAACTCTTGTTCCCACTTGGGACAGCAACCTGTGCTTGCTACCCTCTCTCTGGTCCTGTCTTCACTCATGTGTCCCATATAGGGGCAGTCATGACATTCCTGTAGGATCAGAGAGATGTGGTCTCTGTCTACCACCGTGAGTGCACTTGTGTGCTTCTCTCTGTGGTAAAGCAGACCATCCACAAGGAAGAACTTGTTATCCTTGGAGGCCCTCAACCAGGGTTCTTCCAGCTGGGATTCCAGTTCTGGACTCCTGTACTTTTGTTGAAGGAGTTTTAGTAATATGCCACACTGTTTGTGTTTGGCATAAGACTTCAGTACTGCACTGAAAAATTCATTGTACAGTTCTGAGGAGCTTATTCCCAGTATGGGAGTTTCTGTTCCTTCTGCATCAGTGTTCCCACTGTCAAGGGTACCACTTCCTGGTGCCCATTCAGAGAATATGAAGTTCCTCCTCCTATCTATTTCCATGAAATGGATAGGGATCTTGGCTGCAACTTCAGGGTCATAAGCTGGATTGCTCTTGACATTATCCAGTGGCCATCTGCTAAGGCCATCTGCATTGGTATGACTTTTACCCTCTTTGTATATGATGGTCATGTTCCCTCTATACTTCTGGATGTCTATTTTCCATCTCAGCATGTGTCTATTTGTTGTCTTCATGTTTAGTAAAGACTTTAAGGCTGTGCAGTCTGTGTAGAATTCAAAGACTGCACCCTCCAGATAATAATGGAGTTTTTCTAGAGCCCAGACTAGGCATAGACATTCAGTCTGGGTGGTCCCATACCTGGCTTCTGAATCTTTCAGTTGACTAGAGATGTAACATATTACTCCCTCTCTTGGTTCACCATCAACAACTTGCCTTTGGTGAAGGGCTGCTCCTTGTCACAGGGGCTCTTGTGGAAATACAAGAGTGGCCTGGCACTCAGGAATCAAGAACTCACTTGGAGGGCTCCAAAAGATGATAAGAAATATTATGGAATATATTTCTTAAGCAGCAATAAAAGAAAGGACAATTATGCCAAAGAACAAAGAATAATAAGAAGGAAGCCAAAGGCCAAAGATAAAAGAAAGCCAAGGCCAAGAAGCCAACCAAGTGAATCCTCAATTCACTGTTTCAACCTGCCAGAAAGAACAATGGAATTAGTAAAAGGATATGACCACCAATATCCACTGACAGGCAAGGAAAGAAAAGAGAAAAGGTGCTAATGACTGACTTAAGATTATCAGTATTAACCTTTTATGAAGTAAAAGAAAATAATGATAAAAATAAATCCAATATATTAATTAACTGGGGAAAAAGTCCCCAGGTGATGAAAGGTGGCCGGTATATGTGAAAAGCTGAAAGATTGATCCTGGAAGGTGGATCAATGACTGTATTGTCCGAATCGGGAAATACAGTTCTTGCCATCTTGAAGTTTGAACTGTGTGATGGAATTCACACAGTGGAATGAGAAATGGCCCAATTGGGCCAAGGCCATACAGGTTGATTGAATAAGGCCTGTACGGATGAATTGGGTTGTCGAAGGAGTATTGAATACTTGATGTCTTGACAACTGATTTAAATGATGTAATACCTCTTGAGAATTGTACCAACCCAACTCCTGCAGATACAGGTGGTTGGGATCCTTGAATGATCTTCTGAATTGCCGCCATGGATTGCCAGACTGATGAGCTGAAAAGTCCTCCTTCGAAATGGGCGTTGGAATTATGGACCTTGAAATGGAAAGGTGGAATTGGGTCCTGAAAACGTCACCATTGGATTGCTGAGTAAAAATGGTGCATAATGGTATATAATACCATATATGCACCACACCTGCAATCTTGAGTACGGAGTGCATGAAGGAAAGGAAGGAATTCCCCTTAAGTTAAGGGGAAGGCTTGCTGAGCTGATCTGGTGGCCTCTGGTGGTCCATGGCCAAAATTGGGTCCTATGGGATTTATGGCCAAAAGGGTGTCCAAGAGGGATTTGGTCATTTTTGGGTCAAAGGAAATCATGGCCAAAATTGGCTCAGGTGGGCCCCACCTGGCCCCTTTTGGCGTCATTGGATTAGGCCAAAAGGGGCCTAATTGGCCTACGGACTGTGGACTGCGGCCCACAGTCTGTACGGACCGTAGAAGCCGTAGGGGGCCTAAATGGCCCAAAAAGGCCATTTAGGCCAAAACCCCCATAATGAAAGGGGTTGGCCAGGGGCCAATGATGATGGCTAGGGGGTCCAGAACCCCCTGGAAGATAAAAGGACCCCCCAGGCCCAAAATAAAAGATGAAGGCCTGGGGGTTGGTGAGGTGGAAATTGGCCAAGAAGGCCAATGATGGCAGGATATGGCCTGAGGCCATAAATGATGGTTGAGAGGGGCTATGGCGTAAAAACCATAAAACACCCAAGGGGGCCAATTGGCCATAAAGGACATGACGTGACCAATTGGCCCCATCTTGGCTCCAGGTTGGATTGCCGCAGCCATCAAGGAGGAGGGCCAAAACTCGTGGTTGTGACACTCCTAAGCCTTGGCTACATGCTGCATCTATATATAGCTTGAATGGTAGTTCAAAGTCAGGTAGGATGAGCACAGGTGCATTTGCGAGTTCATGTTTGATCCTCTCATATGCATCCATTTTCTCCTTGGTAATTTTAAAAACTACATCTTTTGAACATAACTTGTATAAACTACTAGTTATGTGGGCAAAATTCTTGATGTGGTTTCTGTAGTAGCTAGCAAACCCAAGGAAAGATTGCATCTCTTTGATTCTCTTTTGTACTGGCTTTTTCAGTACTGCTGCTACTTTATTCTTGTCAATTGTCAGACTAAGACCTGAGACTTTATGTCCTAGAGCTAGTAGCTCTTGTTGGCCAAAATTACACTTTTTCAATGAAATCTTCAGATTTATGGGTGTACATTTACTTAGCACTCTGTCTATGTATTGTACATGGTCTTCCCATGTTTCTGAGTATATAATGATATCATCAATATATACCACCATCCAGCCTTCCAATATTTTTTCTTGAAATATTGTGTCCATAATTCTTTGGAAGTGGGATGGTGCATTTTTGATGCCAAATGGCATCCTGGTATACTCATATATGCCTATATGGCATATTATTCTGAGTAATTTCATGGAGTTTGGTTTAACTCCATTTTGGTGGAAGCCTTTCATACAATCCATTTTGGTTATGTATTTGGCTTTTGATAGTTTATCCAAGGCATGAGGTATCCTGGGTATAGGGTACCTGTCTGCTTTTGTGTAGTTATTCAGAGCTCTGAAGTCTCCACACAGTTTAGACTTGCCATCATGCCAGGTGATTAGGACAGGAGTGGTGATTTACACTATTTCATTATGTCCAATCTTTCTGATGACATCCATGTCCAGAAGTTCAGTGATGTGTTTTTCAATTTCTTTCCTGGTTTCCAGGCTTGCTGGATAAGGAGGTCCCCTGAGCATTGGTGGATAAGGTCTTCCCACATCCAGATATAGTTGTATATCATGGCCTTTGATCTTTCCTAATGGTTCTTCACCAATGGCAAATGCTGGTCTGTTCTTCCTCAGCATCTTCAGTAAACTTAGTTTTTGTTTACTGGTGAGGGCAGTGCTAAACTGTCCCTCCCTGAATTAATTCAGAATTTCTTCCAGCAGATCTTGAGAAGATATCTGGTATATATAAAGTGAAAATTTCCTTTCCTTGTTGGTACCAATGGTAATGTGCCTGTTTTTACTGTTGTAAATATCTATGCCATACATCCTCTGGTAGTCTGTTCCCAGTAAGAACCCTTGGATGTGGGCATTCTAAAGAACTACAAACTCTGGGTTGAGTCTGATATTACCTTTCCTATGGGGTATAATTATCTCTTTGATAATTGTCCCAATGGAAGTCATCTTACCTCATGAGCTTTTAAAGCTCTTGGCCTTGGTGGGCAAGAGCTGTTCTTCCCAATTTGGGAAGTGGTTTTCTAGATATTCTCTGGCCACTCTGGAGCAGTGTGCTCCACTATCAATGATCAGTAGATGCTGAGCATTGTAAATACAGACAGTCACTTTTGTGGCTGTTCCATTTATATATGCCATCCCTTTTGTTGGTGTAACCAGGAATGTTTGTGCATCTTGTGTATGTTTGCACAAGTTTTTGTTGGCAGTATCCTGTGGCATGCCTGCTTCCAACTGTATTTCCTGAATTTCTAGTGGGGTTCCTTCTTGGTATTCCACCAGAAATTCTTCTCTTGGGTCTTGATCATCACCAGATTGTTCTCTGATGGCATCACCCATGAAGTCTGATTCAGAATCCTCTGTTGGGGATTCCTCCTCTGGGACTTTCTAAATGGCATAGACGTTTTTCTTTGCCTCTGGAAAGTTGTTGGCATAGTGGTCTTTTGAACCACAATTGTGACAAGAATTCTTCTTCTTTGTCACTTCTGCCACCCTTTCTTTGGGTTTGTCTTTAAACTCTACCCTGAAAGGTTGTTTCTCTTTGAAACTACTGCTCTTATATGGGGTGAATTTCTCTATATTAGTTCTCTTCCTTATGTCTTGTAAGGTATTAGCAATGTCATCTAGAGTGCAATTTTGGTTGCATCTGCATTTTACTGCATGCTCTAGTTCTCCTGGAAGTTGTGTCAGGAGTTTGTGATTCCTCATTTGGATGTTCATCTGAGCATCAATGGATTTAAGTCTTTTAGATTGTCTAAGACACCACTCACATGGATCCTTTTCCACAGATTATTTGTCATTTTCAAATGACATGGTCTTTTGCCATATCCAAGTACCATTACTGTACTTTTGGATGATTTGACTCTTCCACCATGGCCAGTTCCTTCTGCCATGGATTTCTTTCATTTCTGTGTACCATATACTAGCATGACCTTTAAGTTCTGTATTTAGTCTAGCAGTAATCCAGTAATCTGGTATGCTTGGTACATCAATGAAGAGTTCATCAGTATAATCTATGAGTTCCATATGATCATATTCTCCTGTTCCAGAGAATTTGACCCAGCTTGAGGCCTCAGGAAGCTGTTTCAAGGTTTCCTTCTCTGAATAAGACTGGCCATCTCCATCCTGGTATTGTGATGGAGATCTTGCCCTATTCATCAACATGGCATCTGATTTGATGTCATCTGGTTGATATAGATTATCCATAACATGGCCTTGTGGTTGGGGCTTCATGTTATGATAGACATTAAGCAATTTGTTTATGTCTTGATCCAGACAATCCCTGTCCCTTTTGCTGTGGTGTTGTTCTTCAAATACTAGATTAAGTCTTTTGTTGGTTTCTTCAGAGGCTTTGCTCAATTGAGCATGTCCTTCTTGAAGGGTTTTAACAATTTTATTCATACAGGCTGTTAATTTTTTCATCCTCTCATGGCTTGCTTCAAGTTCTGCAAACTGCTTTTGAGTGTGCTCAGCATATTGGGACATTTGTAACCACAGTGCACCACTGTTTAAGTTACTCTCAGGTGTGATAACATTATGTTCAATCTGAGTGGGGGTAATATTTCTATTAATGGGACTACTGATTCTAGAGTGGTTTACAACTACTTCTGGTTCTTGTGTACTTCTTTTACCAAGTCCAACAGCTTCTGAATCATGGGGTCTGACTCTTTCCTCCTCTGGTTGAAGGAGGTTTTGCTCTTGCCCTTGTTTCCTTGTCTTCTCCTGGAAACCTCCTGGAATTACGAAGAATGGTGACTCTTGGCCACCGATCTGCTGGTTTTTGAATGGTGTGAAGCCACTGGAGAGCTGATTTGGTCTGCTCCTTGTGAGCCTGAAGGAATCTGAGTAGGCCTTGTCTGGGTTAACTGTTCTTCTATAGCTTGGATAGTGGCTTGATTCTCCCTTATCCTCTGTGCCCTTGCCTCCAGGAGTCTGAACTGCCTGGTAGGATTCCAACCTTTGGTGATTACCATAAGGTCTTTGAAGTATATCTCTTTGAGACAGATCTTCTGGCAACTTGCTCCAAGTTCTGCCCAGTGACTTGCCAGGTTGAACCTTTTGCTGTCCATGCTCCATTGAAATAAATCTTTGAGGAGTTGGTGGAGCTGAAGAACTTGATCCATATCCTTCCGGTCCTCTGGTTTGAGGTTCCTGTTGAATTGGAGTGTGAATGGCAGGGTTGATATTATCTTCCTCATTGTTTTTCCATCCACCACTGTGTCCAAGGTGTCCTCTTCCAGCTCTTCTGGTTCTGGACAAGCCTTCTCTGTCCTCTGGCTGGTTCCTTCGGAAGCCAAGGTCTCTGAGGTATACAGGTGACATATCAGTGTTTGCAAGCAGTCAAAAACTTTATGTTCTGAGGGTATTTACCTTTGACTGTGCCTTGTACAAATTTGTTGTCTTCTGATTTGGGAAATATACCTTTAGAGGTTACAACTGGGTTAATTATAGTAATCTTCCCTGTACAAGTTGTTAAGGTTGGTTTACCTTGTATTGATGCAGAGGTTTGTGGCTTTCTACTTCTCTGGGTGGCTATTGGTGTCCACTTCTTTGCTGTAATCAGGCCTTCACTGTGCCTCTTTCCTTTGCCCTTGCTGCCCTCTGGCTCTGAGGGTGTCACTGGTGTGTTGGCCTGTGACTGGGTCTCAAGTGGGATATAATTCTCTTCCACTGAATCAAAGTAGGAAAAAGAGGGCTTATGTCAGTTAAGACTTCTTAAAATGCTGTTTGCATGTCTAAGAATGGCCTCTGGGCTTGTATATTACTAAAATATGCCCTGTATAATGACAGTGTGATTGAGTTAACAATTCCACGTCAGAATTACAGCTTTTGATACCCTTTTACACTGTTTGTGTACCAGTATCCCACAGATTCACTTGTGGTTTTCAAATGTTATCTGTATAGATGTAATTGAGTCAACAATACACTTAACCAAACCTCAACTGTTGGTTTTCCAGTCAGAGGTGTCCTTATTTAATCAAAAATA
Organism: Austropuccinia psidii; assembly: GCA_023105745.1. Taxonomy (NCBI): domain Eukaryota; kingdom Fungi; phylum Basidiomycota; class Pucciniomycetes; order Pucciniales; family Sphaerophragmiaceae; genus Austropuccinia; species Austropuccinia psidii. Next base: position 7,884,547 of record JALGQZ010000001.1, read on the forward strand.
CAGGACTTATTGATGGCTTATGTGTTTTTATATGTAAAACATGCCAAAAATAAAGGTCTTGTGGGTATTAACTCGTGACAGATACTCTTAAAATATGAGTAAAAGGTGGTACATAGACCAATTAAATGAATGAAATATATAATATATATATATTATTAAGAAAAATACGTGTAAAAATATAGAAGCAATTGTCAGAAAATGATAAATAAGTGAAAAAACTTACTTATAAGGTCCAAAAGGTCAAAAAATACGGCCAGGCCCCCAAAATGTCAGGCTGAGTCTATGATAAAAGTATTAAAATGTATTTACAGCTTTTAACTATGACTGTGACACGGTAAAAAAGGATTTAAAAAAGCTATAAGAGTTAAAGATGTTTCAATACAAGAATAAAAGGCCTTCACTATATGAAATATAGTGGTGGTGAGCGCTGTTGAAAGCCCTGGGTGCAGCTTTACCTGTTGGGTTACAATAATAAAGGCTAAAATAATTAATATTATGACTATACCTGTTTATTACCCAATATTAAAACTGTTTTTGACAGTTTACTACGTAGGGTATTCAAGAGCAGGATGAGGAAAGCTATTCTGGCTGTGAAAAGCTTTTATCCTGAAATGAGGTGGAAGGGCTGTTAGACCTTTCCATGTAGAGGAAGTGAAGATTTTTTCACTCTCTGGGACAGGCTTGTGGTTTTCAAGGACCTGTATAACCTGTATTGGGCTCAGATGTGGTTTTGAAACCACATCTGGGCAGTTTTCACCAATACAGGGTGAAAAATTTCATTAGGGACCACATAGCCCTCTTCTGACGTGTATGACGCATAGAATTCTGTACAGAAACTGTATGGGACCCCAGTATCGAATGACTTATGAGGTATTGAAGTATAAACATGCTTCTTTGTCAGTTTGACACCTCATAATCATGGTTATGGGATATTATCCCATGGTAAGGCTGTATTGGTCAGAATGTGGGAATTTGACCTTAAAACAGCTATAACTTTGTCAGTTCTTGAGATATCAACCTAAAAACTGTATCAGTGTGTATCCCTGTATGTGTTCTACACAATGGTTCCTTATTTGATATGATTATCATTAAATATGGCTAAGGTATGCCATGTACAAGATGTTTGTACATATGCATGGTTTAGGCAAAAAGCTGTATCAGGCTTGTTTGCCCCGTACCTTCTGCTATAGTTGAGATATGAGGAAACAGATGACACCATCAGATAGCCCTGATTGTTCTTTTTCCAAAAAGACCCCACTTTAGGTATCCCACACTAAAACTGTAGAAGTTAGATGAGAGGTGAATGTTTTGTTCACCCTTATTTGGCCTGAATTTGACCATAACTTCTGTCATACTGGTGCTAGCTCAGTTTGGCTGGTACCATTGAATAGCCCTGGCATAGAGCTTCATTTTTCATACGTATTTGATGGGGTTAAGTCTCTTAATCTTTATTTCAGATGAGAGGTGAAAATTAAGGTTTATGCTCAGCAATAACTTTGAGCATGAATAACTTTGTTATTCTTTGTCCTATGATGATGGGACTTGTATATTTGGAGAGGGGTGAGTTTCCTATTTTTTTTGATACCTTTTGAGCTTCATGTTTTGGTGGTATCTTGGCTATACCATTGGTTGATGGTATTTTGGCTGTCATTCTTGTGCTCTGGTTTTGAGTCACAGGCTGACACTGTCACAACCATGGCAATTCACCTCCTTGGATCCCCATATGGCATATCAAGCCACAGTTCATTTATGGCCAATTGGCCATATCCATCACCAGTGGCCAATATGGCCACGTCATCATATTATGGACCATTTATGGCCATTTGTGATTTGGGGCCTTCATGGCCCTTCACCTCAATCCAGAACCCATAGCGGCAATTTATGCCCAAATGGGTACTTCTGGCCATTTCCCTCAAAACCAGGGGAAATGGCCCAAATGGCTGTTTTTGGCCATTTGGGCTCATAATGCGCACTTTTGCGCATTTTGCGCATTTTTGTGCACTTTGACGCAAAGTGTCCAAAAGACACTTTCCTGCCTTTTGGGCCAGTTTTGGCTCAGAACCCAAAAATGGCCAAAAGCCCCAAAAGGTCCAGAAACACCTTCCAAGCTCTGAAGTCACCACAGCCATCCTTTTCCCCTCTGCCTTTCCATCTCAAGACCTTTGGACGTAATCTTCTTGTCAATGAACCAATATGCCACAAATGATGTTATACATCATTGTGCACCATTTTTCAACAGCAATTCAATGGTGGCAATATCAAATGGTCATTTCAACATTCCAACATCTCATCACGTCATCAAGGCACCCAATCATTCAGAGGAATCATCAAGGCTCAAGAGCAAGTGTTTCAGCATCAAAGACCAATGACGCCATCAAGCAGTCATTGGTTATTCTCACTCCAAGTATTCCTTCCAAGGGAATACTTTCAATTCATTCTCAAAAGTGTATTCAAGAGGCGGTGCCAAAAGAAGTTGTCAAGTGTCAAAGCTCCACTCAATCCATCTTGGCAACCATATTCATTTCAATACAGTCTGGATCCACCAAGGACTGTATTTCATTTTCAAGCATGGGAAGTTCATTGAACCCAATTCAATTTCAATATTAGCCAGCTGTATCTATTCCCAAAACAATCAATACAGCCTCAAGGATCAATACAGATCAGTTTTCAGCCTGAAGAACTTAAGCTCCCAACTTTTCACATATACCGGCTACCCTTTCCACCCTGGGGGGTTTTTCCCCAGTTAATTAATATACTTTGATTTTATTTTATCTCTATTTTCTTTTCATTCTAGTTAAGCAAATACTGATATTATTAAGTCAGTCATTTAGCACCTTTCTCTTTCTCTTTCTTTGCCTGTCAAATGGATATTTGGTGGTCATATCCTTACTAATTCCATTGTTCATTTTTGGCAGGTTGAAACAGTGATTAAGGACTTACTTGGTTGGCTCTTTGGCCATTTGGCTTCCTTTTCCTCTTTGCATCTCATCTTGTACCTGCATATCTTTTAGAGGAATTCATTCTTATTATTTTTATTCTTTATTTCTTTTGGAGTCTTCCAAGTGAGTTCCCTGATTGCTGAGTGCCAGGCCACTCTTGTATTTCCACTAGAGCCCCTGTGACATTATATTAATTAACTCATAATTTCTTTTTCATTCTGTTCATTCTTTCTTTATAATTTCATTCACTCATTTCATCGAAATTATGATTCTTTTACGCTTATGAACTTAATGATTCATCGTCATCTCTCAATTTTCTTTCATTCATTCTTCATTTTGAAAATTGAAAGCTGACCCATTTTTATTTTTGTTATTCTCTTTAAAATCTTTTTCAAATTATTAATTTTCATTTCATTCATAATTCAAGCGTCATCTTGGTTTTCTTTGATTTTCAAATTTTTCATCAAGATATTCAGACACGTTATTCAAATCAAGATTCATAATTGATTCATTCTTCAAGAATTTTGGTTTTTAAAGAATAATTCACTTGATTTTGATTGATTTATTGATTTGACATATTTGATATTGACCTCAAGAAAATTGATTGACCTGAAGATTTCATTGATTTTGCTGATTTTTCACATCAAGAATTTTGACATAAACTGATTTTGCCTCAATATTTCATTTGATTGATTGATTTTCTGCAAGATTTTGATTTTGATTGATTTGATTAATTGATTTTTTGACTTCAAGACTTCATTTGATTTTGATTTATTGACGTACTTGAAGATTTTCATTTTGATCCATTCATTTTCCTCAAGATTTGATTGTTGACTCTTTTCACTTCAAGCAAATTTTGATTCTTATTCATTTAATTCAATTTTATTCCTGTTATCATGCCTATTCAACATTCACCTCTGGCAAGACAGACAAGATCTCAGGCCAGAGCTCAAGCTGTTCTCACTCCAACTCCAAGAGCTCCTCTAGATGGCACCCCAGCAGTTCCTCAACTGAGGGCCCAATTAGATAGAGGACCCCGCATGGAAGGAGCAGAACCATCTAGGAAGGAAGGAAGAGGGCCCAGAAGATCAAGTTCATTTTCAGGAGTAGTTGGCGGATTTCCAGGAACTTCAAGGACTATTTTCAAAGGTCCAGGTGAAGATGGTGAAGAGGAGGAGGAGAATTCTGTGGAAGAGGAAGAGTCTGATGGTACTGAAGGTGTTCCTGCTCCGGTGGGAGCATCCCAAGGTACTGGAAGGCCAACTCTAGCCCAGTCTAATCAGCCTGTCTCTCATCAGTCTGAACCATCCCTATTGGCCATCATGCAGCAAATGACTCAGATTATGGCCAATCTTCAATCAGCTTCATCTTCTGAAGCATCAAGACCACCAGCCTTCAAGACTCCATCTATGAAGGCACCGGAATGCTTTGATGGGACTCAGCCCTTCAAAGTTAGAAGCTTTATTCAGTCATGCCAGCTTATCTTTCATAATGATCCGGCAAATTTCTCTCAAGACAGAAAGAAAGTTCTTTATGCCACTTCATTTCTCATTGGCAGGGCTGCAAAATGGATTGAGCCTTATCTTTCCAATCTCACTAATCAAGACTCAAATTATCTTCTCAATTCTTGGCGTTTATTTGAATCTCAACTCTTCACTCTATTTGGTGACCCGAATGAAGTCAGAAAAGCAGAAGCTGAGTTGGATTCTTTAAGAATGAAAGAAGGTGGGCATGTATCCTTATACATTGCTGATTTCAGAAGCTTAGTCTCAAGAATTGGGGATTGGGGTGAAAGAGCTCTTATCCATCATTTCAGGAAGGGATTGCCATCCAGGATTTTGGATCAATTGGCCTCCCATCCTTCAAGAATTGACTCTCTTCAAGACTTAATGGACGTTACCCTGGAACTTGATACCAGGTACCATGAGAGGCAAAATGAAAAGAGTCATCATCAAGAGAAGAAGCCAGAAGCCTCAAAGTCAAGTTCTTCTCATCCTCAAAATTCTTCAAGCTCAAGTCAAAAGAAGAAGAAGAATTTTCAGAAGAGGGACAAGCCCCATTCTTCTTTATTGAATAAAGATTTCAAGCTCATGAATTCTGAAAAAGAAAGAAGAATCAAAGAGGGTCTTTGTACCTATTGTGGTGGGAAGCATAGTCTTGAGACCTGTTTCAAAAGGCCTCAAAACAAGCTTACCCAACCGTCAGGCAAATTTCCCAGCCAGGGAAAAGCCTGAGTGAAGATCATGTTGTGTTCAATGGTCTTCACAGTTTTCCATCCAGAGCACAATTGTGCATTCTGAATACTGGTGTCAAGAATTCTCTTAAATTTTTTGTTTTTTCTTCTCTTTCTGATGTTTTTTACAGTATTCTCATTGATTCTGGTGCTACCAACTCATTTATTGCAAAGCAGTTTGTTCACAAGTATTCATTGACTACGTCAGAGCTTCCAGAGAAGATTCCCCTCATCATTTTAGACTCCTCTGAGTCTCCTTCTTTATTTGTGACTCACCATACTAAATATATGGTTGAGCTCCCTTCCTTCCCAAGCTTTGAATGGGACTTTTTAGTCATTGATACTCCCAAGGGAGAAGACCTCATATTGGGCTTTAACTTTCTTAATCATTTTAATCCGTTTATTGATTGGAGGCAAGGATTGATCACCTTTAATTCTGATCATAAGGACTATAATGATCCTTTATTTTCTTTCAGTAATGACTTTTCTTCTGCCAAATCATGTTCAGCTCTGGTTGGTGATTCTAGAACACCATCATTTCCGTCTTCTGTCCATATTCCTTCCCTTAATTCCCATCAGTCATTACTATCAACTAGAGATGAAGTCTTCAAAGAGATTCAAGATGTTGGAGAAGATAATTCTGTATCTTCACTTCATCTCTTCTTTGGGAATATGGACCTTCCTCCTTCATCTTATCATGACTCCCTGGAGGAGTTGTGGGATGAAGAGGAAGAGCCAGAAGAAATAGAAACCGTGATGAAGGTTGTTCCTTCTGTTTATCACCAATACTTGGATGTATTCTCCAAGGTGAAAGCAGAGAAACTTCCTCCTCACCGTGCCTGTGATCATCATATCGAGCTGGAGGGGTCTCTACCTCCAGTTGGGGTGATCTACTCTTTATCAAACCAAGAGACAGATACACTCAGGGCCTACATTTCAGAAAATGTAGAGAAAGGTTTCATCCGGCCAAGCTCCTCTTCTACAGGAGCACCTGTTCTTTTTGTCAAAAAGAAAGATGGTGGCCTCCGTTTGTGTGTTGATTACCGCAAACTCAATGCTGTTACTAGGAAGAACAAGTATCCTGTTCCTCCTATGAATCAGCTTCTCACTGTTTTTAATGGTTCTTCTATCTTCTCCAAGATTGATTTGCGTGGTGCATATAACCTGCTTAGAATCAAGGAAGGTGATGAACATTTGACTTGTTTTAGAACCAAATATGGTAGTTATGAATACTTGGTTATGCCTTTTGGGCTTACCAATGCTCCTGCTTCTTTTCAAAATCTTGTCAATGATATTTTTTATGATCTTCTTGATGTTTATGTTGTGATTTATTTGGATGACATTATGGTCTTTTCCAAATCTGAGGAAGAACATGTCACTCATGTGTCCACTGTTCTTTCCAGACTCAGAGCCAATAACCTCTTTGCTAATGCGTCCAAATGCCTATTCCATGTTTCTAGTGTAGAGTACTTAGGTTATGTTGTTTCTTCTGAAGGCCTCAAGATGGACCAAGCAAAAGTCCAGAAAATTCTCAATTGGCCGCCTCCAAGAAACCTCAAGGCTCTTCAATCATTCCTTGGCTTTGCCAATTTTTACCGCCGTTTCATCAAGAATTATTCAAAGAAAATTAGTTCACTCACAAGTTTCCTCAAGAAAGATTCCCGTTTTCCCCTCAATGAGGAAGCTCTTAGACAGTTTCATCAACTCAAAGAGGCATTCACCACTGCTCCAATCCTTTCTCACTTCAATCCTTCTCTACCCACCATTGTAGAGACCGATGCATCAGATTATGCCTTGGGTGCTGTACTGAGTCAGGTCTCTGACTCAGGAAAACATCCCATTGCATTTGATAGCCGCAAGCTTCTCCCAGCTGAGCTTAATTATGAGATTCATGACAAGGAACTCCTTGGCATAGTCTGGGCTCTCAAGCGCTGGAGAGCTTTTCTTCTTTCCATTTCTTCCCCTTTTGAAGTTCTCACCGATCATTCATCTCTTCAATATTTTATGTCTTCCAAGATTCTCACTCGCTGTCAAGCCCGCTGGGCTGAATTTCTATCTGAATTTCATTTCTCAATCACTTACCGCCCTGGCCGCTTGGCCACCCTTCCAGATGCTTTGTCACGTCGGGACGACGTTTACCCAGAGAGGGGGGAGGATTTCATCAGCAAGAATCCAATGAACTATCAGAAGATAATCAAGCAAGATGAAATTCAAGCCTCAAAATATTTTGCAGTCAAGGTGGATTCATTCTCAAATTTGATTGATTCAATTCAGAAGGCAGTGTGGCAAGACCCTCAATATAGAAGTGTCCTTGAAGATTTGGGTAAAGGTAAGTCTGTAACAGATTATTCTCTTGATTCCTCTTCCAAACTTCTCCTTTTCAAAGATCGGGTGGTGGTCCCAAATGACCCCACAATTCAACTCAATATACTTCAAAAGCGGCATGACTCTCCTCTAGCTGGACACCCTGGCCAAGAGAAGACTCTCAAACTTGTCAAGCGGGATTTCCACTGGTCCGGCATGACTCAATTTATCAAGGATTATGTCTCATCCTGTCAACAGTGTTCAAGAAACAAAAATATTCATCACAAGAAGTTTGGACTCCTCAAGCCTCTTCCAATTCCAAGTGGTCCTTGGATTTGTCTTTCAATGGATTTCATCACTCAATTGCCACTGTCCAATTCCTTTGACTCAATCCTTGTCATAGTGGACAGATTCTCAAAAACGGCGGTTTTTATTCCAACAATAGCTTCAATCACTTCATTAGATTTGGCCCATTTATTCATCAAGAATATTTTCTCAAAGCATGGCCTCCCTTCAAGCATTGTTAGTGATCGAGGTTCTCTTTTTGTTTCTTCATTTTGGACCAATCTTTGTCAGCAGCTCAAGATTTCAAGAGATCTGTCAACTGCTTATCACCCAGATAGGGTAAATCAGATACTAGAACAGTACCTTTGGATGTATGTCAGTTATCATCAAGATGATTGGAACACCTGGCTCCCTCTGGCTGAATTTGCCTACAATAACTCTGACCACTCTTCAACAAAACAATCACCGTTTTTCACTGTTTATGGAAGAGATCCTCATTTTGACTCAGTTCACATCACTCAAGATACTCCTGCTGGAAAGTTATCAACAAAAATCCAATCAGTACAGCAAGATGTCAAGAGAGAACTTGAAGTTGCCATAAACAGGTTTAAGAGGTATGCAGATAAAGGTAGAGCAAGTCCACCTGTTTTCAATCCTGGTGACAGGGTATGGCTTTCTTCCAAGAACATCAAATCAACCAGACCCACCAAAAAACTATCCGAAAGATGGTTGGGTCCTTTTCCAATCTTGAAGAAAGTCAGTTCTCATGCTTACCACCTCAAGCTTCCATCTCAATGGAAATCCATCCACCCAGTCTTCCATATCTCACTTTTGGAACCAGTCAAGACATCAACAATCCCAAATCGGCATCAAGAGCCTCCTCCTCCAATTATCATTGAAGAAGAAGAGGAATGGGAAGTCTCTCAAATACTGGACTCAAAGCTCAAGAGAAGAAAATTATGGTATCTGGTGGAATGGAAAGGTTTCAGTCAAGACCCAGAAAGATCCACTTGGGAACCAGCCAAAAACCTCAAGAATTGTCCTGAACTTGTCAAAGATTTTCATTCTTTATATCCTGACAAGCCGGGTCCCAATTCTTCAAAAGCTTGATTCATTTATGGTGCTTGGTGGGGAGAGGAATTACCAAAAGTAAGTCCCACTCCTGGTATGCACCTTTAGGGGTATTCTACTCTTTTGTTGTAAGCATCACCTTGGCCACTCTGTGAGCACTTTGCAAATTTTGGCCACAGATCTTTGGCCGGGCTTTTCAACATTTATTTCCAATCTTATGGCCATTTCACTTGGGACAATGGGCCATTAACTCTCAATTCATTTCCAAGATTCCAAATTCAAATTCATTCCTTCAGCATTTTTGTTTTTTATTCTTATTGCACTGGCGGGAGTGGTAACTGCTAAAAGTAAGTTCCTCTCCTGGTGTGCACTTCCCTGAGGGGTCTACAATCTTGTCAAAACATCACCTTGGCCACTTTGTGAGCACCTGGAATCAAATTTCTCTTTCCAGGTCCTTGGCCAATTCCAAAATCAGTTATCAACCTCCGTGATGAAGATTGGAACCTCCTCAAGATTCAATTCATTTTCTTTTCTCTTTTCTTTTTCTTTTTATTTTCATTTTCATTCTTTATTTTCATTTTATTTTCATTTTAAATTTTATTTTATCACATCAAAAATTTCCATTCATTTTAAAATTCAACTCAAATCATGAAGCCAATGTCAAAAGAAGATCAAGCAAGTCCTGCATCAAATGTCAAATTTTTAATATCAGTTTTCAAATTCTTCAACTTAATCAGTCCTATTGAATCACTCTCTCAAAATCTTTCCAATAGCCTCAACAGGCTTCACCTTGTATTGGTGCTCAGGAGCTCACCATTTCAAGGTGGGGGGTACTGTCACAACCATGGAAATTCACCTCCTTGGATCCCCATATGGCATATCAAGCCACAGTTCATTTATGGCCAATTGGCCATATCCATCACCAGTGGCCAATATGGCCACGTCATCATATTATGGACCATTTATGGCCATTTGTGATTTGGGGCCTTCATGGCCCTTCACCTCAATCCAGAACCCATAGCGGCAATTTATGCCCAAATGGGTACTTCTGGTCATTTCCCTCAAAGCCAGGGGAAATGGCCCAAATGGCTGTTTTTGGCCATTTGGGCTCATAATGCGCATTTGCGCATTTTTGCGCACTTTGACGCAAAGTGTCCAAAAGACACTTTCCCGCCTTTTGGGCCAGTTTTGGCTCAGAACCCAAAAATGGCCAAAAGCCCCAAAAGGTCCAGAAACACCTTCCAAGCTCTGAAGTCACCACAGCCATCCTTTTCCCCTCTGCCTTTCCATCTCAAGACCTTTGGACGTAATCTTCTTGTCAATGAACCAATATGCCACAAATGATGTTATACATCATTGTGCACCATTTTTCAACAGCAATTCAATGGTGGCAATATCAAATGGTCATTTCAACATTCCAACATCTCATCACGTCATCAAGGCACCCAATCATTCAGAGGAATCATCAAGGCTCAAGAGCAAGTGTTTCAGCGTCAAAGACCAATGACGCCATCAAGCAGTCATTGGTTATTCTCACTCCAAGTATTCCTTCCAAGGGAATACTTTCAATTCATTCTCAAAAGTGTATTCAAGAGGCGGTGCCAAAAGAAGTTGTCAAGTGTCAAAGCTCCACTCAATCCATCTTGGCAACCATATTCATTTCAATACAGTCTGGATCCACCAAGGACTGTATTTCACTTTCAAGCATGGGAAGTTCATTCAACCCAATTCAATTTCAATATTAGCCAGCTGTATCTATTCCCAAAACAATCAATACAGCCTCAAGGATCAATACAGATCAGTTTTCAGCCTGAAGAACTCAAGCTCCCAACTTTTCACATATACCGGCTACCCTTTCCACCCTGGGGGGTTTTTCCCCAGTTAATTAATATACTTTGATTTTATTTTATCTCTATTTTCTTTTCATTCTAGTTAAGCAAATACTGATATTATTAAGTCAGTCATTTAGCACCTTTCTCTTTCTCTTTCTTCGCCTGTCAAATGGATATTTGGTGGTCATATCCTTACTAATTCCATTGTTCATTTTTGGCAGGTTGAAACAGTGATTAAGGACTTACTTGGTTGGCTCTTTGGCCATTTGGCTTCCTTTTCCTCTTTGCATCTCATCTTGTACCTGCATATCTTTTAGAGGAATTCATTCTTATTATTTTTATTCTTTATTTCTTTTGGAGTCTTCCAAGTGAGTTCCCTGATTGCTGAGTGCCAGGCCACTCTTGTATTTCCACTAGAGCCCCTGTGACAGACACCCACTTTTCTCTTCATGTTAGAATCTTTTCCTTTTATGATTAGTTTAGAAACTGTTAAACCAAGCAATAAAATATTCCAACATCCCTTTTTGTATCATTTTAAACCTTTTAACCATGCAAAAAAAGTATTTTAATCATTGTTTGTAACTCTTATAGTCATTTTTACCCCTTGAACCACCCCATAAGTGAATTAAAGCATCTTTCATCACTGTCAACTTTGTCACTTTGTTTCTGAATTCACTCTGGTCACTTTGGGTGTGTTTTCTCTTTGAATAAATTTTTAAAGACTTTGTTTCTTAATTAATTTCTTGCAGTTTTGGGCTCAAGTAATTCCAATTCAAATTTCTCTTGAAGAAATTCATTTTGTAGCTTTAAATATCTCTTGTAGAGTATATTTGGATAAATCTTTATTATTTGTAAAACAATAAATCTGTCAAAGGGGCTCTTCAAAGTGAAGAGGGCCTGGCACTCAGTAAACTGGGACTCACTTATGGAGGGCTCAAAGATATGGTAAGAAAGGATACACTTAAGAGTGTTATAGATGAATTACTAGAAGAATGAATATAAGAAGCAGCAACAAAAAAAATAAGAATAAAGAATAGAAGAGCCAACCATAAACAAGTCCAAGTCCACTGTTTTAACCTGTCAGAATGGAAAGAGAAGGGTTAATAAGGATATGGCCACCCAATTCATACTGTACAGGCAAAGAGGGAAAATGCAAAGACTAACTTAAAATCAAATAATTATAATACCCAAAATAAGGATAAGAATAATTATAAAATAATAAATAAACTAAATCAATTAACTGGGGAAAAGTCCCCAGGGGGGAGAAAGAGGGGCTGGTATATGTGAGAAACACCAGCCCTGATCCAGAGGAAGAATTTTCATGAGAGGATTGAATTATTGAATTGAGTCTGGCCAATACAGGTCCTGTACAGCTGTACAGAACCTGTAAAAGAGGTGTGGTGTATTTGAGTAATCATACAGTTTCATACTGGTGTATTGAAACTGTATTGGGTGAATCCAACCTGTACAGGTATTGACAGCCTGTATTGATGTACCAAGCTGTATGCATGTTTCAGAATGAAGATTGCTGAAGCTGAATGCTGATGCAGATACTGGATTTGCTGATTTGAGGTGCTTGAGTGGGTGTATTGATTAATACCCTTACCCCTGGCGAGTGGTTGTTACAGTATCCCCCTCTTGAAACTGGTGGGCTCCTGAACACCATAACACCCTGCCACTGTTGAGTGGCATCTCAATATCCCCACATTTTTTTCAAAAATTTTCTTTTTAATTTTTTTCCCTCTTGACCATTATCCTGAAAATCCTTCTTCAATTCTTCTCTGTCAAATTAAATTGATCCCCCCCTTTTTTCAAGTTTTGAGTAAGTATTCCACTTCAAAATATGCGTTTCTTTTCTTCTGATTCAATCAACCTTGCCCTTGGGATATATCCCAAAATAAGGGCCACTGAGCTCTTGTGCTCAAAAAATGATGCCAATGAGTATATGAAGTGTATTCATTGGGCAAGGCTTAATCCAATGAAATCTTGAAAAAATTTCCTCCAAGGGGTCTTGTCCCCATTGTCCATGGAAATGGCCTCAACGACCCTCAAAAGTGTTTTGGGCTGTGGCCTCTTCCCTGATGAATCTTGATAAATTTTGATTTTTATGGCCTTTTGGGCCTTTTTGGTATTTTGGTGAATTTTATTGATTCTATGATTTATGGCCATTTCTGGCCCTTTTGGGTCTTTGGGGTCCTATGGTCCGTGGGCCGTGGACCATACACCACAGTCTGTGGTCCGTGGGGGCTATTGGAGGCCCCCAGGACCAAAATGGAGCCCCTGGGCCCAATTTTGCTGGGGACCCAGGGTGACCAAGGGGCCCAGAATTGTCCCAAACCCAATTTTCACCATACATGGCCTGGACCCATTGATGGGGTCCAGGACCATCAAGATCCTGGCCTCCCCAAAGTTGCAGGGGAGGCCCTGGGTGATGAGTTCAGCCCCAAAGGGGTATGAACCTTCACCTTAGAGGCTTTGAGGGGGGGGGGCATAATTGAGTTATGGCCCCCATTTCCTTGAGGTCAAAATCTTTTTCTTGATATGGAGTGGATTGATTCTCACATCTTGAATCTTCTGCTTGCATATTCTTCAGTTATGAGTTCCAAACTGACTGAACTCACTGAATCTTCTCCTTCTGCAACGCCACCGTCTGTTCTTCGTGGTTCTGGCGTCTTCAGTCAATTGTCCTCCCCTTCCATGGTGTCTTCCGGTCATTTTGATCCCTCCCAAACATATGATGGGTTCAGAGCAGTTGAAGTTCTTGATCCTGCCTGTACTGAATGTTTGGCCAAGGGTAAGGATTGCTTTCAACATTACAATCCTCGATTGTCAAACTGCCATTTTTGCTTCATTGGGAAGAAACCATGTTGTTGTACCGGGTCAAATTTGTCCAACATCAGGAGGCACTTATGGAGCAGGAAAGATGGGCCTTATGGGCAGGAATTCCCCATTATTGAGAAACCCACTCCTGATGCAACCTCAGGATTTTCTCAATGTGAGTGATTTGCATATCTTGGTTGAATTGGTACTGATATTTTGATGTAGTGATTGGTTCCAGGCAGAGGGATGTGGCCAGGTGGACTAATGTTGGAGGGCCCATTCCAATAGGTGGTAGGCCCATACATTACAGCTCAGAAATCCCAATCTCAAGGACCAATACTGATGGAGTAGTGAAGGTAGTGAGAAAACTAAGAAGAATTTTTGATTCCCCAACAGATCCAGATGCTGAAGGAAGTGATGAGTTGGATGGTGAAGAAGTTGAAGTTGTTCCTCATTAAGTTGGCCATCCATCCAGCAATTCCTCTTCTCAACCTCTTGCCAACACTAGATTCCAAAGCCAAATTATTCCTAGCACTCCCAGAACATTCCAACCAATGCTTGCTTCCATTCCTACAACCCTTCCTCATCCTTCACCAACTACTTCCCACACCACCAGGCCTGCCTTGAATCCAGAAGTAAGACCATCACCAGTTCAACAACCCAGAAACTCACCCATAACCACCTCCCGTCAACTCCAACCTGTGGCCAGCTCCAGCAGAAGAAGAGATGGATTGTCCCCTTTGCCTTTTCCTGCCGCTCAAGTTTTTCAAAGAAGAGAACGTTGGCCTATGCGGGTTACCAGAGAAGATCCCAACGCGGCCAGTGAAAATCAAGATGCTGTGGCCAGGTTGTTCAGGAGGGTTGATAGAAATAGCAGAGAGGTGATTATGTATGCCAATGATAAGACTATTCCAGGTACTGCTTCTGAAGAGATGGCTGCAAAATTTGCCTGGTATGAAGATGAGTTGATGAATGTTTTCCAGAGAACTTTGGTTGATTTGGGTAGAGATAACTAGTTTTCCTTTTCCTTGTTTGTGTTTGGTTTGACTTCTATCCCCACTTTTATAAATACTAAAAAAAGAATAAATAGTGGAACCTCCCAATACATGATTTGGGAGGGGATGCTGCTGCTTTAAAGAAATAAAAGAAAGAAAATTATACAAGTAAAGAAAGAAAGAAAATAAAAGAATAAGAGAAAATGAGAGTAAAGAAAAGAAATAAAGGAAAATCATGATGGCTGGTCCTCCTTGTGGTGAGTTGCTTGATTCTGGCCAAGAAGTGTCTGAAAAATGAAAACCAAGCATTTGATTCTCACAGAATGGCCAAGGTAATGTTTTACAAGAAGCAGAACCCTCAGGGATGCATACCAGGAGATGGAACTTACTTTCATAACTTTGACTCCCCACCAAGCACCATAAAGCTGAATCAAATTGCCATAAATGACTTCTGAAATGAATTGCCATAAATGACTTGAAGTAATGAATGTCTTGAATTATGATGATTGGCATAAAGGAAATGATAAATAAGAGAAAAGAAAAGAAAAATAAAGAAAGAAACATTTGGCAATATCTTGATAAGGTCTAAATCGGAGGGTGTTGGTGTTGTATGCTTCCTGAGCCTGTCCAAAGAATTGACAAGTGCTCACAAGGTGGCCAAAGTGATGCTTACAACAACATTTTATAAAAATACTCCCTTAAAGGTGCATGCCAGGAGAGGAACTTACTTTCATAACTTCTTCTCCCCACCAAGCACCATAATCAAACTCTTGAGGTATTTGGACCAGGCTTGTCTGGATATAATGAATGGAAATCCTTGACAAGGTCTGGTGAGTTGGTAAGGTTGGAAGCTGGTTCCCAAGTGGTTCTTTCTGGGTCTTCACTGAATCCTTTCCACTCTACAAGATACCATAATTTACCTCTTTTGAGTTTTGCGTCCAGAACCTGAGCCACTTCCCATTCTTCTTGCTCCTCCACAAGGATTGGTGGTGGTGGCAATTGATGTTGATTTGGGATAGTTGAATGCTTGACTGGTTCTAATAAGGACACATGAAAGACAGGGTGAACTGACTTTCATTGCTGAGGCAACTTGAGGTGATATGCATGGCTGCCAATCTTCTTCAGAACTTCAAAAGGTCCCAACCATCTTTCTGAGAATTTCTTGGTGGGTCCTGTTGTCTTGATATTCTAGGAAGCTAGCCATACTTTGTCCCCAGGTTGGAAATCAGGTGGAATTGTCCTATTTCTATCTGCGTACTTCTTGAATCTCCTTATTGCTGACTCTAATTCTTCTTTGACAACTTGCTGTACTGATTGTTGTTTTGTTGATAACTTTCCAGCGGGTGAGTCTTGAGAAATATGGATTGAGTCAAAGCTGGGATTTCTTCCATAGATGGTGAAAAAAGGTGATTGCTTGGTTGATGAATGTTCTGCATTATTATAGGTAAATTAAGCCAGAGGGAGCCAGGTGTACCAGTCATCTTGATGATAGCTGACATACATCCAAAGGTACTGTTCTAGTATCTGATTTACCCTCTCTGTCTGTCCATCTGTTTCAGGATGAAAAGAAATTGAAAGATCTCTTGATATCTTGAGCTGCCGACATAATTCAGTCCAAAATGATGAAACAAATAAAGATCCTCTATCACTGACAATACTGACTGGAAGGCCATGCTTGGACAATACATGACTAATGAAAATTTGAGCTAAGTCCAGAGCAGTGATTGTTCCATAAGCTGGAATGAAGATTTCCATTTTTGAGAACCTGTCCACAACTACTAGAATTGATTCAAAGTTGTTTGACAAGGGCAATTGAGTGATAAAGTCCATTGATAATGAATTCCAAGGACCAGACGGAATTGTGATGAATGTTCTTGCTTCTTGAACATTGCTGACATGAGGACACATAGTCCTTGATGAATTGATTCATGCCAGCCCAATAAAAATTCCTCTTGATGAGCTTGAGGGTCTTCTCCTGGCCAGGATGGCCAGCCAATGGTGAGTCATGACGCTTTTGAAGAATATTGAGTTGAAGTTCTTCATTGCTTGGGATTACCACTCTATCTTTTAATAATAATAACTTGGCTTGAGGTTCAAGAGAACAATCTGGAACTGATTCACCTCTTGCTAGTTGCTTGAGTATTTCTTTATAGTCTTTGTCTTGCCATACTTCTTTTTGAATCTTGTCAACTAAATCTGAGAAAATCTCCACTTTGATTGAGAAGAATCTTGACTCTTGAATTCCATCTTGCTTGATTATTTGATGAAAGTTTTGAGGATTCTTGCTGATGAAGTCCACCCCCCCCTCTGGGTACATGTTGTCCTGACGTGACAAGGCATCTGGTAAAGTGGCCAGCCTGCCTGGGCGGTAAGTGATAGTAAAATGAAATTCTGAGAGAAATTCAGCCCAATGGGCCTGATGACGAGTAAGAACTTTGAAAGACATGAAATATTGCAAGGAAGAATGGTCTGTCAAGACCTCAAAAGGATTGGAAAGAGAAAGATGAAATGCTCTCCAGCGCTTGAGAGCCCAAACTATGCCAAGGAGTTCCTTGTCATGAATTTCATAGTTCAGCTCAGCTGGGAGAAGCTTGCGACTATCCAATGCAATGGCATGCTTTCCTGAGTCATTCACCTGACTCAGTACAGCACCCAATGCATAATCAGAAGCATCAGTCTCTACAATAGTAGGTAGAGATGGATTGAAATGGGATAAGATAGGAGCAGAGGTGAAAGCTTCTTTGAGTGCTTGAAACTGACTAAGAGCTTCCTCATTGAAGATGAAAGGGGAATCTTTTTTAAGGAGGGAAGTGAGAGAAGTTATTTTTTTAGAATAATTTTTAATGAAACAAAAATAAAAATTGGCAAAGCCAAGAAAAGATTGAAGTGCTTTGATGTTTCTGGGCTGAGGCCAATTGAGGATCTTATGAACGTTTGAAGAATCCATCTTGAGGCCATCACTTGAAACAACATAGCCCAAGTATTCCACACTTGAGGCATGGAATACACACTTAGAGGCTTTGGCAAATAAATTATTCTCTCTGAGTCTTGGGAGGACAGAGGTCACATGTTTGACATGTTCTTCCTCAGAACTTGAGAATACCAAGAGGTGAAACTTAAGGTTTATTCTCAGAAACTGCTTTGAGCCTGAATAACTTTGTAATTCTTTGTCCTATTATTATGGAATTTTTATATTTGTAAATAGGTGAGTTTCCTCTTTTTTTGATACCTTTTGAGCTTGTTTGGCTCAGTCACATTTTTTGGTGGTAATTTACTATACCATTGGTTCATGGTATTTTGGCTGTCACACTTGTGCTCTGGTTTTGAGTCACAGGCTGATAGATAAAATACTTTTGTTTATTTCTTTCAATTATAATTGAATATTTATATTTTCTCATAAGGTACATACAAGATCAGGAGACAAGGTTATTTCTTTGGGAAAGGCAATTGTCTCATTCTTTGTTCCTCTTTGTCTTTGAAGTCCATCAAGGTTCTGGAAATGTTGAAAGCATTTTCCATGGTATATTTTTTGATTATTGGAATCCTGTAGCTGGGGGATATTGATTTCTCAAATTCTTTTTGTCGTTCTTTATTCCTGCCTTGGGAGATGGGCTGGCTTTAGGATTTCTGGTAGGAGCTACTGGAGCTTCTTCCTTGCTTTCATCCCTCTTTTTGTTGTGTCATTCCTTTATCTTTTTGATTTCAGCTTTGGATGATAGTGGATTCCCTCCATTGGAGTATCTCACCATTTTCTCATCCTGAAAAAGTTTCCTGACGATGTGCCAGTAGTTAATCATTACTTGGTGGATTTTGGGAAATATTTCCCATTCCTTGTCTTTTTATACTGTGTATTACTGCTTTTGCTGTCCCATTTATGTCTATTTGAGCCCTCTGAATATGATTTATTTCTGTTTGAAGAACTCATACTTGGCTCCAATTCAGGATGAGGAATAATGGGCACTTAAAGGACTTGCATTTGGGATATTCCACTTCCTTGTGCACATTTGTTTCCACTGGAGACTTTGATCTTTCTTTTCCCTTTTGCAGTTTCATTTCTACTTCTGAGTCCACCTCAATCTGATTGGATGCAAAATTGGGAACCTTTTCTATTATTCATGTTCAATCGTGAATAAATAAGAAAAGTAAATTAGAAAAAATGATAAAAAAATTTTTTTTAAGGAATTTAAGAAAGGTGCTCACCCCCAGATCCTGGATGGTGGTCCTGGAAAAACCAATTTCTTGGACTTTCTTTTCTTAATTGCTATTGGAATTGGAGAAATTTGACAAGTTTCTTCCACCAATCTTTGAACAGTGGTTTTGTTATCTTCAAACACTAAAAAAAAATCATTCTTTTGATGAAAATATTTCTTACAAATAAATTGAAATTTCCCCATAAAAATTCTCTTTATCTTTTTATACAAGAGAAATAATTAAAAAAACAATGAATTGATTTTATCTGTTTTTAATTTTGAATCTTTTGAGAAAATAATGATATTTGGAATAAAAAAGAATAATATTATTCTTAAATTAACTTACAATATAAATTTATATTTCTAATTCAGAAATATCTTATCTTATCACTAGAGTTACTCAAAGAAAAGTCTTTCAAGTCTAAGGATATGAAAAGCCATGTGTGAGACAATACAATTACTTTTCAACTGCAACAATAGCTGTTAAACTACATTAATTGAAATTTAATATATCAATTATTATTAAAAAATAGTTTTTTATTGGATAAACCAAATTTGACTCTTTATATAAGGTCTTTTGAGTGAATATCATGGCCAAGCCCCCAAATTTAAGTTTGGACTATGAAAAAATAAGTAACAATTACTAATTTTTACTTATTATAATATGAATTTCCTAATAGAAATGAATGGTAAGATTAAAAGCTATTATAATAATAAGACATTCTTACAATTGTGGTTTAAAATATTCATATTATTCAGAAATAACAAAACTATACAAATTCTATTATAACAATAATATATTGAAATAGGTATATTAATATATTCATGGCAATTTAGTATTTTTACCAACAAATGATAAATGTGTGATGATTTTTTATCTTATAATCAAAAACAATTCATTACAATAACATTATCCATATTAAAGCTATATATTAATATTAATACTATTAATCATCATACAAAAATACTAATGAATAATAATAGACAAAAATGTTATAATAAGGGAAAATAACATCATTCTAACACTTAATCTAACAATTTTTATTAAATTTAGTCCTATTGATTTAATTACAACTTATTAAAAATGTAGTTAAAATAAAAAATAGAGAGAAATAAAAAATTTACTATTTTTTGGGGTGATTTAGAGAATTTAACAAAATAATAATAAGATATTGATGTAATCACATAAAATCAAGTGATTACTAAAGGTTAAGACTTTGGTTTTGTATAAGATAAGAGCTATATATATAAAGAATAAAGTGTGTTTATGTTTTATTGAATATTGTATTGAATTAGATGCATCTGAGGCAAAACCAGAGGAAGAAGGAGCCTTTACATAGCAAAGTTCCTTCCCTCTATTAGATGTGAAATGATGTGATACACTGAAATTTATCAATATTATAAGTTTTGGTGATGATTAAATCATCAACAAACCTTTTTATATCATTACTATGCCATATTTTAGAGTTATCATTTTAACTCCAATTTTCCAACATCATGTGAGCCTTTGAGATATGACAACACATCCAAAAAAGTCACAAGAAAAACTTTATAATAATTATCTTAAAACCAATGAAAAGACCATAAATAAGTATACATTTTGAATTAACTCAGAATCTAATGAGTAAACATGTAAAATAAATTACACCATTGGATCTGTCATGGTAAGATACACATATATCATTTTTATGGAATATTTGTAAAGTCAATAATTACTGGATAATAAGTAATAATACCCTAAAAAAGACATAAAATCTTACTTAACTCAGAAGCCAATGAAACAACATGTGAAATTAATTTCACAATTAGATTCCCCATGAAAAACTACACATAAAAGTTTTTATGTCAATTCTCTAAAATTAATACTTAAGGAATTAAGCTGAATATATGCACTTTTTTGGTCAATGCATACATTCATGGTTTTTGGCTAATATATCTTGAAATATACATGATAGAGAGTTAAACCAAAAGGAAATTCACCCCTCAATTACTGTAATGAAACAGATATGAGCTTTATTTGACAAGTTATCAGCAAGGTGATAGCTTGTAAGGGTTTATTGGACAAAATTACTAGAGCTGTTGACCACTTTGCTGTGAAGGTGGTCCAAACTTAAAACAAAGTATATTTTCAGATTCTAATAGCTCATAAGTGAATAATTATGTATTTTTTATCATCATATTCAAGGTAAAACCCCTTGAAATCAAGGTTTGAAGTTTGAAATATTGAATTTTGACAGAAAAGATGAGATACAAGAAAAATCATCAAAAATAGGGTTTTGATGATGAAATGAAATTCTCTTGGAAGTTCAATGAAGAAATGAATAATAAGAATACAATTTCTATACTAAAAAAAGAATATGCTTGAAATAAAATGTCTATAAGGTTTAGACATTAAATATTCATCAGAATTTTCAAAGTTTCATAAATGATACCATAACTCTCACACAGTGTCTTATATTTCTTCACAGAAGGAACACAATCACACTTAAATAAACAAGGTTTCACGCTACTAAATAGCCACTTAAACACCCATAACTACAAATGAGATGTATTATTTCCAAATTGAATTTTAAATATCAGTAGAATAAACACAATACAGCTCAAGGCTCTGCAGAAGATAAATGCGGTTAGCAGAAATAGGAGTAAAATTCAGAACAAGGTTTTATCTAAAAATATCATTCAACATCCATATCAAATCACAAAATTAAGTTATTAATTATCAAAGTTTAAGCTTAAAATTGATCTTTATGATCACTCACTGTAGTCTTATTTTAAGCTTAACAGTTATATGAGTGATAAAACTGGTGAATACTATTAGATTATTATTAATACTAATAAAATCCTTGAATTTTAGGCTTCTTCCAAGCCTATGATATCATAAAACCTAGAGTTATAGTGATAACTTTAAATAATGGCATAATAATGAGATAAGATGGTTTTATCATGACATAATCATCACTAAACCTTGAAATACTGATCATTTCCAGTGGATACCATCAGTACACGTCTACTAGAAGCCTAATTCACTCTAGAAGGCAGGAATGTACTATAAATAGAGCTCTTTTTACTCTATTTTTCTCTCAGATGCATCAAAAACAATGAAACAATTAAATCAAAAGGTAAAATCTTTATTATTTAAATATAAATCTATTATATTATCAAAGACCAAAGATAATCTTCATTAAAATCATCAATTTTGACATCATTACCCCAAATGTTTCCTTTGTTTTGTTATAATTCTCTTAAAAATCTTATTTCCACATAAAATCAAGAATGTTTGTAATTTCTTTTATTTTCATTTGTAAATGAAATTTAAATAAGTTGTATTTACATTATTTGGAATAAGCCTTTCCAGAATTATCATATTAAGTGTTGAAAGTAGGTTATTATTACTATCAATAATTCTTTAATTAATATAAATAGTAGTTATATTAAAATATAACTTTAATATTAGTAATATTATTGTTATTGATTGTTTTGTATTAATCAAAAACAATTTTTTATGCCTTCATTATTTGTTGTTAACAATAATAAAGTGATTTTAAACATATTAATTATCAAATATTAATATATTTATTTATTATATTATTATATTTATTTAATAAGATAGTTATTTTTACACCATAATGATAATAAATCCTTATTATAATTATTTTTATGCCCTAATCATAATGAATCTTTATTATTATAATTATTTTATCTTATTTATTTCATTTATAAGGACATTCAGAGTACAATAAGTAAAATATTAGTAATCTTTACTTATTTTTTCATAGTCAAACTGTTAGCTGGCGCCTCTTTTGTGGCTTCCAGACTAAATATTAGGAATTTTAATAAACTAAAAAGAAGTGGAATACTATAAATTTTACTTTAATAGACGCGTCACTGGTTGAATATGATGTACTGTTGGTATTTAAGCTTCAACAGTACTATAAATGGTAAGAGTGAATTTAATCACTTTAAGGTGAGAGCGCTTAATATTTCTAAAATAAGATTTAAATGATTTTAATTGTAAAAATATAATTGGTAAGAGCTCTGAGGATTAATTCAAAGAGAATTAATCCCCTTTAAATGCTGTAAGTACAAATTTGAAATCAAAATAATATGAAATAATTTTGTTCTAATTAGGTAAGATTTGTTATAGCAACATGAGAAGATATAACAACAAGATTGATGACATAGTGGGAACTTTATACTATGACATATTTAGGAATCAGTCATAGCAACAAGATTAAATTCATATTATAAAATAATGAATTTAAGTATTTGAAATTTATACAAAATAATGAAAGAAAATGAGACAAAATCTTAAATAAAGTGATTGGGGTCTGTATAGCAGGTAAAGGTTTACATGCTTGCAGGCTCACACAAACCTTATACATCATAAGCTTGGAATATTACTTAGCTTTGTGGATTAGAATATTTTTAGTCATAAAGCACCAATATTCACTAGTTTTATCTCTTATTCAACTGTTAAACTCAAAACAAGATTACAGTTAAAGATAAAAAATGATCATATTTAATTCTCAGCTTTGATATATAATAACATTTAGATTCTTTATGAAACTTCAATTGTTAGAGTTAGTTCCAATATCTTTTCATATCATAACCGAGGTGCCAAGTGGATTCTATTAAATAATCAAAAATCCATTTTTGATGATTTTGCTTCTAATTCATCTTTTCTGTCAAAATTGGCTAATTTGGACTTTAAGACATGATTTCATAAGGTCATAGATTTAATATAATGATAGCTATTACATAATTATTAATTTATGAACTATTAGAGATTGAATATAAACTTTGTTTTAAGCTATTACCACCTTTAAGCCCAAGTGGTCAACTGGT
The DNA here is from genome assembly GCA_023105745.1 of Austropuccinia psidii. Taxonomy (NCBI): domain Eukaryota; kingdom Fungi; phylum Basidiomycota; class Pucciniomycetes; order Pucciniales; family Sphaerophragmiaceae; genus Austropuccinia; species Austropuccinia psidii. Next base: position 7,908,061 of record JALGQZ010000001.1, read on the forward strand.
ATTGCTATTTTGACCAAATTCTCTTTATTATTTTCAACCTTGTTTATGGCTTTAAAAATAAAGCTTATAGCTTGATAGCTAAAGTTAATTTGTGGTAAATTTGTTATTATATCATGTCTTTATACTTAGTATTTCAAAATATATGAGCAAAAATCATGAATATATACAGGTATCTTAGTAAGTATTGGGGTTACAGATATGACATAAAAGAGTAATATATTTATTTTTGATGGGGAATCCAATGGTGTTTTTTCATATTTTCATTCATTTGCTTCTGAGACAAAAAATAATTTACTCTTTTTTATGCCATTTTTCCCATTTTATTTTTTTTAAGAATTGAATTTTAATTCTTATTATTAAAATAGCTTGTGTAATACTTTTGTGAGCCTTTTGGATATTTGTTCATATCTCAAAGGCTGAAAGTCATTTACCCCTGATAGTTTCTGTGAAAATAAATTATGAGGTGGAAATACTTTGAGCAAGTTAATATTCCTTTCCCCTTTGTTTGGTGGAATATTTTCTACCTGAATAATGTTTTGGGTTTCCAATGTGGCTTTATTTAGTGCAAGCTTTTTCTTTAAGAAGTATCTTGTGATCTCAGCTCCCTTCATTTTTTAAATGAAACCTGAATTAAACAAGATGTTGAGTCAGTAAGGATTTAGTGGCATTTTTGCAAATATTTCTGACTTTAAACTTCTTTTTCTGGGTTGATCTCCATGTAATAACTATGTTTAACTGGGGCCTAAGTGACATCTAAATATTCAGAAAAGAAATAGAAATACCAATTAGTTCATTCCCCCATATCAACAAGGAATTCTTTTGTAACAAAACTCAAGACATGGTAGGCACATTGATGGGATATTTCTTTAATTGGTCATGGTATATTGACATCTTTCAATTTGCTCTCAAGGGCTTATTCCATCTATAAACTGTTTGCAGAATTTTTACTTGTTATTCTGAATAGGAAATTCATCCAAACTTTCTTGCATAATTCTTACCACACAGTCCCTGCCAATGCAAACCCATTGTAAGATTTTGGAAGTCTCAATGTTGCAAAGAATAATACTGTAAAATTGATCATTAGTACAATAAAATAATATGTAAGCACACACACCTCAAAGCAAAGCAAAGTTTTGTGGAATTAATAACAATCTGTATCTATCAATTGCAAAACCAGTTCCAGATATCTCTGGCTGTGATCTTGAGTGGTTCAACTATCCAACACTGCAGATACATGCATGACATCAGGTGTGAGCCTTGCAGTATATTTTACATACCCAAATATGCCACATTTAATATTAAAATGAATCCTGAACTATTAATAACCCATATTTAATGCATATATCCTAAATTTATCATTAATAATTTAAGAAAAGATGAATACTGTAAGGTTTGACTATGAAATAATAAGCAAAAATTACTAATATTTTACTGATTGTACTCTGAATGTCGTTATAAATAAAATAAATAAGATTAAATAATTATAATAATAAAGATTTATTATAATTAAGGAATAAAAATAATTATAATAATAAAGATTTATTATAATTATGGCATAAAAATAAGTATAATAATAAAGATTTATTATAATTCTTTGGGAAAAAATAATTATATTATTGAATAAATATAATAATAGAATTTATAATATGAAAAAATAATATATTAATATTTGATAATTAATATATTTAAAAGCACTTCATTATTATTACCAACAAATAATAAAGGCGTCAAAAGTTTTTTTTTAGTAATAAAAAACAATCAATAACAATAATATTACTAATATTAAAGTTATATATTAATATAAATACTATTTATATTAATTAAAGAATTATTAATAGTAGAAATAGAGGGAAATTATTATAATATAAGAAAATAAACTACTTCTGATGCTTAATATGATATTTTGGAAGTTTTTATGCCAAATAATGTAGATGAAACTTATTTAAATTGTATTTACAAATAAAAATAAAAGAAATCACAAGTATTCTTGATTTTATGTGGAAATAAGATTTTTAAGAGAATTATAACAAAACAAAGGAACAATTGGTGTAATAACGTCAAGAATTATTATTATAATAAATATTATCTTTGATCTTTGATAATATAATAGATTTATATATAAAGAATAAAGATTTTACCTTTTGATTTGATTATTTTATTATTATGATGCGTCTGAGGGGAAAACAGACTAAAAAGAGCTCTATTTGTAGTAAATCACTCCCTTCTAGTAGACATTGAACAATGCTATCCACTGGAAATGATCAGTATCTTAAGGTTTAGTGACTATCACATCATGATCAAACCAGCTTATCTCATTGTTATGCTATTATTTAGAGTTATCACTATAGCTCTAAGTTTGATGACATTATAAGCTTTTTAGAAGCCTAAACTTTGTGTATTCTATTATTATTAATCATAATCTAATAGTATTCACCAGTTTTATCACCTATATAACTGTTAAACTTGAAATAAGATTACAGTGAGTGATCATAAATGATCAATTTTAAGCTTAAACTTTGATCATTAATAACTTTGAAGTTATAAACGCTAAAGCCTTTCTGAGAGTGAATTATGATAATTTGGAATGTACTTATTGAACTTCTGAGTGCATTCAATTACATCATCAGACCTCTATTTTTGATGATTTTTCTTGTATCTCATCTTTTCTGTCAAAATTCAATATTTTAAACTTCAAACCTTGATTTCAAGGGGTTTTACCTTGAATATTATGATAAAAAATACATCATCATTCATGTATGAATTAGTAGAATCTGAATATCTACTCTATCTTAAGTTTGGACCACTTTCAAAACAAAGTGGTCAACAGCTCTAGTAATTTTGCTCAATAAACCCTTACAAGTTAAAGGATTTCTTATATCTTGTCAAATGAAGTTTATATTGGTGTTTTTAAGGTAATTACTTGGTGACTTTATTTTTGGTTTAACTCTCTATCATGTATATTTCAAGAGATATTAGTTAAAAACCATGAATGTATGCATTGACCAAAAAAGTGCATATATTCAGCTTAATTCCTTAAGTATTAATTTTAGAGAATTGACACGAAATTGTTTTATGTGTAGATTTTCATGGAGGATTCAATGGTGCAATTTATTTTACATGTTTGTCCCTTGGTTTCTGAGTCAAATAATATTTTATGTCTTTTTTAGGTATTATTACTTATTATCCAGTAATTATTGACTTTACAGATATGCTATAAAAATGATATATGTGTATTTTACCATGCAGAATCTAATGGTGTCCTTTCTTTCACATTTTTACTCATTAGATTTTGATTTAATTCAAATTTCATACCTATTTATGGTATTCTCATTGGTTTTAAGATAATTATTAAGAGTTTAATTATTATAAAGTTTTTCCTGTGACCTCTTTGGATATGTGGTCATATCTCAAAGGCTAACATTCACTACCACCAAAAAATATTATACCACAATCTTATATAGTTAATTAGGGTATTATCAACTGTCCTACCTCTTCAATAGACTTTGTTAGTCTTGAAGCTCTATAATGCTCAATTTTCTATTCTTTAGGTTTTCTTTCATGTCTGAAGCTTCTCAACAGTATGTCAGAATTTTTTATATCTTTCTTAAGTAGCCATTCATCTTCTTGAGTTGGGTTTCTATACCTTACAAGGAATTCCCTTTCTTTTTTGTTTCTTGTCCTTCTTTCTTTAACAAATTTTACAATTTTCTTTTCTTCTCCTTCTTCTAAAGGGGTTATTTCAACTGGGGGTTCATTTCTTGATGGAAATAATTCTTTGTCACTTGAGCTGTAAGGTTCTATCAGACTTACAGGGAATGTTGGGTGTTTGTTCATTAATTCACCTGTGAGCTCTAGTTGAACAGCATGAGGTCCATGTAGTGCTTTTTTCATAAATGGTCCTGCAAAGGAATCTTCCAGTTTCTTTGGGCCATTTATATTATTGAAATATAGAGTTGAAACTAAGACAAAGTCTCCTATTTTGAAGTCAGGTGGCTTATGGCTTTTATCCAATCTTTCTTTTTCATACTTGAAAGAATCTTGCATACATCTGTTTTCAAGGTCTCTTGCTTTGTCAAGCATTAATTTGAAACTACTTGCTGTTTGGTGTATATCCACTAAGTCCTTTTTGAGGGTGTCATAAGGAATTCTTGGATTCCAGCGTTTTTCCGGAATTTCTGGTGTTTTGCCAGTTGAAGAATGGATTGATTTTTTGTATGCTAGTTCAATGGCAGGTATTAATGTACACCAATCATGGGTAAAACCATTAAAATCTTTGAATTCTAGTCCATAAGCACAGAATCTCCTGATAATGTCTTCTAAGGTCTGTATCATTTTTCTGCTAGAACATCAGTTTGGGGGTGGTAAGCTCTTGAGAATGATAATTTTGTTCCAAACAGGTTATGGAGGTTTGTCCATAATGCTCAAGTGAATTTTGGGTCTCTTTCACTTATGATATTTTTGAATAAGCCTATGTGGCTGATAACTTGATTCCATATCATTATGGCTGTGTCCATAGCTGTATCATCCTTGTGAAATGGTAATAACATTGGAGTTTTTCTATATCTGTCAGCTAATACTAGACATGCATTGTAAGTTTGGTCTCCTCCTGGAGGTAAGGCTGTTACCCAATCCATGTGAACTATTTCCCAGGGGGATTTTGGTTCCTGAATTTGGATCATCATTCCAAATTTCTTTGCTGTTTCTCTGTTTGCTTTCTAGTATCTGTCACATGCTTAGCAGTATTCTGAAACATCTTTCTTCCAATTTGGCCACCAAGAGAAGGTTCTTACCCTCTCTAGTTTTCTGTCTTCTGAGAGATGTCCAGCTGAAACACTATCATGAAATTCATGTAGTAAAGTGTTTAACAAAGTTCTATCTGTTAAAGCCATAACACATGTATGTTTAGTCCTATGATAGAAGATTCAATCAAGGAGGTGGAATCTTCCTTCATCATATGCTTTTTTCCATATTTCATCCAGTTTGGATTCAATTGATGGGTCTTTACAGTCTTTCATTAGAAGTTGAAATAGGATATGGCAGTTTTGCTCCATTTTATAGCTTTCTTTAACTTGGTTGAATAATTCTGTGCCAATATCTGTGACAAAAATGCCTTCTATATGGTGCTCTTCCTGTGTTACCCATTCTGGATTTTGAGGTGTATTTGCCAGAGCCCATCTGAATTTTTATGAATATTACCATATTTATTAACTATAGTCATAATTCCTCTATATTCTTGGATGGCAATTTTCCATCTTAGCATATTTCTATTTAGAGTTTTCATGTTTAATAAAGGTTTTAAAGCATTTCAATATGTAATTACATCAAACACTTTCCCATTCAGATAATAGTGTGATTTTTGAAAGCCCGCACTAAGAAGAGGCATTCCATTTGACTTTCTCCATACCTTGCTTCTGTTGGCTTTATATGTATTGAAATGAAGCAAATTGGTCCTTCAACAGGTTTGTCATTGATGATTTGTGTCTGGTGTAGTGAAGCACCTAGTCCTTCTCCACAAGCATCAATGTATAGCTTAAAGGGTAGTTTCCAATCTGGCATTAGAAGAAATGGACCATTTGCTAATGAATTTTTCAGTTCTCATATGCCTTGACTCTTTCTTCAGTCATTTCATAGACTTTCTGTTGGTCACAGAGCTTATACAAGGACTTAGCAATTCTTGAGAAGTCTTTTATATTCTGTCTGTAATAACCAGCAAAGCCTAGAAATAATTTCATTTATTTTTTGGTTTGGGTCACTGGCTTCAATAGTACTGCTTCTACTTTGCTCCTATCTATGCCCAAACTTAGTCCAGATACAACATGTCCTAGTGCTTTCAGTTCACTGTATGCAAAATGACACTTTTTCAAGGAGATTTTCATGTTTACTTTTACTATCTTTTTCAAGACTCTTGCTAGTCTTTTTAAGTGGATACCCCAGGTTTCTGAGAAAACTATGATATCATCAATATAGATAATCAACCATTCTTCTGACAATTCTTCAGGAAATATGGTATTCATCATTGTTTGATAATGAAAAGGTACATTTTTATATCAAATGGAATTCTCAGATATTCAAAAATTCCACAGTGGACTATTATCCTCAGCAGTCATTTGGCATTGTCTGTTAAGACATTGTCACAGGGGCTCTTCAAAGTGAAGAGGGCCTGGCACTCAGTAAACTGGGACTCACTTATGGAGGGCTCAAGATATGGTAAGAGAGAAATACACTTAAGAGTTCAAAGAGATGAATTACTAAAATAAAGAATATAAGAAATCAGCCACAAAAGAAATAAGATTAAAGAATAGAAGAGCCAACCACAAACAAGTCCAAGTCCACTGTTTCAACCTGTCAGAATGAAAAGAGAAGGGTTAATAAGGATATGGCCACCCAACTCATACTGTACAGGCAAAGAGAGAAAAGGCAAAGACTAACTTAATATTAAATAAATATAATACCCAAAATAAGGATAAGAATATTCCTAAAATAATAGATAAAGTAAATTAACTGACTGAGGAAAAGTCTCCAGGGGGGAGAAAGAGGGGCTGGTATATGTGAGAACTACCAGCCCTGATCCAGAGGAAGAATTTTCATGAGAGGATTGAATGATTGAATTGAGTCTGGCCAATACAGATCCTGTACAGCTGTACAGAACCTGTACAAGAGGTGTGGTGGATTTGAGTGATCATAAAGTTTCATGCTGGTGTATTGAAACTGTATTGGATGAATCCAACCAGTACAGATGTTGACAGGCTGTATTGAAGTACCAAGCTGTATGCATGTTTCAGCAAGGAGGAGTTCTGAAACCAAATACTGATGCAAATGATGGATATGCTGATTTGAGGTGTTTGAGTGGGTGTAGGAGTGAATACCCTTACCCCTGGTGAGTAGTTGCTACAGTATCCCCCTCTTGAAACTGGTGGGCTCCTGAGCACCATAATACCCTGCCACTGTTGAGTGGCATCTCAATATCCCCACATTTTTTTTTGAAAAACTTTCTTTTAATTTTCTTTTCCTCTTGACCATTATGCTGAAAATCTTTCTTCAATTCTTCTCTGTCAAATTAAATTCATTCCCCCTTCTTTTGAACTTGAGTAAGTATTCCACTTCAAAATATGCTTCTTTTTTCTTCTGATTCAATCAATCCTTTGTCCTTGGGGTATGGCCTTGGGTTTTATCCCAAACTTATGGCCACTGAGATTGTAAGATGTGACTATGAAACTGATGATAATATTACTATTAATCAACAGTACTATGTCTGTTCTTATGAAATATAATAATAAAATATTATTATAACCACAATTAAATAATTAAAAAATTATTTCTTTCACGTGTTAAGCACTACTAGTGATTTTAACAGTGAGCAAGTAATTGTCTACAAGAATCAATTACAAGAAGAATTTAATGATAAAAACTTCTTTATTAAAATAATAAAATTATTTTAATATATAATTATCTTTTGCAAGAATAATTATAAAGATAATTCTTGAAGAAAACTATTACTAGAGAAAAACTTTAAGAATTAAAGATAAATGACTCACTAATACTCCAAAGAACTTATTGATAATAAAAGTAGAGAAATTTGACGTGGAATTGTGGATTTAAGGGATCAAAAGGATTTATAACAGTATTACAACAATATATAGTTGGATTCTATGATTTCACGTCTTTCTGATTGATTCTGAAAGAATTAAAACACTTAAGAATAGTTGAACTAATACTTACTTGTTGGTAATAAAGATTTAATAAATTGATAAGATGATGATACGGAAAAAACAGCAAGAAGAGGCTTCTTTTAAGTCAATAACAGCTCACAGAGGCGTGCTATGGAGCAAACTGAAAAACCAGTGAGTGAGAAAACAATAAACCTTTTTGGAGTATTGATTGCATCATCTGTTGTCATGTAAGATTATCATAATTACTTAATTGATGCTTTTACGTGACTACCAACCCCAATATGGTTAAGAATAAAAGGAGTAACACTTGTAAATCTTTTTTTATTCTAAAATAATCATTGATTTCTCAAAGTTATCAATGTTATTGCCAATTTCATCACAGGTTGTAATTACTGTGAATTTTTGAAGATTCAGTGTTTCACGTAGAATATCCAAAATTGGACTGTAAGTAAAACTTTTAATTTTACTAGTAAAACTGTAATTCTTTTTGGTTGTACCATAGATAATACAGTTCTCCTTTAGTCCTGAAAGCTTCAGAAAGATTCATTAAGAATTGTATTTTTAATGAATTTTTGAAGGTTTTACCTCATTTCTACGTAGAATTGCAAATAGCAGTGTTTTGCTGGTTGCTATGAGGTAAATCAATGAATATGGGTCCCAAAAGGGTTTTAATTACTCTTTTGGGGTTTATCCATGGAAAGTCATTAGTAATTGACATGGTTACAGGAGTGTAAGTAGCTCATTACCTCCTTGGCACGTCAAAATAGCAGGTTATTTGCTATTTTCTGATGTTTTACAGTAGTTGTAACTTGGTAACCAAGTTCCCAAAGAGTTTTAGTTTACCAATTGAGCCAAGATGAGCCATGGATCCATGCTCTGGAGCTATCCACGCCTCTGAGGCCTCAGAAGTTGGGTACTCTGGCTCTCTTTGATGTCTTTTGTCCCCCTTGCCTATTTTTTACGTCAAAATAGTAATTTAAGCTTAAAGTGAGATATCCACTATGGGTGTACCAAAAGTCCATGTAAGAATACCATGATATTAAGTGCTCAAAACATGCATAACACTATTCTTAGTGTATATGTAACATGGGATTTCTCACTTTCCCATTATTTTGGCTAAAAATCAAGAAAAACAAAAATTTTCACGGATCTTTTATGTGGTATTAATGATGTGGTATTGAAGTATTTTCCATTTTACCACCTCAAATACTTAAATTGAGCTTATTCACTCTATGGAGCTATCCTAGGTGAATTTTTGTGTAGAATCCAAATCTGGTCTTAAATCCATGGATTTACTTACTCAATAAAAAGTTATTCATCTTTTCTGAAATTGAAAATGATGAATTTTGGATATATGCATGACTTATGAGTTTTGCATAATTCAAAATTTCTTTTTAAGATAATTGTGGCCTATTTGGGTATGTAAAATATACCTCAAGGCTCACAGAGATCTTGTGCTCAAAAAATGATACCAAATGAGTATATGAATGTATACTCATTTGTCAAGGCCCTCCTGCAAATATCTTGAAAAGAATTCTCCAAGGGGTCTTGTCCCCATTGGCCTTGGAAATTGCCTCAAACAGCCCTCTCTAATGATTTTGGGCTGTGACCCTTTCTATGGTGAATCCTAATAAACTATGTTTTTGTGGCCTTTTGGGCCTTTTTGGGGTTCTTGGTGATTTTTGGTGATTTTATGACATATGGCCATTTTGGCCATTTTTTCTCTTCTGGGGTCCTACAGTCCATGGGCCGTGGACCATACGCCGTGGTCCGTGGGGCTATTGGAGGCCCCCTGGGCCCAATTTTTCTGGGGACCAAGAAATGGCCCATGGTCCAAAAGGCTCACCTACATGGCCTGGACCCATTGAGGGGGTCCAGGACCATCAAGATCCGGGCCTCCCCAAAGTTGCAGGGGAGGCCCTGGGTGATGAATTCAGCCCCAAAGGGGTATGAATCCTCACCTTAGAGGCTTTGAGGGGGCATAAATGAGTTATTGCCCCCATTTCCTTGAGCTCAAATTTTTTGATTTGAAGTAGACTGATTCTGATGTCTTTAATCTTCTGCTTGCATATTATTCAGTTATGAGTTGATAAACAATTTTCAGAGAACTTTTGATGAATTAGGTAGAGATAACTAGTTTCCCTATCCTTGTTTGTGTTTGGTTTGACTTCTATCCCCACTCTTATAAATACTAAAAAATGAAAAAATAATGGAACCTCCCAATACATGATTTGGGAGGGGATGCTGCTGCTTTAAAGAAATAAAAATAAAACAAAATTATACAAGTAAATAAAAGAAATAAAAAGAGAGTAGAGAAACAGAAATGAAGAAATTCCTGATGGTTTGTCCTTCTTGTAGTGAGTTGCTTGATTTTTGGCCAAGAATTGTCTGAAAAATGAAAACCAAACATTTGATGCTCACAGAGTGGCCAAGGTAATGTTTTACAAGAAGTAAAACCCTCAGGGTTGCATACCAGGAGATGGAACTTACTTTCATAACTTCCACCCCCCACCAAGCACCATAAAGACTGAAATAAATTGCCATAAATGACTTCTGAAATGAATTTCCATAAATTACTTCTGAAATGAATTGCCATAAATGACTTGAAGTAATAAATGTCTTGAATTATTATGATTGGAATAAATGAAATGATAAATAAAGAGAAAAGAAAGAAAAAGAAAGAAAGAAACATTTGGCCATATCTTGATAGGGTCCAAATGGAGGGTATTGATGTTGTATGCTTCCTGAACCTGTCCAAAGAATTGACAAGTGCTCACAAAGTGGCAAAGGTGATGCTTACAACAACATATGGGTAGAATACCCCCTTAAAGGTGCATGCCGGGAGAGGAACTTATTTAATAACTTCTTCTCCCCACCAAGAACCATAAAATCAAACTCTTGAGGTATTTGGGCCAGGCCTGTCTGGATACAATGAATGGAAATACTTGACAAGGTCTGGTGAGCTGTTAAGGTTGGAAGCTGGTTCCCAAGTGTTTCTTTTTGGGTCTTCACTGAATCCTTTCCACTCTACAAGATACCATAAATTACCTCTCTTGAAGATTGAGTCCAGAACCTGAGCCACTTCCCATTCTTCTTGCTCCCCCACTAAGAATGGTGGTGGTGGAAATTGGTGACAATTTGGGATAGTTGAATGCTTCACTGGTTCTAATAAGGACACATGGAATACAGGGTGAACTGACTTCCATTGCTGGGGCAACTTTAGGTGATATGCATGGCTGCCAATCTTTCTCAGAACTTCAAAAGATCCCAACCATATTTCTGATAATTTCTTGGTTGGTCTTGTTGTCTTGATGCTCTTAGAAGCTAGCCATACTTTGTCCCCAGGTTGGAAATCAGGTGGAATTGCTCTATTGCTATCTGCATACTTCTTGAATCTCCTTATTGCTGACTCTAATTCTTCTTTGACAACTTGTTGTACTGATTGGAGTTTTGTTGATAACTTTCCAGCAGGTTAATATTGAGAAATATGGATTGAGCCAAAGCAGGGATTTGTTCCATAAATGGTGAAAAAAGGTTATTGCTTTGTTTATGAATGTTCTGCATTATTATAGGCAAATTCAGCCAGAGGGAGCCAGGTGTACCAGCCATCTTGATGATAGCTGACATACATCCAAAGATACTGTTCTAGGATCTGATTTACCCTCTCTGTCTTTTCATCTGTTTCAGGATGAAAAGCAGTTGAAAGATCTCTTGATATCTTGAGCTGCTGACATAATTGATTCCAAAATGATGAAGCAAATGAAGATCCTCTATCACTTACAATACTGACGGGAAGGCCATGCTTGGAAAATACATGACTAATGAAGATTTGAGCTAGGTCCAGAGAAGTGATTGTTCCATAAGCTGGAATGAAGATTTCCCTTTTTGAAAACCTTTCCACAACTACTAGAATTGAGTCAAAGTTTTTTGACAAGGGAAATTGAGTGAGAAAGTCTATTGATAAGAAATTCCAATGACCAGATGGAATTTGAAGAGGCTTGAGTAGTCCAACCTTCTTGTGATGAATGTTCTTGTTTCTTGAACATTGCTGACATGAGGACACATAGTCCTTGATGAATTGATTCATGCCAGCCCAATAAGAATCCCTCTTGATGGGCTTGAGGGTCTTCTCCTGGCCAGGATGGCCAGCCAATGGTGAGTCATGACACTTTTGAAGAATATTGAGTTGAAGTTCTTCATTGCTTGGTATTACCACTCTATCTTTGAATAATAACAACTTGGCTTGAGGTTCAAGAGAATAATCTGCAACTGATTCAGCTCTTGCTAGTTGCTTGAGTATTTCTTTATAGTCTTTGTCTTGCCATACTTATTTTTGAATCTTGTCAACTAAATCTGAAAATATTTCCACTTTGATTGAGAGGAATCTTGACTCTTGAATTCCATCTTGCTTGATTACTTGATGAAAAATTTGAGGGTTCTTGCTGATGAAGTCCGACCCCCTCTCTGGGTAAATGTTGTCCCAATGTGAAAAGGCATCTGGTAAAGTGGCCAGCCTGCCTGGGCTGTAAGGTGTGGATATGAAACTTTGATTAAAAATCAAGTACTTTTCCTGTCCTCAAAATTTGTATAAGGTAAAAATCAATTAAAAATAGTATGAAATATTATTTTTAAGAGAAAACACGCCAATTTTATTGTTTATAACTTTATTATTATAAAACAATAATATTATAAAAATTTATTGTTTTACCAACAATAAAAATTCATCCAAAAAATACTCTACAAGAGATATTTTAAGGCTACAAAAGAAATTTCTTCAAGAGCAATTTCAATTGGAATTAATTGAGCAAAGAACTGCAAGCAATTAATTAAAGAACAAAGTCTTTAAAAAGAATATTAAAGAGAAAACACGCCCAAAAGTGACCAGAGTGAATTTGGAAACAAAGTGACAAAGTTAACAGTGATGAAAGATGCTTTAATTCACTTATGGGGTGGTTCAGAGGTAAAAATGATTATAAGAGTTACAAACAATGATTATAATGATTTTTTCACGTGGTTAAAAGGTTCAAAATGATTTAAAAAGGGTGGTTGGAATCTTTTATTGATTGGTTTAACAGTTTTAAACTAATTAATAAAAGGAAAAAGATTCTAACATGAAGAGAAAAGTGGGGCAAAGAAGACATTCTTTTATAGCCATCAATTCTCTTACTCCAAAAGTAAAATTTACTCTTGTCAGTCGTGAAAAACAGTCTGACAACAGAAAAGCCAATTATGGCATCATTGAACCCTGGTTTAGACCAAAAAGGGCTGGTTTAAGCCATTTTTAGCCATTTTTAGCCATTTTTAGACCCTTAAATCAGCCATTACTATAGCAATACCAGGCCTAGAGCCTTCAAAACACGTCAGAATGTGTGTCAGAGGCGTAGAAACCAGTTAAAACTGTTTTTATTATGATTGTTTTATCTTAAGGGTAGTTTTACCCTCTTGGCAACAGCTAAAACTACCCCAGTTGGTATCAAAACCTCATCATCAATTGAGTTCACAGACCCTGTAACTCAATTCCAGGCCAAAAGTGATGAACTTTTGCGTGAATTTTGACATCTCACGCCTGTCAGCAAGGAATTTGGGGGTCTAGCTCCCCCTTAGAGCTGGAGTTCCTTTTCCCCCCCAAATTTAATCTTTCCAATTTATTTTTCCTTTAATTCCTCATCATGTATTATACTTATAATTTACATATGTGATTCAATTCAATTGTACAGTACAATACAGTAATAATTGACACCTCATATGTAAATCAAAGTTCACTTATGTAATACACGCGCACATTTTGACATTTCAATTGAATTCAATTGAAAATACTTCAATTCCTCATAACTTCTAAACTAAACACAACACCTCAATTTTAACACAAAAATTGATGGTTAACACCACATGTGGTGTGAATTAAATTAAGGTTTTGAGGATTTTCAACTTTTGTATTGAAAATACTAAAAACTTAATTTAAGCTTATTTAGAGTTGAGTTACAAGAATTTCACTCAGAGGTGACCCCACCTGATTTTTTATGAGGAATCCAATGGTGAAATAAATTTTATGTGTTTATTTATTGGATAAAAAGTTATGATAATTTTTATATAACTTTTTTCCAAATTTATTTATTTTTTCACAATTTTGTTAAAATTTTATTTTTACTTAATTTTTTCAAGTATAAAAGTAATTTTATACTTACAAAATTTAATGTATTTTTTATTTTTAAATTGTAATTAATTTTTTATTTTTAATATAATTTTATATTTATATTTTGATTTTTATTTTAATAATATAAATAAATTTATTTTATTTATATTAATATGTTATTTTTTATATTTGTGGTCTTTTGGGTATATGAAATTACCTCTAAGGCTCACATGGGCGGTAACTGATAGTGAAACAAAATTCAGAAAGAAACTCAGCCCAACGGGCCTGACAGCGAGTAAGAACTTTGGAGGACATAAAATACTTCAAGGAAGAGTGGTCTGTCAAGACCTCAAAAGAATTGGAAAGAGAGAGAAGAAATGCTCTCCAGCACTTGAGAGCCCAAACTATGCCAAGGAGTTCCTTGTAATGAATTTCATAGTTCAGCTCAGCTGGGAGAAGCTTGCGACTATCAAATGCAATGGGATTCTTTCCTGAGTCATTCACCTGGCTCAGTACAGCACCCAAGGCATAATCAGAAGCATCAGTCTCTACAATAGTAGGTAGAGAAGGATTGAAATGAGATAAGATAGGAGCAGTAGTGAAAGCTGCTTTGAGTGATTGAAACTGGCTAAGAGCTTCCTCATTGAAGATAAAGGGAGAATCTTTTTCGAGAAGGGAAGTGAGAGCAGTGATTTTTTTAGAATAATTTTTTATGAAACAATGATAAAATTGGCAAAGCCCAGGAAAGATTGAAGAACCTTGATGTTTTTGGGCTGAGGCAAATTGAGGACTTGCTGAACTTTTGAAGAATCCATCTTGAGGCCATCACTTGAAACAACATAGCCCAAGTATTCCACACTTGGAGGCTTTGGCAAACACATTAATGTCCCTCAGTCTTTGGAGGACAGAGGCCACATGTTTGACATGTTCCTCCTCAGAACTGGAAAAGACCATAATATCATCTAGATAAACTACAACAAACACATCCAAGAAATCTGCAAATATATCAATCACAAGATTCTGGAAAGAAGCAGGAGAATTGGTCAAGCCAAATCACATGACCCAATACTCATAACTACCATATTTGGTTCTAAAGGCAGTTAAGTTCTCATCCCCCTCTTTGATTATCAGAAGGTTATATGCACCACACAAGTCTATCATGGAGTAGATAGTGGAACGTTTGAATACGGTAAGAAGCTGTTTCATAGGATGAACAGGATACCTGTTCTTCCTAGTGACAGCATTGAGTTTGCAGTAGTCAACACACAAACAAAGACCTCCATCCTTTTTCTTGACAAAAAGGACAGGTTCTACTGTTGAAGAGGAGCTTGGCCTTATGAAACCTTTCTCTACATTCTCTGAAATGTAGTCCCATAGTGTTTCTGACTCTTGATTTGATAATGAGTAGATAACACCAATTGGAGGTAGAAGACCCTCCAATTTGATATGATGATCACAGGCGTGGTGTGGAGGAGGTTTCTCTGCTTTCACCTTGGAGAATACATCCAAATATTGGTGATAAGCAGGAGGGACTCCCTTCAACACAGTTTCAATTTCTTCTGGCTCTTCCTCCTCATCCTGCTGCTCCTCCAGGGAGGCATGAAAAGATAAAGGAGGAAGGCCCATATCCCCTTGAAAGATATGAAGTGAAGATATAGCAACATCTTCTCCAACATGTTTTATCTCTTTGAAGACTTCATCTCTTAATGGAAGTAATGACTGAGATGGAATGATGGAAGGGATATGGACAGAAGAAGGAAGGGAAGGTGTCTTAAGTTCACCAACCAGAGCAACACTGTTGACAGCAGTGGCAAAGTCATTACAAGTAGAAGGAATAATACCACTAGAATCATAGGTGATCAATCCATTTCTCCAATCAATAATGGGATTAAAATCGTAAAGGAAATCATAGCCCAATATCAGGTCTTCTCCTTTGGGTGAATCCATGATAAAGAAGTCCCATTCAAAGCTTGGGAGGGAAGGCAAGTCAATCACCCACTTGGTATAATGGGTGATGAACAAGGCAGGGGATTCATTAGAAACCAGAATGAAAAGAGGAATCTTTTCAGGGAGCTCTGACAGAGTCAATGAGTACTTGAGAACCAAATTCTTTGCAATAGAAGAGTTTGTAGCACCAGAATCAATGAGAATACTATAAAAAATATCAGAGACAGAAGAGAAAATAAAAAACTTTAAAGATTTCTTGACACTAGTATTCAGAGTGCACAATTGTGCTCTTGAAGGAAATAAGTGAGAGCCATTGAACACATCATGCTCCCCACTCAGGCTTTTCCCTGCTTGCTAGGGAAGCCCCTTGATGATGACCCAGGCTTGTTCTGAGGTCTGCTGAAGCATTTTTTAATTGGGTGCTTTCCACCACAATAAGTACACAACCCCTCTTGAATCCTTTTCTCCTTTTCAGAAACCAATTAATTTATTGTCCTTATTGAGGAGAGCAGCATGAGGCTTGTCCTCTGAAGATTGAAACTGCTTGGCCTTCTTATTCTTCTTCTTGTGAGGCCTCTTTCAAGATGAGTTTTGAGGAGGCCTAGATTGATTGGATCCAGTGACAAGAGGCTTCTTCTCTTGATTGCCACCCTTTTGCTTTTGCCTCTCATGATATCTTTTGTCTAATTCTAAAGTGACATCCATAAGTTCTTGAAGAGTATCAAAAGTTCCAGGGTGAGAATCCAACTGATCCAGTAATCTTGATGCCAATCCTCTTCTGTGAACATGGATATAAGCTCTCTCCCCCCAATCTCCAATTCTTCACATTAAGCTTCTGAAATCAGAAATGTACAAGGATACATGACCACTTTCCTGCATCCTCAAATTGTCCAACTCTTGTTCAGCTTTCCGGACTTCATTTGGGTCACCAAACAGAGTGAATAATTGAGATTCAAATAATGGCCAATTATTGAGGAGATAAGAAGGGTCTTCATGGGAAATATTTGAGAGATAGAGTTCAATCCACCTTCCAGCTCTACCAGTGAGAAAAGAAGTTGATTAAAGAACTTTCTTCCTGTCAGAGAAGAAATTTTCTGAATAATTATGGAATATTAATTGACAGGATTTGATAGATCCTCTCAATTTATGAGCTTGAGTACCATCAAAAGAATCAGGTGCCTTCATGGATGGAGTCTTGAAAGCAGGGGCTTTGGAATTGTCCCTGGGAGAAACTGCTTGAGTGAGCTGCCCCATGAATTGAGTCATCTGCTCCATCATCTTGAGGAGACTTGGATCAGTTTGAGAGACAAGAGGTTGACTATAAAGGGCTAGATTAGAACCCTGAGGCACCTCTGGGGCATTTTCCCAGTCATCTACCACTTCAGTATCCCCAGAATCTTCCTCTTCCACAGACTCTTCCCCCTCTTCATCTTCAACTTCCCCTAACCTTGCTCTTGCACCTTCAGAAATGCCAGGGTAGCCACCCAAAAGTCCAGAGAAGGATCTTGATCTTCTAGATTTCATTCCACCTCTTCTTGAGGGTGCTGCTCCTTCCATTGGTGGTCCTCTGTCCAAGTTTGCACTCAGTTGATGAACTGATGGTGTGCGGTCAAGAGGAGCCCTTGCTGTAGGAGTGAGAACAGCTGGAATTTTTTGGGATCTAGTTTTCTTTGCTGGGGGTCTATGCTGAACTTGCATTATGAACAGAAGTAGAAGAAAAGAAACTTGATGGTATTGAGAACAGGAATCAAAACTTGGCCAAATCAATCACAATAAAGGTCTTGATGAGTCTTGAGGAATCAATTCAATCCTTGAGGTGAAATCAACTTCAATCAACAATCAATCAATTCAATCAATAATCAACAATAAATCAAATTCAATATGAATAATCTTGAGTAAATCAACAATCAAGCACTATTCAATCAATAATCAATAAATCAATGAATCAGTGTCTTCAATATGAAATGAAGCTCTTGAGGAATCAATCAATCAATTCAAAATCTTCAGAAATCAATTCAAATATCTTGATGAGTCAAATTCAATCAATAATCAAAATCAATTCTTTAGGATCAATAAAATATCCTGAGAATTCAAAGTCAATCAATCCAATCCAAATGAAAAATCCTGAATTGCTGAATCAATAAACCCAATGAATCCCAATCAATAATTCCTAAATAAGACCTGAATGAGAAAACAGAACAATTTTATTTGATAAGCATAAAATTAAGTGAATTAAATGTTCAGCAATGATTAAGAAAGAAGAAAGAATTAATTTTCATATAAATGAAATGAATGAGATGAAAATTGATGAGAGAGAAAATCATAATCATTAAGAATCATAAGTCATGAAAAATCATAATTTATGAATGAGAGAAATGAATATAAAAGAGTGAAAAGAAAGAGTCAAATATGAGTTAATTAATTTAATGTCACAGGGGCTCTTCAAAGTGAAGAGGGCCTGGCACTCAGTAAACTGGGCCTCACTTATGGAGGGCTCAAGATATGGTAAGAGACAAATACACTTAAGAGTGCAAAGAGATGAATTACTAAAATAAAGAATATAAGAAAGCAGAAACAAAAGAAATAAAAGTGAAGAATAGAAGAGCCAACCACAAACAAGTTCAAGTTCACTCTTTCAACCTGTCAGAATGAAAAGAGAAGGGTTAATAAGGATATGGCCACCCAACTCATACTGTACAGGAAAACAGAGAGAAGGAAAAGACTAACTTAATATTAAATAAATATAATACCCAAAATAAGGATAAGAATATTCATAAAATAATAAATAAACTAAATTCATTAACTGGGTAAAAGTCCCAGGGGGTAGAAAGAGGGGCTGGTATATGTGAGAATCACCAGCCCTGATCCAGAGGAAGAATTTTCATGAGGGTTGAATGATTGAATTGAGTCTGACCAATACAGGTCCTGTAAAAGAGGTGTGGTGGATTTGAGTGATCATAAAGTTTCATGCTGGTGTATTGAAACTGTATTGGGTGATTCCAACCTGTACAGATGTTGACAGGCTGTATTGAAGTACCAAGCTGTATGCATGTTTCAGCAAGGAGGATTTCTGAAACTGAATACTGATGCAAATGATGGATCTGCTGATTTGAGGTGCTTGAGTGGGTGTATGAATGAATACCCTTACCCCTGGTGAGTGTTTGTTACAGAAATTTTGATGAAAACCCTTTAGAGCATCCATGGCTGTGGTGAGCTTAGCCTGAGATAATTGTGTTAATGTCTCATGGATTCTGAGTATTGGATATCTTTCAGGGATATGATAGGTTTTTAGAGCTCTAAAGTCCCCTACCATTCTTGATTTTCCATTATTCCACGTTATAACGACAGGTGTAGTGACCTCTACCTGTTCATTATGTCCTACTTTCCTTAATACTCCAAGGTCTATTGATTCTTTAATGTGTACCTCTAAAGCTTCTCTAGCTCTTTGGCTAGCTAGGTAAGCTGGTCTTCTTAATAGAGGTGGATCAGGTTTTTCCACATTAAGGATGATATCTACCTCATGTCCAATTATGGCACCTAGTGGCTCTTTGTCAGTTGTAAAGGCATTCTTATACTGAAATAAGAGGTCAATCAATTTTTCTTTCATTTTTTCTGTTAATTAATGATTGAATTCTGCCTCTTTAAGTTTTTCAGCTATGAAAAAACTCCTTTTCTGTGCATTTTTTCTTCATTCTTAATAACTGTAATTTGTTTTTTGTTATTCAATAAGCCAAATTTTTGTCTTTTATTGTCTCCTATGGTAAAATATCTATCTTTTGGTTAGAGATATCAATGCCATAAATTGACAAGTAGTCATTTCCAAGTATAAAATGGTTACTAGTGCAGTTTTCCATTACCACAAACTCTACTTTCAATGTGATACATTTTGAAGGATAAAGAAGAACAATTGTTAAGTCAATTATTCCAAGGGGCTTCATTCTTTCACTTGAACTAATCAATTTGACTCCTTGTATTGGTATAGGTTTTTCTTCCCAATCTGGTAGAATTACTTTCAAATAACTTTTACCAACACAGGTACAATATGCTCCTCTATCTAGGTTCACTTTTGCCTCTTGGCTTTCCACCATGACAATACTTATACTTGATTTTCCGGCTGTATATCCCATCCCTTTTTGCTGGTTTAGTTCTATAAAATTTGGCATCTTGTATGTTTTCCAGCTTGTTTCAGATGTTCCAACTTGTGACAAGATTGAATTGACATCCAGTACTTCATATATTAAATCAATATTATGAATTTGTGCATTAATTATATTAATTTCATCACTTTCAGAAGTTTCTGATTCTTCAATTTCCTTTTCAGAGTCTGATTCTTCTTCCTTATTATTGTGGTCATCTGTTTCCACAATTTCATTTATTTTTGCTTTCTTAAGGCAATTATTGGCTAAATGTCCAATACCTCCACATTTTTGGCACTTTCTTTGCTCATTACTGTTGGATGTATTGGGCTTGAAAGTTTCTCTTTGTTTATCTTTCTTGATAAATGGCTCAATTGAACCTTTAATGTCCAATTTCTTCCAAGTTATGCCAATTTTTGTCCTTGTCACTATGTCTTCTAGTGCATTGATATACTCTTCTGTGGAGAATGGTTGTAAGGTTTGACTATGAAACAATAAGTAAAAATGACAAATATCTTACTTATTGTACTCTGAATTTCCTTATACATAAAGTAAATAGGATAAAAATAATTATAATAATGAAGAAATATTATAATGAAGGCATAAAAAATTATTATATTATTAAATAAATCCAATGATATAATTTATATTATAAATAAATAATTTAATAAATAAATATATTTATACATTTTAAAGCACTTTATTATTGTTTCCAACAAATAATAAAGGCATAAAAGATTGTTTTTTATTAATAAAAAACAATTAATAACAATAATATTAATAATATTATAGCTATAAGTTAATATACATACTATTTATATTAATTTAAGAATTATTGAAAGCAATAATAAAGAGCAATTATTATAATAAGAGAAAATAACCTACTCTTGACACTTAGTATAATAATTTTGAATAAATCTATGCCAAATAATATAAATACAACTTATTTAAATTGTATTTACAATTAAAAATAAGAGAAATTACAAATTTTCTTGATTTTACATGGATTTGAGATTTTTAAGAGAAATATAGCAAAACAGTATAACAATAGAAGTAATCACGTCAAAAATGATGATTATAATGAATATTACCTTTGGTCTTTAATAATATAAAAAATTTATATATAAAGAATAAAGACTTTACCTTTTTATTTAATTGTTTTAATGTTTTGATGCATCTCAGGGGAAAATAGAGTAAAAAGAGCTCTATTTATAGTAAATACCTCCCTTCTAGAGTCCAGTAGGCTTCTAGTAGAAGCTTACTGATGGTATCCACTGGAAATGATAAATATTCCAAGGCTTGATGATGATTATGTCCTGATCAAACCATCTTATCTCATTATTACACCATTATTTAGAGTTATCACTATACCTCTAAGCTTGATGACATAATAGGCTTCGCAGAAGCCTAAACTTTGTGTATTTTAATAGTATTGATCATAATCTAATAGCATTCACCAGTTTTATCTCTTATATAACTGTTAAACATAAAATAATATTACAGTGAGTGATCATGCATGATCAATTTTAAGCTTAAACTTTGATCATTAATAACTTTTAAGTTATAAATGCTACATCTATTCTGGGAGGGAATTCAGATAGCTTGGCATGTCCTTATTAAACTGCAAAGAGAATTCTATTACATCATCAAAACTCTCTTTTTGATGATTTTCCTTGTAACTCATCTTTTCTGTTGAAATTCAATATCTTAAACTTCAAAGCCATGATTTAAAGGGTTTATACCTTGAATATTATAACAAAAATTACATAATTCTTCACAAATGAGCTAGTAGAATCTGAATGTCTACTTTTTTTAAGTTTGGACCACTTTCACAACAAAGTGGTCAACAGCTCCATTGATTTTAATTAATAATCCATTACAAGTTTTAACCTTGTTTATAACTTGTAAAATAAATTTCATATTTGTGTTCTTACAGTCATTACGTGGTTACTTTACTTTTGGTTTATCTCTTTTATATTTCAAGAGATATTAGCTAAAAACCATGAATATATGCATTGACCAAAAAGTGCATATATTCAGCTTAATTCCTCAAATATTGATTTTAGAGATTAGCTTTATAATTGTTTTATGTGTGGCTTCTTTATGAAGAATCCAATGGTAAAATTTATTTCACATGTTTTTTCATTGGTTTCTGAGTTAAATAATGTTTTATACCTTTTTAAGGTATTATCACTTATTCTTCAGTAATTATCTAATTTTCAGATATGCCATACAAATGACATATGTGTATTTCACCATGAGTAATCTAATGGTGCAGTTTATTTCATATGCTTACTCATTAGTCTCTGAGTTAATACAGATTTTGTACCTATTTATGGTATTCTTACTAGTCTTTGAGATACTTATCATAAGTATAATTATTAAAGAAATTTGTTGTGACCTTTTTGGATTTGTGGTCATATCTCAAAGGCTCACAAAGGCTCTATAAACCTGCTTCTCAGGGAATGTTCCAATTCTTCTCCACATTTCTTAAGTATTTTCATTTGTAGCATTTTTTGTGACATTTCTGGGTACAGTGCATTTAATCTTTCAACTTTTTTTTAGAACCAAGTCAAAGTTTTATCCTTGTCTGGGTCAAAGAAGGAATTTTCCAATGCATTGTCTATTTTGTACCTCCAGGCATCATTAGCCCACTTTGTGATTATTTCTTGTTTCCACCAAGACCAGGTATTTTTGCCATTTGTTTTCCTTATGGCATAATACCATCTTTTTGCATATTTCTCAAATAAGGAGTGTAATCTGGCAGTGATTAATTCATCTGGTATGGAATAGTCATCTTGTAACATTTCAATTGTTTTAATAAATGACATATGGTCATATTCACCTTCTCCTGTGAATCTTGGCCATTCTTTAAATTGAGGTGCTTCCTTCATTGAGACTTGGTTATTGTCTTGGTGACTCAAGTCTGTTATGAATGGGTTTGTTATTTCCTCTTTTGGTTTGACAGGACCTCTTATGTGAGGAAATGGTGTAAGGTTTGACTATGAAACAATAAGTAAAAATTACTAATATTTTACTTATTGTACTATGAATGTCCTTATAAATGAAATAAATAAGATAAAAATAATTATAATAATAAAGAATTATTATAATTATGGCGTAAAAATAATTATATTATTAATAAAATATGATAATATAATTTATATAATAAAATAAATATATTAATATAAAATAATTAATATATTCCAAAGCACTTTATTATTGTTACAAACAAATAATAAAGGCATAAAAAACTGTTTTTTATTAATAGAAAACAATTAATAACAATAATATTACTAATATTAAAGTTATAAATTAATATAAATACTATTTATATTAATTAAAGAATTATTAAAAGAATAATATAGAGAAAATTAGTAATATAAGAGAAAATAACCTACTTTTAACACTTGATATAATAATTGTGAGATATTTTACGCCAAATAATATAAATACAACTTATACAAATTGTATTTACAATAAAAAATAGAGAAATTACAAATATTCTTGATTTTTTTTTTTACATGGAAATGAGTTTTAGAGAGATTTTTAACAAAAACAGTTAAACAAATGATTTAATCACATCAAAATTGATGATTATAATAAAGATGAACTTTGTTCTTTAATAATATAAAGGTTTTATATATAAAGAATAAAGATATTACCTTTTTGTTTGTATTTATTTAATGTTTTTGATGCATCTGAGGGGAAAACAGAGCAGAAAGAGCTCTATTTATAGTAAATACCTCCCTCCTAGAGTTCAACAGGCTTCTAGTAGACGTTTACTGATCATATCCACTGGAATTAATCAATATTTTAAGGTTTGGTGATGATTACATCATGATCAAACCTCATTACATCACTATTACGCCATTATTTAGAGTTATCACTATAACTCTAAGTCTGATGACGTCAAAGGCTTGGCAGAACCCCAAATTTCGTGGATTTGATTAGTTTTAATCATAAACTAATATTATTCACCAATTTTAACACTTATATGACTGTTAAACTTAATTTAAGGTTACAGTGTGTGATCACAAATGATCAAATTAAGCTCAAGCTTTGATCCTTTATACCTTTGCAGATTTACACGCTAAAGCAATTCAAAGAGAGAATTCTGATAGCTTGGCATAACCTTATTATTCTCCCAAGAGCATTTCATTACATCATCAAAACTCTATTTTTGATGATTTTTCTTGTAACTCATCTTTTCTGTCAAAATTTAATATTTTAAACTTCAAACTATGATTTCAAGGGGTTATACTTTGAATATTATAATAAAAAATACATCATTATTCACGAGTGAGCTAGTAGAATCCAACTGTCTACTTATTTTTAAGTTTGGACCACTTTCACAACAAAGTGGTCAACAGCTCTGTTGATTTTAATAAATAATTCCTTACAGATTTTAACCTTGTTTATAACTTGTGAAATAAGCTTCATATCTGTGCTTCTACAGTAATTACGTGATGACTTTATTTTTGGTTCATCACTCTAACATGTATAATTCAAGAGATATTAGCTAAATTCCTTGAATATATGCGTTGACCAAAAAAGTGCACATATTCAGGTTAATTCCTTAAGTATTGGTTTTGAAGCTTAGCTTATTAATTGTTTTATGTGTGGGTTTTTATGAAGAATCCAATGGTACTATTTATTTCACATGTTGTTTCATTAGGGTTTGAAAAAAATAAGGATTTGTGGTTTTTATAAGGTATTATTACTTATAACTTATTAAATATTGACTTTACAGATATGCCATAAAAATGGTATATGTTTATTTTACCATGGGGAATCCAATGGTGTAATTTATTTCAAATTTTTATTCATTGGGTTTTAAGTTAAACCAAATTTTGTACCAATTTATGGTATTGTTATAATTTTTAAGGTACTTATTTTTAATGTATAATTATATAAAATATTTCTTGTGACCTTTTTGGGTATGTGGTCATATCTCAAAGGTTCACATTCCCTACCACCAAAAAAGATTGTAGCACAATCTGATATGTGTAATTAGGGTATCATCCACTGTCCTACCTCTTCAATAGACTTTGTTAGTCTTGAAGCTCAATAATGCTTAGCTTTTCTATTTTTCAGGCTTTCTTTCATGTCTGAACCTTCTTAGTAGTTTATCAGCATTTGTTATATCTTTCTCAAGTAGCTATTCATCTTCTTGAGTTGAATTTCTGTACCTTACAAGGTATTCCCTTTCTTTTTTGTTTCCTGTCCTTCTTTCTTTAAGGACTTTTACGATTTTCTTTTCCTCTCCTTCTTCCAAGGGGGGAATTTCAAGTGGGGGTTTATTTCTTAGTGGAAATAAATCCTTGTCACTTGAACTGTAAGGTTCTATCAGACTTACAGGGGAAGTTGGGTGTTTGTTCATTAGTTCACCTGTGAGTTCAAATTGCACAGCATTGGGTCCATGAAGTGCTTTTATCATAAATGGTCCTGCAAAGGAATCTTTTAATTTCTTTGGGCCTTTTATGTTATTGAAATTAAGGGTTGATACTAGGACCAAGTCTCCTATTTTGAAATCAGGTGGCTTATGACTTTTATCCCATCTTTCTTTTGCATATTTGAAAGAATCTTGCATACATCTGTTTGCATGGTGTCTTGCCTTGTCAAGCATTATCTTGAAGCTGCTTGCTGTTGGATGTATATCCACTAAGGCCTTTTTGCGGGTTTCATAAGGAAGTCTTGTATTCCAACCTTTTTCTAGCATTGCTGGTGTTTTGCCAGTAGAAGAATGGATTGATGTCTTATATGCTAGTTCAAGAGCTGGTATTAGTGTACACCAATCATGGGTAAAACCATCAGAATCTTTTAATTCTAGCCCATAAGCACAGAATCTTCTGATCATGTCCTCTAGGGTCTGTATCATTCTTTCTGCTAAACCATCAGTTTGAGGATGGAAAGCTGTTGAGAATGATAACTTTGTCCCAAACAAGTTATGGAGATTTGTCCATAATGCTGAAGTGAACTTTGGGTTTCTGTCACTTATAATATTCTGGAATAAGCCTGTATGGCTAATAACTTTATTCCATATCATTATGGCTGTGTCCATAGCTGTGTCATCTTTATGACATGGTAAGAACATGGGAGTTTTGCTATACCTGTCAACCAATACTAGGCATGCATTATAGCTTCTGTCTCCTCCTGGAGGTAATGCTGTTACCCAATCCATATGAACTATTTCCCAAGGGGATTTTGGTTCTTGGATTTTGATCATCATTCCAAATTTCTTTCCTGTGGCTCTGTTGGTGTTTTGACATCTGTCACAGGTTTGGCAGTATTCTATAACATCTTTCTTCCAATTTGGCCACCAAGAGCAGGTTTTAACCCTCTCTAGTGTCCTGTCTTCTGAAAGGTGTCCAGCTGCAACACTATCATGACACTCATGTAAAATAGTGTTTATCAGGGTTCTATCTGTTAAGGCCATAACACATGTGTGTTTTGTTCTGTGGTAAAGTATTCCATCAAGGAGGTGGAATCTTCCTTCCTCATATGCCTTTTTCCATATTTCATCTAGTTTTGATGAAATTGATGGGTCTTTGCAGTCTTTCATTAGAATTTGGCTTAAGATATGGCAATTTTTGTCTATCTTATAGCTTTCTTTAACTTGGCTAAAGAA
Source organism: Austropuccinia psidii (assembly GCA_023105745.1). Taxonomy (NCBI): domain Eukaryota; kingdom Fungi; phylum Basidiomycota; class Pucciniomycetes; order Pucciniales; family Sphaerophragmiaceae; genus Austropuccinia; species Austropuccinia psidii. Next base: position 7,934,578 of record JALGQZ010000001.1, read on the forward strand.
TTCTGTGCCAATGTCTGTAACAAATATTCCTTCTATATGGTGTTCTTCTTGTGGTACCCATGCTGGATTGTCAGGGGTATTTGCTAGATCTCATCTGCTAAGACCATCTGCATTTTTATGAATATTACCAGATTTATGAACAATAGTCATATTTCCTCTATATTCTTGGATAGCAATTTGCCATCTCAGCATATGTCTATTTGGAGTTTTCATATTTAATAGAGATTTTACAGCATTACAGTCTATAATCACATCAAATACTGTTCCATCCAAGTAGTAATGTAATTTTTCTAAAGCCCACACTAAGCAGAGGCATTCCATTTGGCTTGCTCCATATCTTGCTTCTGTTTGCTTTATCTGTCTTGAAATAAAACAAATTGGTCCTTCCACTGGTTTATCATTGATAATTTGTGTCTGGTGTAGTGCAGCACCCAGTCCTTCTCTACAAGCATCAATGTACAGCTTGAAGGGTAGTTTCCAATCTGGCATTAGAAGAAATGGGGCATTTGTTAAGGAATTTTTCAATTCCTCATATGCCTTGACTCTTTCTTCTGTCATTTCATAGACTGTTTGTTGGTCACATAGCTTATACAAGGATTTAGCAATTTTTGCAAAGTCCTTTATATGCTGTCTATAGTAACCAGCAAATCCTAGAAATGATTGCATTTCTTTTTTGGTTTGAGGCATTGGTTTAAGTAGTACTGCTGCTACTTTATTCTTGTCTATGCATAGACTAAGTCCAGATACAACATGTCCTAGTGCGTTTAGTCCACTGTATGCAAAATGACACTTTTTCAAGGAAATTTTCATATTCACTTGGACTATTTCCTGTAGTACCCTCTCTAGTCTTGTAAGGTGACTTTCCCAAGTTTCTAAACAAACTATGATATCATCAATATAGATGATTAACCATCCTTCTGATAATTCTTCAGGAAATATGGTATTCATCATTCTTTGATAATGGGAAGGTGCATTTTTTATGCCAAATGGCATTCTTAAGTATTCAAAAATTCCACAGTGGACTATTATCCTCAGTAGTTTTTTGGCATTGTCTTTTAAGACATTTTGATGAAAACCCTTTAAGGAATCCATGGCTGTGATGAACTTAGCTTGTGACAATTGTGTCAATGTCTCATGGATCCTGGGTATTGGATACCTTTCTGGAATGGTATAAGTTTTCAGAGCTCTGAAGTCTCCTACCATCCTTGATTTTCCACTATGCCAAGTTATAATGACAGGTGTAGTGACTTCTACCTGTTCATTATGTCCTACCTTTCATAATACTCCAAGGTCTATTAGTTCTTTAATGTGTACCTCCAAGGCTTCTCTAGCCCTTGGACTAGCTGGGTAAGCAGGTCTTCTTAGTAGAGGTGGGTAAGGTTTTTCCACATTAAGAATTATATCCACTTCATGTCCAATTATGGCACCTAGTGGCTCTTTGTCAGTTGCAAAGGCATTTTTATACTTAAATAAGAGGTCAATCAATTTTTCTTTCATTTTTTCTGTTAATTCTTGATTGAATTCTGCGTCTTTAAGTTTTTCAGATATAAAAAGTTCCTTTTCTGGAATTTTTTCTTCATTCTTAATAACTGTGATTTGTTTTTTGTTATTTAAGAAGCCAAACCTTTGTCTTTTGTTGTCTCCTATGGTAAAATATCTATCCTTTTGGTTGGAGATATCTATACCATAGATTGATAAGTAATCATTTGCAAGTATGAAGTGATTACTAGTACAGTTTTCCATTACTACAAACTCTACTTTGATTCTGACACATTGTGAGTGATGAGGAAAAATTAGTGTTAAATCAATTATTCCAAGGGGCTTCATGCTCTCACTTGCACTACTAAATTTGACACCTTGTATTGGCATAAGTTTTTCTTGCCAGTCTGGGACAATGGTTTTTAAATAGCTTTTACCAACACAGGTGAAATATGCTCCTGTGTCTAAGTTAACTTTTCCTTCTTGGTTATCAACCATAACAATACTTATACTTGATTTTCCAGCTGTATATCCTATTCCTCTTGCAGATTTGGTCCTATACATTTTGGCATCTTGTATATTTGTCAGGTTTGTGTCAGAAGTCCCAACTTGTGGTAAGTTTGAGTTACCATCCAGTACTTCATAAATTATGTCAATATTATTAATTTGTGCATTAATTATATTGATTTCATCACTTTTAGAGCTTTCTGACTCTTCTGTTTCTTTTTCAGAGTCAGATTCTTCTTCTTTGTCATTGTGGTTTTCTGTTTCCACAATTTCATTAATTTTTGCCTTTTTAAGGCAATTATTGGCTAAGTGTCCAATACTTCCACATTTATGGCATTTTCTTTACTCATTATTGTTGGATGTATTGGGCTTGAAGGATTCTTTTGATTTATCTTTTTTGATAAATGGTTTATTTGGGCTTTTAATGTCCAATTTCTTCCAAGTCCTGCCAATTTTTGTTCTTGTCACTATGTCTTCTAGTGCATTAATATACTCTTCTGTGGAGCATGGTTCTATACACCTGCTTCTTAGGGCATGTTCTAGCTCTCCTCCACATTTCTTGAGTATTTTCATATGCACCATTTTTTGTGACATTTCTGGGTACAATGCATTAAGTCTTTCAACTTGTTTCAAGAACCAAGTTAAAGGTTTGTCTTTGTCTGGGTCAAAGAAAGAATTTTCAAATGCATTTTCTATTTTGTACCTCCAGGCATCATTAGCCCACTTGGTGATTATTTCTTGTTTCCACCAAGACCAGGTATTTTTGCCATTTGTTTGCCTTATGCCATAATACCATCTTTTTGAAGATTTTTCAAACAATGAATGTAATCTTGCAGTGATTAATTCATCTGGTATGGCATAATCTTCTTGTAGCATGTCAATTGTTTTGATAAAAGACATGTGGTCATATTCACCTTCTCCTGTGAATGTTGGCCATTCTTTTAATTGAGGTGCTTCCTTCATTAAGACTTGGTTATTGTCTTGGTGACTCAAGTCTGTTATGAATGGATTTGTTAATTCTTCTTTTGGTTTAACAGGGCTTCTTATGTGAGAAAATAGTGTTGATAACTTTGGCATATTTACATTAGCCTCATTGATTTTATCCATTTTTTCAGTAATAAGCCTTATTTCACTTTGAATGTCATCTTTCAGATGAATTCTTGCTTCATCACTTTTTTCCACATGGTCCAAAAGTAATTTTTAGTGTGATGAAGTCTTTTCTTCAAATTTTTCTACAGAAATACTTAATTTGTTTAGTTTTTCTGTAAGATTGTCAATACTCACATCATAATTGATTGTCAAAGTTTTTTCTTTGATATCACTTATGTATTTATACAACTCTTGTTGTCCTTGTATTAATTTCTGAGTATTGTCAATTAATACTTTTGGTTTATTATTTTCAATCATAAATTTTATGTTATCAATTTCTTTCTTATTTTGTAGAACAAGTTTTGTTAAAGATGATAAACTGTTATTTATTTCTTGGAAAGATAATAAACTATTTTTAATGTCTTTAAGAGGTAAGATACTATTTTTAAGCTCTGTTAAAGTATTTACAACATCAGGAGACAAGGTTATTTCTTTGTGAAATGGGGTTGTCTCATTCTTTGTTCCTCTTTGTCTTTGAATTCCATCAAAGTTCTGGCCATGTTGAAGACATTGTCCATGGCATCTTTTTGGATCTTGGGGATCCTGTAGCTTGGGGAATATGGTTTTCTCCAATTCTTTTTCTTGTTCTTCTTCCCTTCTTGGGGAAGTGTGTTGACTTGGGGCTTGCTGGTAGAAGCTACTGGGGCTTCTTCCTTGGTTGCCTCCTTCTTTTTGGCATGATACTTCTTGATCTTTTTGATTTGAGGTTTGGATGATAGTGGATTCCATCCATTGGAGTATCTCACTATTTCCTCCTCTTTGAGGAACTTTTTCAGGATGTTCCAGGAGTTCATCACTCCTTGGTGTATTTGAGGCAACATTTCCCAATCTTTGTCCTTGTACACTGTGTAGTACTGTTTGTATTGGCTCATGTAAATGTCTATTTGAGCCCTCTGAATGTGATTTGTACCTGTTTGAGTCACTCATACTTAGTTCCAATTCAGGTTCAGATATCATGGGCATTTCTGGGACTTGCCTTTGGGGTAAGGCACTTCCTTGTGTGGATTCTGTTCCACTGGGGATATTTCCCTTCCTTTTCCCTTTTGAGGAATCAATTCTACCTCTGAGTCCAGCTCCATCTGATTGGATGGAGTATTGGGAACCTCTTCTGGTAGTCATATTATAAGAAAAATAAGAAATAAGAGGATTTCAGAGCAGGAAATTTCTTATGGCAATTCATAAATGAGGTACTCACCTTCAGAGTCCTGAATGGTGGGTCCTGGAAAGTCCAATTTCTTGGTTTTCTTTCTTTTGGTAATTCTTGGTGTTGAAGAACTTTGACAAGTTTCTTCCACCAATCTTTCAGCAGTGGTTTGGTTATCCTCTGTTGAGTTGTCTTCAAACACTAAAAAAGACAAATAAATATAAGTCTTTTATATAAAAGTGTTATTTTTGGTAAGATATGGCAATTTTCCACGTAAAAATTGCTTTTATATCTTTTTTTTTTATGTAAAAGAAAAAAAAATGAAAATAATTAAAGAAATGAAATTAAAAAGAATAAAATTACTTTTTTATTGGTTTTTAATATTTTTATTATTTTTTATGTTTTTATTTTTAAAGAATGAAATAAAAATGAGTATAATTCTTTGTATAAAATTAATTTATAATATAAAATTATTTTTAATTTATAAAATATCTTTTTTAATCACTATAGTCACTCAAAGAAAGTTTTTGCAAGTCTAAGGATGTGAAAAACCACATGTAAGACAGTACAATTGCATTCCAAATGCCTCAATAGCTTTTAAAATCAATAAATATAAAATTATTATATAATTTTATGGTTATAAGTATAATTTATTATTGGATAAACCCAGTTAGAATCTTTTTAAAGGTCATTTAGAGTAAATATCACGGCCAGGCCCCCAAATGTAAGGTTTGACTATGAAACAATAAGTAAAAATTACTAATATTTTACTTATTGTACTATGAATGTCCTTATAAATGAAATAAATAAGATAAAAATAATTATAATAATAAAGAATTATTATAATTATGGCGTAAAAATAACTATATTATTAATAAAATATGATAATATAGTTTATATTATAAAATATAATATAATAAAATAAATATATTAATATAAAATAATTAATATATTCAAAAGCACTTTATTATTGTTACAAACAAATAATAAAGGCGTAAAAAATTGTTTTTTATCAATAAAAAACAATTAATAACAATAATATTACTAATATTAAAGTTATAAATTAATATAAATACTATTTATATTAATTAAAGAATTATCAAAAGAATAATATAGAGAAAATTATCAATATAAGAGAAAATAACCTACTTTTATCACTTAATATAATAATTTTGAGATATTTTACGCCAAATAATATAAATACAACTTATACAAACTGTATTTACAATAAAAAATAGAGAAATTACAAATATTCTTGATTTTTTTTTTTTTTACGTGGAAATGAGTTTTAGAGAGAATTTTAACAAAAACAATTGAACAAATGATTTAATCACATCAAAATTGATGATTATAATAAAGATGAACTTTGGTCTTTAATAATATAAAAGTTTTATATATAAAGAATAAAGATATTACCTTTTTGTTTGTATTTATTTAATGTTTTTGATGCGTCTGAGGGGAAAACAGAGCAGAAAGAGCTCTATTTATAGTAAATACCTCCCTCCTAGAGTCCAACAGGCTTCTAGTAGAGGTTTACTGATCATATCCACTGGAATTGATCAATATTTTAAGGTTTGGTGATGATTACATCATGATCAAACCTCATTACATTGCTATTACACCATTATTTAGAGTTATCACTATAACTCTAAGTCTGATGACATCAAAGGCTTGGCAGAACCCCAAATTTCGTGGATTTTATTAGTTTTAATCATCAACTAATAGTATTCACCAATTTTAACACCTATATGACTGTTAAACCTAATTTAAGGCTACAGTGTGTGATCATAAATGATCAAATTAAGCACCAACTTTGATCCTTAATAACTTTGAATATTTACACGCTACAGCAATTCAGAGAGTGAATTCTGATAGCTTGGCATAACCGTATTATTTATTCAAGAGAATTTCATTACATCATCAAAACTCTATTTTTGATGATTTTTCTTGTAACTCATCTTTTCTGTCAAAATTTAATATTTTAAACTTCAAACTATGATTTCAAGGGGTTATACCTTGAATATTATAACAAAAAATACATCATTCTTCACAAATGAACTAGTAGAATCCAACTGTCTACTTATTTTTACGTTTGGACCACTTTCACAACAAAGTGGTCAACAGCTCTGTTGATTTTAATCAATAATTCCTTACATATTTTAACCTTGTTTATAACTTGTGAGATAAACTTCATATCTGTGCTCCTACAATAATTAAGTGATGACTTTATTTTTGGTTCATCACTCTAACATGTATAATTCAAGAGATATTAGCCAAAATCCTTGAATATATGCGTTGACCAAAAAAGTGCATATATTCAGGTTAATTCCTTAAGTATTGGTTTTGAAGCTTAGCTTATTAATTCTTTTATGTGTGGATTGCTATGGGGAATCCAGTGGTACCATTTATTTTACATGTTGTTTCATTTGTTTTTGAAAAAAATAAGGATTTGTGGTTTTTATAAGGTATTATTACTTATAACTTATTAAATATTGACTTTACAGATATGCCATAAAAATGGTATATGTGTATTTTACCATGGGCAATCCAATGGTGTAATTTCTTTCACATTTTCATTCATTGGGCTTTAAGTTAAACAGAATTTTGTACCAATTTATGGTATTTTTATAGTTTTTAAGGTACTTATTTATAATGTATAATTATATAAAATATTTCTTGTGACCTTTTTGGGTATGTGGTCATATCTCAAAGGTTCACAAATGAGGTCGATAACTTTGGCATATTTAAGTTAGCCTCATTTATTTTATCCATTTTTTCAGTAAGAAGTCTTATTTCACTTTGAACGTCATCTTTCAGATTCATTCTTGCTTCATCACTTTTTTCTACATGGTCTAGAAGTACTTTTTGGTGTGATGAAGTCTTTTCTTCAAATTTTTCTACAGAAATACTTAATTTGTTTAATTTTTCTGTAAGATTATCAATACTCATTTCATAATTGATTGTCAAAGGTTTATCTTTGACATCTTTTATATATCTATACAATTCCTGTTGTCCTTGTATTAATTTTTCATTATTTTCAATTAAAACCTTTGGTTTATTATTTTCAACAATAAATTTAATTTTATCAATTTCCTTTTCATTTTTTACAGCAATTTTTGTTATAGATGATAGATTATTATTTATTTCTTGTAAGGATAATAAACTGTTTTCAATTTCTCTAAGAGTTAAAATACTATTTTTTTAATTTTTTTAACATATTTACAACATCTGGAGACAAATCTATTTCTTTGGGAAATGAGGTTGTTTCATTCTTTGTTCCTCCTTGTCCTTGAATTCCATCAAGGTTCTGGTCATGTTGAATACATTTTTCATGGCATCTTTTTAAATTTTTGGAATCCTGTAGCTTAGGTAATATGGTTTTCTCCAGTTCTTTTTCTTGTTCTTCTTCCCTTCTTGGGGAAGTGGGTTGGCTTGGGGCTTGCTGGTAGAAGCTACTGGGGCTTCTTCCTTGGTTTCCTCCCTCTTTCTGACATGGTATTCCTTGATCCTTTGGATTTGACGCTTGGATGATAGTGGATTCAATCCACTGGAGTATCTCACTATTTCCTCCTCTTTGAGGAATTTTTTGAGGATGTGCCAGGAGTTCATCACTCCTTGGTGTACTTGTGGAAACATTTTCCAATCCTTTTCCTTGTACACTGTGTAGTAATGCTTGTACTGGCTCATGTAAATTTCCATTTGAGCCCTCTGAATGTGATTGTTACCTATTTGAGTCACTCATACTCATTTCTAACTCTGGTTCAGATACTATAGGAATTTCTGGGACTTGCCTTTGAGATAAGGCACTTGGTTGTGTGGATTCTGTTCCACTGGGGATTTTTCCCTTTCTTTTCCCTTTTTAGGGATCAATTCTACCTCTGAGTCATTATCCATCTGATTGGATGGAGTATTGGGAACCTCTTCTGGTAGTCATAATTTAAGAAATAGCAAATAAAAAGATTTCAGGACAAGAATTTCTTTTTATGGTAATTTATAAAGGAGGTACTCATGTTCAGAGTCCTGAATAGTGGGTCCTGGAAAGTCTAATTTCTTAGCTTTCTTTCTTCTTAATGATGATTGGTTTTGTGGAACTTGGGCAAGTTTCTTCCACCAATATTTCAACAGTGGTCTGATTGTCCTCTGTTGGATTGTCCTCAAACAGTAAAAAGACAAATAAATCTAAGTCTTTTATATAAAAAGTGTTATTTGTATTAAGATATGGCAATTTTCCATCTAAAAATTTGTTTTATATCTCATAATAAATGAGATTGATGAAGAAATGAAGAAAAATGAATAAAATAACTTTTTTTTAATATTTTTAATATTTTTATTTTTAAAGAATCAAATAGAAATGAAGATGATTCTTTTATGAAATTGAAAAATTATTTTTAATTTATACAATATCCTTTTTAATTACTAGAGTCACTCAAAGAAAGCTCTTGCAAGTCTAAGGTTGTGAAGAACCATGTGTAAGACAGTACAACTGCTTTCCAAATGCCTCAATAGCTTTTAAAATCAATAAATATAAAATCATCATATAATTTTATGATTATAATTATGATTCATTATTGGATAAACCCAATTAGAGTCTTTTTAAAGGTCTTTTTAAGTAAATATCACGGCCAGGCCCCCAATTGTAAGGTTTGACTATGAAACAATAAGTAAAAATTATTAATATTTTACTTATTGTACTCTGAATTTCTTCATAAATAAAATAATTATAATTAAGGCATAAAAATAAATATATTATTGAATAAATATAATAATATAATTTATATTATAAAAAAATAATATAATAAATAAATACAGTAATATTTGATAATTAATATATTTAAAAGCACTTTATTATTGTTACCAACAAATGATAAAGGCATAAAAAGTGGTTTTTGATTAATAAAAAACAATTAATAACAATAATATTACTAATATTAAAGCTATATATTAATATAAAAACTATTTATATTAATTAAAGAATTATTAATAGTAATAATAGAGAGAAATTATCATAATAAGATAAAATAACCTACTTTTGATGGTTGATATAATAATTTTGGAAGTTTTTATGCCAAATAATGTAGATACAGCTTATTTAAATTGTATTTACAAATAAAAATAAAAGAAATTGCCAATATTCTTGATTTTACATGAAAATAAGATTTTTAAAAGAACTATAACAAAACAAAGGAACAATTGGAGTAATCATGTCAATAATGATGATTATAATAAGGATTATATTTGGTCTTTGATAATATGATAGATTTATATATAAAGAATAAAGATTTTACCTTTTGATTCATTTGTTTTATTGTTTTGATGTGTGTGAGGGGAAAATGGAGTAAAAAGAGCGCTATTTATAGTAAATTCCTCCCTTCTATAGTACAGTATGCTTCTATTAGACGTTTACTGATGGTATTAACTGGAAATGATCAGTAGTTTAAGTTTGAATGATGATTATATCATGATCAAACCATCTTATCTCATTCTTATGCCATTATTTAGAGTTATCACTATAACTCTAATTTTGATGAAGGCATAGGCTTGGAAGAAACCTAAACTTTGTGTATTTTATTATTATTAATCATGATATAATATTATTCACCATTTTTATCACTTATATAACTGTTGAATGTAAAATAAAATTACAGTGAGTGATCATAAATGATCAATTTTAAGCTTAAGCTTTGATCATCCATAACTTTGAAGTTATGAATGCTACAGCCATTCTGAGAGTGAACTCTGATAGCTTGGCATGTCCTCATTAAACTGCCAAGGGCATCTCATTACATCATCAAAAATGTCAGCCTGTGACTCAAAACCAGAGCACAAGCATGACAGCCAAAATACCATAAACCAATGGTATAGCCAAGATACCACCAAAAAATGGAGCTGAGCCAAATCAGCTCAAAAGGTATCAAAATAAAGAGGAAACTCACCTATTTCTTAAAATATAAGTTCTATCACCATAGGACAAGAAATAACAAAGTTATTCCTGCTCAAAGTTATTGCTGGGCATAAACCTTAATTTTCACCTCTCATCTAAAATCTAGAAGGAGAGGCTTAACCCCATCAAATGGGTATTCAAAATGAAGCTGTAGGCCAGGGCTGCCCAATGGTACCAGCCAAACTGAGCTAGCACCAATATTACTGGAGTTATGGTCAATTTCAGGCCAAATAAGGGTGAACAAAACATTCACCTCTCATCTAACTTCTGCAGTTTTAGTGTGAGATACTTTAAGTGGGGTCTTATTGGAAAGAGCACAATCAGGGCTATCTGGTGGTGTCATCTATTTTCTCATAGCTCAACTAGAACAAAAGTTATGGTGCAAATAAGCTCAATACAGCTTTTTTGCCTATACCACGCAAATGTACAAAAATCTTGTACATGGGATAGCTTTGCCATATTAAATGATACCCTTATCAAATGAGGTACCATTGTGTAGAGCACATACAGGGCTCCACACTGAACCAATTTTAAGGTTGATATCCCAAGAATTGACAAAGTTATGGCTGTTTTAAGGTCAGATTCCCACCTGCTGTCATATACAGCCTCACCATGGGATAATATCCCATAATCATGAATATGAGGTGTCAAATAGACAAAGAAGCATGTTTTTACTTCAATACCTCATATTTCAGTCAATACTGGGGTCCCATACAGTTTCTGTACACCATTCTACACGTCATACACGTCAGAATCAGGCTGTGCGGTCCCCAGATGAAAATTTTCACCCTGTATTGGTGAAAACTGCCCAGATGTGGTTTCAAAACCACATCTGAGACCAATACAGGTTATAAAGGCTGTTTGCAAACCACAAGCCAGTACTAGAGAGTGAAAAAAACTTCACTTCCTCTACGTGGAAAGGTCTAGCACACTTTCCACCCCATTTCAGGATAATAAGGAGGCTTTTCACAGCCAGAATTGTTTCCTCATCCTGCTCTTGAATATCCTACGTAGTAAACTGTCAAAAACAGTTTTACTCTTGGTTAATAATCAGGGTATAATTATAATTTTAACTATTGTAGCTCTTATTATAGTAATCCAACTGGTAAGACTGCACCCAGGGTTCTCAATAGTGCTCACCACCACTATTCTTCAATAGTAGAACCCTGTTATTATATTAAATTGAATCTCTTATTTTAAAATTATTTCCACGTGTCACAGTCATAGTTCTAGTTGTAAATAGCCTAATTACTGCTTCAACATAGACTCCAGCTGACAAAAAAACTATTTTTGATGATTTTTCTTGTATCTCTTTTTTTCTGTCAAAATTCAATATTTTAAACTTCAAACCTTGATTTCAAGGGGTTTTACCTTGAATATTATGATAGAAAATACATCATTCTTCACGTATGAACTAGCATAATTTGAATATCTTCCCTGTTTTAAGTTTGGACCACTTTCACAACAAAGTGGTCAACAGCTCTAGCAATTTTGTTTGATAAACCCTTACAATTTATAACCTTGCTCATAGCTTGTCAAATAAAGCTCATATATGTGTTCTTTAAGTAATTTAGTGGTGATGTTTTCTTGTGTAACTCTCTATCTTGTATATTTCAAGAGATATTAGCTAAAAACCATGAATGTATGCATTTACCAAAAAAGTGCATATATTCAGCTTAATTCCTTAAGTATTGATTTTAGAGAATTGACATAAAATTGTTTTATGTGTTGTTCTTCATAGGGAACTCAATGGTGCAATTTCTTTCACATGTTGTTTCATTGGTTTCTGAGTTAAATAAGATTTCATGTCTTTTGTAGGGTATTCTTACTTATTATCCAGTAATTATTGGCTTTACAGATATGCCATAAAAATGATATATGTGTATTTTACCATGAGGAATCTCATTTTTTAATTTATCTCACATTTTTACTCATTAGATTCTGAGTTAATTCAAAGTTTATACCTTTTTATGCTATTTTCATTGGTTTTAAGATAATTATTAAGAGTATAATCATTATAAAGTTTTTCTTGTGACCTTTTTTGATATGTGGTCATATCTCAAACGCTCCAAAATATCCTTTTTTGAGAAAGCGAATTCATGCATTTAAGGCCAGATTTGGATTATACACAAGGATTCACCTAGGGTTACTCAATAGAGTGAATAAGCTTATATTAAGTCTATTTGGTGGTAATATGGAAAATACTTCAATACCACATAAAAGAATTGTGAAAAAGAAATTCTCAATTTCATGCCAAAATAATTTGAATGTGAGAAATACCATGTTACATACACACTAAGATTTATCAAATGCGTGTTTTTGGCACTTAAAACTATATTATTCCTATATACAGCTTTGGTACACCAATATTGGATATCAGTCTTTCAGCCTAAATTACTATTTTTAACATGAAAATAGCTAATGGGGACAAAATACATCAAAGAGAGCCATGGTACCCAACTTCTGAGACCTCTGAGGCATGGAAAGCTCTAAAGCTTGGATTCATGGCTGATAATGGCCCAATTAGTATACTAAAGCCTTTGAGGAACTTGCTTTCCAAGTTAAAGTCCCATTAAATCATAAGAAAATAACAAATAAGTTTCTATTTTGACATGAAAAGGAGGTAATGAGCAGCTCTTACTACTGTAACAATGTCAATTATCAATAATTTTCCATTGATAACCCTTAAAATATTAATTGAAGCCCTTCTTGTACTAGTATAAATTCATTTACCTTGTGGCAACCAGCTATTACTGTGCTATTTGTAATTCTAAATAGAAATATGGTAAAAACTTCAAAAATTCATTAAAAATATAATTCTTGATGAATCCTTATTAAGCCTTAATTCCAAATGGAGAAAAGGATTATTAATATAAAAATGAAACACAATTATGACTTCATAATTAAAATTAGAAGCTTTACTTACAGTCCATTTTTGATGATTCCATGTGAAACACTGAATCTTCAATAATTCACAGAAAATATAACCTTTGATTAAATTTCCAATAAAATTAATTATTTTAAGAAATTAATGTTTAATTGAAATAAAATAATATTTACAGTTGTTACTCCTTCATTTCTTAACCATAAATGGATTGGTAGTCATGTAAAATGACTTAATTAAGTGATTATGATAATCTTATTTGACAAAAAATGATGATGTAAGGTTTGACTATGAAACAATCAGTAAAAATTACTAATATTTTACTTATTTTACTCTGAATGTCCTTATAAATAAAGTAAATAAGATAAAAATAATTACAATAATAAAAAATTATTATAATTAAGGCATAAAAAATAATTATATTATTTCATAAATAAAATAATATAATTTATATTATAAAAAATAATATAATAAATAAATATATTAATATATAATAATTGATACATTTAAAACCACTTTATTGTTGCTACTGAAAAATAATAAAGGCATAGAGAATTGTTTTTTATTAATAAAAAACAATTAATAACAATAATATTACTAATATTAAAGCTATAACTTAATATAAATACTATTTATATTAATTAAAGAATAATTAAAAGCAATAATAAAGAGAAATTATTATGATATGGGAAAATAACCTACTTTTAACACTTAGTATAATGATATTGAATAATTTTACGCCGAATAATATAAATACAACTTATCTAAATTTTATTTACAATAAAAATTAAGAGAAATTACAATTTTTCTTGATTTTACATGGATTTGAGATTTTAGAGAGAAATATAACAAAACAGTAGAACAATTGAGGTAATCACATCAAAAATAATTTTTATAATAAAGATTATCTTTGTTCTATACTAATATAAAAGATTTATATATATTGAATAAAGATTTTACCTTTGGTTTTGATTGTTTTAATGTTTTGATGCGTCTGAGGGGAACATAGAGCAAAAAGAGCTCTATTTATAGTAAATTCCTCCCTTCTAGAGTCCAGTAGGCTTCTAGTAGACGCTTACTTATGTTATCCACTAGAAATGATCAGTATTTTAAGGTTTAGTGATGATTACGTCATGATCCAACCCTCTTATCTCATTATTACGCCATTATTTAGAGTTATCACTATAACTCTAAGTTTGATGACATAATAGACTTGGAGGAAGCCTAAACTCTGTATTTTATTAATATTAATCATAATAAAATATTCTTCACCAGTTTTATCACTTATATAACTGTTAAACATAAAATAGAATTACAGTGAGTGATCATAAATGATCAATTTTAAGCTTATGCTTTGATCATTAATAACTTGCAAGTTGTGCACGCTAAAGCTATTCTTCAAGTGAGCGCTTATAGCTTGGCATGTCCTTATTGAGCTTCCAAGATAATTTCATTACATCATCAACAAACTATTTTTTAAGATTTTTCTTGTATCTCATCTTTTCTGTCAAAATTCAATATTTTAAACTTCAAACCTTGATTTCAAGGGGTTTTACCTTGAATATTGTGATATAAAATACATCATAATTCACGTATGAACTATCATAATTTGAATATCTACCTTGTTTTAAGTTTGGACCACTTTCACAACAAAGTGGTCAACAGATCTAGCGATTTTGTTCAATAAACCCTTACAGGTTATAACCTTGCTTATAGCTTGTCAAATAAAGCTCATATATGTGTTCTTCAAGTAATTTAGTAGTGACTTTATTTTTGGTGTAACTCTCTATCTTGTATATTTCAAGAGATATCAGCTAAAAGCCATGAATGTATGCATTGACCAAAAAAAGTGCATATATTCAGCTTATTTCCTTAAGTATTGATTTTAGAGAATTGACATAAAATTGTTTGATGTTTTGTCCTTCATGGGGAATTCAATGGTGAAATTTATTTTACATGTTGCTACATTTGTTTCTGAGTTAAATAAGATTTTATGTTTTATTTAGGGTATTATTACTTATTATCCAATAATTATTGACTTTACAGATATGCCATAAAGATAATATATGTGTATTTTACCATGATAAATCTAATTGTGTAATTTATATCACATGTTTAATCATCAGATTCTGAGTTAATTCAAATTCTATACCTTTTTATGGTATTTTCATTGGCTTTAAGATAATTATGAAGAGTATAATTATTATAAAGTTTTTCTTGTGAGCTTTTTGGATCTGTGGTCATATCTCGAAGGCTCACAAATACCCTTTTTTTGAGAAAGTAAATCTGTGCATTTAAGGCCAGATTTGGATTCTACACAAGAATTCACCTAGGGTAACTCAATAGAGTGAATAAGCTTATATTAAATCTATTTGGTGGTAATATGGACAATACTTCAATACCCCATAAAAGAATTGTGAACAAAAGAATTTTTCAATTTCATGCCAAATTGATTTGAATGTGAGAAATCCCATGTTACATACACACTAAGATTTATCTTATGCATGTTTTTGGCACTTAAAACTACATTATTCCTATATACAGCTTTGGTACACCCATATTGGATATCAGTCTTTCAGCCTAAATTACTATTTTTAACATGAAAATAGCTAATGGGGACAAAATACATCAAAGAAAGCCATGGTACCCAGCTTCTGAGACCTCTGAGGCATGGACAGCTCTAAAGCTTGGATTCATGGCTGATAATGGCCCAATTAGTATACTCAAACCTTTCAGGAATTTGTTTTCCAAGTTAAAGTCCCATTAAATCATAAGAAAATAACAAATAAGCTTCTATTTTGACATGAACAGGTGGTAAAGAGTAACTCTTACTCCTGTAACCATGTCAATTATCAATAATTTTCCATTGATAACCCTTAAAATATTAATTAAAGCCCTCTTTGTACTAGTATAAATTCATTTACCTTGTGGAGACCAGCTATTACTGTGCTATTTGTAATTCTAAATAGAAATATGGTACAAACTTCAAAAATTCATTAAAAATATAATTCTTGATGAATCCTTATTAAAACTTCATTACAAATGGAGAAAAGGATTATTAATATAAAAATCAAACAGAATTATGAATTCATAATTAAAATTAGAAGTATTACTTACAGTCCATTTTTAATGATTCCATGTGAAACACTGAATCTTCAAAAATTCACAGAGAATATAACCTGTGATTGAATTTCCAATAAAATCAATTGTTTTAAGAAATTAATGTTTATTTTTAATTAAGAGAATATTTAAATCTGTTACTCCTTTATTTCTTAACCATAAATGGGTTGGTAGTCATGTAAAATGACTTAATTAAGTGATTATGATAATCTTACGTGACAACAAATGATTAAATCAATAATCCAAGGAGGATAATTTCTCTATAGCTCCCTTTCCTTTCATTGTTATGCATGTAATTCCTCTGTGAGGTGTTACTTACTTAAAAGAGGCCTCCTCTTGCTGTTTTTTCTAAATCATCTTATTACCCAATTATATCTTTAGCTCCAACAAGTATGAGTTAATCTTATTTTAATTGTTTTAATTCCTTCATAATCATTCAGAAACATTCAAAATAATAGAAATATACTATTTAAAATGTTACTTAAATATTTCATTGTTGTATTACTGTTATAATACCATTTTGATCCTTTAAATAAACAATTAATCTGTCAAATCCATTTGCCAATTCTTGACAAGGTATTATTGAAGTATTAGTGATTTTTTAATTTAATTCTTGAAGTTTTTCTCTCATAATAATTTCATTCAAGAATTATTATTATAATTATTCTTCCAAAACATAATTATATATTAAAATAGTTTTATCATTTTAATTGAGAAGTTTTATTATTAAATACTTCTTTTAATTGATTGTTGTAGAGAATTACTGCTTACTGTTATAATCACTAGTAGTGTAGAAAAAGTGTATAAAAAACAAAAGAAATAATTAATTAATTAGCTATTTAATTGTGGCTATAATAAGTTTATTTATTATATTTCATAAGAACCACAATATTACTGTTGATTAATAGTAATATTATCAAAAGCTTCATAGACACATCTTACATCAGTAAGCCAGTGAGCTCCTCACTTAACAGCTTATTGTATTCATAATATATAATGGTCAAAATTGTGGCTCTCTGATGTTTCTTGGGCCAGCAAAAGTTAGGCACAAGCTCTTGCAATTCTCTGCGGATCCTGGTGCTTTCAAAAATGGAGAAGAATACATGTATAACAATGCTTCTAATAGTTCCTTTTTCAGTTTTTCATCCTATTCTTCTGAAATCCTTTTGCCAAGATTGGGATAAATTTATCCAGGGAATTGGTTAACCCATGCATTGAAGCGTCCAGGACATTTTGATCAGTTATTGTTGAGATTTGAGTTGTTTCAACCTAAGATAGAAATTTTGGGACTTAATGAAGCTCAACACCTTCAGTGATCTATGCAAATATAGCCTTGAATGATTAATGGCTCAATTTCGAGCCTGAATTTTATAGTTTCAGAAATGTATGTTTTTTTCTTCAATCCACTTTCCTGGGCCTACTTTTGAACAATGTTATATTTGACACTATCAGATTTATCTATTTCAATAAATACAATCAGGTTCATTCACAATTACCTCAAAATAACTGTTCACCTCTGAGAGAATATGCCTTCTTTTGGGTGGATTCACGTTTACATTAGGTCTGGCTTGACAAATGAGATTTCCAATCATATTTTCTGAATTAATTTCAGTGTATTAATCATTAGATAAATTTGATTAATGATATTAATATGGTGTACTGCTATATTTGTTGCATTACATTGATCAAGATGGTGGTATTGAAAAGAAGTTGAGATGAATTGGATGGTTATATATGCTTGAATTTGCCATATTAACTCTCATGTAAGGTAGAAATGGGAATGTGGTATCCACATTTGGTTGATCTTGTGTTGAAGTTAGCATCATGTCTACAGTAATGTGTAAGACACCCTATTGGTTGTAATCTTTTGTGGTGAAAATGTTTTGGGATAAGTGGGTTGGTATCAATATTTGACAAATTATTTTGACATTGACAGAGCAATAATAATGAAATAGGAGTAATGAGTTTAATTGTTTTTTGGAATTAAAAAAGATATATTGACGAGTGAGATGTGAAAAAAGAAAATAGTAATAGTTTGGGAGGAGTGAGTTGACTTTGGAAGTGGGCTAAAGAATACCCAAAAAAACTCTGGTGGGATTTGATTTCATTAGAAAAATTAAAAAGGACCTTAAGGGGTATGTAATTAGATTTTGTTTTGGAAGAAAACTAATAATTATTAGCAGAAATCTTTCTTGTTCAGCTCCAGTATACATTGGACCAGACACTGGTTCATTCCTGGACTAATAGCAAGGTGAGATGGTTATTATGTAGCAACCAGAATAACTGACTGGCCACCATTGGTCTTGTGATTGCATCTTCTTCTGAATCTTTCTTATTTTTCTTGGTTCTTGAAGGCATATTTTCAGTTGGCTCTAATAGTTCTACTTGATTATGTTTCTTTTTTGGCTTATTTCTTTTTTCCCCATGATGCAAGTGATATGTTATTGGTTTGCATTTATTTAGTCCCATCCATGATATATCTTTCATCTTCTGTGCTGATAGCCTCAGTGATATTTTTCAAAGGTCCTTGATGTGCTTGTGCTAAGCTCTTGGACTTATTACCACTATCACTGTGGTTATCAATTTATACCATATTTGTGCTTTTGTTCTATGGTGTTGTTTGGTCTTAACCGTACCAATGGGGGCTTTTGATGTTATGGTTGAGCTTGTTTGAGTCAGACATGGTAGAGAGAAATTTTCTGTGGCTCTTTGATGAGATGGTTGCAGAAGTGATGGATCCAGGCTTAATTGATTTGATAAATCCATGATAAAAAAAATTCAGAAATATGGAGGAGAGTTGTGACAAAAGGAAAAAGATGTAGATAAATCTTGAAGGTATCCTTATAGTGAGTGAGATATAAACATATTTTGTAAATAGATCCAATTGGGTCGAATTAAGTACCTTGGGAGTAACTTGATTCGAACAATCAAATTTGTGTTTGTAAGTTTAATTCGATTGATCGAATTAAAAATCTAACCAGACGCAAAAAAATGAAAATGAACCCCCTCATTTGATTAATCTACATTTGTCTTGAGTCTTGATGAGTCATGATTCCTAAGCTTTGTTTGGATTAGGAGCCAATCAAGTGGTGGTGAGTGATGAGGCGGTGTCCAACATCCTGCCTGGCCCTGGAGGCTATGATGTAATCCATGGATGTGCCACTCAGCTTAAATCCAGATCATACCCTCCGGGCCTCCAGCCTGCCGCCCGATCCCAAACTCCGACCGGGCCGGGACACAGTCCAGCTGTTCTTTTTTTTAAGTGGATGGACCATCCTAAGAAAGATAGTGCGGCATTTGAAACACAAAGCACAAAGCACTTTAAAAATAAATAAATCCCAAGATATCCTCATCGCATCCATCCTCAATCCTAACTTGTTGCTCCAATCTTGGTTTTCTTGCATCTCACTCGATATGGATGATGCTACAAAAGCTAGATTTTATTTAAAGAGATATCCTCAGTTTAGCCTAGAAGAGGTCAAGGGCTTTGTTTCCAAATTCAGGTCAGTGGTCTAGCTTCTCTGTTTTCTTGGTGAAGATTAATGTCAAAGTCATGGATGTTATCAGGGAGATCGACGTGGATTCCACGGGCTCCATCACCAAGCAAGCAGCAATCACCGCTTTATCATCAGGTCCAAACTCCGAAGGAAGCTATGACTTTGTACGGACCACGCTCAAACAAGTTCAAGTTGACTCTTCTGGTAAAATTGAGCTAGAAGATTATGTCGACTTGGTCGCGAAACTTAGGAAAGGTATACACAAACAGCCTGGAGTACCTTCCACCATGATTCAAGGAGGTAATAGCAACAGTCAACATGGCATTCTTCCGGATGAGCTATCAGCTTTTACAACTCACATCAATAGCGTTTGTCTTGTCCTCAGTACACTTGTCCTTTGAAGTATTTGATTTGATTTCGAGTTGTCTTTGTTAATCACATATTCTCTTTTCTTAATTTTCAATCAGGTCCTTGCAGGTGATTCTGACATTGGAAAACGACTGCCTTTGCCTACGTCTAATTTTCAGATCTTTGAAGAAGTTAAAGATGGTCTTATACTCTGCAAGCTGATCAACGACTCAGTACCCGACACGATTGATGAGCGTGTTCTGAACAAGCCCTCAGCTAAAAACAACTTCAAGCCAATCAATCCCTTTCACATTACTGAAAATAATAACATCGTCATTTCATCTGCTAAAGCCATTGGCTGTTCAATTGTCAATGTTGGCGCAACTGACATCTCTGAAGGTTGTGAACACTTGATTCTTGGCCTGATTTGGCAGATCATCCGACGGGGTTTGTTGAATAAGATTGACATCAAGTTACATCCGGAGCTTTACCGATTGCTAGACGAAGGCGAAACTTTGGAGGAGTTTTTACGTTTGCCTCCCGATCAAATTTTGCTGAGATGGTTCAACTATCACCTCAAAGCTGCCAAGTGGAACCGGAGGTAACTGTTGCTTCCGGAATGCCAGAATTCAGAATGTCCAGCCAACGTCATTAAATATTAACCAATCTCACTCTCATGTTCTTTTTACCCTTTTCCAAACTTAGGGTTAGTAACTTTAGCAAAGACATCTACGATTCTGAAAACTATACAATCCTTTTAAACCAACTCATGCCAGATCATTGCTCACGAGCTCCTCTTCAACAACCCAACCTAGAACAACGAGCCGAGCAAGTCCTTCAAAACGCCGAAAAGATTGGTTGCCGAAAGTTCTTAACTTCAAAGTCAATTGTCGCTGGGAATCCAAAGTTAAATTTAGCTTTCGTAGCCAACTTATTTAATAGCTACCCAGGATTAGAAGCTCTTGAAGAAGGAGAGAAGCCTGCTATTGAGGACTTTGATGCTGAGGGAGAGAGGGAGGCTCGTGTGTTTACACTTTGGCTTAACAGTCTAAATGTTCAACCGGGAGTTTATCACCTTTTCGAAGATCTTAAGGTAATTTTTCGTGGTCTAAATGCATCTCATTTGTTTTTTTTCCGACAGTATTGGAATATTGATTTTCGTTTCAATTAGGATGGGACCATCATTTTACAAGCTTTTGATAAAGTCATACCCGGATGCGTAACATGGAGGCGTGTGGCCCAACCGAAAGAAGATCAGGAGTTGAGCCGATTCAAATGTGTTGAAAACACCAATTATGCAGTTGAACTGGGCCGCGCAAATCGGATGACTTTGGTTGGAATTCAAGGAGCCGATATAGTCGATGGAAACAAAACACTAGTGTTAGGTCTTGTTTGGCAGCTGATGCGCCAATCAGTGTTTGCAACGCTTGCTAGTTTGTCAAAAAACAACCGAGGAATAACAGATATGGATATGATCCGATGGGCGAACGATCATGTGCGAAATTTCGGAAAAAACACTTGCATGCGAAGCTTCAAAGATCCCCGTTTGAAAACCGGACATTTTTACTTGGATTTACTAGCCTCGCTCAGACCTGAATATGTAGATTACAGCTTGGTTTACCCAGGTAAAGATGAAACCGAGTGCACCATGAACAGTTGAGTATGACAGGATTACCAAGTTTTTTCGTAAATAATAATAATAATAAGATCTATTTAACTGGTGATTTTGCTCATTTCAATAGATAAACTGGCCATTTCAGTTGCTCGAAAAGCGGGTGCTCTTATATATGTCGTGCCTGAAGATCTGGTCGAAGTTCGCCCACGGCTGGTATGTGTTGCTCTCGTTTATTGATATTTATATTTTGTTATAAATTATGATTATACTCATGTCTTTTGATCACAGGTCTTAACATTTATTGCTGCTCTAATGGCACTGTCATCATCCCCATATTAGGGCTCATCGAAAGTTGGTATATTAATGAAATCCATTGACAATTGTTTTGCTGAAAAATCATTCTTCCAGCCAAAAAAAGTATGTAAAGATCTTACCCAATAAATACTTCAAGAAATTCATTGTAAAAATCGTACTCAAAGTCTGGGAAAACCCAGAAGAAAAGTCATAGATGAGATTTTTGTGCAGACTGAAGTCCATGTATATTTTGTTTATAATTATGTGTTCGTAAATGCATTGAGACTTCTTTGCCTCTGTCGGCTTCTCATTGTTCTTACATTATTTTAGCAAATACATCTACTGTCTAAAACTAGGTATTAATTTGGCAAATGCGCAGAGGTTTAATGAGCCCATATGTTAAAAACTTTTATTTTCAATTAAGTTGTAATTTTTTGCGAAATTCAAGGGGGCTGGTTTGGAAAAGAGGGATTTCCTAAATGACCCTCAGAAAATTTTGGTCAATTAACCCTATTTTATGCAAAGATTGGTTTGAAAACCCTATGAATCCAGCTATTTTGCTTAAGAAGATGTAATGAGGCATGTTTTACAGTCTTTACAGTCAAAAAGCATGACTTGGTCAAAACTTGTTTCTGGTGAGCTGCTGAAGAACTTACAACAGGCCTTTGACCCAGAAGGAAATTAAGTCTTTGTAATATAATTAATGATAATTCTGGGTCACCCTTGAATCAGTTATCAAAATTTGACTTGCATGATTTGAAATTTCATGCTTCAAGGTCTGTTTACATCCTCCCTCATTTTGGGGTTAATTCAATACTTCTATATACTGAACTTGCTTCCATAAATGCTATCAACATCATACTACCTCTGGGAAATTCCAACCAACCATAACAGCATCCTTCAACTGACTTGATAATATCAGTATTAACTTAACAAATGAAAGAGAAATATAGATAATAAAAAAAAAAGTATATTAATTAGCTGGGGGAAAAATCCCCCAGGGTTGAAAGGAGGCTGGTATATATGAAAATTTGAGAGCTTCACTCCTTCAGGCTGACAGCTGGTCTGTATTCATTGCTTTATGAAATGTATACCTTGCCAAATTGGGAAATGAACTGACTTGAATGATCTTCCCCAGGTCTATGGTTGAACTATAGGTCTTTATGAAACAAGACTGTATTGAAATGAATGTTGTTACCAAGGTGGATTGATGGAGAATTTACCCTTGACAGATTGTTTTATGTGAGCCTGTGAGATATGTATGTCATACCCATAAGGCCACAAATAGCTTTATACACAGTTAATTTAGTCTTGAACAAACTTATCAATTAGATTTAAAACAAAAAATAAAAATAACTTTATTTTGAATAAACAAAGCTATAATTATTATGTCATTTTTGAATTCTACACCATAAATAACCTAGGTTAAACCCATAAGGTGTTATACCCAAAAATTGTTATTTCTTATGTTATTAAAAAATTTAAGAATCTTACAGTACAATTGTAACTTTTTTAACATTTTTTCAAATTGTTAAAATTTAGCTTATTTAATTTGAAATTTAAAGTTGCATAAGGTTTATGCAAACTTACCAAAATTTTAGTTAAAATTGAGGTGTTTTGTGTAATTACTGAATTGGCTATAGATTTTCAATACAGAATGTAAATCCTATGTGAGCTCAAAATCCATGTGGAAAGGTGGGACAAAGGAAAAAGACCAAATAGACCTAGGGTATCCAACTTTTTGGATCTTCAAGGACTCTATTAAGGTTGTAAACCTGTATTTGAGGATTTTAAACCTTATTTGAGCTTTGAGATTAGACTTTGATCCAACCTTAAAGTTTAAACTGGTTTTATAGCAATTTGGACAGAAATTTCAAGCTTTCAAAGGGTAAATCCTAATATGCAAGCTTGAAATCAAGGTTTTAAGAACTTTCAAAAACTTAAATAAATTCAAAAATTCAAATTTACAAGTATCAAAACCTTATCAAAAGTTAAGGTTTGGTGTGTATAACTATTTTATGTGAAAAAATAGCAATAACATCAAATATTCATTAAAAATCCAATTCTTAATGGGTTTGCTTTAAAAGTTCACACAGCTTACAAATTAATGTTATCTGTGTACATATCAAATTTTAAGTTTTTTTAAAACATGTTTAATTGCTAATTAACCTTGAAATTAACAATTTTAATTATTCTTAAAGAGAATAAAGATTTCTTTAAAAATTAATTAAGAATTCAGTTTAAGAGATTTTTGCTTGAAACTTTATTTTTAAGTTGTTCATGTGATGAAATTAAATATGAAGAAACTCATTTTATATTAAAAATTAAAAATAATTAATACAAAAGAGGATTAAAGTTACTTGGAGTTAAGAACAACATTGGTAACTTGGGATTGGAATTAAAAAGAAGTTAGCTTAATTTAATAACCTTATTTTTAAGAATGGTGTTTTAGTTTTGACCTGAGAATTCCCTCTATGTCCATTATGAATCATGAGAGCTGCTCCAAAGGAATAAAAAGAGCCTACACATATCTGTTTTTACAAAGAACCAATTGTCATTCCAATCAATTAGACATTTTAAACAAGTAATATTTTATTCAATATAAAATCATATTTACTAAGGTAGTCATTAAGTAATTTTACTCTTTATAAGTTTTAAAAAAATTATTGGAATCATAGAGTTTAGATTATATTTTTGTAATCAACAATGATAGATTTTATTATATAAAAATGTTCTCTTAAAGTATCTTTTAAATACACAAATTCCTGTAAAAATTCTTAAATCTTATTTTTTATAATAAAAAGCTGTTTTATCTTTTAAAATATTTATTTTTGATGTGCTTTCAACTTATAAAAATTACTTAATATGATAAATGTTGTTTTTTGACTTTTTTTATTAAATAAATATTATAAATAAGTTTTCTTCAAAGTTCTATATCTTTTTGTGTAGTATTAGTTTTTATATATAGCTTTTTTCTATAAGACTTATCTCTTCACAGTGTTTGTGATATTTATTTTATGTATAAGTGGTTAAATATTATGATTTTCCATGTATAATTGTCTCATTAAGAGCTTCATACACTCTTATCATTATGACTGTCAGTGACTATAATATTAATAGAATTCTTATAATTTATTAGAACTATTAAGTTTTTTTTTATTATTAAATTATTTAATAATATTTAAACTCTTCTTTTTTATATATAATTATTTTTAATAATCATATTAATTTGTGGTTATAATATTTAATTATATTTTATTTTCTACTGAGGACATTACTCTTGATATTTGATACTATTATCAAAAGCTTAAATTTAGGGGCCTGGCCATGATTATAATCAATTTTTGCAACATAAATAATATTCTAGACCTTATTTTACTTCCTTTTGATGTAAAATTTCCATATTTACTTTAATTTTGGCTTTTTTGGGACTTATCCCTTATGAATAATCTTTATAATATTCATAAAGTCATTTTTCTTAAGAATATTGTTTGAAAAAATACACTATTGAGTGCTTTGGAATAAATTTCTATTGTATAACTAGTTGATTTTTCACATCACAGACTTGAAATTTATTCTTTGAGTTATTCTAGTATAAAGTGAATAATAATACAATTTTGATTAATAACTTATTAATTACATAATTATTTTTTCTTCAAATAAAATAAAATTAAAAAGTCAAAAATTTTTACTTAAAAAGATTTTTCTTTACTATTTAGACATTTTTCCTTAATTTTGATGTAATTTGCCATAAATTACATTAAAAAAGCTTTATTCAATAAGTTGAGTTAATAAGTTAATTTTATAAATTGATAAAGTGACTTATATTATTGGTTTTATATAGTTTCATCCATCAGAGAAAGCTGTCCTGACTATAGTATCTCAAAGTCAAGCATTGAAATTCAAACCAGTCCAGTACCAAGGGGTTTAATTAGAAAATAACCCTTTAAAGATCCACAAGGGGAATTAAATCCATTTATTAGTCTAATTGTCTTTAAATTCATGTGAAATAAATCCTACTAGAAGTGGAAGTAACTACTCCATCCAATCGAATGGATCTGGACCAGTAAATTCAAGTCATAAATTCAAAAGACCAGAATGTCAGCGCAGAGGAGAGGAACAAATGGAGGATGCCAGAACATCTACAAGTTCCCAAAGGTTAGAAAGAACCTTTGACACTCTTTTAAAGCATCCAGAAGCTGACATAACCACTATCCCTGTTGTCAGATCTGAAGCATTTCCAACAGGAAACAGTAGAAATATACCAGTCTCAGTAAAAGAACTGGTTTATGGTGTCAAAACAGAAGGAGTGGGAATTTCTTCCAAGCCTCTGGATAGGGACAATGCAATCTTATCTTCAAGTAAAGACATTATTGGGCCAAGAAAAGACACACAACCTTCTGAAGGGTTGGCAACCCATTTATTGCAAAGGACAATTCCAAAAGATAAAAGCTTGGTTGAAAAACCAAACAGAGGACCAGAAGAAAGAGTTGGCCTAAAGAAAAGGACAAAATCCCAGTGGAAGCTCCTCAAGAATCCACAAGCAAGAATATTCCTCATGTGGTTCCAAACAAGGGAAAGCAAGCCCCAAAGAGAAATCAGGAGGGCAAGGAAAAGGAAAAGGGAAATGAAAAACCCAAGTGGAACAAGCCTTACCCTCAGAATTACAGAATTCCAAAGAGGGAAAAGATAGCCATGGACAATGTGTTCAATATAGCAAGAACTTTGATGGAATTCAAAAACAAGAGGAGGAAAGAATGTGTCAATCATTTCCAAAGAAATAGACCTTTTAAAGCTTGCATCTCACATTTAAACTTGTAATAAAGAAATTTTTAGCAAAGCTTAAAAATTTTGAGTATATCTAACAAAAGTTGGGTAGGGAAATGTTACAAGTGAAAGATTCACAAAAGATCATTATGGGTCTGGAAAATATAAATAAAGAAAATATTTTATCTTTGATGAATATTTGTGAGAGAATTGAGTGCAAAGTTACTTTTTTCAATCAACCAGATGATAACTCTATTTATTTTATCACAAAACACTCAAAATATTTAAGAATAGAAGTTAAAATCTTGGAAAAATCAGCTGTTCATAATGTAGCTCTTTTCAAAAAACAATTGGAAAAACGTGAAAAGGCAAGACTTGAATTTGAAGAAGACATTCAATCAAGTATTAATAATATATCTCTGAAAAATGAGTTTCCAAGACAGTCCACATCAGTTCTTGACAGAAATGTGTTGAACTTGAATAATGACTTACATAATACAGCTTCAAGCAATGCAGAGGTGGAAACTTCCTGTAAGCTCAAGGACATTCCCAGATTAAAGGAATGGCCAGCCTTTACTGGTGAAGGAGAATATAATCATATGGAATTTATGAAAACAATTGATATACTTAAAGAAAGATTTACCATAAAATATGAATACATAAGTTCCAACTTACACTCATTATTTGCCAAATCAGAAAAAAAATAATATTATAAAATGAGACAAGACCATGGTAAACACTCCTAGCCTTTGTTGAAAGAACAAATTATTTCCAAATGGGAAAATGATTCCTAGAGATTTAAAATAGAAAATTCTTTTTAAGAAGCCATCTGTAATATTGAGAGGGACAGGCCCATGTACTGGTTTCTTAAAAATAAGTAAAGATTCACTGCCCTTCATCCTGAAATGTCTAGAAAAATGGTACATAAAAGGATATTAAGAAAATGTGGTTGTGACCTTGAACAGGCTATAAGAAGCAGGTTTATTGAGCCTTGCTCTACAGAAGATTATATAAATGCCATGAAAGACATAACTACCAGAACAAAAATTGGTATAAATTGGTATAAGCTCTCAATGAACAATAGGACTAGTGGGAAACCAATTTAAAAACCAAATCAACCACAAAAATGGGCTCCCTTGAAATGTAATATATGTGGAAGTACATCTCATTTGGGTAATACTTTTCCAAAGAAAAGAAGAATCAATTGGATAGAAATTGAAAAAAGTGAATACACAAAGGAAACAATTGATGTATCTGTACATGAAAGTGATTCTGAGCCTCCTGAAGAAGAAGAACTATCAGATCAACTTAGTATAGAAACCCTTAATTTATCCTTTGAGTTAACAGAAGTGCATACTCACTTTCCACAATATAGTGATTAATTTATGGATCTCATACATGTGCAAGATGCCAAAATTCATAAACCAAGCCTGCTAGAGGTAAAGGCTATACAGCTGGATCAACGTGTATCACTAATATTGCAACAAACAACAAAGAAGCCAAGGGACATCTTGACTCAGGTGCTTTTTGTACTTGTGTTGGAAAGGATTATCTTGACAAGATTTATATGAATTGGCAAGACAAGTTAATACCAATTGAAGGTATAAAATTCAGCAGTGCCAGCCAAAATATGCACCCCTTTGGTATATTTGAAGCATCAATGATATTTCCTCATCCTGCAGGAAGTATGAGATTAAAGGTTGAATTTGTTGTTATTAATAATTGTACTTCAAAACACTTTATACTTGGAAATGATTATCTCAATATTTATGGTATTGATATTAATAATCATAAAGACAGGTATTTCACTATAGGGGAAAATAGAAGGCAAAAATTTGATTTTCCTCCAGAAAAAAGAGAAATAACTGTCATTAGACAAGTAAAAAATGTTAATAAAGAAAAATTTGTGTCAGATCAGTTTATTGAAGCAAAAATTAGTCCTGAATTAACACCAGAAATGAAGGAAGAACTTAATGAAATTTTATTTCAATACAAAGAGGCATTTTCTTCTGATTATGAACCACTTGGGGATATCACAGGCCATGAAGTGGACATTATGCTTAATGTGGAAAGACCTCACCCTCCACTTTTAAGAAGACCAGCTTATCCAGCTAGCCCTAGGGCCAGAGAAGCAGTAGAAATTCATATTAAGGAACTAATTAAACTGGGAGTTCTTAGAAAGGTTGGACACAATGAAAAAGTAGAAGTCACAACTCCTGTAATATTACTTGGCATAATGATAAATCAAGGATGGTGGGTGACTTTAGAACATTGAATACCTACACTATTTCAGATAGGTATCCAATTCCTAGAATCCATGAGACTTTGACTCAATTGTCCAAAGCAAATTTTATCACTTCTATGGATTGTATTCAAGGTTTCCATCAGAATGCTTTAACACCTCATGCTAGAAAATTATTGAGGATTATTGCTCATTGTGGTCTTTATGAATACTTGAGGATGCATTTTGGTATTAAAAATGCACCGTCTCACTATCAAATAATGATGAACACCATTTTCCCACATGAAATATCAGGATGATGGTTAAGAATTTATATTGATGACATTAGCATTTGTTCAGAAACCTGGCTGTTGAATTTAGAGAGACTTTCATTAGTACTTATGAAAATTCTTCAAGTGAACATGGAAATATCTCTTAAAAAATGTAATTTTGGGTGTCATGAGTTGAAAGCTCTAGGACATGTAGTCTCAGGACTGAGCCTTGGTGTTCATAAAAACAAAGTGGCTTCAGTGTTACTGAAACAAATGCCCCAGACCAAGAAAGAAATGATGTCTTTCTTAGGGTTTGCCAGTTATTACAGGAAACATCTTCAAGATTTTGCAATCCATTCCAGGTCATTGTACAGAATTTGTGATTAAAAAACTGTCTTTGAAATGACACAGGAGAGGATTCAAGCATATGAAGAGATCAGATATGCCTTGACCAATGTACCATTATTACTGATTCCAGAATGGAAAATTGCTTTCAAGCTGTATATTGATGCATGTGGTGAGGGCCTAGGTGCAGCTCTTCATGAAGTTCAAATTTTCAATGACACACCTTATTAAGGTCCAATTTGTTTTATTTCAAGACAAATAAAACCTACTGAGGTGAGATATGGAGCTAGCCAAATGGAGTGCCTTTGCCTTGTTTGGGCTCTGGAAAAACTTTATTACTATCTTGATGGTAGTATGTTTGAAGTGATTACTGATTGTAATTCAGTAAAATCACTTCTTAACATGAAAAATCCAAACAGAAACATGTTCAGATGGCAGATTGCTATACAGGAGTATAGAGGTGATATGACTATAGTACATAAAGCTGGAAATATTCACAAGAATGCTGATGGCTTAAGTAGATGGGCATTACCCAATACACCTGACAATCCTGCCTATGTTCCCACAGGTGCAGAAACTCAAACTCCAATTGAAGGAATTAACATCACAGATGTTGGAACAGAAGTCTTTGAAGAAGTTAGAGATAGCTATAAGCTGGATAAGAACTGTCATATTCTTACTTCTCTACTTGAAAAATATTGCAAAGATGCAGCTTTGGATAACTCTCTGGATGATGTTTGGAAAACATCTTATGACAATAGAAGATTCCATTTATATGATGGTATGATATATCATAGATCTAAACACACATGTGTCATGGTCCTGTGTAGTAGAATTTTAATTTACACAACACTGTTAGAATGCCATGATAGCATTTATTATGGACATCTTTCTGAAAATAGAACAATGGGAAGAATTAAGACATGTTCCTGGTGGCCATCTTGGAGAAAAGATGCAATTGAGTACTTTCATAGTTGTGATAGATGCCAAAAAGCGAATAAAGCTACTGGTAAAGTATTTGGTTTGATGATTCATATCCAAGAACCAAGTACCCCATGGAAAGTGGTTCATATGGATTGGGTAACTGCCTTACCAACTGGAGGTTATGAAAGCTACAATGCATGTCTTGTCATTGTAGACAGATATAGCAAAACACCAATATTTTTATCATGTAATAAAGACAGCACAGCTATGGATACAGCTCTTTTGATTTGGAATAGAGTCATATCCCATACCTGTCTCCTTAAAAATATTATTAGTGATAGAGACCCAAAATTCACATCAGCCTTATGGACCAATTTACATAAGCCTTTGGGTAAAAAACTATCATTCTAAAAAGAATACCATCCACAAACAGATGGGCTAGCAGAAAGAATGATTCAAACCCTTGAGGAATTGATCAGAAGATTTTGTGCTTATGGCCTGGAGCTCAAATATTCTGATGGATTTACCCATGATTGGTGTACTCTTATACCAGCATTGGAATTAGCCTACAAGACCTCCATCCATGCTCAAAAGGAAAAACTCCTGCAATGTTAGAAAGAGGATGGAACCCTAAACTTCCAGTTGATACTTTGAAGAAAGATTTAGTTGATATCCACCCAACTGCTTCAAGCTTTAAGCTATTTCTTGATAAAGTAAGGCATCATGCAAATAAAAGCATTAATTATGCCTTTGAATATGCTAAACAGATATGGGACAAAAGTCATAAAACCCCACAATTCAAAGTAGGGGACTTAATACTAGTTTCAACATTGAAATTTAATAATATTAAATGTCCAAAGAAATTGAAAGATTACTTTGCAGGACCATTTACTATTAAAACCCTTCATGGGACAACTGCAGTACAGGTAGAACTTTCAGGAGAATTGGAAAACAAACATCCAACCTTTCCTGTTAGTCTTGTAAAGCATTACACTTCAAGTCATAAGAAATTATTTACTTTGAGAAATGAAACACCCTTACAAGTAAATCCACTTGATCAGAGTGAAGAGAAAGGAGTACTAAAAGTCTTGAAAGACAGAAGACTTAGGGGAAAAAATGAAAGAGAATACTTTGTCAGGTACAGAAATCCACAACATGAAGATGAATGGATTGTAGAAGAAAAGATACCTGATTCCCAAAAGTTTCTCTGAAGCTTCAGACATGAGAGAAGACAAATTCCTCAATAAAACATCTGAATTGTGTGCTTTACATACTTGAAAGTATAAGTAGAGAGTTTGGACAGTGGATGATACCCCCCAATCAACTTGGGGGTATACTACTAAAAAGAAATTGTGGTACAACTTCTTTTGGCAGTAGGGAATGTGAGCCTGCAAGGTATGTATAACATACCCATAAGGCCACAAATGATTGTGTATACAGCTGACTTAGTCTTCAACAGAATTTTCAATTGAATTTAAAACAAAAAATAACAAAAAATAAGTATAACTTATTTTTGGATAAACAGAGTTATGAATATTATGTAATTTTTGGATTATACACCAAAAATAACCTGAGGTACACTCACAGGGTGTTATACCAAAAAATGATTATTTATTATGTTATTGGAAGATTTAAGAATCTCACAATACTAATGTAACTTAAGTTTCATAAGGTTTATGCATACTTACCAAAATTATAGTTAAAATTGAGGTGTTGTGTATATTTACTGAATTGGCGAAGGATTTGCCATACAGAATTTAAATCCTGCGTGAGCTCATTTTAAAAGTGCTTAAGGCCATAGTATGGCTTGAAATAAATAAAAGGGCAAAATCCACGCAAAAAGGCATTACAAAGGAAAAAGACAAAACAGAGCTGGGGTACCCAACTTTTTGGATCTGCAAGGATTCAATTAAGGTTTTCCACTTGTATTGGAGGATTTTAAACCTTATTTAAACCTTAAGATTAGACTTTGATCAAACCTTAAGGTTTAAACTGGTTTTATCCCAATGTGGACAGGAATTTCAAGCTTCCAAAGGGTAAATCCCAATATACAGGCTTGAAATTGAATTTTTGAGTCCTTTCAAAGCTTAAATAAGCTTAAACCTTTAAGGTTTCAAGAATTGAAACCTTATCAAAAGTTAAGGTTTAGTGTGTATTGCTATCTTATGTGGAAAAATAGAAATAACTTCAACAATTCATTAAAAATCCAATTCTTAATGGATTTGCTTGAAATTTCACACAGCTTATAATTTAATAATATTTATATATAAATTAAATTTGAAGTATCTTTTATAAACAGATTTCCAGGTTAATTAGCCTTGAAATGTACTATTTTAATTATACTTGAAGAAATTTAAGATTTCTTTCAAAAATAATTAAAAATTGAGCTTAAGAGGTTTCTGCTTGAAGCTTTATTTTTAAGTTGTTCATGTGATTAAATTTAATATAAATAAAGTTATTTTATATTAAAACTGAAAATAGTTAACTTAGATGAGGATTAAAGTTACTTGGAGTTACGAATAACCCTGGTAACTTTAAATTGGAATTAAAAATAAGTTACCTCAAGTCAATAACCTTATTTTTAAGCATGGTTTTTCAGTTTTGAACTGAGCACGCCCTCTATATCCATTATGAATCATGAGAGCTGCTGTGTAGACATAAAAAGAGTCTTTTTATTGGTGTTTTTGTCCATCATCAATTATAAATCCAATCATATTAGACATTTAAACAGGTAAAGTTTTATTATATATAAAATCTTATTTTTAAAATATTTCTTAAGTATTTTATTCTTCATAAATCTTAAATGAAAGAATTGAAATCATAGAAATTAGATTATTGTTGTAATCACCTATAATATATTTAATTTTTATAAAATTATTGTCTTTAAAATATCTTTTAAAATCCACAAATTCCTCTCAAAAACTCTATAATCATATTTTTTTTCATAAAAAGTCGTTTTATCATTCAAAATGTTGATTTTTGGCATGTTTTTAACTCATAATAATTATTTAATATAATAACTGTTGTATTTGACTTTCTGTATTAAATTTGTATTATAAGTTTTCTCCAAAATTCTATATTTTTTATCTATTATTAGTTTTTTTATATGGAATTTTTCTATAAGAATTATTCCTGCACAGTTTGTGTTATAATTCTTTTATAAATAATATTTATATATTATTGATAAGTGGTTAAATATTTATATTTTCCATGTGTAATTGTCTCATTAAGGGCTTTACACTTCTTATTTCTATAATTGTCAGTGACTATAACAATAATAGAATAATTATAATCTAGTATAATTATTATATCTTTTATTATTATTTTATATAATCATAATTAAATTTGATGTTTTATATAATTATTTATAATAATTATATTTAAATTTGTGGTTATAATATTTTCTTATATTATTTTTTTTTCTACTGAGGACAGTCATAGTACTCTTGATATTTTTACCATTATCAAGAGTTTCATAGACAAGCCTTACAGTAACATAAGCATTATTGTCAGTTGTATTGGGTAATGACCACCTACTCAAGCCATCAGTACTCTTGTGAGTATTTCCAGCTTTATTTATTGTGTCCATATTGCCTCTATACTCCTGTACAGTAATCTGCCATCTTAACATGTGTCTGTTAGGAGCTTTCATGTTAATAAGTGATTTCACAAAATTACAATAAGTAATTCCTTCAAACACACTACCATGAAGATAATAATTGATTTTTTCCAGAGCCCACACAAGGCAAAGACACTCCATTTGTCTTGCTCCATATCTAAACTCAGTAGGTTTTATTTTTCTTGAGATAAAACAAACTTGACCTTCCTAAAGCTTGTCATTGACAATTTGAACTTGATGAAGAGCTGCACCAAGACCTTCACCACATGCATCAATATAAAGCTTGAAAGGAAGTTTCCATTGTAACATCAATAAATATGGTGTTTTTCAAGGCATCCTTGATCTTTTCATATGCTTTAATCCTTTCTTTTATCATTTCAAAGACAGTTTTTTGATCACAAATTCTGTACAATAATCTGGAATGGATTTCAAAGTCTTTTAAGTGTTTCCTGTAATAACTAGCAAGCCCTAAGAAAGAAATCATTTCTTTTTTGTTCTGAGGCATTTGTTCCAGTAAGACTGCAGAAATGCTGTGCTTGTGAACACCAAGGCTTAGTCCTGCAACTACATGTCCTAGAGCTTATAACTCATGAGATCCAAAATTAAATTTTTTAAGAAATATCTTCATGTTCACTTGAAACATTTTGTGAATTACTAATGAAAGTCTCTCTAAATGCAATTGCAAGGTTCCTGAAAAAATGATAATGTAATCAATATAAATGGTTGACCATCCCTCTGATAATTCATGTGGGAAAATGGTATTCATCATTATTTTATAACAAGAGGGTGCATTTTTAACTCCAAACGGCATCTTCAAGCATTCATTAATACCACAATGATCAATTATTCTCATGATTTTGTAGCATGAGGTGTGAGAATATCCTGATGGAAGCCTTTGAGGGAATCCATGAAATTTATTAATCTTTCTTTGAATAATTGAGTCAAATTCTCATGGCTTCTATTTATTGGCTACCTGTCTGAAATATTATAGGTATTCAAGACTCCAAAATCACAAAACATACTTGATTTATCATTATTCAAAGTAATTATTACAGGGGTTGTGAATTCTACTTCCTCATTATGTCCAGCCTTTCTAAGAACTCCCAGTTTCATCATCTCATTGATATTATTTTCTCATTCTTCTCTAGCTCTGAGGCTATCTGGGTGCGCTTGTCTTCTTAATAGTGGAGGATATGGTCTTTCAACATTAAGAATAATATCCACTTCATGGCCTTTAATAGCCCCTAGTGGCTGTTTATCAGAAGAAAAGGCCTTGCTGTATGGAAATAATATCTCAATAAGTTCTTCCTTCATTCATAGTGTTTATAAAGGCCTTATTTGTGCTTCAATCAATTGATCTGTCACAAATTTCTCCTTTTCAACATTTTTTACTTGTCTAATGACAGTTTTTTTTCTCTAGAGGAAGGGACAATTTTCTTCAAGTATAATTAAAAGAGTAAATTTCCAGGATAATTGCCCAGGAAATCTGTTTATAAAAGATACTTAAAATTTTATTTATATATAGATATTATTAAATTGTAAGCTGTGTAAAATTTCAAGCAAATCCATTAAGAGTTGGATTTTTAATGAATTTTTGAAGTTATTGCTATTTTTCCACATAAGATAGCAATACACACTAAACCTTAACTTTTTATAAGGTTTCAATGCTTTTAACCTTAAAGGTTGAAGCTTATTTAAGCTTTGAAAGGTCTCAAAACTTTCATTTCAAGCCTGCATATTGGGATTTACCCTTTGGCAGCTTGAAATTCCTGTCCAAATTGAGATAAAACCAGTTTAAACTTTAAGGTTGGATCAAAGTCTAATCTTAAAGTTTAAGTAAGGTGTAAAATCCTCCAATACAGGTGGACAACCTTAATTGAATCCTTGCAGATCCAAAAAGTTGGGTACCCCAGCTCTGTTTGGTCTTTTTACTTTGTCCCACCTTTTTGTGTGGATTTTGCCCTTTTATTTATTTAAAGCCAAGCCATGGCCTTAAACACTTTTAAATTAAGCTTATGCAGGATTTACTTTCTGTATGGCAAATCCTTAGCCAATTCAGTAAATATACACAAGACCTCAATTTTGAATGAAATTTTGGCAAGTTTGCATAAACCTTATGCAACTTTAAATTCAAGCTTATTTAAGATTAAACTTAACAATTTTAATTTTTTTAAAAAAGATACATTAGTACTGTGAGATTCTTAAATCTTCCAATAACATAAGAAATAAGCATTTTTTGGTATAACACCCTGTAAGTGTACCCTAGGTTATTTTTGGTTTAGAATTCAAAAATGACATAATATTTAACACTTTGTTTATCCAAAAATAAGCTATACTTATTTTTTGTTATTTTTTATTTTAAATTCAATTGAAAAGTCTGTTGAAGACTAAATCAGCTGTATATAAAATCATTTGTGGCCTTATGGGTATGTTATACATACCTCACAGGCTCACATTCCCTACTGCCAAAAGAAATTGTACCACAATTTTCTTTTAGTAGTATACCCCCAAATTAATTGGGGGGGTATCATCCACTGTTAAAACTTTCTACTTATACTTTCAAGTATGTAAATCACACAATTAAGATATTTTATTGAGGAATTGGTCTTCTCTCATGCCTGAATCTTCTGAGAAGCTTTTGGGAATCAGGTATCTTTTCTGCTGCAATCCATTCATCTTCATGTTGTGGATTTCTGTACCTGACCAAGTATTTTCTTTCATCTTTTCCCCTAATTCTTCTTTCTTTCAAGACTTTTCGTACTTTTTTCTCTTCACTCTGATCAAGTGGAGGTACTTCTAAGGGTGTTTCATTTCTCAAAGGAAATAATTTCTTATGACTTGAAGTGTAATGCTTTACAAGACTAACAGGAAAAGTTGGATGTTTGTTTTCCAATTATCCTGAAAGTTCTACCTGTACTGAAATTGTCCCATGAAGGGCTTTAATAAGAAATGGTCCTGCAAAGGAATTTTTCAATTTCTTTGGACCTTTAATATTATTGAAGTTCAAGGTTGAAACTACTATTAAGTCCCCTACTTTGAATTCTGGGGTTTTATGACTTTTGTCCCATATCTCTTTAGCAGATTCAAAGGCATCATTCATGCTTTGATTTTGATGATGCCTTACTTTCTCAACCAATAGCTTAAAGCTTGAAGCAGTTGGATGAATATCAACTAAATCTTTCTTCAAAGTATCAACTGGAAGTTTAGGGTTCCATCCTTTTTCCAACATTGCAGGAGGTTTGCCTGTTGAAGCATGCATGGAGGTCTTGTAGGCTAATTCAAATGCTGGTATAAAAGCACACCAATCATGACTAAAGCCATCAGAATCTTTGAGCTCACGGCCATAAGTACAAAATGTTCTGATTATGTCCTCAAGGGTTTGAGCCATTTTTTCTGCTAGCCCATCTGTTTGTGGATGGTATGCTGTTGAGAATGAGGGTTTTGTGCCCAAAAGCTTATGTAAATTGGTCCATAAGGCTGATGTGAATTTTGGGTCTCTATCACTAATGATATTTTCAAGGAGACAGGTATGGGATATGAATCTATTCCAAATCAAAAGAGCTGTATCCATAGCTGTGACATCTTTATGACATGATAAAGAGATTGGTGTTTTGCTATATCTGTCTAAAATGACAAGACATGCATTGTAGCCTTTATCACCTCCAGGTGGTAATGCAGTTACCCAATCCATCTGAACCACTTCCCATGGGGTACTTGGTTGTTGGATATGAATCATCAAACCAAATATATTACCAGTAGATTTATTGGCTTTTTGGCATCCATCACAACTATGACAGTACTCAATGACATCTTTTCTCCAAGATGGCCACCAGGAACATGTCTTACTTCTTTGCATTGTTCTATCTTCAGAAAGATTTCCAGAATAAATTTTATCATGGCATTCTAACAGTGTTGTGTAAATTAAAATTCTACTACACAGGACCATGACACATGTGTGTTTAGATCTATGATATATCATACCATCATATAAATGGAATCTTCTATTGTCATAAGATGTTTTCCAAATATCATTCAGAGAGTTAGCCAAAGCTGCATCTTTGCAATATTTTTCAAGTAAAGAAGTAAGAATATGACAATTCTTATCCATCTTATAGCTATCTCTAACTTCTACAAATAATTCTGTTCCAAAATCTGTGATTTTAACTTCTTCAATTAGAATTTGAGGTTCTGCACCTGTGGGAACATAGGCAGGATTGTCAGGTGTATTGGGTAATTCCTATCTACTTAAGCTATCAGCATTCTTGTGAATATTTCCAGCTTTATGTACTATAGTCATATTACCTCTATACTCCTGTATAGAACTCTGCCATCTTAACATGTCTCTGTTTGGAGTTTTCATGTTAAGAAGTGATTTTACTGAATTAAAATAAATAAATAATTCAAACACACTACCATCAAGATATTAATGAAGTTTTTCCAGAGCCCAAACAAGGCAAAGGCACTCAATTTGGCTAGCTCCATATCTGACCTCAGTAGGTTTTATTTGTCTTGAAATAAAACAAATTAGACCTTAATAAGGTTTGTCATTGACAATTTGAACTTGATGAAGAGCTGCACCTAGGCCCTCACCACATGCATCAATATACATCTTGAAAGGAATTTTCCAGTATGGAATCAGTAATAATGGTGCATTGGTAAAGGCATATCTGATCTTTTCATATGCTTCAATCCTCTCCTGTGTCATTTCAAAGACAGTTTGTTAATCACAAGTTCTGTAAAATGATTTGGAATGGGTTTCAAAATCTTGAAGATGTTTCCTGTAATAACTGGCAAACCCTAAGAAAGACATCATTTATTTCTTGTGCTATGGCATTTGTTTCAGTAACACTGCAGCCACTTTCTTTTTGTCAACACCAAGGCTCAGTCCTGAGACTACTTGTCCTAGAGAATTCAACTCATGAAGCACAAAATACATTTTTTAAGAGATATTTTCATGTTCACTTGAAGAATTTTCAAAAGTACTAATGAAAGTCTCTTTGAATGAAATTGCAAGGTTTCTGAGCGAATGATAATGTCATAAATTCAAATGATTAACCACCCCTCTGACAATTCATGTGGGAAAATGGTGTTCATCATTCTTTGATAGTGAGAGGGTGCATTTTCAATACCAAAACGCATCCTCAAGTATTCATAAATACCACAATGAGAAATAATCCTCAATAATTGCCTAGCATTAAGTGTTAAACAATTCTGATGGAAACCTTGAAGAGAATCCATAATAGTGATAAACTTCGGATAATTGAGTCAAAGTCTCATGGATTCTAGGAATCGGATACCTATCTGGAATAGTGTAGGTATTCAATGCTCTAAAATAACCAACCATCCTTGATTTATCATTATGCCAAGTAATGATTACAGGAGTTGTGGCTTCTACTTATCTTAAGTGTGCACCCTTTATAAGAACTCCCAGTTTAATTAGCTCATTGATATGACTTTATAATTCCTGTCTGGCCCTAGGGCTAGCTGGATAAGCTGGTATTCTTAAAAGTGGAGGGTAAGATCTTTCCACATCAAGCATAATGTCAAATTCATGGCCTGTGATAGCCCCAAGTGGTTCATAATCAGAAGAAAAGGCCTCTCTGTATTGAAATAAAATTTCATTAAGTTCTTCCTTCATTACTGGTGTCAATTCAGGACTAATTTGTGCTTCAATTAATTGATCTGACACAAATGTTTCTTTATTAACATTTTTTACTTGTCTCATGACAGTTATTTCTCTTTTTTCTGGAGGAAAAGCAAATTTTTGCCTTTTATTTTCCCCTATAGGGAAATACCTGTCTTTAAGATTATTAATATCAATACCATAAATATTGAGATAATAATTTCCAAGTATAAAGTGTTGTGAAGTACAATTATTAATAACAACAAATACAACCTTTAATCTGATATTTTGTGCAGGATGAGGAAATATCATTTCTGCTTCAAATATACCAAAGGGGTGGATATTTTGGCTGGCACTGCTGAATCTTATACCTTCAATTGGCATTAAATTGTCTCGCCAATTTGTATAAATCTTGTCAAGATAATATTTTCCAAAACCAGTACAAAAAACACCTGAGTCAAGATGTATTTTGGCTTCTCTGTTGTTTGTCACAATTCTAGTGATAGAAGATGATCCAGCTGTATAACCTTTACCTCTGGCTGGCTTGGCTTTCTGCATTTTAGCATCTTGCACATGTATGAGATCCATACATTCATCACTGTACTGTGGTAAGTGAGTATGCACTTCTGTGACTTCAAAGGAAACATTAATATCTTATATACTAACTTCATCTGGTAATTCCTCCTCTTCTGTAAGATGTGTCTATGAAACTGTTGATAATATTACTATTAATCAACAGTACTATAGCTGTTGTTATGAAATATAATCATAAGGAATTATTATAACCACAATTAAATAATTAAAGAATTTTTCTTCCAGTTGTTATGAGACTATAACTGTGAGTAGTAATTGTCTACAAGAATCAATTATAAGAAGAATTTAATAATATAATTATTTTAAGATATAATTATCTTTTTCAAGAATAATTATAAAGGTAATTCTTGAAGAAAACTTTAAGAATTAAAGATAAATCACTCACTAATACTCCAAAGAACTTATTAAAGATAAAAGTAGAGAGATTTGACGTAGAATTGTGGATTTAATGGATCAAAATGACTTTATAGCAATATTACAACAATATATAGTTGATTTGTATTATTTAATGTCTTTCTGCTTGATTCTGGAAGAATAAAACACTTGAGAAAAGTTTTAACTAATACTTACTTGTTGGTAACAATCATATAAATGAATAATGTGATGATGATGATGTGGAAAAAAAAGCAGGAGGAGGCCTCTTTTAAGTCTAAGACAGCTCACAGAGGCATGCCATAGAACAAACTGAAAAATCAGTGAGTGAGAAAACAATAAAACCTTTTGGAACATTTATTGCATCATCTGTTGTCATGTAAGATTATCATGATTGCTTAATTGAGGCTTTTATGTGACTACCAACGCATATATGGTTAAGAATAAAAGGAGTAACAGCTGTAAATCTTCTTTTATTCCAAAATGATAATTGATTTCTCAAATTTATCAATGTTATTGGAAATTTAATCCCAGAATGTATTTTCTGTAAATTTTAAAAGATTCTGTGTTTCACGTGGAATCCTTGAAAATGGACTGTAAGTAAAGCTTTGAATTTTACATATAAAAGTAGAATTCTTTTTGTTTTTGTTATGAAATATAAAGTTCTCAATTGGTCCTGAGGGTTTCAGAAAGATTCATTAAGAATTGTATTTTTAATGAATTATTGAAGTTTTACCTCTTTTCTATGTAGAATTGCAAATAGCAGTCTATGGCTGGTTGCTATGAGGTAAATCAATGGATAATAGTCCAAAAATAGTTTTAATTACTCTTTTGGTGTTTATCCATGGAAAGTCATTAAGAATTGACATGGTTACAGGAGTCTAAGTTGCTCTTTACGTCCTTGGCACATAAAAATAGCAGGCTATTTGCTTTTTCTTATGACTTACTGAAGTTGTAACATGGTAACCAAATTCCAAAAAGGTTTTATATTACCAATTAGGCCAAGATCAGCCATGGATACAAGATTTGGAGCTGTCCACATCTCAGAGGCCTCAGAAGTTGGGTACCCTGGCTCTCTTTGATGTCTTTTGTCCCCTTGCCTATTTTTTACATCAAAATAGAATTTTAAGCTTAAAGTGAGATATCCACTATGAGTGTACCAAACGTGCATGTAAGAATACCATAGTATTAAGTGCCCAAAACATGCATAACACTATTATTAGTGTATATGTAACAAGGGATTTCTCACATTCCCATTATCTTGGCATGAAATAGAGAAAAACAAATGTTTTTATGGATCTTTTATGTGGTATTGAAGTATTTTCTATATTACCACCTCAAAGAGTTAACTTGGGCTTATTTACTCTATGGAGCTACACTAGGTGGAATTTTGTTTAGAATCCAAATCTGGCGTTAAATTCATGGATTTACTTAATCAATAAAAAGTTATTCATGTTTTCTGAAATCAAAAATGATGAATTTTGAATATATGCATGACTTATGGGTTATTCATAGTTCAGAATTTGTCTTTATAATAATTGTGTCCTATTTGGGTATGTAAAATATACCTCAAGGCTCACATTCCCTCTGACCAAAAAATAAAATTGTATTACAATTTTATCAATGGTATAAAGAATAAAAGCCCCAAAGGGGGGTTGATGTCCACTGTCCAACCTCTTTAAATTACTCAGATCAAGTAATTTAAAGCACATTTATAGACATATTCAGGCTTTTGGCCTTCTTTCATGTCTAAATCTTCTTAAGAGTTTATCTGAGTCAGGTATTTCTGATTCTGCCAGCCATTCATCTTCATGTACTGGATTTCTATATCTGATAAGATACTCTCTCTGATTGTTACCCCTAAGCCTCCTTTCTTTAATGACTTTCTTGATCTTTTTGTCTTCATTTTGTTCCACTGGTGGTACAGTTAAAGGAGCTGGGTTCTTCAAAGGAAACAATTCTTTGTCAGCTGGTTGATAAGGCTTTATCAAGCTGACTGGAAAGGTGGGGTGTTTATTTTCCAGTTCACCACTTACTTCCACTGGAACTGCATTGGTTCCTTGTAAGGCTAAAATAACAAAAGGTCCTAAATAAGAATCTTTAAGTTCCTTTGGGCCTTTGATATTATTAAAATTCAGGGTTGAAACTAGAACTAAGTCCCCTACTTTGAAGTCTGGTACTTTGTGACTCTTGTCCCACTTCCTTTTTGGATAGTCAAAAGCTTCATGAATACTTTGTTTTGCATGTTTTTCACTTTATCAAGCATTATTTTGAAGCTGGAAGTTGTAGGATGAATGTCAATCAAGTCTTTCCTCAGTGTATCTGCTGGGAGTCTTGGATTCCATCCTTTTTCTAACATAGCAGGAATTTGACTTATGGAAGAATGGACTGATGTCTTATATTCCAATTCTAATGCAGGTATCAGAGTGCACCAGCCATGGGTAAAGCCATCTGAGGCTTTGCATTTTAACCCATAAGCACAAAATATCCTGATCATGTCCTCTGAAGTTTGAATCATTCTTTCTGCTAGCCCATCTGTTTGAGGGTGATATGCTGTAGACAATGTTAGCTTGGTCCCAAACAATCTATGAATATTGGTCCAAAGTGCAGATGTAAACTTGGTATCTCTGTCACTTATGATATTCTTAAGGAATTCTGTATGAGAAATAACGCTACTACATAGAACAAGAGCTGTATCCATGGCTGTGTCATCTTTATGACATGGTAAGAATATGGGAGTTTTGCTTTATCTGTCTACAATGACTAAAGAAGCATTATAACGTTTTTCACCAATTGGAGGAAGTGCTGTGACCCAATCCATGTGAACCACTTCCCAAAGGGACTTTGGTTCTTGAATATGGATTCCAAGTCCCAATTTATTGCCTGTACTCCTGTTTGCTTTTTGACATCTGTCACCGGTATGGAAATATTCAATGGTTTATTTTCTCCAAGATGGCCACCATGCACAGTTTTTCACTTTTTCAAGTGCTCTGTCTTCTGACAGGTGTCCAGAGTATATGCTATCATGGCGTTTATGAAGAAGGGTATTGATAAGAAATCTGCTGCATAATGTCATCACACAAGAATGTTTGGTTCTGTGGTAAATTATTCCATCAAACAAGTGAAATATTCCTTCAGAATAGGACCTTTTCCAAACTT
This sequence comes from Austropuccinia psidii, assembly GCA_023105745.1. Taxonomy (NCBI): domain Eukaryota; kingdom Fungi; phylum Basidiomycota; class Pucciniomycetes; order Pucciniales; family Sphaerophragmiaceae; genus Austropuccinia; species Austropuccinia psidii. Next base: position 7,978,452 of record JALGQZ010000001.1, read on the forward strand.
CATCCAGTGCATTGACTAAGGATGTATATTTGCAGTCTTTATCTAACAAAGAAGTCAAGATATTTCAATTCTTTTCTTTCTTGTAAGATTCTCTGACTTCTTCAAAGAATTCAGTCCCAATATTAGTTGTGTTAATCCCTTCAATTGGAATCTGTGGTTTAGCTTCAAAAGGTACATAAGCTGGGTTATCAGGATTGTTGGCTAATGCCCACATGCTAAGTCCATCAGAATTCTTGTGAATGTTTCCTGCTTTATGAACTATATTCATCTTTTCTCTATATTCTTGAATGGCTATTTGCCATATCAACATATGTCTATTGGGAGTTCTCATGTTAAAAAGTGATTTCACGGCATTACAGTCAGTTATCACTTCAAAGAAACTTCCATCAAGATAATATTGTAATTTATCAAGTGCCCATACCAAACATAAGCACTCCATTTGGCTTGCACCATATCTGGCTTGTGTTGGTTTGATTTGTCTGGAGATGTAACAAACTGGTCCTTATGTAGGTTTGTCATCAATAATTTGGACTTGATGAAGGGCTGCCCCTAATCCATGTCCACATGCATCAATGTAAAATTTAAAAGGTCTATTCCAGTCAGGCATGAGGAGTAAAGGTGCTTCTGTAAGAGCCTTCCTTATCTTCTCATAAGCTTGAATTCTCTCCTGTGTCATCTCAAATACTGTCTGTTGATCACAGATTCTGTAGAGTGACTTGGCTAGAATTGCAAAGTCTTTCAAGTGTTGCTTATAATAACTGGAACATCCTAGAAAATACATCATTTCTTTCTTATTCTGGGGTATTGGCTTAAATAACACTTCTGCAGCTTTATTTCTGTCAATACCCAAGCTTGAACTAGAAACAATATGTCCTAATAATTTGAGCTCCTCAAAACCAAAATTGTATTTCTTGAGTGAAATTTTCATGTTCACTTCTGAAACTTTGTGAAGTACTCTTTCAAGTCTTTCAAGGTGAAAAGACCATGAATCAGAACATATGATGATATCATCAATATAAATGATAAGCCACCCTTCAGATAACTCTGTGGGGAAGATGGTATTCATCATTCTTTGATAATGAGATGTTGCATTTTTAATACCAAATGGCATTCTAAGATACTCATAAATACCACAGTGAGTGATAATTCTAAGTAATTTCTTAGCTTTATGGGTCAAAACATTATGATGAAAGCCTTTCAATGCATCCATGGATGTTATATACTTGGCTCTAGACATTTGGGTCAAGGTCTCTTGTATTCTAGGAATTGGATACCTATCTGGAACTGTGTAGGTATTCAATGCTCTAAAACCTCCAACCATTCTTGATTTATCATTATGCCAAGCAATAATAACAGGTGTTGTCACTTCAACTTCTCCATTATGGGCTACTTTCCTTAGTGCACCAAGTTGGATTAACTCCTGGATATGTTTTTCCAAGGCTCCTCTAGCTCAGGGACTGGCTGGATAAGCTGGTATTCTAAGGACTGGAGGGTACGGTCTATCAATATTAAGAGTAATATCAACTTCATGCCCTTTTATAGCGCCTAATGGTTCATTATCAGAGGCAAGGGCATTATTATATGTGGATAAAACATCAATAAGCTCAGGTCTCATCTTTGTTGATAATGATGGATTAATTTGTACTTCAACAAGCTGATTAGCCACAAATTCTTCCTTATACGTATCTTCTGAAGATACTATGAATATTTGTTTGCACATATTGGAAAAAGCAAATTTTTGTCTTTTGTTTTCTCCAATCATGAAATATCTGTCTTTATGGTTATTGATGTCAATACCATAAATATTCAAGTAATCATTTCCAAGGATGATATGTTTAGATGTGCAATTATCCATCACTACTATCTCTGTCTTCATTCATATTCTTCCTGCAGGGTGTGGGAACACAATATTAGTGTCTAATATGCCCAAAGGGTACATATTGTTACTGGTACTACTAAATTGCATATCTTCTATTGGTAATAGATGGTTTTTACACTCAGGAAGTATAACTTGGAGATACTCTTTGCCCAAACAAGTGCAAAATGCCCCTGAATCCAAATTTACTTTGGCTTCAATACCATTCATCAGAATTGACTTGATACAGGATTCTCCAGCAGTATAACCTTTTACTCTAGCAGCTTTGGTCTTACACAATCTGGCATCTTGGATATTGATCAGGTGATGACAGTCCTCACTGTACTGTGGCAAGTGGGTATGTACTTCTGTGACCTCAAAGAAAGCTGTAATGTTTCCAATGGGATAGTTCTCCACTTGTGTATCCTCAGAGACTGCAGAATCTAGGTCAGATTCTTTTCCTTCAGTACACTGAGCTTCTTCAATGACTTGAACTGCATTTATTTTTGTCTTTTTGGTGCAAGTGTTGGCCAAATTTGAAGTGCTTCAACATTTATGACACTTCAAGACAGGTTTCTCAGGTCTTCTGTCCTCTTTGGGAACCTTTGAGATTATCTTGAATTCCATAGGGATTTTAGTCCAAGTTTTACCAATTCTTGTTCTGATAATGATATCTTCCATTTCATTAATGTAGTCTTCTGTTTAACAGGGTTCTACACATCCGCTTTTGATAGCATGTTCCAGTTCTCCTCCACATTTTCTTAATATTTTCATATTAATAATAGTGTCAGACATATCTGGGTGTAAAGCAGATAATCCGTCTTTTTGCTTGAAGAACCAAGTAGATGGGTTATATTTTTCTGGGTTAAAAATGGAATTTTAAAAACATTTTCCATTTTAAACCTCCCAGAATTATTGCCCATTTGGTAATCACTTCATATTTCCACCAAGACCAGTCATGTTTTCCATGATCTATTCTCATCTTGTAGTACCATTTCTTTCCAGTTTTGGTAAAAAGACAGTGTAATTTTCCCACTATAATCTCATCAGGTATATTAAAGTCTTCCTGCAACATATCAATAGTTTTGATGAGCTCAATATGGTTGTATTCACCTTCACGAGAGAATGTTGGCCATTCTTCCAATTTTGGAATATCTTTTGCAGAGATAACATTTTCACCTAAGAATGGGGTCAAAATTTCTTTAGCAGAAAGTTTTTCTTCAGTCAAAGGTGTAGAATGTCTTGGAACATGGGGCTCATAGTTTGTATGAATTTTTTCTTCATTTGCAATGATTTCATTTTTTAACTTGTGCCTTTCACTTTCACTTTTTGCTAAATGTGCAGCAAACTGATTGGTATTTTCAGCTATTTCTAAGACATGGTCTTCCAGAAGTTTAAGTTGATCATTAATGTTTGAAATGGAAAGATTCTCCATTTCATCAATTTGAGCTTGATATTTACTCTCAATTCTGTAACATGTATTGGTAAGTAATTCCAGTGTGGTAATTACAGACTAATGCATTTCAGAAGACTGCTCGTCATTCTTTTTTAAGTCATTGATGTCCAATGTTCTTTTAGTTAAGTTTGCATCAAGTTTACCAATATTCAAATCAATATTGGATTGAAAAAAATGTATTTAATCTATTATTTGTGTGGAAATGTTCTGTTCATCCTTTCCTGCTCCTTGGCTGTAATTTCCATAAGAGTACTGGCCATATTGAACAAACTGTCCACGGCTGAAGGCTACAATTTGGGAATCCTGTACCCTTGTGGGTAAGGTCTGTGCCAATTGGCTTTGCCTTGATGGTTCTTGGGACTTCTCTGTTTCTTCTGAGGTCGTTTGGGCTTGTTTTTGGACACCTCTGGAGCTGGGTTAGAGCTGGTAGACACCACTGGGCCTTCTGTCTCCAAAGCTGGAGTCATTTCCAGTTCCTTCTTCTGGTCTATGGATAAAAGACTCTGGTTCTTCAATCAATTCTTTATATTTTTGACCTTGTCTTTGCAAGACAATGGGCTCCAACCTCTTAAGCATTCCATGGTCTTCTCCTGACCCAGAAAGCTTTTGATGTGTAAGTAGGAGTTCATGGCCCCCTGCCAAAAGCTTGGGCATATTTCCCACTCCTCTCCTCTGGCTTCTCTGAATCAATTTTTGTATTGGAATTGATAAATTTCTATTGCTTCCACTTGAAAGTGGTTCAGCCCTTAAAATATTATCATGAATAAGTTCAGATTCAGAATTTGCATCAACGTTTGTGGGTACAGACCTTAGGGAATGGGGGGAAACTCTGGCATCCTCCATATGTGTCTTTCTTGAGGAAGATTTGACACTTCTGGATTTGGTCTTGCCTCTTCCTTGTCTACACCCATCTGGTTGGACTGAATAGTTGCTTCCATTTCTGGCATGCACCATTTTCACGTCAATTTTAAGATAAAGGATGAAAATATAAAGATAAAACACACCTTTTGGTGGTAATTTAGTCTTCTCAGAGTTTAATAAGGTGCCTCTTTTAGCAATTTGCACCTCAATACTGTCCTCAGATTCTGGACTGGTAATATATCTCTTACCAAGTCTGTTACCAGCTGCACAGTATTTGATTAAAGACACTAGAATAATTATGAAAGAAAAAATTATTTTTTATACTTTTTCAAAATATTTTTAAGATTTTTTATAAATTTTTATGTTTTTTTAATATTAAAGAATGATTCTTTTCAAAGAAAAAAAATGAAATTTAAGATTTTGAATCAAAATCAATTCAGAGTAACTCAAAGAATAATTTTATAAGTTTTTGGATGTGAAAAAGCCATGTGTAAAAACAGTATAAAATTAAACCAAATTCCTCAATAAAAAAGATATTACAACAATTTCAAAAATAAAATTATTTTCATTTCAAATTGAAAGAAAAAAATATTATTAAATTAATATATTTTAGAGCTTAAAAATATATTAATTAAGGGTACAAGGTTCAAAAAAAACACAGCCAGGCCCCCAAACGTAAGATGTGGTAGGTATGGTGGTTTTTTTAGAACACAAAAATGAAGTCTAGAATATGATTGTATCCAAAACTCTGGTTACAATCACGGCCAGGCCCCCAAATGTATGATGTGTCTATGAAACTGTTGATAATATTACTATTAATCAACAGTACTATGACTGTTCTTATGAAATATAATAATAAGGAATTATCATAACCACAATTGCATAATTAAAGAATTATTTCTTTCACATGTTATAAACTACTAGTGATTATAACAGTAAGTAGTAATTGTCTAAAAGAATCAATTACAAGAAGAATTTAATAATAAAAATTTCTTCTATTAAAATAATAAAATTATTTTAATATATAATTATCTTTTTCAAGAATAATTATAAAGATAGTTCTTGAATAAAGCTAATTTTAGAGAAAAACTTTAAGAAGTAAAGATAAATCACTCACTAATACTCCACAGAACTTATCAAAGATAAAAGTAGAGAGATTTGATGTAGAATTGTGGATTTAATGGATCAAAATTGATTTACAAAAGGATTAAAACAGTATATAGTTGATTTCTATGATTTAATGACTTTCTGATTGATTCAGAAAGAATCAAAACACTTGAGAAAAAGTTCTAACTAATACTTCCCTATTGGTAATAAAGGTAAAATGTAATGTGATGATGATGATGTGGAAAAAACAGCAAGAGGAGGCCCCTTTTAAGTCTAATACAGCTCACAGAGGAATGCTATGGAGGAAAATGAAAAACCATTTAGTGAGAAAACAATAAACCTTTTTGGAATATTGATTGCATCATCTGTTGTCATGAAAGATTATCATAATTGCTTAATTGAGGCTTTTACATGACTACCAACCCATTTATGGTTAAGAATAAAAGGAGTAACAACTGTAAATATTCTTTTATTCAAAAAAAATGATTGATTTCTCAAATTTAACAATGTTATTGGAAATTCCATCCCAGAATATATTTTCTGTAAATTTTTAAAGATTCTGTGTTTCACATGGAATCCTCAAAAATGGACTGTAAGTAAAACTTTTAATTTTACATATAAAGGTATAATTCTTTTTTGTTTTTATATTAATTATACAGTTTTCAATTGGTCCTGAACGTTTCAGAAAGATTATGTAAGAATTGTATTTTTAATGAATTTTTGAAGTTTTTACCTCATTTCTACGTAGAATTGCAAATATCAGTCTATGACTGGTTGGTATGAGGTAAAACAATGGATACTAGTCCAAAAAGAGTCTTAATTACTCTTTTGGTGTTTATCCATGGAAAGTCGTTAATAATTGACATGGTTACAGGAGTCTAAGTTGCTCTTTACCTCCTTGGCACATCAAAAGAGCAGGTTATTTGCTATTTTCTTATGATTTACTGTAGTTGTAAAATGGTAACCAAGTTCCCAAAAGGTTTTAGTTTACCAAATAGGCCAAGATCAGCCATGGATCCAAGCTTTGGAGCTGTCCTTCCTCAGAGGCCTCAGAAGCTGGGTACCCTGGCTCTCTTTGATGTCTTTGTCCCCCTTGCCTATTTTGTACATCAAAATAGAATTTTAAGCTTCAAGTGAGATATCCACTATGGGTGTAACAAAAGTGCATATAAGAATACCATAATATTACGTTCCCAAAACATGCATAACACTATTTTTAGTGTGTATGTAACATGGGATTTCTCACATTCCCATTATTTTGGTGTGAAATGGAGAAAAACAAAAATTTTCATGGATCTTTTATGTGGTATTGATGATGTGGTATTGAAGTATTTTCCATATTACCACCTCAAACAGTTAATTTGAGCTTATTGACTCTATGGAGCTACCCTAGGTGAATTTTTGTGTATAATCCAAATCTGGCCTTAAATTCATGAATTTACTTACCCAATAAAAAGTTATTCATCTTTTCTGAAATCAAAAATGATGAATTTTGGATATATGCATGACTTATATGTTATGCATAGTTCAGAATTTGTTTTTAAGATAATTGTGGCCTCTTTGGGTATGTAAAATATACCTCAAGGCTCACAAGTATAGGAACTCAGAACTGGAATCCCACTTAGGGGAACCCTGCTTAAGGGACTATAAGGATAATAACTTTTTCCTTATAAATGGACTACTCTAGCATAGGGAGGAGCATACTAGTTCTCTCACATTGATAGACAGGGACCAAATATCCCTGATCCTGCAATAATGTCATGAATGCCCATATAGGGGAAACATGAGTGAAGACAGGAAAAAGGAGAGGGTAACAAGCACAGCTTGGTGGACCCAATGGGAACAATAGTTGAGTGAATACATCAGAAATTGTAACAAATGCCAGAAGGAAAATAGAAAACATGGGAAGACATATGGGATACTTCAGCATATAGAAGAACCCAAACACCCATGGGAAACTGTAACAACCACTAATCAGGGGTAAGGGTATTCATACTTACACCCACTCAACCACCCCAAACCAGCAAATCCACTCTGTGTATCAGCATTCATTTTCAGAAATCTTCTTTTGCTGAAACATGCATACAGTCTGGTTCATCAATATAGCCTGTCAACTTTTTTACAGGCTGGGATTTCCAAATACAGTTTGGATACACCATCCCCAAACTGTATGATCACTAAATACCACCAATACTCTTGTATAGATCCTGTACAGCCATACAGGCCCTTCTTTGGCCAGAATCAATTCAATCACCAAATATCCTCATGAAAATTCTCTGTCTGCATCAGGGCTGGTGATTATCACATATACCCGCCCCTCTTTCTCCCCCCTGGGGAATTTTCCCCAGTTAATTAATTTAGTATACTTATTACTTTATAATTATTCTTATGCTTTTTTTGAGTATTATAATTATTTGATTTTAAGTTAGTCTTTGCCTGTACAGTATGAGTTGGGTGGCCATATTCTTCTTAACCCTTCTCTCTCCATTCTGACAGGTTGAAACAGTGGACTTGGACTTGTTTGTGGTTAGCTCTTTTATTCTTACTCTTATTCTTTGTTGCTGCTTTTCTTATATTCTTTTATTTAGTAATTAATCTCATAACACTCTTAAGTATATTCTTTCTAACCATATCCTGAGCCCTTCATGAGTAAGTCCCAGTTTACTGAGTACCAGGCCCTCTTCACTTAGAAGAGCCCCTGTGATAGAAACCATCAACATGGACTGGGTCACATGACTAGTTCTAGGGTGAAAGGAAAACTTCAATGATTGCTTAGTCATAGTTGATAGAGACAGTAAAAGTGTATGGTTCCTACCATGTCACAAGGAAGACACAGCTATGGATGAAGCCCTGTTATTCTGGAAGAAAATCATATCCACATGTGGAGTCCCTAAAATCCTGATTAGTGATAGGGACCCAAAATTAACATCAGAATTTTGGACTAACCTTTATGAAGTTCTTGAAACAAAAATTGAATTTTCTACAGCTTATAATCCACAGACAGATGGTTTAGCTGTAAGGATGATCCAGACAATGAATTTCAGCCTGTGACTCAAAACCAGAGCACAAGCATGACAGCCAAAATACCATAAATCAATGGTATAGCCAAGATACCACCAAAACATGGAGCTGAGCCAAATTAGCTCAAAAGGTATGAAAAGAAAGAGGAAACTCACCTCTTTCTGAAAATGTAAGTCCCATCATCATAGGACAAAGACTAACAAAGCTATTCATGCTCAAAGTTATTGCTGAGAATAAACCTTAATTTTCACCTCTCATCAAAAATACAGAGTAAGAGGCTTAACCCCATCAGATGGGTATGCAACATGAATCTCTAAGTCAGGGCTATCCAATGGTACCAGCAAAACTGAGCTAGCACCAGGTTTACAGAAGTTATGGTCAAATTCAGGCCAAATGAGGGTGAACAAAACATTCACCTCTCATCTAACTTCTACAGTTTTAGTGTGAGATATCTAAAGTGGGGTGTTTTTGGAAATAGCAAAATAAGGGCTATCTGATCGTGTCATCCATTTCCTCATATATACACTATAGCAAAAGGTATGGGGCAAACAAGCCCAATACAGCTTTTTGCCTAAACCACGCATGTGTATAAAAATCTTGTACATGGCATAACTTTGCCATATTTAATGATAGCCATATCAAAGAAGGTACCATTGTGTAGAAAACATACAGGGATAAACACTGGTTCAGTTTTGAGGTTGAAATCTCAAGAACCGACAAAGGTATAGCTGTTTTAAGGTCAAAATCTCACATTCTGACCAATACAGCTTTACCCTGGGATAATATTCCATAACCATGATTATGAGGTGTCAAACTGAGGAAGAAGCATGTTTATACTTCAATACCTCATAAGTAAGTCAATACTGGGGTCCCATACAGTTTCTGTACAGCATTCTACGTGTCATACACGTCAGAAGAGGGCTATGTGGTCCCCAGATGAAAACTTTCACCCTGTATTGGTGAAAACTGCCCAGATGTGGTTTCAAAACCACATCTGAGACCAATACAGGCTTTACAAGTCCTTGAAAACCACAAGCCTGTCTCAGAGAGTGAAAAATCTTCACTTCCTCTATGTGGAAAGGTCTAACAGCCCGTCCACCCCATTTCAGGATAAAAAGGAGGCTTTTCACAGCCAGAAATGCTTTCCTCATCTTTCTCTTGAATACCCTATGTAGTAAACTGTCAAAAACAGTTTTACTCTTGGGTAATAAACAGGTATAACTATAATTTTAATTATTGTAGTCTTTATTATTGTAACCCAACAGGTAAAGCTGTACCCAGGGCTTTCAACAGCACTCACCACCACTATATTTCTATAGTAAAGCCCTTTTATTCTTAAATTACAACATCTTTAACTCTTATAACTCCTTTTAAATCCTTTTTTACTGTGTCACAGTCATAGTTAAAAGTTGTAAATACATTTTAATACTTTTATCATAGACTCAGCCTGACAATGGAGGAAATCATCAGAAGATTCTTTGCATATGGAATGGAATATAAGGAGCATGATGATACACCCATGACTGGGTCAAACCTCTACCAGAAGTCCAACTGTCTTACAACAAAGGCCAGCACCCTACCACAGGGAAATCACCCTCAGTGGTAGATAAAGGGTGGAACCCCCTATTTCCTGCAGATCACTTAAAGAAAAACCTTCTAACTATCCACCCCACAGCCAAATACTTCCATCACATATGGAAGAGAGCATGTGATACAGCTTCTAAGTGCATAGCTGAGGCTAAAGAGTACAAAAAACAGAGGTATGAAAAAACACACATGGAACCAAGTTATAGTATCTACACTCCACTTTAATAACCTAAAGGGACCAAAGTGAATGAGAGACTAATTTGTGGGACCCTTCACTATTGTCAAAATGATTGGGAAAAATGCAGTGGAGGTTAGATTTACAGAGGAATTCTATAGGAAAAACCCAGTATTCCCAGTGACCTTGGTCAAAACCTACTTCCAGACAGGGGAGGATACGTTCCCCTCCAGGAACAAGATCTACACTCCACAAGACATAGTGGAGGTGGAAGACCCCCCTGGCCCTGTGAAAGAGATTATCAAGACCAGGAAGATCAGGCTGAATGGTAAAGACCAGCAAAAATATTTGGTCAGGTTCAAGAACCAGACAGCACATATGGACAAATGGTTTGAAGAAGAGGCCATACCAGATGGTAAACTTTACATGAGAAAATTCAGGGCCTCTAGGAGGGGTGAACAGTCTCATCAATGATGAGAATATTTTGGAGGGAGGGTATGTCAGCCTGTGACTCAAAAAAAGAGCACAAGCATGACAGCCAAATACCATAAACCAATGGTAAAGCAAAATACCACCAAAACATGGAGCTGAGCCAAACCAGCGCAAACGCTATAAAAGGAAAGAGGAAACTCACCTGTTTCTAAATATACAAGTCCCAGCATCATAGGAAAAAGAATAAGCATTCATTTTCACATCCAATCTAAAATATAGAGGGAGAGGTTGAATCTTGTTACATGGGTATTTAAGTTGAATCTCTCAATCAGGGCTATTCAATGGTACTAGCAAATTTGGGCTAGCACCAAAACTACAGAATTTATTGCCAAAGTAAGGTCAAATAAGGGTGAATGATGTGAGCCTTTGAGATATGACCACATATAAAAAAAGGTCACAAAAAACATTTTACAATGATTATTCCTCCAAATAATTATCTTAAAATAAGTAAAAGTACCATAAGACATAATAAATGATGAATTAACTTAGAATCTGATGAGTAAACATGTTAAATTAGTCAGTTTATTAGATTCCCCATGATAAAACACACATATATTATTATGGCATATCTGTAAAGTCAAAAACTAATGAGTAATAAGCTAGAAATGCCATAAAAAGACATAAATTCTCATTTATCTCAAAAACAAATGAAATAACATATGAAATAAATTGCACCATTGGATTTGCAATTATAAACTTCACATAAATCTTTTTTATTACATTTCTCTAAAGCTAATACTTAAGGGTTTATGCTGAATATATGCACTTTTTTGGTCAGTTCATACATTCATGGCTTTAAGCTAATATCTCTTGAAATATCAATGATAGAGAGTTAAGCCAAAAATAAAGCTAACACATCATTATTGTAGGAACACATGTAGAAATGAGGTAAAAACTTCAAAAATTCATTAAAAATACAATTATTAATGAATCTTTCTGAATCTTTCAGAAAAAATTCATAAACATATAATTCATATGAAAAACAAAGAAAAATCATACATTTATAAGTAAAATTACAAGTTTTCCTTACAGTCCGTTTTTGATGATTCCATGTAAAACACTGAATCTACAAAAATTCACAGAAAAAAAACTCTGTGATGAATTTTCCAATAAAATTGATAGATTTGAGAAATTAATGTTTTTTTCAAATAAAAGAATATTTAAAGTTGTTACTCCTTTTATTCTGAACCATATTTTGGTTGGTAGTCACATAAAAGCATCAACTAAGTAATTATGATAATCTTATATGACAATATATGATGCAATCATTAATCCAAAAAGGATTTTCGTTCTCTCACTCACTTTCTTTCATTTTTCTCCATGGAACGCCTCTGTGAGCTGTGTTAGACTTAAAAGAGGCCTCCTCTTGCTGTTTTTTTTTCAAATCATCACATTATTCAATTATACCATTATTACCAACAAGTAAGTATTAGTTAGTCTTTTCTTAAGTGTTTTATTCTTTCAGAATCAATCAGAAGGACTTGAAATCATAGAAATAAACTATATATTGCTGTAATCCTTTTATAAATCAATTTTGATCCATTAAATCCACAATTGTCCGTCAAACCTTTCTACTATTATCTTTAACTAAGCTCTTTGCAGTATTAGTGAGTGTTTTATCTTAATTATTAAGGTTTTTCTCTAGTAATAGTTTTCTTTAAGGAGTACTTTTATAATTATTCTTTCAAAAGATAATTATATATTAAAATAACTTTATTATTTTAATAAAGAAGTTTTTATTATTAAATTCTTCTTGTAATTGATTGTTGTAGACAATTACTTCTTACTGTTATAATCACTAGTAGTGTATAGCAAGTAAAAGAAATAATTAAGTAATTAATAATTTAATTGTGGTTATAATTACTTTTATTATTATATTTAATAAGAACAGTCATAGTACTGTTGATTAATAGTAATATCATCAACAGTTTCATAGACACATTGTGAGCCTTAGAGGTAATTTCATATACCCAAAAGACCACAAATACAAAATTAACATATAAATAAAAATAAAATAAAATAAATTTATTTATATTATTAAAATGAAAATGAAAATATAAATATAAAATTATATTAACAATGAAAAATTTAATTACAATTTAAAAATAAAATTACATTAAATTTTGAAATTGTAAAATTACATTTATACTTGAAAAAATGAAGTAAAAATGAATTTTCAACAAAATTGTAAAAAAATAAATAAATTTGGAAAAAAGTTGAATAAAAATTATCATAACTTTTTATCCAATAGATAAAAATGTAAGAATTATTTCACCATTGCATTTCTCATAAAAAATCAGGTGGGGTCACCTCTGGGTGAAAATTTGTAACTCAACTCTAAATAGGCTTAAATTAAGTTTTTAGTATTTTCTGTATGAAAATTGAAAATCCTCAAAACTTTAATTTAATGCACATCAAATGTAGTGTTAATCACCAAAATTTGTGTTAAAATTGAGGTGTTGTGTATATTTTAGAAGTTATGAGGAATTAAAGTATTTTCAATTGAATTCAATTGAAATGTCAAAATGTGCGCATGTATTACATAAGTGAACTTTGATTTACATATGAGGTATCAATTATTACTATATTGAAATGTACAACTCAATTGAATTACATATGTAAATTATAAGTATAATACATGATGAGGAATTAAAGCAAAAATAAATTGGAAAGATTAAATTTGGGGGGGAAAAGGAACTCCAGCTCTAAGGGGGAGCTAGACCCCCAAAATCGTTGCTGACAGGTGTGTGGTGTCAAAATTCACGCAAAAGTTCATCAATTCTTTCCTGGAATTGAGTTACAGGGTCTGTGGACTCAATTGATGATGAGGTTTTGATACCAACTGGGGTAGTTTTAGCTGTTGCCAAGAGGGTAAAACTACCCTTAAGATAAAAAAATCATAGTAAAAACAGTTTTAACTGGTTTCTACCTCTCTTACACACATTCTGACGTGTTATGAAGTCTCTAGGTCAGGTATTGCTATAGTAATGGCTGATTTAAGGGTCTAAAATGGCTAAAAATGGCTAAAATGGCTTAAACCAGCCCTTTTTTGGTCTAAACCAGGGTTCAATAATTCCATAATTGGATTTTCTGTTGTCAGACTGTTTTTCACGACTGAAAAGAGTAAATTTTACTTTTGGAGTAAGAAAATTGATGGCTATAAAAGAATGTCTTCTTTGCCCCACTTTTCTCTTCATGTTAGAATCTTTTCCTTTTATAATTACTTTAAGCATTGTTAAACCAATCAATAAAAGATCCCAACCACCTTTCTTAAGTCATTTTAAACCTTTTAAACACGTGAAAAAATCATAATAATCATTGTTTGTAACTCTTATAATCATTTTTACCCCTGAACCACCCCAAAAGTGAATCAAAGCATCTTTCATCACTGTTAACTTTGTCACTTTGTTTCCAAATTTACTCTGGTCACTTTTGGGTGTGTTTTCTCTTTAATATTCTTTTTAAAGACTCTTTTCTTTGATTGATTGCTTGAAGTTCATTGCTCAATTAACTCCAATTGAAATTTCGCTTGAAGAAATTTCTTTTGTAGCCTTAAAATATCTCTTGTAGAGTATTTTTTTGGATAAATTTTTATTGTTGGTAAAACAATAAATCTTTATAATATTATTGTTTTATACTAATAAGGTTATAAACAATAAAATTGGTGTGTTTTCTCTTAAAAATAATATTTCTTACTATTTTTAATTGATTTTTACCTTATACAAACTTTGAGGACAGGAAAAGTACTTCATTTTTAATGAAAATTTCATATCCACACCTTACACACATCTTACATAGTGGGAGATACCCAAAGTGGGCTCATTTTGGAAAGGAAAAAATGAGGACTAGGTGATGGGGCCATAAACTTCCCCACATCCCATCTAGAACAAAAGCTATGAGGGCAACAAGCTCCATACAGATTTTAAGAAAATAATATATACCAATAACTAAGATTGAACATGGCATAACTTTGCTATATTTAATGTTACCCATACCAAATGAGGCACTGTTTTGTAGATCTCATCTGTGCTACCCAATGAATCAACTTTAAGCTCAATACCTCAAAAGCTGAAAAGGCTATAACAGCTTCAAGGTCAAAATCCCACAGTTTAGCCAATACACCCTGACTGTGGGATACTATCCCATAAGTAACATTATGAGGTTTCAAATAGACAAAGAAGCTTTTTTATAATTCAATACTGGGGTCTCATACAGGATCTGTACAGCATTCTACGCATCATACATGTCAGAAGAGGGCTGTGTGGTCTCCAGATGAGACTTTTCACCTTGTATTGAGGAGAACTGCTCAGATGTGGTTTCAAAAACACATCTGAGCCCAATAACAAGTATTCTGGATTTGTGAAGACCACAGGGAAGTGCTCTGAAGTGAAAAATGTTCACTTCATCCACATGAATTGGTTTAGAGGACCTTTACACTCAGATTCAGGATGAAAAGGGTTCTTTCTCTTCCCAAAAGAGGAATCCCCACCCTTCTCTTGATCTCCTACATAGTACAACTGTCCACAAATGCTATACTCTTGGAAAATTACCAGCTATAATTATAATTTTAATTATTTTAGTCTTTATTATTGTAACCCAATAGATAAATACTGAACCCAGGGCTTGCAGAATTTCTCACTACCACTATTCCTTATATGAAAGCCCTTGAATAATTTATAAATGTTTTGTAACTTAAAATATCTGTGTCACAGTCAGATTTAAAGCTGTAAATACTATATTACTGCTTCATCATAGACTCCTCCTGACATTGCGGTACTTATTGAGTCCTTAAATCTTTCTCTTCAACTTGTTTTTTTTTCAAAACCTTTAAATAATTACTCTTTCAGAAGATAATTATTAATCCAAAATTAAAAATTATATTAATAATCTTTACTATTAACTCTTCTTCTAATTGATTTTTGTAGAAAATTACTGCTTACTTTTATAGTTACAAGTAGCTTATGGTATGTAAAAGAAATACTCCCACTGTAAGGTGTGGATATGAAACTTTGATTAAAAATCAAGTACTTGTCCTGTCCTCAAAAATTTGTATAAGGTAGAAATCAATTAAAAATAGTAAGAAATATTATTTTTAAGAGAAAACACACCAATTTTATTGTTTATAACTTTATTAGTATAAAACAATAATATTATAAAAATTTATTGCTTTACCAACAATAAAAATTTATCCAAAATACTCGACAAGAGATATTTAAGGCTACAAAAGAAATTTCTTCAAGAGCAATTTCAATTGGAATTAATTGAGAAAAGGACTGCAAGCAATTAATTGAAGAACAGAGTTTTTAAAAGAAATATTAAAGAGAAAACACACCCAAAAGTGACCAGAGTGAATTTGGAAACAAAGTGACAAAGTTAACAGTGATGAAAGATGCTTTGATTCACTTTTGGGATGGTTCAGGGGTAAAAATGATTATAAGAGTTACAAACAATGATTATAATGATTTTTAAACGTGGTGAAAGGTTTAAAAATGATTCAAAAAAAAGTTGGTTGGAATCTTTTATTGATTGGTTTAACAGTGTATAAACTAATTATAAAAGGAAAAGATTCTAACATGAAAAGAAAAGTGGGGCAAGGAAGACATTCTTTTATAGCCATCAATTTTCTTACTCCAAAAGTAAAATTTACTCTTGTCAGTCGTGAAAAACAGTCTGACAACAGAAAAGCCAATTATGGCATCAGTGAGCCCTGGTTTAGACCAAAAAGGGCTGGTTTAAGCCATTTTTAGCCATTTTTAGCGATTTTAGACCCTTAAATCAGCCATTGCTATAGCAATACCTGGTCTAGAGCCTTCAAAACACGTCAGAATGTGTGTAAGAGGCGTAGAAACCAGTTAAAACTGTTTTTGTTAACATTGTTTTAACTTAAGGGCAGTTTTACCCTCTTGGAAGCAGTTAAAACCACCCTGGTTGGTATCAAAACCTCATCATCAATTGAGTCACAGACCCTGTGACTCAATTCCAGGCCCAAAGTAATGAACGTTTGCGTGGATTTTGACATCCCATGCCTCTCAGCAAGGATCTTGGGGGTCTGGCTCCCCCTTAGAGCTAGAGTTCCTTCCCCCCAATTTTAATCTTTCCAATTTATTTTTTCCTTTAATTCCTCATCATGTATTATACTTAGAATTTACATATGTAATTCAATTGAATTATACAGTACAATACAGTAATAATTAATATCTCATATGTAAATCAAAGTTCACTTATGTAATACACACGCACATTTTGACATTTCAATTGAATTCAATGGAAAATACTTCAATTCCTCATACGTTTTAAGCTAAACACAACACCTCAATTTTAACAAAACAATTGATGGTTAACACCACATGTGGTGTGAATTAAACTAAAGTTTTGAGGATTTTCAAATTTTGTATTGAAAATACTAAAAACTTAATTTAAGCTTATTTAGAGTTGAGTTACAAAAATTTCACTCAGAGGTGACCCCACCTAATTTTTTATGAGGAATCAAATGGTGAAATAATTTTTATATGTTTATTTATTGGATAAAAATTTATAATATATTTTATATGAATTTTTACTAAAAATATTTCAATTTCACAATTTTTATTAAAAATTCATTTTTACTTAATTGTTACAAGTAAGAATGTAATTTCATAATTTTGAATTTTATTGTAATTTTATTTTTAAGTTATAATTAAATTTTAATTTTTAAATATAATTTATATTTATATTTTGATTTTTATTTTTATAATATAAATAAATTTATTCTATTTGTATTTGTATCTTAATTTGTCTTTTGTAGTCTTTTGGGTATATGAAAATACCTCTAAGGCTCACACCCACAATGAATAATTTATCCATGGCTCAGATAAATTTATTTACTATATCTCATAATAACCTTCTAAAAGTAACTTCTAAATAGTAATATTATCAAGAGTTTTATAGAGAAATACTACAGCTTGGGAGTAATATGTAAAATCAAAGCACTTGTAAACGTGAGCTATACCTGAATGATGGAGGTTCACTTGTCTTTCTTCACAGAAATTTCAAAAAGAAATTTACAAATGTTATTCAAAGCCCATAGCTTCATTACCTCTCAAAACACCTAGCTAAAACAGCTATTTTATTCCTGTTTGAAATGTTGAAGTGAGCCTATTGACTCTGTACTTGGATCAAATTTATTCATATACACCAGGAATATGAATTTTGGTGATGGTAATTCCATAGGGCTCATTTAATAAAGGACATTGTGCATCTACTTGTTTGCAGAAGATTGAAAAACTTTAGTGGTGAAAATTCAAGTGGAATGTTCTTGTTGGAAGGCTTTTTTTCTGAGTGGATTAAACTGATCAACAAATAAAAATGATTATGAAAGAGTTGATGTGGTTTTGACACTTGTGAGGTTCAATACAGGTATTTCCAGAAGGGGATTGTTGGAAATCAGATATCAAAATTATTTTTACTTTGAAATCTGAAATGTAGCTTTCAATTGAATATTCAGCCTGAGGGAAGGACCATGAAAGCCACCCTCACAATTTGTTCAATTTCTAAGCTGATTTTTGTTTTCAAAAGGCTTATTCAATGCAAAATTTGAATTTTTTTGTGAGTGTGTTGTGAATCAAGGGAGAGTATTTACGGAAGTAGAATGAAATATCAATTACCAACAGGAAGAATATTGAGAGAAGTATTTATATCTCCATTCATATGGTGCAGCACAAATACCATAAAAGAGATAAATTTAAATACCCAAAATGGGTTTTTGTAAAGATTTTCTGAGGGGATGAATTGGTCTTCTAAGATATGAAATATTTCATCAAGTTCAATTTAAATTTCAGGGGGACCTTAAATCTTCAATGGCTTGCTTCATGAGAGATATGTGTTCCTGCCATTAAAAATGGGACTTTTACAGAGCAGATAAACACCAGTCTGGCAGAGAATAAATAAGGAAATAAAGGCTAAAAGGTTGATGGTGAAGAATTACTTAATTGATTATATAATGATTTTGAGCTTTCAGATTCAAAAATTCACTTTGCTGAGCTACTATGAGAGTTATCTTCCACAATTCGAATTTTGAAAAACACATTTATGCATAAAGCTTCCATTTGAGACATATTTTACAAGTGGGTATTTTGATTACTTTGTGAAACAAAACCGTCCCCATAAGTAAATTGAGGTATTTGAACTTCTGACAAGTGCATATATCCATGTTAAGAAAGAGATAAAGCCAGCAGGGTAAGAGGGTTTGTAAGATGTGTCTATGGAACTGTTGATAATATTACTATTAATCAACAGTAATATGACTGTTCTTATGAAACATAATAATAAAAATTATTATAACCACAAATAAATAATTGGAAAATTATTTCTTTTACGTGTTATAAACTACCAGTGATTATAACAGTAATGAGTAATTGTCTACTAGAATCAATTACAAGAAGAATTTAATAATAAAAACTTCTTTATTAAAATAATGAAATTATTTTAATATATAATTATCTTTTACAAGAATAATTATAATGATAATTCTTAAAGAAAAATATTACTAGAGAAAAACCTTAAGAATTAAGAAAAATTACTCACTAATACTCCAAAGAGCTTATTGAAAGATAGAAGTAGAGGAATTTGATGTAGAATTGTGAATGTTAAGGGATCAAAATGATTTAAAACTGTATTACAAGAATATGTAGTTTATTTCTATGATTTCACTTCTTTATTATTAATTCAGAAAGAATCAAAACACTTAAGGAAAGATTTAACTAATACTTACTTGCTGGTAATAAGGGTATAATTGGATAATGTGATAATGTGGAAAAAACAGCAAGAGGAGGCCTCTTTTAAGTCTAAGACAGATCCCTGAGGCATGCCATGCGACAAACTGAAAATACAGTGAGTGAGGAAACAATAAACGTTTTTGGATTATTGATTGCATCATTTGTTGTCACGTAAGATTATCATAATTACTTAATTGAGGCTTTTATGTGACTACCAACCCATTTATGGTTAAGAATAAAATGAGTAACAGCTGCAAATCTTCTTTTATTTCAAAAAAATCATTTATTTCTCAAAGTTATAAATGTTATTGGAAATTTCATCACAGAATGTATTTTCTGTAAATTTTTAAGGATTCTGTGTTTCATGTGGAATCATCAAAATCGAATTGTATGTAAAACTTTTAATTTTACATATAAACGTATAGATTTTTTTTGGCTTTTATATGAATTATACATTTCTTAATTGGTCCTTAATGTTTCAGAAGGATTCATTGAGAATCATATTTTTTATGAATTTTTGAAGTTTTTATCTCAATTCTATGTAGAATTGAAAATAACAGTGTATAGCTGGTTTCTATGAGGTAAACCAATGGATACTAGTCCAAAAAAAAGGGTTTTGATTACTCTTTTGGGGTTTATCCATGGTAGGTCATTAAGAATTGACATGGTTACAGGAGTCTAAGTTGTTCTTTATGTCCTTGGCACATCAAAATAGCAGGTTATTTGCTATTTTCTTATAATTTACTGTAGTTGTAACATGGTAACCAAGTTCCCAAAAGGTTCTAGCTTACTAATTGGGCCAAGATCAGCCATGGATCCAAGATTTGGGGCTATCCCCGCCTCAGAGGCCTCAGAAGTTGGGAACCCTGGCACTCTTTGATGTCTTTTGTCCCCCTTGCCTATTTTTTACATCAAAATAGAATTTTAAGCTTAGTGAGATATCCACTATGGGTGTACCAAAAGTGCATGTAGGAATACCATAATATTAAGTGCTCAAAGCATGCATAACACTATTCTTAGTGTGTATGTAACATGGGATTTCTCACATTCCCATTATTTTGGCGTGAAATAGAGAAAAACAAATGTTTTCACATATCATTTATGTGGTATTGATGATGTGGTATTGAAGTATTTTCCATATTACCACCTCAAAGAGTTAAGCTGAGCTTATTCACTCTATGGAGCTACCTCAGGTTAATATTTGTTTAGAATCCAAATCTGGCCTTAAATTCATGGATTTACTTACCCAAAAAGAAGTTATTCATCTTTTCTGAAATCAAAAATGATGAATTTCGAATAAATGCATGACTTATGGGTTAAAAATAGTTCAGAATTTATTTTTAAGATATTTGTGGCCTATTTGAGTATGTAAACTATACCTCAAGGCTCACATTACCTCCCACCAGAAAAAATAATGGTACTACAATTTTATCAATGGTATAAAGATAAAAAAGACCCCAAAGGGGGTTAATGTCCACTTTCCAACCTCTTTGTGATTACTCAGAGCAAGTAATTAAAAGCACATTTATAGAAATATTCAGGCTTGTGGCCTTCTTTCATGTCTAAATCTTCTTAAAAGTTTATCTGAGTCAGGTATTTCTGATTCCACCAGCCATTCATCTTCATGTACTGGATTTCTATATCTGACCAGATGTTCTCTTTGATTTTTACGCCTAAGTCTCTTTTGTTTAATGACTTTCTTTATCTTTTTGTCTTCATCCTTTTCCACTGGTGGTACAGTCAAAGGAGCTGGGTTCCTAAAAGGAAAAAATTCATTGTCAGTTTGTTGATAAGACTTTATCAGGCTGACTGGAAACGTGGGGTGTTTATTTTCCAATTCACCACTTAATTCCACTTGAACTGCATTGGTTCCATGTTTGGGCAACAATAAAAAAGGTCCTAAATAAGAATCTTTAAGTTTCTTTGGGACTTTGATATTATTAAAATTCAAGGTTGAAACTAGAACTAAGTCCCCTACTTTGAAGTCTGGTACTTTGTGACTCTTGTCCCACTTCTGTTTAGAATATTCAAAAGAATCATTCATACTTTGTTTTGCATGATGTTTTACTTTATCAAGAATTACTTTGAAGCTGGAAGATGTAGGATGAATGTCAATCAAGTCTTTCCACAGTGTATCTGCTGGGAGTCTTGCATTCCATTCTTTTTCTAAAATAGCAGGAGTTTGACCTGTGGAAGAATGGACTGATGTCTTATATGCTAATTCTAATGCAAGTATAAGAGTTCACCCGTCATGGGTAAAGCCATCTGAATCTTTGAACTCTAACCCATAAGCACAAAATCTCCTGATCATGTCTTCTAAAGTTTGAATCATTCTTTCTGCTAGCCCATCTGTTTGAGGGTGATATGCTGTAGAGAATGATACCTTAGTCCCAAACAATCTATGAAGATTGGTCCAAAGTGCAGATGTGAACTTGGGATCTCTGTCAATTATGATATTCTTAAATAGTCCTGTATGAGAAATAACTCAACTCCATAGAAGAAGACCTGTATCCATAGCTGTGTAATCTTTATGACATGGTAAGAATATGGGAGTCTTACTATATTGGTCCACAATGACTAAACAAGCATTATAACTTCTGTCACCATTTGGAGGAAGCTCTGTGACCCAATCCATGTGAACAACTTCCCAAGGGGAGGTTGGTTCTTGAATATGTATCATAAGTCAAAATTTCTTGCCTGTACTCCTGTTTGCGTTTTGACATCTGTAACAGGTATGGCAATATTCAATGGTTTCGTTTCTCCAAGATGGCCACCATGCACAGTTCTTCACTTTTTCAAGTTTTCTGTCCTCTGAAAGGTGTCCAGAGTAGATGCTATCATGGAATTCATGAAGGATGGTATTGATAAGAAATCTGCTACACATTGTCATTACACAAGAATGTTTGGTTCTGTGGTAAATAATACCATCAAACAAGTCAAATCTTTCTTCAAATTAGGAATGTTTCCAAACTTCATCCAGTGCATTGACTAAAGATGTATCTTTGCAGTCTTTATTCAATAAGGAATTCAAGATATGGAAATTCTTGTCTTGTTTACAAGTTTCTCTGACTTCTTCAAAGAATTCAGTCCCAATATCAGTTATGTTAATTCCTTCAATTGGAATCTGTGGTTCTGCTTCCAAGTGTACATAAGCTGGGTTATCAGGAGTATTGGCTAATTCCCACCTGCTAAGTCCATCAGAATTCTTATGAATGTTTCCCGATTTATGAACTAAAGTCATTTCTCCTCTATATTCTTGAATGGCTATTTGCCATCTCAACATATGTCTGTTGGGAGTTTTCATGTTAAGAAGTGATTTCACAGCATTACAGTCAGTTATCACTTCAAAAGCACTGCCATCAAGATAATAGTGTAATTTCTCAAGTGACCATACCAAACATAAGCACTCCATTTGGCTTGCACCATATCTGGCTTCTGTTGGTTTGATTTTTCTTGAGATGTAGCAAACTGGTCCTTCTGTAGGTTTGTCATCAATAATTTGGACTTGATGTAGGGCTGCCCCTAATCCATCTCTACATGCATCAATGTACAATTTAAAAGGTATATTCCACTCAGGCATGAGGAGTAAAGGCGCTTCTGTAAGAGCTTTCCTTATGTTCTCATAAGCTTTAATTCTCTCTTGTGTCATCTCAAATACTGTTGGTTGATCATAGATTCTGTAGAGTGACTTGGCTAGAATTGCAAAGTCTTTCAAGTGTTGCCTATAATAACTGGCAAATCCTAGAAAATACATCATTTCTTTCTTATTATGGGGTATTGGCTTAGGTAACACTGCTGCCAATTTATTTTTGTCAATACCCAAGCTTGAACCAGAAAAAATACGTCCTAATGCTTTGAGCTCTTCAAAACCAAAGCTGCATTTCTTGAGTGAAATCTTCATATTAACTTCTGCCACTTTGTGAAGTACTCTTGCAAGTCTTTCAAGGTGCAAAGACCATGAATCAGAAAATATGATAATATCATCAATAGAAATGATAAGCCATCCTTCAGATAATTCTGTAGGGAAGATGGTATTCATCATTCTTTGATAATGAGATTGGGAATTTCTAATACCAAATGGCATTCTAAGATACTCATAAATACCACAGTGAGTGATAATTCTAAGTATGTTCTTAGCTTTAGGAGTCAAAACATTTTGGTGAAAGCCTTCCAATGCATCAATTGATGTTATATACTTGGCTTTAGATAATTGGGTCAATTTTTCCTGAATTCTAGGGATTAGATACCTATCTGGGACTGTGTAGGTATTCAATGCTCTAAAACCTCCAGCCATTCTTGATTTATCATTATGCCAAGCAATAATAACAGGTGTTGTCACTTCAACTTCTTCATTATGGGCTACTTTCCCTAGTACACCAAGTTGGATCAACTCTTGGACCTGTTTTTCCAAGGCTTCTCTAGCTCTGGGACTGGCTGGATAAGCTGGTCTTCTAAGTAATGGAGGATATGGTCTGTCAATATTAAGAGTAATATCAACTTCATGTGCTTTTATAGCACCTAATGGTTCATTATCAGAGGCAAAAGCATTATTATATGTGTATAACACATCAATAAGTTCATGTCTCATCTTTGGTGACATTGATGGATTACTTTGTGCTTCAACAAGCTTATTAGTCACAAATTCTTCCTTATAAGTATCTTTTTCTAGAAGATACTAGTGATGTTTGTTTTGGCATATTGGAAAAAGCAAATTTTCTTCGCTTGTTTTCTCCAATTGTCAAATATCTATCTTTATGGTTAATGATGTCAATACCATAAATATTCAAGTAGTCATTTCCAAGAATAATGTCCTGAGATGTGCAATTGTCCATTAATACAATATTAGTATTCATTCTAATACTTCCTGCTGGGTGTGAAAATGTAAGATTAGTGTCTAATATACCCAAAGGGTCCGTACTATTACTGGACCTACTAAATTGCACACCCTCTATTGGTAATAGATGATCTTTCCATACAAGGAGTATGGTTTGAAGATAATCTTTGCCTAAAAAAGTACAAAATGACCCTGTATCCAGATTTACTTTGTCTTCAATATCATTCATCAGAACTGATGTGATACAAGATGCTCCAGAAGTGTATCCTTTGCCTCTAGCAGGTTTGGGTTTACACATTCTTCCATCTTGGATATTGATCAGGTTATGACAGTCCTCACTGTACTGTGGCAAGTGAATATGGACTTTTGTGACCTCAAAGAAAGCTGTAATGTCTTCAATGGGATAGGCCTCTACTGGTGTATCCTAAGAGACTGCAGAATATAGGTCAGATTCTTCTTTCTCTTCAGTGCACTGAGCTTCTTCAATGACTTGAACTTCATTGATTGTTGACTTTTTGGTGCAGAACATACTAGTGATGTTTGTTTTGGCATATTGGAAGAAGAAGATTTTTTTCTCTTGTTTTCTCCAATTGTGAAATATCTATCTTTATGGTTAATGATGTCAATACCATAAATACACTAGTCATTTCCAAGGATGATATGTTGAGATGTGCAATTGTCTATCACTACTATCTCTGTCTTCATTCTTATGCTTCCTGCAGGGTGTGGGAACACAATATTAGTGTCTAATATGCCCAAAGGGTACATATTGTTACAGGCACTACTGAATTGCACATCTTCTATTGGTAATAGATGGTTTTTCCACTCAGGAAGTATACCTTGGAGATACTCTTTGCCCACACAAGTGCAAAATGCCCTTGAATCCAAATTTACTTTGGCTTCAATACCATTCATCAGAATTGATGTGATACAAGATGCACCAGCAGTATAACCTTTTGCTCTAGCAGGTTTGGTATTAAACAATCTGGAATCTTGGATATTGATCAGATTATGAAAGTCCTCACTGTACTGTGGCAAGTTGGTATGGACTTCTGTAACCTCAAAGAAAGCTGTGATGTTTTCAATGGGATAGTCTTCTACTGTTGTATCCTGAGAGACTGCAGAATCTAGGTCAGATTCTGCTTTCTCTTCAGTGCACTGAGCTTCTTCAATGACTTGAGCTTCATTGATTGTTGACTTTTTGGTGCAAGTTTTGTCTAAAAGTGAAGTGCTTCCAAATTTATGACAATTCAAGACAGTGTCACAGGGGCTCTAGTGGAAATAAAAGAGTGGCCTGGCACTCAGCAATCAGGGAACTCACTTGGAAGAATCCAAAAGAAATAAAGAATAAAAACAATAAGAATGAATTCCTCTAAAGATATGCAGGTAAAAGATGAGATGCAAAGAGGAAAAGGAAGCCAAATGGCCAAAGAGCCAACCAAGTAAGTCCTTAATCACTGTTTCAACCTGCCAAAAATGAACAATGGAATTAGTAAGGATATGACCACCAAATATCCATTGACAGGCGAAGAAAGATAAAGAGAAAGGTGCTAAATGACTGACTTAATAATATCAGTATTTGCTTAACTAGAATGAAAAGAAAATAGAGATAAAATAAAATCAAAGTATATTAATTAACTGGGGAAAAACCCCCCAGGGTGGAAAGGGTAGCCGGTATATGTGAAAAGTTGGGAGCTTGAGTTCTTCAGGCTGAAAACTGATCTGTATTGATCCTTGAGGCTGTATTGATTGTTTTAGGAATAGATACAGCTGGCTAATATTGAAATTGAATTGGGTTGAATGAACTTCCCATGCTTAAAAATGAAATACAGTCCTTGGTGGATCCAGACTGTATTGAAATGAATATGGTTGCCAAGATGGATCGAATGGAGCTTTGACACTTGACAACTTCTTTTGGCACCGCCTCTTGAATACACTTTTGAGAATGAATTGAAAGTATTCCATTGGAAGGAATACTTTGAGTGAGAATAACCAATGACTGCTTGATGGCATCATTGGTCTTTGACGCTGAAACACTTGCTCTTGAGCCTTGATGATTCCTCTGAATGATTGGGTGCCTTGATGACGTGATGAGATGTTGGAATGTTGAAATGACCATTTGATATTTCCACCATTGAATTGCTGTTGAAAAATGATGTTGTCACAATGCTGTCTGCCAGACCTGAGCAAAGGGAACTCTTGCCAAAAAGGCTATTAAACCAGTTGAAAGACCGATTAATACTGGCAAGTTGTAGATCACATTCCACCATGTGACAGTACCCCCGGGTTTAGGGCACTGCGTCCCGAAGTGCATGTAACTGATGGTATTACCCATGTCTCCCTCATGGAGTTACATTAGTCACAACAGGAGCCTACAAGGAACCCCCAAGGGGCGGAACCCTTGTACGCCAATGGAGCGGAAAACCCAGCGATTTCTGGTTGTTTGATTGAGACCTCCTCTTGTCTCCAACCGGAATCGAACCCATGACGTTGGTAACCGGTTTATTGTCACAATGCTGTCTGCCAGACCTCAGCAAAGGGAACTCTTGCCGAAAAGGCTATTAAAACGGTTGAAAGACCGATTAATACTGGCAAGTTGTAGATCACATTCCACCATGTGACAGATGTACAATGATATATAACATCATTTATGGCATATTGGTTCATTGGAAAGAAGATTACGTCCAAAGGTCTTGATATGGAAAGGCAGAGGGGAAAAGGATGGATGTGATGGCTTCAGAGCTTGGAAAGGTGTTTCTGGGCCCTTTGGGGTTTTTGGCCACTTTTGGGTTCTGAGCCAAAAACTGGCCCAAAAGGCGGGAAAGTGTCTTTTGGACACTTTGCGTCAAAGTGCGCAAAAGCGCATCATGAGCCCAAATGGCCAAAAACAGCCATTTGGGCCATTTCCCCTGGTTTTGAGGGAAATGACCAGAAATACCCATTTGGGCATAAATTGCCGCTATGGGTTCTGGATTGAGGTGATGGGCCATGAAGGCTCCAAAACACAAATGGCTGTAAAAGGTCCATAAGATGATGACGTGGCCATATTGGCCACTGGTGATGGATATGGCCAATTGGCCACAAGAGAACTATGGCTTGATATTCCATATGGGGATCCAAGGAGGCGAATTGCCATGGTTGTGACAGTACCCCCCACCTTGGAATGGTGAGCTCCTGAGCACCAATACAAGGTGAAGCCTGTTGAGGCTATTGGAAAGATTTTGAGAGAGTGATTCAAGAGGACTGATGAAGATAAAAATTTGAAAACTGATATTAAAAATTTGACATTTGACGCAGGACTTGCTTGATCTTCTTTTGACATTGGCTTCATGATTTGAGTTGAATTTTAAAATAAATGAAAAGTTTTGACGTGATAAGAGAAAATTCAAAATGAAAATAAAATAAAAATAAAGAATGAAAATGAAATTAAAAGAAAGAGAAAAGAGAAAAGGAAATTGAATTGAATCTTGAGGAGGTTCCAATCTTCATCACAGAGGTTGATAACTGATTTTGGAATTGGCCAAGGACCTGGAAAGAGAAATTTGATGCCAGGTGCTCACAAAGTGGCCAAGGTGATGTTTTGACAAGATTGTAGACCCCTCAGGGAAGTGCACACCAGGAGAGGAACTTACTTTTGGTAGTTACCACTCCCACCAGTGCCATAAAAATAAAAACAAAAATGCTGAAGGAATGAATTTGAATTTGGAATCTTGGAAATGAAGTGGAAGTGAATGGCCCATTGTCCCAAGTGAAATGGCCATAAGATTGGAAATGAATGTTGAAAAGCCCGGCCAAAGATCTGTGTCCAAAATTTGCAAAGTGCTCACAGAGTGGCCAAGGTGATGCTTACAACAAAAGAGTAGAATACCCCTAAAGGTGCATACCAGGAGTGGGACTTACTTTTGGTAATTCCTCTCCCCACCAAGCACCATAATGAATCAAGCTTTTGAAGAATTGGGCCCAGGCTTGTCAGGATACAATAAATGAAAATCATTGACGAGTTCAGGACAATTCTTGAGGTTTTCAGTTGGTTCCCAAGTGGATCTTTCTGGGTCTTGACTGAAACCTTTCCATTCCACCAGATACCATAATTTTCCTCTCTTGAGCTTTGAGTCCAGTATTTGAGAGACTTCCCATTCTTCTTCTTCTTCAATGGTTATTGGAGGAGGAGGCTCTTGATGCCTATTTGGGATTGTTGACGTCTTGACTGGTTCCAAAAGGGAAATATGGAAAACTGGGTGGATGGACTTCCATTGAGATGGGAGCTTGAGGTGGTAGGCATGAGTACTGACTTTCTTCAAGATTAGAAAAGGACCCAGCCATCTTTCAGACAGCTTTTTGGTGGGTCTGGCTGATTTGATGTTCTTGGAAGAAAGCCATACCATGTCACCGGGATTGAAAACAGGTGGACTTGCTCTACTTTTATCTGCATACCTCTTAAACCTGTTTATGGCAACTTCAAGTTCTCTCTTGACATCTTGCTGTACTGATTGGATTTTTGTTGATAACTTTCCAGCCAGAGTATCTTGAGTGATGTGAACTGAGTCAAAATGAGGATCTCTTCCATAAACAGTGAAAAACGGTGATTGTTTTGTTGAAGAGTGGTCAGAGTTATTGTAGGCAAATTCAGCCAGAGGGAGCCAGGTGTTCCAATCATCTTGGTGATAACTGACATACATCCGAAGGTACTGTTCTAGTATCTGATTTACCCTCTCTGTCTGTCCATCAGTTTCTGGGTGATAAGCAGTTGACAGATCTCTTGAAATCTTGAGCTGCTGACAAAGATTGGTCCAAAATGAAGAAACAAAAAGAGAACCTCAATCACTAACAATGCTTGAAGGGAGGCCATGCTTTGAGAAAATATTCTTGATGAATAAATGGGCCAAATCTAATGAAGTGATTGAAGCTATTGTTGGAATAAAAACCGCCATTTTTGAGAATCTGTCCACTATGACAAGGATTGAGTCAAAGGAATTGGACAGTGGCAATTGAGTGATGAAATCCATTGAAAGACAAATCCAAGGACCACTTGGAATTGGAAGAGGCTTGAGGAGTCCAAACTTCTTGTGATGAATATTTTTGTTTCTTGAACACTGTTGACAGGATGAGACATAATCCTTGATGAATTGAGTCATGCCGGACCAGTGGAAATCCCGCTTGACAAGTTTGAGAGTCTTCTCTTGGCCAGGGTGTCCAGCTAGAGGAGAGTCATGCCGCTTTTGAAGTATATTGAGTTGAATTGTGGGGTCATTTGGGACCACCACCCGATCTTTGAAAAGGAGAAGTTTGGAAGAGGAATCAAGAGAATAATCTGTGACAGATTTACCTTTACCCAAATCTTCAAGGACACTTCTATATTGAGAATCTTGCCACACTTCCTTCTGAATTGAATCAATCAAATTTGAAAATGAATCCACCTTGACTGCAAAAAATTTTGAGGCTTGAATTTCATCTTGCTTGATTATCTTCTGATAGTTCATTGGATTCTTGCTGATGAAATCCTCCCCCCTCTCTGGGTAAACGTCGTCCCGACGTGACAAAGCATCTGGAAGGGTGGCCAAGCGGCCAGGGCGGTAAGTGATTGAGAAATGAAATTCAGATAGAAATTCAGCCCAGAGGGCTTGACGGCGAGTGAGAATCTTGGAAGACATAAAATATTGAAGAGATGAATGATCGGTGAGAACTTCAAAAGGGGAAGAAATTGAAAGAAGGAAAGCTCTCCAGCGCTTGAGAGCCCAGACTATGCCAAGGAGTTCCTTGTCATGAATCTCATAATTGAGCTCAGCTGGGAGAAGCTTGCGGCTGTCAAATGCAATGGGATGGTTTCCTGAGTCAGAGACCTGACTCAGTACAGCACCCAAGGCATAATGTGATGCATTGGTCTCTACAATGGTGGGTAGAGAAGGATTGAAGTGAGAAAGGATTGGAGCAGTGGTGAATGCCTCTTTGAGTTGATGAAACTGTCTAAGAGCTTCCTCATTCAGGGGAAAACGGGAATCTTTCTTGAGGAAACTTGTGAGTGAACTAATTTTCTTTGAATAATTCTTGATGAAACGGCGGTAAAAATTGGCAAAGCCAAGGAATGATTGAAGAGCCTTGAGGTTTCTTGGAGGCGGCCAATTGAGAATTTGCTGGACTTTTGCTTGGTCCATCTTGAGGCCTTCAGAAGAAACAACATAACCTAAGTACTCTACACTAGAAACATGGAATAGGCATTTGGACGCCTTAGCAAAGAGGTTATTGGCTCTGAGTCTGGAAAGAACAGTGGACACATGAGTGACATGTTCTTCCTCAGATTTGGAAAAGACCATAATGTCATCCAAATAAACCACAACATAAACATCAAGAAGATCATAAAAAATATCATTGACAAGATTTTGAAAAGAAGCAGGAGCATTGGTAAGCCCAAAAGGCATAACCAAGTACTCATAACTACCATATTTGGTTCTAAAACAAGTCAAATGTTCATCACCTTCCTTGATTCTGAGCAGGTTATATGCACCACACAAATCAATCTTGGAGAAGATAGAAGAACCATTGAAAACAGTGAGAAGCTGATTCATAGGAGGAACAGGATACTTGTTCTTCCTAGTAACAGCATTGAGTTTGCGGTAATCAACACACAAACGGAGGCCACCATCTTTCTTTTTGACAAAAAGAACAGGTGCTCCTGTAGAAGAGGAGCTTGGCCGGATGAAACCTTTCTCTACATTCTCTGAAATGTAGGCCCTGAGTGTATCTGACTCTTGGTTTGATAAAGAGTAGATCACCCCAACTGGAGGTAGAGACCCCTCCAGCTCGATATGATGATCACAGGCGCGGTGAGGAGGAAGTTTCTCTGCTTTCACCTTGGAGAATACATCCAAGTATTGGTGATAAACAGAAGGAACAACCTTCATCACGGTTTCTATTTCTTCTGGCTCTTCCTCTTCATCCCACAACTCCTCCAGGGAGTCATGATAAGATGAAGGAGGAAGGTCCATATTCCCAAAGAAGAGATGAAGTGAAGATACAGAATTATCTTCTCCAACATCTTGAATCTCTTTGAAGACTTCATCTCTAGATGATAGTAATGACTGATGGGAATTAAGGGAAGGAATATGGACAGAAGACGGAAATGATGGTGTTCTAGAATCACCAACCAGAGCTGCACATGATTTGGCAGAAGAAAAGTCATTACTGAAAGAAATTAAAGGATCATTATAGTCCTTATGATCAGAATTAAAGGTGATCAATCCTTGCCTCCAATCAATAAACAGATTAAAATGATTAAGAAAGTCAAAGCCCAATATGAGGTCTTCTCCCTTGGGAGTATCAATGACTAAAAAATCCCATTCAAAGCTTGGGAAGGAAGGGAGCTCAACCATATATTTAGTATGGTGAGTCACAAATAAAGAAGGAGACTAAGAGGAGTCTAAAATGATGAGGGGAATCTTCTCTGGAAGCTCTGACGTAGTCAATGAATACTTGTGAACAAACTGCTTTGCAATAAATGAGTTGGTAGCACCAGAATCAATGAGAATACTGTAAAAAACATCAGAAAGAGAAGAAAAAACAAAAAATTTAAGAGAATTCTTGACACCAGTATTCAGAATGCACAATTGGGCTCTGGATGGAAAACTGTGAAGACCATTTAACACAACATGATCTTCACTCAGGCTTTTCCCTTGCTGGGAAATTTGCCTGACGGTTGGGTAAGCTTGTTTTGAGGCCTTTTGAAACAGGTCTCAAGACTATGCTTCCCACCACAATAGGTACAAAGACCCTCCTTGATTCTTCTTTCTTTTTCAGAGCTCATGAGCTTGAAATCTTTATTCAATAAAGAAGAATGGGCCTTGTCCCTTTTCTGAAAATTCTTCTTCTTCTTTTGACTTGAGCTTGAAGAATTTTGAGGATGAGAAGAACTTGACTTTGAGGCTTCTGGCTTCTTCTCTTGATGATGACTCTTTTCATTTTGCCTCTCATGGTACCTGGTATCAAGTTCCAGGGTAACGTCCATTAAGTCTTGAAGAGAGTCAATTCTTGAAGGATGGGAGGCCAATTGATCCAAAATCCTGGATAGCAATCCCTTCCTGAAATGATGGATAAGAGCTCTTTCACCCCAATCCCCGATTCTTGAGACTAAACTTCTGAAATCAGCAATGTATAAGGATACATGCCCACCTTCTTTCATTCTTAAAGAATCCAACTCAGCTTCTGCTTTTCTGACTTCATTTGGGTCACCAAATAGAGTGAAGAGTTGAGATTCAAATAAACGCCAAGAATTGAGAAGATAATTTGAGTCTTGATTGGTGAGATTGGAAAGATAAGACTCAATCCATTTTACAGCCCTGCCAATGAGAAATGAAGTGGCATAAAGAACTTTCTTTCTGTCTTGAGAGAAATTTGCCGGATAATTATGAAAGATAAGCTGGCATGACTGAATAAAGCTTCTGACTTTGAAGGGCTGAGTCCCATCAAAGCATTCCGGTGCCTTCATAGATGGAGTCTTGAAGGCTGGTGGTCTTGATGCTTCAGAAGATGAAGCTTCTTGAAGATTGGCCATAATCTGAGTCATTTGCTGCATGATGGTCAATAGAGATGGTTCAGACTGATGAGAGACAGGCTGATTAGACTGGGCTAGAGTTGGCCCTCCAGTACCTTGGGATGCTTCCACCGGGGCAGGAACACCTTCAGTACCATTAGACTCTTCCTCTTCCACAGAATTCTCCTCCTCCTCTTCACCATCTTCACCTGGACCTTTGAATATAGTCCTTGAAGTTCCTGGAAATCCGCCAACTACTCCTGAAAATGAACTTGATCTTCTGGGCCCTCTTCCTTCCTTCCTGGATGGTGCTGCTCCTTCCATGCGGGGTCCTCTATCTAATTGGGCCCTCAGTTGAGGAACTGCTGGGGTGCCATCTAGAGGAGCTCTTGGAGTTGGAGTGAGAACAGCTTGAGCTCTGGCCTGAGATCTTGTCTGTCTTCCCGGAGGTGAATGTTGAACAGGCATGATATCAGGAATAAAATTGAATCAAATGAATAAGAATCAAAATTTGCTTGAAGTGAAAAGAGTCAACAATCAAATCTTGAGGAAAATGAATGAATCAAAATGAAAATCTTCAAGTACGTCAATAAATCAAAATCAAATGAAGTCTTGAAGTCAAAAAATCAATGAATCAAGTCAATCAAAATCAAAATCTTGCAGAAAATCAATCAATCAAATGGAATCTTGAGGCAAAATCAGTTTAGGTCAAAATTCTTGATGTGAAAAATCAGCAAAATCAATGAAATGTTCAGGTCAATCAATTTTCTTGAGGTCAATATCAAATATGTCAAATCAATCAATCAATCAAAATCAAGTGAATTATTCTTTAAAAACCCAAATTCTTGAAGAATGAATCAATTATGCATCTTGATGTGAATAACGTGTCTGAATATCTTGATGAAAAATTTGAAAATCAAAGAAAACCAAGATAACGCCTGAATTATGAATGAAATGAAAATTGATAATTTGAAAAAGATTTTAAACAGAATAACAAAAATAAAAATGGGTCAGCTTTCAATTTTCAAAATGAAGAATGAATGAAAGAAAATTGAGAGATGACAATGAATCATTAAGTTCATAAGCGTAAAAGAATCATAATTTCGATGAAATGAGTGAATGAAATTATAAAGAAGGAATGAACAGAATGAAAAAGAAATTATGAGTTAATTAATATAATGTCACAGGGGCTCTAGTGGAAATACAAGAGTGGCCTGGCACTCAGCAATCAGGGAACTCACTTGGAAGACTCCAAAAGAAATAAAGAATAAAAATAATAAGAATGAATTCCTCTAAAGATATGCAGGTACAAGATGAGATGCAAAGAGGAAAAGGAAGCCAAATGGCGAAAGAGCCAACCAAGTAAGTCCTTAATCACTGTTTCAACCTGCCAAAAATGAAGAATGGAATTAGTAAGGATATGACCACCAAATATCCATTGACAGGCGAAGAAAGATAAAGAGAAAGGTGCTAAATGACTGACTTAATAATATCAGTATTTGCTTAACTAGAATGAAAAGAAAATATAGATAAAATAAAATCAAAGTATATTAATTAACTGGGGAAAAACCCCCCAGGGTGGAAAGGGTAGCCGGTATATGTGAAAAGTTGGGAGCTTGAGTTCTTCAGGCTGAAAACTGATCTGTATTGATCCTTGAGGCTGTATTGATTGTTTTGGGAATAGATACAGCTGGCTAATATTGAAATTGAATTGGGTTGAATGAACTTCCCATGCTTAAAAATGAAATACAGTCCTTGGTGGATCCAGACTGTATTGAAATGAATATGGTTGCCAAGATGGATTGAGTGGAGCTTTGACACTTGACAAGTTCTTTTGGCACCGCCTCTTGAATACACTTTTGAGAATGAATTGAAAGTATTCCATTGGAAGGAATACTTTGAGTGAGAATAACCAATGACTGCTTGATGGTGTCATTGGTCTTTGACGCTGAAACACTTGCTCTTGAGCCTTGATGATTCCTCTGAATGATTGGGTGCCTTGATGACGTGATGAGATGTTGGAATGTTGAAATGACCATTTGATATTTCCACCATTGAATTGCTGTTGAAAAATGATGTACAATGATATATAACATCATTTATGGCATATTGGTTCATTGGAAAGAAGATTACGTCCAAAGGTCTTGATATGGAAAGGCAGAGGGGAAAAGGATGGATGTGATGGCTTCAGAGCTTGGAAAGGTGTTTCTGGGCCCTTTGGGGTTTTTGGCCACTTTTGTGTTCTGAGCCAAAAACTGGCCCAAAAGGTGGGAAAGTGTCTTTTGGACACTTTGCGTCAAAGTGCGCAAAAAATGCACAAATGCTCAAAGTGCGCAAAAAGTGCGCAAAATGCACAAAAATGTGCAAATGCGCATTATGAGCCCAAATGGCCAAAAACAGCCATTTGGGCCATTTCCCCTGGTTTTGAGGGAAATGACCAGAAATACCCATTTGGGCATAAATTGCCGCTATGGGTTCTGGATTGAGGTGAAGGGCCATGAAGGCTCCAAAACACAAATGGCCGTAAAAGGTCCATAAGATGATGATGTGGCCATATTGTCCACTGGTGATGGATATGGCCAATTGGACACAAGAGAACTATGGCTTGATATGCCATATGGGGATCCAAGGAGGTGAATTGCCATGGTTGTGACAGACAGGTCTTTCAGATTTTCTGTCCTCTCTGGAAATCTTTGGGACCATTTTGGACTCCATAGGGATTTTAGTCCAATTTTTACCAATTCTTGTTCTAGTAATGATATCTTCCATTGCATTGATGTAGTCCTCTGTTGAACAGGGTTCTACAAATCTGCACTTGATAGCATTTTCCAGCTCTCCTCCACATTTTATTACTATTTTCATATTAATCATGGTGTCAGACATATCTGGGTGTAAAGCAGATAATCTGTCTGTCTTTTTGAAGAGCCAAGTAAGTGGTTTATCCTTTTCTGAGTTGAAAATGGAATTTTAAAAAGCATTTTCCATTTTAAACCTCCAAGAATTATTGGCCCATTTGGTAATCATGTCAGATTTCCACCAAAACCAATCATGTTTTCCATGATCTTGTTTCATTTTGTAATACCATTGCTTTGCAGTTCTGGTAAACAGAGAGTGTAATTTGCCCACTAAAATTTCATCAGGTATGTGAAAATCTTCTTTCAACATATCAACAGTTGTGATGAACTCAATATGGTTATATTCTCCTTCACCAGAGAATGTTGGCCATTCTTTCAATTTGGGAATATCTTTTGTAGAGATAACATTTTCTCCTAAGAATGTAGTCAAACTTCCTCTAACAGAAGGTTTTTTCTCAGTAAAAGGTGTAGAATGTCTTGGCATATGGGGTTCATAATTCTTATGAATTTTTTCTACATTTGAGATGATTTTGTTCTCTAACTTCTGCCTTTCACTGTCACTTTTTGCCAAATTTGTGGCAAACAGATTGGTATTTTTAGGTATTTCCAAGAAATGGTCTTTCAGATTTCTAAGTTGATCATTAGTGTTTAAAATGGAAAGATCTTCCATTTCATCATTTTGAACTTGACATTTACTCTCAATTATGTCACATGTATTGGTAATTGAATTCAGTCTGAAATTTGTTAATTGATACCATTCAGTATACTTTTTGTCATTTCTCTTCAATTCACTCATGTCCAATATGATTTTATTTAGCTTTGCATCAAATTTGCCAAGTTCTACATCAAGACTAGATCTAACAAGGTGTATTTGATCTGATATTTGCGTGGAAGAATTCTGTTCATCCTCTCCTGCTCTTTGGCTGTGAATTCCATAGGAGCTCTGGCCATATTGAAGACACTTTCCAATGCTGTAGGCTCCAATTTGAGAATCCTGTACCCTTGTGGGTAAGGTCTGTGCCAATTGGCTTTGCCTCTGCCCTTGGGACCTTTCTGCTTCTTCTGAGGTCCTTTGCGCTTGTCTTTGGACAATTCTGGAGCTTGTTTGGAGCTGGTAGACGCCACTTGCCTTCTGTCTCCAAAGCTGGAGTCATTTCCTGTCCCTTCTTCTGGTCTATGGATAAAAGACTTTGGTTCTCCAAACAAATATTTATCTTTTTGACCTTGTCTTTGCAAGACAATGGGCTCCAACCTCCTGAGAGCTCTATGGTCTTCTCCTGACCCAGAAAGCTCTTGATGTGTAAGTAGGAGTTCATGGCACCCTGCCAAAGGCTTGGGCATATTTCCCACTCCTCTTCTTTGGCTTCTCTTAACCAATCTTTGTATTGGCACTGATAAATTTCTATTTCTGCCACTTGGCAGTGGTTCAGCCCTTATAATGTTATCATGATTCAGCTCAGATTCAGAATTCACATCAAAGTTTGTGGTTAAGACCTTGGGGAATGGGGGGAAACTCAGGCATCCTCCATATGTGTCTTTCTTGAGGAAGATTTGACACTTCTGGATTTGGTCTTGCCTCTTCCTTGTCCACATCCATCTAGCTTGACTGAATAGTTGCTTCCATTTCTGGTATGCACCATTTTCATGTCAACTTTAAGATAAAGAGTGAAAAGACAAAGATAAAACACACACCTTTTGGTGGTAATTCAGCTTTTTCAGAGTTGAATACGGTGCCTCTTTTAGAAATTTGCACTTCAATACTGTCTTCAGATTCTGGACTGGTAATATATCTCTTACTGAGTCTATTACCACCTTCACAGTATTTGATTAAAGACACTAGAAAGAAATGGATAAAAGAAATTAGTTTTTATGATTTTTAAAATATTTTTTATAAGTTTTTATATCTTCTATATATCAAAAAGAATTATTCTTTTTAAATAAAAAAAATGAAAATTTAAGATTTT
Organism: Austropuccinia psidii; assembly: GCA_023105745.1. NCBI lineage: Eukaryota > Fungi > Basidiomycota > Pucciniomycetes > Pucciniales > Sphaerophragmiaceae > Austropuccinia > Austropuccinia psidii. The sequence goes on from JALGQZ010000001.1 coordinate 8,015,936, forward strand.
GAATGAAAATTCAATCCAGAGTAACTTAAAGAATAATTTTATGAGTTTTTGGATGTGAAAAAGCCATGTGTAAAAACAATATAAAATTAAACCAAATTCCTCAATGAAAAAAGATTTTAAGACAATTTCAAAAATGAAAATAATTTTGACTTCAAATTGAAAGAAAAAGATTATTAAATTAATATATTTTAGAACTTAAAAATATATTAATTAAGGGTACAAGGTTCAAAAAACATGCCAGGCCCCCAAATGTAAGATGTGGTAGGTATGGTGGTTTTTTTGAACACAAAAATGAAGTATAGAATATGATTAAAGCCAAGTCTATAGATAATATCATAGCCACGCCCCCAAATGTAAGTTGTGTCTATGAAATTGTTGATAATATTACTATTAATCAACAGTACTATGACTTCTCTTATGAAATATAATAATGAAAAATTATGATAACCACAATTAAATAATTAAAGAATTATTTCTTTTACGTTTTATACACTACCAGTGATTATAACAGTAAGAAGTAATTGTCTACTAGAATCAATTAGAAGAAGAATTTAACAATAAAGACTTCTTTATTAAAATGATGAAAATATTTTAAAATATAATTACCTTTTACAAGAATAATTATAATGATAATTCTTGAAGAAAACTGTTACTAGAGAAAAAATTTAAGAATTAAGAAAAATTACTCACTAATACTCCAAAGAGCTTATTGAAAGATAGAAGTAGAGGAATTTGATGTAGAATTGTTGATTTTGAGGGATCAAAATGATTATAACTGTATTAAAACAATATATAGTTGATTTCTATCATTTCACGTCTTTCTTATTGATTCAGGAAGAATTAAAACACTTAAGAAAAGATTTAACTAATAATTACTTGTTGGTAATAAAGGTATAATTGGATAATGTGATGATGTGGAAAAACAGCAAGAGGAGGCCTCCTTTAAGTCTAAGACAGCTCACTGAGGTGTTCCATGGAGCAAGCCTAAAAATCAGTGAGTGAGAAAACAATAAGCCTTTCTGGATTATTGATTTCATCATTTGTTGTCATGTAAGATTATCATAATCACTTAATTGAGGTCTTATGTGACTACCAACCCATTTATGGCTAAGAATAAAATGAGTAACAACTGTAAATCTTCTTTTATTCCAAAAAAATCATTGATTTCTCAGAGTTTTCAATTTTATTGGAAATTTCATCACAGGATGTATTTTTTGTAAATCTTTAAGGATTCTGTGTTTCACGTGGAATCATCACAAATGGAATGTAAGTAAAACTTTTAATTTTAAATGTAAAAGTAATATTATTTTTGGTTTTGATATGAGTTATACAGTTCTCAATAGGCCCAGAAAGCTTCAGAAATATTCATTAATAATTGTATTTTTAATGAAGTTTTGCAGTTTTTACCTCAATTCTACATAGAATTGCAAATAGCAGTGTATAGCTGGTTCCTATGAGGTAAATAAATGGATACCAGTCCAAAAAGGGTTTTAGTTACACTTTTGGGGTTTGTCCATGGCAAGTAATTATGAATTGAGATGGTTACAGGAGTCTAAGTTGTTCTTTACCTCCTTGGCATGTCAAAATAGCAGGTTATTTGCTATTTTGTTATGATTTACTGTAGTTGTAACATGGTAACCAAGTTCCCAAAACGTTTTAGTTTACCAATTGGCCCAAGATACGCCATGGATCCAAGCTTTGGAGCTATCCACGCCTCAGAGGCCTCAGAAGTTGGGTACCCTGGCTCTCTTTGATGTCTTTTGTCCCCCTTGCCTATTTTTTCCATCAAAATAGAATTTTAAGCTTCAAGTGAGATATCCACTATGGGTGTACCAAAAGTGCGTATAAGAATACCATAATATTAAGTGCTCAAAAAATGCATAACACTGTTCTTAGTGTGTATGTAACATAGGATTTCTCACATTACCATTATTCTGGCATGAAGTCAAGAAAAACAAAATGTTTCATGGATCTTTTATGTGGTATTGATGATGTGGTATTGAAGTATTTTCCATATTACCACCTCAAAGAGTTGATTTGAGCTTATTCACTCTATAGAGCTACCCTAGGCAAAGGTTTGTGTAGAACTCATATCTGGCCTTAAATCCATGGATTTACTTACTCAATAAAAGGTTATTCATCTTTTATGAAATCAAAAATGATGAATTTTCAATATATGCATGACTTATGGGTTATTCATAGTTCAGAATTTATTTTCAAGATAAAAATTGTAGCCTATTTGGGTATGTAAAATATACCTCAAGGCTCACAGGGTTTCTAATTGATGAAGGAAGAGTCATTTTAGAGAAATTAAATATAATGGAAAAAGGCAAAGAAAATGTGTTGATTTTTGACTTTTATTAGAAACAAGAGTGGAATTCCATTCCAAAAACTTCAAATTTAAAAAGTAATGTAATTTTGGTAGAGGTTCAGAGAAGAGCCATTGTAACCTTGCACTCAAAATTTTAGGATTTTTCCCAGTGTGTAACCTATGGAAGGAGCTTCCAGGACTTCTAAAAGCGTGAATATACCCACAAGTCATACTCATTTCCTCTCTTCAAAGAAAGGGGTATTCCAGAGCTTCCTTAGAATGGGGAAAATATGAAACAAAAATAGATAAAAAACAATTCTAAATAAATACCATGAAGCTTTACAGATCAATTGAAGCTACTTACTGCTCTAGCTTTAATAGGGAATTTAAAGATCCATTCAAAAGAAAAGTTGATTTATTATAGCCCGGCCAGTTCAAAAATAAAATTTTAATCTCTAAATCAATAATTCAAATAATCTCAAGGAATATCAAGTTTGGTTAGCCCTTCCTTGAGTGGTCCCTAAAAGACAAGAAAAGAAATCAAAATTCTTCATAATTAATAATTTAAGAGAGGTTTTGTGCTGAAGCTCAAGCCATCTATTTCCCCTAATATTCCTAAATCTCTTCTCTTCATTGATTGAAATAATCATTGTACCTCTGGGTATCAGAAGATGCTTCTTTATTAAATTTAAGCATTTCCAAAAAATATACATAAAAATATTACTTACAGATAAATATAAAAAAATTTATTTTCTTTGTATACTGATCCCACAATCATCTGTTGGATAGTGCAGTGAGGTGAAACTCCCATAAAAAATCTGTGGTAAATTTGCGTTATTTACTACATCATTTGTGTCCTTCAATTTCCATTTTGTTATTTTTTCTCCATAAGGGTGTTTTCCTAATATTTTTACCTTCTTTAATCTACATAATTACTAAAATATAAAACATTTTTTCAGCTGAACTGTAATGGTTTATTGAAATTTTCTCGAACTTAATTTGATTCTCTGATTGGCCTTGATAGGGAAGAGTATCTCTTATGTGGCCTCTAATGGAATATATTTTCTTTATTCATATAAGTCATCCATTTCAAGCTTATAGATTAATCTGAAACTTTATTTTTCCAAAAAAACTTATATTGAGTTTATAGATCCACAAGTCAGCTTCCAGAGCTGGAGATTCCAATTAGAAAGCTGTATAGGAGCTGGAGCACCCTCCACCAGTCCCAAAAAATAATAAAATTAGCCCTTTCCCTATTAATAAGTAAAATAATAATCCATTGTTAGCTATCTTGCATTGTTAACATGTCTCAAAGCAATTAAAACTCTCAGGCTCACATGAATTTCCCCCTGTAAGTTTTGTATTTCTTTGAGTCCATGAATCAAGGTATTATCTATCTGCATCTTTTGAGATCCCATTCAATATCTGAACCCAATATCTATAGAAAATATATATTCTCAAATATTAATATTATTTATAATTAATAAAGTGTCTTCATTCACAATGATTGAAAATAAATTTGAGCTATTACAATATTGTATATTTTAATTACCATAATAAACGATTAAATAGAATATCCAAAGATAAGAGCATAGTTTCAATTGAAGGAAGTACCAAGTGAATATATCTCAATGTCTCACTGAAATACCAAAAAAAAATGAGCATAACCGTTTTGACTTGTTTGCTGAATTTTTACTGGGTTGAATTATGTCGTTATTATGAATGAATCACTTACAGGAGATATAAGTCTTTGTACATTTTTATAAATAAAAAAAATAGAGGGGTGTTCTGTGATTTCAAGTTTATTATACAAATACACTGAATTTTTTTCATTGTGAACACATAACTTGCGAGCTCTGGAAATCTCATATGGCACTTTAGCTCAGTGGTAGAGCGCTTGCCTGGTATCATGCAAGTATGAGGTCGGGGGTTCGATTCCTTCAAGTGTCAGAGTTAATTTTTTCCTTTGAAAAATATGAACTATTATTTCTGAACTTTCAATAGTATCTATTCCACACACACACGTTTGGAATATGAGGTGTATACGTATCCAGTGATTCAGAACCCAATAAAATGCTTTTAATTTGACTCCTGATTACATTCAAGTGTTTTTTCAATAATATAAAAGGAAGGGTTTGATTTCTTTCGTCAAATACCTGTGGTTCATTGGAATTCAAATAGCTGTACTTCAATTCTTCCTGGAATAATAAAAATTAGGGAAAAATCTCATTTGAAAATGATGAATAAGAAAAAAAAGCTCAATCAGAGGAGTTTTCTCGCAGATTAGGCACAAGCTCAGAGGATATTCCTTTTGGAAGTCAATATAGCTTCGGTAATCAAATTCCATTCCATGATTTCAAACTGAAATTTTAATATAAAAAAATTACTAAATAATTGAATATTACTCATCCAAACCTATAAAAAAATGCAGTAACTTGATATTTTGGAGCCAATTTATTAAAAACGGTAAGAATCCTAGTAATTGGGCGCGCACTGTTTGAAAAAGGCGTTCAAATCAGACAGCCCAGCCAAAAACATTTAATGATTAAATTTAGGCAGAATTTTCCTATAGATATTACTTCTTTACTGTGAAAGTTTCTTTCATTCATAGTGGAAAGTCTGTTAGGATTGAGTATAATAGTCAACTAGCTACGTTTTTTTGAGATGAAATAGTACCCATTACCTTTGGGAAGAAGTTGCTTGATAAAGCTCCAAAAAGGTAAATTGCTTTAATTATGCTTTAGCTCAGAGTTTGCGGTCGGGGGTTCAACTTCTTCAGGTGTCACTCCTCTTAATTTTTTAAGCCTCTTGTTAACTCCCAAATCAATTGAAAATTATTATTTTTGATTGAGAAGAAAATGCTAAGAGATCTCAATCCATCTTGGTTCCCGTCTTTATAATCCCTCATGCATTTAAGAAATAAAGCATTTTATTTTTCAGCTCCCCGTAAAATTCACGAAATCGGCTCTGCTAAAGGAGATATTTTTACTTTCTGAAAATATTCCCCTTATGAAAGTTCAATTATAATGATTCTATCGGAAATGAGTTATCTATATTATTGATATAGATTATTCTGAAAGCCCCCATTCTTATATTAACACATAATATTAAAATCCTGGCTCTACAGTGCTTTCATATGAGAAATGAATAAGTATAAATGTAGATATTGAGTTTTATATTCTCATAATTCATGATTCTTTGAGAGATTCTTCAATGGGTTATTGATTGAAAATGTTCACAAAATTTAGTTTGAATATTAAATATGGATAAAAAGATAAAATATGATATTTAATATTTCAGAAAATCATGAAAAGGCTGGCTCATTTCTTGATAATTGTCTTTAAACAAGTAAGGCATCCAATATTGAGTAAAAGATGCCAATATTGAAAGATATTCTTCTTGATTGAGATGAGTTATCAGAATAAAATAACACCAATTTTTCTATTCTCAAACATGAAATTTCTTCCAGATTAATCTCAATTCCTCCCAGATTCAAACCAGTTGGAAAAGCTTGCACCCACCACCAGGAAGTGAATAGAATAGCTTCATCCTTTTTTCTGGTGGACAAATTCCTTGTGAGCCTTAGAGGTATTCTTATTTACTGTCACAGGGGCTCTTGGGGAAAAGAAGAGTGGCCTGGCTCTCAGTAATCAGGGAACTCAATTCAAAGACTCCAAAGATTGAAGAATATAAAATAAAAGAATAAATAAATTTCTCTAAGAAATATGCAAGTACAAGGTGAGATTAAATAAGATAAAAGGAAGACAAATGGCCAAAAATCCAACACAGTGGGTCTTTCATCACTGTTTCAACCTGCCAGAATGAACAATGGAATTAGTAAAGTATATGACCACCAATATTAATAGACAGGGGAAGAAAGAAAAGAAGAGGTGCTAAATGACCAACTTGATAATATCAGTATTTAATTTAACAAAATGAAAAGATAAATAAAGATAAATCAAAATAAAAATAGAAATATATTAATTAACTGGGGGTAAAAGCCCCCAGGGTCAAGGAATGCTGGTATATGTGAAAGGTTGAGAGCTGATCTGTATTGATGGTCTGATGGAATGTATGCCTTGCCAAAATGAGAGTTGAGCTGGATTTAATGATCTTCCCATGGTGTATGATTAAAAATACAGGTCTTGATAAATCTAGGCTGTATTGAATGAATGTGGTGGCCAAGGTGAATTGATGTATCACTGACAATTTGAAAATTGTTTTGGAACTGTCTCTTGAATATCCCTTGAGAATGAACTACCAGTCTTCCCTTGAAGGAATACTGTGAATGAGAATACCTAATGACTTCTTGATAAAGTCATTGGTATTTGATAATAAAACGTTTCCTTGAGCCTTGATGAATCCTCTGGATGACATGATGCCTTGATGAATTATTGAATGTTGGAATGACCATCTGATATGGGCACCATTGGATTTTTTGCAAAAAAAGATGCATAATTGTGTATAACACCATTTATGGCACTCCTAGTTATTGAAGGCTGGAAGTCTCCACAGATCTTTGAAAGGGTTCCAAGAGTATCATGCATGAAAGCTAAGTTTTGGGTGGCTTCAGAGATTTATAGCTGTTCTGGAGTGTTCTGGCCATTTCTGCGTTTCAGGGAAAAAAAATCTGATACAGTCTTAAAACTGTTTTTGTGAAAAGTGGAAAAAAAATGTGCAAAATGTGCAAAAGTGCACAAAATGCACAAATATTTCATTTAAGCTCCAAATGGTGTGATATGGCCATCTGGGAATATTTCCTGTAATACAATGGGAAAATGGCATAAATGGGCTGGAGGCACAAAAATGCGCAGAAATGTGCAAATTGAACAAGTCTTTATTTAACCCTTAAAAAGACAAATCCAGGATTTTGGGCTGTATGTCCCCTTTTTACTGGGAAATAACAAAAGGTGCCCAAAAGTAGATAATGGCCAGGAAGGGGCCAAGTTTACCCCAGATGGTGAAAAGTCCATAAAAGGCCAAGAAAGATGAAATGGCGAATATGGCCAAGAATGATGGAATCTGGTATAATTGTCATAAATTGGATATGGCATTGATATGCCATATGGAAGTCCAAGAGGGTGATTGCCATGGTTGTGAAAAAGTCCCCACCTTGAAATGGTGAGCTCCTAAGCACCAATAAAAGCTAAATCCTGTTGAGGCAAATTGGAAAGGATTTGATAAAGGGATAAGAAGGCATTCATTTGACAAATAGAAGTCTGGAAACTGATAATAAAGAATTGGCATATGAAGTGGGACCTGCTTGATCTTCTTTTGAAATTGGCTTCATGATTGATGTAATTTTAAAAATTAATGACAATTGTTCATGAATTGAATTTGACCTCAATAAAGAAAAAACCTAAAATAAATAATGAAATGAAATAAATGAGAATAAAGAAATGAAAGAAATAAAGAGAAATAAATTCTGAAGAGATTCCAATCTTGATCACTGAAGTTGAAAATTGATTTGAATGCGCCAAGAAATGGGAAAAGAAGATTTGATGCCAGGTGCCCACAGAGTGGGTAAGGTGATGTTTTGAAATATTTTAGACCCCTCAGGGAAGTGCACACCAGGAGAGGAACTAACATTTGGTAATTACCATTCCCGCCAGTGCCATAAAAGTAAAACAAATTTTCTTACAGAATGAATTTGCATTGAAAATACATGAGAGTTGAATTGAAAAGTGAATGGCGCATTTTCCCAAAGTGAAAATGGCCATAAGGGTTGGAATTGATTTTGAATGCGTGGTAAGAGTCCTGTGTCCAGAAAATTAACCAGTGCTCACAGAGTGGCCAAGGTGATGCTTACAGCAAAAAGGTTACAAAACCCCCAAAGTTCTATACCAGGAGTGGGACTTACTTTTTGTAATTCCTCTCTTCACCAAGCCTAATCAAAAACAAACCTCTTGAATAATTTGTTCCTGGATTGTCAGGATATAAAGAATGAAAATACTTAACAAGTTCAAGACAATTCTTGAGGTTTTCAGTTGGTTCCCAAATGGATCTTTCTGGGTCTTGACTGAAACCTTTCAATTCCACCAAACACCAAAGCTTTCCTCTCTTTATCTTGGAATTCAGTATATGAGGGACTTTCCATTCCTCTTCTTCTTAAATTCTTATTGGAGGAGGATTCTCTAAATGCCAATTTAGGATTGGTGATGTCTTTACTGGTTCAAAGAGAGAAATATGAAATACTGGGTGGATGGATTTCCATTGATATGGTAGGTATGACTAGGGACTTTCTCCAAGATTGGAAAGGTATTTGGCCATATTTCTGACAGTTTTTTGGGGGATCTTGTTGATTTGATGTTCTTGGAGGAAATCCATACCATGTCACCATGATTGAAAAACAGTGGACTTGCTCTAGTTTTATCTGCATACCTCTTAAACCTGTCTATGGAAACTTCAAGTTCTCTCTTGACATCTTGCTTTACTGATTCAATTTTTGTTGATAGCATTCCAGCAGGAGTGTTTTGAGTTATGTGAACTGATTCAGAATGAGGATCCCTCCCATAAACAGTGAAAATGGTGATTGTTTTGTTGAAAGGTGGTGAGATTTATTATTTGGAAAATTCAGCCAGAGGGTTCCAGGTGTGCCAATCATCTTGGTAATAACTGACATAAATCCAGGCATACTTTTCTAGTATCTGATTTACCCTCTCTGTCTGTCCATCAGTTTCAGGATGATAAGCAGTTGAAAGATCTCTTGAGATCTTGGAATGCTGACATAGCTTGGTCCAGAAGGAAGAAAGAAAAAGAAAAACTCTATCACCAACAAGGCTTGAGGGAAGGCCATGCTTTGAGAAAATATTCTCTATGAACAACTGGGCCAAACGCGATGAAGTTATTGAAGACATTGTTGGAATGAAAACTACCATTTTTGAGAATCTTTCCATTTTGAAAAGTATGGAGTCAAAGGAATTTGACAGTGGCAATTGAGTGATGAAATCCATTGAAAGACAAATCCAAGGACCATTTGAAATTTGAAGAGGTTTGAGGAGTCCAAGCTTCTTATGATGAATATTCTAGTTTCTTGAGCACTTTTGACAGGATGAAACATAACCCTTGATAAATTGAGGCATTCCATACCAGTGAAAATCCTTCTTAAAGGTTTTAAAGTATTCTCTTGGCCAGGATGGCCAGCTAGAGGAGAATGTTTGAGCTTTTGAAGAATACTGAGTTGAAATGTGGGGTCACATGGGACCACCACAAAATCTTTGAATAACAGGAGTTATGAAGAGGAATAAAGAGAATAATCTTGGACAGATTTACCTTTACCCAAATGTTGAAGGATACTTATGTATTGAGGATCTTTCTATAATGACTTCTGAATTGATTCAATCAAATTCAAAAATGATCTCATGTTAATTTCAAAGAACTTTGAGCCTTGCATTTCATCTTTCTTGATTATTTTCTGATAATTAATTGGGTTCTTGCTGATGAAATCCTCCCCCCTCTCTGGCCAAACATCATCCTGAAGTGACAAAGCATCTGGGAGGGTGGCCAGGCAGCCAGGGCAGTAGGTGATTGTCACGGCCATGGATACAGGCAGGGAATTACCATTCATTACTAATTGAAGATATTCCAACACCTAATCAGCAAGGGGTTTCATGGAAGATTCATAAAATACAGTTTCAAGCCTCAATACAGCTCAATACAGGCAAACCCCAAATACAGGCCTGTCCTCAATACAGGGAAAGCACCTGTAGTGTTTAAAATAACTGTATTGGCTACACCAATACAGTTTAACATCTCAAATACAGGTTCTTCAATCATACAATCATGGTTTCTCAGCACTCAAACCTCAGGCTGGAATTTTTTCACATATACCAGCCCCCTTTCACCCACCTGGGGGTTTTTCCCCCAGTCAATTAAAATATTTGATTTATTTATTAATATTATTTTTTTTCTTACTCAGAAATACTATATTATTAATTATTAATTTAGCCTTAGCATTCCCTCACCTGTTCAGGGTGTCCTGGTGGTCGTATCCTTATCAATCCTTTCCTCTTTTTCTGAACAGGTTGAAACAATGATTAAGGATTATTGGGGGCTGGCTCTTTGCTATTGCTTTTGTTTTATTTCATTTCTTTAATTCTCATTACTCATGAGTAGAAATTTTATACTTTATCATATTGCTCATATCCTTTGAGTACTTCCCTTGTGCCCTCCATAAGTAAGTCTGTTCACTGAGTGCCAGGCCCTCTTCATTTAGAAAAGCCCCTGTGACATTATTCTAATAACTCATGATTTCTTCTTTTCTTCCATTCATTATGATTAATTTATTGAATTTTTGATTATGATTTTTAAAATATTATGATATTTATGATTTCATTATCTCTCAGTGATTTTCATCTCATTAATTTTATTCAAATGAAAATTGATTCTCTTTCCCATTTCTTAAGTTCTGCTGACTATTTCACTTTCTTCTCAATTCTCAATCAAATTTTATTTTCATTTTCTGGGTGAATTCATATTCTTTTATTAAGCTTGATTGATTGGAATTTGGGGTTAATTCAATCCTCATTGCAGGAGTTTTCATTGAATTGGTGTTATCATTTGTTGATTTTGAAATTTGTCAAGAATTATTGATTGATCAAGTTGATTATTAAGGAAATTGATTTTACCTCAAGATTCTGATTTGATTTAATTGATTGATCTGATTTGAGTCCTCTTCCTCAAGATAGATGATTTACCCTCAAGATTTCATTTAATTGATTGATTTTAAGTTTATTCCTCAAGAAATTGATTTTTTTTGAAGATATTGATTGAATTCCTCAAGACACAATTGATTTGATTTGATTTATTGATTGAATTTATTTGACTTATTTATTGAAAATTAATTATTCATAAGAATTCGACTTTGTCATATTCATTCTTCAAGATTTATCCATATTTATTCACTTCAAGACTTTTGATTATTTTCTCAAGTTCATAAAGATTCTCATTTGATTGACTTGGTCAAGCCTTTTTTTATTTTCAGGTATCATAAAATTTTATTTTCTTTCTTAAATAATGCCAGTTCAGAATAGTCCTCCAACTAAGAACATAAGATCTCAAAGACATAAAGCTGTTCTCACTCCTACAGCAAGGGCTCCTCTTGACTACACACCATCAGTTCATCAACTGAGTGTAAATCTATAAAGGGGACCACCAGTGGAAGGAGCAGCACCCTCCAGAAGAGGAGGTGCAAAGTCAAGAAGATAAACATCATTCTCTGGCTTGTTGGGTGGCTATCCAAGCATTCCTCAAGGGCCCAGAAGAAGATAAGGGGAAGCTGAAGATGAAGAGGGGGAGGAGTCTGAAGGAACTGAAGTAGCAGCTGCCTTGACAGGGCCCCTGAGGCTTCTGAAGCTCCAAATATAGCCCCTTCTAATAAACCTCTTGTCTCTCAAGCTGAACCAAATTGTCTCAAAATGATGGAGCAGATGACTCAATTCATGGGACAACTCACTCAAACAGTTTCCGCAAGGAACACTCCAAGAGGCCCAGCATTCAAGACTCCATCAATGAAGGCACCGGATTCCTTTGATGGTACTAAAGCCTCTAAATTGAGAGGATTCATTTAATCTTATCAATTAATTTTCCATAATGACCCAGCAAACTTCTTCTCTGACAGGAAGAAGATTTTGTAATCAACTTCTTTTCTCACTGGTAGAGCTGGCAAATGGATTGAACCTTACCTCTCAAATATTTGCAATGAAGACCCTTCTTATCTTCTCAAAAACTGGAAGTTATTTAAATTTCAGTTATTCACTCTGTTTGGTGATCATAATGAAGTCAGGAAGGCTGCAAAAGAGTTGGACAATATCAGGATGAAAGAAAGTGGTCAAGTTTCCTTGTGCATTACAGATTTCAGAAGCTTAATGTCAAGAATTGGAGACTGGGGGGAAGAGCCTACATTCATGTGTATATAAGAGGCTTGGCTTCAAGATTGTTGGACCAATTGGCTTCTCACCCTGGAAACTTTGATATCCTTCAAGAACTCATGGACATCACTTTGTAATTAGATACCAGATATAATGAGAGGCAGAAGGAAAGGGGTATTCATCAAGAGAAGAAGCCACCAATCAGTGGATCCAACTTCTCCAAGTCTCCTCAAAGTTCATCATCAAAAAGGCCTTATCACAGGAAGAACAAGAAGAGTAAGAATCTTCAAGTGTCCCAAGACATGCCTCATCCTGCTCTCCTCACTAAGGACAACAAATTGATTTATTCTAAAAAGGAGAGTATGATTAAAGAAGGCTTATGCGCTTATTGTGGTGGCAAGCACCCAATTGAAAATGCTTCAAAAGGCCTGAAAATAGACAAGGGTAGTAAAGAGAATTCCCTAGCAAGCAGGGAAAAGCCTGAGTGGGGATCATGATGTGTTCAATGGTTCTCACGTATTTGCTTCAAGAGCACAATTGTGCATTCTGAATAATAGTGTCAAGAAATCTTGAAAATTTCTTATTTCCTCTTCTCTCTCCAATATTTTTCATAGTATTCTCATTGATTATGGTTCTACAAACTCTTTCATTGCAAAGAATTTTGTTCTCAATTACCTATTGACCACGTCAAAGCACCCTGAAGAGATTCCTCTTTTCATTTTGGATTTAAATGAATCCCCTTCCCTGTTCATCACCCATTATACCAATTTGGTTGTTGACTTTCCTTCATTCCCAAGCTTTGAATGAGATTTATTGATCATAGATTCACCCAAGGGAGAAGACCTAATATTGGGGTATGATATTCTTTACCATTTCAATACCATTATTGATTGGAAAAATCAATTGATCAACTATGATTATAGTCATAAGGATTATAGTGGTATTATTTGTTCTACTAGTAATGACTCTGGCACTTCTGTCAACAGTGTTTCTCTGCTTGGTGAACTTAAGACACCTTCCCTTCCATGAATAGATAAAACATGTTGGAGCAGATTTTGCTATATCTTCCTTCATCTCCTTCAAGGGGATATGGAACTTCCTCCTTTATATTTTCATGCCTCCCTGGAGGAGCAGTGGGATGAGGAGGAAGATCCAGAAGAGATTGAAACTGTGTTGAAGGTAGTCCCTCCTGCATATCACCAATAATTGGATGTATTGTCCAAGGTGAAAGCAGAGAAACGTCCTCCACACTGCGCCTGTGATCATCATATTGAACTGGAGGATCTTCTACCTCCAGTTGGTGTTATCTAATATTTCTCAAAGAATGCATCAGAAACACTATTGGCCTACATTTCAGAAAATGAATAGAAAGGTTTCTTCAGGCCAAGCTCCTCTTCAACAGGAGCACCTGTCCTTTTTGTTAAGAAAAAGGATGGTGGACTTTGTTTGTGTGTTGACTACCTCAAACCTAATTCTGTCACTAGGAAGAACAGGTATCCTGTTCCTCCTATTAATCAGCTCCTTACTATCTTTAACAGTTCTACTATTTTCTTCAAGATAGATTTGCGTGGTGCTAATAATCTTTTGAGAATCAAAGAGGGGGATGAGCAATTAACTGCTTTGAAAGCTAGATATGGTAGTTATGAATATTTGGCTATGCCATTTGGCTTGACCAATGCTCCTACTTCATTTCAGAATCTTGTGAATGATATATTTGCAGATTCTTTGGATATTTTTGCTGTAGTCTACCTAGATTATATTATGGTCTTCTCTAGTTCTGAGGAGGAATATGTCAAACATGTGGCCTCTTTCTTCTAAATACTGAGGGACAATAATCTTTTTTCTAAAGCCTCAAAGTATGTATTCCATGCCTCAAGTGTGGTATACTTGGGCTAGGTTGTTTCAAGTGAAGTTCACGAGATGGATTCTTCCAAATTCCAGAAAGTAGTCAATTCTGCTCAGCCAAAGAACATCAAAGCACTTCAATCTTCCCTTTGCTTTTCCAAATTCTATAGTTGTTTCATTTCTCTTCTCTCACTTCCTTCCTTAAAAAAGATTCTCCCTGCATCTTCAATGAGGAAGCTTTTAGTCAGTTTCAAATACTCAAAGAAGCTTTCACCACTTTTCCTATGCTATCCCATTTCAATCCTTCTATACCAACTATTGTAGAGACTCAAACTTCTTATTATGACTCAGGTGCTGTACTGAGTCAGGTAAATGACTCAGCAAAGGATCCCATTGCATTTGATAGTTGCAAGCTCCTATAAGCTGAGCTCAATTATGAAATTCATGACAGGAACTCCTTGGCATAGTTTGGGCTCTCAAGCGCTGGAGAGGCTTTGTTCTTCCTTTTTCTGATTCCTTTGAAGTTCTGAAATACCACTCTTCCCTTCAATATTTTATGTCTTCCAAAGTCCTTACTTGCCATCAAGCGCATTGGGAAGAGTTTCTCTCTGAATTTCACTTTTCTATCAATTACCGCCCAGGCAGACAGCCCACTTTACCATATGCCTTGTCACATTGGGACGGGGTGTACCCAGAGAGGTGGGTGGACTTCATCAGCAAGAATCCTCACAACTTTCATCAAGTCCTCAGGCAAAATAAAATTAAAGAGTCAAGATTTTTCTCAATCAGCGTTGAGGTTTTCTCAGATTTAGTTTATCAAATTCAGAAGGTAGTATGGAAAGACAAAGATTATAAGGAAATTTCAAAGCAATTAGAAAGATGTGAATCAGTCTCAGATTATTCTCTTGAACCTCAAGCCAAATTGGTATTATTCAAAGATAGAGTAGTCATCCCAATCAATCACAAAGTTCAATTGGACATCCTTCAAAAATGTCATGACTCACCATTGGCTGGTCACCCTGGCCAGGAGAAGACCCTGAAGCTCATAAAGAGAAATTTTTGTTGGGCTGGCATGAAATAATTATCAAGGACTATGTGTCCTCATATCAGCACTCTTCAAGAAACAGGAACATCCACCATAAGAAGTTTGGATTACTCAAGCCTCTTCAAATTCCGTCTGGTCCTTATAATTAATTATCAATGGACTTTATCACTCGATTTCCTCTGTCAAGCAACTTTTATTCAATTTTAGTAGTTGGAGACATATTCACAAAAATGTAAATCTTTATTTCAACTTATTCAAAAATCACTTCTTTGGAATTATCTCAAATTTTTATTAGTCATGTCTTTTCCAAACATGGTCTTCCAATCAGTATTGTTAGTGATAGAGGTTCATTATTTGTTTCATCATTTTGGCCTCAATTTTGTCAGAATCTCAAGATATCAAGAGATCTTTTAAATTCTTTTCACCCTGAAACATATGGACAGACAGAGAGGGTAAATCAGATTCTAGAAAAGTATCTTTGGATGTATTTCAGTTACCAACAATATGACTGGCACACCTGGATCCCTCTGGCTGAATTTTACTATAATAATGTAAAACATTCATCAACGAAACAGTCACCTTTTTTCACCATTTATGGAATAAATCCTAGTTTTGACTCAATTCACATTTCTTGTAAGATGTGTCTGTGAAACTGTTGATAATATTACTATTAATCAACAGTACTATGGCTGATTTTATGAAATATGATAATAAAAATAATTATAACCACAATTAAATAGTTAAAGAATTATTTCTTTTATGTGTTATACACTACTAGTGATTATTACAGTAAGCAGTAATTGTCTACAAGAATCAATTACAAGAAGAATTTAATAATAAAGACTTCTTTTATTAAAATAATGAAATTATTTTAATATATAATTATCTTTTACAAGAATAATTATACTGGTAATTCTTGAAGAAAACTATTAGTAGAGAGAAACTTTAAGAATTAAGAAAAATTACTCACCAATACTCCAAAGAACTAATTGAAAGATAGAAGTAGAGGAATTTGATGTAGAATTGTGGATTTAAGGGATCAAAATGATTTAGAGAGGTATTACAACAATGTATATTTGATTTCTATGATTTAGCGTCTTTCTGATTGATTCAGACAGAATTAAAACACTTAAGAAAAGATTTAAGTAATACTTACTTGTTGGTAATAAAGGTATAATATAATGTGATGATGATTCTTTGGAAAAAACAGCAAGAGGGGGCCCCTTCTAAGTCTAATACAGCTCATAGAGGCATGCCATGGGACAAACTGAAAGACCAGTGAGTGAGAAAACAATAAACCTTTTTGGATTATTTATTGCATTATTTGTTGTCACGTAAGATTATCATAATTGCTTAGTTGAGGCTTTTACATGAATACCAACCCATTTATGGTTAAGAATAAAAGGAGTAACAACTGTAAATCTTCTTTTATTACAAAAGAATGATTGATTTCCCCAAAGTTATCAATGTTATTGGAAATTTCATCACAGAATGTATTTTCTGTAAATTTTTAAAGATTCTGTGTTTCACTTGGAATCCTCAAAAATGGACTGTAAGTAAAACTTTTAATTTTCCATATAAAAGTATAATTCATTTTGAGTTTTATATGAATTATACAGTTCTCAATTGGGGCTGAAAGTTTCAGAAACATTCATTAAGAATTGTATTTTCAATGAAGTTTTGAAGTGTTTACCTCATTTCTACATAGAATTGCAAATATCAGTCTATGACTGGTTGCTATGAGGTAAAACAATGGATACTAGTCCAAAAAGGGTTTTAATTACTCTTTTGAGTTTTATCCATGGAAAATATTTAAGAATAGAAATGGTTAAAGGAGTCTAAGTTTCTCTTTACCTCCTTGGCACGTCAAAATAGCAGGTTATTTGCTATTTTGTTATGATTTACTGTAGTTGTAACATGGTAACCAAGGTCCCAAAAGGGTTTAGTTTATCAATTAGGCTAAGATCAGCCATGGATCCAAGCTTTGGAGCTGTCACTGCCTCAGAGGCCTCAGAAGTTGGGTACCCTGGCTCTCTTTGATGTCTTTTGTCCCCCTTGCCTATTTTTCACGTCAAAATAGAACTTTACGCTTCAAGTGAGATATCCACTATGGGTGTAACAAAATTCCATGTAGGAATACCATGATATTAAGTGCCTAAAAATTCATAACACTATTCTTAGTGTATATGTGACATGAGATTTCTCACATTCCCATTATTTTGGCGTGAAATGGAGAAAACATTTTTTGCACAGGTCTTTTATGTGGTATTGAAGTATTTGCCATATTACCACCTCAAAGAATTAATTTGAGCTTATTCACTCTATGGAGCTACCCTAGGTGAATCTTTGTGCAGAATCCAAATCTACCCTTAAACCCATGGATTTACTTACTCAATATAAAGTTATTCATCTTTTCTGAAATCAAAAGTGATGAATTTTGAATATGTGAATGACTTATGGGTTATGCATAATTCAGAATTTATTCTTAAGATAATTGTGGCCTATTTGGGTATGTAAAACATACCTCAAGGCTCACATTTCTCAACATACACCTGCTGAAAAGTTGTCAACAAAACTCCAATACATACAGAAATTTGTCAAAGAATAATTAGAGTCAACAATGCAGTGTTTTAAGAAGTATGCAGATAGAAATAGAGAAATTCCACCTGAGTTCCAACCTGGGGACAAAGTATGGCCAGCTTCCAAGAACATCAAGACAACAAGACCTACCAAGGAAAACTCAGAAAGATGGTTGGGACCCCTTGAGTTTCTGAAGAAGATTGGCAGCCACAAATATCACCTCAGGTTGCCTCAGCAATGGAAGTCAGTTTACCCTGTCTTTCATGTGTCCTTATTAGAACCAGTGAAGCTATCAACTATCCTAAATTTACATCAACTGCCACCTCCACCATTCATAGTGGAAGAGCAAAAAGAAGGGGAAGTAGCTCAGGTTCTGGATTCAAACCTCAAGAGAGGTACATTATGGTATCTAGTGGAGTGGAAAGGATTCAATGGAGACCCAGAAAGAACAACTTCGGAACCAGCTTCAAGCCTTACCAACTCCCCAGACCTTGTCAAGGATTTTCACACCTTGTATCCAGAAAAGCCTTTCCCAAAATCCTCAAGAGTTTGATTTATGGTGCTTGGTGGGGATTGTAGTTTATGAAAGTAAGTTCCTCTCCTGGCATGCACCTACAAGGGTGTATTCTACCCAAATATGTTGTAAGCATCGCCTTGGCCACTTTGTGAGCACTTGTCAATTTATTTTGACAGTTTTAGAAGGCCTTGCAACATCAATACCTTTGAATTTGGACCTTTCATCAAGATATGGCCAAATTCCCTCTTCTCTTTTTTATTCTTTATCTTTCTTTCATAATTGATTATTCCAAATTATACCATTCAATATTCTTCAAGACATTCCTTAACTCAAATTCATTTATTTGAGAGCTTTCTATTCTTTTATGATGCTTGGTGGGGATTGGAAGTTATGAAGGTAAGTTCCATCTCCTGGTATGCATCTCTGAGGGTTCTACCTCTTGTAAAAACAACACCTTGGCCACTCTGTGAGAATCAAATGTTTGGTTTTATCTTTTCAGGAAAATTACAGCCAAAATCAAGCAACTCACCTCAAGAAGATCAATCCTCAGAATTTTCTTTATTTTCTTTTCTTAACTCTCTTTTTCTCTCAATTCTTTCTTTTCATTTTATTACATTTTCTTTTACTTGTATGATTTTATTATTTATTTCTTCTTTTCAAAAGCAGAAGTCATCACTGCCATATCTTGTTTGGGGAGTCAATATATTTAATAATCAAAGAGAAAACACTAGTAATGATAAAGACCAACTGCAGATAATCCTCATCAATATTTCTTCAAGGCTTATCTAAATTTAACAACCAAAGCATCTTCATAAGAAACTGCCTCCCTGGCCAAAGCACTAGTGAGTTCACCTGGAATAGCACTCTTCATAGCTTTATCCACAAAAACGTCATTCAAGGCATCCACCTCTGCAAATAGAGAGGTGACCACCTTCTTATTCACCTTATTCTGATCAGTGAAGCTTCCAGTGATATTCCATCATTGACAGTCGTCAAAGATTGATTCAGGTTCTGGAGACATTGGGTCTCTAGAAGTGCTGGCCATAGGTGGTTGAATATTAGTGGAGGTAGAGGCAAGTGTGGATGGCTTGGTTGGGGATCTAATTGGGGGGACCTGATTACTTCATGGATGGGGATAGTGAAGTGAATTGTATTCTTCCTTTATGGATGGGGGTATTAATTTCAAGTTCTTCTGCATCAAGCTCATCACTGCCTTCAGCATCAGTATCATTTTAATCTTGAACCACCAAATTCCTTTTCATTTTTCCAAGTCTTCCATCCATTCTGGTTACCAAAATAGGATCTTCTCAGGCTACTCCAATGGGGTTGCCTTGGAGATGGGTCCCCCAGTTTTGGCCCAGGAACCTCTGGTATTAATCCATTATTGAATGCCTCTCATTCTGGATAAACTCACTGAAGCACAAGAAAAATAAAGCCTCAAAAGTCAGTAACTCAGAAATTCCTTGATCATTCAGCTCACAGCTTGAGTGGCCAGAGGTGGCATCAGAAGTTGGAGATTCATCAACAGGAGCTTCCAACCCAAATCTTCAACCCTCCTTTATTCTGCTTCATAATCTTCTGGGATTGTCTGGGAATCTATGGTTGGCCTGAGAGAAATTTCTTTTCCCAAGGTTTCAGAATTGGAACCTGGTGGATCTAGCAGTAGAATATTCAACACAAGGAACCCCCTTCTCCCAACAATTGATGCAGGGTTTCTCAATACCTCTAATAGATTTAAAACCATCATAGGTTTTATTGATTTTATAAATCTCTGTAGGGGCCATACTCTCTTGAGAAGGTGAGTGATTGGAGTCACAAATGGATACAAGATTTGAACTCATCTTAAAGTCAAGATTCAAAGCCAAGACCAAGCAAATAATGGAAAAAATCCAAGTCAGCAAGTCAAATATGGCAATTTTGACTTCAAGAAGGGAGTAAACCACAAGAAAATAGAAGAAATTATCATTAAAAGCTGTTTCATTTTACAAATTGGCCACTTCTATGCATTTGCGCATTTTGCGCACAATGCCATTAAATCATCTTCAAATCATGTGAAAAGCCTTCAAAACCTCAAAAAACCAAAAAAAATAGTCAAATTGGTGCATTCACACATTTTGTGCATTTTTGGCTAATTCACTTCCAAAACCTTCAAAAAATTTATTTCATTGAAAAAATCATCAAAATATGCCATTTCAGTCATATTGGCATATTTTGACATTTTGCACATTTTTGCCACATTTGGTAAATTTGCGCATTTTTGCACCATTTGTGCATATTTGCACATTTTGCACATTTCTGGCTATTAATTATTCAAAACCATAAAAACTGCCAACTCAGTCATTTCAATCAATAATTAATAAAAATCTTCAATATCTTGCATAATGACGCATTTGTGCATTTTTGCCAAATTAGCCAAAAACCCCAGAAAAGAACAAATTTGGGGAGAACTCTCAGTGGATCCTGCAAAAGGCCCAAAGAAAGAAAGATCTGATTTGGCCCAATCTCAAAATGAAGACAATCATATGCCATGGAAGTAGGTTCTTAGGACATAAACCTGAAATCACCATTTATCATGAGCCATTAGGACTCAAGACAAATGGGGTGAAGAACACTGTAATGAGAAGAAGATCATAAATAGAAGGAACAGAATAATATGAAAAGAAATTTCAAAGAAGGGAAGAAGAATCGGAATCAAGTGAAAGAAGAAGGACCTACAAGTTGTGAAGATGAAAGAGTTTGAGATTGTGATTGATGAAGGTTCAATTTTGAGGGATGAAAATTGGGTAATTGAGTGGTAGAAAGTTTCATTTGACCTCATCAAGATTCACTTACTCTCATGGTTCTCAGATCTTACCACTTTCAAGAAGGGGATAATGTCACAACCATGGAGACAGGCAGGGAATTACCATTCATTACTAATTGAAGATCTTCCAACACCTAATCAGCAAGGGGCTTCATGGAAGATGAACCAAATACAGTTTCACACCTCAATACAGCTCAATACAGGCAAAACACAAATACAGGATTCACCAAATACAGGCCTGTCCTCAGTACAGGTGCAAACATCTGTATTGATTCAACTAACTTTATTGGATACACCAATTCAGTTTCACATCTCAAATACAGGTTCTGTCAGGCTGAGTCTATGATAAGAGTAATAAAGTGTATTTACAACTTTTAACTATGACTGTGACACGGTATATAAAGGTTAAAAAGGTTTTATAAGAGTTGAAGATGGTTTTAATTTAATAATAAAAGGGCTTTACTATAGTGGATATAGTGGTGGTGAGCGCTGTTGAAAGCCCTGGGTGCAGCTTTACCTGTTGGGTTACAATAATAAAGACTACAATTATTAAGATTATAATAATACCTGATTATTACCCAAGAGTAAAACTGTTTTTGACAGTTTACTACGTAGGGTATTCAAGAGCAGGATGAGGAAAGGTCTTTGGCTGTGGAAAGCCCTCCTTTTATCCTGAAATTGGGGTGGAAAGGCTGCTAGACCTTTCCACGTAGAGGAAGTGAAGATTTTTCACTCTCTAGGATAGGCTTGTGGTTTGCAAACAGCCTGTATACCCTGTATTGGGCTCAGATGTGGTTTTGAAACCACATCTGGGCAGTTTTCACCAATACAGGGTGAAAATTTTCATCTGGGGACCTCACAGCCTGATTCTGACGTGTATGACGCGTAGAATGCTGTACAGAAGCTGTATGGGACCCCAGTATTGACTGACATATGAGGTATTGAAGTAAAAACATGCTTCTTCGTCTATTTGACACCTCACATTCATGGTTATGGGGTGTTATCCCATGGTAAGGCTGTATATGACAGCTGGTGGGATTTTGACCTTAAAATGGTCATAACTCTGTCAGTTTTTGAGATATCAAGCTCAAAGTTGGTTCATTGAATAGCTCTATATGAGCTCTACACAATGGTACCCAACTTGACATGGTTATCATTAAATATGACAAAGTTATCCCATGTACAAGTATTTTTGTACATTGGCGTGGTTTAGGCAAAAAGCTGTATTAAGCTTGTTTGGCCAATAACTTCTGTTGTAGTTGAGTTATGGGGAAATGGATGGCACCATCAGATAGCCCTGATTGTGCTCTTTCCAAAAAGACCCCACTTTAAGTATCTCACACTAAAACTGTAAAAGTTAGATGAGAGGTGAATGTTTTGTTCACCCTTATTTGGTCTGAATTTGACCATAACTCAAGTAATACTGGTGCTAGCTCAGTTTGGCTGGTACCATTGGATAGCCCTGGCTTAGAGCTTCATTTTGAATACCCATTTGATGGGGTTAAGCCTCTCCTTCTAGATTTTAGATGAGAGGTGAAAATTAAGGTTTATGCTCAGCAATGACTTTGAGCAGGAATAACTTTGTTATTTCTTGTCCTATGGTGATGGGACTTGTATTTTCAGAAAGAGGTGAGTTTCCTCTTTCTTTTGATACCTTTTGAGCTAATTTGGCTCAGCTCCATGTTTTGGTGGTATCTTGGCTATACCATTGATTTATGGTGTATTGGCTGTCATGCTTGTGCTCTGGTTTTGAGTCACAGGCTGACATACCCTCCCTCTAAAAAAGGCTCATCATTGATGAGACTGTTCAGTCCTCCTAGAGGCTCTGAATCTCCTTAAATGAAGGTTCCCATCTGGTATGGCATCCTCTGCCAACCATTTGTCTTTATCAGCTGTCTGGTTTTTGAATCTGACTAGGTATTGTCTTTGATCCTTTCCATTAAGTCTGATTTTTCTGGCCCTGATGATTTTACTCACAGGTCCAGGAGAGTCTTCTACTTCCACTATTTCTGGTGGAGTGATGTTCTTCTTCCTGGAGGGGAATTTTTCCTCCTCTGTTTGGAAGTATGGCTTGACCAGGCTCACTGGAAAGACTGGGTGTTTCCTAGAAAACTCCTCAGTGAGCTTGACCTCTACTGCATTTTTCCCTATCAACTTAATGATAGTGAAGGGCCCTACAAATGAGTCTCTCATTTTCTTAGGTCCTTTGAGATTGTTGAAGTTCAGTGTAGACACTAACACCTGGTCCCCTTCCTTGAAGTCAGGTTCCATATGTGATTTGTCCCACCTCTGCTTGTTATACTCTTTGGCCTCAGCTATGCATTTGGCTGCAGTATCACAGGCTTTCTTCCACATATCATGGAAGTCTTTGGCTGTGGGGTGGATGGTCAGAAGATTTCTCTTCAAGTGATCCACAGGTAACAGGGGATTCCACCCTTTCTCTACCAGTGCAGGTGATTTTCCTGTGGTAGAGTGCTGGCTTGTGTTATAAGCCAGCTGGACTGCTGGTAAGAGGGTAACCCAATCATGGGTGTATCCCTCATGGTCCTTGTATTCCATGCCATAGGCACAGAACCTCCTGAGAATGTCCTCCATTGTTTGGATCATTCTCTCAGCCAGGCCATCTGTTTGGGGATGGTAAGCTGTGGAAAAAGCAAGTTTGGTGCCAAGCATGTCATATAAGTTGGTCCAAAATTCAGATGTGAATTTTGGGTCCCTGTCACTAATTATGATCTTGGGGACTCCACAGGTGGATATGATGTTATTCCAAAATAACAGAGCAGTGTCCATGGCTGTGTCCTCTTTATGGCATGGTAGACATCTCATGCTTTTGCTGAACCTATCAACTATGATTAAGCAGGCATTGTAGTTTTCTTTGCCTCCTGGGACAAGTCCTGTGACCCAGTCCATGTTAATGGTTTCCCATGGGTGCTTGGGTTCTTCTATGTGTTGAAGTAACCCATATTTCTTCCCATGTTTTCTATTTGCCTTTTGGCATCTTTCACAATTGTTGGTGTATTTACTCAACTCTTGTTCCCACTTGGGCCACCAAGCTGTGCTTGCTACCCTCTCTTTGGTCCTGTCTTCACTCATGTGTCCCATATAGGGGCAGTCATGGCATCCCTGCAGGATTAGAGAGATGTGGTCTCTGTCTATCACTGTGAGTGCACTGGTGTGCTTTTCTCTGTGATAAATCAGGCCATCTATAAGGAAGAATTTATTGTCCTTATAGGCCCTCAACAAGGGTTCCTCCAGCTGGGTTTCCAGGTCTGGGCTCCTGTATTTTTGTTGAAGGAGTTGGAGTAATATGCTACACTGTTTGTGCTTAGCATAAGATTTCAGGACTGCATTGAAAAATTCATTGTGCAGTTCTGAGGAACTTATTCCCAGTATGGGAGTTTCTGTCCCTTCTGAATCAGTGTTTCCACTGTCAAGGGTACCACTCTCTGGTGCCCATTCAGAGAATCTGAAGTTCTTTTTCCTATTGATCTCCATAAAATGGATAGGAATTTTGGCAGCAACTTCAGGGTCATAAGCTGGATTGCTTTTGACATTGTCCAGTGGCCATCTGCTAAGGCCATCTGCATTGGTATGGCTTTTGCCTTCCTTGTATATGATGGTCATGTTCCCTCTATACTCCTGGATGGCTATTTGCCATCTCAGCATATGTCTATTAGTAGTCTTCATGTTTAGTAAAGACTTCAAGGCTGTGCAGTCTGTGTAGACTTCAAAGACTGCACCCTCCAAATAGTAATGGAGTTTTTCTAGAGCCCAGACTAGACATAGACATTCTGTCTGGGTGGCCCCATACCTGGCTTCTGAATCTTTCAGCTGCCTGGAGATGTAACATATTACACCTTCTCTTGGTTCACCATCCACAATTTGTCTTTGGTGAAGGGCTGCTCCTAATCCTTGGCTGCATGCTGCATCTATGTATAACTTGAATGGTAGTTCAAAGTCAGGCAAGATGAGCACAGGTGCATTTGGGAGTTCATATTTGATCCTCTCATATGCATCCCTCCTTTCCTTGGTTATTTCAAAAACTACATCCTTTGAGCATAACTTGTATAAGCTACTAGTTATGTGGGCAAAGTTTTTGATGTGGTTTCTATAGTAGCTAGCAAACCCAAGGAAAGATTGCATTTCTTTAATGTTCTTTGGTACTGGCTTTTGCAGTACTGCTGCTACTTTGTTCTGGTCAATTGCCAGACTAAGGCCTGAGACTTTGTGTCCTAGAGCTAGTAGCTCCTGTTGGCCAAAATTACACTTTTTAAGTGAAATTTTTAGATTGATGGGTGTACATTTACTTAGCACTCTGTCTATGTATTGTACATGATCTTCCCATGTCTCTGAGTATATAATGATATCATCAATATATACTACCATCCAGCCTTCCATTATTTCTTCCTGAAATATGGTGTCCATCATCCTTTGGAAGTGGGCTGGTGCATTTTTGATGCCAAATGGCATCCTGGTGTACTCATGTATGCCCATATGGCATATTATTCTGAGCAACTTCATGGAGTTTGGTTTAACTCCATTTTGGTGGAAACCTTTCATACAATCCATCTTGGTTATGTATTTGGCTTTAGCCAGTTTATCCAAGGCATGAGGTATCCTTGGTATAGGGTACCTGTCTGCTTTTGTGTAGTTATTCAGGGCTCTGAAGTCTCCACACAATCTAGACTTGCCATCATGCCAGGTGATTAGAACAGGGGTGGTAATTTCCACTATTTCATTATGTCCAATCTTCCTAATGACATCCATGTCCAGGAGTTCATTGATATGTTTCTCAATCTCTTTCCTGGTCTCCAGACTTGCTGGGTAAGGAGGTCTCCTTAACATGGGTGGATAAGGCCTTTCCACATCCAGATATAGTTCTATATCATGGCCTTTGATCTTGCCTAATGGTTCTTCACCAATGGCAAATGCTGGTCTATTCTTCCTCAGCATCTTCAGTAAACTTAACTTTTGTTTACTGGTGAGGGTAGTGCTAAACTGTCCCTCTCTGAATTCTTTCAGAAGTTCTTCCAGTGGGTCCTGAGAAGATATCTGGTATATATCAAGAGAAAATTTCTTTTCCTTGTTAGTACCAATGGTAATATGCCTATTTTTACTATTGTAAATATCTATGCCATACATCCTCTGGTAATCTGTCCCCAGTAAAAACCCTTGGATGTGGGAATCTTCAAGCACTACAAACTCTGGGTTGAGTCTGATATTACCTTTTCTGTGGGGTATAATTATCTCTTTGATAATTGTCCCAATAGAGGTCATCTTTCCAGATGCACTCTTAAAGTTCTTTGCCCTGGTGGGCAAGAGTTCTTTTTCCCAGTTTGGGAAGTGGTTATCCAGATAATTTCTGGCCACTATGGAGCAGTGTGCTCCACTGTCAATGATCAGTGGATGCTGAGCATTGTCAATACATACAGTCATTTTTGTGGCTGTTCCATGTATGTATGCCATTCCTTTGGTTGGTGTAACCAGGAATGTTTGTGCATCTTGTGTATGTTTACACAAATTCTTGTTGGCAGTGTCTTGTGGCATGCCTGCTTCCAACTGTATATCCTGGATTTCTAGTGGGGTTTCCTCTTGGTATTCCACTAGAAATTCCTCTCTTGGGTCTTGATCCTCATCAGATGGTTCTCTGATGGCATCACCCATAGAGTCTGATTCAGATTCCTCTGTTGGAGGTTCTTCCTCAGGGACTTTCTCTATGGCATAGACTTTTTTCTTTGCCTTTGGACAGTTGTTAGCATAGTGGTCTGTTGAACCACAATTGTGACAAGAATTCTTCTTCTTTGCCACTTCTGCCACTTTTTCTCTGGGTTTGTCTTTAAACTCCACCCTGAAAGGTTGTTTCTCTTTGAAACTACTGCTTCTATATGGGGTGAATTTCCCTATATTAGTCCTTTTCCTTATGTCTTGTAAGGTATTGGCTATATCATCTAGAGTGCAATTTTGGTTGCATCTGCACTTTACTGCATGCTCTAGTTCTCCTGGCAGTTGTGTCAGGAGTTTGTGATTCCTCATTTGGATGTTCATCTGAGGATCAATGGCTTTAAGTCTTTTAGACTGTCTAAGACACCACTCATATGGATCTTTGTCCACAGAGTATTTGTCATTCTCAAATGACATGGTCTTTTGCCATATCCAAGTTCCATTACTGTACTTTTGGATTATTTGACTCTTCCACCATGGCCAATTTCTTCTGCCATGGATTTCTTTCATTTCAGTGTACCATATACTTGCATGACCTTTAAATGCAGTATTCAGTCTAGCAGTAATCCAGTAATCTGGTATGCTTGGTACATCAATGAAGAGTCCATCAATATAATCTATGAGTTCCATATGATCATATTCTCCTGATCCAGAGAATTTGGGCCAGTTTGAGGCCTCAGGAAGCTGTTTCAAGGCTTCCTTCTCTGAATAAGACATGCCATCTCCATCCTGGTATTGTGATGGAGATCTTGCCTTATTCAACAACATGGCATCTTGTTTGATGTCATCTGGTTGATATGGATTCTCCATAGCTTGGCCTTGTGGTTGGGGCTTTAAGCTATGGTAGGCATCAAACAATTTGTTGATGTCTTGGTTCAGACACTCCCTGTCCCTGCTACTATGGTGTTGTTCTTCAGAGACTTGATTCAGTCTCTTGTTGGTTTCTTCAGAGGCTTTGCTCAGTTGAGCATATCCTTCCTGAAGGTTTTTAACTATCTGCTCCAATGAGGCTTGAGTTTTTCTCATCCTTTCTTGGGCAGCTGCAAATTCTGTAGCCTGCTTTGCAGATTGCTCAGCATATTGGGACATTTGTAACCACAGTGTGTCACTGTTGATGTTACTCTCAGATGTGATAATGTTATTTTCAGTCTGAGTGGGGGTAATGTTTCTATTACTAGGACTACTGATTCTAGAGTGGTTTACAACTACTTCTGGTTCTTGTGTACTTCTTTTACCAAATCTAACAGCTTCTGGATCATGGGGTCTGACTCCTTCCTCCTCTGGTTGAAGGAGGCTTTGTTTTTGCCCTTGTTGCCTTGTCTTCTCCTGGAAACTTCCTGGAATTGTGAAGAATGGTGACTCTTGGCCACTGATCTGCTGGTTTCTGAATGGTGTGAAGCCACTGGAGAGCTGATTTGGCATGCTCCTTGTGAACCTGAAGGAATCTGAGTAGGCCCTGTCTGGGTTAACTGTTCTTCTATAGCTTGGATAGTGGCTTGATTCTCCCTTATCCTCTGTGCCCTTGCCTCCAGGAGTCTGTGCTGCCTGGTAGGATTCCAACCCTTGGTGATTACCATAAGGTCTTTGAAGTCTATCTCTTTGAGACAGATCTTCTGGCAACTTGATCCCAGTTCTGCCCAGTGAGTTGCTAGGTTGAACCTCTTGTTGTCCATACTCCATTGAAACAAATCTTTGAGGAGTTGGTGGATTTGAAGAACTTGATCCATATCTTTCCAGTCCTCTGGTTTGAGGTTTCTGTTGAATTGGAGTGTGAATGGCAAGGTTGATATTATCTCCCTCATTGTTTTGCCATCCACCACTGTGTCCAATGTGTCTTCTTTCAGGTCTTCTGGTTCTAGACATTCCTGCTCTATCCTCTGGCTGGTTCCTTTGGAAGCCAAGGTCTCTGAGGTATGCAGGGGACATATCAGTGTTTGCAAGCAGTCAAAAACTTTATGTTCTTAGGGTATTTACCTTTGACTGTGCCTTGTACAAATTTGCTATCTGCTGATTTGTGCAGTTTGCCTTTGGAGGTTACAACTGGGTTAATAATTGTAATCTTCCCTGCACAAGTGGTTAAGGTTGGTTTACCTTGTATTGAAGCAGAGTTTCGTGGTTTTCTACTCCTCTGAGTGGCTATTGGTGTCCACTTTTTGGCTGTGATGAGGCCTTCACTAAGCCTTTTTCCTTTGCCCTTGCTGCCCTCTGGTTCTGAGGGTGTCACTGGTATGTTGGCCTGTGACTGGGTCTCAAGTGGTATGAAGTTTTCTTCCACTGAATCAAAGCAGGAAAAAGAGGGCTTATGTCAGTTAAGACTTCTTACAAGGCTGGTTTTGCACGTCTAAGAATGGCCTCTGGGCTTGTATGTTACTACAGTATGCCCTTGTATAGTGACAGTGTAATTGAATTAACAATTCCACGTCAGAAATACAGCTTATTGATTATTGGTATACTGTTTGTATACCAATATCTTACAGAATACTTGTTATTAGCAAGTATAATCTGTCAAAAAATGGTGTATTACAGGGCAATTGAGTTAACAATGTGCCCAAACACGCCTCAACTGTTGGTTTATCAGTATGAGCTGTCTTAATTCAATTAAGAATTGAGACTGTATAAATGGCTTAAAAGTGTTTTTATATGCAAAACACGCCAAAAATACTGGTCTTGTGGTTATTAGCCACTAGACAAATACTCTTTAAAAATATGAGTATTATTAAATTTTAAAAGAAGAATATATATAAAATATATTTTTCAAAAGAAAATGACGCCTAAAAATAAAAAACAGGTGTCAATAAATGATAAAAAAGAGAAAAAACTTACTTGTAAGGTCCAAAATAAGTAAAAAACACGGCCAGGCCCCCAAAATGTCAGGCTGAGTCTATGATAAGAGTAATAAAGTGTATTTACAACTTTTAACTATGACTGTGACACGGTATATAAAGGTTAAAAAGGTTTTATAAGAGTTGAAGATGGTTTTAATTTAATAATAAAAGGGCTTTACTATAGTGGATATAGTGGTGGTGAGCGCTGTTGAAAGCCCTGGGTGCAGCTTTACCTGTTGGGTTACAATAATAAAGACTACAATTATTAAGATTATAATAATACCTGATTATTACCCAAGAGTAAAACTGTTTTTGACAGTTTACTACGTAGGGTATTCAAGAGCAGGATGAGGAAAGGTCTTTGGCTGTGGAAAGCCCTCCTTTTATCCTGAAATTGGGGTGGAAAGGCTGCTAGACCTTTCCACGTAGAGGAAGTGAAGATTTTTCACTCTCTAGGACAGGCTTGTGGTTTGCAAACAGCCTGTATACCCTGTATTGGGCTCAGATGTGGTTTTGAAACCACATCTGGGCAGTTTTCACCAATACAGGGTGAAAATTTTCATCTGGGGACCTCACAGCCTGATTCTGACGTGTATGACGCGTAGAATGCTGTACAGAAGCTGTATGGGACCCCAGTATTGACTGACATATGAGGTATTGAAGTAAAAACATGCTTCTTTGTCTATTTGACACCTCACATTCATGGTTATGGGGTGTTATCCCATGGTAAGGCTGTATATGACAGCTGGTGGGATTTTGACCTTAAAATGGTCATAACTCTGTCGGTTTTTGAGATATCAAGCTCAAAGTTGGTTCATTGAATAGCTCTATATGAGCTCTACACAATGGTACACAACTTGACATGGTTATCATTAAATATGACAAAGTTATCCCATGTACAAGTATTTTTGTACATTGGCGTGGTTTAGGCAAAAAGCTGTATTAAGCTTGTTTGGCCAATAACTTCTGTTGTAGTTGAGTTATGGGGAAATGGATGGCACCATCAGATAGCCCTGATTGTGCTCTTTCCAAAAAGACCCCACTTTAAGTATCTCACACTAAAACTGTAAAAGTTAGATGAGAGGTGAATGTTTTGTTCACCCTTATTTGGTCTGAATTTGACCATAACTCAAGTAATACTGGTGCTAGCTCAGTTTGGCTGGTACCATTGGATAGCCCTGGCTTAGAGCTTCATTTTGAATACCCATTTGATGGGGTTAAGCCTCTCCTTCTAGATTTTAGATGAGAGGTGAAAATTAAGGTTTATGCTCAGCAATGACTTTGAGCAGGAATAACTTTGTTATTTCTTGTCCTATGGTGATGGGACTTGTATTTTCAGAAAGAGGTGAGTTTCCTCTTTCTTTTGATACCTTTTGAGCTAATTTGGCTCAGTTCCATGTTTTGGTGGTATCTTGGCTATACCATTGATTTATGGTGTATTGGCTGTCATGCTTGTGCTCTGGTTTTGAGTCACAGGCTGACAATCTCCATAAGTAAATTGAGGTATTTGAGCTTCTGACAAGTGCATATATCCATGTGAAGAAAGAGATAAATCTAGCAGGGTAAGAGGGTTTGTAAGATTTATCTATGGAACTGTTGATAATATTACTATTAATAAACAGTAATATGACTGTTCTTATGAAATATAATAATAAAAATTATTATAACCACAATTAAATAATTAAACAATTCTTTCTTTTACGTGTTATAAACTATCAGTGATTATAACAGTAAGGAGTAGTTGTCTACTAGAATCAATTACCAGAAGAATTTAATAATAAAGACTTCTTTATTAATATAATGAAATTATTTAATATATAATTATCTTTTACAAGAATAATTATAATGATAATTCTTAAAGTAAACTCCTATTAGAGAAAAACTTTAAGAATTAAGAAAAATTACTCACTAATACTCCAAAGAGCATATTGAAAGATAGATGTAGAGGAATTTGATGTAGAATTGTGAATTTTAGGGGATCAAAATGATTTATAACTTTATTACAGGAATACTTAGTTTATTTCTATGATTTCACTTCTTTCTTATTAATTCAGAAAGAATTAAAACACTTAAGGAAAGATTTAACTAATACTTACTTGCTGGGAATAAGGGTATAATTGGATAATGTGATAATAAGGAAAAAACAGCAAGAGGAGGCCTCTTTTAAGTCTAAGACAGCTCACTGAGGCATGCCATGGGACAAACTGAAAATCCAGTGAGTGAGAAAACAATAAAACTTTTTGGATTATTGATTGCATCATTTGTTGTCACATAAGATTATCATAATTACTTATTTGAGGCTTTTACGTGACTACCAACCCATTTATGGTTAAGAATAAAATTAGTAACAACTGTAAATCTTCTTTTATTCCAAAAGAATAATTGATTTCCCAAAGTTATAAATGTTATTGAAAATTTCATCACGGAATGTATTTTCTGTAAATTTTTAAGGATTCTGTGTTTCATGCAGAATCAACAAAATTGGACTGTATGTAAAACTTGTAATTTTACATATAAATGTATAATTGTTTTTGGCTCTTATATGAATTATACATTTCTCAATTGGTCCTGAAGGTTTCAGAAGGATTGATTGAGAATTATATTTTTTATGAATTTTTGAAGTGTTTATCTCAATTCTATGTAGAATTGCAAATAGCAGTGTATAGCTGCTTGCTATGAGGTAAATGAATAGATACTAGTCCAAAAAAAGTTTTAATTACTCTTTTGGGGCTTATCCATGGTAATTTATTGAGAATTGACATGGTTACAGGAGTCTAAGTTGTTCTTTGCGTCCTTGGCACGTCAAAATAGCAGGTTATTTGCTATTTTCTTATAATTTACTGTAGTTGTAACATGGTAACCAAGTTCCCAAAAGGTTTTGGCTTACTAATTAGGCCAAGATGACCCATGGATCCAAGCTTTGGGGCTATCCCCGCCTCAGAGGCCTCAGAAGTTGGGTACCCTGGCACTCTTTGATGTCTTTTGTCCCCCTTGCCTATTGTTTACATCAAAATAGAATTTTAAGCTTAGTGAGATATCCACTATGGGTGTACCCAATGTGCATGTAGGAATACCATAATATCAAGTTCTCAAAACATGCATAACACCATTCTTAGTGTGTATGTAATATGGGATTTCTCACATTGCCATTATTTTGGCGTAAAATAGAGAAAAACAAAAGTTTTCACAGATCATTTATGTGGTATTGAAGTATTTTCCATATTACCACCTCAAAGAGCTTATTTGAGCTTATTGACTCTATGGAGCTACCCTAGGTGAATCTTTGTGTAGAGTCCAAATCTGGCCTTAAATTCATGTATTTACTTACCCAATAAGAAGTTTTTCATCTTTTCTGAAATCAAAAATGATGAATTTTGAATATATGCATGATTTATGGGTTATAAATAGTTCAGACTTTGTGTTTAAGGTAATTGTGGCCTATTTGGGTATGTAAAATATACCTCAAGGCTCACATTCCCTCCCACCAAAAAACAAAATTTTACTACAATTTTATCAATGGTATAAAGACAAAAAAGACCCCAAAGGGGGGTAATGGCCTCTGTCCAACCTCTTTTTGATTACTCAGAGCAAGCAATTCAAAGCACATTTATAGACATATTCAGGCTTGTGGCCTTCTTTCATGTCTAAATCTTCTTAAAAGCTTATCTGAGTCAGGTATTCCTGATTCTTCCAGCCATTCATCTTCATGTACTTGATTTCTATATCTTACTAGATGTTCTCTTTGATTTTTGCCCCTAAGTCTCTTTTGTTTAATGACTTTATTTATCTTTTTGTCTTCATCCTTTTCCACTGGTGGTACAGTCAAAGGAGCTGGGTTCCTTAAAGGAAACAATTCTTTGTCAGTTGGTTGATAATACTTTATCAGGCTGACTGGAAATGTGGGGTGTTTATTTTCCAATTCACCACTTAATTCCACTTGAACTTCATTGGTTCCATGTTTGGCAACAATAAAAAAGGTCCTACATAAGAATCTTTAAGTTTCTTTGGGCCTTTGATATTATTAAAATTCAAGGTTGAAACTAGACCTAAGTCCCCTACTTTGAAGTCTGGTACTTTGTGACTCATGTCCCACTTCTGTTTAGAATATTCAAAAGAATCATTCATACTTTTTTTTGCATGATGTTTTACTTTATCAAGCATTACTTTGAAGCTGGAAGATGTATGATTAATGTCAATCAAGTCTTTCCACAGTGTATCTTCTGGGAGTCTTGGATTCCATTATTTTTCTAATATAGCAGGAGTTTAACCTGTGGAAGAATGGACTGATGTCTGATATGCTAATTCAAATGCAGGTATAAGAGTTCACCAGTCATGGGTAAAGCCATCTGAATCTTTGAATTCTAACCCATAAGCACAAAATCTCCTCATAACGTCTTCTAAAGTTTGAATCATGCTTTCTGCTAGCGCATCTGTTTGAGGGTGATATGCTGTAGAGAATGAGAC
This sequence comes from Austropuccinia psidii, assembly GCA_023105745.1. Classification (NCBI taxonomy): domain Eukaryota; kingdom Fungi; phylum Basidiomycota; class Pucciniomycetes; order Pucciniales; family Sphaerophragmiaceae; genus Austropuccinia; species Austropuccinia psidii. The sequence continues at coordinate 8,049,916 of JALGQZ010000001.1, forward strand.
CTTAGTCCCAAACAATCTATGAAGATTGGTCCAAAGTGTAGATGTGAACTTGGGATCTCTGTTACTTATCATATTCTTAAATAGTCCTGTATGAGAAATAACTCTACTCCATAGAAGAAGACCTGTATCCATAGCTATGTCATCTGAATGTCATGGTAAGAATATGGGAGTCTTACTATATCTTTCCCCAATGACTAAACAAGCATTTTAGCTTCTGTCACCATTTGGAGGAAGTGCTGTGACCCAATCCATGTGTCACAACCATGGCAATTCATCCCCTTGGACTTCAATATGGCATATCCATGCCACATCCAATATATGGCAATTTGGCCATATCCATAAATCATTGGCCAAATTGGCCATCTCACCTCATTCAGCCTTTTATGGCCATTTCATCATCTGGGCCCAACTTGGGCCCTTCACCATCATCAGGCCTTTCCTGGCCTTTCTCTACTTTTGGGCTATTCTGGTATTTCCCATTCAACAGGGAAAATACAGCCCAAGAAGCTGTATTTGGCTTTAAATACAGTTTCTGCGCATTTTGCGCATTTTTGCACATTTGCTCACTTTTTGTGCATTTTGTGCATTTTTGCGCACTTTGCGCATTTGCGCACTTTTGCGCACTTTGCGCAAATACAGTTTTAAGGCTGTATGAGCTGTATTTGGCCAAATACCTCAAGAGACACTCTGACACCTCTGAAGCCCTTCAAAACCAAATTTCACCAATACCCTCCTGGCGTCATCTCTGAAAACCTATGGCCATTTTCAACCTCCAATAACCAAAATGCCATATATGGTGTTATAAACCATTATGCATCTTTTTTCAGCAGCAATCCACTGGCGGCAATATCATCTGTTTATTTCAACTTTCCATCAGGCCATCCAGTCACATCATCAAGAGGATTCATCAGGGCTCAAGGGCAAGTGTCAAAACCTCAAATACCAATGACGCCATCAAGCAGTCATTGGTTATTCTCACTCCAAGTATTCCTTCCAAGGGAATACTGTCAGTTCATTCTCAAGGTTTATTCAAGAGGCAGTGCCAAAAAGAGTTGTCAAGTGTCAAAGCTCCACTGAATCCATCTTGGCAACCACCTTCATTTCAATACAGTCTGGATCCATCAAGAACTGTATTTCTGTAAAGTTTGACTATGAAACAATAAGTAAAAATTAGTAATTTATTACTTATTGTACTCTGAATGTCCTTATGAATTGAATAAATAAGATTAAAAATATAATAATAATAAATAATTATTATTATTATGGTGTAAAATAATCATATTATTAAATAAATATAATAATATAATTTATATTATGAAAATATAATATAATAAATAAATATATTAATATAAAATAATTAATATATTTAAAAAGCTCTTTATTATTGTTACCAAGAAATAATAAAGGCGTAAAAAATTGCTTTTTATTAATAAAAAACAATTAATAACAATAATATTACTAATATTAAAGTTATGAATTAATATAAATACTATTTATATTAATTAAAGAATTATTAAGAGAGTAATAATAGAGAAATTATTATAATAAGAAAAAATAACCTACTTTTAACACTTAATATAGTAATTTTGAAATATTTTACGCCCAAAAAAATATAAATACAACTTTTTCAAATTGTATTTACAATAAAAATAAAGAAAATTACAAATTATTCTGGATTTTTACGTGGAAATGAGTTTTAGAGAGATTTTTAACAAAAACAATTTAAATAAATGATTTAATCACGTCAAAATAGATGATTATAGCAAGGTGGTCTTTGGTCTTTAATAATATAATACTTTTATATATAAAGAATAAAGAAATTACCTTTTATTAAATTGATTTTAATGTTTTTGATGCATCGGAGGGGAAAATAGAGTAAAAAGAGCTCTATTTATAGTAAATACCTCCCTCCTAGAGTCCAACAGGCTTCTAGTAGACGTTTACTGATCATATCCACTAGAATTGATCAATATTTTAAGGTTTGAGGGTGATTACATCATGATCAAACCATATTACATCATTATTACACCATTATTTAGAGTTATCACTATAACTCTAAGTTTGATGACATCAGAGGATTGGCAGAACCCCAAATTTCGTGGATTTTATTAGTTTTAATCATAAACTAATAGTATTCACCAATTTATCACTCATATGACTGTTAAACTTAATTTAAGGTTACAGTAGGTGATCATAACTGCTCAATTTAAGCTCAAACTTTGATCTTCAATAACGTTTAAGATTTACACGCTAAAGCAATTTAGAGAGTGAATTCTGATAGCCTGGCATAACCGTATTATTCTGCCAAGAGCTTTTCATTACATCATCAAAACTCTAATTTTGATGATTTTTCTTGTAACTCATCTTTTCTGTTGAAATTCAATATTTTAAACTTCAAACCTTGATTTCAGGGGGTTATACGCTGAATTTAATAATAAACATTACATCATTCTTCACGGATGAGCTAGTAGAATCCAACTGTATACTTTTTTTTAAGTTTGGACTACTTTCACAACAAAGTGGTCAACAGCTCTGTTGATCTTGATCAATATTTCATCATAGGTTTTAACCTTGTTTATAATTTGTAAAATAAAGTTCATATCTGTGTTCCTACAGTAATTACGTGGTAGCTTTATTTTTGGTTCATCATTCTATCATGTATAGTTTAGGAGATATTAGCTATGATCCTTGAATATATGCGTTGACCAAAAAAGTGCATATATTCAGGTTAATTCCTTAAGTATTGACTTTGGAAATTAGCTTATTAATTGTTTTATGTGTGGATTTTTGTGGGAAATCCACTGGTACAATTTATCTCACATGTTGTTTCATTAGGTCTTGAGATAAATAAGGTTCTATGGTTTTTATAAGGTATTATACCTTATAATTCATTAAATATTGACTATACAGATATGCCATAAAAATGGTATATGTGTATTTTTCCATGAGGAATCCAATGGTATAATTTATTTTACATTTTGATTCATTGGTTTTTAAGTTAAACCAATTTTTGTACCAATTTATGGTATTTTTTGTATATTTAAGTAATTATTTTTAATGTATAATTATTCTAAGTAATTTTAATATAATTATATTAAAGGTATAATTATTCTTAGTCTTTTTTGTGACCTTATTGGGTATGTGGTCATATCTCAAAGGCTCACAATTTCATTTTCAAGCATGGGAAATTCTTTCAACCCAATTCAATTTCAATATTAGCCAGCTGTATCAATTCCCAAAACAATCAATACAGCCTCAAGGATAAATACAGAGCAATTTTCAGCCTGAAGAACTCAAGCTCTCAACTTTTCACATATACCGGCTACCCTTTCCACCCTCGGGTGTTCTTCCCCAGTTAATTAATATACTTTGATTTATTTTTATCTTTATTTTCTTTTCATTTTACTTAAGCAAATACTGATATTATTAAGTCAGTCATTTAGCACTTTTCTCTTCCTCTCTCTTTGCCTGTCAATGGCTATTTGGTGGTCATATCCTTACTAATTCCATCATTCATTTGTGGCAGGTTAAAACAGTGATTAAGGACTTACTTGGTTGGCTCTTTAGCCATTTGGCTTCCCCTTTCCTCTTTTGCATCTCATTTTGTACCAGCATATCTTTTAGAGTAATTCATTCTTATTAATTTTATTCTTTATTCTTTTGGAGTCTTCCAAGTGAGTTCCCTGATTGCTGAGTGCCAGGCCACTCTTGTATTTCCACTAGAGCCCCTGTGACACCATGTAAACAACTTCCCAAGGGGATGTTGGTTCTTGAATATGGATCATAAGTCCAAATTTCTTGCCTGTACTCTTGTTTGTTTTTTGACATCTGTAACAGGTATGGCAATATTCAATGATTTTGTTTCTCCAATATTGCCACCATGCACAGTTCTTCACTTTTTCAAGTGTTCTGTCCTCTGAAAGGTGTCCAGAGTAGATGCTATCATGGCATTCATGAAGAATGGTATTGATAAGCAATCTGCTACACAATGTCATTACACAAGAATGTTTAATTTTGTGGTAAATAATACCATCAAACAAGTGAAATCTTTCTTCAGAATAGGAATGTTTCCAAACTTCATCCAGTGCATTGACTAAAGATGTATCTTTGCAGTCTTTATCTAATAAGGAAGTCAAGATATGGAAATTCTTGTCTTGTTTAGAAGATTCTCTGACTTCTTGGAAGAATTCAGCACCAATATCAGTTATGTCAATTCCTTCAATTGGAATCTGTGGTTCTGCTTCCAAGGGTACATAAGCTGGGATATCAGGATTTTTGGCTAATGCCCACCTGGTAAGTCCATCACCATTCTTATGAATGTTTCCTGATTTATGAACTATAGTCATTTTTCTTCTATATTATTGAATGGCTATTTGCCATCTCAACATATTTCTGTTGGGAGTTTTGATGTTAAGAAGTGATTTCACAGCATTACAGTCAGTTATCACTTCAAAAAACACTTCCATCCAGATATCAGTGTAATTTCTCAAGTGACCATACCAAACATAAGCACTCCATTTGGCTTGCACCATATCTGGATTCTGTTAGCTTGATTTGTCTTGAGATGTAGCAAACTGGTCCTTCTGTAGGTTTGTCATCAATAATTTGGATTTGATGTAGGGCTGCCCCTAATCCATCTCCACATGCATCAATGTACAATTTAAAAGGTATATTCCAGTCAGGAATGAGGAGTAAAGGCGCTTTGGTAAGAGCTTTACTTATGTTCTCATAAGCTTTAATTCTCTTGTGTCATCACAAATACTTTCTGTTGATCATAGATTCTGTAGGGTGACTTGGCTAGAATTGAAAATTCTTTCAAGTGTTGCCTATAATAGCTGGCAAATCCTAGAAAATACATCATTTATTTCTTATTCTGGATTATTTGCTTAAGTAACACTGCTTCCACTTTATTTTTGTCAATACCCAAGCTTGAACCAGAAAGTATATGTCCTAATTCTTTGAGCTCTTCAAACCCAAAGCCGCATTTCTTGAGTGAAATCTTCATATTAACTTCGGCCACTTTGTGAAGCACTCTTTCAAGTCTTTTTAGGTGCAAAGACCATGAATCAGAACATATGATAAGATCATCAATATAAGTGATAAGCCATCCTTCAGATAATTCTGTAGAAAAGATGGTATTCATCACTCTTTGATAATGAGATGGTGCATTTTTAATATAAAATGACATTCTAAGATACCCATAAATACCACAGTGAGTGATAATTCTAAGTAATTTCTTAGCTTTAGGAGTCAAAACATTTTGGTGAAAGCCTTTCATTGCATCAATTGATGTTATATACTTGGCTTTAGATAATTGGGTCAATGTCTCCTGAATTCTAGGGATTGGATTCCTATCTGGAACTGTGTAAGTATTAAATGCTCTAAAATCTCCAACCATCCTTGATTGATCATTATTCCAAGCAATAATAACAGGTGTTGTCACTTCAACTTCTTCATTATGGCCTACTTTCCTTGGTACACCAAGTTGGATCAACTCTTGGACATGTTTTTCCAAGGCTTCTCTGGCTTTGGGACTGGCTGGATTAGCTGGTCTTCTAAGTAATGGAGGATATGGTCTGTCAATATTAAGAGTAATATCAACTTCATGTCCTTTTGTAGCACCTAATGGTTCATTATCAGAGGCAAAATCATTATTATATGTGTATAACACATCAATAAGTTCATGTCTCATCTTTGGTGACAATGATGGATTAATTTGTGCTTCAACAAGTTTATTAGTCACAAATTCTTCCTTATCAGTATCTTATTTAGAAGATACTAGTGATGTTTGTTTTGGCATATTGGAAAAAGCAAATTTTTGTCTCTTGTTTTCTCCAATTTTAAAATATCTATCTTTATGGTTAATGATGTCAATACCATAAATATTCAATTAGTCATTTCAAAGAATAATGTGCTGAGATGTGCAATTTTCCATTACTACAATCTTAGGCTTCATTCTAACACTTCCTGCTGGGTGTGTAAATGTAAGATTAGTGCCTAATATACCCAAAGGGTACATATTATTACTGGCACTACTCAATTGCACACCCCCTATTGGTAATAGATGATTTTTCCATTCAAGGAGTATGGTTTGAAGATAATCTTTGCCTACAAAAGTAAAAAATGACCCTGTATCCAGATTTATTTGGGCTTCAATATCATTCATCAGAACTGATGTGATACAAGATGCTCCAGAAGTGTATTCTTTGCCTCTAGCAGGTTTGGTTTTTCACATTCTGGCATCTTGGATACTGATCTGGTTATGACAGTCCTCACTGTAATGTGGCAAGTGAATATGGACTTCTGTGACCACAAAGAAAGCTGTAATAATTCAATGAGATAGTCCTCTACTGGTGTATCCTAAGAGACTGCAGAATCTAGGTCAGATTCTGCTTTCTCTTCAGTGAACTGAATTTCTTCAATAACTTGAACTTGTCACAACCACGAGTTTGACCCTCCTCCTTGATGGTTGCGGCAATCCAACCTGGAGCCAAATTGGGGCCAATTGGCCACGTCATAACATTTATGGCCCATTGGCCCCCTTTGGGTGTCCAATGGCTCTTACGCCACAACCCATCACAATGGCCATTTATGGCCTCAGGCCATATCCTGCCGTCATTGGCCCTCTTGGTCAATTCACACCTCACCAACCCCCAGGCCTTGATCATTGATTTTGGGCTTGGGGGTCCTTTTTGTCTTCTAGAGGTCTCCAGGCCTCCTAGCCATCACCATTGGATCCAGGCCCCCCTTTTCATTAGGGGGTCTTGGGCCCCAAATGGCCTTTTTGGGCCATTTAGGCCCCCTACGGTCCGCGGTCCGCAGGCCTTTTAGGCCCCTTTTGGCCTAATCCAATGAGGCCGAAAGGGGCAACCACCTAGCCCCCAAGGCCAGGTGGGTCCCAAACCACATCTGGGCCCACCTGAGCCTAAATTGGCCATATTTCCCTTGGACCCAAAATTGGCCAAAAACGCCTTGGACACCTTTTTTGGCCATAAATCACGTAGGACTCATTTTTGGCCTTGGACCACTATGGATCAATATCTCCGTCATGGCCTCTGGCAATCATCAGGGGCCACCAAATCAGTTCATCAAGCTTTTCCCTCAACTTAAGGAAAATTCTTCCATTCCTCCATGCACCCCGTACTCAAGGTTGCAGGAGTGGTGCATATATGGTGTTATATACCATTATGCACCATTTTTGCTCAGCAATTCAATGGTGACATTTTCAGGACTCAATTCCACCTTCTCAACTCAAGGCACCAAAATCCAACGCCCATTTCAAAGGAGGACTTTTGGACTCATCAGTTGGGTAATCCATGGCAGCAAGCAGAAGACCATTCAAGGACTCCAACCACCTGGCTATGCAGGAGTTGGGTTGGTACTCTCATTCAGGATTCTTCCAAGGTTCATTCTCAGAGGTATTCCATCATTTCAATCAGTTGCAAGGCATCAAGTATTTCAATACTCCTTGGACAACTCAATTGGTTCATACAGGCGGCAATCAATCAACCTGTATGTACTTGGCCCAATTGGGCCAATTCATATTCCACTGTGGGGATTCAATCACACAGTTAAATTTCAAGATGGCCAGAACTGTATTGGCCCAATTCGGACAATACAGCCGGTGATCCACCTTCAGGATCAATCTTTCAGTTTTTCACATATACTGGCCACCTTTCAGCACCTGGGGACTTTTTCCCCAGTTAATTAAGATATTGGATTTATTTTTATCCTTATTTTCTTTTACATTATTAAAAGTTAATACTGATAATCTTAAGTCAGTCATTAGCACCCTCTTCTCTTTTCTTTCTTCGCCTGTCAGTGGATATTGGTGGTCATATCCTTTACTAATTCCATTGTCCTTTCTGGTAGGTTGAAACAGTGAATTGAGGATTCACTTGGTTGGCTTCTTGGCTTTTGGATTCCTTTTATCTTTGGCCTCTGGCTTCATCCTTATTATTCTTTTTGATCTTTGGCATATTTGTCCTTTCTCTTGTTCCTGCTTAAGAAATATATCCCGTAGTATTTCTTATCATCTTTGGAGCCCTCCAAGTGAGTTCTTGATTCCTGAGTGCCAGGCCCTCTTGCTTCCATAAGAGCCCCTGTGACAGAACTCCATTGATTGTTGACTTTTTGGTGCAGAAGATACTAGTGATGTTTGTTTTGGCATATTGGAAAAAGCAAATTTTTGTCTCTTTTTTTCTCCAATTGTGAAATATCTATCTTTATGGTTAATGATGTCAATACCATAAATATACAAGTAGTCATTTCCAAGGATGATATGTTTAGATGTCCAATTGTCTATCACTACTATCTCTGTCTTCCTTCATATTCTTCCTGCAGGGTGGGGGAGCACAATATTAGTGTCTAATATGCCCAAAGGGTACATATTGTTACTGGCACTTCTAAATTGCACATCTTCTATTGGTAATAGATGGTTTTTCCACTCAGGAGGTATTACCTGGAGATACTCTTTGCCCACACATGTGCGAAATGCCCCTGAATCCAAATTTACTTTGGCTTCAAAACCATTCATCAGAATTGATGTGATTCGAGATGCTCCAGAAGTATAACCTTTTCCTCTAGCAGGTTTGGTCTTAGACAATCTGGAATCTTGGATATTGATCAGGTTATGACAGTCCTCACCGTACTGTGGCAAGTGGGTATGGAGTTCTGTTACCTCAAAGAGATCTGTATTGTTTTCAATGGGATAGTCATCTACTGTTGTATCCTAAGAGACTGCAGAATCTAGGTCAGATTCTTCTTTCTCTTCAGTGCACTGAACTTCTTCAATGACTTGAACTTCATTTATTGTTGACTTTTTGGTGCGGAAGCTACTAGTGATGTTTTTTTTGGCATATTCGAAAAAGCAAATTTTTGTCTCTTGTTTTCTCCAATTGTGAAATATATATCTTCATGGTTAATTATTTCAATACAATAAATATTCAGGTAGTCATTTCCAAGAATAATGTGCTGACATGTGCAATTGTCCATTACTACAATCTTAGTCTTTATTCTAATACTTCCTGCTGGGTATGAAAATGTAAGATTAGTGTCTAATATACCAAAAGGGTACATATTATTACTGGAACTACTAAATTACACAACCTCTATTGGTAATAGATGATTTTTCCATCCAAGGAGTATGGTTTGAAGATAATCTTTGCCTACAAAAGTACAAAATGACCCTGTATCCAGATTTACTTTGTCTTCAATATCATTCATCAGAACTGATGTGATAGAAGATGCTCCAGAGGTGTATCCTTTGCCTCTAGCAGGTTTGGGTTTACACATTCTTCCATCTTGGATATTGATCAGGTTATGACAGTCCTCACTGTACTGTGGCAAGTGAATATGGACTTCTGTGACTTCAAAGAAAGCTGTAATGTCTTCAATGCGATAGTCCTCTACTGGTGTATCCTAAGAGACTGCAGAATCTAGGTCAGATTCTTCTTTCTCTTTAGTGCACTGAACTTCTTCAATGACTTGAACTTCATTTATTGTTGACTTTTTGGTGCAGAAGATACTAGCGATGTTTGTTTTGGCATATTGGAAAAAGCAAATTTTTGTCTCTTGTTTTCTCCAATTGTGAAATATCTATCTTTATGGTTAATGATGTCAATACCATAAATATACAAGTAGTCATTTCCAAGGATGATATGTTGAGATGTGCAATTGACTATCACTACTATCTCTTTCTTCATTCTTATGCTTCCTGAAGGGTGTGAGAACACAATATTAGTGTCTAATATGCCCAAAGGGTACATATTGTTACTGGAACTACTAAATTGCACATCTTCTATTGGTAATAGATGGTTTTTCCACTCAGGAAGTATAGCTTGGAGATACTCTTTTCCCACACAAGTGTGAAATGCCCCTGAATCCAAATTTACTTTGGCTTCAATACCATTCATCAGAATTGATGTGATACAAGATGCTCCAGCAGTATAACCTTTTCCTCTAGAAGGTTTGGTCTTAAAAAATCTGGCATCTTGGATATTGATCAGGTTATGACAGTCCTCACTGTACTTTGGCAAGTGGGTATGGACTGCTGTGACCTCAAAGAAAGCTGTAATGTTTTCAATGTGATAGTCATCTACTGTTGTATCCAAAGAGACTGCAGAATATAGGTCAGATTCTTCTTTTTCTTCAGTGCACTGAGCTTCTTCAATGACTTGAACTTCATTGATTGTTGACTTTTTGGTGCAAATGTTGGCTAAATTGAAGTGCTTCCACATTTATGACACTTCAAGACAGGTCTTTCACATTTTCTGGCCTCTCTAGAAATCCTTGGGACCATTTTGGACTCCATAGGGATTTTAGTCCAAGTTTTACCAATTTTTCTTTTAGTAATGATATCTTCCATCGCATTGATGTAGTCATCTGTTGAACAGGGTTCTACACATCTGCACTTGATAGCATGTTCCAGCTCTCCTCCACCTTTTCTTGATATTTACATATTAATCATGGTGTCAGCAATATCTGGGTGTAAAGCAGATAATCTGTCTTTCTGTTTGAAGAACCAAGTAAGTGGTTTATCCTTTTCTGAGTTGAAAATGGAATTTTAAAAAGCATTTTCCATTTTAAACCTCCAAGAATTATTGGCCCATTTTGTAATCATTTCAGATTTCCACCAAGACCAATCATGTTTTCCATTATCTTGTTTCATCTTGTAATACCATTGCTTTGCAGCTCTGGTAAATAGAGAGTGTAATTTGGCCACTATAATTTCATCAGGTATGCAAAAATCTTCTTACAACATATCAATAGTTGTGATGAACTCAATATAGTTATATCCTCTTTCACCAGAGAATGTTGACAATTCTTCCAATTTGGGAATATCTTTTGTAGAGATAACATTTTCTCCTAAGAATGTGGTCAAACTTCCTTTAACAGAAGGTTTTTTCTCACTCAAAGGTGTAGAATGTCTTGGCATATGTGATTCATAATTATTATGAATTTTTTCTACATTTGAAATGATTTTGTTCTTTAACTTCTGCCTTTCACTGTCACTTTTTGCCAAATGTGTGGCAAACTGATTGGTATTTTTAGGTATTTCCAAGACATGGTCTTTCAGAATTCTAAGTTGATAATTAGTGTTTAAAATAGAAAGATCTTCCATTTCATCATTTTGAACTGGACATTTACTCTCAATTATGTCGCATGTATTGGTAATTGAATTCAGTCTGAAATTTGTTAATTGATACCATTTAGTATATTTTTGTCATTTCTCTTCAATTCACTCATGTCCAATATTATTTTATTTAGCTTTGCATCAAATTTGCCAAGTTATACATCAAGACTAGATCTAACAAAGTATATTTGATCTGATATTAGCGTGGAAAAATTCTGTTCATCCTTTCCTGCTCTTTGGCTGTGAATTCCCTAAGAGCTCTGGCCATATTGAAGACACTTTGCACTGCTTAAGGCTCCAATTTGAGAATCCTGTACCCTTGTGGTTAAGGTCTGTGCCAATTGGCTTTGCCTTTTCCCTTCCCCTATTGCTCTTGGGACCTTTCTGCTTCTTCTGAGGTTCTTTGGGCTTGTCTTTAGACACTTCTGGAGCTAGTTTGGAGCTGGTAGACGCCACTGGGCCTTTTCTCTCCAAAGCTTGCATCGTTTCACATCCCTTCTTCTGGTCTATGGATAAAAGACTTTGGTTCTTCAACCAATTCTTTATCTTTTTGACCTTGTCTTTGCAAGAAAATGGGCTCCAACCTCCTTAGAGTTCTATGGTCTTCTCCTGACCCAGAAAGCTCTTGATGTGTAAATAAGAGTTCATGGCCCCCTGCCAAAGGCTTGGGCATCTTTCCCACTCCTTTTCTTTGGCTTCTGTTAACCAATGTTTGTATTAGAACTGATAAATTTCTATTTCTGCCACTTGGAAGTGGTTCAGCCCTTAAAATGTTATCATGAATCAGCTCAGATTCAGAATTCACATCAAAGTTTGTGGTACAGACCTTGGGGAATGGGGGGAACTCTGGCATCCTCCATATGTGTCTTTCTTGAGAAGGTTTGACACTTCTGGATTTGTTCTTGCCTCTTCCTTGTCCACATCCATCTGGCTTGACTGAATAGCTGCTTCCATTTCTGGTATGAACCATTTTCACGTCAACGTTAAGATAAAGAGTGAAAAGACAAAGATAAAACACACACCTTTTGGTGGTAATTTAGCTTTTTCAGAGTTGAATAGGGTGCCTCTTTTAGCAATTTGCACTTCAATACTCTCTTCAGATTCTGCTTCTGATAATACTGGACGGGTAATATATCTCTTACTGAGTCTATTACAAGCTGCACAGTATTTGATTAAAGAGACTAGAAAGAAATTGATAAAAGAAATTTTTTTTTAAGATTTTTGAATTATTTCAAAAGATTTTTTATAATTTTTTATATCTTTTATATATTAAAAAGAATTATTCTTTTTGAAGAAAAAAAAATGAAAATTTAAGATTTTGAATGAAAATTCAATCCAGAGTAACTTAAAGAATAATTTTATAAGTTTTTGGATGTGAAAAAGCCACGTGTAAAAACAATAAAAAATTAAACCAAATTCCTCAATGAAAAAATATTTTAAGACAATTTCAAAAATGAAAATAATTTTGACTTCAAATTGAAAGAAAAAAATTATTAAATTAATCTATTTTAGAAATTAAAAATAAATTAATAGAGGGTACAAGGCTTGAAAAACATGGCCAGGCCCCCAAATGTAAGATGTGGTAGGTATGGTGGTTTTTTTAAACACAAAAAGGAAGTCTATAATATTATTAAAGCCAAGTCTATAGATAATATCATGGCCACACCCCCAAATGTAAGATGTGTCTGGGAAAATGTTGATAATAATACTATTAATCAACAGTACTATGACTGCTCTTATGAAATATAATAATGAAAAATTATTATAACCACAATGAAATAATTAAAGAATTCTTTCTTTTACGTTTTATACACTACCAGTGATTTTAACAGTAAGAAGTAATTGTCTACTAGAATCAATTAGAAGAAGAATTTAATAATAAAGACTTCTTTATTAAAATGGTGGAAATATTTCAATATATAATTACATTCTTCATGAATAATTATAATGATAATTCTTGAAGAAAACTATTACTAGAGAAAAACTTTGAGAATTAAGAAAAGTTACTCACTAATACTCCAAAGAACCTATTGAAAGATAGAAGTAGAGTAATTTGATGTAGAATTGTGGATTTTGAGGGATCAAAATGATTATGAGTGTATTAAAACAATATATAGTTGATTTCTATTATTTCACGTCTTCCTTATTGATTCAGAAAGAATGAAAACACTTAAGAAAAGATTTAACTAATAATTACTTGTTGGTAATAAAGGTATAATTGGTTAATGTGATGATGTGGGAAAACAGCAAGAGGAGGCCTCTTTTAAGTCTAAGACAGCTCACTGAGGCGTTCCATGGAGCAAGCCCAAAAACCAGTGAGTGAGAAAACAATAAAACATTTTGGATTATTGATTGCATCATTTGTTGTCATGTAAGATTATCATAATTATTTAATTGAGCCTTTTACATGACTACCACCCCATTTATGGCTAAGAATAAAATGAGTAACAACTGTAAATCTTCTTTTATTCCAAAACAATCATTGATTTCTCAAAGTTTTCAATTTTATTGGAAATTTCATCACAGAATGTATTTTCTGTAAATTTTTAAGGATTCTGTGTTTTATGTGGAATCATCAAAAATGGACCATAAGTAAAACTTTTAATTTTAAATTTAAAAGTAATATTATTTTTGGTTTTGATATGAGTTATACAGCTCTCAATAGGCCCAGAAAGGTTCAGAAAGATTCATTAATAATTGAATTTTTAATGAAGTTTTGAAGTTTTTACCTCAATTCTACATAGAATTGCAAATAGCAGTGTATAGCTGGTTGCTATGAGGTAAATAAATGGATACTAGTCCAAAAATGTTTTTAATTATACTTTTGGGGTTTATCCATGGCAATTAATTATGAATTTACATGGTTACTGGAGTCTAAGTTGTTCTTTACCTCCTTGGCATGTCAAAATGGCAGGTTATTTGCTATTTTCTTATAATTTACTGTAGTTGTAACATGGTAACCAAGTTCCCAAAAGGTTTTAGTTTACCAATTGGGCCAAGATAAGCTGTGAGCCCGTGAGGTATGTCCAACATACCCATAAGGCCACAAATACCTTTATACACAGTTAAAATTGTCTTCAACAGACTTTTTAATTGAATTTAAAATAAAAATTAACAAAAAATAAGTATAACTTTTTTAGGATAAACAAAGTTATAAATATTATGTCATTTTTGGATTCTACACCAAAAATGACCTAGGGTACATCCATAGGGTGTTATACCCAAAAACACTTATTTCTTATGTTATTACAAGATTTAAGAATCTCACAGTACTAATGTAACTTTTTTAAAAAAAAATTAAAATTGTTAAATTTAAGCTTAAATAAGCTTAAATTTAAAGTTGCATAAGGTTTATGCAAGCTTACCAAAATTTTAGTTAAAATTGATATGTAGTGTATATTTACTGAATTGGTCAAGGATTTGCCATACAGAATGTAAATCCTGCGTGAGCTCAATTTAAAAGGGTTTAAGGCCATAGTATGACTTTAAATAAATAAAAGGGCAAAATCCACGCAAAAAGGTGGGACAAAGGAAAAAGACCAAATAGAGCTGGGATATCCAACTTCTTGGATCTGCAAGGATTATATTAAGGTTGTCCACCTGTATTGGACAATTTTCAACATTATTTGAACTTTCATATTAGACTTTGATCCAACCTTAAGGTTTGAACTGGTTTCATCCCAATTTGGACAGAAATTTCAAGCTACCAAAGGGTAAATCCCAATATGCAGGCTTAAAATCAAGGTTTTCAGAACTTTCAAAGCTTAATTAAGCTTAAAACATAAGGTTTTAAGCATTAAAACCTTATCAAAACTTAAGGTTTGGTGTGTATTGCTATTTTACGTGGAAAAATAGCAATAACTTCAAAAATTCATTAAAAATCCAATTCTTGATGGATTTTCTTGGAAATTTCACACAGCTTACAATTTAATATTATCTACATATAAATTAAATTTTAATTATCTTTTATAAATAAATTTCCCGGGTAATTAGCCTGGAAATTTACTCTATTAATTAAAACTCAAAGAAAATTATAAGTTCTTTAAAAATTAATTAAAAATTGAGCTTGAAAGATTTCTGCTTGAAACTTTATTTTTAAGTTGTTCATGTGATGAACTTTAATATAAATAAGTTTATTTTTATTAAAAAACTTAAAATAATTAGTTTAAATGAGGATTAAAGTTACATGGAGTTAAGAATAACCCTGTTAACTTTAAATTGGAATTAAAATTAAGTTACTTTAAGTTAAGAACTTTATTTTTAAGCATGGTTTTTCAGTTTTGACCTGAGCACGCCCTCTATATCCATTATTAATCATGAGAGCTGTTCTGAAGACATAAAAAGAGTCTTTTCATCACTGTTTTTGTCCATGATCAATCATCAATCCAATCATATTAGAAATTTAAACAGGTAAAGTTTTATTAAATATAAAATCTTATTATTAAAGTAATTCTTAAGTTTTTTTATTCTTCATTAATTAAAATTAACGAATTGAAATCATAGAATTGAGATTATTGTTGTAATCACCAATAATATATTTTATTATATAAAATTAATCATCTTAAATATCTTTTAAAATCCACAAATTCCTCTTAAAAACTCTTTAATCATAAGTTTTATTATAAAAAGTTGTTTTATCTTTTAAATTATTGATTTTTGGCGTGTTTTTAACTTATAATTATTATTCAATATAATAACTGTTGTTGTTTGACTTGTTATATTAAATAAATATTATAAGGAAGTTTTCTCTAAAATTCTATATTTTTTTATCTAGTATTAGTTTTTTTATATAGAATTTTTATTCTATAAGAATTACTTCTGCACAGTGTGTATTTAATTCTTTTTATAAATAATATTTATATTATTTATAGGTGGTTAATATTCATATTTTCCACGTGTAATTGTCTCATTAAGAGCTTTACACTTCTTATTGTTATAACTGTCAGTGACTATAACAATAATAGAATAATTAGAATTTATTATAATTATTATTTTTATAATAATAATTAAATTCTTTTTTTATATCATTATTTTTAATAATTATATTTAAATTTGTGGTTATAATATTTTGTTATATTATATATTTCTACTGAGGACAGTCATAGTACTCTTGATTTTGCTACTATTATCAAGCGTTTCATAGACAAACCTTACATAAGCCATGGATCCAAGCTTTGGAGCTATCCACGCCTCAGAGGCCTCAGAAGTTGGGTACCCTGGCTTTCTTTGATTTATTTTGTCCCCCTTGCCTATTTTTTACGTCAAAATAGAATTTTAAGCTTTAACTGAGATTTCCACTATGGGTATACCAAAAGTGCATATAAGAATACCATAATATTAAGTGCCCAAAGCATGCATAACACTATTCTTAGTGTGTATGTAACATGGGATTTCTCACATTCCCATTATTTTGGCGTGAAGTCGAGAAAAACAAAAAGTTTCATGGATCTTTTATGTGGTATTGAATTATTTTCCATATTACCACCTCAAAGAGTTGATTTGAGCTTATTCACTCTATGGAGCTACCCTAGGTAAATTGATTTGTAGAATCCAAATGTGGACTTAAATCCATGGAGTTACTTACTCAATAAAAGGTTATTCATCTTTTATAAAATCAAAAATGATGAATTTTCAATATATGCATGACTTATGGGTTATTCATATCTCAGAATTTATTTTTGAGATAAAAATTTTGGCCTATTTGGTATGTAAAATATACCTCCAGCCTCACAGGGTTTCTAATTGATGAAAGAAGAGTCATTTTAGAGAAAATAAATATGATGGAAAAAGGAAAAGAAAATGTTTTTTATTTTTGACTTTTATTAGAAACAAGAGCAGAATTCCATTTCAAAAACTTCAAATTTAAAAAGTAATGTAATTTTGGCAGAGGTTCAGAGAAGAGCCATTGTAACCTTGCACCTGAAATTTCAAGATTTTTCCCAGTGTGTAACCTATGGAAAGAGCTTCTAGGACTTTCAAAAGGGTGAATATACCAGCAAGTCATACTCATCTCCTCTCTTCAAAGAAAGGGGTATTCCAGAGCTTCCTTAGAATGGGGAAAATATGAAACAAAAATAGATAAAAAATGATTCAAAATGAATACCATGAAGCTCCACCAATCAATTGAAGCTACTTACTGCTCCAGCTTGAATAGGGAATTTGAAGATCCATTCAAAAGAAAAGTTTATTTATTATAGCCCGGCCACCTCAAAAATAAACAATTTCAATCTCTAAATCAATAATTCAAATAATCTCAAGGAACATCAAGTTTGGTTAGCCCTTCCTTGAGTGGTCCCTAAAAGACAAGAAAAGAAATCAAAATTCTTCAAAATTAATAATTTAAGAGAGGTTTTGTGCTGAAGCTCAAGCCATCTATGTCCCCTAATATTCCTAAATGTCTGCTCATCATTTATTGAAATAATCATTGTACCTCTGGGTATCAGAAGATGCTTCTTTATTAAATTTAAGCATTTCCAAAAAATATACATAAAAATATTACTTACATATAAATATAAAAAAATGTATTTTCTTTGTATACTGATACCCACAATCATCTGTTGGATAGTGCAGTGAGGTGAAACTTCCATAAAAAATATGTGGTAAATTTGCATTATTTACTACATCATTTATGTCCTTCAATTTCCATTTTGTTATTTTTTCTCCATAAGGGTGTTTTCCTAATATTTTTACCTTCTTTAATATACATAATTACTAAAATATAAAACATTTCTTCAGCTGAACTGTCATGGTTTGTTGAAATTTTCTTGAATTTAATTTGATTCTCTGAATGGCCTTGATAGGGAAGAGTATCTCTTATGTGGCCTCTAATGAAATATATTTTCTTTATTCATATAAGTCATCTATTTCAAGCTTATAGATTAATCTGAAACTTTATTTTCCCAAAAAAACTTATATTGAGTTTATAGATCCACAAGTCAGCTTCCAGAGCTGGAGATTCCAATTAGAAAGCTGTATAGGAGCTGGAGGACCCTCTACCAGTCCCAAAAAATAATAAAAGTAGCCCTTTCCCTCTTGATATGTAAAATAATAATCCATTGTTAGCTATCTTTCATTTTTAACATGTCTCAAAGCAATATTACCCCCATGGTAAAACACACATAGCCATAATTGATAGTTATTTATGTTCTTTTGATATCCAGCTAAATATAACCGATTCTCATATTTACCAAAATGAGCCATATTAAGAAAAGGATCCCTTTAGGGAAGACGCTCTTGATATTTAATGTGGAATAATAGGAAAATGGAGTATGAGAAATGAAGTATCTTTACCTAAGCCATTGTCAACAGATGAACATCTTTATATTATTTTATATAAAAAGGATCTGTGCTATGATGATTTGGAAAATTTGGGTTTGATTTTAAGAGATTCTCTGTTGGTTGTTTAGGGATACAAATACACCTGAATTCAGTGAAATCAAAGTGAAAAATTCAAATCTTTGTAGAAGAAGATCTGAACCTTTCTTCTCATTTCATGTCCTCACAAGTGAAACTTAAATATTTAATATCACATCTCTAACTTATTTGGGAATTCATTCCAGATTTCAACTCCATTCTTAAAAAAATTTCAGGGGAAGAAAATGATCCTCATGAGAAAAGCTGTAAGCTCTCAGAGGAAATTCTTTATATGATACTTAATTGTAAAATATAACTGAGAATTGCAATATTGAGGCATTCTTTGGAGGTATAGAGATATTATGACTACCATTTTTAGTTCATTTTTGAAATTATCCTGAAATATCAAAATAATTGTGCAATAAGGTGGAAAACTTTGGAGGAAATATGTCAATTAATCTTTTTTTGAGTATTTTCTTATTCTGTGGTTATTATGATAATTTAAATTGTTTAGAATTGATTTTCCCGCAAAAAAGGCTTTTAGGTAAATCCATATTTTTTTGGGAAATCGCTTTTACCTTCATTCACATATGATAGAAAATATCAATGAAGGTCTTTCAAAAAAACCTCTGGAACATATGATTTGGAAAAACCAATATTCTAGCTTCAAGCCACTAAACCTTCAGAAATTAAAACTCTCAGGCTCACATGAATTTCCCCCTGTGAGTTTTGTATTTCTTTGAGTCCATTAATCAAGGTATTATCTATCTGCATCTTTTGAGATCCCATTCAATATCTGAACCCAATATCTATAGAAAATATATATTCTCAAATATTAATATTATTTATAATTAATAAAGTGTCTTCATTCACAATGATTGAAGATAAATTTGAGCTATTACAATATTTTATATTTTAATGACCATAATAAACGATCAAATAGAATATCCAAAGATAGGAGCATAGTTTCAATTGAAGGAAGTACCAAGTGAATATATCTTAATGTCTCACTGAAATACCAAAAAAAATGAGCATAACCGTTTTGACTTGTTTGCTGAATTTTTACTGGGTTGAATTATGTCGTTATTATGAATGAATCACTTACAGGAGATATAAGTCTTTGTACATTTTTATAAATAAAAAAAATAGAGGGGTGTTCTGTGATTGCAAATTTATTATACAAATACACTGAATTTTTTTCATTTTGAACACATAACTTGCGAGCTCTGGAAATCTCATATGGCACTTTAGCTCAGTGGTAGAGCGCTTGCCTGGTATCATGCAAGTATGAGGTCGGGGGTTCGATTCCTTCAAGTGTCAGAGTTACTTTTTTCCTTTGAAAAATATGAACTATTATTTCTGAACTTTCAATAGTATCTATTCCACTCACACACGTTTGGAATATGAGGTGTATAAGTATCCAGTGATTCAGAACCCAATAAAATGCTTTTAATTTGACTCCTGATTACATTCCAGTGTTTTTTCAATAATATAAAAGGAAGGGTTTGATTTCTTTTGTCAAATATCTGTGGTTAATTGAAATTCAAATAGTTGGACTTCAATTCTTCCTGGAATAATAAAAATTAGGGAAAAATCTCATTTGAAAATGATGAATAAGAAAAAAAAGCTCAATCAGGGGAGTTTTCTCTCTGATTAGGCACAAGCTCAGAGGATATTCCTTTTTGAAGTCAATATAGCTTTGGTAATCAAATTCCATTCCATGATGTCAAACCGAAATTTTAATATAAAAAAATTACTAAATAATTGAATATTACTCATCCAAACCTATTTTCTTTGTATACTGATACCCACAATCATCTGTTGGATAGTGCAGTGAGGTGAAACTTCCATAAAAAATCTGTGGTAAATTTGCATTATTTACTACATCATTTGTGTCCTTCAATTTCCATTTTGTTATTTTTTCTCCATACGGGTGTTTTCCTAATATTTTTACCTTCTTTAATCTACAGAATCATTAAAATATAAAACATTTCTTCAGCTGAACTGTAATGGTTTATTGAAATTTTCTCGAACTTAATTTGATTCTCTGATTGGCCTTGATAGGGAAGAGTATCTCTTATGTGGCCTCTAATGGAATATATTTTCTTTATTCATATAAGTCATCTATTTCAAGCTTATAGATTAATCTGAAACTTTATTTTCCCAAAAAAAACTTATATTGAGTTTATAGATCCACAAGTCAGCTTCCAGAGCTGGAGATTCCAATTAGAAAGCTGTATAGGAGCTGGAGGACCCTCTACCAGTCCCAAAAAATAATAAAATTAGCCCTTTCCCTATTAATAAGTAAAATAATAATCCATTGTTAGCTATCTTGCATTGTTAACATGTCTCAAAGCAATTAAAACTCTCAGGCTCACATGAATTTCCCCCTGTAAGTTTTGTATTTCTTTGAGTCCATGAATCAAGGTATTATCTATCTGCATCTTTTGAGATCCCATTCAATATCTGAACCCAATATCTATAGAAAATATATATTCTCAAATATTAATATTATTTATAATTAATAAAGTGTCTTCATTCACAATGATTGAAAATAAATTTGAGCTATTACAATATTGTATATTTTAATTACCATAATAAACGATCAAATAGAATATCCAAAGATAAGAGCATAGTTTCAATTGAAGGAATTACCAAGTGAATATATCTCAATGTCTCACTGAAATACCAAAAAAAAATGAGCATAACCGTTTTGACTTGTTTGCTGAATTTTTACTGGGTTGAATTATGTCGTTATTATGAATGAATCACTTACAGGAGATATAAGTCTTTGTACATTTTTATAAATAAAAAAAATAGAGGGGTGTTCTGTGATTGCAAATTTATTATACAAATACACTGAATTTTTTTCATTTTGAACACATAACTTGCGAGCTCTGGAAATCTCATATGGCACTTTAGCTCAGTGGTAGAGCGCTTGCCTGGTATCATGCAAGTATGAGGTCGGGGGTTCGATTCCTTCAAGTGTCAGAGTTACTTTTTTCCTTTGAAAAATATGAACTATTATTTCTGAACTTTCAATAGTATCTATTCCACTCACACACGTTTGGAATATGAGGTGTATAAGTATCCAGTGATTCAGAACCCAATAAAATGCTTTTAATTTGACTCCTGATTACATTCCAGTGTTTTTTCAATAATATAAAAGGAAGGGTTTGATTTCTTTTGTCAAATATCTGTGGTTAATTGAAATTCAAATAGTTGGACTTCAATTCTTCCTGGAATAATAAAAATTAGGGAAAAATCTCATTTGAAAATGATGAATAAGAAAAAAAAGCTCAATCAGGGGAGTTTTCTCTCTGATTAGGCACAAGCTCAGAGGATATTCCTTTTTGAAGTCAATATAGCTTCGGTAATCAAATTCCATTCCATGATGTCAAACCGAAATTTTAATATAAAAAAATTACTAAATAATTGAATATTACTCATCCAAACCTATTTTCTTTGTATACTGATACCCACAATCATCTGTTGGATAGTGCAGTGAGGTGAAACTTCCATAAAAAATCTGTGGTAAATTTGCATTATTTACTACATCATTTGTGTCCTTCAATTTCCATTTTGTTATTTTTTCTCCATACGGGTGTTTTCCTAATATTTTTACCTTCTTTAATCTACAGAATCATTAAAATATAAAACATTTCTTCAGCTGAACTGTAATGGTTTATTGAAATTTTCTCGAACTTAATTTGATTCTCTGATTGGCCTTGATAGGGAAGAGTATCTCTTATGTGGCCTCTAATGGAATATATTTTCTTTATTCATATAAGTCATCTATTTCAAGCTTATAGATTAATCTGAAACTTTATTTTCCCAAAAAAAACTTATATTGAGTTTATAGATCCACAAGTCAGCTTCCAGAGCTGGAGATTCCAATTAGAAAGCTGTATAGGAGCTGGAGGACCCTCTACCAGTCCCAAAAAATAATAAAATTAGCCCTTTCCCTATTAATAAGTAAAATAATAATCCATTGTTAGCTATCTTGCATTGTTAACATGTCTCAAAGCAATTAAAACTCTCAGGCTCACATGAATTTCCCCCTGTAAGTTTTGTATTTCTTTGAGTCCATGAATCAAGGTATTATCTATCTGCATCTTTTGAGATCCCATTCAATATCTGAACCCAATATCTATAGAAAATATATATTCTCAAATATTAATATTATTTATAATTAATAAAGTGTCTTCATTCACAATGATTGAAAATAAATTTGAGCTATTACAATATTGTATATTTTAATTACCATAATAAACGATCAAATAGAATATCCAAAGATAAGAGCATAGTTTCAATTGAAGGAATTACCAAGTGAATATATCTCAATGTCTCACTGAAATACCAAAAAAAAATGAGCATAACCGTTTTGACTTGTTTGCTGAATTTTTACTGGGTTGAATTATGTCGTTATTATGAATGAATCACTTACAGGAGATATAAGTCTTTGTACATTTTTATAAATAAAAAAAATAGAGGGGTGTTCTGTGATTGCAAATTTATTATACAAATACACTGAATTTTTTTCATTTTGAACACATAACTTGCGAGCTCTGGAAATCTCATATGGCACTTTAGCTCAGTGGTAGAGCGCTTGCCTGGTATCATGCAAGTATGAGGTCGGGGGTTCGATTCCTTCAAGTGTCAGAGTTACTTTTTTCCTTTGAAAAATATGAACTATTATTTCTGAACTTTCAATAGTATCTATTCCACTCACACACGTTTGGAATATGAGGTGTATACGTATCCAGTGATTCAGAACCCAATAAAATGCTTTTAATTTGACTCCTGATTACATTCAAGTGTTTTTTCAATAATATAAAAGGAAGGGTTTGATTTCTTTCGTCAAATATCTGTGGTTAATTGGAATTCAAATAGTTGTACTTCAATTTTTCCTGGAATAATAAAAATTAGGGAAAAATCTCATTTGAAAATGATGAATAAGAAAAAAAAGCTCAATCAGAAGAGTTTTCTCTCAGATTAGGCACAAGCTCAGAGGATATTCCTTTTTGAAGTCAATATAGCTTTGGTAATCAAATTCCATTCCATGATTTCAAACTGAAATTTTAATATAAAAAAATTACTAAATAATTGAATATTACTCATCCAAACCTATAAAAAAATGCAGTAACTTGATATTTTGAAGCCAATTTATTAAAAAAGGTAAGAATCCTATAGTAATTGGGCGCGCACTGTTTGAAAAAGGCCTTCAAATCAGACAGCCCAGCCAAAAACATTTAATGACTAAATTTAGGCAGAATTTTCCTATAGATATTACTTCTTTACTGTGAAAGTTTCTTTCATTCATAGTGGAAAGTCTGTGAGGATTGAGTTTAATAGTCAACTAGCTACGCTTATTTGAGATGAGATAGTACCCATTACCCTTGGGAAGAAGTTTCTTGATAAAGCTCCAAAAAGGTAAATTGCTTTAATTATGCTTTAGCTCAGAGCAAGAGTGAGTTCCTGTGGTAATCTGCAAGTTTTCGGTCGGGGGTTCAACTTCTTCAGGTGTCACTCCTCTTCATTTTTTAATCCTCTTGTTGACTCCCAAATCAATTGAAAATTATTATTTTTTATTGAGAAGAAAATGCTAAGAGATCTCAATCCATCTTGGTTCCCGTCTTTATAGTCCCTCATGCATTTAAGCAATAAAGCATTTTATTTTTCAGCTCCCCGTAAAATTCACTAAATTGGCTCTGCTAAAGGAGATATTTTTACTTTCTGAAAATATTCCCCTTATGAAACTTCCATTATATTGATTCTATCGGAAATGAGTTATTTATATTATTGATATAGATTATTATCAAAGCCCCCAATTCTTATATTAACACAAAATATTGAAATCCTGGCTCTACAGTGCTTTCATACGAGAAATGAATAGGTATAAATGTAGATATTGAGTTTTATATTCTCATAATTTATGATTCTTTGAGAGATTCTTAAATGGGTTATTGATTGAAAATGTTCACAAAATTTAGTTTAAATATTAAATATGGATAAAAAGATAAAATATGATATTTAATATTTCAGAAAATCATGAAAAGGCTGGCTCATTTTTTGATAATTCTCTTTAAACAAGTAAGGCATCCAATATTTAGTAAAAGATGCCAATATGGAAAGATATTCTTCTTGATTGAGATGAGTTATCAGAATCAAATAACACCAATTTTTCTCTTCTCAAACATGAAATTTCTTCCAGATTAATATCAATTCCTCCTCAGATTCAAACCAGTTGGAAAAGTTTGCACCCACCACCAGGAAGTGAATAGAATAGCTTCATCCTTTTTCTGGTGGACAAATTCCTTGTGAGCCTTAGAGGTATTTTTATTTACTGTCACAGGGGCTCTTGGGGGAAAAAAGAGTTGCCTGGCTCTCAGTAATCAGGGAACTCACTTGAAAGACGCCAAAGATTGAAGAATATAAAATAAAAGAATAAATAAACTTTTCTAAGAAATATGCAAGTACAAGCTGATATTAAATAAGATAAAAGGAAGCCCAACATCCAAAAATCCAACCAAGTGGATCCTTAATCACTGCTTTAACCTTCCAGAATGAACAATGGAATTAGTAAAGGATATGACCACCAATATTAATAGACAGGAGAAGAAAGAAAAGAAGAGGTGCTAATTGACCAACATGATAATATCAGTATTTAATTTAACAAAATGAAAAGATAAATAAAGATCAATCAAAATAAAAATAAAAATATATTAATTAACTGGGGGTAAAAGCCTCCAGGGTCAAGGAATGCTGGTATATGTGAAAGGTTGAGAGCTGATCTGTATTGATGGTCTGATGGAATGTATGCCTTGCCAAAATGAGAGTTGAGCTGGATCTAATGATCTTCCCATGGTGTATGATTAAAATTACAGGTCTTGATAAATCTAGGCTGTATTGAATGAATGTGGTGGCCAAGGTGAATTGATGTATCACTGAAAATTTGAAAATTGTTTTGGAACTGTCTCTTGAATATCCCTTGAGAATGAACTACCAGTCTTCCCTTGAAGGAATACTGTGAATGAGAATACCTAATGACTTCTTGATAAAGTCATTGTTATTTGATAATAAAACGTTTCCTTGAGCCTTGATGAATCCTCTGGATGGCATGATGCCTTGATGAATTATTGAATGTTGGAATGATCATCTGATATGGGCACCATTGGATTTTTTGCAAAAAAAGATGCATAATTGTGTATAACACCATTTATGGCACTCCTAGTTATTGAAGGCTGGAAGTCTCCACAGATCGTTGAAAGGGTTCCAAGAGTATCATGCATGAAAGCTAAGTTTTGGGTGGCTTCAGAGATTTATAGCTGTTCTGGAGTGTTCTGGCCATTTCTGCGTTTCAGGGAAAAAAAATCTGATACAGTCTTAAAACTGTTTCTGTGAAAAGTGAAAAAAAATGTGCAAAAGTGCACAAAATGCACAAATATTTCATTTAAGCTCCAAATGGTGTGATATGGCCATCTGGGAATATTTCCTGTAATACAATGGGAAAATGGCATAAATGGGCTGGAGGCACAAAAATGCACAGAATGCACAGAAATATGCAAATTGAACAATTCTGCATTTAACTCTTAAAAAGATAAATCCAGGATTTTGGGCTGTATTTCCCCTTTTTACTGGGAAATACCAAAAGGTGCCCAAAAGAAGATAATGGGCAGGAAGGAGCTGATGATGAGGAAGGGGCCAAGTTTACCCCAGATGGTGAAAAATCCATAAAAGGCCAAGAAAGATGAAATGGCCAATATGGCCAAGAATGATGGAATCTGGTAAAATTGTCATGAATTGGATATGGCATTGATATGCCATATGGAAGTCCAAGAGGGTGATTGCCATGGTTGTGAAAAAGTCCCCACCTTGAAATGGTGAGCTCCTAAGCACCAATAAAAGCTAAATCCTGTTGAGGCAAATTGGAAAGGATTTGATAAAGGGATAAGAAGGCGTTCATTTGACAAATAGAAGTTTGGAAACTGATAATAAAAGATTGGCATATGAAGTGGGACGTGCTTGATCTTCTTTAGAAATTGGCTTCATGATTGATGTAATTTTAAAAATTAATGACAATTGTTCATGATAAATAATTCAATGAAAGAAATGAGAATAAAGAAATGAAAGAAATAAAGAGAAATAAATTCTGAAGAGATTCCAATCTTGATCACTGAAGTTGAAAATTGATTTGAATGGGCCAAGGAACTGGAAGAGAAGATTTGATGCCAGATGCCCACAGAATAGGTAAGGTGATGTTTTGAAAGATTTTAGACCCCTCAGGGAAGGCACACCAGGAGAGGAACTAACATTTGGTAATTACCACTCCTGCCAGTGCCATAAAAGTAAAACAAATTTTCTTAAAGAATGAATTTGCATTCAAAATACATGGGAGTTGAATTGAAAAGTGAATGGCGCATTTTCCCAAAGTGAAAATGGCCATAAGGGTTGGAATTTATTTTGAATGCGTGGTAAGAGTCCTGTGTCCAGAAAATTAACCAGTGCTCACAGAGTGGCCAAGGTGATGCTTACAGCAAAAAGGTTACAAAATGTGAGCCTTAGAGGTAATTTCATATACCCAAAAGACCACAAATACAAAAATAACATATTAATATAAATAAAATAAATTTATTTATATTATTAAAATAAAAATCAAAATATAAATATAAAATTATATTAAAAATTAAAAATCAATTACAATTTAAAAATAAACATACATAAAATTTTGTAAGTATAAAATTACATTTATACTTGAGAAAATTAAGTAAAAATGAAATTTTAACAAAATTGTGAAAAAATAAATAAATTTGGAAAAAAGTTATATAAAAATTATCATAACTTTTTATCCAATAAATAAACACATAAAATTTATTTCACCATTGGATTCCTCATAAAAAATCAGGTGGGGTTACCTCTGAGTGAAATTCTTGTAACTCAACTCTAAATAAGCTTAAATTAAGTTTTTAGTATTTTCAATACAAAAGTTGAAAATCCTCAAAACCTTAATTTAATTCACACCACATGTGGTGTTAACCATCAATTTTTGTGTTAAAATTGAGGTGTTGTGTTTAGTTTAGAAGTTATGAGGAATTAAAGTATTTTCAATTGAATTCAATTGAAATGTCAAAATGTGCGCGTGTAGTACATAAGTGAACTTTGATTTACATATGAGGTGTCAATTATTACTGTATTGTACTGTACAATTGAATTGAATTACATATGTAAATTATAAGTATAATACATGATGAGGAATTAAAGGAAAAATAAAATTGGAAAGATTAAATTTGGGGGGGAAAAGGAACTCCAGCTCTAAGGGGGAGCTAGACCCCCAAAATCCTTGCTGACAGGCGTGGGATGTCAAAATTCACGCAAAAGTTCATCACTTTTGGCCTGGAATTGAGTTACAGGGTCTGTGAACTCAATTGATGATGAGGTTTTGATACCAACTGGGGTAGTTTTAGCTGTTGCCAAGAGGGTAAAACTACCCTTAAGATAAAACAATCATAGTAAAAACAGTTTTAACTGGTTTCTACGCCTCTGACACACATTCTGACGTGCTTTGAAGGCTCTAGGCCTGGTATTGCTATAGTAATGGCTGATTTAAGGGTCTGAAATGGCTAAAAATGGCTAAAAATGGCTTAAACCAGCCCTTTTTTGGTCTAAACCAGGGTTCAATGATGCCATAATTGGCTTTTCTGTTGTCAGACTGTTTTTCACGACTGACAAGAGTAAATTTTACTTTTGGAGTAAGAGAATTGATGGCTATAAAAGAATGTCTTCTTTTCCCCACTTTTCTCTTCATGTTAGAATCTTTTCCTTTTATTAATTAGTTTAAAACTGTTAAACCAATCAATAAAAGATTCCAACCACCCTTTTTAAATCATTTTGAACCTTTTAACCACGTGAAAAAATCATTATAATCATTGTTTGTAACTCTTATAATCATTTTTACCCCTGAACCACCCCATAAGTGAATTAAAGCATCTTTCATCACTGTTAACTTTGTCACTTTGTTTCCAAATTCACTCTGGTCACTTTTGGGCGTGTTTTCTCTTTAATATTCTTTTTAAAGACTCTGTTCTTTAATTAATTGCTTGCAGCTCTTTGCTCAATTAATTCCAATTGAAATTGCTCTTGAAGAAATTTCTTTTGTAGCCTTAAAATATCTCTTGTAGAGTATTTTTTGGATAAATTTTTATTGTTGGTAAAACAATAAATTTTTATAGTATTATTGTTTTATACTAATAAAGTTATAAACAATAAAATTGGCATGTTTTCTCTTAAAAAATAATATTTCTTACTATTTTTAACTGAATTTTACCTTATACAAATTTTGAGGACAGGAAAAGTACTTGATTTTTAATCAAAGTTTCATATCCACACCTTACACAAAACCTCCAAAGTTCTATACCAGGAGTGGGACTTACTTTTTGTAATTCCTCTCTTCACCAAGCCTAATCAAAAATAAAGCTCTTGAATAATTTGGTCCTGGATTGTCAGGATATAAAGAATGAAAATACTTAACAAGCTCAGGACAATTCTTGAGGTTTTTTAGTTGGTTCCCAAATGGATCTTTCTGCGTCTTGACTGAAACCTTTCCATTCCACCAAACACCAAAATTTTCCTCTCTTTATCTTGGAATTCAGTATATGAGGGACTTACCATTCCTCTTCTTCTTAAATTCTTATTGGAGGAGGATTCTCTAAATGCCAATTTAGGATTGGTGATGTCTTTACTGGTTCAAAGAGAGAAATATGGAATACTGGGTGGATGGATTTCCATTGATATGGTAGGTATGACTAGGGACTTTCTCCAAGATTGGAAAGGTATTTGGCCATATTTCTGACAGTTTCTTGGGGGATCTTGTTGATTTGATGTTCTTGGAGGAAATCCATACCATGTCACCATGATTGAAAAACAGTGGACTTGCTCTAGTTTTATCTGCATACCTCTTAAACCTGTCTATGGAAACTTCAAGTTCTCTCTTGACATCTTGCTTTACTGATTGAATTTTTGTTGATAGCATTCCAGCAGGAGTGTTTTGAGTTATGTGAACTGAGTCAGAATGAGGATCTCTCCCATAAACAGTGAGAAATGGTGATTGTTTTGTTGAAAGGTGGTGAGATTTATTTTTTGGCAAATTCAGAAAGAGGGTTCCAGGTGTGCCAATCATCTTGATGATAACCGACATACATCCAGGCATACTTTTCTAGTATCTTATTTACCCTCTCTGTCTGTCCATCATTTTCAGGATGATAAGCAGTTGAAAGATCTATTGAGATCTTGAGATGCTGACATAGGTTGGTCCAGAAGGAAGAAATAAAAAGACAACTTCTATCACCAACAAGGCTTGAGGGAAGGCCATGTTTTGAGAAAATATTCTCTATGAACAGCTGGGCCAAATGCAATGAAGTTATTGAAGACATTGTTGGAATGAAAACTACCATTTTTGCGAATCTTTCCATTTTGACAAGTATTGAGTCAAAGGAATTGGACAGTGGCAATCAAGTTATGAAATCTATTGAAAGACAAATCCAAGGACCATTTGAAATTTGAAGAGGTTTTAGGAGTCCAAGCTTCTTGTGATGAATATTCTAGTTTCTTGAGCACTTTTGACAGGATGAAACATGACCCTTGAAAAATTGAGGCATTCCATACCAGTGAAAATCATTCTTGAAAGTTTTAAAGTATTCTCTTGGCCAGGATGGCCAGCTAGAGGAGAATGTTTGAGCTTTTGAAGAATACTGAGTTGAAATGTGGGGTCATATGGGACCACCACACAATCTTTGAATAACAGAAGTTATGAAGAGGAATAAAGAGAATAATCTTGGACAGATTTACCTTTACCCAAATTCAGAAGGATACTTATGTATTGAGGATCTTTCTATAATGACTTCTGAATTGATTCAATCAAATTCAAAAATGATCTCATGTTAATTTAAAAGAACTTTCAGCCTTGAATTTCATCTTTCTTGATTATTTTCTGATAATTAATTGGGTTCTTTCTGATGAAATCCTCCCCCCTCTCTGGCCAAACATCATCCTGAAGTGACAAAGCATCTGGGATGGTTGCCAGGCAGCCAGGGCAGTAGGTGATTTTCACAGCCATGGATACAGGCAGGGCATTACCATTCATTAATAATTGAAGATATTCCAACACCTAATCAGCAAGGGGTTTCATGGAAGATTCATCAAATACAGTTTCAAGCCTCAATACAGCTTAATACAGGCAAAACCCAAATACAGGCCTGTCCTCAATACAGGGCAAACACCTGTAGTGTTTAAAATAACTGTATTGGATACACCAATACAGTTTCACATCTCAAATACAGGTTCTTCAATCATACAATCATGGTTTCTCAGCACTCAAACCTCAGGCTGGCATTTTTTCACATATACCAGCCCCCTTTCACCCACCTGGGGGTTTTTCCCCCAGTCAATTAAAATATTTGATTTATTTATTAATATTATTTTATTTCTTACTCCGAAATACTATATTATTAATTATTAATTTAGCCTTAGCATTCCCTCACCTGTTCAGGGTGTCCTGGTGGTCATATCCTTATCAATCCTCTCCTCTTTTTCTGAACAGGTTGAAACAATGATTAAGGATTATTTGTGGTTGGCTCTTTGCTATTGCTTTTGTTTTATTGCATTTCTTTAATTCTCATTACTCATGAGTAGAAATTTTATACTTTATCATATTTCTCTTATCCTTTGAGTACTTCCCTTGTTCCCTCCATAAGTAAGTCTATTTACTGAGTGCCAGGCCCTCTTCATTTAGAAAAGCCCCTGTGACATTATTTTAATAACTCATAATTTCTTCTTTTCTTCCATTCATTATGATTAATTTATTGCATTTTTTATTATGATTTTTATAATATTATGAGATTTATAATTTCATTATCTCTCATTGATTCTTGTCTCACTCATTTTATTCAAATGAAAATTGATTCTCTTTCTCATTTCTTAAGTTCTGCTGACTATCTCACTTTCTTCTCAATTCTCAATCGAATTTTATTTTCATTTTCTGGCTGAATTCAGGTTCTTTTATCAAGCTTGATTGATTGGAATTTGGGGTTAATTCATTCCTCATTTCAGGAGTTTTCATTGAATTGGTGTTATCATTTGTTGATTTTTTAATTTCTCAAGAATTATTGATTGATGAATTTGATTATTAAGGAAATTGACTTTCCCTCAAGATTTTGATTTGATTTAATTGATTGATCTGATTTGATTCCTCAAGATAGCTGATTTACCCTCAACATTCCATTTAATTGATTGATTTGAAGTTTATTCCTCAAGAAATTGATTTTTTTTGAAGATATTGATTCAATTCCTCAAGACATAATTGATTTGATTTGGAATTGACTTAATTTATTTGATTTGATTTATTGATTGACTTTATTTGACTTATTTATTGAAAATTAATTATTCATAAGAATTTGACTTTGTCATCTTCATTCTTCAAGATTTATCCATATTTATTCACTTCAAGAATTTTGATTATTTTCTCCAGTTCATCAAGATTCTCATTTGATTGACTTGGTCAAGCCTTTCTTTATTTTCAAGTATCATCAAATTTTATTTTCTTTCTTAAATAATGCCAGTTCAGAATAGTCCTCCAACTAAGAACATAAGATCTCAAAGACATAAAGCTGTTCTCACTCCTACAGCAAGGGATCCTCTTGACCACACACCATCAGTTCATCAACTGAGTGTAAATCTATAAAGGGGACCACCAATGGAAGGAGCAGCAACCTCCAGAAGAGGAGGTGCAAAGTAAAGAAGATAAACATCATTCTCTGGCTTGTTGGGTGGCTATTCAAGCATTCCTCAAGGGCCCAGAAGAAGATAAGGGGAAGCTGAAGATGAAGAGGGGGAGGAGTCTGAAGGAACTTGTCACAGCCATGGCAATTCACTTCCTTGGATCCCCATATGGCATATCAAGCCATAGTTCTCTTGTGGCCAATTGGCCATATCCATCACCAGTGGCCAATATGGCCACGTCATCATCTTATGGACCTTTTACGGCCATTTGTGTTTTGGAGGCTTCATGGCCCTTCACCTCAATCCAGAACCCATAGTGGCAATTTATGCCCAAATGGGTATTTCTGGTCATTTCCCTCAAAACCAGGGGAAATGGCCCAAATGGCTGTTTTTGGCCATTTGGGCTCATAATGCGCATTTGAGCATTTTTGCGCATTTTTCGCACTTTTGCGCATTTTGCGCACTTTTGCGCATTTGCGCACTTTTTGCGCATTTTGCGCACTTTTGCGCATTTGCGCATATTTGCGCATTTTTTGCGCACTTTGACGCAAAGTGTCCAAAAGACACTTTCCCGCCTTTTGGGCCAGTTTTTGGCTCAGAACCCAAAAGTGGCCAAAAACCCCAAAGGGTCCAGAAACACCTTTCCAAGCTCTGAAGCCATCACATCCATCCTTTTCCCCTCTGCCTTTCCATATCAAGACCTTTGGACGTAATCTTCTTTCCAATGAACAAATATGCCATAAATGATGTTATATATCATTGTACATCATTTTTCAACAGCAATTAAATGGTGGCAATATCAAATGGTCATTTCAACATTCCAACATCTCATCACGTCATCAAGGCACCCAATCATTCAGAGGAATCATCAAGGCTCAAGAGCAAGTGTTTCAGCGTCAAAGACCAATGACGCCATCAAGCAGTCATTGGTTATTCTCACTCCAAGTATTACTTCCAAGGGAATACTTTCGATTCATTCTCAAAGTGTATTCAAGAGGAAGTTCCAAAAGAAGTTGTCAAGTGTCAAAGCTCCACTCAATCCATCTTGGCAACCATATTCATTTCAATACAGTCTGGATCCATCAAGAACTGTATTTCATTTTCAAGCATGGGAAGTTCATTCAACCCAATTCAATTTCAATATTAGCCAGCTGTATCAATTCCCAAAACAATCAATACAGCCTCAAGGATCAATACAGATCAGTTTTCAGCCTGAGGAACTCAAGCTCCCAACTTTTCACATATACCGGCTACCCTTTCCACCCTGGGGGGTTTTCCCCAGTTAATTAATATACTTTGATTTTCTTTTATCTTTATTTTCTTTTCATTTTAGTTAAGCAAATACTGATATTATTAAGTCAGTCATTTAGCACTTTTCTCTTTCTCTTTCTTTGCCTGTCAATGGATATTTGGTGGTCATATCCTTACTAATTCCATTATTCATTTTTGGCAGGTTGAAACAGTGATTAAGGACTTACTTGGTTGGCTCTTTGGCCATTTGGCTTCCCTTTCCTCTTTTGCATCTCATCTTGTACCTGCATATCTTTTAGAGGAATCCATTCTTATTATTTTTATTCTTTATTCTTTTGCAGTCTTCCAAGTGAGTTCCCTGATTACTGAGTGCCAGGCCACTCTTGTATTTCCACTTGTTTCCTTTTCCTCTCGCATCTCATCTTGTACCTGCATATCTTTTAGAGGAATTCATTCTTATTATTTTTATTCTTTATTTCTTTTGGAGTCTTCCAAGTGAGTTCCCTGATTGCTGAGTGCCAGACCACTCTTGTATTTCCACTAGAGCCCCTGTGACATTATATTAATTAACTCATAATTTCTTTTTCCTTCTGTTCATTCTTTCTTTATAATTTCATTCACTCATTTCATCAAAATTATGATTCTTTTACGCTTATGAACTTAATGATTCATTGTCATCTCTCAATTTTCTTTCATTCATTCTTCATTTTGAAAATTGAAAGCTTACCCATTTTCATTTTTGTTATTCTCTTTAAAATCTTTTTCAAATTATCAATTTTCATTTCATTCATAATTCAGGCGTCATCTTGGTTTTCTTTGATTTTCAAATTTTTCAACAAGATATTCAGACACGTTATTCACATCAAGATTCATAATTGATTCATTCTTCAAGAATTTTGGTTTTTAAAGAATAATTCACTTGATTTTGATTGATTGATTGATTTGACATATTTGATATTGACCTCAAGAAAATTAATTGACCTGAAGATTTCATTGATTTTGCTGATTTTTCACATCAAGAATTTTGACATAAACTGATTTTGCCTCAAGATTTCATTTGATTGATTGATTTTCTGCAAGATTTTGATTTTGATTGATTTGATTTATTGCTTTTTTGACTTCAAGAGTTCATTTGATTTTGATTTATTGACGTACTTGAAGATTTCATTTTGATTCATTCATTTTCCTCAAGATTTGATTGTTGACTCTTTTCACTTCAAGCAAATTTTGATTCTTATTCATTTAATTCAATTTTATTCCTGTTATCATGCCTGTTCAACATTCACCTCCGGCAAGACAGACAAGATCTCAGGCCAGAGCTCAAGCTGTTCTCACTCCAACTCCAAGAGCTCCTCTAGATGGCACCCCAGCAGTTCCTCAACTGAGGACCCCGCATGGAAGGAGCAGCACCATCCAGGAAGGAAGGAAGAGGGCCAAGAAGATCAAGTTCATTTTCAGGAGTAGTCGGCGGATTTCCAGGAACTTCAAGGACTATTTTCAAAGGTCCAGGTGAAGATGGTGAAGAGGAGGAGGAGAATTCTGTGGAAGAGGAAGAGTCTGATGGTACTGAAGGTGTTCCTGCTCCGGTGGAAGCATCCCAAGGTACTGGAAGGCCAACTCTAGCCCAGTCTAATCAGCCTGTCTTTCATCAGTCTGAACCATCTCTGTTGGCCATCATGCAGCAAATGACTCAGATTATGGCCAATCTTCAAGAAGCTTCATCTTCTGAAGCATCAAGACCACCAGCCTTCAAGACTCCATCTATGAAGGCACCGGAATGCTTTGATGGGACTCAGCCCTTCAAAGTCAGAAGCTTTATTCAGTCATGCCAGCTTATCTTTCATAATGATCCGGCAAATTTCTCTCAAGACAGAAAGAAAGTTCTTTATGCCACTTCATTTCTCATTGGCAGGGCTGCAAAATGGATTGAGCCTTATCTTTCCAATCTCACCAATCAAGACTCAAATTATCTCCTCAATTCTTGGCGTTTATTTGAATCTCAACTCTTCACTCTATTTGGTGACCCGAATGAAGTCAGAAAAGCAGAAGCTGAGTTTTATTCTTTAAGAATGAAAGAAGGTGGGCATGTATCCTTATACATTGCTGATTTCAGGAGTTTAGTGTCAAGAATTGGGGATTGGGGTGAAAGAGCTCTTATCCATCATTTCAGGAAGGGATTGCCATCCAGGATTTTGGATCAATTGGCCTCCCATCCTTCAAGAATTGACTCTCTTCAAGACTTAATGGACGTTACCCTGGAACTTGATACCAGGTATCATGAGAGGCAAAATGAAAAGAGTCATCATCAAGAGAAGAAGCCAGAAGCCTCAAAGTCAAGTTCTTCTCATCCTCAAAATTCTTCAAGCTCAAGTCAAAAGAAGAAGAAGAATTTTCAGAAGAGGGACAAGCCCCATTCTTCTTTATTGAATAAAGATTTCAAGCTCATGAATTCTGAAAAAGAAAGAAGAATCAAAGAGGGTCTTTGTACCTATTGTGGTGGGAAGCATAGTCTTGAGTCTTGTTTCAAAAGGCCTCAAAACAAGCTTACCCAACCGTCAGGCAAATTTCCCAGCCAGGGAAAAGCCTGAGTGAAGATCATGCTGTGTTCAATGGTCTTCACAGTTTTCCATCCAGAGCACAATTGTGCATTCTGAATACTGGTGTCAAGAATTCTCTTAAATTTTTTGTTTTTTCTTCTCTTTCTGATGTTTTTTACAGTATTCTCATTGATTGTGGTGCTACCAACTCATTTATTGCAAAGCAGTTTGTTCACAAGTATTCATTGACTACGTCAGTGCTTCCAGAGAAGATTCCCCTCATCATTTTAGACTCCTCTGAGTCTCCTTCTTTATTTGTGACTCACCATACTAAATATATGGTGGAGCTCCCTTCCTTCCCAAGCTTTGAATGGGATTTTTTAGTCATTGATACTCCCAAGGGAGAAGACCTCATATTGGGCTTTGACTTTCTTAATCATTTTAATCCGTTTATTGATTGGAGGCAAGGATTGATCACCTTTAATTCTGATCATAAGGACTATAATGATCCTTTAATTTCTTTTAGTAATGACTTTTCTTCTGCCAAATCATGTGCAGCTCTGGTTGGTGATTCTAGAACACCATCATTTCCGTCTTCTGTCCATATTCCTTCCCTTAATTCCCATCAGTCATTACTATCATCTAGAGATGAAGTCTTCAAAGAGATTCAAGATGTTGGAGAAGATAATTCTGTATCTTCACTTCATCTCTTCTTTGGGAATATGGACCTTCCTCCTTCAGCTTATCATGACTCCCTGGAGGAGTTGTGGGATGAAGAGGAAGAGCCAGAAGAAATAGAAACCGTGATGAAGGTTGTTCCTTCTGTTTATCACCAATACTTGGATGTATTCTCCAAGGTGAAAGCAGAGAAACTTCTTCCTCACTGCGCCTGTGATCATCATATCAAGCTGGAGGGGTCTCTACCTCCAGTTCCGGTGATCTACTCTTTATCAAACCAAGAGTCAGATACACTCAGGGCCTACATTTCAGAGAATGTAGAGAAAGGTTTCATCCGGCCAAGCTCCTCTTCTACAGGAGCACCTGTTCTTTTTGTCAAAAAGAAAGATGGTGGCCTCCGTTTGTGTGTTGATTACTGCAAACTCAATGCTGTTACTAGGAAGAACAAGTATCCTGTTCCCCCTATGAACCGGCTTCTCACTGTTTTCAATGGTTCTTCTATCTTCTCCAAGATTGATTTGCGTGGTGCATATAACCTGCTCAGAATCAAGGAAGGTGATGAACATTTGACTTGTTTTAGAACCAAATATGGTAGTTATGAGTACTTGGTTATGCCTTTTGGGCTTACCAATGCTCCTGCTTCTTTTCAAAATCTTTTCAATGATATTTTTTATGATCTTCTTGATGTTTATGTTGTGGTTTATTTGGATGACATTATGGTCTTTTCCAAATCTGAGGAAGAACATGTCACTCATGTGTCCACTGTTCTTTCCAGACTCAGAGCCAATAACCTCTTTGCTAAGGCGTCCAAATGCCTACTCCATGTTTCTAGTGTAGAGTACTGAGATTATGTTGTTTCTTCTGAAGGCCTCAAGATGGACCAAGAAAAAGTCCAGCAAATTCTCAATTGGCCGCCTCCAAGAAACCTCAAGGCTCTTCAATCATTCCTTGGCTTTGCCAATTTTTACCACCATTTCATCAAGAATTATTCAAAGAAAATTAGTTCACTCACAAGTTTCCTCAAGAAAGATTCCTGTTTTCCCCTCAATGAGGAAGCTCTTAGACAGTTTCATCAACTCAAAGAGGCATTCACCACTGCTCCAATCCTTCTCTACCCACCATTGTAGAGACCGATGCATCAGATTATGCCTTGGGTGCTGTACTGAGTCAGGTCTCTGACTCAGGAAAACATCCCATTGCATTTGATAGCCGCAAGCTTCTTCCAGCTGAGCTCAATTATGAGATTCATGACAAGGAACTCCTTGGCATAGTCTGGGCTCTCAAGCGCTGGAGAGCTTTTCTTCTTTCCATTTCTTCCCCTTTTGAAGTTCTCACTGATCATTCATCTCTTCAATATTTTATGTCTTCCAAGATTCTCACTTGCCGTCAAGCCCGCTGGGCTGAATTTCTATCTGAATTTCATTTCTCAATCACTTACCGCCCTGGCCGCTTGGCCACCCTTCCAGATGCTTTGTCACGTCGGGACAACGTTTACCCAGAGAGGGGGGAGGATTTCATCAGCAAGAATCCAATGAACTATCAGAAGATAATCAAGCAAGATGAAATTCAAGCCTCAAAGTTTTTTGCAGTCAAGGTGGATTCATTTTCAAATTTGATTGATTCAATTCAGAAGGCAGTGTGGCAAGACCCTCAATATAGAAGTGTTCTTGAAGATTTGGGTAAAGGTAAATCTGTCCAAGATTATTCTCTTGATTCCTCTTCCAAACCTCTCCTTTTCAAAGATCGGGTGGTGGTCCCAAATGACCCCACAATTCAACTCAATATACTTCAAAAGCGGCATGACTCTCCTCTAGCTGGACACCCTGGCCAAGAGAAGACTCTCAAACTTGTCAAGCGGGATTTCCACTGGTCCAGCATGACTCAATTCATCAAGGATTATGTCTCATCCTGTCAACAGTGTTCAAGAAACAAAAATATTCATCACAAGAATTTTGGACTCCTCAAGCCTCTTCCAATTCCAAGTGGTCCTTGGATTTGTCTTTCAATGGATTTCATCACTCAATTGCCACTGTCCAATTCCTTTGACTCAATCCTTGTCATAGTGGACAGATTCTCAAAAATGGCGGTTTTTATTCCAACAATAGCTTCAATTACTTCATTAGATTTGGCCCATTTATTCATCAAGAATATTTTCTCAAAGCATGGCCTTCCTTCAAGCATTGTTAGTGATCGAGGTTCTCTTTTTGTTTCTTCATTTTGGACCAATCTTTGTCAGCAGCTCAAGATTTCAAGAGATCTGTCAACTGCTTATCACCCAGAAACTGATGGACAGACAGAGAGGGTAGATCAGATACTAGAACAGTACATTTGGATGTATGTCAGTTATCATCAAGATGATTGGAACACCTGGCTCCCTCTGGCTGAATTTGCCTACAATAACTCTGACCACTCTTCAACAAAACAATCACCGTTTTTCACTGTTTATGGAAGAGATCCTCATTTTGACTCAGTTCACATCACTCAAGATACTCCGGCTGGAAAGTTATCAACAAAAATCCAATCAGTACAGCAAGATGTCAAGAGAGAACTTGAAGTTGCCATAAACAGGTTTAAGAGGTATGCAGATAAAAGTAGAGCAAGTCCACCTGTTTTCAATCCCGGTGACATGGTATGGCTTTCTTCCAAGAACATCAAATCAACCAGACCCACCAAAAAGCTGTCTGAAAGATGGCTGGGTCCTTTTCCAATCTTGAAGAAAGTCAGTACTCATGCCTACCACCTCAAGCTCCCATCTCAATGGAAGTCCATCCACCCAGTTTTCCATATTTCCCTTTTGGAACCAGTCAAGACGTCAACAATCCCAAATAGGCATCAAGAGCCTCCTCCTTCAATAATCATTGAAGAAGAAGAAGAATGGGAAGTCTCTCAAATACTGGACTCAAAGCTCAAGAGAGGAAAATTATGGTATCTGGTGGAATGGAAAGGTTTCAGTCAAGACCCAGAAAGATCCACTTGGGAACCAACTGAAAACCTCAATAATTGTCCTGAACTCGTCAAAGATTTTCATTTATTGTATCCTGACAAGCCTGGGCCCAATTCTTCAAAAGCTTGATTCATTATGGTGCTTGGTGGGTAGAGTAATTACCAAAAGTAAGTCCCACTCCTGGTATGCACCTTTAGGGGTATTCTACTCTTTTGTTGTAAGCATCACCTTGGCCACTCTGTGAGCACTTTGCAAATTTTGGACACAGATCCTTGGCCAGGCTTTTCAACATTCATTTCCAATCTTATGGCCATTTCACTTGGGACAATGGGCCATTCACTTCCAATTCATTTCCAAGATTCCAAATTCAAATTCATTCCTTCAGCATTTTTGTTTTTATTTTTATGGCACTGGCGGGAGTGGTAACTACCAAAAGTAAGTTCCTCTCCTGGTGTGCACTTCCCTGAGGGGTCTACAATCTTGTAAAAACATCACCATGGCCACTTTGTGAGCACCTGGCATCAAATTTCTCTTTCCAGGTCCTTGGCCAATTCCAAAATCAGTTATCAACCTCTGTGATGAAGATTGGAACCTCCTCAAGATTCAATTCAATTTCCTTTTCTCTTTTCTCTTTCTTTTAATTTCATTTTCATTCTTTATTTTTATTTTATTTGCATTTTAAATTTTCTCTTATCACGTCAATTATCACATCAAAACTTTTCATTTATTTTAAAATTCAACTCAAATCATGAAGCCAATGTCAAAAGAAGCTCAAGCAAGTCCTGCATCAAATGTCAAATTTTTAATATCAGTTTTCAAATTTTTATCTTCATCAGTCCTCTTGAATCACTCTCTCAAAATCTTTCCAATAGCCTCAACAGGCTTCACCTTGTATTGGTGCTCAGGAGCTCACCATTCCAAGGTGGGGGGTACTGTCACAACCATGGCAATTCACTTCCTTGGATCCCCATATGGCATATCAAGCCATAGTTCTCTTGTGGCCAATTGGCCATATCCATCACCAGTGGCCAATATGGCCACGTCATCATCTTATGGACCTTTTACAGCCATTTGTGTTTTGGAGCCTTCATGGCCCTTCACCTCAATCCAGAACCCATAGCATCAAATTTTGCCGAAATGGGTATTTCTGGTCATTTCCCTCAAAACCAGGGGAAATGGCCCAAATGGCTGTTTTTGGCCATTTGGGCTCATAATGCGCATTTGCGCATTTTTGCACATTTGCGCATTTTTGCGCATTTTGCGCACTTTGCGCATTTGCACATATTTTCGCATTTTTGCGCACTTTGACGCAAAGTGTCCAAAAGACATTTTCCCGCCTTTTGGGCCAGTTTTTGGCTCAGAACCCCAAAGGGCCCAGAAACACCTTTCCAAGCTCTGAAGCCATCACATCCATCCTTTTCCCCTCTGCCTTTCCATATCAAGACCTTTGGACGTAATCTTCTTTCCAATGAACCAATATGCCATAAATGATGTTATATATCATTGTACATCATTTTTCAACAGCAATTCAATGGTGGCAATATCAAATGGTCATTTCAACATTCCAACATCTCATCACGTCATCAAGGCACCCAAACATTCAGAGGAATCATCAAGGCTCAAGAGCAAGTGTTTCAGCGTCAAAGACCAATGACACCATCAAGCAGTCATTGGTTATTCTCACTCCAAGTATTCCTTCCAATGGAATACTTTCAATTCATTCTCAAAAGTGTATTCAAGAGGTGGTGCCAAAAGAAGTTGTCAAGTGTCAAAGCTCCATTCGATCCATCTTGGCAACCATATTCATTTCAATACAGTCTGGATCCACCAAGGACTGTATTTCATTTTCAAGCATGGGAAGTTCATTCAACCCAATTCAATTTCAATATTAGCCAGCTGTATCTATTCCCA
This sequence comes from Austropuccinia psidii, assembly GCA_023105745.1. Classification (NCBI taxonomy): domain Eukaryota; kingdom Fungi; phylum Basidiomycota; class Pucciniomycetes; order Pucciniales; family Sphaerophragmiaceae; genus Austropuccinia; species Austropuccinia psidii. Next base: position 8,091,497 of record JALGQZ010000001.1, read on the forward strand.
AAACAATCAATACAGCCTCAAGGATCAATACAGATCAGTTTTCAGCCTGAGGAACTCAAGCTCCCAGCTTTTCAAATATACCGGCTACCCTTTCCACCCTGGGGGGTTTTTCCCCAGTTAATTAATATACTTTGATTTTATTTTATCTCTATTTTCTTTTCATTCTAGTTAAGCAAATACTGATATTATTAAGTCAGTCATTTAGCACCTTTCTCTTTCTCTTTCTTTGCCTGTCAATGGATACTTGGTGGTCATATCCTTACTAATTCCATTGTTCATTTTTGACAGGTTGAAACAGTGATTAAGGACTTACTTGGTTGGCTCTTTGGCCATTTGGCTTCCTTTTCCTCTTTGCATCTCATCTTGTACCTGCATATCTTTTAGAGGAATTAATTCTTATTATTTTTATTCTTTATTTATTTTGGAGTCTTCCAAGTGAGTTCCCTGATTGCTGAGTGCCAGGCCACTCTTGTATTTCCACTAGAGCCCCTGTGACAGAACTGAAGTAGCAGCTGCCTTGGCAGGTGCCCCTGAGGCTTCTGAAGCTCCAAATCTAGCCCCTTCTAATAAACCTCTTGTCTCTCAAGCTGAACCAAATTTTCTCAAAATGATGGAGCAGATGACTCAATTCATGGGACAACTCACTCAAACAGTTTCCGCAAGGAACACTCCAAGAGGCCCAGTATTCAAGACTCCATCAATGAAGGCACCGGATTCCTTTGATGGTACTAAAGCTTCTAAATTGAGAGTATTTATTTAATCTTATCAATTAATTTTCCATAATGACCCAGCAAACTTCTTCTCTCGCAGGAAGAAGATTTTGTAATCAACTTCTTTTCTCACTGGTAGAGCTGGCAAATGGATTGAACCTTACCTCTCAAATATTTGCAATGAAGACCCTTCTTATATTCTCAATAACTGGAAGTTATTTAAAATTCAGTTATTCACTCTATTTGGTGATCACAATGAAGTCAGTAAGGCTGAAAAAGAGTTGGACAATATCAGGATGAAAGAAAGTAGTCAAGTTTTTTTGTACATAACAGATTTCAGAAGCTCAATGTCAAGAATTGGAGGCTGGGGGGAAGGGCCTACATTTATGTGTATATAAGAGGCTTGGCTTCAAGATTGTTGGACCAATTGGCTTCTCACCCTGGAAACTTTGATATCCTTCAAGAACTTGTGGACATCACTTTGTAATTAGATACCAGATATAATGAGAGGCAGAAGGAAAGGGGTATTCATCAAGAGAAGAAGCCACCAATCAGTGGAGCCAACTCCCCAAGTCTCCTCAAAGTTCATCATCAAAAAGGCCTTATCACAGGAAGAAGTGTGTCCCAAGACATGCCTCATCCTGCTCTCCTCACTAAGGACAACAAATTGATTTGTTCTAAAAAGGAGAGTATGATTAAAGAAGGCTTATGCGCTTATTGTGGTGGCAAGCACCCAATTGAAAATGCTTCAAAAGGCCTGAAAATAGACAAGGGTGATAAAAAGACTTCCCTAGCAAGCAGGGAAAAGCCTGAGTGGGGATCATGATGTGTTCAATGGTTCTCACTTATTTACTTCAAGAGCACGATTGTGCATGATGAATAATAGTGTCAAGAAATCTTCAAAATTTCTTATTTCCTCTTCTCTCTCCGATATATTTCATAGTATTTTCATTGATTATGGTTCTACAAACTCTTTCATTGCAAAATATTTTGTTCTCAATTACTTATTGACCACATCAGAGCGCCCTGAAGAGATTCCTCTTTTCATTTTGGATTTAAATGAATCCCCTTCCCTGTTCATCACCCATTATACCAATTTGGTTGTTGATTTTTCTTCATTCCCAAGCTTTGAATGGGATTTATTTATCATAAATTCACCCAAGGGAGAAGACCTAATATTGGGGTATAATATTCTTTACCATTTCAATACCATTATCAATTGGAAAAATTAATTGATCAACTATGATTATAGTCATAAGGATTATAGTGGTATTATTTCATCTACCAGTAATGACTCTGGCACTTCTGTCAACAGTATTTCTCTGCTTGGTGAACTTAAGACACCTTCTCTTCCATGAATAGATAAAACATGTTGGAGAAGATTTTGCTATATCTTCCTTCATCTCCTTCAAGGGGATATGCAACTTCCTCCTTTATATTTTCATGCCTCCCTGGAGGAGCAGTGGGATGAGGAGGAAGATCCAGAAGAGATTGAAACTGTGTTGAAGGTAGTCCCTCCTGCATATCACCAATAATTGGATGTATTGTCAAAGGTGAAAGCAGAGAAACTTCCTCCACACTGCGCCTGTGATCATCATATTGAACTGGAGGATCTTCTACCTCCAGTTGGTGTTATCTAATCTTTATCAAAGAATGAGCCAGAAACACTATTGGCCTACATTTCAGAAAATGAATAGAAAGGTTTCTTCAGGCCAAGCTCCTCTTCAACAGGAGCACCTGTCCTTTTTGTTAAGAAAAAGGATGGTGGCCTTTGTTTGTGTGTTGACTACCTCAAATCTAATTCTGTCACTAGGAAGAACAGGTATCCTGTTCCTCCAATTAATCGGCTCCTTACTATCTTTAACGGTTCTACTATTTTCTTCAAGATAGATTTGCGTGGTGCTTATAATATTTTGAGAATCAAAGAGGGGGATGAGCACCTAGCTGCTTTGAAAGCTAAATATGGTAGTTCTGAGTATTTGGCTATGCCATTTGGCTTGACCAATGCTCCTACTTCATTTCAGAATCTTGTGAATGATATATTTGAAGATTTTTTGGATATTTTTGTTGTAGTCTACCTAGATTATATTATGGTCTTCTCTAGTTCTGAGGAGGAACATGTCAAACATGTGGCCTCTTTCCTCTAAATACTGAGGGAAAATAATATTTTTGCTAAAGCCTCAAAGTATGTATTCCATGCCTCAAGTGTGGTATACTTGGGCTAGGTTGTTTCAAGTGAATTTCACAAGATGGATTCTTCCAAATTCCAGCAAGTAGTCAATTCTGCTCAGCCAAAGAACATCAAAGCACTTCAATCTTCCCTTTGCTTTTCCAAATTCTATTGTAGTTTCATTTCTCTTCTCTCACTTCCTTCCTTAAAAAAGATTCTCCCTGCATCTTCAATGAGGAAGCTTTTAGTCATTTTCAAATACTCAAAGAAGCTTTCACCACTTTTCCTATGCTATCCCATTTCAATCCTTCTCTACCAACTACTGTAGAGACTGAAACTTTTTATTATGCCTTGGGTGCTGTACTGAGTCAGGTGAATGACTCAGCAAAGCATCCCATTGCATTTGATAATTGAAAGCTCCTCTAAGCTGAGCTCAATTATGAAATTCATGACAAGGAACTCCTTGGCATAGCTTGGGCTCTCAAGCGCTGGAGAGGCTTTGTTCATCCTCTGTCTTATTCCTTTGATATACACTACTAGTGATTATTACAGTAAGCAGTAATTGTCTACAAGAATCAATTACAAGAAGAATTTAATAATAAATACCTCTTTGATTCAAATAATGAAATTATTTTAATATATAATTATCTTTTACAAGGATAATTATAATGGTAATTCTTGAAGAAAACTATTACTAGAGAGAAACTTTAAGAATTAAGAAAAATTTCTCACTAATACTCCAAAGAACATATTGAAAGATAGAAGTAGAGGAATTTGACGTAGAATTGTGGATTTAAGGGATCAAAATGATTTAGAACTGTATTAAAACAATGTATATTTGATTTCTATGATTTAGCGTCTTTCTGATTGATTCAGAAAGAATTAAAACACTTAAGAAAAGGTTTGACTAATACTTACTTGTTTGTAATAAAGGTATAGTATAATGTGATGATGATTCTTTGGAAAAAACAGCAAGAGGGGGCCTCTTAAGTCTAAGACAGCTCACAGAGGCGTGCCATGGGACAAACTGAAAAGCCAGTGAGTGAGAAAACATCAAACCTTTTTGGATTATTTATTTCATTATTTGTTGTCATATAAGATTATCATAATTGCTTAGTTGAGGCTTTTACGTGACTACCAACCCATTTATGGTTAAGAATAAAAGGAGTAACAACTGTAAATATTCTTTTATTCCAAAGTAATAATTGATTTCCCCAAATTTATCAATGTTATTGGAAATTTCATCACAGAATGTATTTTCTGTAAATTTTTAAAGATTCTGTGTTTCACTTGGAATCCTCAAAAATGGACTGTAAGTAAAACTTTTAATTTTCCATATAAAAGTATAATTCATTTTGAGCTTTATATGAATTATACAGTTCTCAATTGGGGCTGAAAGTCTCAGAAACATTCATTAAGAATTGTATTTTTAATGAAGTTTTGAAGTGTTTACCTCATTTCTACGCAGAATTGCAAATATCAGTCTCTGACTGGTTGCTATGAGGCAAAACAATGGATACTACTCCAAAAAGAGTTTTAATTACTCTTTTGGGGCTTATACATGGAAAATAATTAAGAATTGACATGGTTAAAGGAGTCTAAGCTTCTCTTTACCTCCTTGGCATGTCAAAATAGCAGGTTATTTGCTATTTTGTTATGATTTACTGTAGTTGTAACATGATAACGAAGGTCCCAAAAGGTTTTAGTTTACAAATTAGGCCAAGATCAGCCATGGATCCAAGTTTTGAGCTTTCACTGCCTCAGAGGCTTCAGAGGTTGGGTACCCTGGCTCTCTTTGATGTCTTTTGTCCCCCTTGCCTATTTTTCACATCAAAATAGAATTTTAAGCTTTAAGTGAGATATCCACTATGGGTGTACCAAAATTTCGTGTAAGAATACCATAATAAGAAAAACTCAGAAAGATGGTTGGGACCCTTTGAGTTTCTGAAGAAGATTGGCAGCCATGCATATCACCTCAGGTTGCCTCAGCAATGGAAGTCAGTTCACCCTGTCTTTCATGTGTCCTTATTAGAACCAGTGAAGCTTTCAACTATCCTAAATTGACATCAATTGCCACCTCCACCATTCATAGTGGAAGAGCAAAAAGAATCAGAAGTAGCTCAGGTTCTGGACTCAAACCTCAAGAGAGGTACATTATGGTATATAGTGGAGTGGAAAGCATTCAATGAAGAGCCAGAAAGAACAACTTGGGAACCAGCTTAAAGCCTTACCAACTCCCCAGACCTTGTCAAGGATTTTCACACCTTGTATTCAGAAAAGCCTTTCCCAAAATCCTCAAGAGTTTGATTTATGGTGCTTGGTGGGGATTGTAGTTTATTAAAGTAAGTTCCTCTCCTGGCATGCACCTTCAAGGGTGTATTCTATCCAAATATGTTGTAAGCATCACCTTGGCCACTTTGTAAGCACTTGTCAATTTCTTTGGACAGTTTTAGAAGGCCTTGCAACATCAATACCTTTGAATTTGGACCTTTAATCAAGATATGGCCAAATTCCCTCTTCTCTTTTTTATTCTTTCTCTTTCTTTCATAATTGATTATTCCAAATTATACCATTCACTATTCTTCAAGACATTCCTTAACTCAAATTAATTTATTTAAAATCTTTCCATTCTTTTATGATGCTTGGTGGGGAGTGGAAGTTATGAAAGTAAGTTCCATCTCCTGGTATGCATCTCTGAGGGTTTTACTTCTTGTAAAAACAACACCTTGGCCACTCTGTGAGAATCAAATGTTTGGTTTTATCTTTTCAGGAAAATTATGGCCAAAATAAAGCAACTCACCTCAAGAATATCAATCCTCAGAATTTTCTTTATTTTCTTTTCTTTACTCTCTTTTTCTCTCAATTCTTTCTTTTCATTTTATTACATTTTCTTTTACTTGTATGATTTTATTATTTATTTCTTCTTTTCAAAAGCAGAAGTCATCACTGCCATATCTTGTTTGGGGAGTCAATTTATTTAATAATCAAAGAGAAAACACTAGTAATGATAAAGACCAACTACAGATAATCCTCATCAATATTTCTTCAAGGCTTATCTAAATTTAACAACCAAAGCATCTTCATAAGAAACTTCCTCCCTGGCCAAAGCACTAGCGGGTTCACCTGGAATAGCACTCTTCATAGCTTTATCCACAAAAACGTCATTCAAGGAATCCACCTCTGCAAATAGGGAGGTGACAACCTTCTTATAAGTGAATTTTCCAGTGATATTCCATCATTGACGGTTTTCAAAGATTGATTCAGGTTCTGGAGACATTGGGTCTCTAGAAGTGCTGGACATAGGTGGTTGAATATTAGTGGAGGTAGAGGAAAGTGTGGATGGCATGGTTGGGGTGGTTGGGGGGACCTGATCACTTCATGGATGGGGATAGTGAAGTGAATTGGATTCTTCCTTTTTGGATGGGGGTATTAATTTCAAGTTCTTCTCCATCAAGCTCATCACTGCCTTCAGCATCAGTATCATTTTGATCTTGAACCACCAAATTCCTTTTCATTTTTCCAAGTCTTCCATCCTTTCTGGTTACCAATATAGGATCTTCTCAGGCTACTCCAATGGGGTTGCCTTGGAGATGGGTCCTCCAGTGTTGGCCAAGGAACCTCTGGTATTAGTCCATTGTTGAATGCCTCTCATTCTGGATAAACTCACTGAAGCACAAGAAAAATAAAGCCTCAAAAGTCAGTAACTGTAAGGTGTGGATATGAAACTTTGATAAAAAATCAAGTACTTTTCCTGTCCTCAAAATTTGTATAAGGTAAAATTCAATTAAAAATAGTAAGAAATATTATTTTTAAGAGAAAACACGCCAATTTTATTTTTTATAACTTTATTAGTATAAAACAATAATATTATAAAAATTTATTGTTTTACCAACAATAAAAATTTATCCAAAAAATACTCTACAAGAGATATTTTAAGGCTACAAAAGAAATTTCTTCAAGAGCAATTTCAATTGGAATTAATTGAGAAAAGAACTGAAAGCAATTAATTAAAGAATATTAAAGAGAAAACACGCCCGAAAGTGACCAGAGTGAATTTGGAAACAAAGTGACAAAGTTAACAGTGATGAAAGATGCTTTAATTCACTTATGGGGTGGTTCAGGGGTAAAAATGATTATAAGAGTTACAAACAATGATTATAATGATTTTTTCACGTGGTTAAAAGGTTCAAAATGATTTAAAAAGGGTGGTTGGAATCTTTTATTGATTGGTTTAAAAGTTTTAAACTAATTAATAAAAGGAAAAGATTCTAACATGAAGAGAAAAGTGGGGCAAAGAAGACATTCTTTTATAGCCATCAATTCTCTTACTCCAAAAGTAAAATTTACTCTTGTCAGTCGTTAAAAACAGTCTGACAACAGAAAAGCCAATTATGGCATCATTGAACCCTGGTTTAGACCATAAAAGGGCTGGTTTAAGCCATTCTTAGCCATTTTAGACCCTTAAATCAGCCATTACTATAGCAATACCAGGCCTAGAGCCTTCAAAACACGTCAGAATGTGTGTCAGAGGCGTAGAAACCAGTTAAAACTGTTTTTACTATGATTGTTTTATCTTAAGGGTAGTTTTACCCTCTTGGCAACAGCTAAAACTACCCCAGTTGGTATCAAAACGTCATCATCAATTGAGTTCACAGACCCTGTAACTCAATTCCAGGCCAAAAGTGATGAACTTTTGCGTGAATTTTGACATCCCACGCCTGTCAGCAAGGATTTTGGGGGTCTAGCTCCCCCTTAGAGCTGGAGTTCCTTTTCCCCCCCAAATTTAATCTTTCCAATTTATTTTCCTTTAATTCCTCATCATGTATTATACTTATAATTTTCATATGTAATTCAATTCAATTGTACAGTACAATACAGTAATAATTGACACCTCATATGTAAATCAAAGTTCACTTATGTAATACACGCGCACATTTTGACATTTCAATTGAATTCAATTGAAAATACTTTAATTCCTCATAACTTCTAAACTAAACACAACACCTCAATTTTAACACAAAATTTGATGGTTAACACCACATGTGGTGTGAATTAAATTAAAGTTTTGAGGATTTTCAACTTTTGTATTGAAAATACTAAAAACTTAATTTAAGCTTATTTAGAGTTGAGTTACAAGAATTTCACTCAAAGGTGAACCCACCTGATTTTTTATGAGGAATCCAATGGTGAAATAATTTTCATGTGTTTATTTATTGGATAAAAAGTTATAATAATTTTTATTTAACTTTTTTCCAAATTTATTTATTTTTTTCACAATTTTGTTGAAATTTCATTTTTACTTAATTTTTTCAAGTATAAATGTAATTTTATACTTACAAAATTTTATGTATTTTTATTTTTAAATTGTAATTAATTTTTTATTTTTAATATAATTTTATATTTATATTTTGATTTTTATTTTAATAATATAAAGAAACTTATTTTATTTATATTAATATGTTATTTTTGTATTTGTGGTCTTTTGGGTATATGAAATTACCTCTAAGGCTCACATTCCCTCCCCCTAAAAAAGAATATTACTTTGTAATATTGGTGTTTCTAGTGTGTCTGAATCTCCTGAGGAGTTTGGTAGCTTCTGGTATATCCTTCTCTTCTAACCATTCATCTTCACAAGTTGGGTCACTGTACCTAACAAGGTATTCCCTTACTTTCTTGGTTCTTAATTTCCTTTATTTAAGAACTTTGGTAATTTTCTTAGTACCAGATGTCTCAATAGGAGGTATAACTTGGGGAATCTTATTCCTCAAGGGAAATTTCTCAGCATCACTAGATTTATATGGCTTTATCAAGCTTACTGGAAATTTAGGGTGCTTATTGCTAAGTTCTTCAGATAACTCTACTTCAACAGCATTTTCTCCATGGAGGGCCTTAATCACAAAAGATCCTGCAAAGGAGTCTTTCAGCTTTTTACATCCTTTGATGTTATTGAAGTTAGTGGTGGATACAAGAACTAGGTCCCCCACTTTGAAATCTGGAGTTGCATGTGATTTATCCCATTTGTCTTTAGCATATGCAAAAGAGTCCTCCATGCATCTCACTGCATGCCTTCTAGCTTTGTCTAGCATTCCTTTGAAGCTAGCAGCTGTGGGATGTATTTCAATTAAGTCTTTTCTCAAGGAATCTTGGGGTAACTTGGGGTTCCATCCTTTTTCTAGAATAGCAGGAGTCTGATTGGTACTGGCATGGATTGATGTTTTATATGCCAATTCCAGTGCTGGCAACAGAGTACACCAATCATGGGTAAATCCATCACAATCTTTGAATTCAAGGCCATATGCAGAAAATATTCTCACCATGTCCTCTAAGGTTTGGATCATTCTTTCAGCCAAGCCATCAGTTTGTGGGTGGTAGGCTGTAGAGAAAGACAGTTTAGTGCCAAAAAATTGGTGAAGATTTGTCCATAGTGCTGAAGTGAATTTGGGATCTCTATCACTGATGATATTTGTAAATATCCCACTCCATGACACTACTCTATTTCATATCAGAAGAGCTGTATCCATGGCTGTATCATCTTTGTGACATGGTAAAAAGATTGGAGTTTTACTGAATCTGTCCACAATTACTAGGCAAGCATTATAGCTTCTGTCACCTCCTGGTGGTAGGCCAGTTACCCAATCCATATGGATAATTTCCCAAGGTCTGCTTGGTTCTTGGATTTTCATCATATTTCCAAGTCTTTTGCCAGTGGATTTATTTGCCTTTTGGCATCTGTCAGAGGTTTTGCAATACTCTGCAACATCTTTCTGCCACATTGGCCACCATATGCAGGTCTTCACTTTCTCTCTTGTTCTGTCTTCAGAAAGATGTCCTGAAAAGGGACTATCATGGCATTCTTTCAGTACAAGATTGATTAGTGACCTGTCCACAACTGTCATAACACATGTGTGTTTTGTTCTGTGGTAAATTATACCATCTAGTAGGTGAAATCTTCCTTCATCATAAGATTTTTTCCATACTTCATCCAAGGCATGTGTAAGAGAGTTGTCCTTACAGTCCTTGTTAAGTAATTGGCATAAGATGCTACAATTCTTATCGTGAGTGTAACTGTTTCTGACTTCTTCAAAGAAGGTGGTGTTTAAGTCTGCAACACTTATCCCTTCTATTGGAATTTGTGGGGAGGCTTCTTCTGGTACATAAGCAGGATTATCAATATCATTTGGTAATGGCCATCTGCTTAGTCCATCTGCATTTTTATGAATATTGCCATCTTTGTGAACAATAGTCATATTGCCCCTATATTCTTGTATGGCTATTTGCCATCTAAGCATATGTCTGTTGGGTGTTTTCATGTTCAGAAGTGATTTAACAGTGGTACAATCTGTTATTACTTCAAAGACACATCCTTCTAGAAAGTAATTTAGCTTTTCTAGACCCCAAACAAGGCATAAACACTCCATCTGACTTGCTCCATATCTGGCTTCAGTTGGTTTGATTTGCCTAGATATGAAACATATGGGTCCTTCTACAGGTTTATCATTTATGATCTGAACTTGGTGAAGTGCAGCACCTAGCCCATCTCCTGATGCATCAATATAAAGCTTAAAGGGCAGCTTAAAGTCTGGCATCAGTAATAGTGGAGCAGTGGTTGAGGCTTGTCTCAAAGATTCAAAGGCTTTTACTCTGTCAACTGTCATTTCAAAGACTGTGTCTTTGTCACATAGCTTATAAAGAGGTCTTGCTATGGATGCAAAATCTTTAATGTGTTGCCTGTAATACCCTGCAAAACCCAAAAATGATTGAATTTCTTTTTTGTTTTGAGGCATGGGTTTAAGCAGTACTGCTGCAACTTTGTTTTTGTCAATTCCAAGAGATAAACCAGATACTACATGCCCTAGTGCTTTAAGCTCTTTAAATCCAAAATGCCATTTCTTTAAAGAAATTTTCATATTGACAGATTGAATTTTTGTCAAAACCCTGGACAATCTGTACATATGTTCTTCCCAAGTTTTGGAGCAGACTATAATGTCATCAATGTAAATGATTAACCATCCTTCTGAAAGTTCTTCAGGGAAGATTTCATTCATCATTCTTTGGAAGTGTGAAGGTGCATTTTTAATACCAAAAGGCATTCTTAAATATTCATAAACTCCACAATGAACAATGATTCTCAAATACTTCCTTGCTCTTGGTGTTACCACATTCTGATGAAATCCCTTAAGAGCATCCATAGTGCTTATATATACTGCTTGAGATATTTGAGTGAGGGCAATCTGGATCTTTGGAATTGGGTATCTGTCTGGAACAGTATAAGTGTTCAGAGCTCTAAAGTCCCCAACCATTCTAGATTTTCCATTATGCCAAGCCACTATGACTGGTGTAGTTATTTCTACTTCTTCATTGTGGCCTACTTTTCTTATTACACCAAGGTCCAAAAGTTCTTTAATATGGCTTTCTAGTGCTTCTCTTGATTTTGGACTTGCTGGATATGCAGGTCTTCTTAAGAGTGGTGGATAAGGTCTCTCAATATTAAGGATAATATCAACTTCATGACCAATAATTTCCCCTAGGGGTTCTTTATCTGAGGCAAATGCTTCTTTATGGTCATATAAAAGAGAAAAGAGTTCATTTTCTTGTTTATCACTCAAATGAAGGCTTATTTCAGCTTCATTTAAGTGTTCAGATTTGAATTTCTCTAACTCTAAGTTGACTGGTGATACTTTGTTTACTGTAATTTGTCTTTTAAATGGTAAAAAGGCAAATTTTTGGCGCTTATTGTCTCCAATAGTAAAGTATCTGTCTTTGTTGTTGTGTAAATCTATGCCATACATGATTAAATAATCATTTCCCAATATGAAATGGGTACTAGAGCAATTTTCCATAACAACAAATTCAACAGTGATTCTTAAATTTCCATTGATATGTGGAAATATGACACTAGTCTCAAATATTCCCAATGCTTTCATTGGGTTGCTTGCACTATTGAATTTTATGCCATCAATTGGCAACAATTGATCTTCAAAGTTTGGTACACAAGTTTTAAGAAAAGATTTACCAACACAAGAGCAGAAGGCTCCTGGGTCAAGCAAAAGTTTAGTGGGTTTGTTGTCAATCACCACTTCTGTTATACAGGAGTTACCAGCTGTATAACCTTTTCCTCTGTTTGGTTTGGTTTTCATGAGTTGTGCATCTTGGAGTTTTGATAAATCAAGTTGACCATTGCTTAATTGTGGCAAGTGGGAATAAGATTCCATGATGTCAAAAGCGGCATTGATATTTTCTATATCTTTTGAAGATTCAGAAAATATGGATGACTTGTCATCTGAATTTTCTTCAATTATGTCATCTTTTTCAACATCAGGTTCTTTCTCCACATCAATTTCATTGATTTTCCCTCTCTTTGGACATGTATTGGCTAAATGAGTGGTGCTTTGGCAAATATGGCACTTTCTGACTGTATCTGCAGATTTATTTTTAATATTATTAGAGTTTTCTTTGGGGTTTTTGTCCACAGAATCCTTCCAAGGTGTATTAAACCTTGTTTTGAGATTCACCCTACTGGAACCAATTCTGGTTCTTGTGGTTACTTCCTCTAATATATTGATAATGTCTTCTGCTGAAGATTGTTCAGTAGTCCTGCTCTTGACAGCATGCTCTAAGTCACCTCCACATTGTCTTAGAATTTTTCTATGAATCATAAATTCTGACATGTCAGGGTATAATGCTGTTAACCTGTCCTTTTGTTGACAAAACCATGGTAAGGCTTTGTCTTTATCAGCATTAAATTTGGCGGATTCAAAGGCTGTTTCAACTTTAAACCTCCATGCATCATTGGCCCATTTGTTGACAATTTGGGTTTTCCACCAAGTCCAACTCTGGTGTCCATGTGCTTGTCTCAATTTGATATACCATCTGTGAGCTGATTTGGTAAACAAGGTGTTAAACCTGGCTGTCACCAATCTGTCTGGTAATTCAAAATCTTCTTTGATCATGTCAATACCTCTGATAAATTCCATATGGTCATATTCTCCTTCACCACTCAAGTAAGGCCATTCCTTAAGTTTTGGAACTTCTTTTAATAGTGCTTGGCCCATTGATGGTTACAAGTTATGAAAAGAGGTAGTAAATTCATCTTTTAACTGTGAATTTTCTCCATCCAATACTTGTGGATTGGGAATTCTTGCACCCTCATTCTGGTTCAGAGGTGTAGACATTCTTGGTAAGGTGTTTAGCAGCTGTTCAATATCATTCATTTTACTGTTGTTACACCTTTGAGAATTTTTTTAACTCATGTTGTAAGCTTTGTATAGAGTCTATGACATTCTTTTTATGTTCATCCTCTTTATATGTAAGCTCATTCCATAACTCTGTTTGTCTAGTATTATCAGATATAACTTCATTTAATTTCAATGTTAATTTTTATATTTCCTCTTTTGAGGTATCAAAATCCTTTTTCAAGGCAATTGTATTTGTCTTTACTTCAGCAAATGCTTTTGAAATATAATCCAGAGTCTTTTTATCGTCCTCTTTGATAGTACTAATGGCATGTTTTATTCTTGTCTCAATTATGTCATCAATATTGAGTTTAGAATATTTTTCTGTTAATTCTTTAATAATTGTAGATTGTTCATTTATCTTAATGCCAAAAGAAGTATCATTATTGGAAGTTTTAATTGTTCTTAAAACCTTTTCAAAACACATAAGTGTTTCATTGATTTGGCACAGGCTCAAGTTGTTTGTTTTAATGTTGTTACAAATGGATTCATTTTTATCAGAAAGATGTTTTTTCACGTCATTTATAGCATCATACAACTCTGGGATGGAATCAAATATATCAGAAATCATTTCTGGAACTTTAATCTGGCTTCCTCCTTCTTTTGTAATTCCATCATGGTTCTGGCCATCTGAAATACATTTTCCATGGCATCCTGCTGAATCTTTGGGATCCTGTAGCCCTGGCTGTAAGGTTTTGGAGCTTGTGCCTTCCCTTTGCCCTTGTTTGGAGGTTGTGGCTGCTTTTTCACGTTGGAAATGCTGCTGCTGGCCACTGGGGCTGTTTTTGGCACTGGTTTGGGAGGTGGAGGGTTGTTTTTCCTCCATTCTGCTGTTAAGAGCATCATATTCTTCTTTTCCATCAATGGATGCCATCCATTGAGTAACTTGCAAGTGTTGGGATGGCCCAGGAATTGCCTTACAGTTAGGTATGAATTCATGCAGTTTCTCCACAGATCTGCAAGGATCTGGTACTCTTTGTACTGAAGTGCATTGTTGTAAGCCTTCTGGCTGGCTTTGTAAATGTCCACTGAGGCTTCTTGTGGCGGTGTCAGCTCTTTTTGAAGGTAAAATAGTGTCATCAGCTTCAGAATTGGACAATTTATTGTTGTGGAAGTCTTTTACTGACCCTTGTCCTTCTGTATCTGATTGGCTTCTGCCATAATCACGTCTATGACCTTTTTGGGAGCTTCTTGAGGGTTTATAGCTTGCTCCTGATCTGGTTGAAGGCATATTTATGATTAAAAGGTTAAAAATAGTAATTTTACGTCAAAAAACTCACTATTTGCCAAATTTTTAGCTCTCTGAAGGGTATTACTTATATCCAAGTTAATTAATTCAGAGGTTATTGGCTCAGGTTGGTTATTTTGAGTCACAATAACAGTGCTATTATGGTCTGAAATCACAGTGCTTGCAGGAATAATACTGGTAACTGTTGAGGCTGTTTCAATGTTTTCTTGTCTTACCACATTGTCAGACACTAAAATTAATGAAAAAGCCAAATAATTAAGTAAAAAAAGGTTATTTCAAAAAAAGAAATAAAAATTCAAGCCTCACTTATAATATGAAAAAAAATATATTTTATAGATTTTTTGAATTATAAGTATTTTTTATATGTTTTTTAAATTTTTCAATATAAGAAAAAGATTAAAAAAGAGTAAAAAAATATGTCATAGGTAAAATATCACGGCTGGGCCCCCAAATGTAAGGTGTGGATATGAAACTTTGATAAAAAATCAAGTACTTTTCCTGTCCTCAAAATTTGTATAAGGTAAAAATTCAATTAAAAATAGTAAGAAATATTATTTTTAAGAGAAAACACACCAATTTTATTGTTTATAGCTTTATTAGTATAAAACAATAATATTATAAAAATTTATTGTTTTACCAACAATAAAAATTTATCCAAAAAATACTCTACAAGAGATATTTTAAGGCTACAAAAGAAATTTCTTCAAGAGCAATTTCAATTGGAATTAATTGAGCAAAGAACTGAAAGCAATTAATTAAAGAATATTAAAGAGAAAACACGCCCGAAAGTGACCAGAGTGAATTTGGAAACAAAGTGACAAAGTTAACAGTGATGAAAGATGCTTTAACTCACTTATGGGGTGGTTCAGGGGTAAAAATGATTATAAGAGTTACAAACAATGATTATAATGATTTTTTCACGTGGTTAAAAGGTTCAAAATGATTTAAAAAGGGTGGTTGGAATCTTTTATTGATTGGTTTAACAGTTTTAAACTAATTAATAAAAGGAAAAGATTCTAACATGAAGAGAAAAGTGGGGCAAAGAAGACATTCTTTTATAGCCATCAATTCTCTTACTCCAAAAGTAAAATTTACTCTTGTCAGTCGTGAAAAACAGTCTGACAACAGAAAAGCCAATTATGGCATCATTGAACCCTGGTTTAGACCAAAAAAGGGCTGGTTTAAGCCATTTTTAGCCATTTTTAGCCATTTTAGACCCTTAAATCAGCCATTACTATAGCAATACCAGGCTTAGAGCCTTCAAAACACGTCAGAATGTGTGTCAGAGGCGTAGAAACCAGTTAAAACTGTTTTTACTATGATTGTTTTATCTTAAGGGTAGTTTTACCCTCTTGGCAACAGCTAAAACTACCCCAGTTGGTATCAAAACCTCATCATCAATTGAGTTCACAGACCCTGTAACTCAATTCCAGGCCAAAAGTGATGAACTTTTGCGTGAATTTTGACATCCCACGCCTGTCAGCAAGGAATTTGGGGGTCTAGCTCCCCCTTAGAGCTGGAGTTCCTTTTCCCCCCCAAATTTAATCTTTCCAATTTATTTTCCTTTAATTCCTCATCATGTATTATACTTATAATTTACATATGTAATTCAATTCAATTGTACAGTACAATACAGTAATAATTGACACCTCATATGTAAATCAAAGTTCACTTATGTAATACATGCGCACATTTTGACATTTCAATTGAATTCAATTGAAAATACTTTAATTCCTCATAACTTCTAAACTAAACACAACACCTCAATTTTAACACAAAATTTGATGGTTAACACCACATGTGGTGTGAATTAAATTAAAGTTTTGAGGATTTTCAACTTTTGTATTGAAAATACTAAAAACTTAATTTAAGCTTATTTAGAGTTGAGTTACAAGAATTTCACTCAAAGGTGAACCCACCTGATTTTTTATGAGGAATCCAATGGTGAAATAATTTTCATGTGTTTATTTATTGGATAAAAAGTTATAATAATTTTTATTTAAATTTTTTCCGAATTTATTTATTTTTTTCACAATTTTGTTAAAATTTCATTTTTACTTAATTTTTTCAAGTATAAATGTAATTTTATACTTACAAAATTTTATGTATTTTTATTTTTAAATTGTAATTAATTTTTTATTTTTAATATAATTTTATATTTATATTTTGATTTTTATTTTAATAATATAAATAAACTTATTTTATTCATATTAATATGTTATTTTTGTATTTGTGGTCTTTTGGGTATATGAAATTACCTCTAAGGCTCACAGTAACTCAGAAATTCCTTGATCATTCAACGCACAGCTTGAGTGGCCAGAGGTGGCATCAGAAGTTGGAGATTCATCAACAGGAGCTTCCAACCCAAATCTTCAACCCTCCTTTATTCTGCTTCATAACCTTCTGGGATTGTCTGGGAATCTATGGTTGGCCTGAGCAATTTCTTTTCCCAACGTTTCATAATTGGCACCTGGTGGACCTAGCAGTAGAATATTCAACGCAAGGAACCCCCTTCTCCCAACAATTGATGCAGGGTTTCTCAATACCTCTAACAGATTTAACACCATCATAGGTTTTATTGATTTTATAAATCTCTGTAGGGGCCATACTCTCTTCAGAAGGCAGAGAATCTGAGTGATTGAAGTCACAAATGGAAATAAGATTTGAACTCATCTTCAAGTCAAGATTCAAAGCCAAGACCAAGCAAATCATGGAAAAAATTCAAGTCAGCAAGTCAAATATGGCAATTTTGACTTCAAGAAGGGAGTAAACACAACAAAATAGAAGAAATTATCATTAAAAGCTGCTTCATTTTCTGAATTGGCCATATCTTTGCATTTGCGCATTTTGCGCACAATGCCATTAAATCATGTGAAAAGCCTTCAAAACCTCAAAAAACCAAAAAAAATAGTCAAATTGGTGCATTCACGCATTTTGTGCATTTTTGGCTAGTTCACTTCCAAAACCTTAAAAAAATTTATTTCATTGAAAAAATCATCAAAATATGCAATTTCAGTCATATTGGCATATTTTCACATTTTGCACATTTTTGCGACATTTGGTAAATTCATGCACTTTTGCACCATTTATGCATATTTGCACATTTTGAACATTTCTGGTTCTTACTTCTTCAAAACCATAAAGACTGCCAACTCAGTCATTTCAATCAATAATTCATCAAAATCTTTAATATCTTGCATAATGACACATCTGTGCATTTTGTGCATTTGCAAATTTTTGCCAAATTAGCCAAAAAACCCAGAAAACAACAAATTTGGGGAGTTTATTAATGGATCCTGCAAAAGGTCTGATTTGGCCCGATCTCAAAATGAACACAATTCTATGACATTGCAGTAAGTTCTTAGGACATAAACCTGAAATCACCATTTATCATGAGCCATGAGGACTCAAGACAAATTGGGTGAAGAACACTGTAATGAGAAGAAGATCATAAATAGAAGGAACAGAATAATATGAAAAGAAATTTTAAAGAAGGGAAGAAGAATTGGAATCAAGTCAAAGCAGAAGGACCTACAAGTTGTGGAGATGAAAGAGTTTGAGATTGTGATTGATGAAGTTTAAATTTTGAGGGTTGAAATTTGGGAAATTGAGGGGTAGAAAGTTTCATTTGACCTCATCAAGATTCACTCACTCTCATGGTTCTCAGATATCACCACTTTCAAGAAGGGGATAATGTCACAACCATGGAGATAGGCAGGGAATTACCATTCATTACTAATTGAAGATCTTCCAACACCTAATCAGCAAGGGGTTTCATGGAAGATGAACCAAATACAGTTTCAAACCTCAATGCAGCTCAATACAGGCAAAACCCAAATACAGGATTCACCAAATACAGGCCTGTCCTCAGTACAGGTGCAAACATATGTATTGATTCAAATAACTGTATTGGATACACCAATTCAGTTTCACATCTCAAATACAGGTTCTTCAATCATACAATCATGGTTTCTCAACAATCAAACCTCAGGCTGGCATTTTTTCACATATACCAGGCCCCTTTCACCCACCTGGGGGTTTTTCCCCCAGTCAATTAAAATATTTGATTTATTTATTAATATTATTTTATTTCTTACTCAGAAGTACTATATTATTAATTATTAATTTAGTCTTAGCCTTCCCTCACCTGTTCAGAAGACTCCTGGTGGTCATATCCTTATCAATCCTTTCCTCTTTTTCTGAACAGGTTGAAACAGTGATTAAGGATTATTTGTGGTTGGCTCTTTTTTATTGCTTTTGTTTTATTTCATGTGTTTAATGTTCATTCTTTATCAGTAGGGTTTTTACAATTTATCCTATTGCTCTTATCCTTTAAGTACTTCCCTTGAGCCCTCCATAAGTTAGTCTTTTCGCTGAGTGCCAGGCCCTCTTCATTTAGAAGAGTCCCTGTGACAGTGATTGTGAAATGAAATTATGAGAGGAATTCAGCCCAACAGACTTGACGGCAAGTGAGAATATTTGAGGAAATGAAGTATTGAAGTGATCAGTGATTGGTGAGAAATTCAAAAGAGGATGAAAGAGAGTGAATAAAAGCTCTCCAGCACTTGAGAGCCCAGACTATTCCAAGGAGTTCCTTGTCATGAAACCCATAATTGAGCTCTGCTGGAAGAAGCTTGGGGCTATGGAATGAAATTGGATGTTTCCCTGAGTCACAAACCTAACTCAGTGCAGCACCCAAGGCATAATCTGATGCATCAGTATCTGCAATGGGGGTAGAGAAGGATTGGAGCAGTGGTGAAAGCCCCTTTTGATTGATGAAACTGTCTAAGAGGTTTCTCATTGAGGGGAAATCATTAATTGTTCTTGAAGAAATTTGTCAGTGAACTAATAGTCTTTGAATAATTCTTGATGAAATGGTGGTAGAAGTTTGCAAAAACAAGGAATTATTGAAGAAATTGAGGGTTTGCGGAGGGGAACAATTGAGAATTTGCAGGACTTTTTCTTGGTTCATCTTGAGTCCTTCAGAAGACACAACATAACCTAAATATTCCACACTTCAGACATGGAAGAGGCACTTGGATGCCTTAGAAAAGAGGTTATTGGCTCTGAGTCTGCCAGGAGCAGTGGACACATGAGTTACATGTTCTTCCTCAGAGCTGGAACAAACCATAATTTTGTCTAAATAAACTGCATAGACATATAGAAGATCAGAGAAAATATCATTGACAAAATTATGAAATGAGGCAAAAGGATTGGTGAGCCCAACTGGCATAACCAAGTACTAATAAGTGCCATATTTAGTTCTAAATGCTGTCAGATTTTCATCACCTTCCTTGATTCTGAGCAGGTTATATGCACCATTCAAATAAATCTTGAATAAGATTAAAGAACCAATAAAAGAAGTGAGAAGTTGATTCATAGGAGGAACAGGATATTTGTTCTTCCTAGTAACAGCATTGATTTTGAAATAATAAACACACAAAGAGAGGCCACCATGTTTATTTTTGACAAACAGGAGAGGTTCTCCTGTTTAAGAGAAGCTTGGCCAGATGAAACCTTTCTCTACATTCTCTGAAATGTAGGCCCTGATTGTATCTGACCCTTGGTTTGAAAGAGAGTAGATCACCCCAACTGGAGGTAGAGACCCATCCAGCTTGACATGATTATCACAGGTGTGGTGAGGGGGAAGTTTCTCTGCTTTCACCTTGTCAGGCTGAGTCTATGATAAAGTGATAATAAAGGTATATACAAATTTCACTATGACTTTGACTTGGATAAAAGTATTTAAAAAGTTTTGGTTAAAACATATTAAGGGCTTTACTAATAATAATTAGTGGTGGTGAGCGCTGCTGAAAGCCCTGGATGCAGGTTTATCTATTGAGTTACAATAATAAAGACTACAATATTGAACTTTAAAGTATACCTGACTTGTTTTTCAAGAGTATAACTGTTTTTTGGACAGTTGTACTACGTAGAAATTTAAGAAAAGGATGAGGAAACCTTTTCTGGTGGAGAAAAGGTCCCTTCTTATCCTAAAATTGGGTGAAAAAGGCTTCTAGACCTTTCCACGTAGAGGAAGTGAATATTTTTCGTTTCCAAGGACTGGCTTGTGGTTTTAGAAAGGCCTGTATGGCTTATATTGGGCCCAGATGTGGTTTTGAAACCACCACTGGGCAGTTTTCTCCAATGCAGGGTGAGAATTTCCATCTGGGGAGCTCATAGCCCTCTTCTGATGTGTATGGCGTGTAGAATGCTGTACAGAACCTGTACAGGACCCCAGTATTGATGTGAGCCTTGAGGTATATTTTACATTCCCAAATAGGCCACAAGTATCTTAAAAAATAAATTTTGAATTAAGCATAACTCATAAGTCATGCATATATCCAAAATTCATCATTTTTGATTTCAGAAAAGATGGATAACTTTTTATTTAGTAAGTAAATCCATGGATTTAAAGCCAGATTTGGGTTCCACACAAAGGTTCACCTAGGGTAGCTCTATAGAGTGAATAAGCTACAATTACTCTTTGAGGTGGTAATATGGAAAATACTTCAATACCACATAATCAATACTACATAAAAGATCTGTGAAATATTTTTTTTTCTTAATTTCACGCAAAATAATGGGAATGGAAGAAATCTGATGTTACATATACACTAAAAATAGTTTTATTCATGTTTTGGGCACTTAATAACATGGTATTTGTACATGGAATTTTGGTACACCCATAGTGGATATCTTGCTTGAAGCTTAATTCTCTATTTTGACGTGAAAAATAGGCAAGGGGGACAAAAGACATCAAAGAAAGCCAGGGTACCCAGCTTCTGAGGCTTCAGAGGTGTAAACAGCTCCAAAGATTGGATTCATGGCTGTTCTTGGCCTAATTAGTAAACTAAAACACTTTGGGCACTTGGTTACCATGTTACAACTACAATAAATCTTAAGAAAATAGCAAATAACCTGCTATTTTGATGTGCGAAGAAGGTAAAGAGCTACTTAGACTCCTGCAACCATGTCAATTCTTAAATACTTTCCATGGATAAGCCCCAAAAGAGTAATTAAAACCATTTTTGGACTTTCATCCATTGATTTACCTCATAGCAACCAGTTAAACACTGACATTTGCAATTCTACATAGAAATGAGGTAAAAACTTTAAAAATTCATTAAAAATACAATTATTAATGAATCTCTCTGAATAATTCAGGACCAATGGAGAACCATATTATTAATGGTAAAGCCAAAAAGAATTATGAGTTTACTAGTAAAATTAAAAGGTTTACCTACAGTCCATTTTTGACTATTCTATGTGAAACACTGAATCTTCAAAAATTCACAGTAATTACAACCTGTGACGAAATTGCCAATAACATTGATAACTTTGAGATATAAATGATTATTTTGAATAAAAGAAGATTTACAGATTTTACTCCTTTTATTCTTAACCATATTGGGTTGGTAGTCATGTAAAAGCATTAATTAAGTAATTATGATAATCTTACATGACAATAGGTGATGCAATCAATAATCCAAAAGGGTTTATTGTTTTCTCACTCACTGTTTTTTCAGTTTGCTCCATGGCACGCCTCTTTGAGCTGTTGTTGACTTAAGAGAGGCCTCCTCTTGCTGTTTTTTCCACATCATCATCTTATTATCATTTAATTCATTCTTACCAACAAATAAGTATTAGTTAACGCTATTCTTAAGTGTTTTAGATCTTTCAGAATCAATCAGAAGTACGTGAAATCATAGAATACAGCTATATATTGTTGTAATACTGTTATAAATAAATTTTGATCATTTGAATCCACAATTCTACGCCAAATCTCTCTATCTTATCTTTCAATAAGCTCTTTGGAATATTAGTGAGCCATTTATTCTTAATTATTAAAGTTCTTCTCTAAATAATTAGTTTTATTCAAGAATTATATTTATAATTAATCTTGCAAAAGATAATTGTATATTAAACGAATTTTATTATTTCAATAAAAGAAGTTTTATTATCAAAATCTTCTTGTAATTGATTCTTGTAGACAATTACTGCTCACAGTTAAAATCACTCGTAGTGTTTAACACGTGAAAGAAATAATTCTTTAATTATTTAATGATGGTTATAGTAATATTTTATTATTATAATTCATAAGAACAGACATAGTATTGTTGATTAATAGTAATATTATCATCAGTTTCATAGTCACATCTTACATATGGGGACGTGGCCCTGATTTTATCCATAGAGTTTGCTTTAATCATATTCTAGACTTCATTTTTGTGTTCTAAAAAACCACCCTACCTGTCAAATCTCACATTTGGGGGCCTGGTGGTTTTTTTTGAACCTTGTACCCTTAATTCATATATTTTTAAGTTCTAAAATATATTAATTTAATGATATTTTTTTTCTTTCATTTTAAAGTTGCAATAATTTTTATTTTTGAAATTGTTTTGGAAATCTTTTTCACTGAGGAATCTGGTTTGATTTTATGTGTTTTTACACGTGGCTTTTTCACATCCAAAACCTTGTAAAATTATTCTTTCAGTTACTCTGAATTAATTGTCATTTGGAGTCTTAAATTTCAATTTTTTTAATATTAAAAAATATAAAACTTATATAAAAAATCTTTAAAAATCTTCAAAAAGAATAAAAAATCATTTTTTCTCTTTTATAATTCTTTCTAGTGTCTTTAATCAAATACTGTTCAGCTGGAAACAGACTCAGTAAAAGATATATCACTAGTCCAGAATCTTCAGAAGCAGAGTCTGAAGACAGTATTGAGGTGCAAATTGCTAAAAGAGGCACCTTATTTAACTCAGAAAAGAATAAATTACCACCAAAAGGTGTATGTTTATCTTATATTTCACCTTTTTATGTTTAAATTGACGTGAAAATGGTGCATACCAGAAATGGAAGCAGCTATTCAGTCCAACCAGAGGGATGTGGACAAGGAAGAGGCAAGACCAAATCCAGAAGTGCCAGCCCCCCCCCAAGAAAGACACATTTGGAGGATGCCAGAGTTGCCCCCCATTCCCCAAGGTTTGTACCCACAGATTTTGACGTGAATTCTGAGCCTGAACTGATTCATGATAATAATTTAAGGGCTGAACCATTTTCAAGTGGCAGCAATAGAAATATATCAATTCCAATACAAAAATTGGTTCAGAGCAGCCAACAAAGAGGAGTGGGAAATATTCCCAAGCCTTTGGAAGGGGGCCATGAACTCCTACTTACACATATAGAGCTTTCTGGGACAGGAGAATACCATAGAACTCTTAGGAGGGTAAAGCCCCCTTTCTTGCAAAGACAATGTCAAAAAGATAAATAATTGTTTGAAGAACCAAAGTCTTTTATCAATAGACCAGAAGAAGTAACTGGAAATGACTCCAGCTTTGGACACAGAGGCCCCAGTGGCGTCTAACGGCTCCAGAAGTATCCAAAGACAAGCCCAAAGGACCTCAGAAGAAGCAGAAAGGTCCCAATAGCCATCAAGGAAAGGGCAAAGGCAAAGCCAATTGGCACAGACCTTACCCACAGGGGTACAGGATCCCCAAATTTGAGCCTTCAGCCATGGACAGTGTGTTCAATATGGCCAGAACTCTGATGAAATTCACAGCCAAGGAGCAGGAAAGTATGAACAGGACTTTTACATGCAAATAAATCATGTACAAACTTGTATTAATGTAGAAATTGGTAAGCTTGATTCAAAGTTAACTAAAATAACATTGGATATCAGTGATTTGAAAAGACATGACAAAAAATATACTGAATGGTATAAACTAACAAATGCCAGATTTGATTCAATTATCAATGCATGTAGCAGAATTGAAAGTACATGTAATGTTCATAATGATGAAATGGAAGATCTTTCTATTTTTAAAATGATTGATCAACTTAAAATTCTACAAGATCATGTCTTAAAGATAGTTCAAAATACCAATCAATGTGCTACACATTTAGAAAAAAGTGACATTGAAAGGAAGAAGTTAAAAAATGAAATCATTGCAAATGTAGAACAAATTCATAAGAATTATGAACCACATATGCCAAGACATTCTACACCTTTGACTGAAGAAAAGCTTTCTGTTAAAGGAAGTTTTACCCCCTTTTTAGGAGAAAATGTTGTCTCTGTTAAGGATATTCCCAAATTGGAAGAATGGCCAACATTCTCTGGTGAAGGAGAATACAACCATATTGAGTTCATCAGGACTATTGATATGTTACAAGAAGACTTTAATATACCTGATGAAATGATAGTGGGTAAATTGAACTGTCTGTTTACCAGGACTGCAAAGAAATGGTATTACAAGATGAGAATAGATCATGGAAAAAATGATTTGTCTTGGTGGAAATCTGAAGTGATTACAAAATGGGCCAATCATTCTTGGAGTTTTAAAATGAAAACTTCTTTTGAAAGTGCAATTTTTAATTCAGAGAAACATAAACCACTTACTTGGTTCTTCAAGCAAAAAGACAGATTATCTGCTTGACACCCAGATATGTCTGCCAATATGATTAATATGAAAATATTGAGAAAGTGTGGAGGAGAACTGGAACATGCTATCAAGAGCAGATGTGTGGAACCTTGTTCAACAGAGGACTACATTAATGCAATGGAAGATATCATTACCAGAAGAAGAATTGGTAAAAATTGGACTAGAATCCCTATGGAATCCAAGACAGTCCCAAAGATTGCTAGAGAGGATAAAAGACCAGAAAGACATGTCTTGAAGTGTCATAAATGTGGAAGTACTTCACATTTAGCCAACACTTGCACCAAGAAGACAAAAATCAATGAAGTTCAAGTCCTTGAAGCGATTCATTTTACTGAAGAGAAAGAAGAATCTGATCAAGATTCTGCAATCTCCGAGGAAACACCAGTGGAGGGCTATCCCGTTGAAAACATTACAGCTTTCTTTGAGGTCACAGAAGTCCATACCCACTTACCACATTACAGTGAAGATTGCTGAAACCTGATCAATATCCAGGATGCCAGAATGTGTAAAACAAAACCTGCTAGAGGTAAAGGATACACTGCTGAAGCATCCTGTATCACATCATTTTTGATGAGTGATATTGAAGCCAAAGTAAATTTGGATACAGGGGCATTTTGCACTTGTGTGGGAAAGAATTATTTACAAGTTATGCTTTCTGAATGGAAAAACCATCTATTACCAATAGAAGGTGTGCAATTTGGTAGTACCAGTAACTTTATGTACCCCTTGGGTATATTGGACACTAATCTTGTATTTCCACACAAAGCAGGAAGTGTAAGAATGAAAACTGATATTGTGGTAATGGGTAATTGCACATCTCAGCACATCATTCTTGGAAATGATTACTTGGATATTTATGGTATTCACATCAATAACCATAAAGACAGATATTTCACAATTGGGGATAACAAAAGACAAAAATTTGCTTCTTCCAATATGCCAAAACAAATATCTGTGGTATGTTCTGTTAAAGATACATATAAAGATGAATTTGTGTCTAATCAACTTGTTGAAGCACAAATTAATCGATCATTGCCACCAAAGATGAGGAATGAACTTATTGACGTGTTATATACATACAATAATGCATTTGCCTCTGATAATGAACCATTGGGTGCTATAAAAGGACATGAAGTTGATATTACTCTTAATATTGATAGACCATATCCTCCAGTACTTAGAAGACCAGCTTATCCAGCCAGTTCCAAAGCTAGAGAAGCCTTGGAGAAGCATATCCAAGAGTTAATACAACTTGGTATACTAAGGAAAGTGGGCCATAATGAGGAAGCTGAAGTGACAACACCTGTTATCATTGCTTGGCATAATGATCAGTCATGAATGGTTGGAGATTTCAGAGCATTGAATACCTACACAGTTCCAGATAGGTATCCAATCCCTAGAACTCAAGAAACCTTGACTCAATTGTCTAAAGCCAAGTATATAATATCAATGGATGCATTAAAAGGCTTTCATCAAATTGTTTTGACGCCTAAATCTAAGAAATTACTTAGAATTATCACTCACTGTGGTATTTATGAGTATCTTAGAATGCCATTTGGCATTAAAAATTCTCCACCCCATTATCAAAGAATGATGAATACCATCTTTCCCACAGAATTGTCTGAAGGATGACTTATCATTTATATTGATGATATCATCATATGTTCTGATTCATGGTCTTTGTACCTTGAAAGACTTGAAAGAGTACTTCACAAACTTTCAGAGGTGAACATGAAGATTTAACTTAAGAAATGCAATTTTGGTTTTGAAGAACTCAAAGCATTAGGACATATTGTTTCTGGTTTAAGCTTGGTTATTGACAAAAACAAAGTAGCAGCAGTGTTACTTAAGCCAATACCCCAGAATAAAAAAGAAATGTGGTCTTTTCTTGGGTTTGCCAGTTATTATAGGCAACACTTGAAAGACTTTGCAATTCTAGCCAAGTCACCATATAGAATCTGTGATCAACAGACTGTATTTGAGATGACACAAGAGAGAATTAAAGCTTATGAGAAGATAAAAAAAGCTCTTACAGAAGCACCTTTACTCCTCATTCCTGACTGGAATATACCTTTGAAATTGTACCTTGATGCATGTGGAGATGGATTAGGAGCAGCCCTACATCAAGTCCAAATTATTGATGACAAACCTACAGAAGGACCAGTTTGTTACATCACAAGACAAATCAAATCAGCAGAAGCCAGATATGGTTCAATCCAAATGGAGTTCTTATGTTTTGTATGGGCACTTGATAAATTACACTATTATCTTGATGGCAGGGTTTTGAAGTGATAGCTGACTGTAATGCTGTGAAATCACTTCTTAGCATGAAAACTCCCAACAGACATATGTAATTGAAGGGATTAACATAACTGATATTGGGACTGAATTCTTTGAAGAGGTCAGAGAATCTTCTAAGCAAGACAAGAATTGCAATATCTTGATTTCTTTATTAGATAAATACTTCAAATATACATCTTTAGTCAATGCACTGGATGAAGTTTGGAAAAATTTCTATTCTGAAGGAAGATTTCACCTGTTTGATGGGATTATTTACCATAGAACCAAATATTCTTGTGTAATGACATTATGTAGCAGATTACTTATCAATACCATTCTTTGTGAATGCCATGATAGCAGCTACTCTGGACACCTGTCAGATAACAGAACACTTGAAAAAGTGAATAACTGTGAATGGTGGCCATCTTGGAGAAAAGAAACATTGAATATTGCCATACCTGTGACAGATGTCAAAAAGCAAACAGGATTACAGGCAAGAAATTTGGAGTTATGATCCATATTCAAGAACCAAAATCCCCTTGGGAAGTTGTTCACATGGATTGGGTCACAGAACTTCCTCCAAGTGGTGAGAAAATTTCTAATGCTTGCTTAGTCGTTGTAGACAGATATAGCAAGACTCCCATATTCTTACCATGTCATAAAGATGACACAGCTATGGATACAGCTCTTCTTCTATAGAGTAGAGTTATCTCTCATACAGGATTATTTAAGAATATCATAAGTGATTGAGATCCCAAGTTCACATCTGCACTTTTGACCAATCTTCATAGATTGTTTGGAACTAAGTTATCATTCTCTACAGCATACCATCCTCAGACAGATGGACTAGCAGAGAGAATGATTCAAACTTTAGAAGACATGATCAGGAGATTTTGTGCTTATGGTTAGAATTCAAAGACTCAGATGGCTTTACCCATGACTGGTGCACTCTTATACCTGCATTAGAATTGGCATATAAGACATCAGTCCATTCTGCCACAGGACAAACTCCTGCTATGTTAGAAAAAGGATGGAATCCAAGACTCCCAGCAGACACACTGAGGAAAGCCTTGATTGACATTCATCCTACAGCTTCCAACTTCAAGATAATGCTTGATAAAGTGAAACATCATGCAAAACAAAGCATGGATGATGCTTTTGATTATGCAAAACAGAAGTGGGACAAGAGTCACAAAGTACCAGACCTCAAAGTAGGGGACTTAGTTCTAGTTTCAACCTTGAATTGTAATAATATCAAAGGCCCAAAGAAACTTGAAGATTCTTATGTAGGACCTTCTGTTATTGTTGCCTTACATGGAACCAATGCAGTTCAAGTGGAATTGAGTGGTGAATTTGAAAAAAAACACCCCACTTTTCAGTCAGCTTGATAAAACCTTATCAACCAGCTGATAAACAACTGTTTCCTTTGAGGAACCCAACTCCTTTAACTGTACCACCAGTGGAACAGAATGAACACAGAAAGATAAAGAAACACATCAAAGAAAGGAGACGTAGGGGTAAAAATCAGAGAAAATATCTTGTCAGATATAGAAGTCCAGTCCATGAAGATGAATGGCTGGCAGAATCAGAAATACCTGACTCAGATAAACTCTTCAGAAGATTTAGACATGAAAGAAGGCTACAAGCCTGAATATGTCTATAAATGTGCTTTAAACTAGTTGATCTGAGTGATGCAAGGAGGCTGGACAGTGGAAATTAACCCCCTTTGGGGCTTTTATTATTTATACCATTGATAAAATTGTAGTACAATTTGATTTTTTGGTAGGAGGGAATGTGAGCCTTGAGGTATATATGACATACCCAAATAGGCCACAATTATCTTCAAGACAAATTCTGAACTATGCATAACCCATAAGTCATGCATATATGCAAAAGTCATCATTTTTGATTTCAGAAAAGATGAATAACTTTTTATTGAGTAAGGAAATCCATGGATTTAAGGCCAGATTTGGATTCCACACAAAACCTTACCTAGGGTAGCTCCATAGAGTGAATAAGCTCAAATTAATTCTTTGAGGGGGTAATATGGAAAATACTTCAATACCAAATCATCAATACCACATAAAAGATCCATGAAAAATTTTGTTTTTCTCCATTTCACGCCAAAATAATGGGAATGTGAGAAATCCCATGTTACATATACACTAAGAATAGTGTTATGCATGCTTTGGGCACTTAATATTA
This sequence comes from Austropuccinia psidii, assembly GCA_023105745.1. Taxonomy (NCBI): domain Eukaryota; kingdom Fungi; phylum Basidiomycota; class Pucciniomycetes; order Pucciniales; family Sphaerophragmiaceae; genus Austropuccinia; species Austropuccinia psidii. The sequence continues at coordinate 8,120,791 of JALGQZ010000001.1, forward strand.
TGGTATTCCTACATGCACATTTAGTACACCCATAGTGGATATCTCACTTGAAGCTTAAATTTCTATTTTGATGTGAAAATAGGCAAGGGGAACAAAAGGCATCAAAGAGGGTCAGGGTACCCAACTTCTGAGGCCTCTGAGACCTGTACAGCTCCAAATCTTGGATCCATGGCTGATCTTGGCTTAATTGATAAATTAAATCCTCTTGGGAACTTGGTTACCATGTTACAACTACAGTAAATCTTAAGAAAATAGCAAATTACCTGCTATTTTGATGTACCAAGGAGGAAGAAATCTACTTAGACTCCTGTAACCATGTCAATTCTTAATGACTTTCCATGGATATACCCCAAAAGAGTAATTAAAACCCTTTTTGGACTAGTATCCATTGTTTTACCTCATAGCAACCAGCCATAGACTGATATTTACAATTCTAAGTAGAAATGAGGTAAAATCTTCAAAAATTCTTTAAAAATACAATTCTTAATGAATATTTCTGAAGCTTTCAGGACCAGTTACGAACTGTATGATCCATTTAAAAACCAAAAATAATTATACTTTTATATGGAAAATTAAAAGTTTTACTTACAGTCCATTTTTGAGGATTCCACGTGAAACACAAAATCTTTTAAAATTTACAGAAAATACATTCTGTGATGAAATTTTCAATAAAATTGAGACCTTTGAGAAATAAATGATCATTTTTTAATAAAAGAAGATTTAAAGATGTTACTCCTTTTATTCTTAACCAAAATGGGTTGGTAGTCACGTAGAAACCTCAATTAAGTAATTATGACAATCTTACGTGACAACAAATGATGCAATCAATAATCCAAAAAGGTTTATTGTTTTCTCACTCACTGATTTTTTAGTTTTCTCCATAGCACACCTCTGTGAGCTGTCTTAGACTTAAAAGGGGCCTCCTCTTGCTGTTTTTTCCACATCATCATCATCATTGCATTATTCATTTATATCATTGTTACCAACAAGTAAGAATTAGTTAAAACTTTTGTTAAGTGTTTCATTCTTTCAAAATCAATCAGAAAGACGTGAACTCATAGAAATCAACTACATATTGCTGTAATATTGCTATAAAATCATTTTGGTCCATTAAATCCACAATTCTATGTCAAATCTCTCTACTTTTATCTTTAATAAGTTCTTTGGAGTATTAGTGAGTTATTTATCTTTAATTCTTAAAGTTTTTCTCTAAAATTAGTTTTCTTCAAGAATTATCTTTATAATTATTCTTGAAAAAGATAATTATATATTAAAATAATTTCATTATTCTAATAGAAGAAGTTTTTATTATTAAATTCCTCTTGTAATTGATTCTTGTAGGCACTTACTACTAACAGTTATAATCACTAGTAGTGTATAACACGTGAAACAAATGATTCTTTCATTATTTAATTTTGGTTATAATAATTCCTTATTATTATGTTTCATAAGAACAGTTATATTACTGTTGATTAATTGTAATATTATCAACAGTTTCATAGACACATCTTACATTTGGGGGCCTGGCCATGATTGTAACCAGAGTTTTGGATATAATCATATTCTAGACTTTATTTTTGTGTTCTAAAAAACCACCATACCTACCACATCTTACATTTGGGGGCCTGGCCGTGTTTTTCTTGAACCTTGTACCCTTAATTAATATATTTTTAAGCTCTAAAATATATTAATTTAATGATATTTTTTTCTTTCAATTTGAAGTTAAAAGAATTCCATTTTTGAAATTGTCTTAAAATCTTTTTCATTGAGGAATTTGGTTTAATTGTATACTGTTTTTACACGTGTATTTTTTGCATCCAAAAACTGATAAAATTATTCTTTGAGTTACTATGAATTAATTTTGATTTAAAATCTTGAATTTTATTTTATTTTTTTGAAAAGAATACTTTTCAATATTAAAAATAAAGATTTATAAAAAATCTTAAAAATATTTTAAAAAGTATAAAAAATGATTTTTTCTTTTATAACTTTTCTAGTGTCTTTAATCAAATACTATGCAGCTGATAATAGACTCAGTAAGAGATATATTACCAGTCCAGAATCTGAGGACAGTATTGAGGTGCAAATTGCTAAAAGAGGCACCTTATTCAACTCTAGTAAGACTAAATTACCACCAAAAGGTGTGTTTTACCTTTATATTTTCACTTTTTATCTTAAAATTGACGTGAAAATGGTGCATACCAGAAATGGAAGCAACTATTCAGTCCAACCAGATGGATGTGGACAAGGAAGAGGCAAGACCAAATCCAGAAGTGTCAAATCTTCCTCAAGAAAGACACATCTTGAGGATGCCAGAGTTGCCCCCCATTTCCCAAAGCCTGTAGCCACAAACTTTGATTCAAATTCTGAATCTGAACTGATTCATGATAATATTTTAAGGGCTGAACCATTTTCAAGTGGCAGCAATAGAAATATATCAATTCCAATACAAAAATTGGTTCAGAGCAGTCAACGAAGAGGAGTGGGAAATATGCCTGAGCCTTTGGCAGCGGGCCATGAACTCCTACTTAGACATTAAGAGCTTTCTGAGTCAGGAGAAGACCATAGAGCTCTTAGGAGGTTGGAGCCCATTGTCTTGCAAAGACAAGGTCAAAAAGATAAAGAATCGGTTGAAGAACCAAAGTCTTTTATCCATAGACCAGAAGAAGGAACTGGAAATGACTCCAGCTTTGGAGACAGAAGGCCCAGTGGTGTCTACCAGCTCCAAACAAGCTCTAGAAGTGTCCAAAGACAAGCCCAAAGGACCTCAGAAGAAACAGAGAAGTCTCAAGAACCATCAAGGCAAGGGCAAAGGCAAAGGTAATTGGCACAGACCTTACCCACAAGGGTACAGGATTCCCAAATTGGAGCCTTCAGCCGTTCACAGTGTGTTCAATATGGCCAGGACTCTTATGGAATTTACAGCCAAGGATCAGGAAATGATGAATAGAACATTTTCCTGCAAATAATAGATGAAATACATTTTGTTCAATCTAATATTGATGTAAATATTGGTAAACCTGATGCAAAGTTAACTAAAATAACATTGGACCTCAATGACTTAAAAAAGAATGACAAACAGTCTGCTGAAATGCATAAGTCTGTAATTACCACACTGGAATTACTTACCAACACATGTGACAGAATTGAGAGTAAATATCAAGCTCAAATTGATGAAATGGAAGATCTTCCCATTTTTAACATTAATGATCAACTTAAAATTCTGAAAGACCATGTCTTAGAAATAGCTTAAAATACCAATCAGTTTGCTGCACATTTACAAAAAAGTGACAGTGAAAGGCATAAGTTAAATAACAAAATCATTGCAAATGTGGAACAAATTCATATGAACCATATCCCAAGGCATTCTACACCTTTTACTGAAGAAACTCATTCTGTTAAAGGAAGTTTTACTCCACTCTTAGGAGAAAATGTTATATCTGCAAAAGATATTCCCAAATTGGAAGAATGGGCAATATTCTCTTGTGAAGGTGAATAAAACCGTATTTAGTTCATCAGAACTATTGATATGTTGCAGGAAGACTTTAATATAGCTGATGAAATTATAGTGGGAAAATTACACTGTCTGTTTACCAAAATGCAAAGAAATGGCACTACAAGATGAGAATAGATCATCAAAAACATGACTGGTCTTGGTGGAAATCTGAAGTGATTACCCAATGGGCCAATAATTCTTGGAGGTTTAAAATGGAAAATGCTTTTGAAAATTACATTTTTGATCCATAAAAAGATAAACCACTTAGTTGGTTCTTCAAGCAAAACAACAGATTATCTTCTTTACACCCAGATATGTCTGACACTATGATTAATATGAAATATTAAGAAAGTGTGGAGGAGAACTGGAACATGCTATCAAAGGCAGATGTGTAGAACCCTGTTCAACAGAAGACTACATTAATGGAATGGAAGATATCATTACCAGAACAAGTATTGGTAAAACTTGGACTAAAATTCCCATGGAATCCAAGATAATCTCAAAGGTTCCCAGAGAGGACAGAAGACCTGAAAATCCTGTCTTGAAATTTCATAAATGTGGAAGCACTTCACATTTAACCAGCACTTGCACCAAAAAGACAAAAATCAATGAAGTTAAATTCATTGAAGAAGTTCAGTGTACTGAAGAGAAAGAAGAATCTGACCTAGATTCTGAAGTCTCTGAGGATACATCAGTAGTGGACTATACCATTGAAAACATTACAGCTTTCTTTGAGGTCACAGAAGTCCATAATCACTTGCCACAGTACAGTGAGGACTGTCATAACCTGATCAATATCCAAGATGCCAGATCTTTTAAGACCAAACCTGCTAGAGGAAAAGGTTATACTGCTGGAGCATCTTGTATCACATCAATTCTGATTAATGGTATTGAAGGAAAAGTAAATTTGGATACAGGGACATTTTGCACTTGTGTGGGCAAATATTATCTCCAAGTTATACTTCCTGAATGTGAAAGCCATCCATTACAAATAGAAGGTGTGCAATTTAGTAGTGCCAGTAACAATATGTAACCTTTGGGCATATTGGACACTAATATTGTGTTCCCACACCCTGCAGGAAGCATAAAAACGATGTCAGAGATAATAGTAATCAACAATTGCACATCTCAACATATCATCCTTGGAAATGATTACTTGAAAATCTTTGGTATTGACATCAATAAACATAAAGACATATATTTTACAATTGGAGAAAACAAGAGACAAAAATTTGCTTTTTCCAATATGACAAAACAAATATCAATGATATCTTCTAAGAAAGATACTTATAAAGAAGAATTTGTGGCTAATCAACTTTTTGAAGCACAAATTAGTCCATCATTGTCACCAAAGATGAGGAATGAACTTATTGATGTGTTATACACCTACAATAATGCATTTGCCTCTGATAATGAACCATTAGGTCCTATAAAAGGACATGAAGTTGATATTACTCTTAATATTGACAGACCATATCCTCCAGTTCTTAGAAACCAGCTTATCCAGCCAGTCCCAGAGCTATAGAAGCCTTGGAAAAACATATCCAGGAGTTAATCTAACTTTGTGTACTAAGGAAAGTAGGCCATAATGAAGAAGTTGAAGTGACAACACCTTTTATAATTGCTTGGAATAATGATAAATCAAGAATGGTTGAGAGATTTTAGAGCATTTAATACCTACACAGTTCCAGATAGGTATCCAATTCCTAGAATTCAAGAAAACTTGACCCAATTGTCTAGAGCCAAGTATATAACATCAATGGATGCATTGAAAGGCTTTCACCAAAATGTTTTGACGCCTAAAGCTAAGAACTTACTTAGAATTATCACTCACTGTGGTATTTATGAGTATCTTAGAATGCCATTTAGTATTAAAAATGCACCATCTGATTATCAAAGAATGATGAATACCATCTTCCCCACAGAGTTATCTGACGGATGGCTTATCATGTATTTTGATAATATCATCATATGTTCTGATTCATGGTCTTTGCACCTTGAAAGACTTGCAAGAGTACTTCACAAAGTTTCAGAAGTGAACATGAAAATTCCACTCAAGAAATGCAATTTTGGTTTTGAAGAGCTCATAGCATTAGGACATATTTTTTCTGGTTTAAGCTTTGGTATTGAAAAAAATAAAGTAGCAGCAGTGTTACTTAAGCCAATGCCACAGAATAAGAAAGAAATGATGTCTTTTCTAGGTTTTGCTAGTTACTATAGACAGCACTTGAAAGACTTTTCAATCCTAGCCAAGTCACTGTACAGAATCTGTGATGAAAAAACAGTTTTTGAAATGACACAGGAGAGAATTAAAGCTTATGAAAAGATAAGGAAATCTCTTACAGAAGCACCTTTACTCCTCATGCCTGAATGCAATATACCTTTGAATTTGTACATTGATGCATGTGGAGATGGATTAGGAGCAGCCCCACATCAAGTCCAAATTATTGATGACAAACCTACAGAAGGACCAGTTTGTTACATCTCAAGACAAATCAAACCAACAGAAGCCAGATATGGTGCAATCCAAATGGAGTGCTTATTTTTGTTAGGGCACTTGAGAAATTACACTATTATCTTGATGGCAGTGTTTTTGAAGTGGTAGCTGACTGTAATGCTGTGAAATCACTTCTTAGCATGAAAACTCCCAACAGACATATGTTGAGATGGCAAATAGCCATTCAAGAATATAGAGGAAACATGACCATAGTTCATAAAGCAGGAAGAACTCACAAGAATGCTGATGGACTTAGCAGGTGGGCATTAGCCAACACTCCTAATAACGCAGCTTATCTACCTTTGGAAGCTGAACCACAGATTCCAATTGAAGGAATTAACATAACTGATATTGGGACTGAATTTTTTGAAGAAGTCAGAGAATCTTACAATGAAGACAAGAATTGCCATATCTTGACTTCTTTGTTAGATAAAGACTGCAAAGATACATCCTTAGTCAATGCACTGGATGAACTTTGGAAAAATTCCTATTCTGAAGGAAGATTTCACCTGTTTGATGGGATTATTTACCATAGAACCAAACTTTCTTGTGTAATGACATTATGTAGCAGATTGCTTATCAATGCCATTCTTCATGAATGCCATGATAGCAGCTACTCTGGATACCTGTCAGATAACAGAACACTTGAAAAAGTGAAGAACTGTGAATGGTGGCCATCTTGGAGAAAAGAAACATTGAATATTGCCATACCTGTGACAGATGTCAAAAAGCAAACAGGATTACAGGCAAGAAATTTGGAGTTATGATCCATATTCAAGAACCAAAATCCCCTTGGGAAGTTGTTCACATGGATTGGGTCACAGAACTTCCTCCAAGTGGTGAGAAAATTTCTAATGCTTGCTTAGTCGTTGTAGACAGATATAGCAAGACTCCCATTGTGAGCCTTAGAGGTAATTTCATATACCCAAAAGACCACAAATATAAAAAATAACATATTAATATAAATAAAAGAAATTTATTTATATTATTAAAATAAAAATCAAAATATAAGTATAAAATTATATTAAAAACAAAAAATTAATTACAATTTAAAAAATAAAAATACATTAAATTTTGTAAGTATAAAATTACATTTATACTTGAAAAAATTAAGTAAAAATGAAATTTTAACAAAATTGTGAAAAATTAAATAAAATTGGAAAAAAGTTAAATAAAAATTATTATAACTTCTTATCCAATAAATAAACATATAAAAATTATTTCACCATTGGATTCCTCATAAAAAATCAGGTGGGGTCACCTCTGAGTGAAATTCTTGTAACTCAACTCTAAATAAGCTTAAATTAAGTTTTTAGTATTTTCAATACAAAAGTTGAAAATCCTCAAAACTTTAATTTAATTCACACCACATGTGGTGTTAACCATCAAATTTTGTGTTAAAATTGAGGTGTTGTGTTTAGTTTAGAAGTTATGAGGAATTAAAGTATTTTCAATTGAATTCAATTGAAATGTCAAAATGTGCGCATGTATTACATAAGTGAACTTTGATTTACATATGAGGTGTCAGTTATTACTGTATTGTACTGTACAATTGAATTGAATTACATATGTAAATTATAAGTATAATACATGATGAGGAATTAAAGGAAAAATAAATTGGAAAGATTAAATTTGGGGGGGAAAAGGAACTCCAGCTCTAAGGGGGAGCTAGACCCCCAAAATCCTTGCTGACAGGCGTTGGATGTCAAAATTCACGCAAAAGTTCATCACTTTTGGCCTGGAATTGAGTTACAGGGTCTGTGAACTCAATTGATGATGAGGTTTTGATACCAACTGGGGTAGTTTTAGCTGTTGCCAAGAGGGTAAAACTACCCTTAAGATAAAACAATCATAGTAAAAACAGTCTTAACTGGTTTCTACGCCTCTGACACACATTCTGACGTGTTTTGAAGGCTCTAGGCCTGGTATTGCTATAGTAATGGCTGATTTAAGGGTCTAAAATGGCTAAAAATGGCTAAAAATGGCTTAAACCAGCCCTTTTTTGGTCTAAACCAGGGTTCAATGATGCCATAATTGGCTTTTCTGTTGTCAGACTGTTTTTCACGACTGACAAGAGTAAATTTTACTTTTGGAGTAAGAGAATTGATGGCTATAAAAGAATGTCTTCTTTGCCCCACTTTTCTCTTCATGTTAGAATCTTTTCCTTTTATTAATTAGTTTAAAACTGTTAAACCAATCAATAAAAGATTCCAACCACCCTTTTTAAATCATTCTGAACCTTTTAACCACGTGAAAAAATCATTATAATCATTGTTTGTAACTCTTATAATCATTTTTACCCCTGAACCACCCCATAAGTGAATTAAAGCATCTTTCATCACTGTTAACTTTGTCACTTTGTTTCCAAATTCACTCTGGTCACTTTTGGGCGTGTTTTCTCTTTAATATTCTTTTTAAAGACTTTGTTCCTTAATTAATTGCTTGCAGTTCTTTTCTCAATTCATTCCAATTGAAATTGCTCTTGAAGAAATTTCTTTTGTAGCCTTAAAATATCTCTTGTAGAGTATTTTTTGGATAAATTTTTATTGTTGGTAAAACAATAAATTTTTATAATATTATTGTTTTATACTAATAAAGTTATCAACAATAAAATTTGCGTGTTTTCACTTAAAAATAATAGTTCTTACTATTTTTAATTTAATTTTACCTTATACAAATTTGAGGACAGGAAAAGTACTTGATTTTTTATCAAAGTTTCATATCCACACCTTACATTTGGGGGCCCAGCCGTGATATTTTACCTGTGACATATTTTTTTTTACTCTTTTTAAATCTTTTTTCTTATATTGAAAAATTTAAAAACATATAAAAAATACTTATAATCCAAAAAATCCTTAAAAAAATAATTTTTTTCATATTATAAGTGAGGCTTATATTTTTATTTCTTTTTTGAAATAACCTTTTTTTTACTTAATTAATTGGCTTTTTCATTAATTTTAGTGTCTGACAACGTGGTAAGACAAGAAAACATTGAAACAGCCTCAACAGTAACCAGCATTATCCCTGCCAGTACTGTTAATTCTGATCATAATAGTACTGTTATTGTGACTCAAAATAACCAACCTGAACCAATATCTTTTGAATTAATTAACTTGGACATAAATAATACCCTTCAGAAAGCTAAAAATTTGGCCAATAGTAAGGTTTTGACGTAAAAATACTATTTTAAGCCTTTTTAACCATAATTATGCCTTCAACCAGGTCAGGAGCCAGCTACAACCCCTCAAGCAGCTCCCAAAAAGGTAATAGACGTGATTATGGCAGAGGCCAATCAGGTACAGAAGGAAAAGGATCAGTTGATGACTTCCAAATGACTAAATTGGGTCATTCTGAAGCTGATAATACCATTTTACCTTCAAAAAGAGCTGACACCGCCACAACAAGCCTCTGTGGACATATACAAAGCCAGCCACAGTGCATACAACAATGCACTTCAATTCAAAGAGTACCAGATCCTTGCAGACCTGTGGAAGAATTGCATGAATTCTTACCTGACAGTAAGAAAATTCTTGGGCCATCCCAACACTTGCAAATTGCTCAATGGATGGCATCCATTGATGGAGAAGAAAAACATGATGCTTTTGACACTGGAATGGAGGAAAAACAACCCTCCACCACCAAAACCAGTGCCAAAAACAGCCCCAGTGGCCAGCAGCAGCAATTCCAACGTGAGAAAGCAGCCACAAACTCCAAACAAGGGCAAAGGGAAGGCACAAGCTCCAAAACCTTACAGCCAGGGCTACAGGATCCCAAAGATTCAGCAGGATGCCATGGAAAATGTATTTCAGATGGCCAGAACCATGATGGAATTACAAAAGAAGGAGGAAGCCAGATTAAAGTTCCAGAAATGATTTCTGATATATTTGATTCCATCCCAGAGTTGTATGATGCTATAAATGACGTGAAAAAACATCTTTCTGATAAAAATGAATCCATTTGTAACAACATTAAAGCAAACAACTTGAGCCTGTGCCAAATCAATGAAACACTTATGTGTTTTGAAAAGGTTTTAAGAACAATTAAAACTTCCAATAATGACACTTCCTTTGGAATTAAGATAAATGAACAATCTGCAATTATTAAAGAATTAACAGAAAAATATTCTAAACTCAATATTGATGACATAATTGAGACAAGAATAAAACATGCCATTAGTACTATCAAAGAGGACAATAAAAAGACTCTGGATTATGTTTCAAAAGCATTTGCTGAAGTAAAGACAAATACAATTGCCTTGAAAAAGGATTTTGATACCTCAAAAGAGGAAATATCAAAATTAACAATGAAATTGAATGAAGTTATATCTGATAATACTAGACAAACAGAGTTATGGAATGAGCTTACATATAAAGAGGATGAACATAAAAAGAATGTCATAGACTCTATACAAAGCTTACAACATGAGTTAAAAAATTCTCAAAGGTGTAACAACAGTAAAATGAATGATATTGAACAACTGCTAAACACCTTACCAAGAATGTCTACACCTCTGAACCAGAATGAGGGTGCAAGAATTCCCAATCCACAAGTATTGGATGGAGAAAATTCACAGTTAAAAGATGAATTTTCTACCTCTTTTCATAACTTGGAACCATCAATGGGCCAAGCACTATTAAAAGAAGTTCCAAAACTTAAGGAATGGCCTCACTTCAGTGGTGAAGGAGAATATGACCATATGGAATTTATCAGAGGTATTGACATGATCAAAGAAGATTTTGAATTACCAGACAGATTGGTGACAGCCAGGTTTAACACCTTGTTTACCAAATCAGCTCACAGATGGTATATCAAATTGAGACAAGCACATGGACACCAGAGTTGGACTTGGTGGAAAACCCAAATTGTCAACAAATGGGCCAATGATGCATGGAGGTTTAAAGTTGAAACAGCCTTTGAATCCGCCAAATTTAATGCTGATAAAGACAAAGCCTTACCATGGTTTTGTCAACAAAAGGACAGGTTAACAGCATTATACCCTGACATGTCAGAATTTATGATTCATAGAAAAATTCTAAGACAATGTGGAGGTGACTTAGAGCATGCTGTCAAGAGCAGGACTACTGAACAATCTTCAGCAGAAGACATTATCAATATATTAGAGGAAGTAACCACAAGAACCAGAATTGGTTCCAGTAGGGTGAATCTCAAAACAAGGTTTAATACACCTTGGAAGGATTCTGTGGACAAAAACCCCAAAGAAAACTCTAATAATATTAAAAATAAATCTGCAGATACAGTCAGAAAGTGCCATATTTGCCAAAGCACCACTCATTTAGCCAATACATGTCCAAAGAGAGGGAAAATCAATGAAATTGATGTGGAGAAAGAACCTGATGTTGAAAAAGATGACATAATTGAAGAAAATTCAGATGACAAGTCATCCATATTTTCTGAATCTTCAAAAGATATAGAAAATATCAATGCCGCTTTTGACATCATGGAATCTTATTCCCACTTGCCACAATTAAGCAATGGTCAACTTGATTTATCAAAACTCCAAGATGCACAACTCATGAAAACCAAACCAAACGGAGGAAAAGGTTATACAGCTGGTAACTCCTGTATAACAGAAGTGGTGATTGACAACAAACCCACTAAACTTTTGCTTGACCCAGGAGCCTTCTGCTCTTGTGTTGGTAAATCTTTTCTTAAAACTTGTGTACCAAACTTTGAAGATCAGTTGTTGCCAATTGATGGCATAAAATTCAATAGTGCAAGTAACCCAATGAAAGCATTGGGAATATTTGAAACTAGGGTCATATTTCCACATATAAATGGAAATTTAAGAATCACTTTTGAATTTGTTGTTATGGAAAATTGCTCTAGTACCCATTTCATATTGGGAAATGATTATTTAATCATGTATGGCATAGATTTACACAACAACAAGGACAGATACTTTACTATTGGAGACAATAAGCGCCAAAAATTTGCCTTTTTACCATTTAAAAGACAAATTACAGTAAACAAAGTATCACCAGTCAACTTAGAGTTAGAGAAATTCAAGTCTGAACACTTAAATGAAGCTGAAATAAGCCTTCATGTGAGTGATAAACAAGAAAATGAACTCTTTTCTCTTTTATATGACCATAAAGAAGCATTTGCCTCAGATAAAGAACCCCTAGGGGCAATTATTGGTCATGAAGTTGATATTATCCTTAATATTGAGAGACCTTATCCACCACTCTTAAGAAGACCTGCATATCCAGCAAGTCCAAAATCAAGAGAAGCACTAGAAAGCCATATTAAAGAACTTTTGGACCTTGGTGTAATAAGGAAAGTAGGCCACAATGAAGAAGTAGAAATAACTACACCAGTCATAGTGGCTTGGCATAATGGAAAATCTAGAATGGTTGGGGACTTTAGAGCTCTGAACACTTATACTGTTCCAGACAGATACCCAATTCCAAAGATCCAGATTGCCCTCACTCAAATATCTCAAGCAGTATATATAAGCACTATGGATGCTCTTAAGGGATTTCATCAGAATGTGGTAACACCAAGAGCAAGGAAGTATTTGAGAATCATTGTTCATTGTGGAGTTTATGAATATTTAAGAATGCCTTTTGGTATCAAAAATGCACCTTCACACTTCCAAAGAATGATGAATGAAATCTTCCCTGAAGAACTTTCAGAAGGATGGTTAATCATTTACATTGATGACATTATAGTCTGCTCCAAAACTTGGGAAGAACATATATACAGATTGTCCAGGGTTTTGACAAAAATTCAATCTGTCAATATGAAAATTTCTTTAAAGAAATGCCATTTTGGATTTAAAGAGCTTAAAGCACTAGGGTATGTAGTATCTGGTTTATCTCTTGGAATTGACAAAAACAAAGTTGCAGCAGTACTGATTAAACCCATGCCTCAAAACAAAAAAGAAATTCAATCATTTTTGGGTTTTGCAGGGTATTACAGGCGACACATTAAAGATTTTGCATCCATAGCAAGACCTCTTTATAAGCTATGTGACAAAGACACAGTCTTTGAAATGACAGTTGACAGAGTAAAAGCCTTTGAATCTTTGAGACAAGCCTTGACCACTGCTCCACTCTTACTGATGCCAGACTTTAAGCTGCCCTTTAAGCTTTATATTGATGCATCAGGAGATGGGCTAGGTGCTGCACTTCACCAAGTTCAGATTATAAATGATAAACCTGTAGAAGAACCCATATGTTTCATATCTAGGCAAATCAAACCAACTGAAGCCAGATATGGAGCAAGTCAGATGGAGTGTTTATGCCTTGTTTGGGCTCTGGAAAAGCTAAATTACTTTCTAGAAGGATGTGTCTTTGAAGTATCAACAGATTGTACCGCTGTTAAATCACTTCTGAACATGAAAACACCCAACAGACATATGCTTAGATGGCAAATAGCCATACAAGAATATAGGGGCAATATGACTATTGTTCACAAAGATGGCAATATTCATAAAAATGCAGATGGACTAAGCAGATGGCCATTACCAAATGATATTGATAATCCTGCTTATGTACCAGAAGAAGCCTCCCCACAAATTCCAATAGAAGGGATAAGTGTTACAGACTTAAACACCACCTTCTTTGAAGAAGTCAGAAACAGTTACACTCAAGATAAGAATTGTAGCATCTTATGCCAATTACTTAACAAGGACTGTAAAGACAACTCTCTTACACATGCCTTGGATGAAGTATGGCAAAAATCTTATGATGAAGGAAGATTTCACCTACTAGATGGTATAATTTACCACAGAACAAAACACACATGTGTTATGACAGTTGTGGACAGGTCACTAATCAATCTTGTACTGAAAGAATGCCATGATAGTCCCTTTTCAGGACATCTTTCTGAAGACAGAACAAGAGAGAAAGTGAAGACCTGCATATGGTGGCCAATGTGGCAGAAAGATGTTGCAGAGTATTGCAAACCCTGTGACAGATGCCAAAAGGCAAATAAATCCACTGGCAAAAGACTTGGAAATATGATGAAAATCCAAGAACCAAGCAGACCTTGGGAAATTATCCATATGGATTGGGTAACTGGCCTACCACCAGGAGGTGACAGAAGCTATAATGCTTGCCTAGTAATTGTGGACAGATTCAGTAAAACTCCAATCTTTTTACCATGTCACAAAGATGATACAGCCATGGATACAGCTCTTCTGATATGGAATAGAGTAGTGTCATGGACTGGGATATTTACAAATATCATCAGTGATAGAGATCCCAAATTCACTTCAGCACTATGGACAAATCTTCACCAATTATTTGGCACTAAACTGTCTTTCTCTACAGCCTACCACCCACAAACTGATGGCTTGGCTGAAAGAATGATCCAAACCTTAGAGGACATGGTGAGAAGATTTTGTGCATATGGCCTTGAATTCAAAGATTGTGATGGATTTACCCATGATTGGTGTACTCTGTTGCCAGCACTGGAATTGGCATATAAAACATCAATCCATGCCAGTACCAATCAGACTCCTGCTATCCTAGAAAAAGGATGGAACCCCAAGTTACCCCAAGATTCCTTGAGGAAAGACTTAATTGAGATACATCCCACAGCTGCTAGCTTCAAAGGAATGCTAGACAAAGCTAGAAGGCATGCAGTGAAATGCATGGAGGACTCTTTTGCATATGCTAAAGACAAATGGGATAAATCACATGCAACTCCAGATTTCAAAGTGGGGGACCTAGTTCTTGTATCCACCACTAACTTCAATAACATCAAAGGATGTAAAAAGCTGAAAGACTCCTTTGCAGGACCTTTTGTGATTAAAGCCCTCCATGGAGAAAATGCTGTTGAAGTAGAGTTATCTGAAGAACTTAGCAATAAGCACCCTACATTTCCAGTAAGCTTGATAAAGCCATATAAATCTAGTGATGCTGAGAAATTTCCCCTGAGGAATAAGATTCCCCAAGTTATACCTCCTATTGAGACATCTGGTGCTAAGAAAATAACCAAAGTTCTTAAAGAAAGGAAATTAAGAACCAAGAAAGTAAGGGAATACCTTGTTAGGTACAGTGACCCAACTTGTGAAGATGAATGGTTAGAAGAAAAAGATATACCAGAAGCTACCAAACTCCTCAGAAGATTCAGACACACTAGAAACACCAATATTACAAAGTAATATTCTTTTTTTAGGGGGAGGGAATGTGAGCCTTAGAGGTAATTTCATATACCCAAAAGACCACAAATATAAAAAATAACATATTAATATAAATAAAAGAAATTTATTTATATTATTAAAATGAAAATTAAAATATAAGTATAAAATTATATTAAAAACATAAAATTAATTACAATTTAAAAAATAAAAATACATTAAATTTTGTAAGTATAAAATTACATTTATACTTGAAAAAATTAAGTAAAAATGAAATTTTAACAAAATTGTGAAAAATTAAATAAAATTGGAAAAAAGTTAAATAAAAATTATTATAACTTCTTATCCAATAAATAAACATATAAAAATTATTTCACCATTGGATTCCTCATAAAAAATCAGGTGGGGTCACCTCTGAGTGAAATTCTTGTAACTCAACTCTAAATAAGCTTAAATTAAGTTTTTAGTATTTTCAATACAAAAGTTGAAAATCCTCAAAACTTTAATTTAATTCACACCACATGTGGTGTTAACCATCAAATTTTGTGTTAAAATTGAGGTGTTGTGTTTAGTTTAGAAGTTATGAGGAATTGAAGTATTTTCAATTGAATTCAGTTGAAATGTCAAAATGTGCGCGTGTATTACATAAGTGAACTTTGATTTACATATGAGGTGTCAATTATTACTGTATTGTACTGTACAACTGAATTGAATCACATGTGTAAATTGTAAGTATAATACATGATGAGGAATTAAAGGAAAAATAAATTGGAAAGATTAAATTTGGGGGGGAAAAGGAACTCCAGCTCTAAGGGGGAGCTAGACCCCCAAATTCCTTGCTGACAGGCGTGGGATGTCAAAATTCACGCAAAAGTTCATCACTTTTGGCCTGGAATTGAGTTACAGGGTCTGTGAACTCAATTGATGATGAGGTTTTGATACCAACTGGGGTAGTTTTAGCTGTTGCCAAGAGGGTAAAACTACCCTTAAGATAAAACAATCATAGTAAAAACAGTCTTAACTGGTTTCTACGCCTCTGACACACATTCTGACGTGTTTTGAAGGCTCTAGGCCTGGTATTGCTATAGTAATGGCTGATTTAAGGGTCTAAAATGGCTTAAACCAGCCCTTTTTTGGTCTAAACCAGGGTTCAATGATGCCATAATTGGCTTTTCTGTTGTCAGACTGTTTTTCACGACTGACAAGAGTAAATTTTACTTTTGGAGTAAGAGAATTGATGGCTATAAAAGAATGTCTTCTTTGCCCCACTTTTCTCTTCATGTTAGAATCTTTTCCTTTTATTAATGAGTTTAAAACTGTTAAACCAATCAATAAAAGATTCCAACCACCCTTTTTAAATCATTCTGAACCTTTTAACCACGTGAAAAAATCATTATAATCATTGTTTGTAACTCTTATAATCATTTTTACCCCTGAACCACCCCATAAGTGAATTAAAGCATCTTTCATCACTGTTAACTTTGTCACTTTGTTTCCAAATTCACTCTGGTCACTTTTGGGCGTGTTTTCTCTTTAATATTCTTTTTAAAGACTTTGTTCTTTAATTAATTGCTTGCAGTTCTTTGCTCAATTAATTCCAATTGAAATTGCTCTTGAAGAAATTTCTTTTGTAGCCTTAAAATATCTCTTGTAGAGTATTTTTTGGATAAATTTTTATTGTTGGTAAAACAATAAATTTTTATAATATTATTGTTTTATACTAATAAAGTTATAAACAATAAAATTGGCGTGTTTTCACTTAAAAATAATAGTTCTTACTATTTTTAATTTAATTTTACCTTATACAAATTTTGAGGACAGGAAAAGTACTTGATTTTTTATCAAAGTTTCATATCCACACCTTACACCCATATTCTTACCATTTCATAAAGATGACACAGCTATGGATACAGCTCTTCTTCTATAGAGTAGAGTTATCTCTCATACAGGATTATTTAAGAATATCATAAGTGATTGAGATCCCAAGTTCACATCTGCACTTTTGACCAATCTTCATAGATTGTTTGGAACTAAGTTATCATTCTCTACAGAATACCATCCTCAGACAGATGGACTAGCAGAGAGAATGATTCAAACTTTAGAAGACATGATCAGGAGATTTTGTGCTTATGGTTAGAATTCAAAGACTCAGATGGCTTTACCCATGACTGGTGCACTCTTATACCTGCATTAGAATTGGCATATAAGACATCAGTCCATTCTGCCACAGGACAAACTCCTGCTATGTTAGAAAAAGGATGGAATCCAAGACTCCCAGCAGACACACTGAGGAAAGCCTTGATTGACATTCATCCTACAGCTTCCAACTTCAAGATAATGCTTGATAAAGTGAAACATCATGCAAAACAAAGCATGGATGATGCTTTTGATTATGCAAAACAGAAGTGGGACAAGAGTCACAAAGTACCAGACCTCAAAGTAGGGGACTTAGTTCTAGTTTCAACCTTGAATTGTAATAATATCAAAGGCCCAAAGAAACTTGAAGATTCTTATGTAGGACCTTCTGTTATTGTTGCCTTACATGGAACCAATGCAGTTCAAATGGAATTGAGTGGTGAATTTGAAAAAAAACACCCCACTTTTCAGTCAGCTTGATAAAACCTTATCAACCAGCTGATAAACAACTGTTTCCTTTGAGGAACCCAACTCCTTTAACTGTACCACCAGTGGAACAGAATGAACACAGAAAGATAAAGAAACACATCAAAGAAAGGAGACATAGGGGTAAAAATCAGAGAAAATATCTTGTCAGATATAGAAGTCCAGTCCATGAAGATGAATGGCTGGCAGAATCAGAAATACCTGACTCAGATAAACTCTTCAGAAGATTTAGACATGAAAGAAGGCTACAAGCCTGAATATGTCTATAAATGTGCTTTAAACTAGTTGATCTGAGTGATGCAAGGAGGCTGGACAGTGGAAATTAACCCCCTTTGGGGCTTTTATTATTTATACCATTGATAAAATTGTAGTACAATTTGATTTTTTGGTAGGAGGGAATGTGAGCCTTGAGGTATATATGACATACCCAAATAGGCCACAATTATCTTCAAGACAAATTCTGAACTATGCATAACCCATAAGTCATGCATATATGCAAAAGTCATCATTTTTGATTTCAGAAAAGATGAATAACTTTTTATTGAGTAAGGAAATCCATGGATTTAAGGCCAGATTTGGATTCCACACAAAACCTTACCTAGGGTAGCTCCATAGAGTGAATAAGCTCAAATTAATTCTTTGAGGGGGTAATATGGAAAATACTTCAATACCAAATCATCAATACCACATAAAAGATCCATGAAAAATTTTGTTTTTCTCCATTTCACGCCAAAATAATGGGAATGTGAGAAATCCCATGTTACATATACACTAAGAATAGTGTTATGCATGCTTTGGGCACTTAATATTATGGTATTCCTACATGCACATTTAGTACACCCATAGTGGATATCTCACTTGAAGCTTAAATTTCTATTTTGATGTGAAAATAGGCAAGGGGAACAAAAGGCATCAAAGAGGGTCAGGGTACCCAACTTCTGAGACCTCTGAGACCTGGAAAGCTCCAAATCTTGGATCCATGGCTGATCTTGGCCTAATTGATAAATTAAATCCTCTTGGGAACTTGGTTACCATGTTACAACTACAGTAAATCTTAAGAAAATAGCAAATTACCTGCTATTTTGATGTACCAAGGAGGAAGAAATCTACTTAGACTCCTGTAACCATGTCAATTCTTAATGACTTTCCATGGATATACCCCAAAAGAGTAATTAAAACCCTTTTTGGACTAGTATCCATTGTTTTACCTCATAGCAACCAGCCATAGACTGATATTTACAATTCTAAGTAGAAATGAGGTAAAATCTTCAAAAATTCTTTAAAAATACAATTCTTAATGAATATTTCTGAAACTTTCAGGACCAGTTACGAACTGTATGATCCATTCAAAAACCAAAAATAATTATACTTTTTTATGGAAAATTAAAAGTTTTACTTACAGTCCATTTTTGAGGATTCCACGTGAAACACAAAATCTTTTAAAATTTACAGAAAATACATTCTGTGATGAAATTTTCAATAAAATTGAGACCTTTGAGAAATAAATGATCATTTTTTAATAAAAGAAGATTTAAAGATGTTACTCCTTTTATTCTTAACCAAAATGGGTTGGTAGTCACGTAGAAACCTCAATTAAGTAATTATGACAATCTTACGTGACAACAAATGATGCAATCAATAATCCAAAAAGGTTTATTGTTTTCTCACTCACTGATTTTTCAGTTTTCTCCATAGCACACCTCTGTGAGCTGTCTTAGACTTAAAAGGGGCCTCCTCTTGCTGTTTTTTCCACATCATCATCATCATTGCATTATTCATTTATATCATTGTTACCAACAAGTAAGAATTAGTTAAAACTTTTGTTAAGTGTTTCATTCTTTCAAAATCAATCAGAAAGACGTGAACTCATAGAAATCCACTACATATTGCTGTAATATTGCTATAAAATCATTTTGGTCCATTAAATCCACAATTCTATGTCAAATCTCTCTACTTTTATCTTTAATAAGTTCTTTGGAGTATTAGTGAGTTATTTATCTTTAATTCTTAAAGTTTTTCTCTAAAATTAGTTTTCTTCAAGAATTATCTTTATAATTATTCTTGAAAAAGATAATTATATATTAATATGATTTCATTATTCTAATAGAAGAAGTTTTTATTATTAAATTCTTCTTGTAATTGATTCTTGTAGGCACTTACTACTAACAGTTATAATCACTAGTAGTGTATAACACGTGAAACAAATGATTCTTTCATTATTTAATTTTGGTTATAATAATTCCTTATTATTATATTTCATAAGAACAGTTATATTACTGTTTATTAATTGTAATATTATCTACAGCTTCATAGACACATCTTACATTTGGGGGCCTGGCCATGATTGTAACCAGAGTTTTGGATATAATCATATTCTAGACTTTATTTTTGTGTTCTAAAAAACCACCATACCTACCACATCTTACATTTGGGGGCCTGGCCGTGTTTTTTTTGAACCTTGTACCCTTAATTAATATATTTTTAAGCTCTAAAATATATTAATTTAATGATATTTTTTTCTTTCAATTTGAAGTTAAAATAATTCCATTTTTGAAATTGTCTTAAAATCTTTTTCATTGAGGAATTTGGTTTAATTGTATACTGTTTTTACACGTGGATTTTTTGCATCCAAAAACTGATAAAATTATTCTTTGAGTTACTATGAATTAATTTTGATTTAAAATCTTGAATTTTATTTTATTTTTTTGAAAAGCATACTTTTCAATATTAAAAATAAAGATTTATAAAAAATCTTAAAAATATTTTAAAAAGTATAAAAAATAATTTTTTCTTTTATAACTTTTCTAGTGTCTTTAATCAAATACTATGCAGCTGATAATAGACTCAGTAAGAGATATATTACCAGTCCAGAATCTGAGGACAGTATTGAGGTGCAAATTGCTAAAAGAGGCACCTTATTCAACTCTAGTAAGACTAAATTACCACCAAAAGGTGTGTTTTACCTTTATATTTTCACTTTTTATCTTAAAATTGACGTGAAAATAGTGCATACCAGAAATGGAAGCAACTATTCAGTCCAACCAGATGGATGTGGACAAGGAAGAGGCAAGACCAAATGCAGAAGTGTCAAATCTTCCTCAAGAAAGACACATCTTGAGGATGCCAGAGTTGCCCCCCATTTCCCAAAGTCTGTAGCCACAAACTTTGATTCAAATTCTGAATCTGAACTGATTCATGATAATATTTTAAGGGCTGAACCATTTTCAAGTGGCAGCAATAGAAATATATCAATTCCAATACAAAAATTGGTTCAGAGCAGTCAACGAAGAGGAGTGGGAAATATGCCTGAGCCTTTGGCAGCGGGCCATGAACTCCTACTTAGACATTAAGAGCTTTCTGAGTCAGGAGAAGACCATAGAGCTCTTAGGAGGTTGGAGCCCATTGTCTTGCAAAGACAAGGTCAAAAAGATAAAGAATCGGTTGAAGAACCAAAGTCTTTTATCCATAGACCAGAAGAAGGAACTGGAAATGACTCCAGCTTTGGAGACAGAAGGCCCAGTGGTGTCTACCAGCTCCAAACAAGCTCTAGAAGTGTCCAAAGACAAGCCCAAAGGACCTCAGAAGAAACAGAGAAGTCTCAAGAACCATCAAGGCAAGGGCAAAGGCAAAGGTAATTGGCACAGACCTTACCCACAAGGGTACAGGATTCCCAAATTGGAGCCTTCAGCCGTTCACAGTGTGTTCAATATGGCCAGGACTCTTATGGAATTTACAGCCAAGGATCAGGAAATGATGAATAGAACATTTTCCTGCAAATAATAGATGAAATACATTTTGTTCAATCTAATATTGATGTAAATATTGGTAAACCTGATGCAAAGTTAACTAAAATAACATTGGACCTCAATGACTTAAAAAAGAATGACAAACAGTCTGCTGAAATGCATAAGTCTGTAATTACCACACTGGAATTACTTACCAACACATGTGACAGAATTGAGAGTAAATATCAAGCTCAAATTGATGAAATGGAAGATCTTCCCATTTTTAACATTAATGATCAACTTAAAATTCTGAAAGACCATGCCTTAGAAATAGCTTAAAATACCAATCAGTTTGCTGCACATTTACAAAAAAGTGACAGTGAAAGGCATAAGTTAAATAACAAAATCATTGCAAATGTGGAACAAATTCATATGAACCATATCCCAAGGTATTCTACACCTTTTACTGAAGAAACTCATTCTGTTAAAGGAAGTTTTACTCCACTCTTAGGAGAAAATGTTATCTCTGCAAAAGATATTCCCAAATTGGAAGAATGGGCAATATTCTCTTGTGAAGGTGAATAAAACCGTATTTAGTTCATCAGAACTATTGATATGTTGCAGGAAGACTTTAATATAGCTGATGAAATTATAGTGGGAAAATTACACTGTCTGTTTACCAAAATGCAAAGAAATGGCACTACAAGATGAGAATAGATCATCAAAAACATGACTGGTTTTGGTGGAAATCTGAAGTGATTACCCAATGGGCCAATAATTCTTGGAGGTTTAAAATGGAAAATGCTTTTGAAAATTACATTTTTGATCCATAAAAAGATAAACCACTTAGTTGGTTCTTCAAGCAAAACAACAGATTATCTTCTTTACACCCAGATATGTCTGACACTATGATTAATATGAAATATTAAGAAAGTGTGGAGGAGAACTGGAACATGCTATCAAAGGCAGATGTGTAGAGCCCTGTTCAACAGAAGACTACATTAATGGAATGGAAGATATCATTACCAGAACAAGTATTGGTAAAACTTGGACTAAAATCCCCATGGAATCCAAGATAATCTCAAAGGTTCCCAGAGAGGACAGAAGACCTGAAAATCCTGTCTTGAAATTTCATAAATGTGGAAGCACTTCACATTTAGCCAGCACTTGCACCAAAAAGACAAAAATCAATGAAGTTAAATTCATTGAAGAAGTTCAGTGTACTGAAGAGAAAGAAGAATCTGACCTAGATTCTGAAGTCTCTGAGGATACATCAGTAGTGGACTATACCATTGAAAACATTACAGCTTTCTTTGAGGTCACAGAAGTCCATAATCACTTGCCACAGTACAGTGAGGACTGTCATAACCTGATCAATATCCAAGATGCCAGATCTTTTAAGACCAAACCTGCTAGAGGAAAAGGTTATACTGCTGGAGCATCTTGTATCACATCAATTCTGATTAATGGTATTGAAGGAAAAGTAAATTTGGATACAGGGACATTTTGCACTTGTGTGGGCAAATATTATCTCCAAGTTATACTTCCTGAATGGGAAAGCCATCCATTACAAATAGAAGGTGTGTAATTTAGTAGTGCCAGTAACAATATGTAACCTTTGGGCATATTGGACACTAATATTGTGTTCCCACACCCTGCAGGAAGCATAAAAACGATGTCAGAGATAATAGTAATCAACAATTGCACATCTCAACATATCATCCTTGGAAATGATTACTTTAAAATCTTTGGTATTGACATCAATAAACATAAAGACATATATTTTACAATTGGAGAAAACAAGAGACAAAAATTTGCTTTTTCCAATATGACAAAACAAATATCAATGATATCTTCTAAGAAAGATACTTATAAAGAAGAATTTGTGGCTAATCAACTTTTTGAAGCACAAATTAGTCAATCATTGTCACCAAAGATGAGGAATGAACTTATTGATGTGTTATACACCTACAATAATGCATTTGCCTCTGATAATGAACCATTAGGTCCTATAAAAGGACATGAAGTTGATATTACTCTTAATATTGACAGACCATATCCTCCAGTTCTTAGAAACCAGCTTATCCAGCCAGTCCCAGAGCTATAGAAGCCTTGGAAAAACATATCCAGGAGTTAATCTAACTTTGTGTACTAAGGAAAGTAGGCCATAATGAAGAAGTTGAAGTGACAACACCTTTTATAATTGCTTGGAATAATGATAAATCAAGAATGGTTGAGAGATTTTAGAGCATTTAATACCTACACAGTTCCAGATAGGTATCCAATTCCTAGAATTCAAGAAAACTTGACCCAATTGTCTAGAGCCAAGTATATAACATCAATGGATGCATTGAAAGGCTTTCACCAAAATGTTTTGACGCCTAAAGCTAAGAACTTACTTAGAATTATCACTCACTGTGGTATTTATGAGTATCTTAGAATGCCATTTAGTATTAAAAATGCACCATCTGATTATCAAAGAATGATGAATACCATCTTCCCCACAGAGTTATCTGACGGATGGCTTATCATGTATTTTGATAATATCATCATATGTTCTGATTCATGGTCTTTGCACCTTGAAAGACTTGCAAGAGTACTTCACAAAGTTTCAGAAGTGAACATGAAAATTCCACTCAAGAAATGCAATTTTGGTTTTGAAGAGCTCATAGCATTAGGACATATTTTTTCTGGTTTAAGCTTTGGTATTGAAAAAAATAAAGTAGCAGCAGTGTTACTTAAGCCAATGCCACAGAATAAGAAAGAAATGATGTCTTTTCTAGGTTTTGCTAGTTACTATAGACAGCACTTGAAAGACTTTTCAATCCTAGCCAAGTCACTGTACAGAATCTGTGATGAAAAAACAGTTTTTGAAATGACACAGGAGAGAATTAAAGCTTATGAAAAGATAAGGAAATCTCTTACAGAAGCACCTTTACTCCTCATGCCTGAATGCAATATACCTTTGAATTTGTACATTGATGCATGTGGAGATGGATTAGGAGCAGCCCCACATCAAGTCCAAATTATTGATGACAAACCTACAGAAGGACCAGTTTGTTACATCTCAAGACAAATCAAACCAACAGAAGCCAGATATGGTGCAATCCAAATGGAGTGCTTATTTTTGTTAGGGCACTTGAGAAATTACACTATTATCTTGATGGCAGTGTTTTTGAAGTGGTAGCTGACTGTAATGCTGTGAAATCACTTCTTAGCATGAAAACTCCCAACAGACATATGTTGAGATGGCAAATAGCCATTCAAGAATATAGAGGAAACATGACCATAGTTCATAAAGCAGGAAGAACTCACAAGAATGCTGATGGACTTAGCAGGTGGGCATTAGCCAACACTCCTAATAACGCAGCTTATCTACCTTTGGAAGCTGAACCACAGATTCCAATTGAAGGAATTAACATAACTGATATTGGGACTGAATTTTTTGAAGAAGTCAGAGAATCTTACAATGAAGACAAGAATTGCCATATCTTGACTTCTTTGTTAGATAAAGACTGCAAAGATACATCCTTAGTCAATGCACTGGATGAACTTTGGAAAAATTCCTATTCTGAAGGAAGATTTCACCTGTTTGATGGGATTATTTACCATAGAACAAAACTTTCTTGTTTAATGACATTATGTAGCAGATTGCTTATCAATACCATTCTTCATGAATGCCATGATAGCATATACTCTGGACACCTGTCAGAGGACAGAACACTTGAAAAAGTGAATAACTGTACATGCTGGCCATCTTGGAGAAAAGAAACCATTGAATATTAGCACACTTGTGACACATGTCAAAAGGCAAACAGGAGTACAGGCAAGAAATTTGGACTTATGATCCATATTAAAGAACCAAAATGCCCTTGGGAAGTTGTTCACATGTATTGGGTCACATCACTTCCTCCAAGTGGTGACAAAGGTTATAATGCTAGTCTAGTCATTGTAGACAGATATAGCAAAATGCCCATATTCTTACCATGTCATAAAGATTACACTGCTATGGATACAGCTCTTCTTCTATGGAGTAGAGTTATTTCTCATACAGGATTATTTAAGAATATCATAAGTGACAGAGATACCAAGTTCACATCTGCACTTTGGACCAATCTTCATAGTTTTTTTGGGACTAAGCTATCATTCTCTACAGAATATCACCCTCAAACAGATGGGCTAGTAGAAAGGATGATTCAAACTTTAGAAGACATGATCAGGAGATTTTGTGCTTATGGGTTAGAACTCAAAGACTCAGATGGCTTTACCCATGACTGGTGCACTATTATACCTGCATTAGAATTGGCAGATAAGACATAAGTACATCCTTCCACAGGTCAAACTCCTGCTATGTTAGGAAAAGGATGGAATCCAAGAATCCCAGCAGACGCACTGAGGAAAGACTTGATTGAAATTCCTCCTACAGCTTCCAGTTTCAAGTTAATGCTTGATAAAGTGAAACATCATGCAAAACAAATTATTAATGAAGCTTTTTACTATGAAAGACAGAAGTGGGACAAGAGTCACAAAGTACCAGACTTCAAAGTAGGGGACTTAGTTCCAGTTTCAACCTTGAATTCTAATAATATCAAAGGCCTAAAGAAACTTAAAGACTCTTATGTAGGACCTTTTGTTATTGTAGCCTTACATGGAACCAATGCAGTTCAAGTGGAATTGAGTAGTGAATTGGAAAATCAACACCCCACTTTTCCAGGCAGCCTGATAAAGCCTTATGAACCAGCTGACAAAGGATTGTTTCCTTTGAGGAACCAAACCTCTTTAACTGTACCACCAGTGGAACAAAATGAAGACAAAAATATAAAGAAATTCATTAAAGAAAGAAGCCTTAGGGGCAAAAATCACAGAGAATATCTTGTCAGATATAGAAATCCAGTACATGGAGATGAATGGCTGGCAGAATCAGAAATACCTGACTCAGATAAACTCTTATGAGGATTTAGACATCAAAGAAGGCCACAAGCCCAAATATGTCTATAAATGTGCTTTAAATTACTTGATATGAGTAATGTAAAGAGGTTAGACAGTGGACATTCACCCCACTTTTGGGCTTTTATGCTCTATACCATTGATGAAATTGTGATACAATTTTGTTTTTTGGTGGGAGGGAATGTGAGCCTTGAGGTATATTTTGCATACCCAAATAGGCCACAATTATCTTAAAGACAAATTCTGAACTATGCATAACCCATAAGTCATGCATCTATTCAAAATTCATCATTTTTGATTTCAGAAAAGATGAATAATGTTTTATTGAGTAAGTAAATCCATGGATTTAAGGCCAGATTTGGATTCTACACAAAGATTCACCTAGGGTAGCTTAATAGAGTGAATAAGCTCAAATTAACTCTTTGAGGTGGTAATATGGAAAATACTTCAATACCACATCATCAATACCACATAAAAGATCCGTGAAAATTTTTATTTTTCTCCATTTCACGTCAACATAATGGGAATGTGAGAAACCCCATCTTACATATACATCAAGAATAGCATTATGCATTTTTTGGGCACTTAATATTGTGGTATTCCTACATGCACTATTGGTACACCCATAGTGTATATCTCACTTGAAGCTTAAATTTCTATTTTGACGTGAAAAATAGGCAAGGGGGACAAAAGGCATCAAAGAGGGCCAGGGTACCCAACTTCTGAGGCCTCTGAGACGTGGACATCTCAAAGCTTAAATCCATGGCTGATATTGGCCTAATTGGTAAACTAAAACCTTTTGGGAACCTGGTTACCATGTTACAACTACAGGAAATCATAAGAAAATAGCAAATAACCTGCTATTTCGATGTGCCAAGAAGGTAGAAAGCTACTTAGACTCCTGTAACCATGTCAATTCTTAATGACGTTTCATGGATAAACCCCAAAAGAGTAATTAAAAGCCTTTTTGGACTAGTATTCATTGTTTTACCTCATAGCAACCAGTCATAGACTGATATTTGCAATTCTACGTAGAAATGAGCTAAAAACTTCAAAAATTCTTGAAAAATACAATTCTGAATGAATCTGTCTGAAACTTTCAGCACCAATGAAGAACTCTATAGTTCATATAAAAGCCAAAAATAATTATACCTTACATCCAAAAAGAGGTTTTCTTCAAGTCCATTTTTGAGGGTTCCAAATGAAACCCAGAATCTTTTAAAATTTACAGAAAATACACTCTGTGATGAAATTTTCAATAAATTTGATAAATTTGAGAAAACAATTATTATTTTGGAATAAAAGAATATTTACAGATGTTACTGCTTTTATTGTTAGCATCAAATGGGTTGGTAGTCATGTAGAAACCTCAATTAAGTAATTATGACACTCTTACGTGACAACAGATTATGCAATCAATCATCTAAAAAGTTTTATTGTTTTCTCACTCACTCGTTTTTCAGTTTGCTCCATAGCACACCTCTGTGAGCTGTCTTAGACTTAAAATAGACCTCCTCTTGCTGTTTTTTCCACATCATCATCATCACATTATCCATTTATATCATTGTCACCAACAAGTAAGTATTAGTTAAAACTTTTCTTAAGTGTTTTAATTCTTTCATAATCAATCAGAAAGATGTGAAATCATAGAATCCAACCATATATTGCTGTAATACTCTTCTAAATTCATTTTGATCCTTTAAATCCACAATTCTACGTCAAATCTCTCTATCATATCTTTCAATAAGCTCTTTGAAATATTAGTGAGTGATTTATCTTTAATTCTTAAAGTTTTTATCTAAAATGAGTTTTCTTCAAGAATTATCTTTATAATTATTCTTGCAAAAGATAATTATACATTAAAATAATTTTATTATTTTAATAAAAGAAGTTTTTTTATTAAATTCTTCTTTTAATTGATTCTTGTAGACAATTACTACTCACAGTTATAATCACTAGTAGTGTATAAAAGTGAAACAAATAATTATTTAATTGTTTAATTATTTAATTGTGGTTATAATAATTCCTTATTATTATATTTCATAAGAACAGTCGTAGTACTGTTGATTAATGGTAATATTATCAACAATTTCATAGACACATCTTACATTGTGTGTAGTTTAGAACCTATGAGGAATTGAAGTATTTTCAATTGAAATATCAAAATGTGTGTTTTTAGTACATAAGTGAACTTCAATTTAAATATGAGGTGTCAATTATTAAAGTAAGCTTCTTGTCAAACTCAATTGAATTACATATGTAAATTAAAAGTATAATACATGATGAGGAATTAAAGGAAAAATCAATTGGAAAGGGGAATTTGGGGAGAAAAGGAAATCTAGCTCCAAGGGGGAGCCAAAACCTAAAATACCTTGCTGACAGGTCTGAGATTTCAAAATCCACACAAACTCTCATCACTTTTGCCCTGGAATTGAGCCTTAGGGTCTGTAACTCAATTGATTATGAGGCTTTGTCCCCAGCAGGGAAGTTTCAACTGTTGCGAAGAGGGTAAAACTACCCTTAAGCTAGACCAATTTTTCTAAAAACAGTTTGAACTGGTTTCTACATCTCTTAAACACATTCTGACATGTTTCAAAGGCTCTAGACCAGGTATTACTATAGTAATGGCTGATTTAAGGGTCTAAAATGGCTTAAACCAGCCCTTTTTTGGTCTAAACCAGGGTTCAATGATGCCATAATTGGCTTTTAAGAGGCCTACAATGGAGAAAACTGAAAAACCAATGAGTGAGAAAACAATAATCCTTTTTGGATTATTGATTGCATCATCTGTTGTCACGTAAGATTATCATAATTACTTAATTAATGCTTTCATGTGACTACCAACCCATTTATGGTTAAGAATAAAAGGATTAACAAATTTGAATATTCTTTCATTTCAAAATAAAAATTAATTTTTCAAAGCTATCAATTTTATTGGAAATTTCATTTCAGGTTGTATTTTCTGTCAATTTTTGAATATTCAGTGTTTCATGTGGAATCATCAAAAATGGACTGTAACTAACACTTTTAATTTTACCTATGAAACTATGATTATTTTTGGTTTCTTTATGATGAATACCATTCTTAATTTGTTTTGAAAGTTTCACTATGATCAATTAAGAATTGTATTTTTAATGAATTTTTGAAGTTTTTACCTCATTTCTATGTGGAATTCCAAAAAGCACAGTAAAGCTGGTTGCCATGAGGTAAATTAATGGATACTAGTACAAAAATGGTTTTGATTAATTTTTTAAGGTTTATCCATGGGAAATAATTAATAATTCAAATTTTTAAAGGAGCCATAGTTGCTCTTTACCTCCTTGTCAGATCAAAATAGCAGCTTATTTGCAATTTTCTCATGATTTAATGGGAATTTAACTTTGTAACCAAGTTCCTGTTAGATGATGAAACTAAATGGTATAATTGTGTTAATGAATGTGAACATGCTACAAGAGTGAATTATGAATGATAAGTACCTAAACAGTGGACTACAAGTGTTTACACAAATTGTTAGGCTTATTACTAAGTTTGGAGGCTACAAGATCAACAAGTACTGATTGTGATAAAATATCATTGAATTAGTCTTGGAGGAAGCTGTATGAAAGAGATGAATCTACTCTACCTGAATCAATTACAAGGTTTGTTAAAAAAAGAGAGAATAGAAAATAGAGGAAAGAAGGTTATAAAGAAACAAAGAGAAAAGAAAAGGTGATAAGATAAAAATGAAAAGAAAGTAAAATCAGGATGTCAAAAGAGTTAGGGATTGTTTGATAAGTCAAGTTTAAGTATTCAGTGAAGCTGCTCTTAGTGGTTTGTTTTGTGAATCATGCGCAGGATCTGCGCATGATCTTCATGTTGATCATTATGGCGTTGACTGTGCTTTCTCTTCTATGACGTTTGTTGTGGCGTTGGAAGATTTGGAAGTGTACTGCTTAGTTCTCTACATCCCCCCTCACTTCCAGATGGAGAATGTCCAGGAGTGAGAGAGAATGAGACAGGTTTGGCCCGCAGACTTATTTGGTGAGAAAATCAGCCAGCATGTTAGCAGTTGGCATGTACACCAGCCATATTTGAGAGGATTGAACGGCTTCCTTCATGAAGGGAAGCTGAATGTTGACGTTTTTCATACATTTTTTGTTTAATTTGACATTACCATTTTCTGTATTGATGAAATTTTGATTATCTTCATGGACCGGGATAGTTTGTGTCATATTATAGATGTGACATTTGGCACACCATTGTCAAAGCCACAGAAGTTCAGAGGCAAAGTTTCAAAGAGACTTGTACTCTGCCTCAGTGGTGGACAAGGAGACTGAAGGCTGTTTCCATGTCTTCCAAGTGGTCATACAGCCATTAAAGAGCACTAAGTACCCAGTGGTGGATTGGCGAGTTGTTTGACAATTGCCCCAGTCTGCATCACTGTAGGCAACCAACCCTCCTGAGCCATGTCTTGAATAGACAAGGCCTAGATTTGGTGTACCTCAAAGATAGCGTAGGACGTGGAGAAAAGCCTTCCAGTTTAGAAGGCCGGGCCGCTCGGGGAATTGGGAAAGAGAGCTGACAGCAAATGAGAGGTCAGGGCAAGTGGCTGTGCTGAGGTATTTGATACTACCAATGGCACTGCAATAGCTTATGCCCAGGGAATTTAAGGCAGACATGTTGTTGTCAGTCGCAGGAGACAGGTGTTAGGGAGGAGCGGTGTCACCACTGGCCTGCAGTCGGACATCCCATATATATCAAGGAGGAATTCTGTGAAGTGTTGCTGTTCCAGTGAGACATGGTCTGCGGAGTGACCAATTCTTACTCCTAGCAAGAGGTCTGCCACTCCGATGTCCTTAATGTTGAATTCAAGGGAAATTTCCCTTTTAAATGGTTCAATTTTGGAGCCAAAGATTGCAATGTTGTCCATGTGAATGTATAGCCAGAGTTCAGAGGGTTTTTGAAGAGAGAAAACACAAGGGTCCATTATGCAAGCAAGGAACCCAGTTTTTACTAACCAAGCTTTGAGCCTCTCATACCATTCCAGCGGAGCCTGCTTTAAGCCATGGATAGCTTTGCGTAACTTTAAGCAGAATTTCCGTCTGTCAGTTGTCATACCCTGTGGAATAGAAAGATAAACAATTTCCAACAGAGGGGCATTGAGAAAGGCACTCTTAACGTCAATCTGATGAAATTGAAGAATATGGGTGGAGGGCCATTGCAATGAGGAAGCAAAGAGAGTTTAGTCGTCCGGTGGGAGAGTAAGTCATGTGATAGTTGATTCCAGATGTTTGAGAAAACCCTTGAGCGCAAAGATGAGCCTTATGCTAAAGTAAATTCCCTTGTGGATTGCACTTGGTTTTAAAAACCCAAGTAGTGCCTATGAGTTTGTAGTTGGATTTGAGTTCAACAACATCCCATACCTGCAGTTTGTTCATGGAGTCAAATTCCTTGTTGACGGCTTTTGACCATTCATTCTTAAGTGAACTGCTCAGAGCACTGCTGAAGGTTTGAGGACTATCTTTGCTTGTTTTAAGATAGGTCTTTGGCTGTCTTGAGAATGTCAGAATGTTATTGGAATTGATTTTGCTGTTGGTCAAAGTAGGATCTCAAGGACCAATAACCTTGATGCAATGGAGTGCCTGGTCAGGAATTGGATAAGAGGACTGTTCAGCAAGAGAGGTAGAAGAATTATTAACACAAGGAGACGCAGTTTCTTCACAGTGGGTTTCATCTACCACTTCTGCTTCTTCAGGTTGGGCTTCATCTACCAACTCTGAGTCTGTTCTTGTGGCTTCCCAGTTAATAGTTAAGGGTTTGGAAGGAGCATTCTTGGGGGAATGAAAGAAGCTCTTGTCAAAGGTTACATTCCAACTGATTACTACTTTCTTGTCGGATAGGTGGAGGATTCAGTAACTAGTGTTGTCATTCTCATACCTGAGAAGTATGCCTTCAGAACCGGTGGGGCCAAGCTTCCATCCCTGATGATATTTAGGAATTGAGATAATTGCCCTGCAACCAAAGATGAAAAGCCTCTTTATTCTTGGAGGCACTCCCTTCCGTAAGGCATAGGGGCTGAGATTGTGCCTTGAAGGAGTTGGAATAAGATTAGAAAACATGGTGGCAGTGAGAACCGCTTTGGCCCAGTAACATGTAGGTAGGTTGGAACCATTGAGCATGCACTGGGTTTTCTTCAGGATGGTTCAGTTGGCTTGCTCTGCAAAGCCATTGTGCTGAGGCATCTCTGCAGGGGAGAAGTGGTGAGTAAAACCTTTGGAGTTTGCAAGAGTGGAAAAACAATGATTAAGGAACTCCCCACCCTGGTCAGAAACCAGATTCTTAAGCTTGCAATCATGGAGATTCTCCATTGAGTTCTTGACTCTGATGAATTGATCAAAGGTTTCAGATTTTGATTTGAGAAGTCATATAGTCTTGAAGGATGTGAGCTAGTTGAATATGGTTAAGAAATACTGGTAGCCAGAGATGGATGAGGGTTGAATAGGGCCCACAAGGTTGACGTGAACACAGTCTAGTGGCTGACTTACATGTTTAAATTTATCATTGAAGGGCAACAAGGTTGCTTTGTTGAGTTTGCAAACTTGACAAGAAGAGTGAAGAGGAGGAAGTCCCATTGATTTAAGAGGAGCAGTCCCAGGATGTCCAAGTTAACTATGCCAAATGTTGGGCGGAGATGATGTGGAGAGAGTGGTTGGACTTGTATAGCCGACTCGCATGAGATTGTTGAGTATTTTTCCCTTGAGGATAGTGGTTCCATTTGTCTCAAGGGAAAAAGAGTTGTTAAAATGTTTGATGAACATTTTTTCTTGACAGAGCTCCAAAAGACTGATTAAGTTGCGATTAAATTTTGGGACATACAAGCAGTTTTTGAGACTAAGACATTTGCCATTGCACAGAATGTTGACTGTTCTGATGCCGTTGGACCAGAGAGAGCTTGAGTAGTCTCCTGTTGAGACTTGGATATTGGGTGTTTCTTTTAAGTAAATAAACCTCTCTTTTGTGTTGAACATGTGGTGAGTGGAACCACAGTTGATGATAAGAAATTGGTTTGAAGGGGGTAAATTATTTCCCGTAATGTAGGCTTGAGCAGCAGACACAAAGTGGGCTTCTGGACTTCTGTTGGGCCCAGTCTTCCTTTTGTTATCTCAACGAGGCGATTGGAGGTCTGTATTTTCAGCAAAACATTCTTCTTTGGTGTGGTTGGTACAATTTGGATTGTGTTTTCCATTGGCACAATAATATGTTATCTTGTATGGTCCGGATGATTCAGAGAGATGAGTGGATGCAGTGGCAGGGAGATTTGTTTCCTTGAGTCGTGAGTTATTGTAGAAATCTTGTAGTTTAGAGAGAATAAGATCTGGTTTTTCAACCAGGTTGTCATTGATAGTGAGCACTTCAATGTATTGATGCAGCTTGGGATTGCTACTTAGCTTCCCTAAGATGGTGAAAGAAAGAGGTTCAGCTGTTACAATGATATTCACAGATTCAAGGTCCAACATGACTCTACAACTATTGTTGATGTATTCTTGGAGATCTCCACTGTAGGTAGATTTTAACCAGTCCATCCATACTTCACCTCTATTTATTGCTCTTTTAAAATCATATTTCTCGTTTATCTTGGTCCAGAGTGAACTATATCTTTTGATTGTGTCTTGATTAAGGCACTCAAGAAAGACTTGATTTCTGATTCAAGAAGCAATGATGTTGAAAGCCTCATAGCTTGACTTTTTCCATTTTTTTGTAATGGTAGTGGAAGCTTCTGGATCAATAGTTTCTTCACAAACTTCAAGGATATCTTTTGATCTCAAGAGTATTGTGATACGACCGTACCATTCACTGAAGCTGGTTGCAGTCAGAATTGGTACTGAGGAGATGTCTTGATTGGCGTTGTGTTCAGCCATGATGAACCTTGTGTCCACTGTGAGTTTGCTTTTCGAGCTTCAAGACTGTAAATCTGTTAGATGATGAAACTAAAAAGTATAACTGTGTTAATGAATGTAAACATGGTACAAGAGGGAATTATGAATGATAAGTACCTAAACAGTGGACTACAAGTGTTTACACAAATTGTTAGGCTTATTACTAAGTTTGGAGGCTACAAGATCAACAAGTACTGATTGTGATAACATATCATTGGGTTAGTCTTGGAGGAAGCTGTATCAATGAGATGAATATACTCTACCTGAATCAATTACAAGGTTTGTTAAAAAAAGAGAGAATAGAAAATAAAGGAAAGAAAGAGAAAAGAAAGGGTGATAAGATAAAAATGAAAAGAAAGGAGAATTGGGATGTCAAAAGAGTTAGGGATTGTTTGAGAAGTCAAGTTTAAGTATTCAGGGAAGTTGCTGTTAGTGATCTATTTTGTGAATCATGCGCAGGATCTGCACATTATTTTCATGTTGATCATTGTGGCATTGACTGCGCTTTTTCTTCTATGACATTTGTTGTGGTGTTGGAAGATTTGGAAGTGTACTGCTTAGTTTTCTACAGTTCCCAAACGTTTTTAGTATACTAATTGGGCCAAGCCATCCGCACCTCAGAGGCCTCAGAAGTTGGGTACCCTGGCTCTCTTTAATTTATTTTGTTGGCCTTGGCTATTTTCATGTCAAAAATGGTAATTTAGGCTTCAAGACTGATATTCACTATGGGTGTATCAAAACTGTATGTATGAATTCCATAATTTCAAGTGCCACAAACATGCATAACACTATCCTTAGTGTATATGTAACATTATATTTCTCACATTCCCATTATTTTGGTGTGAAATTGAGAAAAACAAAAATTTTCACAATTCTTTTATGTGGTATTGATGATGTGGTGTTGAAGTATTTTCCATATTGCCACCTCATAGAGTTAATTTAAGCTTATTCACTCTATGGGGCTACCCTTGGTGAATTTTTGTTCAGAATCCAAATCTGGCCTCAAATTTATGGACTGACTTACTCAAAAAAAAGTCATTCATCTTTTCTGAAATTCAAAATGATGAATTTTGAATATATGCATTACTTATGGGTCATGTATAGTTCAGAATTTATTTTAAAAATAATTGTGGCCTATTTAAATATGTAAAATATACCTCAAGGCTCACAATTTGAGAGTCTGTGCTAGAAGGAATATTGATAATTATTAGTAAGAAAACAAAAAGAGGCTCTATGAAACAAATCAGGCGGAAAAATTACATTTTATTTAAAAAATAATCTTCAAAATCTTTGTTTTTGAAAATATAGGAGTTAATATATATAAGAGTTTTATGAAGAATTTCATACAAAAAATTGATTCAAGTATACTTAACATTAAGCAAGAGTGGCCATTGTTTCACATTGATTGATGGAATTAAAGAAAAGATTTTTGTAACCTTATTTGGAACTTTTGTGGTAAAAATTCCTTATTTAAGATAGAATACATGAGCTATAAACAAGTATACAAATAGTAATCATTGGTATTCAAAAATCTGCAATTCAAATTGTGTAAAGTTCTAAATTCCCAAATGTGTGGCTGAAATTATCTTCAAAAATATTTCAGGCTTAGAACAAAAGATAGGGCCCAGATTGGGAGCAAGTTAGACCTGGGTTTGACCTTCTACCCCTGCTGGCAGGGGTAGCCTTGCTTTTCTTGGTGAGTGTGGAGAAACTGTGTCATTTTTTAATTTTTCCATCAAATTTTTCTGTATGAAAGCAGTGTTTGAGGTGTATGGTATTTTTCTTGTAATTGTAATGTACTTGTGGCTGTGTATTTTCTATTCTTGTGGAAAACTTGTGATTATAACATTTGAATATGTTGGGCATAATGTTTTGTTGGGTCAACCAATAAAATATAGTTTTGTTGAATTGATTTCATTTTTTTCTTCCCAGAAATTCATAATTCTCCCAAAATATTCCAAAATGTTCTGCAATATTCCTGAAACTTCCAAAAACTTCACTCAATTTTTCATGAAAATTCCAAAATATTCCTGGATCTTCCCATATATTCTAGAAATATACCTTTTATGAAACCTTCTTGATGTTTTTCTCCAATGTTTCTTGAACCAGTGACATGACCAATCCAGAAGTGAACAGCTCCGTCTTTTCAACTGATACTGGGAACCATCAACTGTCATTGCAAATTCAACATTTCCTAGGATTTTCCACTAATTAGCAGCTGCATTGCGCATGCAGTCATGCACATAGCATTGGTCTCATACATGAGACCACCTCCAATTGAAATTACTGGGTGATGTTTTACCCAGTGTGAGACACTGTGTCCATTTGCCTGGTGTTTGGGGATGGACAACACCCCATCATTGCAGGTGTCCACAATGTTTTTTTGCAGTGACATGCTCTTAAAATGCAACAATGGCCATTTATCCCCAGCAAGACAGAAAGGTTTTTCTTTTAGTCCAGAATTCTAACTGTTTCCATAGCACTACCTTCTTTTTCAGTTGTCCATTTATCTTCAAAACTATCTGTCCTATTAAGTTGCTTCAAAATATAATTAATAGTTTTTTGATTGAGATAATATTCAAATTGAGACTTTCAACCTCCAGAATCATTACCTTTTTATTTTTTTCCATTTATTTATTTATTTGTTATTATTATTATATATATATATTTATTTTATTGGTAAACTCAAAACTGATACCAATGATGTGGAATACCACAAGGTATTAATAGTGCAAATTTTATCATTTTATAATGGTATATGTAAATAAAAATTTTAAGGAGTTCAAATATTTTCTTCATATTGCAATAAATTTGGAAAAATTTCCCTTCTTAATTTGATTTTTCATAACTCTATGAGCTTCTACCCAAGATGGGTTTAGTTAAAATTTTGAAATATAAAAATAAGGTTATGGATGTTAATAATTGCGATCAAGACCAAACTGATCAACAATGTGTCACTCCTAGTCCAACAGAGGCCACACGACCACTATTGGAAAATCAACCAAACAAAGATGAACCTGCGCAGAACATTGTGCATAATTGAACATTCCCAAACATATAAACCTGAAGCTACCATCCTGAATCAATCATCCTCATTCCTTTCCACTTACTTTCTACTCACCCTTTTTTCCTTTTACTCCCTTTTCTTTCTCATCCTCATTATCCTTCTTAAATCGTCTCTTTTTCCCTTATCTTTTTGTTTTCTACTCTGTCTATTTCTAATTATAAAGTTAAACCTGCTTGATTCAGGCAATGTTGTTTCTCAAGACTAATCGTCTAGGCTGTTCCAAAGTTAACGGATCCACCATTGTTTAAGCAGATTATTTTTGTTGTACCTGACATTGTTGCTCCTGTTTTATTCTCATAGGTATTTGTAGTCCACCATTTAGGCACAATCCTTTTCTTTACTCATTTACTGCTACTCTCATTAATGCAATGTTACCGTTTAGTTTTGATCATTAACAATGGATTGATAAAACTCATTTATGGTTTCAATATACCTTTCTTTCTTACACATTTTTTCTATGAGAAAATTGGTTGGTTGTTCGTTCATTTATAAAAATCCAAAACAAAACAGATCTATCAAGTTCTTTTAGACTTGTTTTTAATTTAATACTTTTGTTGTTTAGGCCCTCGCATTACTTTTTTTACTTCGATGGTTATGTGGGCCAAGTTGACTTTTGAGGACTATGGGTCACAACACCCCCGCTTTTCTTGAGGGCGCTGATTTTATAAAACTAGGTGATTTCAAGATACCTTAGCCAACCTGATTGAAATCACAATGTAGAAACAAAAAAGCAAGCACTAAATGAATATAGCTAGCCACTTATGCTAATCGGTAAGAACATGATTACAAGCCGGCCGAAAAAACAAGAATCATTATCCAAGTAAAAATCAGCAGGGCGCGTTCTCAAAAGTGGCCCGTTTGAAATCGCTGAAGTTTTCGGGGAAAGCTTGCGAACGCTCTGCGCCCTCTTTCCACTTCAAATTAGAATCAAATCAGCAGAGGGGAGGTCAAATAAGAGTTCTCATTCACTGAATACTGCGGGCTAGATTCGCACGGCTGATGTGCTGAGGGACTCCTATAGTGACGCAATGGGTGTCTATTCGTGATGCAATCAAAAGTGGCCGACTTTCTTTTGTCTGTCAAAAAGGCTTCGGTCAATACCTCATCAAGCAAATCTCTATCTGTGAGGAATTCTGGATCACGGTTCGAGAGGCCAGAATAGGTGCCAGAGACTTGACGAGAAGTAGAAGTCGAGGTTGACCAATCCGAAAAGTATGACTTTTGATGTTGTAAACGTTTGTCAGATATGTGTTTCATTAAAGGTGTGAGGGTTTGATCAGCCTCCAAGATTGCAAAACTGTCGAGATCAGGGTTGTCTCTGACAAGTTCGACTTTGGGAGTTTTAGATTTGCAAGCAGAAGTATTTATAGCCGAAAGATTCAGATTTCGTGAGCGTAGTAAACGAGACGTTGTAGAATTAGCGTTGTCAGTCTTCCAACCATGGCGACAGCTACTAGTATCACCACGAAAATAGCCCTCTTCGCTATTAGCACAGGGTCGACGCAAAGGAAGGGTCCGATTTTCACTAGTTCGAACACGGGGGATGTTCAACCTCCCTCCTAAAGAGGCGGAGTGGGGGCGAGGTCCCTTGTGCTTGATATACTTGAAAGGGCGTCTGACTTTGACCAAGCTGTTTGGAAAGAAAATCATTATTAGTATGAGGCAGAAGTCAAGAAAAGGGAGCCAGTAGAATAAAGTATGTCAACGTACACATTGCCTGTCCTTGGCATTTGATCAGCTGGAGAGGGATTTGTTGTAGCGTGACAGGGAAACTTCAGAGCTAGACTGCTTTGTTTTTCTGCTTTAGAAAAGTGACTGGTTAAGATGGTTTCAAGTAAAGAGCTTCTCAATTAGGATAACGCACTATCAATGATCATTTCGGAATTAGTTTCTTTAGAAAAATCCTTCGCATAACCAGCTTTATCTTGAAAGATATGCTCTAGGGGCTTTGCTGGAAAAGAAGTGAGGTAAATGAGAATTGAGAGTGAGTGATCTGTGGGAGCAGGGATGAGTAATAGTTTACAAGAAACTAGGAGCTAAAAGCTAGAAGACAGAATCGAAAAGATCTGTTGTAAATAAAAAGAAAGTGAGAGCTCCACTATCGGATCAGTGGAGGAGATTGGCTGAGAGAATTGCTTGAAAAACACGACTGGTGATCTGAGCTAAATGCTGCACACCCAAAACAAACGATCAAGCGCTCTTGAAATGGTCCTGACAGCTTTTGGAACGCTAAGAAAGGACAAGAATTAAGTAAGCTGGATTCAAATCGAGAAGACTGCCAGCGTCATCATTCATGTATCCGCATTGGAATCCAGAAAAATCTAGAGGAGTTTGATCGACACAGACGGACGGCGTTGGGAGGGAACCCTCAGGGTCTCAGACAGGGGATTTATATGGCAGGCTGCAGAAGAGAAAGTACCAAGGATGGTATCCTACGCTAGACTCATACCGGAGGACAATGCCATCGGGGAACTACGTCGCAGCGATAGAAGGTAAGACAACTCCTTCGAGGCTGTATGCCAAAACCTGACATTTTCCAGGCACCACTGTTACTGGAATAGACACTAGCATGATAGGGTGCAGCAGCGATATGAGTCCAGTACTCCAACACAACTGCAAAGTCAAGTCTGAACGCTAGAGCTCCAAAAATCAGCAAGTTCCCATGAAAGATATTTGGGTAGACTGTAGGTATGTTCATGTCGCTGGAACTTTCCTTAATCAAAGGGGCCTTGAAAGAGGCCATGCTTGGAGTTCCTGTTTCTAGGCAACATTAATTCGACGTTGGCATCAAGATTGTCACACCGAGCCTTACACCGAGCTGCTCGCAAGCTGGCAGCGCAGGGGTAAACCTTTCGATCCTTTTGTGAAAGATCTCATCGATGGCCTTTGTGTTGGGCAAGCTGCCAGCAAGCAATCGTGTGTGGATGTGCCGTCTACAGCAGCGCCATTGTTTGGTGAAGCTTTGCAATATTCTGCTACAGGGCAGCCAGGATGCTCATCGTTCATGAGCAGGAAAAATCCCCGGGGCAGCGAGCTCACCTCATCGGGAATGTGATATGGCCACAAGAGCCCAAAAAGCTCAATGGCAATGCGCTGATGCATGAGGTGCAAAATCTATTTGGCACCAATCATCTCCATGGGGTGATCTCAAAACTGGATGACAGTCTACTCATCGAGTGTAGAACATCGCCCACTTTAGTACCAATACTCACTCCTCGGTAGCCATGCCCCCCTGAGAATAGCCCACATCGTCGTGACCCTGTGGAACTACGGCGGACAAATTCATAGATGAAGGTCTTGTCAAACTTTTCAAATTGTTAATCTTTCCTCAATGAGAAGCAAAATGTTAACAAAGGAAAAAGGATTTATTTCTTTTTCATTCTTTTTTACCTTTCAGTAGGGAATTTTTTTCTTTAAGAATCTATAAGATTTGAAATCTTAAGAAAGTGGCAAGATTTTTATTATGAGTCAAATTGTAAAAAAACCAAAATAAGAAAAATACTTTTTAATTTTGAAAAAATGTTGATAAAATTAATTTTTATCTCAAGTTATATGAATAAAAAAATTCAAAAACTCTATCAACTAACCTTATTTGATCCTTTGAAATTTTAGAAGAATTTCTTAATTATTGATAGTTGAATCACTTCATAAATGCTGATAGAGCAATTTGATGAAGGTGAGATTGATAAAAGTGATATTGGATTGATTGCTCATTCAGTATCAGCCTGTGACTCAAAATTAAAGCACAAGCATGACACCCAAAAATACCATAAAATATGGTTTCCAATCAGAAGAGAAGAACACAGATGTTTTGCCTTTATTTGACAAAATAAAGGAATAATAAAGTCACAAGCAATAAAAACAGACTGATCAAATGCAGCCTATTCATGTGACAATCTGAAAGAGGATATCTACCCCTTCCAGAAAATATTCTTATTACCAATAAATAAAAAATAACCAAGCTATAAAGGTTGTTAAAGCTTGCTGATGTCACAGGGGCTGTTGGGGAAAACAAGAGTGGCCTGGCACTCTGTAAGGTGTGGATATGAAACTTTGATTAAAAATCAAGTACTTTTCCTGTCCTCAAAATTTGTATAAGGTAAAAATCAATTAAAAATAGTAAGAAATATTATTTTTAAGAGAAAACACGCCAATTGTATTGTTTATAACTTTATTAGTATAAAACAATAATATTATAAACATTTATTGTTTTACCAACAATAAAAATTTATCCAAAAAATACTCTACAAGAGATATTTTAAGGCTACAAAAGAAATTTCTTCAAGAGCAATTTC
Organism: Austropuccinia psidii; assembly: GCA_023105745.1. Classification (NCBI taxonomy): domain Eukaryota; kingdom Fungi; phylum Basidiomycota; class Pucciniomycetes; order Pucciniales; family Sphaerophragmiaceae; genus Austropuccinia; species Austropuccinia psidii. Next base: position 8,162,465 of record JALGQZ010000001.1, read on the forward strand.
AATTGGAATTAATTGAGAAAAGAACTGCAAGAAATTAAGTAAAGAACAAAGTCTTTAAAAAGAATATTAAAGAGAAAACATGCCCAAAAGTGACCAGAGTGAATTTGGAAACGAAGTGACAAAGTTAACAGTGATTGTCACAGGGGCTCTAGTGGAAATACAAGAGTGGCCTGGCACTCAGCAATCAGGGAACTCACTTGGAAGACTCCAAAAGAATAAAGAATAAAAATAATAAGAATGGATTACTCTAAAAGATATGCAGGTACAAGATGAGATGCAAAGGAGGAAAGGGAAGCCAAATGGCCAAAGAGCCAACCGAATAAGTCCTTAATCACTGTTTCAACCTGCCAAAAATGAATAATGAAATTAGTAAGGATATGACCACCAAATATCCATTGACAGGCAAAGAAAGAGAAAGAGAAAAGTGCTAAATGACTGACTTAATAATATTAGTATTTGCTTAACTAAAATGAAAAGAAAATAAAGATAAAATAAAATCAAAGTATATTAATTAACTGGGGAAAACCCCCCAGGGTGGAAAGGGTAGCCGGTATATGTGAAAAGTTGGGAGCTTGAGTTCCTCAGGCTGAAAACTGATCTGTTTTGATCCTTGAGGCTGTATTGATTGTTTTGGGAATTGATACAGCTGGCTAATATTGAAATTGAATTGGGTTGAATGAACTTCCCATGCTTGAAAATGAAATACAGTTCTTGATGGATCCAGACTGTATTGAAATGAATATGGTTGCCAAGATGGATTGAGTGGAGCTTTGACACTTGACAACTTCTTTTGGAACTGCCTCTTGAATACACTTTGAGAATGAATTTAAAGTATTCCCTTGGAAGGAATACTTGGAGTGAGAATAACCAATGACTGCTTGATGGCGTCATTGGTTTTTGACGCTGAAACACTTGCTCTTGAGCCTTGATGACATGATGAGATGTTGGAATGTTGAAATGACCATTTGATATTGCCACCATTGAATTGCTGTTGAAAAATGATGCACAATGATATATAACATCATTTATGGCATATTGGTTCATTGGTAAGAAGATTACGTCCAAAGGTCTTGAGATGGAAAGGCAGAGGGGAAAAGGATGGATGTGATGGCTTCAGAGCTTGGAAAGGTGTTTCTGGGCCCTTTGGGGTTTTTGGCCACTTTTGGGTTCTGAGCCAAAAACTGGCCCAAAAGGCGGGAAAGTGTCTTTTGGACACTTTGCGTCAAAGTGCGCAAAAATGCGCAGAATGCGCAAATGCGCATTATGAGCCCAAATAGCCAAAAACAGCCATTTGGGCCATTTCCCCTGGTTTTGAGGGAAATGACCAGAAATACCCATTTGGGCATAAATTGCCGCTATGGGTTCTGGATTGAGGTGAAGGGCCATGAAGGCTCCAAAACACAAATGGCCATACAAGGTCCATAAGATGATGACGTGGCCATATTTGCCACTGGTGATGGATATGGCCAATTGGCCATAAGAGAACTATGGCTTGATATGCCATATGGGGATCCAAGGAGGTGAATTGCCATGGTTGTGACAGTACCCCCCACCTTGGAATGGTGAGCTCCTGAGCACCAATACAAGGTGAAGCCTGTTGAGGCTATTGGAAGGATTTTGAGAGAGTGATTCAAGAGGACTGATTAAGATAAAAAATTCAAAAACTGATATTACAAATTTGACATTTGACGCAGGACTTGCTTGATCTTCTTTTGACATTGGCTTCATGATTTGAATTGAATTTTAAAATAAGTGAAAAATTTTGACGTGATAATTGACGTGATAAAAGTAAATTTTAAATGAAAATAAAATAAAAATAAAGAATGAAAATGAAAATAAAAGAAAAAGAAAAGAGAAAAGAAAATTGAATTGAATCTTGAGGAGGTTCCAATCTTCATCACAGAGGTTGATAACTGATTTTAGAATTGGCCAAGGACCTGGAAAAAAGAAATTTGATGCCAGGTGCTCACAAAGTGGCCAAGGTGATGTTTTGACAAGATTGTAGACCCCTCAGGGAAGTGCACACCAGGAGAGGAATTTACTTCTAGTAGTTACCACTCCCGCCAGTGCCATAAAAATGAAAACAAAAATGCTGAAGGAATGGATTTGAATTTGGAATCTTGGAAATGAATTGAAAAGTGAATGGCCCATTGTCCCAAGTGAAATGGCCATAAGATTGGAAATGAATGTTGAAAAGCCCGGCCAAAGATCTGTGTCCAAAATTTGCAAAGTGCTCACAGAGTGGCCAAGGTGATGCTTACAACAAAAAGGAGTAGAGTACCTTTAAAGGTGCATACCACGAGCGGGACTTACTTTTGGTAATTCCTCTCCCCACCAAGCACCATAATAAATCAAGCTTTTGAAGAATTGGGCCCAGGCTTGTCAGGATATAATAAATGAAAACCTTTGACGAGTTCAGGACAATTCTTGAGGTTTTCAGTTGGTTCCCAAGTGGATCTTTCTGGGTCTTGACTGAAACCTTTCCATTCCACCAGATACCATAATTTTCCTCTCTTGAGCTTTGAGTCCAGTATTTGAGAGACTTCCCATTCTTCTTCTTCTTCAATGATTATTGAAGGAGGAGGCTCTTGATGCCTATTTGGGATTGTTGACATCTTGACTGGTTCCAAAAGGGAAATATGGAAAACTGGGTGGATGGACTTCCATTGAGATGGGAGCTTGAGGTGGTAGGCATGAGTACTGACTTTCTTCAAGATTGGAAAAGGACCCAGCCATCTTTCAGACAGCTTTTTGGTGGGTCTGGTTGATTTGATGTTCTTGGAAGAAAGCCATACCATGTCACCGGGATTGAAAACAGGTGGACTTGCTCTACTTTTATCTGCATACCTCTTAAACCTGTTTATGGCAACTTCAAGTTCTCTCTTGACATCTTGCTGTACTGATTGGATTTTTGTTGATAACTTTCCAGCCGGAGTATCTTGAGTGATGTGAACTGAGTCAAAATGAGGATCTCTTCCATAAACAGTGAAAAACGGTGATTGTTTTGTTGAAGAGTGGTCAGAGTTATTGTAGGCAAATTCATCCAGAGGGAGCCAGGTGTTCCAATCATCTTGATGATAACTGACATACATCCAAAGGTACTGTTCTAGTATCTGATTTACCCTCTCTGTCTGTCCATCAGTTTCTGGGTGATAAGCAGTTGACAGATCTCTTGAAATCTTGAGCTGCTGACAAAGATTGGTCCAAAATGAAGAAACAAAAAGAGAACCTCGATCACTAACAATGCTTGAAGGAAGGCCATGCTTTGAGAAAATATTCTTGATGAATAAATGGGCCAAATCTAATGAAGTAATTGAAGCTATTGTTGGAATAAAAACCGCCATTTTTGAGAATGTGTCCACTATGACAAGGATTGAGTCAAAGGAATTGGACAGTGGCAATTGAGTGATGAAATCCATTGAAAGACAAATCCAAGGACCACTTGGAATTGGGAGAGGTTTGAGGAGTCCAAACTTCTTGTGATGAATATTTTTGTTTCTTGAACACTGTTGACAGGATGAGACATAATCCTTGATGAATTGAGTAATGCCAGACCAGTGGAAATCCCGCTTGACAAGTTTAAGAGTCTTCTCTTGGCCAGGGTGTCCAGCTAGAGGAGAGTCATGCCACTTTTGAAGTATATTGAGTTGAATTGTATGGTCATTTGGGACCACCACCCGATCTTTGAAAAGGAGAAGTTTGGAAGAGGAATCAAGAGAATAATCCTGAACAGATTTACCTTTACCCAAATCTTCAAGGACACTTCTATATTGGGAATCTTGCCACACTGCCTTCTGAATTGAATCAATCAAATTTGAAAATGAATCCACCTTGACTTCAAAAAAATTTGAAGCTTGAATTTCATCTTGCTTGATTATATTCTGATAGTTCATTTGATTCTTGCTGATGAAATCCTCCCCCCTCTCTGGGTAAACGTCGTCCCAATGTGACAAAGCATCTGGAAGGGTGGCCAAGCGGCCAGGGAGGTAAGTGATTGAGAAATGAAATTCAGATAAAAATTCAGCCCAGCGGGCTTGACGGTGAGTGAGAATCTTGGAAGACATAAAATATTGAAGAGATGAATGATTGGTGAGAACTTCAAAAGGGGAAGAAATGGAAAGAAGAAAAGCTCTCCAGCGCTTGAGAGGCCAGACTATGCCAAGGAGTTCTTTGTCATGAATCTCATAATTAAGCTCAGCTGGGAGAAGCTTGCCGCTATCAAATGCAATGGGATGTTTTCCTAAGTCAGAGACCTGACTCAGTACAGCACCCAAGGCATAATCTGATGCATCGGTCTCTACAATGGTGGGTAGAGAAGGATTGAAGTGAGAAAGGATTGGAGCAGTGGTGAATGCCTCTTTGAGTTGATGAAACTGTCTAAGAGCTTCCTCATTGAGGGTAAAACGGGAATCTTTCTTGAGGAAACTTGTGAGTGAACTAATTTTCTTTGAATAATTCTTGATGAAACGGCGGTAAAAATTGGCAAAGCCAAGGAATGATTGAAGAGCCTTGAGGTTTGTTGGAGGTGGCCAATTGAGAATTTGCTGGACTTTTGCTTGGTCCATCTTGAGGCCTTCAGAAGAAACAACATAACCTAAATACTCTACACTAGAAACATGGAATAGGCATTTGGACGCCTTAGCAAAGAGGTTATTGGCTCTGAGTCTGGAAAGAACAGTGGACACATGAGTGACATGTTCTTCCTCAGATTTGGAAAAGACCATAATGTCATCCAAATAAACCACAACATAAACATCAAGTAGATCATAAAAAATATCATTGACAAGATTTTGAAAAGAAGCAGGAGCATTGGTAAGCCCAAAAGGCATAACCAAGTACTCATAACTACCATATTTGGTTCTAAAACAAGTCAAATGTTCATCACCTTCCTTGAGTCTGAGCAGGTTATATGCACCACGCAAATAAATCTTGGAGAAGATAGAAGAACCATTGAAAACAGTGAGAAGCTGGTTCATAGGGGGAACAGGATACTTGTTCTTCCTAGTAACAGCATTGAGTTTGCGGTAATCAACACACAAACGGAGGCCACCATCTTTCTTTTTGAAAAAAAGAACAGGTGCTCCTGTAGAAGAGGAGCTTGGCCGGATGAAACCTTTCTCTACATTCTCTGAAATGTAGGCCCTGAGTGTATCTGACTCTTGGTTTGATAAAGAGTAGATCACCCCAACTGGAGGTAGAGACCCCTCCAGCTCAATATGATGATCACAGGTGCGGTGAGGAGGAAGTTTCTCTGCTTTCACCTTGGAGAATACATCCAAGTATTGGTGATAAACAGAAGGAACAACCTTCATCACGGTTTCTATTTCTTCTGGCTCTTCCTCTTCATCCCACAGCTCCTCCAGGGAGTCATGATAAGATGAAGGAGGAAGGTCCATATTCCCAAAGAAGAGATGAAGTGAAGATACAGAATTATCTTCTCCAACATCTTGAATCTCTTTGAAGACTTCATCTCTAGATGATAATAATGACTGATGGGAATTAAGGGAAGGAATATGGACAGAAGACGGAAATGATGGTGTTCTAGAATCACCAACCAGGGCTGCACATGATTTGGCAGAAGAAAAGTCATTACTGAAAGAAATTGAAGGAACATTATAGTCCTTATGATCAGAATTAAAGGTGATCAATCCTTGCCTCCAATCAATAAACGGATTAAAATGATTAAGAAATTCAAAGCCCAATATGAGGTCTTCTCCCTTGGGAGTATCAATGACTAAAAAGTCCCATTCAAAGCTTGGGAAGGAAGGGAGCTCAACTATATATATAGTATGGTGAGTCACAAATAAAGAAGGAGACTCAGAGGAGTCTAAAATGATGAGGGGAATCTTCTCTGGAAGCTCTGACGTAGTCAATGAATACTTTTCAACAAACTGCTTTGCAATAAATGAGTTGGTAGCACCAGAATCAATGAGAATACTGTAAAAAACATCAGAAAGAGAAGAAAAAACAAAAAATTTAAGAGAATTCTTGACACCAGTATTCAGAATGCACAATTGTGCTCTGGATGGAAAACTGTGAAGACCATTGAACACAACATGATCTTCACTCAGGCTTTTCCCAGGCTGGGAAATTTGCCTGACGGTTGGGTAAGCTTGTTTTGAGGCCTTTTGAAACAGGTCTCAAGACTATGCTTCCCACCACAATAGGTACAAAGACCCTCTTTGATTCTTTTTTCTTTTTCAGAATTCATGAGCTTGAAATCTTTATTCAATAAAGAAGAATGGGGCTTGTCCCTCTTCTGAAAATTCTTCTTCTTCTATTGACTTGAGCTTGAAGAATTTTGAGGTTGAGAAGAGCTTGACTTTGAGGCTTCTGGCTTCTTCTCTTGATGATGACTCTTTTCATTTTCCCTCTCATGGTACCTGGTATCAAGTTCCAGGGTAACGTCCATTAAGTCTTGAAGAGAGTCAATTCTTGAAGGATGGGCGGCCAATTGATTCAAAATCCTGGATGGCAATCCCTTCCTGAAATGATGGATAAGAGCTCTTTCACCCCAATCCCTGATTCTTGAGACTAAACTTCTGAAATCAGCAATGTATAAGGATACATGCCCACCTTCTTTCATTCTTAAGGAATCCAACTCAGCTTCTGCTTTTCTGACTTCATTCGGATCACGAAATAGAGTGAAGAGTTGAGATTCAAACAAAGGCCAAGAATTGAGAAGATAATTTGAGTCTTGATTGGTGAGATTGGAAAGATAAGGCTCAATCCATTTTGCAGCCCTGCCAATAAGAAATGATGTGGCATAGAGAACTTTCTTTCTGTCTTGAGAGAAATTTGCCGGATCATTATGGAATATCAATTGACAAAACTGAATGAAGCTTCTAACTTTGAAGGGCTGAGTCCCATCAAAGCATTCCGGTGCCTTCATAGATAGAGTCTTGAAGGCTGGTGGTCTTGATGCTTCAGAAGATGAAGCTGCTTGGAGATTGGCCATAATCTGAGTCATTTGCTGCATGATGGCCAATAGAGATGGTTCAGACTGATGAGAGACAGGCTGATTAGACTGGGCTAGAGTTGGCCTTCCAGTACCTTGGGATGCTTCCACCTGAGCAGGAACACCTTCAGTACCATCAGACTCTTCCTCTTCCACAGAATTCTCCTCCTCCTCTTCACCATCTTCACCTGGACCTTTGAAAATAGTCCTTGAAGTTTCTGGAAATCCGCCGACTACTCCTGAAAATGAACTTGATCTTCTTGGCCCTCTTCCTTCCTTCCTGGATGGTGCTGCTCCTTCCATGTGGGGTCCTCTATCTAATTGGGCCCTCAGTTGAGGAACTGCTGGGGTGCCATCTAGAGGAGCTCTTGGAGTTGGAGTGAGAACAGCTTGAGCTCTGGCCTGAGATCTTGTCTGTCTTGCCGGAGGTGAATGTTGAACAGGCATGATAACAGGAATAAAATTGAATTAAATGAATAAGAATCAAAATTTGCTTGAAGTGAAAAGAGTCAACAATCAAATCTTGAGGAAAATGAATGAATCAAAATGAAAATCTTCAAGTACGTCAATAAATCAAAATCAAATGAGGTCTTGAAGTCAAAAAATCAATGAATCAAATCAATCAAAATCAAAATCTTGCAGAAAATCAATCAATCAAAATGAATTCTTGAGGCAAAATCAGTTTATGTCAAAATTCTTGATGTGAAAAATCAGCAAAATCAATGAAATCTTCAGGTCAATCAATTTTCTTGAGGTCAATATCAAATATGTCAAATCAATCAATCAATCAAAATCAAGTGAATTCTTCTTTAAAAACCAAAATTCTTGAAGAATGAATCAATTATGAATCTTGATGTGAAGAATGTGTCTGAATATCTTGGTGAAAAATTTGAAAATCAAAGAAAATCAAGATGACGCCTGAATTATGAATGAAATGAAAATTTGATGATTTGAAAAGATTTTAAAAGAATAACAAAAATAAAAATGGGTCAGCTTTCAATTTTCAAAATGAAGAATGAATGAAAGAAAATTGAGAGATGACAATGAATCATTAAGTTCATAAGCGTAAAAGAATCACAATTTTGATGAAATGAGTGAATGAAATTACAAAGAAAGAATGAACAGAATGAAAAAGAAATTATGAGTTAATTAATATAATTTCACAGGGGCTCTAGTGGAAATACAAGAGTGGCCTGGCACTCAGCAATCAGGGAACTCACTTGGAAGACTCCAAAAGAATAAAGAATAAAAATAATAAGAATGGATTCCTCTAAAAGATATGCAGGTACAAGATGAGATGCAAAAGAGGAAAGGGAAGCCAAATGGCCAAAGAGCCAACCAAGTAAGTCCTTAATCACTGTTTCAACCTGCCAAAAATGAATAATGGAATTAGTAAGGATATGACCACCAAATATCCATTGACAGGCAAAGAAAGAGAAAGAGAAAAGTGCTAAATGACTGACTTAATAATATCAGTATTTGCTTAACTAAAATGAAAAGAAAATAAAGATAAAATAAAATCAAAGTATATTAATTAACTGGGGAAAACCCCCCAGGGTGGAAAGGGTAGCCGGTATATGTGAAAAGTTGGGAGCTTGAGTTCCTCAGGCTGAAAACTGATCTGTTTTGATCCTTGAGGCTGTATTGATTGTTTTGGGAATTGATACAGCTGGCTAATATTGAAATTGAATTGGGTTTAATGAACTTCCCATGCTTGAAAATGAAATACAGTTCTTGATGGATCCAGACTGTATTGAAATGAATATGGTTGCCAAGATGGATTGAGTGGAGCTTTGACACTTGACAACTTCTTTTGGAACTTCCTCTTGAATACACTTTGATAATGAATCGAAAGTATTCCCTTGGAAGGAATACTTGGAGTGAGAATAACCAATGACTGCTTGATGGCGTCATTGGTTTTTGACGCTGAAACACTTGCTCTTGAGCCTTGATGATTCCTCTGAATGATTGGGTGCCTTGATGACATGATGAGATGTTGGAATGTTGAAATGACCATTTGATATTGCCACCATTGAATTGCTGTTGAAAAATGATGCACAATGATATATAACATCATTTATGGCATATTGGTTCATTGGTAAGAAGATTACGTCCAAAGGTCTTGAGATGGAAAGGCAGAGGGGAAAAGGATGGATGTGATGGCTTCAGAGCTTGGAAAGGTGTTTCTGGGCCCTTTGGGGTTTTTGGCCACTTTTGGGTTCTGAGCCAAAAACTGGCCCAAAAGGCGGGAAAGTGTCTTTTGGACACTTTGCGTCAAAGTGCGCAAATATGCGCAAATGCGCAAAGTGCGCAAAAAGTGCGCAAATGCGCATTATGAGCCCAAATGGCCAAAAACAGCCATTTGGCCATAAGAGAACTATGGCTTGATATGCCATATGGGGATCCTAGGAGGTGAATTGCCATGGTTGTGACAGTGATGAAAGATGCTTTAATTCACTTTTGGGGTGGTTCAGGGGTAAAAATGATTATAAGAGTTACAAACAATGATTATAGTGATTTTTCCACGTGGTTAAAAGGTTTAAAATGATTTAAGAAAGGTGGTTGGAATCTTTTATTGATTGGGTTAACAATGTTTAAACTAAATATAAAAGGAAAAGATTCTAACATGAAAAGAAAAGTAGGGCAAAGAAGACATTCTTTTATAGCCATCAATTTTCTTACTTCAAAAGTAAAATTTACTCTTGTCAGTCGTGAAAAACAGTCTGACAACAGAAAAGCCAATTATGGCATCATTGAACCCTGGTTTAGACCAAAAAAGCCCAGGTTTAAGCGATTTTTAGCCATTTTAGACCCTTAAATCAGCCATTTCTATAGCAATACCTGATCTAGAGCCTTCAAAACACGTCGGAATGTGTGTAAGAGACGTAGAAACCAGTTAAAACTGTTTTTACTATGATTGTTTTATCTTAAGGGTAGTTTTACCCTCTTGGCAACAGCTAAAACTACCCCAGTTGGTATCAAAACCTCATCATCAATTGAGTCCACAGACCCTGTAACTCAATTCCAGGCCAAAAGTGATGAACCTTTGCGTGAATTTTGACACCACACACCTGTCAGCAAGGAATTTAGGGGTCTAGCTCCCCCTTAGAGCTGGAGTTCCTTTTCCCCCCCAAATTTAATCTTTCCAATTTATTTTTCCTTTAATTCCTCATCATGTATTATACTTATAATTTACATATGTAATTAAATTGAGTTGTACAGTTCAATACAGTAATAATTGATACCTCATATGTAAATCAAAGTTCACTTATGTAATACACGCGCACATTTTGACATTTCAATTGAATTCAATTGAAAATACTTTAATTCCTCATAACTTCTAAAATATACACAATGCCTCAATTTTAACACAAATTTTGGTGATTAACACTACATGTGATGTGAATTAAACTAAAGTTTTGAGGATTTTCAATTTTCATACAGAAAATACTAAAAACTTAATTTAAGCCTATTTAGAGTTGAGTTACAAAATTTTCACTCAGAGGTGACCCCACCTGATTTTTTATGAGGAATGCAATGGTGAAATAATTTTTATATGTTTATTTATTGGAGAAAAAGTTATAATAATTTTTATTTAACTCTTTTCCAAATTTATGTATTTTTTTTACAATTTTGTTAAAAATTCATTTTTACTTAGTTTTTCAAGTATAATTGTAATTTTACAATTTCAAAATTTAATGTAATTTTATTTTTAAATTGTAATTAAATTTTTAATTGTGAACATAATTTTAAATTTATATTTTGATTTTCATTTTAATAATATAAAGAAATTTATTTATATTTATATTTATATGTTAATTTTGTATTTGTGGTCTTTTGGGTATATGAAATTACCTCTAAGGCTCACACACTCAGTGGATAAGAACTCACTTTTTTGGACTCCAAAGAAGTAAACAAATAAGAGAATATGGATTATATTTGTTTAAAAAGAGTGCAGTACACAGATAGTAAGCAGAAATAAGAAGCCAATGGCCAAAGATCCAACCAAGTAAATCCTTACGGCACTCTTCAAACCTGCTCAGAGGGAATAAAGGAATTACTAAGGATACGGCCACTGTAAGGTTTGAATATGAAACAATAAGTAAAAATTACTAATTTATTACTTATTGTACTCTGAATGTCCTTATAATTGAAATAAATAAGATTAAAATAATAATAATAATAAAGAAGTATTATTATTATGGCGTAAAAAATATTATATTATTAAATAAATATAATAATATAATTAATATTATATAAAATTATAATATTGAAAATAATACATTAATATAAAATAATTAATATATTATAAAGCTCTTTATTATTGTTACCAACAAATAACAAAGGCGTAAAAAATTGTTTTTTATAAATAAAAACAATTAATAACAATAATATTACCAATATTAAAGTTATATATTAATATAAATACTATTTATATTAATTAAGAATTATTAAGAGTAATAATAAGAGAGAAATTATTATAATAAGATGAAATAACCTACTTTTAACACTTAAGATAATAATTTTGAGATATTTTATGCCAAAAGAATATAATACAACTTTTTCAAATTGTATTTACAATAAAAATAAAGAAATTTACTAAAATTCTTGATTTTACGTGGAAATGAGTTTATAGAGAGATTTATGACAAAAACAATTAAAGAATTGATTTAATCACACAAAAGTAGTGATTAATAATAAGATGGTCTTTGGTCTTTAATAATATAAGAGTTTTATATATAAAGAATAAAGAAATTACCTTTTATTTAATTGATTTAATGTTTTTGATGCGTCTGAGGGGAAAATAGAGTAAAAAGAGCTCTATTTATAGTAAATACCTCCCTCCTAGAGTCCAAAAGGCTTCTAGTAGACGTGTATTGATCATATCCACTGGAATCGATCAATATTTTAAGGTTTGAGGGTGATTACATCATGATCAAACCATCTTACATCATTATTACGCCATTATTTAAAGTTATCACTGTAACTTTAAGTTTGATGACATCAGAGGCTTGGAAGAACCACAAATTTCGTGGATTTTATTAGTTTTAATCATAAACTAATAGTATTCACCAATTTTATCACTCTTATGACTGTTAAACTTAATTTAAGGTTACAGTAGGTGATCATAACTGCTCAATTTAAGCTCAAACTTTGATCTTCAATAACTTTTGAGATTTACACGCTACAGCAATTCAGAGAGTGAATTCTAATAGCCTGGCATAACCTTATTATGCTGCCAAGAGCTTTTCATTACATCATCAAAACTCTAATTTTGATGATTTTTCTTGTAAGTCATCTTTTCTGTCGAAATTCAATATTTTAAACTTCAAACCTTGATTTCAGAGGGTTATACCCTGAATTTAATGATAAAAATTACATCATTCTTCACGAATGAACTAGTAGAATCCAACTGTGTACTTTTTTTTAAGTTTGGACCACTTTCACAACAAAGTGGTCAACAGCTCTGTTGATTTTTATCAATATTTCATCATAGGTTTTAATCTTGTTTATAGTTTGTAAAATAAAGTTCATATCTGTGTTCCTAAAGTAATTACGTGGTAACTTTATTTTTGGTTTATCATTCTATCATGTATAGTTTAGAAGATATTAGCTATGATCCTTGAATATATGCGTTGACCAAAAAAGTGCATATATTCAGAATAATTCCTTAAGTATTGACTTTGGGAATTAGCTTATTAATTGTTTTATGTGTGGATTTTCGTGAGAAATCCACTGGTCCAATTCATTTCACATGTTGTTTCATTGGTTTCTGAGATAAATAGGATTTTATGGTTTTTATAAGGTATTATACCTTATAATTCATTAAATATTGACTTTACAGATATGCCATAAAAATGGTATATGTGTATTTTTCCATGAGGAATCCAATGGTATAATTTATTTTACATGTTGATTCATTGGGTTTTGAGTTAAACCAATTTTTGTACCATTTTATGGTATTTTTTGTATATTTAAGTAATTATTTTTAATGTATAATTATTCTAAGTAATTTTAATATAATTGTATTAAAGGTACAATTATTATTAATCTTTTTTGTGACCTTATTGGGTATGTGGTGATATCTCAAAGGCTCACAGCCACCAATATACATTGAGTAGGCAAGGAAAGGGTGAAAATGAATGACTTAAGACTATCAGTATTCACTATCAAAAGATAAAAGAAAATAAAGTATAAAAATAAACCCAGTAGATTCATTAACTGGGGAAAATATGCCAGGGAATGGAAGAATGGCCAGTATATGTAAATATTTGACAATTTCATCCTTGCAGGTTAGAAGCCCAGCTTTATGATTGATAGAAAGTTGTATTGACTGTTTTGGGAAACATACCTTGGCCATATTGGGAAATGAACTGGGTTTATTGAGATAAATTGACTAAAAGGGCTTATTACATATGGATAGCTTTGACCAAATTGAGCTATCCCTGATGTAATTATCTTTAACACCTTTACAGCTGGTCTTGGATAATCCTTGGCCTTAGTGTCAGGGTGAGTCTATGTGTTAGCTTAAAAATAACAGATAAAAGCTAGTACTGTGACCATGACACAGTAAAATTATTCAAAACAATAATAAAAAAGGGTTCTTGTAAGGTTTGTCTATGAAACTATTCATAATATTGATATTGACCAAGAGGAATATGACTGTCCTCAGCAGAAAATATAATAAAATGAATTGTTATAACCACAAAGTTATGAAGATAATTATCTGTGTAAAAAGAAAAAATTACTATTCCTGAAGAATTGAATAATGATGAAATTCTTCACAATTATAATAAATCATAATTATTCCATTATTATTATAGTCACTGAAAGCTATATTAATACAAAGTATAAATGCTCTTAATGAAACAATGACTCATGGAAAATTTCAATATTTAACCACTTATAAATAATAAGAATATTCTTCATAAAATAAATTATCACACACACTATGTAGAGATAATTCTTCTATATAAATCCTTGATAAAATAATAATACTGAATAAAAAAAGATATAGAAATTCAGAAAAAACCTCACTTATAATTTTTACTTAATACAATAAGTCAAATGCAACGGTTAAAGTATTAAATACTGCTCTTAAGCTGAAAACATCTCAAAAAATTAATATTTCAAAGAAGCAAAACAATTATATATGATAATAAATGATTTAAGAGTTTTTAGAGAAAATTTGTGGATTGAAAATGAATTTTAAGACAAATATTTTATATAATAAGATCCACCATTGGTGATTTAAACAATATACTTTAATTTCAATTATTTAACTGCTTTATTTATAATTTATAAACAAGAAAAAAATTAGTAATTATTTGATAATATAACATTTGATAATTAATGAAATATTAGTGATTTGAAAGTCTAATTGATTTATTTTGATGCTTAGGATGGACAAAAACAGTGATGAAAGGCTTCTTTCATTCCTTCAGAGAAACTCTCATTATCAATAATTCACATAGAGCATATTACCAGATCAAAAATTAAAAAATCATAGTTAAAAATAAGGTTCTTAACATGAGATAACTTATTTTTAATCTTATCTAAAGCTACCAGTGTTTTTCTTATCTCCAAGAAGCTTTAACTTCACTTGTGAATATTTATTATAACCTTATTGTGCAGAAATTAATACTGCAATTACACCTCTTCATAAAAAGATGAATGAAATAAAGTGTCAAGAAAAATGATCTTAAATAAGATTTTCAATGAATTTTTTGTAAAATCTTAATTTTCTTTAATAATGTTTGAAAAAGGTATTTTCAAGGCCAAATATCAAAGAAACCTACTTGTAAAGGATATTTGGGAAATAAATTTGTATGCAGATAGTATTTATCTATAAGCTATGTAAAATTGTAAAAAAAATCCATCCAGAAATGGATTTTCAATAACTTTTTGCAGTTATTGCTCTTGTTCCATGTAGAAATAGTTATACACACTACAACTCAACTTCTGATAAGGTCTTAAAGCTTATGAAAGCTTATTTCAACATGGTGAATCTTTGACATTCCTTAAAAATTGATTACAAACCTGCATATGAGAATTTACCCTTTGAAAGCTGTTGAATTCTATCCAAAAGGAGGGTAAACTTTTATAAACCTTAATTTTCAATAAACTCTAATCTGAAGGCTTAAAATATGTTTAAAAGAATGCAATACAGGAGGAAAGCCTTATGTTTTCTCTTGCGCATCTATAAAGTTGGTAACCTGGAGACTTTTTACATTTTTCCCTTTCTCCCCCCTTTTGGCGTGGATTTTACCAAGTTATATATTTAAAGCAATACCATGGCTTTAAACCAATTTGAATTAAATTAAAACTTTTACAGCCTTTATGGAAAATGATTCACCAATTAAATAAATATTAACAACACCTTAAATTTGAAATAATTTTATAGGCTTCCATAAACCATATGCAACTTTTGAATCAAGGTTAAAACTAACAATTTGATTTTTTTTTTAAAATTGGTTCAATTGTATAATTTTACTTTGAGATGCTTAAATCTTCCAATAACAGTAAAAATAGAAATTTTTGGCCATAACACCCTGTTGGTCTACCATAGGTCATTTTTGGTTTAGAATCCAAAAATTAGGTAGTAATCATAGGGTGCTGGAAAAATCATGTAAGAAAAAGGGTAAAAACATGTCAAAGCTTACCTGTTTCTTGCCCATAAATTAGTAAACACACAGAGCTTTTTGGTAAAGACACCTAGGGAACCCCCCAGGCTCTTTTTCAATGAAAACACAAAAAAACTTCCAAAATGACCCAAAAAACTGGGTTTTTTCATTTCCAATAACATTTATGGAATTTTCCATGGCCTTCATGGCATTGTACATAGCCTTTGTGGAATTATGAAATTGTGTTATTGTGTCACAACCATGAGAAACCCCCCCCAATGGGATTTTACAGAAACACACTGCCTAACTCATTTATGGCCATATCCTGAATCTATGGACTCCTGGGCAAATTTCCCATCATAGTGGCCCCCAGGCTTTCCCACTTAAATAGGGCCTGGGGGTCTTAGGCCCTTCTCACCATATCCAAGCCCTCTGGTCCACTCCCTTTTATTAGGGGGTTTTGGGCCACTTAGGCCCCCTACAGATTCTACATCCCATGGTCTGTAGGCTGTTGTCATAATGCTGTCTGCCAGACCTCAACAAAGGGGACTCTTACCAAAAATGCTATTAAACCCATTGAAAGACCAATTAGTACTGGAAAGCTGTAGATCACATTCCACCATGTGACAGTACCCCCGGGTTTAGAGCACTGCATCCCAAAGTGCATGTAACTAATGGTATTACCCATGTCACCCTCATGGAGTTACATTAGTCACAACAGGAGCCTACAAGGAACCCCCAAGCGGAGGAACCTTTGTACGCCAATGGAGTGGAAAACCCAGCAATTTCTGGTTGTTTGATTGA
Organism: Austropuccinia psidii; assembly: GCA_023105745.1. NCBI lineage: Eukaryota > Fungi > Basidiomycota > Pucciniomycetes > Pucciniales > Sphaerophragmiaceae > Austropuccinia > Austropuccinia psidii. The sequence goes on from JALGQZ010000001.1 coordinate 8,178,851, forward strand.
GACCTCCTCTTCTCTTGAACCGGAATCATACCCATGACGTTGGTAACCAGTTTATTGTCACAATGCTGTCTGCCAGACCCCAACAAAGAGAACTCTTGCCAAAAAGGCTATTAAACCGGCTCAAAGACCAATTGATACTGGCAAGTTGTAGATCACATTCCACCATGTGAAAGCTGTATATCACAGTCTGCAGACCATGGTACCTTTTAGGCCCATTTTAGCCTAAGTCCAATGAGGCCAGAAGGGGCCAAGGGGCCATACCTTTTTCCATATTTGACCATGGACCCCCTGTAATCACTTAAGGGCCTTTGGTAGTCACCAGAGGCCATCAATCACCTTTCCCAGGGCTTTCCCCTCAAGAAAAGAGAAGTTCTTTCCCAATCTTGGACCAATGGGCTGTAGGAATCTTTCATGGTGCATATATGGTATTATACCCCATTATGCACCACTTTTCCTCAGAAATCCAATGGTGACATTTGAAATACTCTATTTCTTCATTTTAAGTCAATTCAACAGTCCATATATCCATTTCAAAGGGAGGTTGCATTCACTCAATCTTCCACTCCATGGTGGTATTCAGAAGAACACTTGAGGACACCAATCACCTGGCTTTTCAGTTGTTGGCCATTTCAATTTGACAGTATCACCCCAAGGCAATACTAGCAAAGGATTTTACCAGGGAAATTTCAAGAGTTTGTTCTTTATAAAATCAGTTTTCAAGGTAGCAAAAGCTCCAGCAATCCTTGGAAAGCTTGATTGGTCCATACCAGCTGTATTAAGGATACCTGTACGGCTTTGACCCTTTTGGGTCAGTTTGTTTTCTACTGTGTAAATACAAGACACACATATCAGTTCTAAAGATAGCTAGACCTGCATTTTCCCAAAACAGTGAATACATTTTGGTAATAAACCCTTCCAGATCAGTATTTCAGCTTTTCACATATAATGGCCACATTTTCACCCCTAGGAACTTTTCACCCAGTTAATTAATCAATTGTATTTATTCTAATTATTATTTTCCTTTTCATTCTTGAAAGTAACTACTGATATTTATAAGTAAGCAATTTGCACCTTTTTCATTTCCTTTCAATGGATATTGATGGTAATATCCCTTAATAATTCCATTGTTGTTTCTGTAAGTTTGAAACGGTTTATTGAGGATTCACTTGATTGTCTCTTTGGACTTTGGCTTCTCTTTATTATCTTTGTCATTGGCCTCTTTGCGTATCCTTGGAATATTTTTACTTGCTCTCATTTTCCTTAAAGAAATATATCATTCAAGTATTTATTTATCCTTTTGGAGCCCACCAAGTGAGTTCTTGATTCCTGAGTGCCAGGCCACTCTTTTTTTCACCAATAGTCCCTGCAAAGTTAGATGAACTAACTTATAATTGCTTTTAATTCTGTTAATTCATTTTTTCTCCTTAATAGATTCACTCATTTCATTTCAATCATGACTCTTTAATGATTAATAAACTTAATTATCCTTCATTGCTCATCAATTTTCTCTCACTCATTCTTTACTATTGACAACTGATTTCTTCCTTTTATTTTCATCTTAAATCTTTATTAAGATTTTTCTTTCCTTTCAAAATTTTTGGGCTGACCATTCTTAGTTATTTTCATTCCATTCAATTTTAATTCAGGTCATACATTACTTTGATTTTTAAATTGGTCTCAAAATTCATTTCAGACACAGATCTTCATTCATCAAGATCCACTTTGAAAATATTATTCAGGAATTTTTCTTCACACCAAAATTTTAGTTTGATTTGACATTCATTGATTGACCTGAAAAATTAATTGATTTGATTTTATTCAAGAATTCATTGATTTTGATTTGTTAATTGACTTTAATTCAAGTATTCAGTTGATTTTATATATTTTGTTTCAATACTTGTTTATTGGATTACTCAAGATTCACAGATTGATTGATTGACCTCGAGAAATCGTTGGTATTCATTTTTCCTCAAGATATTGAGCTTTGATTTGATCTCAAGGTTTTCCAATTTGATTTACCTCAAGCTTCACCTTCAAATTTTGACTTATATTCATTCCAGTTTTATTTTATTTTAAATTATTCCTTTTCAACACCCATTTCATGCAAGAAAGACAAGATAAAAAGCTAGAACTCAGGCTGTTCTTACTCCAAATCCAAGAGCTCCCCTTGATGGCACCCCAGCAGTTCCTCAACTGAGGGCCCACTTAGATGGAGAACCATTTATGGAAGGGGAAGCACCATACAGGAAGGAAGGAAGAGGGCCAAAAATATCAAATTCACTCTCAGGAGTATGTGGTGCTTTTCCAGGAATTTCAAAGACCACTCTCACTGCTCTTGGTGAAGATGATGTAGAGGAGGAGAATTCTGTGGAAGAGGAAGAGTCTGATAGTACTGAAGCTGTTCCTGTTCCTGTGGGGGCATCTCAAGGTTCTTGAGGGCCAACTCTAGCCCAGGATAATTGGCCTTTCTCTCAGCAGTCTGGACCCTCCTTATTGGCCATCATGCAACAAATGGCCCAAATTATGGCCAATATTGGATCTGCATCATGTTCTGAAGCTTCAAGACCACCAGCCTTCAAGAAACCCTCTATGAATGCACAAGAATTCTTTCATGGGACTCAACTCTTAAAAGTCAAAAGTCTTATGAAGTCCTGAAAACGCTTATTACATAATGATCAGGAAAATTCTTCTTAAGATAGGAAGAAAGTGTGCACCTTAGAGGTATTTTCATATACCCAAAAGACCACAAATAACAGAATAAGATATAAATATAAATAAAATTAATTGTTTTATATTATCAAAATGAAAATTAAAATATAAATACAAATTTATACATAGAAATAAAAATTTAATTATAATTTAAAGTAATAATTATATTAAATTTTAAAATTTCGAAAATGCATTTTTACTTGAAAAAATGAAGTAAAAATGAATTTTTAATAAAATTAATGAAATTAAAATATTTTTGGTAAAAGGTTACATGAAATATGTTATTGCTTTTTATACAATGAATAAACTTAAGAAAATTACTTCACCATTGGATTCCTCATAAAAAATAAGTTGGGGTTACCTCTGGGTAAAATTTCTGTAGCTCAACTCTAAATAAGCTTAAATTGAGGTTTAGTGTTTTCTGTACAAAAGTGGAAAATCCTCCAAACCTTACTTTAATTCACACCACATGTGGTTTTAACCATCAATTTTTGTGTTAAAATTGAGGTGTTGTGTGTAGTTTAGAAGTTATGAGGAATTGAAGTATTTTCAATTGAAATGTCAAAATGTGTGCGTGTATTACATAAGTGAACTGTAATTTACATATGAGGTATCAATTATTACAGTTGTGTACTGTAAGACTTGATTGAATTGTATGTGTAGATTAAAAGTGTATTACATGATGAGGAATTAAAGAAAAAATAAATTGCAAAGATAAATTCTGGGGGGGACAGGGTACTATAGCTCCAAGGGGGACCCAGACCCCCAAAATCCTTGCTGAAAGGCATGGGATGTCAAAATCAACGCAAAAGCTCATCAATTTTGGCCTGGATTGAGTCACAGGGTCTGTGACTCAATTGATGATGAGGTTTTGATACCAACCAGGGCAGTTTTAACCATTGCCAAGAGGGTAAAGCTACCCTTAAGTTAAAACAATATCAGTAAAAACACTTTTAACTGGTCTCTACATCTCTTACACACATTCTGATGTATTTTGAAGGATCTAGACCAGGTCTTACTATAGTAATGGCTGATTTAAGGGTCTAAAATGGCTAAAAATAGCAAAAAAAGGCTACAACCAGCCTTTTTTTGGTCTAAACCAGGGTTCAATGATGCCATAATTGGCTTTTCTGTTGTAAGAGTGTTTTCCATGACTGACAAGATTAAATTTTACTTTTGGAGTATGAAAATTGATGGCTATAAAAGAATGTCTTCTTTGCCCCACTTTTCTCTTCATGTTAGAATGTTTTACTTTTATAATTAGTTTAAACACTGTTAAACCAATCAATAAAAGTTTAACAACCATCCATCAGGGGTAAGGGTATTCATTCATACACCCACTCAAGCATCTCAAATCAGCAGATCCAGCACTTGTATCAGCATTCAGTTTCAGCAATCTTCATTCTGAAACAGTTATACAGCTTGGTATCTCAATACAGCCTGTCAATACCTGTACAGGTTGGACTCACCCAATACAGTTCCAATACACCAGTATAAACTGTATGATCACTCAAATACACCACACCTCTTGTACAGGTTCTGTACAGCTGTACAGGACCTGTATTGGCCAGACTCAATTCAATCATCAATTATTCTCATGAAAATCCTTCCTCTGGATCAGGGCTGGTGATTCTCACATATATCCGCCCCTCTTTCTCCGCCCTGGGGACCTTTCCCCAGTTAATTAGTTTAGTTTATTTATTATTTTACAATTATTCTTATCCTCATTTTGGGCATTATAATTATTTAATTTTAAGTTAGTCTTTGCATTTCTTTCTTTGCCTGTACAGTATGAGTTGGGTGGCCATATCCTTATTAACCCTTCTCTTTCCATTCTGACAGGTTGAAACAGTGGACTTGGACTTGTTTGTGGTTGGCTCTTCTATTTCTTATTCTTATTTCTTTGTTGCTGCCTTCCTCATATATTTTATTATAGTAATCCATTCCTTACACTCTTAAGTGTCATTAATCTTTCCATATCCTTGAGCCCTCCATAAGTGAGTCCCGGTTTACTGAGTGCCAGGCCCTCTTCACTTCGAAGAGCCCCTGTGACATTAAATTAATTAACTCTTATTTGATTCTTTCTTTTCATTCATCTATATTCATTTCTCTCATTCATCAATTATGATCTCTTTATGACTTAATGATCTTTAATGATTATGATTTTTCTCTCTCATCAATTTCATCTCATTCATTTCATTCATATGAAATTGATTCTTCTTCTTTCTTAATCATTGCTGACCATTTCATTCACTTCATTTCATTTTATCAATTCAAATTTTCTCTGTGTTCTCATTAAGGTCTTATTCAGGATTGATCATTGGTTTAATTGATTGGATTATTTCATTGGGATTCATTGGTTTATTGATTCAGCGGCTCAGGATTCTTATTTGGATTGGATTGATTGATTTTGACTTCTTGAGATATTGATTGATCCTCAAGAGCTGATTCTGATTATTGATTGACTTTGAATCCTCAATATATTTTATTGATCCTCAAGAATTGATTTTGATTATTGAATGATTTTGACTCATCAAGATATTGAATTGATTCCTGAAGATTTTGAATTGATTGATTGATTCCTCAAGACCTTGATTTCATATTGAAGACACTGATTTATTGATTGATGGATTATTGATTAAATATTGATTGATTGTTGATATTTGATTTGAATTGATTGTTGATTGTTGAATTGATTTGACTGTTGACTGAATTTGATTTCACCTCAAGATTTATCAAGTTTTTATTGTGATTGATTTGGCCAAGTTTGATTTCTGTTCTCATACCATCAAGTTTATTTTGATTTTATTCAAAATGCCAGTTCAGCATAGCCCCCCAGCCAAAAATACTAGATCCCAAAGAATTCAAGCTGTTCTCACTCCTACAGCAAGGGCTCCTCTTGACCGCACACCATCAGTTCATCAACTGAGTGCAAACTTGGACAGAGGACCACCAATGGAAGGAGAAGCACCCTCAAGAAGAGGTGGAATGAAATCTGAAAGATCAAGATCCTTCTCTGGACTTTTGGGTGGCTACCCTGGCATGTCTGAAGGTGCAAGAGGAAGACAAGGGGAAGTTGAAGATGAAGAGGGGGAAGAGTCTGTGGAAGAGGAAGATTCTGGGGAAACTGAAGTGGCAGATGCCTTGGAAAATGCTCCAGAGGTGCCTCAGGGTTCTAATATAGCCCTTTCTAGTCAACCTCTTGTCTCTCAAACTGATCCAAGTCTCCTCAAGATGATGGAGCAGATGACTCAATTCATGGGGCAACTCACTCAAGCAGTTGCCCCCAGGGACAATTCTAAAGCCCCTGCTTTCAAGACTCCATCCATGAAGGCACCTGATTCTTTTGATGGTACTCAAGCTCATAAATTGAGAGGATTTATCCAATCCTGTCAATTAATCTTCCATAATGATCCAGCAAATTTCTTCACTGACAGGAAGAAAGTTCTTTACTCAACTTCTTTTCTCACTGGTAGAGCTGGAAAGTGGATTGAACCCTATCTCTCAAATATTTCCAATGAAGACCCTTCCTACCTCCTCAATAATTGGCCATTATTTGAATCTCAATTATTCACTCTGTTTGGTGACCCCAATGAAGTCAGGAAAGCTGAACAAGAGTTGGACAATTTGAGGATGAAGGAGAGTGGTCATGTTTCCTTTTACATTGCAGATTTCAGAAGCTTAATGTCAAGAATTGGAGATTGGGGGGAAAGGGCTTATATCCATGTTTACAGAAGAGGATTGGAATCAAGATTATTGGATCAGTTGGCTTCTCACCCTGGAACCTTTGATACTCTTCAAGAACTCATGGATATCACCTTGGAATTAGATACCAGGTACCATGAGAGGCAGAAGGAAAAGGGTAGTCATCAAGAGAAGAAGCCTCCAATCAATGAATCCAACTCCTACAAGCCCCCTCAAAGTTCATCATCAAAGAAGCCTTATCATAAGAAGAATAAGAAGGGGAAGAATTTTCAAGTGTCCAAAGACAAGCCTCATGCTGCTCTCCTCAATAAGGACAACAAATTAATTGGTTCTGAAAAGGAGAGGAGGATTAAAGAAGGCTTGTGCAATTATTGTGGTGGTAAACACCCATTTGAAGAATGCTTCAAGAGGCCTGAAAATAGGCAAGGATCATCAAGAGGCTTCCCTAGCAAGCAGGGAAAAGCCTGAGTGGGAATCATGATGTGTTCAATGGTTCTCACTTATTTCCTTCAAGAGCACAATTGTGCACTCTGAATACTAGTGTCAAGAAATCTTTAAAATTTCTTATTTTATCTTCTGTCTCTGATATTTTTTATAGTATTCTCATTGATTCTGGTGCTACAAACTCTTTTATTGCAAAGAATTTTGTTCTCAAGTACTCATTGACTCTGTCAGAGGTCCCTGAAAAGATTCCTCTTTTCATTCTGGATTCTAATGAATCCCCTGCCTTGTTCATCACCCATTATACCAAGTGGGTAGTTGACTTGCCTTCCTTCCCAAGCTTTGAATGGGACTTCTTTATCATAGATTCACCCAAGGGAGAATACCTGATATTGGGCTATGATTTCCTTTACCATTTTAATCCCATTATTGATTGGAAAAATGGATTGATCACCTATGATTCTAATCATAAGGATTCTAGTGGTATTATTCCTTCTGCTAGTAATGACTTTGCCACTTCTTTCAACAGTGTTGCTCTGGCTGGGAAGCTTAAGACACCTTCCCTTCCTTCTTCTGTCCATATCCCTTCCATCAATCCCTCTCAGTCATTACTTCCATTAAGAGATGAAGTTTTTAAAGAGATAAAAGATGTTGGGGAAGATGTTGCTATATCTTCACTTCATCTCCTTCAAGGGGATATGGACCTTCCTCCCTTATCTTTTCATGCATCCCTGGAGGAGCAGTGGGATGAGGAGGAAGAGCCAGAAGAAATTGAAACTGTGTTGAAGGTTGTCCCTCCTGCTTATCACCAATATTTAGATGTATTCTCCAAGGTGAAAGAAGAGAAACTTCCTCCACACCGCGCCTGTGATCACCATATCAAATTGGAGGGTCTTCTACCTCCAATTGGTGTTATCTACTGATTATCAAATCAAGAGTCAGAAACGCTGCGGGCCTAAATTTCAGAGAATGTAGAGAGAGGTTTCATAAGACCAAGCTCCTCTTCAACAGGAGCACCTGTCCTTTCTGTCAAGAAAAAGGATGGAGGTCTTCATTTGTGTGTTGACTACTGCAAACTCAATGCTGTCACTAGGAAGAACAGATACCCTGTTCCTCCCATGAACCAGCTCCTTACCGTATTCAACGGCTCCACTATCTTCTCCAAGATAGATTTGCATGGTGCATATAACCTTCTGAGAATCAAAGAGGGGGATGAGCACTTAACTGCCTTCAGAACCAAGTATGGTAGTTATGAGTATTTGGTCATGCCATTTGGTTTGACCAATGCTCCTGCTTCTTTCCAGAATCTTGTAAATGATATATTTGCAGATTTCTTGGATGTGTTTGTTGTGGTCTATCTAGATGATATTATGGTATTCTCAAGTTCTGAGGAAGAACATGTCAAAAATGTGACCTCTGTCCTCCAAAGGCTCAGAGAAAATAATTTATTTTCCAAAGCCTCCAAGTGTGTATTCCATGCCTCAAGTGTGGAATACTTGGGCTATGTTGTTTCAAGTGATGGCCTCAAGATGGATTCTTCAAAAGTTCAGCAAATCCTCAATTGGCCTCAGCCCAAAAACATCAAGGCCCTTCAATCTTTTCTTGGCTTTGCCAATTTTTACCATTGTTTCATTAAAAATTATTCCAAAAAAATCACTTCTCTCCCTCCCCTTCTCAAAAAAGATTCTCCCTTTATCTTCAATGAGGAAGCTCTTAATCAGTTTCAAGCACTCAAAGAAGCTTTCACCTCTGCTCCTATCTTATCCCATTTCAATCCATCTCTACCTACTATTGTAGAGACTGATGCTTCTGATTATGCATTGGGCACTGTACTGAGTCAGGTGAATGACTCAGGAAAGCATCCCATTGCATTTAATAGTTGCAAGCTCTTACGAGCTGAACTCAACTATGAAATTCATGACAAGGAACTCCTTGGCATAGTTTGGGCTCTCAAGCATTGGAGAGCATTTCTTCTTTCTCTTTCCAATTCTTTTGAGGTCTTGACAGACCACTCTTCCTTGCAGTATTTCATGTCTTCCAAAGCTCTTACTCGTCGTCAGGCCCGTTGGGCTGAATTTCTCTCAGAATTTCACTTCACTATCACTTACTGCCCAGGCAGGCTGGCCACTTTACCAGATGCCTTGTCACATCGGGACAACATGTACCCAGAGAGGGGGGTGGACTTCATCAGCAAGAATCCTCAAAATTTTCATCAAGTACTTAAGCAAGATGGAATTTAAGAGTCAAGATTCTTCTCAATCAAAGTGTAGATTTTCTCAGATTTAGTAGACAAGATTCAAAAAGAAGTATGGCAAGACAAAGACTATAAAGAAATACTCAAGCAACTAGCAAGAGGTGAATCAGTTCCAGATTCTTCTCTTGAACCTCAAGCCAAGTTATTATTATTCAAAGATAGAGTGGTAATCCCAAGCAATGAAGAGCTTCAACTCAATATTCTTCAAAAGCGTCATGACTCACCATTGGCTGGCCATCCTGGCCAGGAGAAGACCCTCAAGCTTATCAAGAGGGATTTTTATTGGGCTGGCATGAATCAATTCATCAAGGACTATGTGTCTTCATGCCAGCAATGTTCAAGAAACAAGAACATTCATCACAAGAAGTTTGGATTACTCAAGCCTCTTTCAATTCCGTCTGGTCCTTGGAATTCATTATCAATGGACTTCATCACTCAATTGCCACTGTCAAACAACTTTGATTCAATTTTAGTAGTTGTGGACAGATTTTCAAAAATGGCAATCTTCATTCCAACTTATGGAACAATCACTGCTCTGGACTTAGCTCAAATCTTCATTAGTCATGTATTTTCCAAGCATGGACTTCCAGTCAGTATTGTCAGTGATAGAGGATCCTTATTTGTTTCATCATTTTGGACTCAATTGTGTCAGCAGCTCAAGATATCAAGAGATCTTTCAACTGCCTTTCACCCTGAAACAGATGGACAGACAGAGAGGGTAAATCAGATACTAGAACAGTACCTTTGGATGTATGTCAGCTATCATCAAGATGACTGGTACACCTTGCTCCCTCTGGCTGACTTTGCCTATAATAATGCAGAACATTCATCAACCAAGCAATCACCTTTTTTCACCATTTATGGAAGAAATCCCAGCTTTGACTCAATCCATATTTCTCAAGACTCACCTGCTGGAAAGTTATCAACAAAACTCCAATCAGTACAGCAAGTTGTCAAAGAAGAATTAGAGTCAGCAATAAGGAGATTCAAGAAGTATGCAGATAGAAATAGGACAATTCCACCTTATTTCCAACCTGGGGACAAAGTATGGCTAGCTTCCAAGAACATCAAGACAACAAGACCCACCAAGAAGTTATCAGAAAGATGGTTGGGACCCTTTGAAGTTCTGAAGAAGATTGGAAGTCATGCATATCACCTCAAGTTGCCTCAGAAATGGAAGACAGTTCACCCTGTATTCCATGTGTCCTTATTAGAACCAGTCAATCATTCAGCTATCCCAAATCGTCATCAATTGCCGCCATCACCAGTTTTAGTGGAGGAGCAAGAAGAATGGGAAGTGGCTCAGGTTCTGGACTCAAAACTCAAAAGAGGAAAATTATGGTATCTTTTAGAGTGGAAAGGATTCAGTGAAGACCCAGAAAGAACCACTTGGGAACCAGCTTCCAACCTTACCAACTCACCAGATCTTGTCAAGGACTTCCATTCATTGTATCCAGAAAAGCCTGGTCCAAATACCTCAAGAGTTTGATTTATGGTGCTTGGTGGGGAGAAGAAGTTATGAAAGTAAGTTCCTCTCCTGGCATGCAACTTTAAGGGGGTATTCTACCCATATGTTGTTGTAAGAATCACCTTGGCCACTTTGTGAGCACTTGTCAATTCTTTGGACAGGTTCAGGAAGCATACAACACCAATACCCTCCAATTTGGACCTTATCAAGATATGGCCAAATGTTTCTTTCTTTAATTTTCCTTTCTTTCTCTTTTATTTATCATTTCATTTATGCCAATCATCATAATTCAAGACATTCATTACTCCAAGTCATTTACGGCAATTCCTTTCAGAAGTCATTTATGGCAATTCATCTCAGAAGCCATTTATGGCAATTCTTTTCAATTTTATGGTGCTTGGTGGGGAGTGGAAGTTATGAAAGTAAGTTCCATCTCCTGGTATGCATCCCTGAGGGTTCTACTTCTTGTAAAACATTACCTTGGCCACTCTGTGAGCATCAAATGCTTGGTTTTCATTTTCAGACACTTTTGGCCAGAATCAAGCAACTCACCACAAGAAGGACCAACCATCAGGATTTTTCTTTATTTCTTTCTTTATTCTCATTTTCTCTTATTCTTTTATTTTTTCTTTCTTTATTTACTTGTATAATTTTCTTTTCTTTATTTCTTTCAAAGCAGCAGCATCTCCTTCCATATCACGTATTGGGAGGTTCCTTTATTTTTTATTCTTATTTTACTTTTATTCATTTTTATTCCATTTATTAGTATTTATAAGCGTATGAACAGAAGCCAAACCAAACACAAACAAGAAGAATATACTGGTTTTAACTCCACCCAAATCGTCAAAGTTCACGGGGATGCAGTCATCAACTCATGGAGAATACCCAAGCAGAAGGGTCAAGACATCAAATCAGTCCACGTCACATTCAGAGAAAACCCTCAAGGAAGTGGGCCATAACTCAATTATGGCCCCCCCACTCAAGCCCTCAAGGTGAATACTCACAGCCCTCCTTGGGCTGGATTCATCACCCAGGGCCTCCCCTGCAACTTGGGGGAGGCCATGGTCTTGGTGGTCCTGGACCCCCCCAATGGGTCCAGGCCATGTAGGTGAAGTTATGGGTCATGGGGCCAATTTATGGTCCCATGGTACCCCTGGGTTCCCAGAAAATTTGGGCCCAGGGGCTCATTTTCGTCCTGGGGGCCTCCAATAACCCCCACGGACCGCAGCGTACGGTCCACGGCCCACAGACCGCAAACCACGGACCGTAGGACCCCAAAATCAAAAAAATGGCCAAATAGGCCCAGAATTCCAATAACCCCTAAATTGGCCATGAATGGTCATAGGTCAAAAAATTCACCATAATCACCTAGAACCTCAAAAAAGGCCAGAAATGGCCATATGTTCTAATATGACCAAAGATCACCAAGAAGACCAATTAGGCCAAAAGGGCCATAAGGGCATGAGTCATCCAGACTTACCATAGCAAGGGCCACAGCCCAAGATTGTTATGGAGGGTTGTTGAGGCAGTTTTTTCAAATCCAATGGGGACAAGACCCCTGAATTCACTTTTTAATAAACTTCTTCTGATTAAGCCTGGCCAGATGGGTACACTTCATATACTCATCTGGCCCCATTTTTGAGCACAAGAGCTCAGTGGCCATCCATTTGGGATACAACCCAAGGCCAGGCCCCAAGGACAAGTAAACTCACTGAATCAGAAGAAAAGCTTAGTCCGAAGTGGGGTACTTACTCAAAGTTAAAAGAAGGGGGGAAAATAAACTTAATTGACAGAGAAGAGTTGAAGAAGGATTTCAAGATAATGGTCAAAAGAAAACTTTTTGAAGGAGTTTGTGGGGTAGTGAGATGGCACTCAATAATGGCAGGGTATTATGGTGTTCAGGAGCCCACCAGTTTCAAGAGGGGGATACTGTAACAACCATCCATCAGGGGTAAGGGTATTCATTCATACACCCACTCAAGCATCTCAAATCAGCAGATCCAGCACTTGTATCAGCATTCAGTTTCAGCAATCTTCATTCTGAAACAGTTATACAGCTTGGTATCTCAATACAGCCTGTCAATACCTGTACAGGTTGGACTCACCCAATACAGTTCCAATACACCAGTATAAACTGTATGATCACTCAAATACACCACACCTCTTGTACAGGACCTGTATTGGCCAGACTCAATTCAATCATCAATTATTCTCATGAAATTCTTCCTCTGGATCAGGGCTGGTGATTCTCACATATACCCGCCCCTCTTTCTCCCCCCTGGGGACTTTTTCCCAGTTAATTAATTTAGTTTATTTATTATTTTATAATTATTCTTATCCTTTTTTTGGGAATTATAATTATTTAATTTTAAGTTAGTCTTTGCATTTCTTTCTTCGCCTGTACAGTATGAGTTGGGTGGCCATATCCTTATTAACCCTTCTCTTTCCATTCTGACAGGTTGAAAAAGTGGACTTGGACTTGTTTGTGGTTGGCTCTTCTATTTCTTATTCTTATTTCTTTGTTTCTGCCTTTCTCATATCTTTTATTATAGTAATCCATTCCTTACACTCTTAAGTGTCATTAATCTTTCCATATCCTTGAGCCCTCCATAAGTGAGTCCCGGTTTACTGAGTGCCAGGCCCTCTTCACTTCAAAGAGCCCCTGTGACAAAAAGATTCCAACCACCTTTTTTTAAAAATAAATTTAAACCTTTTAGCCACATGGAAAAATCATTATAATCATTTTTTGTAACTCTTATAATAATTTTGACCCCCTGAACCACCCCATAAGTGAATTCAAGCATCTTTCATCACTGTTAGCTTTGTCACTTTGTTATAAAATTTGCTCTTGTCACTTTTGGGTGTGTTTTCTCTTTGAATAACTTTTTAAAGACTCTTTTCTTTAATTAATTGCTTGCAATTTTTTGCTCAATTAATTCCAACTTAAATTGCTCTTAAAGAAATTTTTTTTGTAGCCTTAAATATCTCTTGTAGAGTATTTTTGGATGAATTTTTATTGTTGGTAAAACAATAAATATCTATAATATTATTTTTTTATACTTAAAAAGTTAAAAACAATAAAATTGGTGTGTTTTCTCTTAAAAATACTATTTCATACTATTTTCTAATTATATTTTACCTTATACAAATTTTGAGGACAGGGAAAGTACTTGATTTTTAATCAACGTTTCATATCCACACCTTACAGAAAGTCTTTTATGCCACTTCCTTTCTCATTCGGAGGGCTGAAAAATTGATTGAGCCCTATCTTTCTAATCTCAAAAACAAATACCCAGAATACCTTTGCAATAATTTGGCACTTTTTGAATTCCAATTCTTCACCTTAATTGGAGACAAAGCTTAAGTGAAAAAAGCTGAAGCAGAGTTGGATGAGTTAATAATGAAAGAAGGTGGAAATTTTTTGCTATAAATTGTGGATTTCAGGATTCTAGTTTCAATAATTTTAGATTGGGGTTAAAGGGATTATATGCATCATTATAGGAAGGGATTTGCCTCCAGGATTCTGGATCAATTGGACCACCAACCTTTGATCATTGATTCCCTTGAAGACTTAGTAGATTTTACCCTTGAGCTTGATACCAGTTACCATGAAAGGTAGAAGGAGAAGAGTCATTTTCAAGAAAAGAAGAGTAAATCCTCAAAGCCAAGTTTTTATTATACTCAAAATTCTTCAAGCTCAAGTTGTGAGAAGAAGAATTTCAGGTTTCAGAAAGGGGACAAGCCCCATTATTCCCTCTTGAATAAGGTCCACAAGATGCTTCTGAAAAAGAAATATGATTTAAAGAGGGCTTCTGTTCCCATTGTGGTGGGAATCATAGTCTTGAGGCTTATTTCAAAAGGCCTCAAAACCAGATTATGCAACCAGAAGGCAGATTTCCCAGCCAGGGAATATCCTGAGTGAAGATCATGTTGTGTTCAATTGTGAGCCTTGAGGTATATTTTACATACCCAAATAGGCCACAATTATCTTAAAAATAAATTTTGAATTATGCATAACTCATAAGTCATGCATATATCCAAAATTCATCATTTTTAATTTCAGAAAAGATGAATAACCTTTTATTGAGTAAGTAAATACATGGATTTAAGTCCAGATTTGGATCCTACAAAAAAATTCACCTAGGGTAGCTCCATAGAGTGAATAAGCTCAAATTAACTCTTTGATATGGTAAAATGGAAAATACTTCAATACCACATCATCAATACCACATAAAAGATCTGTGAGAATTTTTGTTTTTCTTAATTTCACGCCAAAATAATGGGAATCTGAGAAATCCCATGTTACATATACAGTAAGAATAGTGTTATGCATGTTTTGAGAACTTAATATCATGTTATTTGTATATGGACTTTTGGTACACCCATAGTGGATATCTCACTCGAAGCTTAAATTGCTATTTTGACGTGAAAAATAGGCAAGGGGGAGAAAAGACATCAAAGAGAGGCAGGGTATCCAGCTTCTGAGGCCTCAGGGGCGTGGACAGCTCCAAAGCGTGGATTAATGGCTGATATTGGCCTAATTGGTAGACTAAAACCCTTTGGGAACTTGGTTACTATGTTACAACTACTGTAAATCTTAAGAAAAGAGCAAATAACCTGCTATTTTGTCATGCCAAGGAGGTAAAAAGCTACTTAGACTCCTGTAACCATGTCAATTCTTAATGATTATCCATGGATAAGCCCCAAAGGAGTAATTAAAACCCTCTTTGGACTTGTATCCATTGATTTACCTCATAGCAACCAGTGAAACACTGATATTTGCAATTCTATGTAGAAAGGAGGTAAAAACTTCAAAAATTCATTAAAAATACAATTCTAAATGAATCTTCCTGAAAGTTTCAGGACTAATAGAGAACTGTACTATGTATAGTAAAACCAAAAAGAATTATGGTTTTAATACTAAAATTAAAAGTTTTACCTATAGTCCATTTTTCACTATTCTGCATGAAACACTGAATCTTCAAAAATTCACCGTAATTACAACCTGTGATGAAGTTGCCAATAACACTGATAACTTTGAGAAATCAATGACTATTTTGGAATAAAAGAAGATTTACAGATTTTACTCCTTTTATTATTAACCATATTGGGGTTGGTAGTCACGTAAAAGCATCAATTAAGTAATTATGATAATCTTACATGACAACAGATGATGCAATCAATAATCCAAAAAGGGTTATTTTTTTCTCACTCACTGGTTTTTCAGTTTGCTCCATGGCACGCCTCTGTGAGCTGTTGTTGACTTAAAAGAGGCCTCCTCTGCAGCTTTTTCCACAGAATCATCTTATTATCATTTAAATCATTATTACCAACAAGAAAGTATTAGTTATAGCTATTCTTGAGTGTTTCAAATCTTTCAGAATCAATCAGAAAGACTTAAGATCCTAGAATCCAACTATATATTGTTGCAATACTGTTATAAATTCATTTTGATCCTTCAAATCCACAATTCTACATCAAATCTCTCTATCTTATCTTTCAATAAGTTCTTTTGGAATATTAGTGAGTGATTTATTTTTAATTCTTAAAGTTTTTCTGTAAAATTAGTTTTCTTCAGGAATTATCATTATAATTATTCTTGCAAAAGATAATTATATATTAAAATAATTTTATTATTTTAATAAAAGAAGTTTTATTGATAAAATCTTCTTGTAATTGATTCTTGTAGACAATTACTGCTTAGTGTTAAAATCACTAGTGGTGTTTAACACGTGAAAGAAATAATTCTTTAATTACTTAATTGTGGTTATAATAATATTTTATTATTGTATTTCATAAGAAAAGACATAGTACTGATGATTAATAGTGATATTATCATCAGTTTCATAGTCAAATCTTACATTTGGGGGCCTGGCCATGTTTTTTGAACCTTGTATCCTTAATTAATATATCTTTAAGCCATAAAATATATTAATTTAATAATTTTTTCTTTCATTTTGAAGTTAAAATAATTCTTATTTTTGAAATTGCTTTGAAAATTTTTTTTATTGAGGAATTTGGTTTGATTTTATACAGTTTTTACACATGGCATTTTCACATCCAAAAGCTTATAAAATTATTCTTTGAGTTACTCTGAATTAATTTTCATTCAAAATCTTAATTTTTTTTCTTTAAAATGAATAATTCTTTAATATTAAAAAATACAAAACTTATAAAAAATCTTTAAAAATATTTTAAAAAGTATAAAAAATAATTTTTCTCTTTTATAATTTTTTCTAGTGTCTTTGATCAAATACTGTGCAGCTGGCAACAGACTCAGTAAAGGATGTATCGCTAGTCCAGAATCTTCAAAAGCAGAATCTGAAGACAGTATTGAGGTGCAAATTGCTAAAAGAGGCACCTTATTTAACTCAGAAAAGACTAAATTACCACCAAAAGGTGTGTATTTTATCTTATATTTTCACCTTTTATCTTCAAATTGACGTGAAAATGGTGCATACCAGAAATGAAAACAACTATTCAGTCCAACCAGATAGATGTGGACAAGGAAGAGGCAAGACCAAATCCAGAAGTGCCAAGTCTTCCACAAGAAAGACACATTTGGAGGATGCCAGAGTTGCCCTCCATTCCCCAAGGTCTGTACCCACAGATTCTGACGTGAATTCTGAACCTGAACTGATTCATGACAATATTTACAGGGCTGAACCATTTTCAAGTGGCAGCAATAGAAATATATCAATGCCAGTGCAAAAATTGGTTCAGAGCAGCCAAAGAAGAGGAGTGGGAAATATGCCCAAGCCTTTGGCAGGGGGCCATGAACTCCTACTTACACATCAAGAGCTTTCTGGGGAAGGAGAAGACCATAGAACTCTTAAGAGGATGGAGGCCCCTGTCTTGAAAAGACAAGGTCAAAAAGATAAAGAATTGGTTGAAGAACCAAAGTCTTTTATCCATAGACCAGAAGAAGGCACTGGAAACGACCCCAGCTTTGGAGACAGAGGCCCCAGTGGCGTCTACCAGCTCCAAACCAGCTCCAGAAGTGTCCAAAGACAAGCCCAAAGGACCTCAGAAGAAGCAGAGAGGTTCCAAGAACCATCAAGGCAAGGGCAAAGGCAAAGCCAATTTGCACAGGCCTTACCCACAGGGGTACAGGATCCCCAAATTTGAGCCTTCAACTGTGGACATTGTGTTCAACATGGCCAGAACTCTCATGGAGTTCAGAGCCAAGGAGCAGGAAAGGATGAACAGGAATTTTTCATGCAAATAGATCATGTACAAAGAGCTATTAATGCAGAAATTGGTAAACTTGATTCAAAGTTAACTAAAATAGCATTAGATATTAATGAATTGAAAAAACATGACAAGAAATATACTGAATGGTATGAATTGACAAATTCCAAATTTGATTCAATTATCAATTCTTGTAGCAGAATTGAGAGTACATGGCAGATTCAGAATGATGAAATGGAAGATCTTTCTATTTTTAAAATGAATGATAAACTTAAAACTCTACAAGACCATGTCTTGAAGTTAGTTGAAAATACCAATCAGTTTGCTACACATTTAGCAAAAAGTGACAGTAAAAGGCAGAAGTTAAAGAATGAAATCATTGCAAATGTAGAACAAATTCATAAGAATTATGAACCACATATGCCAAGACATTCTACACCTTTGACTGAAGAAAAACCTTCTGTTAAAGGAAGTTTTACCCCACTTTTAGGAGAAAATGTTGTCTCTGTTAAGGATATTCCCAAATTGGAAGAATGGCCAACATTCTCTGGTGAAGGAGAATACAACCATATTGAGTTCATCAGGACTCTTGATATGTTACAGGAAGACTTTAATATACCTGATGAAATCATAGTGGGGAAATTACACTCTCTGTTTACCAGAACTGCAAAGAAATGGTATTACAAAATGAGAATGGATCATGGAAAACATGATTGGTCTTGGATGAAATCTGAAGTAATTACAAAATGGGCCAACAGTTCTTGGAGGTTTAAGATGAAAAATGCTTTTGAAAGTGCCATTTTCAACTCAGAGAAAGATAAACCACTTACTTGGTTCTTCAAGCAAAAAGACAGATTATCTGCTTTACACCCAGATATGTCTGAAACTATGATTAATATGCAGATATTAAGAAAATGTGGAAGAGAACTGGAACATTCTATCAAAAGCAGATGTGTAGAGCCCTTTTCAACAGAAGACTACATTAATGCAATGGAAGATATCATTACCAGAACAAGAATTGGTAAAACTTGGACTAGAATCCCTATAGAATCCAAGATGGTCCCAAAGATTCCCAGAGAGGATAAAAGACCAGAAAGACCTTTCTTGAAGTGTCATGAATGTGGAAGTACTTCAAATTTAGCAAACACTTGCACCAAAAAGCCAAAAATCAATGAAGTTCAAGTTATTGAAGAAATTCAGGGTACTGAAGAGAAAGGGGAGTCTGATCAAGATTCTGTAGTCTCTGAGGATACACCAGTGGAGGACTATCCCATTTAAAACATTACAGCTTTCTTTGAGGTCACAGAAGTCCATACCCACTTGCCACAGTACAGTGAGGATTGCTGCAACCTGATAAATATCCAAGATTCCAGAATGTGTAAAACAACACCTGCTAGAGGAAAAGGTTACACTGCTGGAGCATCCTGTATCACATCAGTTTTGATGAGTGATATTGAAGCCAAAGTAAATTTGGATACAGGGACATTTTGCACTTGTGTGGGCAAATATTATCTCCAAGTTATACTTCCTCAATGGGAAAGCCATCCATTACAAATAGAAGGTGTGCAATTTAGTAGTGCCAGTAACAATATGTAACCTTTGGGCATATTGGACACTAATATTGTGTTCCCACACCCTGCAGGAAGCATAAAAACGATGTCAGAGATAATAGTAATCAACAATTGCACATCTCAACATATCATCCTTGGAAATGATTACTTTAAAATCTTTGGTATTGACATCAATAAACATAAAGACATATATTTTACAATTGGAGAAAACAAGAGACAAAAACTTGCTTTTTCAAATATGACGAAACAAATATCAATGATATCTTCTAAGAAAGATACTTATAAAGAAGAATTTGTGGCTAATCAACTTTTTGAAGCACAAATTAACCCATCATTGTCACCAAAGATGAGGAATGAACTTATTGATGTGTTATAAACATACAATAATGCATTTGCCTCTGATAATGAACCATTAGGTCCTATAAAAGGACATGAAGTTGATATTACTCTTAATATTGACAGACCATATCCTCCAGTACTTAGAAGACCAGCTTATCCAGCCAGTCCCAGAGCTAGAGAGGCCTTGGAAAATCATATCCAGGAGTTAATCCAACTTGGTGTACTGAGGAAAGTAGGCCAGAATGAAGAAGTTGAAGTGACAACACCTGTTATAATTGCTTGGCATAATGATAAATCAAGAATGGTTGGAGATTTTAGAGCATTTAATACCTAATACCTACACAGTTCCAGATAGGTATCCCATTCCTAGAATTTAAGAAAACTTGACCCAATTGTCTAGAGCCAAGTATATAACATCAATGGATGCATTGAAAGGCTTTCATAAAATTGGTTTGATGCCTAAAGCTAAGAAATTACTTAGAATTATCACTCACTGTGGTATTTATGAGTATCTTAGAATGCCATTTAGTATTAAAAATGCTCCAACCCATTATCAAAGAACAATTAATACCTTATTTCCCACAGAATTTTCTGAAGGATGGCTTATCATTTATATTGATGATATTATCATATGTTCTGACTCATGGTCTTTGCACCTTGAAAGACTTGCAAGAGTACTTCACAAAGGGGCAGAAGTGAACATGAAGATTACACTTAAGAAATGCAATTTTGGCTTTGAAGAACTCAAAGCATTAGGACATATTGTTTCTTGTTTAAGCTTGGGTATTGTCACAGCCAAGGAGGCAGGGGCATTACCAATCATGTTCAACAATGATTACTTCATTGATACCCTTCAAAACCCAATCAGCAAGGGGGTTTCATTCAACATTCTCCAAATACAGTTTTCAGACCTCAATACAGTTTCATACAGGCAAGACCCAAATACAGGATTCACCAAACACAGGCCTGTCATCAATACAGGCGCAAATACCTGTATTGACTGTATAACCTGAATTGGATTCACCAATACAGGATTCCATCCCACATCCAACTTCTTCCAGCATACAGGCAAGTATCTCAACACTCAAACTCCAAGGCTGGTATTTCTCACATATACCAGCCCCTCTTCATCCACCTGGGGTTTTTCCCCCAGTTAATTAAAAATATTGGATTTATTATTTAATATTATTTTATTTCTCATTAAGAAATATTCTTTTATTAATGATTAAGTTAGTCTTTGCCTTCCCTCACCTGTTCAGTAGAGTCCTGGTGGCCATATCCTTTATTAATCCTTTTCTCTTTTCTGAACAGGTTGAAACAGTGGTACAGGATTATTTGTGGTTGGCTCTTTATTATTGCTTTCGTTTTCCTCTCATATCTTTCAATTCTTATTATTTCATCACTAGGAAATTATTATCTTCTTCAATTACTCTTATCATTTGAGTATTTTATTCTGAGCCCTCCATAAGTAAGTCTGTTCACGGAGTGCCATGCCCTCTTCATTTGGAAGAGCCCCGGTGACAGGTATTGACACAAACAAAGTGCAGCAGTGTTACTTAAGCCAATACCCCAGAATAAAAAAGAAATGATGTCTTTTCTTGGGTTTGCCAGTTATTATAGGCAACACTTGAAAGACTTTGCAATTCTAGCCAAGTGACTTTATACAATCTGTGATCAACAGACTGTATTTGAGATGACACAGGAGAGAATTAAAGCTTATGAGAAGATAAGGAGAGCTCTTACAGAAGCACCTTTACTGCTCATTCTTGACTGAAATATTCCCTTTAAATTGTACATTGATTCATGTGGAGATGGATTAGGGGCAGCCCTACATCAAGTCCAAATTATTGATGACAAACCTACAGAAGGACCAGTTTGTTACATCTCAAGGAAAATCAAACCAACAGAAGCCAGATATGGTGCAAGCCAAATGGAGTGCTTATGTTTGGTATGGGCACTTGAGAAATTACACTATTATCTTGATGGCAGTGTTTTTGAAGTGATAACTGACTGTAATGCAGTAAAATCACTTCTTAACATGAAAACTCCCAACAGACATATGTTGAGATGGCAAATAGCCATTCAAGAATATAGAGGGAACATGACCATAGTTCATAAAGCAGGAAACATTCACAAGAATGCTGATGGACTTAGCAGGTGGGCATTAGCCAACACTCCTGATAACCCAGCTTATGTACCTTTGGAAGCTGAACCACAGATTCCAATTGAAGGGATTAGAATAACTGATATTGGGACTGAATTCTTTGAAGAGGTCAGAGAATCTTATAAGCAAGAAAAGAGTTTCCATATCTTGACTTCTTTATTAGATAAAGACTGCAAAGATACATCTTTGGTCAATTCACTGGATGAAGCTTGGAGAAATTCCTATTCTGAAGGGAGATTTCACTTGTTTGTTCAGATTGTTTACCACAGAACCCCACATTCTTGTGTAATGACATTATTCAGCAGATTTGTTATCAATACAATTCTTCATGAATGCCATGATAGCATCTACTCCAGACACCTGTCAGAGGACAGAACACTTGAAAAAGTGAAGAACTGTGCATGGTGGCCATCTTGGAGAAAAGAAACTATTGAATATTGCCATACCTGTGACAGATGTCAAAAGGAAAACAGGAGTACAGGCAAGAAATTTGGACTTATGATCCATATTCAAGAACCAAAAATCCCCTTGGGAAGTTGTTCACATGGATTGGGTCACAGCACTTCCCCCAAGTGGTGACAGAAGTTATAATGCTTGTTTAGTCATTGTAGACAGATATAGCAAGACTCCCATATTCTTACCATTTCATAAAGATGACACTTCTATGGAGTAGAGTTATTTCTCATACAGGATTATTCAAGAATATCATAAGTGACAGAGATCCCAAGTTCACATCTGCACTTTGGACCAATCTTCATAGGTTGTTTGGGACTAAGTTATCATTCTCTACAGCATATCACCGTCAAACAGATGGGCTAGCAGAGAGGATGATTCAAACTTTAGAAGACATGATCAGGAGATTTTGTGCTTATGGGCTAGAATTCAAAGACTCAGATGGCTTTAAACATGACTGGTGCACTCTGATTCCTGCATTAGAATTGGCATACAAGACATCAGTCCATTCTTCCACAGGACAAACTCCTTCTATGTTAGAAAAAGGATGGAATCCAAGACTCCCAGAAGACACACTGAGGAAAGACTTGATTGACATTCATCCTACAGCTTCCAGCTTCAAGGTGATGCTTTATAAAGTAAAACATCATGCAAAAAAAGTATGGATGATGCTTTTGCTTATGAAAAACAGAAGTGGGACAAGAATCACAAAGTACCAGACTTCAAAGTAGGGGACTTAGCTCTAGTTTCAACCTTGAATTTCAATAATATCAAAGGCCCAAAGAAACTTAAAGATTCTTATGTAGGACCTTTTGTTATTGTTTTCCTTACATGTAACCAATGCAGTTCAAGTGGAATTGAGTGGTGAATTGGAAAATAAACACCCCACTTTTCAAGTCAGCTTGATAAGACCTTATCAACCAGCTGATAAAGAATTGTTTTTTCTGAGGAACCCAACTCCTTTGACTGTCCCACCAGTGGAACAGAATGAAGACAAAAAGATAAAGAAAGTCATTAAATAAAGGAGACTTAGGGGTAAAAATCAGAGAGAATATCTTGTCAGATATAGAAATCCAGTACATGAAGATGAATGGCTGGCAGAATCAGACATACCTGCCTCAGATAAGCTCTTGAGAAGATTTAGACATGAAAGAAAGCCACAAGCCTGAATATGTCTATAAATGTGCTTTAAATTATTCATCTGAGTGATGTAAAGAGGTAGGACAGTGGACATTAACCCCCCTTTGGGGCTTTTTATTATTTCTACCATTGATGAAATTGTAGTACAATTTTATTTTTTGGTGGGAGGGAATATGAGCCTTGAGGTATATTTTACATACCTAAATAGGCCACAATTATATTAAAAATAAATTTTGAATTATGCATAACTCATAAGTCATGCATATATCCAAAATTCATCATTTTTAATTTCAGAAAAGCTGAATAACTTTTTATTGAGTAAGTAAATCCATGAATTTAAGGGCAGATTTGGATTCTACACAAACATTCACCTAGGGTAGCTCCATAGAGTGAATAAGCTCAAATTAACTCTTTGAGGTGGTAAAATGGAAAATAATTCAATACCACATAAAAGATCCGTGAGAATTTTTGTTTTTCTTAATTTCACACCAAAATAATGGGAATGTGAGAAATCCCATGTTAAATATACACTAAGAATAGTGTTATGCATGTTTTGAGCACTTACTATCATGGTATTCTTATATGGACTTTTGGTACACCCATAGTGGATATCTCACTTGAAGCTTAAATTTCTATTTTGACATGAAAAATAGGCAAGGGGGACAAAAGACATCAAAGAGAGCCAGGGTACCCAACTTCTGAGGCCTCAGAGGCGTGGACAGCTCCAAAGCTTGGATCCATGGCTGATCTTGGCCTAATTGGTAAATCAAAACCCTTTGGGAACTTGGTTACCATGTTACAACTACTGTAAATCTTAAGAAAATAGCAAATAACCTGCTATTTTGTTGTGCCAAGGAGGTAAAAAGCTACTTAGAATCCTGTAACCATGTCAATTCTTAATGATTATGCATGGATAAACCCCAAAAGAGTAATGAAAACCCTTTCTGGACTTGTATCCATTGATTTACCTCATAACAACCAGTGAAACACTGATATTTGCAATTCTACGTAGAAATGAGGTAAAAAATTCAAAAATTCATTAAAAATACAATTCTTAATGAATCTTCCTGAGACTTTCCGGACTAATAGAGAGCTGTTTTATCTATGGTACAGCCAAAAAGAATTATGGTTTTACTAGTAAAATGAAAGGTTTACTTACAGTCAATCTTTGACTATTCTACATGAAACACCAAATCTTCCAAAATTCACAGTAATTACAACCTGTGATTAAATTGGCAATAACATTGATAACTTTGAGAAATCAATGATTACTTTGGAATAAAAGAAGATTTACAGATGTTACTCCTCTTATTCTTAACCATATTGGGGTTGGTAGTCACCTAAAAGCATCAATTAAGTAATTATGATAATCTTATGTGACAACAGATGATGCAATCAATAATCCAAAAAGGTTTATTGTTTTCTAACTCACTGCTTTTTCAGTTTGCTCCATGGCACGCCTCTGTGAGCTGTTGTTTACTTAAAAGAGGCCTCCTCTTGTTGTTTTTTCCACAGAATCATCTTATTATCATTTAAATCATTATTACCAACAAGCAAGTATTAGTTATAGCTATTATTAAGTGTTTCAAATCTTTCAGAATCAATCAGAAAGAAGTGAAATCATAGAATCCAACTATATATTGTTGTAATACTGTTATAAATGCATTTTGATCCTTAAAATCCACAATTCTACGTCAAATCTCTCTATCTTATCTTTCAATAAGTTCTTTGGAATATTAGTGAGTGATTTATTTTTAATTCTTCAAGTTTTTCTCTAAAATTAGTTTTCTTCAAGAATTATCATTATAATTATTCTTGCAAAAGATAATTATATATTAAAATAATTTTATTATTTTAATAAAAGAAGTTTTATTACTAAAGTCTTCTTGTAATTGATTCTTGTAGACAATTACTGCACAGTGTTAAAATCACTAGTGGTGTTTAACATGTGAAAGAAATAATTCTTTAATTATTTAATTGTGGCTATAATAATATTTTATTATTATATTTCATAAGAACAGACATAGTACTGTTGATTAATAGTGATATTATCATCAGTTTTGTAGTCACATCTTAAATCAATGGTCTTCACTATTTGCCATCCAGAGCAAAATTGTGAGTTTGCAACACTGTTGTCAAAAAATATCTTAAATTCTCTGTTTTTTCTTCCCTTTTTGATGTGTTTGACAATAATCCCATTGATTATGGTGCTTAAAGCTCACTTATTTCTAAGCAGTTTGTTCAAAAGTACTCTTTGACCATTTCAGAACCCCAGAGGAAATTCCTCTTATCATTTTGAAGTCCTCAGAGCCCCCTTCTTTATTGGCCACTAACCATACTAAATATATGGTTGAGGTAAATTACTTCAAAATCTCTGAATGAGACTTCTTAGTCATTGATACTCCCAAGGGAGAAGACCTCATATTGGGCTTTGACTTTCTTAATCATTTTAATCCATCTATTGATTGGGGGAAAGGTCTGATAACCTTTAATCCTGATCATAAGGGCTATCATGATTCCTCTAATTATTTAAGTAATGACATTTATTCTACCAACACAAGTTCAGATCTGGTTGGTGATTATAGAACACCATTGTTTCCAACTTCTGTCCATATTAATTAACCCAGTTTTCATCAGTAATTACTATCCTTAAGAGATGAAGTCTTAAAATAGATAAAAGATGTTGGAGAAGATAGCTCTATATCTTCACTTCATCTCTTCCATGGGAATGTGGATCCTCCTCCTTCATCATACCATGAATCCCTGCAGGAGTTGTGGGATGAAGAGGAAGAGCCAGAGTAAATTGAAATTGCAATGAAGGTTGTTCTTTTTGCTTATCACCACTATATGGAGGTATTCTTCAAAGTGTAAGAAGAAAACATTACTTCCCACTGTGCCTGTGTGTCACAGGGGCTCTTATGGAAGCAAGAGGGCCTGGCACTCAGGAATC
The DNA here is from genome assembly GCA_023105745.1 of Austropuccinia psidii. Taxonomy (NCBI): domain Eukaryota; kingdom Fungi; phylum Basidiomycota; class Pucciniomycetes; order Pucciniales; family Sphaerophragmiaceae; genus Austropuccinia; species Austropuccinia psidii. The sequence goes on from JALGQZ010000001.1 coordinate 8,205,236, forward strand.
AAGAACTCACTTGGAGGGCTCCAAAGATAAAGGAATAATAAAGGTTTAATTTCTTTAAAGAAGAAGAATGGAAAAGACAAGTATGCCAAAGATAAAAGAAAAGAATAAGAAGCCAAAGGCCAAAGAGAATAAAGGAAGCCAAAGGTCAAGAAGCCAACCAAGTGAATCCTCAATTCACTGTTTCAACCTGCCAGAAAAGGAATGGAATTAGTAAAGGATATGACCACCAATATCCACTGACAGGCAAGGAAGAAAAAGAGAAAGGGTGCTAATGACTGACTTAAGATTATCAGTATTAACTTTAATAGGGTAAAACAAAATAAAGATAAAAATAAATCCAATATATTAATTAACTGGGAAAAAAGTCCCCAGGTGATGAAAGGTGGCCGGTATATGTGAAAACTTGAAAGATTGATCCTGGAAGGTGAATCAATTGACTGTATTTTCCGAATCAGGAAATAAAGTTCTGGCCATCTTGAAATTTGAACTGTGAGATTGAATTCACACAGTGGAATGTGAAATGGCCCAATTGGGCCTAGGCCATACAAGTTGATTGAATGAGACCTGTACGGATGAATTGAGTTGTCCAAGGAGTATTGAAATACTTGATGCCTTGACAACTGATTGAATTTATGTAATACCTCTTGAGAATTGCCCCTTTTGAATAATCCTGAATAATGTACCAACCCAACTCCTGTGGATACAGGTAGTTGGGATCCTTGAAGAGTCTTCTGATTGCCGCCATAACTTGTCAGACTGATGAGCTGCATAATCCTCCTTTGAAATGGGTGTTGGATTTTGAGACCTTGATATGGAAAGATGGAAATGGGTCCAGAAAATGTCACCATTGGATTGCTGAGCAAAACCGGTGCATAATGGTATATAATACCATATATGCACCACACCTGCAACTTCGAGTACAGATGGTATGAAGGAATGGAAAGAATTCCCTGTAGGTTGAGGGGAAGGCTGACTGAGCTGATCTGGTGGCCTCTGGTTATTGACAGTGGCCATGGCTGAGATATTGGTCCATGGTTCTCCATGGCCAAAAATGGGTCCTACGGGATTTATGGCCAAATTGGTGTCCAGAAGGTCTTTGGCCAATTTTGGGTCCAAGGGATTGGTGACCAATTTTGGCTCAGGTGGGTCCAATTGTGGTTTGGGACTCACCTGGCCTTGGGGGCTAGATGTTTTCCCCCTTTGACCTCATTGGATTAGGCCAAAAGGGGCCTAATTGGCCTGCGGACTGCGGGCCGTGGAGCCATAGGGGGCCTAAATGGCCCAAAAAGGCCATTTAGGCCTAAACCCCCTTAATGAAAAGGGGTGTCCCAGATTGGATGGAGGTGGCTAGGGGGCCTGGAGGCCCCCAGAAGACAAAAGGACCCCCAGGCCCAAAATCAAAGATAAAGGCCTGGGGGTTGGTGATATGGAAATTGGCCAAGGAGGCCAATGATGGCAGGATATGGCCAAATGGCCATAAGACACCAAAGGGGACCAATTGGCCATAAAATATATGGTGTGTCCAATTGGCCCCAACTTGGTTCCAGGTTGGAATTGACGCAACACCCATGGAGGAGGGTCAATCTTCGTGGTTGTGACACTGTGATCATCACATCAAACTGGAGGGGTGTCTATGTCCAGTTGGGTTCATCTACTCTTTGTCCAATCAAAAGTCAAAGACACTCAGGGCCCAAATTCAAGAGAATGAAGAGAAATTTTTTATCTGGCCAAGCTCCTCTTCAACAGAAGAACTTGTCCTCTTTGCTAAAAAGGAAGATGGTGGCCTTCATTTGTGTTTTTATTACTGCAGACTGTATTCTGTTACTAAGAAGAACAAATATCCTGTTCCCCCTATGAATAATCTTCTCACTATTTTCATTTGTTCTTATATCTTCTCCAAGATTTGTTTGTGTGGTGCATTTAACCTTCTCAGAATCAAGGAGGGTGATTAATAATTGACAGCTTTTAGAACCAAATATGGCAGTTGTGAGTACTTTAGTATTTACCTCTTTTCAAAATATTTTCAATGATATCTTCTCTGATCTGCTAGATGTTTATGTTTTGGCGTCTTGGGATGATATTATTGTATTTTCCAAGTCCAAGGAAGAAAATGTCATTCATGTGTCCGATCTTCTTTCCACACTCAGGACTAAAAACCTGTCTGAAAAGGCCTCCAAGTGCCTTTTTCATCCTTCAAGTGTTGAATAACTGGGTTGTGTTGTTTCTGCTGAAGGCCTCAAGATGGAACAATCAAAGTCCTAGAAATTCTTAATTGGCCTCCTCCAAGAAACCTCAAGGCTCTTCAATCATTCCCTGGATTTGCAAACTTTAACCCCTGGTTCATCAAGAATTATTCCAAGACAATCAGTTCACTCACAAACTTCCTCAAGAGAGATTCAGTTTCCCTCCAATGAGGAAGCTCTTAGCCAATTTCACCAACTCAAAGAGGCTTTCACCACTGCTTCAATCCTTCTCTATCAACCATAGTAGAGGCTGATTAATCAGATTTTGCCTTGGGTTCTGTACTAAGTCAGCTTTCTGACTCAGGAAAACATTCCATTTCATTTGATTTCTGAAAGCTTATCCCAGAACAGCTGGACTATGAGATACATGACAAGGAACTCCTTGGAATAGTCTGGCCTCTCAAGTGCTTAAGGGCTTTTCTTATTTCACTTTAATTTCCTTTTAAAGGCCTCACCAATAACTCCTCTCTTAAATACTTCATGACCTCAAAAGTCCTTACTTGCTGTCAAGCCCACTGGGCATAATTTATTTCTGAATTCCACTTTCCAATCACTCACCTCCCTGGCCACTTATCTACTCACCTGGATGCCTTATCACATTGGGACAACATGTACCCAGAGAGCAGGGAGGATTTCATCAGCAAGAATCCAATGAATTTTTAACACCTCATTAAGCAATATGAGGTCCAGCCCTCCAGATTCTTTGCAGTAAAGGGGGATTATTTTTCTAATTCAATTGATTCAATTAAGAAGGAATTATTTCAAGATTATCAGTATATAATTATCCTTCAAGATTTTCATAAATTTGAATATGTTGAAAATTATTTTCTTGATCCTTCCCAACTTCTCTCTTCAAGAATTGGGTTTGGGTCCCAAATGACCCCACAATTCAAATTAGCATACTTAAAAATTTTCATGACTCTCCTCTAGCTGGCCACATTGGCCAAGGGAAGACTACCAAGCTTGTCAAGTGGGATTTCAATTTGTCTGGCATGACTAAATCTATCAAGGATTATGTTTCAATCTGTCAACAGTACTCAAGAAACAAGAATATTCATCACAAGAAGTGTGGCTCACTCAAGCCTTTTCCAATTACAAATGGTCCTTTAATTTGTCTTTCAATTGATGTAGTAACTTGACTTTCACTGTCCAATTCTTTTGACTCAATTCTAGTCATAGTGGACAGGTTCTCAAAAGTTGAAGTATGAATTCCAGAATTTTTTTTAATTAATTCACCGGATCTGGCCCATTCATTCAACAAGAATATTTTCTCAAAAAATGGGCTTCCCTCAAGAATTGTCAGAAATAGAGGTTCAATTTTTGTTTCTTCTTTTTTGATCAAACTTTGTCAGAAGCTGACAATTTCAAGAGATGTTTCAACTTCTTCTCACCCCAAAACCAATGGACAGTGAGAGAGGGTAAATAATATACTATAATGGTACCTTTGAACTCATTTCATTTATCATGAAGATGATTGGCACAGATGGCCCCCTCTGGCCGAATTTGCTTACAATAAATCTGACCACTCTTCAACAAAACAATCACTTTTTTTTCACTTTTTAAGGAAGAGATCCTAATTTTGACCCAGTTCACATCACTAAATACACTCCTTCTGGGAAGGAATCTTGAACAATCCAATCAGTATGGTAAGATGTCAAGAGAGAACTGGAAGTTTCCATAAACAGGCTTAAGAGGTATGCAGATAAAAGTAGAGTACATCTACCTTTTTTCAATCTGGCAACATGGTATGGCTTTCCTCCAAGAACATCAAATAAACAATACACACCAAAACGGCTGTCAGAAATATGGTTAAATCCGTTTCTAATATTGAAGAAAGTCACTGCTTATTCCTACCAGCTCAAGCTCCCATCTAAATGGGAGTCCATCCACCCAGTCTTCCATATTTCCCTCCATTAACCAGTTAAAGCATTACGTATCCCAAAATGGCATCAGGAGCCTCCTCCTCCAATCATCATTGGAGAAGAAGATGAATGGGAAGTATCTGAAATACTGGACTCAAAGGGAAATAGAGGAAGCTTATGGTACTTGGTACAACAGAAAGGCTTTTATCAAGACCCAGAAAGATCCATTTGGGATCCATCTGAAAACCTCTAGAATTTCCCTTAACTCGTCAAATATTTCCATTAACTGTGTCCTGACAAGCCAGGCCAAGATTCACCAAGATATTGATCTTTTTTATGCTGCTTTTTGGGAAGAGGAATTACCAAAAGTAGGTCCCACTCTGGGTATGCATCTGAATAGGTATTCTACTTCTTTTTGTAAGCATCACCTTGGCCACTCTGAGAGCACTTCTCAATTTTTGGACACAGATCTCTGGAAAATCTTTCAACATCAACTTCAATCCTTATGTCCATTTTGACTTGGGCAAATAGACCCTTCATTTTCCAATTCAAATTAAAAGCTGCTTATACTTCAAGTAAATCCTTATTTTGTTTTTGTTTTGATTTTATGGCACTGACAGGACTTTTAACTACCAAAAGTAAGTTCCTTTCCTTGTGTGCACTTGCCTGAGGGGTCTACACTCTATCAAAGCATCACCTTGGCCACTTTCTTAGCACCTGAAATGATTTCTTTTTCAATGTCCTTGGAAAAAAGAATTTCAAAATCCAGCTCTGTGATGAAGATTGGGAGCCTCCTCAACCACTCTTTTTCTTTTTTCTTTTCTTTTATGTTTCTTTCATTGCCTCCTTATTACCTTTCTTCAAAAGATATTTTTTTATACTCTTAATGAAAAATTGTAGCTTCAACTCAATGCCTACAAGTACAAAGCCAAATTTCAAAAGAATACCAAATTAACCCCGATTCATATTCCAAAAATCCTTATCAGTTATCAATTTTTCTTCAATATTCAACACCTCTGGAACTCCTACTTTGAATACATCTCAATAGCCTCAACAGGCTTTTACCTTCTCTTGGTGATCAGCAGCTCACCACTCAAGGGGTCACTGACCCTTTGCAATTATTTTTGGAACTGCATCTTGAATATCCCTTGATAATGAACTGCCAGTATTCCCTTGGAGGAATACTGTGAATGAGAATAACCAATGATTGTTTGATGGTGTCATTGGTATTTGAGATTGACCCTTTATGAATCCTTTGGAAGGCGTGCCTTGATTACCTGATAAAAAGTTTAAATAACCATTTGATATTGGCGCCATTGGAGTTCTGGTCAAAAAAGATGCATAATGGTGTATAACACCATTTTTGGCACTTTTGGTTATTGGGGGGTGGAAGTGGCCACAGAGCTGTTGGATTGATTCCAGGAGGATATAAGTGAGAAATGAGTTTTGAGTGGCTTCAGAGGTGAAAGGGTGTCTTTGGGTGTTTTGGCCAAATACAGCTTATACAGATTTAAAACTGTATTTGCGGAAAGTGCGCAAAAAATGTGCAAAATGCACAGAAATGCACAAAGCTGGCAATTAAGCCCCAAATGACCTAATATGGCCATTTGGGAATATTATATTACATGGGAAAATTACCTAAAATGGCTGAATACAGCAAACTGCGCAAATCTGTATTTAAAGCTTAAAAAGCCAAATACAGGCTTTTGGGCTGTATTTTCCCTGCTGACTAGAAAATACAAAAGATTTCCCAAAAGCAGAAAAAGGCCAGGAAAGGCCTGATGATGGTGAAGGGGCCAGGCTGGCCCCAGATGATGAAATTACCAAATTGGCTAATGATTATGGATATGGCCAAATTGCCATAATATGGATATGGTATGCCATATTGAGGTCCAAGAGGGTGAATTACCATGGTTGTGATAGTACCCCCCACCTCAAAATGGTGAGCTCCTGAGCACAAATAAAAGTTGAAGCCTGTTGAGGCTATTGGAAAGATTTTGAGAGAGGGATAAGGAGGAGTTAATTTGAGAAATAAAAAATTGATACTGATATTAAGATTTTGGCATATGACGTGGGACTTGCTTGATCTTGTTTTGAAATTGGCTTCGTGATTGATGATGAATAAAATGAATGATGATTTTCGACATGATAAAAAAGAAATTCAAAATGCACATCAAAATAAAAGGATTAAAATGAAAGAAATGAAAATAGAGAGATAAAAGAAATAAGGCGAAATGAATTTTGAGGAGGTTCCAATCCTGATCATTGATGTTGACAATTGATCATAATTGGAAAAGGACCCAGAAAACAATATTTGATTCCAGGTGCTCACAGATTGGCCAAGGTGATGTTTTGAAAGATTGTAGACCCCTCAGGGAAGTTCAAATCAGGGGAGGAATTTACTTTTGGTAATTACCACTCCGGCAAGTGCCATAAAAAAAGAATAAATTTTCTGAAAGAATGAATTGAAAATGTAAGGACTTGGAAAGAAATGAAGAAAAGGAATGGTCCATTTTCCCAAGAGAAAATGGCCATAATTTTGGCATTGATGTTGAAAGCCAGGCCAAATATCTGTGTTGAAAAATTTCAGAGTGCTCAGAGAGTGACCAAGGTTATGCTTACAACAAGAAGGTTAGAATACCTCTAAAGTTTCATACCAGGAGTGGGACTTACGTTTGGTAATTCCTCTCCCCACCAAGCACCATGAATGATCAAGCTTTTGAAGACTTGGGTCCTGGATTGCAGGATATAAATAATGAAAATTATTGATAAGTTCAGGACATTTCTTGAGGTTTTCAGTTGGTCCCCAAGTGGATCTTTCTGGGTCTTGACTGAAGCCTTTGCATTCCACTAAATACCATAATTTTACTCTCTTGAGCGTTTAGTCAAGTATTAGAGAGACTCCCCATTCCTCTTATTCTTCAATGATAATTGGAGGAGGAGGCTCTTGATGACTAGTTGGGATTGTTGATGTCTTGACTGGTTCTTAGAGGGAAATATGGAAGACTGGGTGGATGGACTTCTTTTGAGATGGGAGCTTGAGATGATAGGCATGAGTACTGACTTTCTGCAAGATTGGAAAGGGACTCATCCATGTTTCAGATAGGCTTTTTGTGGGTCTAGTTGGTTTGATGTCCTTGGAAGAAAACCATACCATGTCACCAGGATTGAAAACAGGTGGACTTGCTCTACTTTAATCTGCATACCTCTTAAACCTGTTTATGGAAACTTCAAGTTCTCATTTGATATCTTCCTGTACTGATGGGATTCTTGTTGATAACATTCCAGCAGGAGTATCTTGAGTAATGTGAACTGAGTCAAAATCAGGATCTCTTCCATAAACAGTGAAAAAAGTGATTATTTTGTTGAAGAGTGGTCAGAGTTATTGTATGCAAATTCAGCCAGAGGGAGCCAGGTGTTCCAATCATTTTGATGATAACGGAAATACATCTGAAGGTACTGTTCTAGTATCTGATTTACCCTCCCTGTCTTTCCATCAGTTTCTAGATGGTAAGAAGTTGACAGATCTCTTGAAATATTAAGCTGGTGACAAAGATTGTTCCAAAATGAATAACCAAAAAGAGAACCTCTATCACTAACAATTCTTGAAGGAAGGCCATTCTTTGAGAAAATATTCTTGATGAATGAATGGGCCAAATACAATGAAGTTATGAAAGAAATTGTTGGAATAAAAACTGCCATTTTTGAGAGCCTGTCCACCATTCCAAGGATTGAGTCAAAGGGATTGGACAATGGAAATTGAGTGATGAAATCCATTGAAAGACAACTCCAAGGACCATTTGGAATTGAATGAGGTTTGAGCTGTCCAAACTTCTTGTGACAAATATTTTTGTCTCTTGAACACTGTTGACAGGATGATACATAATCCTTGATCAATTGAGTCATGCCACATCAGTGAAAATCCTGCTGGACAAGCTTAAGAGTCTTCTCTTGGCCAGGGTATCCAGCTAGAGGAGAGTCATGCCTCTTTTGAATTATGCTCAGCTGAATTGTGGGGTCATTTGTAATGACCACCCACTCTTTGAAAAGGAGAAGTTGGGAAGAGGAATCAAGAGAATATTCTTGGACAGATTCACCTTTATCCAAATCTTGGATAATACTTCTATATTGAGAATCTTTTCATAATGCCTTCTGAATTGAGTCAATAAAATTTCAAAATAAATCCACCTTTACTGCAAAGAATTTTAAGGCTTGAATTTCATCTTGCTTGATTATTTTCTGATGATTCATTGGGTTCTTTCTGATGAAATCCACCCCCCTCTCTGGGTAAAAGGTGTCCTGAAGTAACAATGCATGCGGAAGGGCTGCCAAGCAGCCAGGGTGGTAAGTGATTGAAAAATGAAATTCAGATAAGAGATCAGCCCAGTGGGCTTAACAGCAAGTGAGAATCTTTGATGACATGAAATATTGAAGAGAAGAATGATTGGTGAGAACTTCAAAACAGGAAGGAAGAGAAAGGAGAAAAGCTCTCCACCACATGAGAGCCCATACTATGCCAGGGAGGTCCTTGTCATGAATCTCCTAGCTGATCTCTTCTGGAAGAGGTTTGTGCCTATAAATTGCAATGGAATGTTTTTCTGAGTCAGAAACCTGACTCAGTACAGCACCCAAGGCATAATCAGAAGCATCAGTCTCTTGAATGGTGGGTAGAGAAGGATTAAAGTGAGAAAGGATTAGAGCAGTGGTGAAAGCATCTTTGAGTTTATGAAACTGTCTAAGAGATTTCTCATATATTTAAAAACAAGAATTTTTCTTGAGGAAACTTGTGAGTGAACTAATTTTCCTTGAATAATACTTGATGAAATGGCAGTAAAAATTGGCAAAGCCAAAGAAATATTGAAGGGCCTTGAGGCTTCTTGGAGGTGGCCAATTGAGAATTTGCTGATCTTTGTCTTGGTCCATATTGAGGCCTTAAGAAGAATTAATATCAACTAAATATTCTACACTGGAAACATGAAATAGGCACTTTGAGGCCTTAGCAAAGAGGTTATTGGCTCTGAGTCTGGCAAGAACAGTGAACACATGAGTGAAATGTTCTTCCTCAGATTTGGAAAACACCATAATTTCATCCAAATAAACCACAACATAAACATCAAGAAGATCATAGAAAATATCATTGAAATGGTTTTAAAAAGAGTCTGGAGCATTGGTGAGCCCAAATGGCATAACCAAGTACTCATAGCTGCCATATTTAGCTCTAAAACAAGTCAAATTTTCATCACCTTCCTTGATTCTGAGAAGGTTATATGCACCACGCAAATCAATCTTGGAGAAGATACAGGAATAATTGAAAACAGTAAGAAGCTGATTCATAGGAGGAACAGGATACTTGCTCTTCCTAGTCACAGCATTGAGTTTGCGGTAATCAACACACAAACGGAGGCCACCATACTTGTTTTTGACAAAGAGGACAGGTGGTCCTGTTGAAGAAGAATTTGGCCAGGTGAAACCTTTCTCCACATTCTCTGAAATGTAGGCCCTGAGTGTATCTAACTCTTGCTTTGATAAAGAGTGGATCACCCCAACTGGAGGTAGAGACCCCTCCAGCGTGATATGATGATCACAGACACAGTGAGGAGGAGGTTTTTATGCTTTCACCTTGGAGAATACATCCAAATACTGGTGATAAGCAGAAGGAAAAACCTTCATCACAGTTTCTATTTATTGTGGCTCTTCCTCTTCATCCCACAACTCCTTCAGGGAGTCATGATAAGATGAAGGAGGAAGGTCCATATTCCCAAAGAAGAGATGAAGTGAAGATACAGAATTATCTTCTCCAACATCTTGAATCTCTTTGAATATTTCATCTCTAGAGGATAGTAATGACTGATGGGAATTAAGGGAAGGAATATGGACATAAGATGGAAATGATGGTGTTCTAGAATCACCAACCAGAGCTTCACATGATTTGGCAGCACACAAATAATTATTGAAAGAGTTAGATGGATCACAATAGTCCTTACTATCAGAATTAAAGGTGATAAGCCCTTTCCTCCAACAAATAGATGGATCAAGACAATTAAGACAGTCAAAGCCCAATATGAGGTCTTCTCCCTTGGCATTATCAATGAGTAAAAGGTCCCATTCAAAGCTTGGTAAGGAAGGGAGCTCAACCATATATTTGGTATGGTGAGTCACAAATAAGGAAGGGGACTCAGAGAAGTCCAGAATGATTGGAGGAATCTTCTCTGGGAGTTTTTAAATGGTCAAAGAATACTTGTGAACAAACTTCTTTGCAATAAATGAGTTGGTAGCACCATAATCAATGAGAATACTGTAAAACACATCAGAGAGGGAAGCAAAGACAAATAATTTAAGAGAATCATTGACAACAGTATTCAGAATGAACAATTGTTCTCTGTTTGGAGAACAGTGAAGACCATTGAACACAACATGAACTTCACTCAGGCTTTTCCCTGGCTGGGAACTTTGCCTGACGGTTGGGAAAGCTGGTTTTGAGGTATTTTGAAACAATACTCAAGACTATTCTTGCCACCACAATAGGTACCCAAGCCCTCCTTGATTATTCTTTCTCTTTCAGAATTTATAAACTTGAAATCTTTATCCAACAAAGAAGAATGGGACTTTTTCCTCTTCTCAAAATTCTTCTTCTTTTGACTTGAGCTTGAAGAATTTTGAGGATGAGAAGAATGTGACTTTGAGGCTTCAGGCTGCTTCTCTTGATGATTGCTCTTTTCATTTTGCCTTTAATGGTACCTGGTATCAAGCTCCAGGGTAATATCCATTAAGTCTTGAAGAGAGTCATTTCTTTAAGGATTGGTTGCCAATTGGTCCAGAATCCTGGATGGCAATCCCCTCCTGAAATGATGGATGAGAGCTCTTCCACCCCAATCTCCAATTCTGGAGACCAAATTTTTGAAATAAGCAATGTATAAGGAAACATGTCCAATTTCTTTCATTCTTAAGGAATCCAACTCTGCTTCAGCGTTTCTGACTTCATCTGGGTCCCCAAACAAAGTAAAGAGTTGCAATTAAAACAAAGTACAAGAATTGAGAAGGTAGCTTGGGTATTGATTTTTGAGATTGGAAAGATAAGGCTCAATCTATTTTTCAGCCCTGCCAATAAGAAATGAAGTGGCATAAGTACTTTATTTCTGTCTTGCGAGAAATTTTCCCAATAATTATAAAAAACAACTGACAAGACCAAAAAAAACTTCTGACTTTGAAGGGTTGAGTCCTGTCAAAGCATTCTGGTGTCTTCATAGGTGGAGTCTTGAAGGCTGGTGGTCTTGATGCTTCAGAAGATGAAGCTGCTTGAAGATTGGCCTTAATTTGAGTCATCTGATGCATAATGGCCAATATAGATGGTTCAGACTGATGACAGACAGGCTGATTAGACTGGGCTAGAGTTGGTCCTCCAGTACCTTGGGATGCTCCCACAGGACCAGGGACACCTTCAGTACCATCAGACTCTTCCTCTTCCACAGAATTCTCCTCCTCCTCTTCACCATCCTCACCAGGACCTTTGAAAGTGGTCCTTGAAAGTCCTTGAAACCCACCAACTACTCCTGAAAAGGAACTTGATCTTCTTGGCCCTCTTCCTTCCTTCCTTCCTGGGTGGTGCTTCTCCTTCCAAATGGGGTCCTCTGTCTAATTGAGCCCACAGTTGAGGAGCTGCTGGGGTGCCATAAAGAGGAACTCTTGGAGTTGGATTGAGAACAGCTTGAGCTCTGGCCTAAGATCTTGTCTTCCTTGCAGGAGGTGAGTGTTGGAGTGGCATGATTTCAGGATAAAAATGAAATAAAATTGACAAGAATCAAGACTTGAAGATGAAAAGCTTGAGGAAAATTAACAGGAAGCTTGAAGTCAAAATCAACATCAACAAATAAAAATGAAATCTTGAGGTAAATCAATCAATCAAATATCAAAACAAAATATTCATGTCAATGAATCAATATTTCAAATGAATAAAAATCAAAATCTTGCAGAAAATCATTCAATCAAATGAATTCCTGAGGCAAATTCAATTTATGTCAAAATTCTTGATGTGAAAAAATCAGCAAAATCAATGAAATCTTCAGGTAAATAAATTTGCTTGAGGTAAATATCAATTTATGTCAAATAAATCAAGCAAATCAAAATCAAGTGAGTTCTTCTTTAAAAATAAAAATTCTTGAAGGATGACTAAATATGTATCTTGATGTGAAGAATGTTTCTGAGTAATTTGATGAGAAATTCTAAACTCAAATGAAAATAATCCTGAATGATGAATGAGATCAATTTGATAATTTGAAATAAGATTAATAAAGAAAAATATAAAAAGATGGGTGAACTTTCAATTTTCAAGAATGAAGAATGAATGAGAGAAAATTGAGAGATGACAATGAATCATAAAGTTCATAAACATTAAAGAGTCATAATTTCAATGAAATGAGTGAATGAAATTATAAAAAAAGAATGAACAGAATGAAATGAAACTATTAGTTAATTAATACAATTTCACAGGGGCTCTTGGTGGAAAAACAAGAGTGGCCTGGTACTCAGCAATCAGGGAAGTCACTTGGAAGACTCCAAAGAATGAAGAAAATAAAAATAAAGAAATGAATTTATCTGAAAAATATGCAAGTACAAAGATGAGATGCAATAAGAGAAATGAGAAGCCAAATGGCCAAAGAGCAAACAAAGTAAGTCCTTAATGACTGTTTCAACCTTCCAAAATGAACAATGGAATTAGCAAGGATATGACCATCAAATATCCATTGACAGGAAAAGAGAAAAAAGAAAGAGGTGCTAATTTGCTGACCTGATAATATCAGTATTCAATTAACAAAAATGATAAGGTAAATAAAGATAAAATAAAATCAAAAGATATCAATTAACTGGGGGAATCCCCCCAGGGTCAAAGGAGGCTGGTATATGTGAAAAGTTGAGAGCTTGACTCCTTCAGGCTGGCAGCTGGTCTGTATTGAATCCTTGAGGAAGTATTTACTGCTTGATGAATTGTATACCTTGCCAAATTGGGAAATGAATTGGGTTGAATGAAATTCCCATGGTGTGTGATTGAAACACAGGTCTTGATTAATTCAGACTGTATTGAATGAATGTGGTTTCCAAGGTGGATTTATGGAGCACTGACCCTTTGAAAATTGTTTTGGAACTGCCTCTTGAATATCCCTTGAGAATGAACTGCTAGTATTCCCTTGGAGGAATACTATTAATGAGAATAACCAATGATTGCTTTATGGTTTCATTGGTATTTGAGATTGACACTTTTCTGTTGAGCCTTGATAAATGCTCTGGATGATGTGCCTTGATGACCTGATGAAAAGTTTAAATAACCATTTGATATTGGCGTCATTGGATTGCTGGTGAAAAATTATTTCATAATAGTGTAAAAAAAATTATGGCACTTTTGATTATTGGAGGGTGGAGGTGGCCAAAGGTCTTTGGATTTATTCCAGGAGAATATAAATGAGAAATGAGTTTTAGGTGTCTTCAGAGGTGAAAGAGTGTCTTTGGGTGTTTTGGCCAAATACAGCTTATACAGCTTTATAACTGTATTTGCGGAAAGTGCACAAAAAATGTGCAAAATGCACAGAAATGCACAAATCTGGCAATTAAGCCCCAAATGACCTAATATGGCCATTTGGGAATATTATATTACATGGGAAAGTGACCTAAAATAGCTGAATACAGCAAAATGTGAAAATCTGTATTTAAAGCTTAAAAGGCCAAATACAGGATTTTGGGCTGTTTTTTCCCTGTTTACTAGAAAATACAAAAGATTTCCCAAGAGCAGAAAAAGGCCAGGAAAGGCCTGATGATGGTGAAGGGGCCAGGTTGGCCCTAGCTGATGAAATACCCAATTTGGCCAATGATTATGGATATTTCCAGTTTGGCCAATGATTATGGATATGGTCAAATTGCCATAAATTGGATATGGCATCAATATGCCATATTGAGGTCCAAGAGGGTGAATTTCCATGGTTGTGACACCTTTTGCCACCTGGGTACTTTTTCTCCAGCTAGTTAATCTATTGGATTTATTGTTATTATTATTTTTCTTTTCATTCTTGAAAGTAAAGACTGATATTTATAAGTAAGTCATTTGCACCTTTTCCTTTTCCTGTAAGTGGATATTGGTGGTCATATCCTTTAATAGTTCTATTGTTCTTTCTGGGATTTGGAAACAGTTAATTGAGGATTTGTTTGCTTGGCTGTTAGGCCTTTGGATTCTCTTTACTATCTTTGGCCTCCAGCTGTTTTTCTTATCTTTGGTATATTTGTACTTGCACTCATTTTCCTTAAATAAATATATCTTTCAATTATTCTTTTATCCTTTTGGAGCCCTCCAATTGAGCTCTTGATTCCGGAGTGCCAGGCCACTCTTGCTTTTCCCAAGAGCCTCTGTGACACATTGTCAATATTAATTATGGTGCTCTTAATTAAATTCATTTAGCTGTAAGTTAAATTTCTATAATTTTGGAATTTTTAATGATATTTATGGTTTTGTTGATAACATTTCAAAAAATGCACTATTTTAGAGGTTGATGCAGGATTATATTATTGTTATTATTTATATATAATTTATCCCAGCTATCCCCCTGCTCAGTTTATTTCTTTTTTTAACTTTCCCTTTGGTTAGTTCTTTCTATCATAATTATGGCACTGTTTTACTTATGGAAATTCTTACCCCAAACACAAAGAAATTGCTTTTTGGGCCTACACTTTTCCCACTCAAAGAATTTCCCACAATTATGGAATGATTGTTTTTAACTCTCAAGATTGAAACCTTCAATTTGAACAAATGAGGGAAATAATGAAAAAAATTGGGGAACTTGACATTTCACAAATGAAAAATGTTGAACAAAAAAATCAAAAATAGAGGGAAAATTGGGCTGAGTTCTTTTTTTTTAAAAAAAGGGTAATTTAAGTATACTTAATGAAAACCTATGTTTTTTTGCCATAAATTGGTTAAAAAATTAAGTTTTTGGTAAAAAATGTACAGGTTTACATGCTTTTAGCAGCACCCTAAGTATAAATTTGTTAAAAAAATAAAGCCATGGTCATTTTTATTACCTTTTATTCTCAAACCATTTCAACAGTCTATTTTTGACTTGATAAAATGTATAAAATACTACTTTTGGCCTTATGGGTATGTCATAAATACCTCACAAGCTCACAGCTCTACTATTGTAAAATATTGTTGCTAATTATATTGAGAACCTAATTTTAAGTAGCTGAATATCAATTAATAATTCACTCTGATATAATTATTGTTGATCATAATCAAACCAATCTTACTCTAAGGGTACTAATGTTTACAGATAGTTCTACCAGGTAAGAATATTAATTATTAATGATGAGTATCTTTGCAGGTTATAAAAAGCCTGCTTTTATCCCTTTTGGGGACTCTGAGGGGCTGTTAAGCTCTTCAAACAACTTACAAATGAAGGATTTCACTATGAAGTTTGAATTTTGATTCAATCCTATCAATTCTGACCTCAGTATAGTCACAATTGTGGTTTTGGCACTGAAATGATCTTTCTGGGTCAATAAAGGGTAAAACAACTCTTCACAGCCCACATGAGAGATTTTTCAACACATCCAGATTTTTTGGATGACCAATATTATTAATTCTTGTTGGGTTTAAACTCTACACTACCATTATTTCAAGCATCCAACTAGTGAAAGATGTTACAGCTTCAGCACAGACTATTATTGGTCAAAGCACTTCCAATCAAGATATCCCAGTAGATATTCAATATCAGGAGTCCAAAGGAAAATACCATATGGGCTTGATTAGATATGCAATTTGGTATGATTCATGTTAAACCTTCTCAAAAATAGCAGGAGCTATAAGGGTTGGAGGTTTTTGATGTACTTTTGTACATCAGTAGGTGGCTTCAAAACCTTCCAAGCCAGATTTTTGTCAATTTAAAAGCTACCAGGGCTCCAATGCTACAAATATTTAGGGCCTGGTTAGATTAAAATCTTTAAATACTTCTAAATACAGTTGTATGAATATATGGCAAAGATACAGAAGGTTCTGTATATTACTCTTTTCACAGATCCTGTATTTTTTAGAAGATTTGATCCAAGAAATTTTGTAAATCCATTTTCCTGAGGTATGTCAAATCAAAGATCTAATTAAGAGCTTTAAGCTGGAAATAGGTTTTAAAAGGTTTGTACAATCCTTCCTAAAATATCAAGGGGGTTTTTTTGGGTTGAGGGTATGAACATAGTATCTCTTGAAGTAGCGGTGCTACTGGAAAATGGATGATACCATTGGATAGCTGCTACTCAGATATTAAAGAAAGAAAAGAAAATATTCAGGTTATTTATATTAAACATGCATAAGCTAGGTTAGAGGTAAAAATAATTTTTTGCTTATTTTCTTTTCATCCAAGGTGAAAATGGTTATATATTTTCTAATTATTATCCAATTTGTATAAGAATGTCATATTCTTGATTAGGGGATTTTCATTCTCTTGATTATACCTGTAGGACCTGTATTTTAGTCCTTTCTATAACATTTTTTATGGTGAGTGGATGTCATGCTCGTGCTCCATTTGGAGTCACAGGCTGACATACCCTCCCTCCAAAATGGGCTCATCATTTATCAAACTCTTCTGTTCTCTGTGAGTCTCTGAATATTCTGAGGTATGTTTGTACATTGGGGATATCTTTCCCAGATAGTTATTTATCTCTATCCTCTGGTCCATTTCATATCTTACTAACTAGTTTCTTTATTCTTTCCCATTTATTCTGATTTTACTTTCCTTGATGATCTTTTTCACTTTCCCAGATGAATCTTTGCTTACTAATCCCTCATGTGTCAGGCTGAGTCTATGTGTCACAACCACTCACCAGGGGTAAGGTTATTCATTAATACACCTACTCAAACATCTCAAATCAGCAGATCCACTATTTGCATAAGAATTAAGTTTCAGCAATATTCCTTGCTGAAACATACATACATTCTGGTTCATCAATACAGCCTGTCAATACTTGTACAGGTTGGAATTACCCAATACAGTTTGGATACACCATTTCCAAACTGTATGATCACTCAATACTACCTCCCCTCTTGTACAGTCCCTGTACAGCTGTACAGGACCTGTATTGACCAGACTCAATTCAATCATCCAATCCTCTCATGAAAATTCTCTCTCTGGATCAGTGCTGGTGATTCTCACATATACCAGCCCCTCTTTCTTCCCCCTGGGGATTTTTCCCCAGTTAATTATTTTATGAATATTATTATCCTTATTTTGGGTATTATATTGATTTAATATTAAGTTAGTCTTTGCATTTTCTTTCTTTGCCTGTACAGTATGAGTTGGGTGGCCATATCCTTATTCACCCTTCTCTTTTCATTCTGACAGGTTGAAACAGTGGACTTGGACTTTTTTGTAGTTGGCTCTTCTATTTCTTACTCTTATTCTTTTGTTTCTGCTTTCCTTATAATTCCTTTATTAGTAATCCATCTCTTAACATTCTTCAGTGTATTCCTCTTCTCATATCCTTGAGCCCTCCATAAGTGAGTCCCCATTTACTGAGTGCCAGGCCCTCTTCACTTAGAAGAGCCCCTGTGACACTATGATAAAGTAATAAGAATTGTATTTACAACTTTAACTATGACTGTTACACAGTCAAATATAATAAAAATAAATTGGATAGTGGTTTTAAGGGACTTACTATGGAGAAAAGTGGTAGTGAGTGCTACTGAAATCCCAGGATGCACTGGTTATCAGTTGATTAACTATAGTAAGACCATACAATACTATCATTAGATTATAAGCTGCTTATTTAAAAGAGTATAGCTGTTTTTGACAGTTGTACTACATACACCATGAGAAAATTGGCTTCACCTGACAGCAGGTATTGCATTTGGAGTTTGACATGGGAGATAGATTGGATTCAGGTTGGAGATAGCACAGAAATTGAATTTAGAAATGGAAGTTTTGGAAGAAATCCTGGCGACATATGCAAGCCAAAAAGTATTAATTCAGTTGACCCAATTGAACTTCTTGGTTGGGATTGTCAGGGTTCAAAAATTAAACAATACATGATTAGAAGACTTCTTTCAATTTCCCCTTTGGTCTAATCTTCTTTATTACTTCTTATCATTAAATTTAGAGTAAATTTAACCTTTGGGGGTCTTTCTTATAGATTTGGAAATGTGTATTCTAGTTTCAAAATTAATGCTATTTCAAGCCCACTTATGGAATCCCATGTATGAACTATATTTACTTAAAAACCTAAAATTGTCGAAGAAACTTCTCATTAATGGTAAATTTCCTTCAGAATTTTGGACTTCCTTCACATATTAATATTGTAAAAAATGTACCCTATCATTTAATTGTTTACTATCAATCAAAGGGGGTATTTTGTGAAAAATCATATCCATTTCTCTCCCTTCTGTTTAAAGTAAGATTGAAGCCAAAATTAAAACAATATCTAAAGATTTGTGGGACAAAGTACTTCTAAGGAGGGTACCACAAAACTGTACTATGTATTGAAAAACCATAACCTTATTTCAGCCAATCAATTTCTTTAGAGGAGGGATTTACACTTTTGAATAGATTATACAATTATTCAAAATGAATTATTTGGCTTCAGCTCTAGAATTAGCCACCTTTTCATTATACAATCTCATGGTCAAAACAAAACCAATTTAAACCTTCATATAAAAACAAATTTCAAGAAAAGAGCTTTAAAGCATAAGGAAATAAGCACTACATTATTTTTTGGTTTATTAAATTTTGCTCTTTATTTATACCAACTTAGATTTACTTTTTATATTCTTCTGCATAAATTCCCCATTATGAATTAACCATCTTTATCTATTGTACTTTAATATGTGTATAAGGTGTGGATACGAAGCTTTGATTGAAAATCAAGTGATTTTCCTGTCCTAAAAATTTGTTTAAAGTAAAAATTGATTAAAAATAGTATTAAATAAGATATTTATGAGAAAACACACCAATTTTATTGTTTTTAACTTTATTAGTATAAAAAAATAATATTATAAAGATTTATTGTTTTACCAACAATGAAACTTTATCCAAAAATACTCTACAAGAGATATTTAAGGCTACAAAGGAAATTTCTTTGAAAGAAATTTCAATTGGAATTAATTGAGCAAAGGTGTGAGCCTTAGAGCCATTTTCAGATACCCAAAATACCAAAAATGATAAAACAATATAAAATTATAAATAAAATCAATTTATTTATATTATCAAAACAAAAATACACATATACGTATAAAGTTTCACACAAAAAAAGGAAAATTTAATCATAATTTAAAAATAAAACTACATTGAAATTTAAATTGGTGAAAACACATTTTTACTTGAAAAAATAAGGTAAAAAAAAATTTTCAACAAAAATACCAAAATTGAAATATTTTTGGAAAAAAGTTAAATAAAAATTATCATAACTTTTTATCCTACATATAAAAATATGAAAATTATTCCACCATTGAACTCTTCATAAAACATAAGGTGAGGTCACCTCTGGGTAAAAATTCTGCAACTCAACTCTAAATCAGCTTAAATTAAGTTCTAGTATTTTCTGTACAAAAGTTGAAAATCCTCAAAACCTTAATTTAATTCACATCACATATGGTGTTAACCATGAATTATTGTGTTAAAATTGAGGCTTTAATTTACATATGAGGTGTCAATTATTACAGTTGTTTACTGCAAAACCTCAGTTGAATAACATATGTAATTTATAAGTATAATACATGATGAAGAATTAAAGAAAAAATAAATTGTAATGATTGATTCTGGGGGGAGAGTAATCTTGGCTCCAAGGGGGAGCCAGAACCCTGAATTCCTTGCTGAAAGGCATGATATTTCAAAATCCATACAAAGGCTTATCACGTTTGACCTGGAACTGAGTCGCAAGGTCTGTGGCTGAATTAATGATGAGGTTTTGATACCAACCGGGGCAGTTTTAACTGTTGCCAAGAGGGTAAAGCTACCGTTAAGATAAAAAAACATTTTAAAAACAGTTCTAATTGGTTTTGACATCTCTTACACACATTATGACATGTTTTGAAGGCTGAAAATCAAGTATTACCATAGCAATGGCTGATTGGAAGGTCCAAAAGTGGCTGAAAATAGCAAAAAATGGCTAAAACCAGCCCTTTTTTGGTCTAAACCAGGGTTCAATAATGCCATAATTAAATTTTCTGTTGTCAGAGTGTTTCCCACGACTGAAAAGAGCAGTATTTACTTTTGGAGTAAGAGAATTGGTCGCTATAAAATAATTTCTTTGCACCACTTTGCTCTTCATGTTAGAATCTTTCCCTTTTATAATTACTTTAAACACTGTTAAACCAATCAATAAAGAATTCTAACCACCCTTTTTTCATCATTTTAAACCTCTTAGCTGCGTGAAAAAATTATTACAATCATTTTTTGTAAACCCTATAATCATTTTTACCCCTTGAACCACCCCATAAGTGAATTAAAGCATTTTTCATCACTGTTAACTTTGTCACTTTGTTTCCAAATTCACTCTGGTCCCTTTTGGGTGTGTTTTCTCTTTAATAATCTTCTTGAAGACTATTTTCTTATATTAATTTCTTGAAGTTCTTTTCTCAATTAATTCCAATTTAAATTGCTCTTGAAGAAATTTCTTTTGTAGCCTTGAATATCTCTTATAGAGTATTCTTGGATAAAGTTTTATTGTTGGTAAAACAATAAATATTTATAATATTATTTTTTTATACTAATTAAGTTCAAAACAATGAAATTGTTGTGTTTTCTCTTAAAAATATTATTTCATACTATTTTTAATCAACTTTTACCTTAAACAAATATTGAGAACATGAAAAGTACTTGATTTTGAATCGAAGTTTCATATCCACACCTTCCAAAAACAATGCAGGGAATTAATATGAGAAAAAAGTCTTTAAAATATCATTAAAGAGAAAACACACCCAAAAGTGACCAGTGCGAATTTGGAAACAAAGTGACAAAGTTAACAGTGATGACGGATGTTTTAATTCACTTATGGGGTGGTTCAAGGGGTCAAAATGATTACAAGGGTTACAAAAAATGATTATGATGATTTTTCACATGGGTATGAGGCTTATAATGATTTAAAAATGGTGGTTAGAATCTTTTATTGATTGGTTTAACAGTGTTTAAACTAATTATAAAAGGAAAAGACTCTAACATGAAGAGAAAAGTGGGGCAAAGGAGACATGCTTTTATAGCTATCAATTCTCTTACTCCAAAAGTAAGGTTTCTCTTGTCAGTCATTGAACACACTCTGATAACAGAAAAGCCAATTATGGCATCATTGAACCCTGGCTAAGACAAAAGAAGGGCTGTTTTTAGCCAGTTTTTGCTATTTTCAGCCATTTTGGACCATTAAATTAGCCCTTGCTATATTAATACCTGGTTTTGAGCCTTCAAAACATGTCAGAATGTGTGTAAGAGACGTCAAAACCAGTTGAAACTGTTTTTCAAATGCTTGTTTTATCTTAAGAGTAGTTTTACCCTCTTGGCAACAGTTAAAACTGCCCTGGTTGGTATCAAAACCTCATCATCAATTAAGACAGAGACCCTATGACTCAATTCCAGGCCAAAGGTGATGAGCTTTTGTGTGGATTTTGACATCTCACCCCTGTCAGCAAGGAATTTGGGGGTCTGGCTCCCCCTTGTAGCCAAGATTCCTTTTCCCCCCAGACTCCATCTTTCCAATTTTATTTTTTTCTTTAATTCCTCATCATTCATTATACTTATAATTTACATATGTAATTCAACTGAGTATTTACAGTACACAACTTTAATAATTGACACCTCATATGTGAATGAAAGTTCACTTATGTAATACACATGCACATTACGACATTTCAATTGAAAATACTTCAATTATTCATAACTTCTAAACTCAACACAACACATTCTTTTTAACAAAAAAATTGATGTTTAACACCGCATTTGATGTGAATTCAATTAAAGTTTGGAGAATTTCGAATTTTTGTACAGAAAATGCTAAAAACTTAATTTAATCTTATTTAGAGTTGAGTTACAGAAATTTTATCCAGAGGTGACCCCACCTGATTTTTTATGAGGAGTCCATTGGTGAAATAACTTTCATATGTTTATTTGTAGGATGAAAAGCTATGATAATTTTTATTTCACTTTTTTCAAAAAATATTTTAATTTTGGTATTTTTGTTAAAAATTCATTTTTACTTAATTTTTTCAAGTAAGCATGTGTTTTAGCAAATTTAAAATTCAATGTAAATTTATTTTTAAACTATAATTATATTTCCTTTTTTTAGTATAAATTTGTATTTATATTTTAATTTTTGTTTTGAGAATATAAATAAATTCATTTTATTTATAATTTTGTATTGTTTTATTATTTGTGGTCTTTTGGGTATCTAAAAATAACTCTAAGGCTCACAATGTGAAAAACCAAGATCATTTTGGTTTTCATTTGAAGGACTTATGGTAGTGTCTTTATCAAGAAATGAAATAAACCTTGAAAAATTGTTATGTTTATGTGAAATTTGATTAAACTTAATCTTCAGGTATAAATATTACTAAAATAAGTGGTATTCAAAATTTGGTACACAAGTCTTAAGAAAATATTTGCCAACATGGGAGTAGAAGGCTCCTGGGTCAAGTAAAAGATTAGTAGGTTTGTTATTAATTACCACTTCTGTGATACAGGAGTTACCAGCTGTATAACCTTTTCCCCTGTTTGGTTTGGCTTTCATAAGTTGTGCATCTTGAATTTTTGACAAATCATGTTGACCATTGCTCAATTGTGGCAAGTGGGAATAAGATTCCATGATTTCAAATGTGGAATTGATATTTTATATATCCTTTGAAGATTCAGAAAATATTGAGGACTTATCATCTGAATTTTCTTCAATATTATTGTCTTTTTCAACATCAGGCTCTTTTTCAATGTCAATTTCATTGATTTTTCCCCTCTTTGGACATGTATTGACTAAGTTGGCGGTGCTTTGGAAAATATGGAACTTTCTGATTATATCTGCAGATTTATAATTATCATTATTAGAATTTTCTTTGGCATTTTTGTTCACAGAATCTTTCCAAGGTGTATTAAACCTTTTTTTGAGATTCACCCTACTAGAACCAATCCTGGTTCTTGTGGTTACTTCTTCTAATATGTTAATAATATCTTCTTCTGAATCTTGTTCAGTAGTCCTGCTTTTTACAGCATGCTCTAAGTCACCTCCACATTGTCTCAGATTCTTTCTGTGGATCATAAATTCTGACATGTCAGGATATAATGCTGTTAATCTGTCTTTTTGTTGGCAAAACCATGGTAAAGCTTTGTCTTTATCAGAATTAAATTTGTCAGATTCAAAGGCTGTTTTCACTTTAAACCTCCAAGCATCATTGTCCCATTTGTTGATAATGTGGGATTTCCACCAAGTACAAATTTGGTGTCCATATGCTTGTCTTAATTTGATATACCATATGTGAGCTTATCTGGTAAACAAGGTGTTAAATATTGCTGTTACCAATCTTTATGGTAATTCAAAATCTTCTTTAATCATTTCAATAGCTCTGATGAACTCCATATGGTCATATTCTCCTTCACCACTGAAGTGAGGCAATTCTTTAGGTTTTGGTACTTCTTTAAGGAGTGCTTGTCCCATTGATGGTTCCAAGTTATGAAAAGAAGTGCAAAATTCATTTTTTAGCCGTGAGTTTTCAACCTCCAATACTTGTGGATTTGGAATTCTTTTTCCC
Organism: Austropuccinia psidii; assembly: GCA_023105745.1. Taxonomy (NCBI): domain Eukaryota; kingdom Fungi; phylum Basidiomycota; class Pucciniomycetes; order Pucciniales; family Sphaerophragmiaceae; genus Austropuccinia; species Austropuccinia psidii. Next base: position 8,229,085 of record JALGQZ010000001.1, read on the forward strand.
TAATTCTGATTTAAAGGTGTAGACATTCTTGGTAAGGTGTGAAGTAATTGTTCAATATCATTCATTTTACTATTGTTACACCTTTGCAAATTTCTGAATTCATGTTGTAAACCTTTTCTTGAATTTATTACATTAGCTTCATGATTATCTTCTGTTTGTGTCAATTCTCACCATGGTTCTGTTTGTCTAGTATTATCAGAAGTGATCTGATTCAACTTCATTGTTAATTTTGATATTTCCTCTTGTGAGGTGTCAAAACACTTTTTCAAGGCAAATTTATATGTCTTTACTTCAGTAAATGATTTTGAAATATTCTCAAGAACAATTTTATTCTCCTCTTTGATAGTATTTATGGCTTGTTTTATTCTTGATTCAATTACATCATCAATATTGAATTTAGAATATTTGTCTGTTAATTCTTTAATAATGGCAGATTGTTAATTTAATTTATTTCCAAATTAATTCTCATTATTAGAAGTTTTAATTGCTGTTAACAACTTTTCAAAACACATAAGTGTCTGATTTATTTGGCTCAGACTTAAGTTGTTTGTTTTACAATTGTTACAAATGGATGAATCTTTATCAGAAACATGAGTTTTCACGTCTTTTATAGATTCATACAGCTTTGGGATAGAATCAAAAATATCAGAAATCATTTCTGATATTTTTGATCTGGCTTACTCCTTTTTCCGTAATTCCATCATTGTTCTGGCGATCTGAAATACATTTTCCATGGCATCCTGCTGAATCTTTGGGATTCTGTAACCCTGGCTGTAAGGCTTTGTGGCTGGTGCCTTTCCTTTGCCCTTGTTCTGAGGTTTTGGCTGCTATTTCATGTTGGAATGCCTGCTTCTGGCTACTGGGGCTGTTTTTGGCACTTTCTTGAGTGGTGGAGGGCTCTTTTTCCTCCATTCTGCTGTTAAAAGCATCATTTTCTTCTTTTCCATCAGTTGATGCCATCCATTGAGTAACTTGCAAGTGTTGGGATGGCCCAGGAATTTTCTCACAGTCAGGAAAGAATTCATGCACTTTTTCCACAAATATGCAAGGATCTGGTCCTCTTTGTGCTGCAATGCATTTTTGTAAGCCTTCTGGCTGGCTTTGTATATGTCCACTAAGGCTTCTTGTGGTGGTGTCACCACTGCTCAAAGGTAAAAGTCATCAACTGACCCTTGTCCTTCTGTAACTGATTGGCTTCTGCCATAATCACGTATATGACCTTTTTGGGAGCTGCTTGAGGGGTTATAGCTGGCTCCTGATCTGGTTGAAGGCATATTTTATGATTAAAAGGCTTAAAAATAGTATTTTCGCGTCAAAAAACTTAATATTGTCCAAATTCTTTGCCTTCTGAAGGGTATTAATTATGTCCAAGTTAATTAATTCAGAAGAAATTGGTTCAGGTTGATTATTCTGAGTTGTAATAATTGTACTATGATGGTCAGAATTCACAGTACTTGCAGGAATAATGCTTGTTACTATTGAGGCTATTTCAATATTTTCTTGTCTTACCACATTCTCAGACACTAAAATTAATGAAAAAGCCAATTGATTAAGTAAAAAAAGATTTTTTCAAGAGAGAAATGAAAAAATAGAGCCTCACTTATAATATGAAAAAAATTATTTTTTATGTATTTTTATGGATTATAAGTATTTTTTATATGTTTGTAAATTTTTCCATATAAAAAGAAAAGATTTAAAAAGAGTAAAACATTTGGTCACAGCTAAAATATGATGGGTGGGACCCCAAATGTAAGGTATGGATATGAAACTTTGATTAAAAGTCAAGTACTTTTCCTGTCCTCAATATTTGTATAAAGTTAAATATAATTAAAAAATAGTATGAAATAGTATTTTTGAGAGAAAACACACAAATTTTATTTTTTTAACTTTATAAGTATAAAACAATAATATTATAAAGATTTATTGTTTTACCAACAATAAACATTTATCCAAAAATACTCTAAAAGAGATATTTAAGGCCACAACAGAAATTTCTTCAAGAGAAATTTCAATTGGAATTTATTGATCAAACAACTGCAAGCAATTAATTAAGGAACAAAGTCTTTAAAAATATATTTGAAGAGAAAACATGCCCAAAAGTGATCAGAGAGATTTTTGAAACAAAGTGACAAAGTTAACAGTGATGAAAATGCTATAATTCACTTATGGGGTGGTTCAAGGGGTAAAAATGATCATAAGAGTTACAAACAATGATTATAATGATTTTTTCACATGGTTAAAAGGTTTAAAATGATATGAAATGGGTGGTTGGAATCTTTTATTGATTGGTTTAACAGTGTTTAAACTAATTATAAAAGGAAAAGATTCTAAGATCAAGAGAAAAGTGGGGCAAAGAAGAAATTCTTTTATAGCCATCAATTTTCTTACTCCAAAAGTAAAATTTACTCTTGTAAGTCGTGGAAAACACTCTGACAACAGAAAATCCAATTATGGCATCATTGAACCCTGGTTTAGACCAAAAAAGGGCTGGTTTTAGCAATTTTTTGCTATTTTTAGCCATTTTAGACTGTTAAATCAGTCATTACTATAGTAATACCTGGTCTAGAGCCTTCAAAACACATCGGAATGCGTGTAAGAGACATAGGAACCAGTTAAAACTGTTTAAACTTAAGGGTAGTTTTACCCTCTTGGCAACAGTCAAAACTGCTGTGGTTGGTATCAAAACCTCATCATCAAAGACCCTGTGACTCAATTCCAGGCCAAAAGTGATGAAATTTTGCTTGAATTTTGACATCCCACACCTGTCAGAAAGGACTTTGGTGGTCTGGCTCCCCCTTGGAGCTAGAGTACCTTTTCCCCCCCAGAATTAATCTTTCCAATTTATTTTTTCTTTAATTCCTCATCATGTAATACACTTGTAATTTACACATACAATTCCATTGAATTTTACAGTACACAACTGTGATAATTGATACCTCATACGTCAATTACAGTTCACTTATTTAATACACACACACATTTTGACATTTCAATTGAAAACACTTCAATTCCTCATAACTTCTAAACTACGCACAACACCTCAATTTTAACACAAAAATTGATGGTTAACACCAAATTTGGTGGCAATTAAATTAAGTATTTTAGGATTTTCAACTTTTGTACAGAAAATACTAAAACTTAACTTAAGCTTATTTAGAGTTGAGTTACAGAAATTTTACCTAGAGGTGACCCCACCTTATTTATTATGAGGAATCCAATGGTTAATTATTTTTTTAAGTTTCTTTATTGGATAAAAAGTCATAATGTATTTTATGTAGATTTTCACCAAAAATATTCTAATTTAATTAGTTTTATTAAAAATTCATTTTTACTTAATTTTTTCAAGTAAAAATGCATTTTCACAATTTTAAAATTTAATGTAATTTTTATTTTAAATTATAATTAAATTTTTATTTTTGTATATAAATTTGTATTTATATTTTAATTTTTATTTTGATAATATAAATAAATTTATTTTATTTATATTTATATCTTATTTTGTTATTTGTAGTCTTTTGGGCATATGAAAATACCTCTAAGGCTCACAAGAAATAAGCCTACTAATTGTCAGGATGAAACTATGATGAAGGTGTAAATAGGCTAAATACAACTTTATCTATGTTTGTGACATGGTAAAATAGTTAAAAAAAATAGTTATAAGGTTAAAATATATTTTGATTTAAAATAAAAAGGGCTTTACTATATATGATATAGTGGTGGTGAGCGCTGTTGAAAGCCCTGGGTGCAGCTTTATCTGTTGGGTTACAATAATAAAAGACTACAATAATTAAATTTATAATTATACCTGATTATTAACCAAGAGTAAAGCTGTTTTTGACAGTTTACTATGTAGGTTATTCAAGAGCAGGATGAGGAAACAATTCTGGCTGTGAAAAGCCTCCTTTTTATCCTGAAATGGGGTGGAAAGGGTGCTAGGCCTTTCCACGTAGAGGAAGTGAAGATTTTTTCACTTTCTAGTACTGGATTGTGGTTTGCAAACAGCCTGTATAACCTGTATTGAGCTCAGATGTGGTTTTGAAACCACATCTGGGCGGCTTTCACCAATACAGGGTGAAAATTTTCATCTGGGGACCTCACAGCCTGATTCTGACGTGTATGACACGTAGAATGCTGTACAGAAACTGTATGGGACCCCAGTATTGACTGACATATGAGGTATTGAAGTGAAAACATGCTTCTTCGTCTATTTGACACCTCATATTCATGATTATGGGATATTATCCCATGGTAAGGCTGTATATGACAGCAGGTGGGATTTTGACCTTAAACCAGCCATAGATCTGTCAGTTTTTGAGATATCATGCTCAACGTTGGCTCATTGGATAGCCCTGTATGAGCTCTACACAATGGTACCCAATTTGGTATGGTTATCATTAAATATGGCAAAGTTATCCCATGTACAAGGTATTTTGTACATAGGCGTGGTTTGGGCAAAAAGCTGTATTGAGCTTGTTTGCCTCATAACTTCTGTTATAGTTGAGATATGAAGAAGTGGATGGGACCATCTGATAGTCCTGATTGGTCTCTTTCCAAAGATACCCCACTTCAGGTATCCCGCACTAAAAATGTAGAAGTTAGATGAGAGGTGAATGTTTTGTTCACCCTTATTTGGCCTGAAATTGACCATAACTCCAGTAATATTGGTGCTAGCTCAGTTTGGCTGGTACCATTGGATAGCCCTGGCTTAGAGCTTCATTTTGAATACCCATTTGATGGGGTTAAGCCTCTCCTTCTAGATTTTAGATGAGAGGTGAAAATTAAGGTTTATGCTCAGCAATAACTTTGAGCAGGAATAACTTTGTTATTTCTTGTCCTATGGTTATGGGACTTATATTTTCAGAAAGAGGTGAGTTTCCTCTATATTTTGATACCTTTTGAGCTAATTTGGCTCAGCTCCATGTTTTGGTGGTATCTTGGCTATACCATTGGTTTATGGTATTTTGGCTGTCATGCTTGTGCTCTGGTTTTGAGTCACAGGCTGACACTAATCAAGATTTAACAATAAATGAAATACAACAATTTAAAAAGGGATGAGCTAAAAATATCTTTCAAGAGAATGACTTTGTCCTAAAAAGTTGTGACAAGTAGTTATCAAAAATTCATTAACCATCATTTATCTGAAGGATTTCAAAAAACTACCTATTTATTATAGTTTTAAATCAAAAAATTAACCTATTACAAAAACCACAACAGAAAATCCTGAATTTGTTTTTTCTCATTGTATTCTTTGGACCTAGTGAGCCAGAGATGGTATTAATCCCCTAATTATAAAAACCCACCCAGTTTTTTCTAAATTTTCTCTGCTTTCTCCTGTTTCTATGTTTTCTTACCACAGCTCTAAACTGCTTTTCATATATACCCAAAGTGATATTCCTTACTGGAGAGAATTTTCCCGCAAGAAAAAAAATTGATATTAATTTTGGGACAGACTTTGAAATTTTTAGTGACCTTTCCTCTCACCTGTTCCTAGACTGCCGTCAGGTCTAAGCCCTTTGTCTACTTGACTCAGACGGGCTTCTCACAGCATTGGAGAATGAAAATCAAATGAGAACAAAAAGATTTTATAACTAAGGGTAGGCCTAGTAGAGATGAAAGCTCTAAATGCTAACAAAAATACATGTGTAAAAGCTTGAGCGTTTACGTAACTGTAACAACGTTTTAGGCATTGTGCATCATACCAATACTTGATCAAACGCAGGTTGATAAGTTTTTATAAAACAACTTGCCAAAAGCATACTGTAAGTCATTTTAAATTAAAACTCATGTTCAGATTCCGGGGTTCATTGAGTTTTAGGTTTCGGATATTGCAATCATTAAAATACAACTTCAAATTCGAAAAAGAAGTTGTTCTTTACGAATCTTAAAATTACAAGAGACTGAAATGGAGAAATTTTGTTACTAGATCGGTGGTATTTGATGCTTATCTTGTGATTTGAGTGCTGAATTGGTTCCTCAAGGGCTGTGTGCGTTATTCAAGCAGAAAAATTTCGTATTTTTCATTTAGATTGAAAATTGTCGATTTGATTTTAGAAGTGGAAAGACTTGGATAAATTCAAACTGCATTTGTCTTTACTTGCTCAGTTTTCGTCAGAAGCTTCTTAAGTCTTTGATTTTCCAGCTCTAGGTTTTCAATTTTTTTGTTCAAAAGGGACATTTTCTGTTGATGGATTCAAAAAGGATGTCAGCATTTTGAGCTCAATGCTAGAAAAATGCTATGTTATTAGCAATGCCACAAAATAAATTCATGATGGGAAACTTTCCTCAAAAGTGCTACTCTGATCGATCTCCTTTTTTATTTCTAACCAATAATCTTTACCCAAATTTGACCCATTCTTAAACCGAGAATCCGAATTCAAGATAACCTTATGTAACACACATGGTTTTCCCAAAACGGTCGTTAGCGAAAATTGGCGGATAAAATAGAAAACTAACTAACTGGTTGGGTTATATGAAAGTTTTTGACAAAGGTTAAATGTTTTTCAATTTCAGGTAATTCAACGGACTCCGTCTTGGTGCAATGATGCTCAGCGTCGGGCTGATATTTTTCTTTGTTCTCTGAAATTTTTCGTCTTATCATGTCATCTAAGATATCCCTCTCCACTTGGAGGACTTTTCTCGCATCGAATGGATCCTAAAAGTTTTCAGAGCTCATTAATATTCAAGTTTCCAAAGTCACACTGAGCTGTTACTAACTATTGAGGACATGCGAAAAGTGTGGGTCTCGAGCCCAAATCCAGGGTCAAACACAGGCTTTGATGATGAAAGCCATACGGACGTCAGAAATCCAGCTTTTGGGCGTTTGAAGCAATTGAGAGCCGAAGAAAATCCGTGTGATCAAGGCTCGCTCACCTGAATGTGATGGTGGATATGAGTAAGATGCCTCTCCTGTAATACTACCCTCTGTCTTTCCTCAGTGACATGATGGTGAACTATTTCGTGCGTTATGGCTGATTAAAGTATTAATTATGTGACAATGCCAGGCTATGTTAGCTTATAACGATGTATGGTGAAAAACTAGCACAGATTGCCAGGATTCGCATCACCTACGTTTCAGAAGATAAGCTTTCTCGCTGGTGGTACCTTGGGCTGTCTCACCTAATTTTTGTGTGTTGGAACTGCTGCTTGACTTGATCGATTTTTTGAAGCTTCTCCCAAAGGTATCCGTCGACACTGCCTTTGTTCGCAACCCACCATGGTTTATGCTCTCAAGATTGGGGTCGCCCTCATCCAATGGTTTCGCAGGTGGCGTGCTGATCTCGGAGTTTGTTGGCGCCCGACTGGCCAAACTGCATCTGCTAGAGCTGGACACCGTATCTAATGTAGATTTTTCGTCGCAGGTAGCGAAGCTAGTAAAACCACTCATTCTTGAATTGGGCTGAGTTTGAGCTTCGCCAGACGACTCGACCACCTCTGACACTAGCTTCGGCGGTGCTGCTGTCTCGTTCTTGCCTATGATATTGCGAGGAGGCATCGGTGTACTTTTTCTCAAATGCGTGGCCTTATTTCTGTTTTGAGAAGTGCTAGAAGTGGTTGGAACTGAAGGCATTGTGAGATGCTTTGAAGTAAACGAAAATCGACGCTTGAACAGGCGGATGATGCGTTTCATGATGAACAAAGTAGACACTTAAGAGTCCTTGCAGAAGCCATCAAAAGCTCTGAGGCTTAACTACCCATGATTACCAAAGGCAAAATCATCACGGCACCGCACTTGGCTGTTGCCTGACAGGATGCAGAGGTCTAGTCAATGCTGATGGACGAAATTGGGAAAAAAATTCCAGCAGTCTTCTCTGCCGATTGAGTACGCCAACCTCGGCCAAATGGGAGCTGTTCAGTTCATCTGTTGCATAGGCTCTCAAGCTGAGTTTCAATTGTACTTTGCTCTTGCAGCGGCCATTAAAAGCTAAGCTTGGTGATGAGCTTGATGCCGGAAGTGGCAGGCCGAAAATCGTCCACTTGCTGCTTCAAGCTTGGCTTCCACAGATTTTTCCTAATAAATCAACCTGTTCGCATTAGTCCCTTATATTAGGCGTAGGATGAAATCTTCATTCTTTTCATGCATAGCCAAGGGGCAAACTTCCCTCACCTCGAAGGGGGCCTTAGTCTTAACTTTTAAGGCTAAGATACCGGAGGTGGGGATGGTTCCTCGCTTCTTCTAGATCTGTTTTCGAAGAAGCAATGCCATCAAGATTGCAGTTCAGGCCACCTTCGGCCACCCTCAATCAAGCCTGGCGTTGATCATTTGCTGCTAGCCTTGCCGTCTTTTCACTGGCTGACTCTCGCATGTGAGCAAGCAATATTCTTTAAAAACTCATAAGAAAATAAGATTGTAGAAATGATTTTAGAAGCTTTATCGTAAAAATGATCTTTAACTTTTCTCGACTTTCAATTTGATTTTTACAAAACTGAGATGTTTCATCTATTATTAATCCTTCTTATAGGTTGTCTTGATAAGTCATAATTTTTGACTGAATAACCATCAATAAAGTCAAAAAAAATGAGGAAATTATTTTAAACTCAAATTTGACACCCAAAATTTTGAAATATATCATAAATTTAGAGTTCATTATTAATATGTATCTTAAAAATTCAAAACTCTTTCACAAAAAATCATGTAAGTGCTTGAGTCATCTTTCAATTTGCTTAAGTAAAAATCTCACTTATCAAGGTTTGTGTTAATTAGAAATAATTCATAATATATATATATATATATATTATTCACATGTCAATAAAGCTTAGGCCATAATTATTGAAAAAATAACTAACGTTTGAATGAATACTATCTGTAACTATGTCGTCCTGAAAAGTTTTTTCTTGAGAAATATTGGAGGGAAACCAATTACCTGTAGGAGAGGATCAGAATATCAAATACTTGAATCATGGTAAAATATTAGTGAAAAGTCCACAGAATCTAGGTGTATAATGAAAACTAATAATAAATAGATGTTCAAGTAAAAAATTTGTTTTTCTATTTCACTGAGATTTATCATTGTCATCTATTTCTATTTCGTAGCGAGAAATCAATTTATAAGATCATGGAATATTTCATTTGAAGAGGGTTTAAAGATATTATATGTCTTAGTAATAATGTGAGAGTTTTCTCTAGAAATATTTTTTATTATTTAAGCCAAGTATAGAAGTACTAGTGGGTATTTGAGGTCTATTGAAATGGAGATTATAAGTTACTATATATTTTTGTAATCCTGTTTCTCTCTCTCTCTCTATATATATATATATATATAAATCTATGTAATATATCAAGTGAGTCTAGGATCTTTCCAAATCATACATGATCAGGAAATTAAAAATTGGCTAATTTCCAATTGAATTTTACAGCTTTCTCAAACTCACATTATTGACCATATATACATATAGTTATTTAGACCTCCCCCTAGAATACCTATTAAAGAGGGTATACAAAACTTAAAATACTGGTTAGAATACAAAATATCAACTAGAGAAATTTAGAAAGCTTATTTAATTTATATTTTTCTGATCTCAGAGAAGTCCTCCTAAAATTAATTTATTGTAGTATATATAGAACAATGCATAATTATATTGGTTTGTTTCTCTTTTTGAATATATTATATACAAAAATACCAAAAAAAACTATTTTAAAGAAGAATTTAAATATGGAATTTAAGCACAAAGAAATTTCAATTCAGAAATGAATCTATTGCATTATAAATCTAAATAACATTTAAATGCAAAAATTTCCTATCTATATTTTATTCTTGATTAATTAATTTTAATCTATTCAAAATTCATGTCCCCTTTTCTTCAAATGAGCAATTATCAAAGGTAATTAATGGAAGGTGAAGATGATTCCCTTAATCTAACCTAGTTCAAATTTAATATTAGCTTTAAAGAGGGTATTTCTTTGAGAATTAATTAATCCCCTCTCAAAAGAAGGCTTAAAATGGAAATATATCTTTTTTTGAAATATTCAATTCCTCAAGAAATAATCATAACAAAAGATTATACTTACTACAAGAAAGAATAGGTATAGACTCAATAAGACAACCCCCAATGATCTTTATTTTTTTCAGAAAAAAAGACCCTTAAAACTAATTAATAATTGAGCTTCAGGAAATAATTCCACGGAAAAAAATGAAAATCGAAGCTAAAAGGATAAACGGCTAATATTTAACAGAGATTTTCTACAGAATAATTTGAAATGAACAATTTTATGGAAATTTCTCCAACAAGTTCTTGACATTACAAGATGTTAGATTATCATAATAGATATTCTCAAATGGTGATATTGATTAATTTGAGGATTTAGGAAAAAATTCTGAGTTTATTCATTAAAGTTGATTAGATTTTAAAGCTTATTTTCTTATGAGTATTGAGGATTACTATTAAAGTTAAGGAATTTTCAGTAATTGGATTCGTATTACTAAGAAGACTGCCTAATTTCTATCTCTTTGAGAATTTTCTTTGATATTCTAAGTTTCTTGATAAATTCATGAGACTTCCCTATGATCTCAATAATACTTCATTCATTCCCACAAGATATAACTACACCATATTTCTTGATATTTTGGTTTTTCTTCTTATATAAATAAAAGATTGTATGGGTGGAGCATCATAAACAAAAAAAAATACATTTTTTTTAAAAAAATGATTAATTTATATCAAAAAATATATTATATAATTTAAATATATGGATAATTGTAAATGATCACGTTTCTATTTGGTGAATTTTGTAAATAAATTACAAATGACTTATGCTTCTCTCTATGTTATAGAAATAAATTACCATAACAAATATGACTCTTCAGACCAAAGTAAATTGTTGAGAAACTTTTTAATAATCCAACAAGGGCTTTCTTCTCCCATAATATGATATATTTCTAATTATTTTGTTTGATTCCATATTTTTTGAAAAAGATGTAATATTACCAGATAAATTTTCAGCTTATATTGAAGTTCCAAAATCATAAATTTAAATTCTGTAAATATACACTAATTCTCATTTATGTGGTATTTAAAATTCTTTTTGCAAATAATGAAAAAAACTGAAAAAGATAAATATTTTAATTAATTTTTTATCAAGAAAAAGATATTCTTATTTATTGGTGTCAAAGCTAAGACATAAAATATTCAAAATACTGATTTTTTCCCCCTAATTCCACTTTTTTTTCACTTTTTTAAATTCTAAACTTAAAAAGTTTTTATATCTAAAGGTACCAAAAAAACGTTTATAAAGCCTTTTTTCTTCTGAATCCTACCCAAAAGTTACATACTGAATTTAATAAAACACCTTTTCATTTTGATAAAACATAGATTTGATACAGAAGCTTCATTTTTAAGAAAATTCATTCAATTGTTCTTTTAGTTCAATCAAATTTTGAGGTTCAATACAATACATCTCAATTGGATCTCATAAAATTACAAAGAACTTCATAAAAAACAGAATTTCTTCATGATTTATTCTTATCAATCTCTTTATATAGTGAGATCTGATACTGACTCGAAACTCAAAGAATAGCTTAATTTCCTTTACATAAAGTGTACACCAAGATATTTACAGCCATAAAAACTCCCGAGAATATATATATACCTCAAATAATTTTTCAAAATTATCAGCTGAAACTTTTAAGCAAATTTTTTCTACCAAAAATGATTCATGTTAAGAATTTTCTTTCAAGAGTGAAAATCAGAATATACCTTAGAATAACTCATAAAAAAAGGAAAGGGACCCAGAAATTTAATTTGTCACTTTATTCTCCTGATAAGGAGCTAATAGTAGTGGGTAAGAAATAGGAAAAATTTAAATTTCATTTGCTTTAATCCATTGGCTGATTTTATTGTGTACATAAAGGATGATGAATAATGTAATCAAGAATTGAAAAAATCATATAACATGTCTTCATTCTCAAAACCATATGGAAGTGTGGGAGGGAATTCAATTTGAGGCATCAATTTATAGCAGTCTCATATATTTTCATGAAATAACACAACATGATGGTGAGGCATGTTTTGACCACGAAAGTAAGCGTGTTTTCTTAAAATCATCTGTGGGGAATTGAGAATCAATTTTGCTAAATTTCAATTTGAATAGGCATCCTATTTTGATACAGTTGGTTTTTGATATAAATATGAGGTTCATCTAATTACATTTAGGCTTTTATGGATTAATTCATGATTGAAATGTCTATCAAAATATAAAAAAAATCAAATTTTCCTGAGATTTTTTACTTGAAGGCCTAATAATTCTTGGAAGAGACAGAATATTCCACTTAAAAATGATTTTTCTTCTAGAATTGAAAGGTAAAGTTTTCCATCTGGAAGAAAAGAAAATAATTAATATATGTCTTACAAGATCACAGATTAAAACCCAACATGACATAGTAATCTTGAAGGGAAGATGTTCATAATTCAAGGAAATTTGAATATAAATGCAAGAGAAAATTGAATTTTGGTATTTTTCCAAATGGGTGGTCCTTTTGAGGATTATTAATAAGCTCATGGATCAAATCAAGGACCACTAGAATGATTCATTTGAACATAATGATCCACCTTAATTACAAAATTCAAATTAAAATTGGAATATAAATTCAAATATCCACTTTCAGGAAGAATTAAAGCCCTTACTATTTTTTTTATCAATTAAACTGAATATTCATAGTAAATAAGGAGCCATAATGGAGAACTCAATTTGATATATATATATATATTAATCTTTTATAGAAAATCTTATTTAATCTTATTCATTTCTGGGTCTTATGACCTTGGTGGAGAATTGAGTTATTCTGGAAAAGATGAATTCATAAAAAGTTCCTAATATACCTAAAAGCCTATCATAATCATCAATTTCCTGAATTGATAATCCATATCTTATTTCATATTGTCCTATGATATGAAGAATTACCTAATATTATCTTTCAGAATAAAGCCAAGATTAATGAATCTATATACCTGTTTATTTTCCATTATCTGATACTTGAAAAAATGCAATTACCTTTATTGTGACACCTAATAATCTATCACTTTATAATTATATTGTCTATATGTAAGGTTTGACTATGAAACAATAAGTAAAAATTACTAATATTTTACTTATTGTACTATGAATGTTGTTATAAATGCAATAAATAAGATAAAAATAATTATAATAATAAAGAATTATTATAATTATGGTGTAAAATAATTATATTATTAAATAAATATAATAATATAATAAATAAATATATTAATATAATATAATTAATATATTTAAAAGAACTTTATTATTGTCACCAACAAATAATAAAGGCATAGACAATTGTTTTTTATTAATAAAAAACAATTAATAACAGTAATATTACCAATATTAAAGCTATAAACTAATATAAATACTATTTATATCAATTATAGAATTATTAAAATTAATAATAGAGAAAAATTATTATAACAAGAAAAATAACCTACTTTGAATGCTTAATATAATGATTTTGAATAATTTTAAGCCTAAAAATGTAAATACAACTTATTTAAATTGTAGTTACAATAAAAATTAAGAGAAATTACAAATTTTCTTGGTTTTACATGGAATTGAGGTTTTTAAGAGAAATTTAAACAAAACAATTAAATAATTGCAATAATCACGTCAAAGATGAAGATTATTATGACATTATCTTTGGTCTTTAATAATATATAAGATCTATATTTAAAGAATAAATAAATTACCTTTTTATTTAATGATTTAATGTTTTGTAAGAGTCTGAGGAGGAAATAGAGTAAAAAGAGCTCTATTTATATTAAATTCCTTCCTCCTAGAGTCCAAAAGGCTTCTAGTAGATGTGCACTGATCATATCCACTGGAATTGATCAATATTTGAAAGTTTGGTGATGATTACATAATGATCAAACCATGTTATCTCATTATTATGCCATTATTTAGAGTTATCACTATAGCTCTAAGTTTTGATGACGTCAAGGCTTGGAAGAATACCAAATTTCGTGGATTTTCTTAGTTTAAATCATAAACTAACAGTATTCACCAATTGTATCACTCATATGACTGTTAAACTTAATTTAAAGTTACAGTGAGTGATCCTAAATGATCAAATTAAGCTTAAACTTTGATCCTTAATAACTTTGAAGTTTTTCACGCTACAGCAATTCAGAGAGTGAATTCTGATAGCTTGGCATAACCCTCTTATTCCACCAAGAGCATTTCATTACATCATCAAAACACTATTTTTTGATGATTTTTCTTGTAACTCTTCTTTTCTGTTGAAATTTAAGATTTCAAACTTCAAACCATGATTTCAAGGGGTTATACCTTGAATATTATAATAGAAAATACATCAATATTCACAAATGAGCTAGTAGCATCCAACTGTCTACTTTTTTTTAAGTTTGGACCACTTTCACAACAAAGTGGTCAACAGCTCTATTGATTTTAATCAATAATCCCTTACAGGTTTTAACCTTGTTTATAACTTGTGAAATAAAGTTCATTTCTGTATTTCTACAGTAATTGAATGATGACTTCTTTTTTGGTTCATCACTCTATCATGCATATTTCAAAAGATATTAGCTAAAATCCTTGAATATATGCATTGACCAAAAAAGTGCATATATTCAGCTTAATGCCTCAAGTATTGACTTTGGAGATTAGCTTCTCAATTGTTTTATGTGTGGGTATCTATGGAGAATTCAATGGTACCATTTATTTCACATGTTGTTTCATTGGTATTTGAACTAATTAAGGATTTATGTGTTTTATAAGGTATTATTACTTATAACTCATTATATATTGACTTTACAGATATGCCATAAAAGTGGTATATGTGTATTTTACCATGGGGAATCCAATGGTATAATTCATTTCACATGTTTATTCACTGTTTTTTAAGTTAGACCAAGTTTTCTGCCTATTTATGGCAATTTTTTAGTTTTAAGATAATTATTTTTAATGTATAATTATTTTAAATATTTCTTGTGACCTTTTTGGGTATGTGGTCATATCTAAAAGGTTCACATTCCCTACCACCAAAAAAGATTGTACCAAAATCTGATATGTGTAATTAGGGTATCATCCACTGTCCTACCTCTTCAATAGACTTTGTTAGTATTGAAGCTCAATAATGCTTAAATTTTCTATTTTTGAGGTTTTTGTTCATGTCTGAACCTTCTCAGTAGTTTATCAGCATTTTTTATATCTTTCTCAAGTAGCCATTCATCTTCTTGAGTTGAATTTCTATACCTTACAAGTTATTCTCTTTCTTTTTTGTTTCTTCTCCTTCTTTCTTTAAGGACTTTTACAATTCTCTTTTCTTCTCCTTCTTCCAAGGGGGGAATTTCAAGTGGGGGTTTATTTCTTAGTGGAAATAGTTCCTTGTCACTTGAGCTGTAAGGTTTTATCAGACTTACAGGGAAAGGTGGGTGTTTGTTCATTAATTCACCTGTGAGTTCCAATTGCATAGCATTGGGTCGATGAAGTGCTTTTATCATAAATGGTCCTGCAAAGGAATCTTTCAATTTATTTGGAACTTTTATGTTCTTCAAATTAAGGGTTAATACTAGCTCCAAGTCTCCTATTTTGAAGTCAGGTGGTTTGTGACTTTTATCCCATCTTTCTTTTGCATATTTGAAAGAATCTTGCATACATCTGTTTGCATGGTGTCTTGCTTTGTCAAGCATTATCTTAAAACTGCTTGCTGTTGGATGTATATCCACTAAGTCCTTTTTGAGGGTATCATAAGGAAGTCTTGGATTCCAACCTTTTTCTAGCATTGCTGGTGTTTTTCTATTAGAAGAATGGATTGATGTTTTATATGCCAGTTCAAGAGCTGGTATTAGTGTACACCAATAATGGGTAAAACCATCAGAATCTTTGAATTCTAGTCCATAAGCACAGAATCTTCTGATCATATCCTCCAAAGTTTTTATCATTCTTTCTGCTAAACCATCAGTTTGAGGATGGTAAGCTGTTGAGAATGATAATTTTGTCCCAAACAAGTTATGGAGATTTGTCCATAATGCTGAAGTGAATTTTGGGTCTCTGTCACTTATAATATTCTGGGATAAGCCTGTATGGCTAATGACTTTATTTCATATAATTATGGCTGTGTCCATAGCTGTGTCATCTTTCTGACATGGGAGGAACATCGGAGTTTTGCTATACCTGTCAACTAGTACTAGGCATGCATTATAGCTTCTGTCTCCTCCTGGGGGTAATGCTGTTACCCAATCCATATGAACTATTTAAAAAGGGGATTTTGGTTCTTGGATTTAGATCATCATCCCAAATTTCTTTCCTGTGGCACTATTGGCTTTTTGACATCTGTCCCAGGTTTGGCAGTATTCTGAAACATCTTTCTTCCAATTTGGCCACCAAGAGCAGGTTTTCACTCTTTCTAGTGTTCTGTCTTCTGAAAGATGTCCCGCTGCAAAACTATCATTAAACTCATGTAAAATAGTGTTTATCAGGGTTCTATCTGTTAAGGCCATAAAACATGTGTGTTTTGTTCTATGCTAAAAGATTTCATCAAGGAGGTGGAATGTTCCTTCATCATATGCCTTTTTCCATGTTTCATCTAATTTTGATGAAAGTGATGGATCTTTGCAGTCTTTCATTAGAAGTTGGCTTAAGATATGGCAATTCTTGTCTATCTTATAGCTTTCTTTAGCTTGGTTAAAGAATTCTGTGCCAATTTCTGTGACACATATTCCTTCAATATGGTGCTCTTCCTGTGTTACCCATGCTGGATTGTCAGGGGTATTTGCTAGAGCCCATCTGCTAAGACCATCTGCATTTTTATGAATATTGCCAGATTTATGAACAATAGTCATATTTCCTCTGTATTATTGGATAGCAATTTGCCATCTCAGCATATGTCTATTTAAAGTTTTCATATTTAATAGAGATTTTACAGCATTGCAGTCTGTAATCACATCAAATACTGTCCCATCCAATTAATAATGTAATATTTCTAAAGCCCACACTAAGCAGAGGCATTCCATTTGGCTTGCTCCATATCTTGCTTCTGTTGGCTTCATTTGTCTTGAAAAAAAACAAATTGTTCCTTCCACTGGTTTATCATTGATAATTTGTGTCTGGTGTAGTGCAGCACCTAGTCCTTCTCCACAAGCATCAATGTAAAGTATGAAGGGTAGTTTCCAATCTGGCATCAGAAGAAATGGGGAATTTGTTAAGGAATTTCTAAATTATTCATATGCCTTGACTCTTTCTTCTGTCATTTCATAGACTGTTTGTTGATCACATAGCTTATACAAGGATTTGGCAATTTTTGCAAAGTCTTTTATATGCTGTCTATAGTAACCAGAAAATCCTAGAAATGATTGCATTTATTTTTTGGTTTGAGGCATTGGCTTAAGTAGTACTGCTGCTACTTTATTCTTGTCTATGCCTAGACTAAGTCCAGATACAACATGTCCTAGTGCTTTCAGTTCACTATATGCAAAGTGACACTTTTTCAAGGAGATTTTCATATTTACTTGCACTATTTTTTTTAGTACCCTTTCTAGTCTTGTAAGGTGATTTTCCCAAGTTTCTGAGCAAACTATAATATCATCAATATAGATAATTAACCATCCTTCTGATAATTCTTGAGGAAATATGGTATTCATCATCCTTTGATAATGGGAAGGTGCATTTTTTATGCCAAATGGCATTCTTAAGTATTCAAAAATCCCACATTGGACTATTATCCTCAGTAGTTTCTTGGAATTGTCTGTTGAGACATTTTGATGAAAACCCTTTAAGGCATCCATTGCTGTAATGAACCTAGCTTGCGACAATTGTGTCAATGTCTCATGGATTCTGGGTATTGGATATCTGTCTGGAATGGTATAGGTGTTCAGGGCTCTGAAGTCTCCTAACATTCTTGATTTTCCATTATGCCAAGTTATAATGACAGGTGTAGTGACTTCTACCTGTTCATTATGTCCTACTTTTCTTAATACTCCAAGGTCCATTAATTCTTTAATTTGTACCTCCAAGGCTTCTCTAGCCCTTGGACTAGCTGGGTAAGCAGGTCTCCTTAGTAAAGGTAGGTAAGGCTTTTCCACATTAAGAATTATATCCACTTCATGCCCAATTATGGCACCTAGTGGTTCTTTGTCAGTTGCAAAGGCATTTTTGTACTTAAATAAGACATCAATCAATTTTTATTTCATTTTTTCTGTTAATTCTTGATTGAATTCTGCCTCTTTGAGTTGTTCAGATATAAAGAGTTCCTTTTCTGGGATTTTTTCTTCATTCTTAATAGCTGTGGTTTGTTTTTTGTTATTTAAAAAGCCAAACTTTTGTCTTTTGTTGTCTCCTATGGTAAAATAATTATCTTTTTGGTTGGAGATATCTATACCATAAACTGATAAGTAGTCATTTCCAAGTATGAAGTGATTACTAGTACAGTTGTCCATTACTACAAACTCTACTTTAATTATGACACATTGTGAGGGGTGAGTAAAAATTAGTGTTAAATCAATTATTCCAAGGGGCTTCATGATCTCACTTGCACTACTAAATTTGACACCTTGTATTGGCATAAGTTTTTCTTGCCAGTCTGGGACAATGGTTTTTCAACAACTTTTACCAACACAGGTGCAGTATGCTCCTGTATCCAAGTTCACTTTTCCTTCTTGGTTATCAACCATAACAATACTTATACTTGATTTTCCAGCTGTATATCCCATTCCTCTTGCAGGTTTGGTTCTATACATTTTGGCATCTTGTATATTTGTCAGGTTTGTGTCAGATGTTCCAACTTGTGGTAAGTTTGAGTTAACATCTAGTACTTCAAAAATTATATCAATATCATTAATTTGTGCATTCATTATATTAATTTCATCACTCTCAGAACTTTCTGACTCTTCTGTTTCTTTTTCAGATTCAGATTCATCCTCTTTGTCATTGTGGTTTTCTGTTTCCACAATTTCATTAATCTTTCCCTTTTTGAGGCAATTATTGGCTAAGTGTTCAATACCTCCCCATTTCTGGCATTTTCTTTGCTCATTATTGTTGGGTGTATTGGGCTTGAAAGCTTCTTTTGATTTATCTTTTTTGATAAATGGTTTATTTGGGCTTTTAATGTCCAATTTCTTCCAAGTTCATCCAATTTTTGTTCTTGTCACTATGTCCTCTAGTGCATTGATATACTCCTCTGTGGAGCATGGTTCTATACACCTGCTTCTTAGGGCATGTTCTAGCTCTCCTCCACATTTCTTAAGTATATTCATGTGCACCATTTTTTGTGACATTTCTGGGTACAATGCATAGATTCTCTAAACTTGTTTTAAGAACCAAGTTAAAGGTTTGTCTTTGTCTGGGTCAAAGAAAGAATTTTAAAATGCATTTTCTATCTTGTACCTCCTGGCATCATTAGCCCACTTGGTGATTATTTCTTGTTTCCACCAAGACCAGGTATTTTTGCCATTTGTTTTCCTGATGCCATAATACCATCTTTTTGCAGATTTTTCAAATAATGAATGCAATCTTGCAGTGATTAATTCATCTGGTATGGCATAATCTTCTTGCAGAATGTCGATTGTTTTGATAAATGACATGTGGTCATATTCACCTTCTCCTGTGAATGTTGGCCATTCTTTTAATTGAGGTGCTTCCTTCATTAAGACTTGGTTATTGTCTTGGTGACTTAAGTCTCTTATGAATCGATTTTTTAATTCCTCTTTTGGCTTAACAGGGCTTCTTATGTGAGAAAATGGTGTTGATAACTTTGGCATATTTGAGTTAGCCTCATTAATTTTATCCATTTTATCAGTGATAAGCCTTATTTCACTTTGAATGTCATCTTTCAGATGCATTCTTGCTTCATCACTCTTTTCCACATGGTTCAAAAGTAATTTTTGGTGTGATGAAGTCTTTTCTTCAAATCTTCCTGCAGAAATGCTTAATTTGTCTAATTCTTCTGTAATATTATCAATACTCACGTCATAATTGATTTTCAAAGTTTTTTCTTTGATATCACTTATGTATTTGTATGACTCTTGTTGTCCTTGTAATAATTTCTGAGTATTATCAATTAATACTTTTGGTTTATTATTTCCAATCATAAATTTTATGTTATCAATTTCTTTTTTATTTTGTACAACAAGTTTTGTTAAAGATGATAAGCTATTATTTATTTCTTGGAAAGATAATAAACTATTTTTAATGTCTTTGAGAGGTAAAATAATATTTTTAAGCTCTGTTAAAGTATTTACAACATCAGGAGACAAGGTTATTTCTTTGGGAAATGGGCTTGTCTCATTCTTTGCTCCTCTTTGTCTTTGGATTCCATCAAGGTTCTGGCCATGTTGAATACATTGTCCATGGCATCCTTTTGGATTTTTGGAATCCTGTAGCTTGGAGAATATGGTTTTCTCCAATTCTTTTTCTTGTTCTTCTTCCCTTCTTGGGGAAGTGGGTTGGCTTGGGGCTTGCTGGTAGGAGCTACTGGGGCTTCTTCCTTGGTTGCCTCCTTCTTTTTGGCATGGTACTCCTTGATCTTTTTGATTTGAGGTTTGGATGATAGTGGATTCCATCCATTGGAGTATCTCACTATTTCCTCCTCTTTGAGGAACTTTTTCAGGATGTGCCAGGAGCTCATCACCCCTTGGTGTATTTGGGGAAACATTTCCCAATCCTTGTCTTTGTACACTGTGGAGTACTGTTTTTACTGGCTCATGTAAATGTCTATTTGAGCCCTCTGAATGTGATTTGTACCTGTTTGAGTAACTCATACTTATTTCCAATTCTGGCTCAGATATCATGGGCATTTCTGGAACTTGCCTTTGGGATAAAGCACTTCCTTGTGTGGATTCTGTTCCACTGGGGATATTGCCTTTCCTTTTCCCTTTTGAGGAATCAATCCTACCTCTGAGTCCCGCTCCATCTGATTGGATGGAGTATTGGTAGCCTCTTCTGGTAGTCATATTTCAAGAAAAATAAGAAATAAGAGGATTTTAGAACAGGAATTCTTCCTATGGCGATTTATAAATGAGGTACTCTCCTTCAGAGTCCTGAATAGTGGGTCCTGGAAAGTGCAATTTTTTGGCTTTCTTTTTATTAGTGATTATTGGTGTTGGAGAACTTTGAAAAGTTTCTTCCACCAATCTTTCAAAAGTGGTTTGGTTGTCCTCTGTTGGGTTGTCTTCAAACACTAAAAAAGAGAAATAACCATAAGTCTTTTATATAAAAAGTGTTATTTTTGGTAAGATATGGCAATTTTCCACGTAAAAAATTGCTTTTATATTTTAAAAAATGAAAATAAATAAAGAAATGAAGTTAAAATGAATAAAAAATATAACTCTTTTTTATTGGTTTGTATTTATAATTTTATTTTTATTTTTTTTATTTTTAAGGAATAAAATAAAAAAATGAATATGATTCTTTTATAAAATTCATTTATAATATAAAATTATTTTTAATTACTAGAGTCACTCAAAGAAAGTTCTTGCATGTCTAAGGATGTGAAAAACCATGTGTAAGACAGTACAATTGCTTTCCAAATGCCTCAATAGTATTTAAAATCAATAAATTTAAAATTATTATATAATTTTATGATTAAAATTATACTTTATTATTGGATAAACACAATTAGAATCTTTTTAAAGGTCTTTTTAGAGTAAATATCATGGCCAGGCCCCAAAATGTAAGGTTTGACTATGAAACAATAAGTAAAAATTACTAATATTTTACTTATTGTACTATGAATGTCCTTATAAATTCAATAAATAAGATAAAAATAATTATAATAATAAAGAATTATTATAATTATGGTGTAAAATAATTCTATTATTAAATAAATATAATAATATAATTTATATTATAATAAAAATAATATAATCACTAAATATATTAATATTAGATGATTAATATATTTAAAAGCACTTTATTATTGTTACCAACAAATAATAAAGGCGTAGAAAATTGTTTTTTATTAATAAAATTCAATTAATAACAATAATATTACCAATATTAAAGTTATAAATTAATATAAATACTATTTATATCAATTATAGAATTATTAAAAGTAATAATAGAGAAAAATTATCATAAAATAGAAATAACCTACTTTTAATGCTCTATATAATAATTCTGAATAATTTTAAGCCTACAAATGTGAATACAACTTATTTAAATTGTAGTTACAATAAAAATTAAGAGAAATTATCAATTTTCTTGGTTTTACATGGAATTGAGGTTTTTAAGAGAAATTTAAACAAAACAATTGAATAATTGCAATAATCACGTCAAAGATGAAGATTACTATATTTTTATCTTTGGTCTTTCATAATATAAAAGTTTTATATATAAAGAATAAAGAAATTACCTTTTTATTTAATGATTTAATGTTTTGTAAGCGTCCAAGGAGGAAATAGAGTAAAAAGAGCTCTATTTATATTAAATTCCTTCCTCCTAGAGTCTAACAGGCTTCTAGTAGATGTGCACTGATCATATCCACTGGAATTGATCAATATTTGAAAGTTTGGTGATGATTACATCATGATCAAACCATCTTATCTCATTATTACGCCATTATTTAGAGTTATCACTATAACTCTAGGTTTTGATGGCGTCAAGGCTTTGCAGAACCCCAAATTTCGTGGATTTTATTAGTTTTAATCATAAACTAACAGTACTCACCAATTTTATCACTCATATGACTGTTAAACTTAATTTAAAGTTGCAGTGAGTGATCATAAATGATCAAATTAAGCTTAAACTTTGATCCTTAATAACTTTGAAGTTTTACACGCTACAGAAATTCAGAGAGTGAATTCTAATAGCTTGACATATCCCTATTATTCTTCCAAGAGAATTCTATTACATCATCAAAACTCTATTTTGGATGATTTTTCTTGTAACTCATCTTTTCTGTTGAAATTTAAGATTTAAAACTTCAAACCATGATTTCAAGGGGTTATACCTTGAATATTATAATGGAAAATACATCATTCTTCACAAATGGACAAGTAGAATCCAACTGTCTACTTTTTTGTAAGTTTGGACCACTTTCACAACAAAGTGGTCAACAGCTCTATTGATTTTAATCAATAATCCCTTACAGGTTTTAACCTTGTTTAATACTTGTGAAAGAAATCTCATTTCTGTATTTCTACAGTAATTGCATGATGACTTCTTTTTTGGTTCATCACTCTATCATGCATATTTCAAAAGATATTAGCTAAAATCCTTGAATATATGCATTGACCAAAAAAGTGCATATATTCAGCTTAACTGCTTAAGTATTGACTTTGGAGATTAGCTTCTTAATCGTTTTATGTGTGGACATTTATGGAAAATCCAATGGTACCACTTATTTTACATGTTGTTTCATTGGTATTTGAAATAATTAAGGATTTCTGTTTTTTATAAGGTATTATTACTTATAACTCATTAAATATTGACTTTACAGATATGCCATAAAAGTGGTATATGTGTATTTTGCCATGGGGAATCCAATGGTATAATTTATTTCACATGTTTATTCATTGAACTTTAAGTTAAACCAAGTTTTATGCCTATTAATGGCAATTTTGTAGCTTTAAGATAATTATTTTTAATGTATAATTATTTTAAATATTTCTTGTGACCTTTTTGGGTATGTGGTCATATCTCAAAGGTTCACACTATATTAAACTGGTTATTTTAGGATACAATAAGGTCCTTAAGCTTATTTAAGGCTCAAGATTGATTTTTGAATGGCAAAAGTTTATCAATGGATATAGGCAAATAATGATTTTAAGATTTATTGATGATGAAATAGAACTGATCAGAAAGATTAAGCCAGGATTAATATTCCTTTTTATAAGATAGTTTTATGAATGAAAATTATAGTAGAGTTTATCTTGTAACTTTTTCAATTTGTAAAAATTTTGAGCCTTTATGCTTGTTAATATCCTTTTTTCCCTTTCAAGTGATAAATGAATGGTATAATTAAATTCTTCAAAAGAATTTGGAGAAAATAAGCTTATCTGTAAGGTGTGGATATGAAACTTTGATTAAAAATCAAGTACTTTTCCTGTCCTCAAAATTTGTATATGGTAAAAATCAATTAAAAATAGTATGAAATATTATTTTTAAGAGAAAACACGCCAATTTTATTGTTTATAACTTTATTAGTATAAAACAATAATATTATAAAAATTTATTGTTTTACCAACAATAAAAATTTATCCAAAAAATACTCTACAAGAGATATTTTAAGGCTACAAAAGAAATTTCTTCAAGAGCAATTTCAATTGGAATTAATTGAGCAAAGAACTGCAAGCAATTAATTAAAGAACAAAGTCTTTAAAAAGAATATTAAAGAGAAAACACGCCCAAAAGTGACCAGAGTGAATTTGGAAACAAAGTGACAAAGTTTACAGTGATGAAAGATGCTTTAATTCACTTTTGGGGTGGTTCAGGGGTAAAAATGATTATAAGAGTTACAAACAATGATTATAATGATTTTTTCACGTGGTTAAAAGGATTAAAATGATTTAAAAGTGGTGGTTGGAATCTTTGATTGATTGGTTTAACAGTTTTAAACTAATTAATAAAAGGAAAAGATTCTAACATGAAGAGAAAAGTGGGGCAAAGAAGACATTCTTTTATAGCCATCAATTCTCTTACTCCAAAAGTAAAATTTACTCTTGTCAGTCGTGAAAAACAGTCTGACAACAGAAAAGCCAATTATGGCATCATTGAACCCTGATTTAGACCAAAAAGGGCTGGTTTAAGCCATTTTTAGCCATTTTTAGCCATTTTAGACCCTTAAATCAGCCATTACTATAGCAATACCAGGCCTAGAGCCTTCAAAACACGTCAGAATGTGTGTCAGAGTCGTAGAAACCAGTTAAAACTGTTTTTACTCTGATGGTTTTATCTTAAGGGTAGTTTTACCCTCTTGGCAACAGCTAAAACTACCCCAGTTGGTATCAAAACCTCATCATCAATTGAGTCCACAGACCCTGTGACTCAATTCCAGGCCAAAAGTGATGAACTTTTGCGTGAATTTTGACATCCCACGCCTGTCAGCAAGGATTTTGGGGGTCTAGCTCCCCCTTAGAGCTGGCGTTCCTTTTCCCCCCCAAATTTAATCTTTCCAATTTATTTTTCCTTTGATTCCTCATCATGTATTATACTTATAATTTACATATGTAATTCAATTCAATTGTACAGTACAATACAGTAATAATTGACACCTCATATGTAAATCAAAGTTCACTTATGTAATACACGCGCACATTTTGACATTTCAATTGAATTCAATTGAAAATACTTCAATTCCTCATAACTTCTAAACTAAACACAACACCTCAATTTTAACACAAAAATTGATGGTTAACACCACATGTGGTGTGAATTCAATTAAAGTTTTGAGGATTTTCAACTTTTGTATTGAAAATACTAAAAACTTAATTTAAGCTTATTTAGAGTTGAGTTACAAGAATTTCACCCAGAGGTGACCCCACCTGATTTTTTATGAGGAATCCAATGGTGAAATAAATTTTATATGTTTATTTATTGGATAAAAAGTTATAATAAATTTTATTTAACTTTTTTCCAAATTTATTTATTTTTTCACAATTTTGTTAAAATTTCATTTTTACTTAAATTTTTCAAGTATAAATGTAATTTTATACTTACAAAATTTAATGTATTTTTATTTTTAAATTATAATTAATTTTTTATTTTTTAATATAATTTTATATTTATATTTTGATTTTTATTTTAATAATATAAATAAATTTATTTTATTTATATTAATATGTTATTTTTTATATTTGTGGTCTTTTGGGTATATGAAATTACCTCTAAGGCTCACATTCCCTCCCCCTAAAAAAGAATATTACTTTGTAATATTGGAGTTTCTAGTGTGTCTGAATCTTCTGAGGAGTTTGGTAGCTTCTGGTATATCTTTTTCTTCTAACCATTCATCTTCACAAGTTGGGTCACTGTACCTAACAAGGTATTCCCTTACTTTCTTGGTTCTTAATTTCCTTTCTTTAAGAACTTTGGTAATTTTCTTAGCACCAGATGTCTCAATAGGAGGTATAACTTGGGGAATCTTATTCCTCAAGGGAAATTTCTCAGCATCACTAGATTTATATGGTTTTATCCAGCTCACTGGAAATGTAGGGTGCTTATTGCTAAGTTCTTCAGATAACTCTACTTCAACAGCATTTTCTCCATGGAGGGCCTTAATCACAAAAGGTCCTGCAAAGGAGTCTTTCAACTTTTTACATCCTTTGATGTTATTGAAGTTAGTGGTGGATACAAGTACTAGGTCCCCTACTTTGAAATCTGGAGTTGCATGTGATTTATCCCATTTATCTTTAGCATATGCAAAAGAGTCCTCCATGCACCTTACTGCATGCTTTCTAGCTTTGTCTAGCATTCCTTTGAAGCTAGCAGCTGTGGGATGTATTTCAATTAAGTCTTTCCTCAAGGAGTCTTGGGGTAACTTGGGGTTCCATCCTTTTTCTAGAACAGCAGGAGTGTGATTGGTACTAGCATGGATTGATGTTTTATATGCTAATTCCAGTGCTGGTAACAGAGTACACCAATCATGGGTAAATCCATCACAATCTTTGAATTCAAGGCCATATGCACAAAATCTTCTCACCATGTCCTCTAAGGTTTGGATCATTCTTTCAGCCAGGCCATCAGTTTGTGGGTGGTAGGCTGTAGAGAAAGACAGTTTAGTGCCAAACAATTGGTGAAGATTTGTCCATAGTGCTGAAGTGAATTTGGGATCTCTATCACTGATGATATTTGTAAATATCCCAGTCCATGACACTACTCTATTCCATATCAGAAGAGCTGTATCCATGGCTGTATCATCTTTGTGACATGGTAAAAAGATTGGAGTTTTACTGAATCTGTCCACAATTACTAGGCAAGCATTATAGCTCCTGTCACCTCCTGGTGGTAGGCCAGTTACCCAATCCATATGGACAATTTCCCAAGGTCTGTTTGGTTGTTGGATTTTCATCATATTTCCAAGTCTTTTGCCAGTGGATTTATTTGCCTTTTGGCATCTGTCACAGGTTTTGCAATACTCTGCAACATCTTTTTGCCACATTGGCCACCATATGCAGGTCTTCACTTTCTCTCTTGTTCTGTCTTCAGAAAGATGTCCTGAAAAGGGACTATCATGGCATTCTTTCAGTACAAGATTGATTAATGACCTGTCTACAACTGTCATGACACATGTGTGCTTGGTTCTGTGGTAAATTATACCATCCAGTAGGTGAAATCTTCCTCCATTATAAGATTTCCTCCATACTTCATCCAAGGCATGTATTAGAGAGTTGTCTTTACAGTCTTTGTTAAGTAATTGGCATAAGATGCTACAATTCTTATCTTGAGTGTAACTATTTCTGACTTCTTCAAAGAAGGTGGTGTTCAAGTCTGTAACACTTATTCCTTCTATTGGAATTTGTGGTGAAGCTTCTTCTGGAACATAAGCAGGATTATCAATGTTATTTGGTAATGGCCATCTGCTTAGTCCATCTGCATTTTTATGAATATTCCCATCCTTATGAACAATAGTCATATTGCCTCTGTATTCTTGTATGGCTATTTGCCATCTGAGCATGTGTCTGTTAGGTGTTTTCATGTTCAAAAGTGATTTCACAGCTGTACAATCTGTTATTACTTCAAAAACACATCCCTCTAAGAAATAGTTTAATTTCTCTAAGGCCCAGACAAGGCATAGACATTCCATTTGACTTGCTCCATATCTGGCTTCAGTTGGTTTGATTTGCCTGGATATGAAACATATTGGTCCTTCTACAGGTTTGTCATTTATGATCTGAACTTGGTGAAGTGCAGCACCTAGTCCATCCCCTGATGCATCAATATACAGTTTGAAAGGTAATTTAAAGTCTGGCATCAGTAAGAGTGGAGCAGTGGTCAATGCTTCTCTTAGAGATTCAAAAGCTTTGACTCTGTCAACAGTCATTTCAAATACTGTGTCTTTGTCACACAACTTATAAAGTGGTCTTGCTATGGATGCAAAGTCTTTAATGTGTTGCCTGTAATATCCTGCAAAACCTAAGAATGACTGAATTTCCTTCTTATTCTGAGGCATGGGTTTTAACAATACTGCTGCAACTTTGTTTTTATCAATTCCAAGGGACAAACCAGATACAACATGTCCTAGTGCCTTAAGTTCTTTAAATCCAAAATGACATTTCTTCAGGGAGATTTTCATGTTTACTGATTGGATTTTTGTCAAAACTCTTGATAATCTGTACATGTGCTCCTCCCAAGTCTTTGAACAGATAATAATGTCATCAATGTAAATGATTAACCATCCCTCTGAGAGTTCCTCAGGGAAGATTTCATTCATCATTCTTTGGAAGTGTGAAGGTGCATTTTTGATACCAAAGGGCATCCTTAAGTATTCATACACTCCACAATGAACAATAATTCTCAATTATTTTCTTGCTCTTGGTGTTACCACATTTTGATGGAATCCTTTAAGGGCATCCATAGTGGTTATATACACTGCTTGAGATATTTGAGTAAGGGCAATTTGGATTTTTGGTATTGGGTATCTGTCTGGAACAGTGTAAGTGTTCAGAGCTCTAAAGTCCCCAACCATTCTGGATTTTCCATTATGCCACGCCACTATGACTGGTGTAGTTATTTCTACTTCCTCATTGTGGCCTACTTTTCTTATTACACCAAGGTCTAGAAGTTCTTTGATATGAATTTCTAGAGCTTCTCTTGATTTGGGACTTGCTGGATAAGCAGGTCTTCTTAAGAGTGGTGGATAAGGTCTCTCAATGTTAAGGATGATGTCAACTTCATGACCAATAATTGCTCCCAGAGGTTCTTTGTCTGTAGCAAATGCTCCTTTGTGGTCATACAAAAGGGAAGAAAGTTCATTTTCTTGTTTATCAGTCAGATGAAGGCTTATCTCAGCCTCATTTAACTGTTCAGACTTGAATTTTCCTAACTCTAAGTTGACTGGTGATACTTTGTTTACTGTAATTTGTCTTTTAAATGGTAAAAAGGCAAATTTCTGGCGCTTATTGTCCCCAATTGTAAAGTATCTGTCTTTGTTATTATGTAAATCTATCCCATACATGATCAAATAGTCATTTCCCAATATAAAATGGGTACTAGAGCAATTTTCCATAACAACAAATTCAACTGTGATCCTTAAATTCCCATTTATGTGTGGGAATATGACATTGGTCTCAAAGATTCCCAATGCTTTCATTGGGTTACTTGCACTGTTGAATTTTATACCATCAATTGGTAACAATTGGTCTTCAAAATTTGGCACACAAGTCTTAAGAAAGGATTTTCCAACACAAGAGCAGAAGGCTCCTGGGTCAAGCAAAAGTTTGGTGGGCTTGTTGTCAATTACCACTTCTGTTATACAGGAGTTACCAGCTGTATAACCTTTTCCTCTGTTTGGTTTTGTCTTCATAAGTTGTGCATCTTGAACTTTTGATAAATCAACTTGACCATTGCTCAATTGTGGTAAGTGGGAATAAGATTCCATGATGTCAAAAGTGGCATTGATATTTTCTATATCTTTTGAAGATTCAGAAAATATGGATGACTTATCATCTGAATTGTCTTCAATTATGTCTTCTTTTTCAACATCTGGTTCCTTTTCAATGTCAATTTCATTGATTTTCCCCCTCTTTGGACATGTATTGGCTAAATGGGTGGTGCTTTGGCAAATATGGCATTTTCTGACTGTATCTGCAGATTTATATTTAATATTACCAGAATTTTCTTTGGGGTTTTTGTCCACAGAATCTTTCCAAGGTGTATTAAACCTTGTTTTGAGATTCACCCTACTAGAACCAATTTTGGTTCTGGTGGTTACTTCTTCTAGTATATTGATAATATCTTCTGCTGAAGATTGTTCAGTAGTCCTGCTTTTGACAGCATGCTCTAAGTCACCTCCACATTGTCTCAGAATTTTTCTATGGATCATAAACTCTGACATGTCAGGATATAATGCTGTTAATCTGTCCTTTTGTTGGCAAAACCATGGTAAAGCTCTGTCTTTATCAGCATTAAATTTGGCAGATTCAAAGGCTGTTTCAACTTTAAACCTCCAAGCATCATTTGCCCATTTGTTGATGATTTGGGTTTTCCACCAAGTCCAACTCTGGTGTCCATGTGCTTGTCTTATTTTGATGTACCATCTGTGAGCTGATCTGGTAAACAAGGTGTAAAACCTGGCTGTTACCAATCTGTCTGGTAATTCAAAATCCTCTTTGATCATGTCAATACCTCTAATGAATTCCATATGGTCATACTCTCCTTCACCACTGAAGTGAGGCCATTCTTTAAGTTTTGGAACTTCTTTCAAGAGTGCTTGGCCCATTGATGGTTCCAAGTTATGAAAAGAAGTGGATAATTCATTTTTTAATTGTGAATTATCAGGATCCAATACTTGTGGATTTGGAATTCTTGTGCCCTCATTTTGATTTAGAGGTGTAGACATTCTTGGTAAGGTGTTCAGTATTTGTTCAATGTCATTCATTTTACTGTTGCTACACCTTTGGGAATTTCTGTATTCATGTTGGAAGCTTTGTATTAAATTTATTACTTCAATTTTATACATGTCTTCCTTATGTGTCAGTTCTTGCCATAACTCTGTCTGTCTTGTATTATCAGCAGTGACTTGATTCAATTTCATTGATAATTTTGATACTTCTTCTTGTGAAGCATCAAAACACTTTTTCAAGGCAATGGTATATGTCTTTACTTCAGTAAATGAATTTGAAATGTCATCAAGGACTTTCTTGTTATCTGTTTTGATAGTATTTATGGCTTGTTTAATTCTTGTTTCAATCATGTCATCAATATTGAATTTAGAATATTTATCTGTTAATTCTTTAATAATGGCAGATTGTTCATTTATTTTAATGTTATAAGAATTGTCATTATTAGAATTTTTAATTGTTCTTAAAACTTTTTCAAAACACATAAGTGTTTCATTAATTTGGCACAGACTCAGGTCGTTTGTTTTAATGTTGTTACAAATGGTGTCATTTTTATCAGAAAGATGTTTTTTCACGTCATTTATAGCATTATACAACTCTGGGATGGAATCAAATATGTCAGAAATCATTTCTGGAACCTTAATCTGGCTTCCTCCTTCTTCTGTAATTCCATCATGGTTCTGGCCATCTGAAATACATTTTCCATGGCATCCTGCTGAATCTTTGGGATTCTGTAGCCCTGGCTGTAAGGTTTTGGGGCTGGTGCCTTCCCTTTGCCCTTTTTTGGAGTTTGTGGCTGCTTTTTCACGTTGCAATTGCTGCTGCTGGCCACTGGGGCTGTTTTTGGCACTGGTTTGGGTGGTGGAGGGTTGTTTTTCCTCCATTCTAGTGTCAAAAGCATCATGTTTTTCTTCTCCATCAATGGATGCCATCCATTGAGCAATTTGCAAGTGTTGGGATGGCCCAAGAATTTTCTTACTGTCAGGTAAGAATTCATGCAATTCTTCCACAGGTCTGCAAGGATCTGGTACTCCTTGAATTGAAGTGCATTGTTGTATGCACTGTGGCTGGCTTTGTATATGTCCACAGAGGCTTGTTGTGGCGGTGTCAGCTCTTTTTGAAGGTAAAATGGTATTATCAGCTTCAGAATGACCCATTTTAGTTGTTTGGAAGTCATCAACTGACCCTTTTCCTTCTGTACCTGGTTGGCCTCTGCCATAATCACGTCTATTACCTTTTTGGGAGCTGCTTGAGGGGTTGTAGCTGGCTCCTGACCTGGTTGAAGGCATAATTATGGTTAAAAAAGGCTTAAAATAGTATTTTTACGTCAAAAACTTACTATTGGCCAAATTCTTAGCCTTCTGAAGAGTATTACTTATGTCCAAGTTAATTAATTCAGAAGATATTGGTTCAGGTTGGTTATTTTGAGTCACAATAACAGTACTATTATGATCAGAATTAACAGTACTGGCAGGGATAATGCTGGTTACTGTTGAGGCTGTTTCAATGTTTTCTTGTCTTACCACGTTGTCAGACACTAAAATTAATGAAAAAGCCAATTAATTAAGTAAAAAAAAGGATATTTCAAAAAAAGAAATAAAAATTTAAGCCTCACTTATAATATGAAAAAAAATTATTTTTTATGGATTTTTTGAATTATAAGTATTTTTTATATGTTTTTAAATTTTTCAATATAAGAAAAAAGATTTAAAAAGAGTAAAAAAAAATATTTCACAGGTAAAATATCACGGCTGGGCCCCCAAATGTAAGGTGTGGATATGAAACTTTGATTAAAAATCAAGTACTTTTCCTGTCCTCAAAATTTGTATATGGTAAAAATCAATTAAAAATAGTATGAAATATTATTTTTAAGAGAAAACACGCCAATTTTATTGTTTATAACTTTATTAGTATAAAACAATAATATTATAAAAATTTATTGTTTTACCAACAATAAAAATTTATCCAAATAATACTCTACAAGAGATATTTTAAGGCTACAAAAGAAATTTCTTCAAGAGCAATTTCAATTGGAATTAATTGAGCAAAGAACTGCAAGCAATTAATTAAAGAACAAAGTCTTTAAAAAGAATATTAAAGAGAAAACACGCCCAAAAGTGACCAGAGTGAATTTGGAAACAAAGTGACAAAGTTTACAGTGATGAAAGATGCTTTAATTCACTTTTGGGGTGGTTCAGGGGTAAAAATGATTATAAGAGTTACAAACAATGATTATAATGATTTTTTCACGTGGTTAAAAGGATTAAAATGATTTAAAAGTGGTGGTTGGAATCTTTGATTGATTGGTTTAACAGTTTTAAACTAATTAATAAAAGGAAAAGATTCTAACATGAAGAGAAAAGTGGGGCAAAGAAGACATTCTTTTATAGCCATCAATTCTCTTACTCCAAAAGTAAAATTTACTCTTGTCAGTCGTGAAAAACAGTCTGACAACAGAAAAGCCAATTATGGCATCATTGAACCCTGATTTAGACCAAAAAGGGCTGGTTTAAGCCATTTTTAGCCATTTTTAGCCATTTTAGACCCTTAAATCAGCCATTACTATAGCAATACCAGGCCTAGAGCCTTCAAAACACGTCAGAATGTGTGTCAGAGTCGTAGAAACCAGTTAAAACTGTTTTTACTCTGATGGTTTTATCTTAAGGGTAGTTTTACCCTCTTGGCAACAGCTAAAACTACCCCAGTTGGTATCAAAACCTCATCATCAATTGAGTCCACAGACCCTGTGACTCAATTCCAGGCCAAAAGTGATGAACTTTTGCGTGAATTTTGACATCCCACGCCTGTCAGCAAGGATTTTGGGGGTCTAGCTCCCCCTTAGAGCTGGAGTTCCTTTTCCCCCCCAAATTTAATCTTTCCAATTTATTTTTCCTTTAATTCCTCATCATGTATTATACTTATAATTTACATATGTAATTCAATTCAATTGTACAGTACAATACAGTAATAATTGACACCTCATATGTAAATCAAAGTTCACTTATGTAATACACGCGCACATTTTGACATTTCAATTGAATTCAATTGAAAATACTTCAATTCCTCATAACTTCTAAACTAAACACAACACCTCAATTTTAACACAAAAATTGATGGTTAACACCACATGTGGTGTGAATTCAATTAAAGTTTTGAGGATTTTCAACTTTTGTATTGAAAATACTAAAAACTTAATTTAAGCTTATTTAGAGTTGAGTTACAAGAATTTCACCCAGAGGTGACCCCACCTGATTTTTTATGAGGAATCCAATGGTGAAATAAATTTTATATGTTTATTTATTGGATAAAAAGTTATAATAAATTTTATTTAACTTTTTTCCAAATTTATTTATTTTTTCACAATTTTGTTAAAATTTCATTTTTACTTAAATTTTTCAAGTATAAATGTAATTTTATATTTACAAAATTTAATGTATTTTTATTTTTAAATTATAATTAATTTTTTATTTTTTAATATAATTTTATATTTATATTTTGATTTTTATTTTAATAATATAAATAAATTTATTTTATTTATATTAATATGTTATTTTTTATATTTGTGGTCTTTTGGGTATATGAAATTACCTCTAAGGCTCACATTATCCTAACATTCAGATTATCACAATACTTTGATATGATATTAGATGGAGAAAGAGTTTTTTTTTGGAAGTAGAAAGATGATTATAACTAATTAAAAAAAAGATATTTTACAATAAAAATGAAAAATTAATTTAATATACAACTATACAAAACAAAAAAATAAGTATATTAAGAATAATTAGTGGCTTTAAGAAATTAAAGTGAATTAATTGACACCTGTGATTACTTCCTTGTAAGAAAAGAAACCTCTAACAGAAACCAAAGTAAAAAGCAAGAAGAAAAATTAAGATGCTTCTATTATCGATTAAATGGTTGAAGAAAAAAATTAGATGAAGATAGTTTTTAAAAAGATCCAAAATCAAATAGAAATATACTTTGATTTGATTGAGGAGAAATCAAGCCAAAAAATTAAAACAATTAGAAATAGATTCACATTTTTGTAAACCATTTTTATAATGAGATAAACTTAAAAAAAGATTGAATGAAATTTTGAAATTCAAATGTAGTCAAGATAACTTTGAATAATTCTTATGCCAATGGTTATATTTATGACGATGGAGATTCAGATAAATATATGTAAAATTATGGGAAAAAAATCAAGAACCTAAATTTCATTGAAAAGAGACAATGAAATATGTAATAATTTTCATGACTAATGATTTTTTTCAAAGTGATCAACCTAAGTTCAAAAAAGAATAGTTTTTTCATTAGCTTTCAGAAATAAGGATAGAGTCGTCTTTAATTTTGAAATACTTTAAAGTACAAATGAATTTGAAAAACGTTTGAAGAAAATAGAATTCAAAAAAAGGAACTTTGTTTCTTTCTGGTTTGTTTGACAAAAAACCTTAAAAAGAGAGTTGATTAAGAATTTCAAAACTTAAAGAAAAATGAGTCAGAATTTCAAAGAAATTTTTTTTTTCTTTCATTCTTGTCTTAACAAAAGAATTAAATAAAACTGTGAAAATGCACAAAAAACGAAACTGAGTTTTTGAAAAGAAAACCTTCTAGTTCTCCTTTCTTTGGAAACCCAAGTTGATTATTTATTGCGAAAATAAAAAGAAACTCACAAGAAAAAGTTGTTTCTATTTCTCCAACTTTCTGTCATGCTAATATCTTCATATTGGGTTAGACTCTCATTGCATTAGATAATATTGCACAAAGGTATAAATCAATTTCCAAAGAATCTGTAAGTTACTAGCTGAAGCCCTTTTTAGCTGAATCTTTTTTTAACAATCAATGTAGTCATTAGTTACCGAAAAACGTTCAACAAATCTGGTGAAATAAGGAAGCTCAAAACTCAAAAAACTGATAAGCTTTAACTAATCTGGATTATGATTGTCCCTAGCTCAGGAATTTGGCAAGAGTAATCAAATTATCCTACTGTTAAATCCAGCTTTAATTTACAAATATTTCTTCTATTTTCCCTTTAAAATTTCTGTTGTGTTTGTGGTTTCTTTTCATCAAGCTTCATATGTTATTGAGCTTTTGCCTTTTAAAATTTTGATCTGAAACCTTTGTTACTTACTCCAAGGAAATTTCCACTTACTTTAATCTTTTCTCTTGTTACGTTTTGTGATTTTTAGTACTATCTTCTCCAAATGATTTTGTTTTTCCCATTCAAAAAGTTTTGTGTTAATTTTCATTATGGTGTTTGAAATTGCGAAGTTATTTATTAATAATTTTTAAATTGGAATAGCTATAACGCCTTCAATTTTTGTTTAGTATCCACTAATTGGGAATAGTATTGAGAAAAAATATTAAAGAGATTTTCGTGTGACCCAATTCTTTAGTCAAATTTTACACTCCTAGATAAAGCGTTCTTTTCAAATTCGCTTTGATAGATCTTATATGCCTAAATAATGTTTCAGTTACAATAATATTTTGCAGTTTATCAAATAAATAATCACTTTTGGATCATATTTATTTACATTCAAGTCCAAGTAATCAACATTTACTGCTTCCAATTGTGGTCAAGCTTGAAAATAAAAAATAGTCACAATCTTTGGAAAAAATATCATTAATTATTCAAACTAAATATATTTCGAAACAATAAAGATCCTTATCAAATAGCCCTTATTGTTTATAATCCTTATCAAGGCCATAAAAATCGTGAAAATCATAAAATTACAGGGGTATTAGGTTTGGGGATTTACCAAATATTGAATCGATTTCAGAAAAAAAGTACCCATATTCTGCAGATTTTCAGTAATAGTATGGACACACTTTTTTATCATCTTCAGTATACCCTTTCCAGTTCGTATTTCAAATGTTTTCAAACAGAAAAAATTTCTTCTTTTATATAGACCATCTGTAATGAATATTGGTTCCAATTACATTGTAGAATTTTTGGGAGTTTGATTTTTTTAAAGGAATTGAAGAAAAGAAGTTTTATTTTGTTGATGTTGTCTAGCCTATAGTATCTGAACCGCTTGTGTCAAAACACGGCTCAAAAATCTGTATCAATTCTTTAGACAATGGATGCTGAATATGGATGAATATTCAGGGAAGGTTAAATAAAGATATGGGTGGGAAAGACAAAATAATTATTTCAAATTCTTTCATTTCTTGATTAGACTTTGAGAAATGAATGATGATTCTCTGATAAATCTAAACAAAGAAAAAACTCAAAAAATTGAATCCTAGATATCAATCTTTTTGAAGATAGTAAATGAGATCATTAAAAAAAGGTGTGGGTTATGTTTGGAATTGAAACTCCCAGAGACTTGATGTTTTCACATAAGACTAGGGGGCTGAGCTGGGAAATAATCTAGCTTATTATTGAAAAACCAGTAACCTTGTATGAGATTTAGTGGCTAAATCTTGTATTATTTTAGAGTAGAATTGTGTGACTTGAACACCCCCTATTATACAGAAAACAATTTTATTTTATTTAATATATAAATTTATGAAAAGTGAGAAACAAACTTTCACAACCATGGGAAAGAACACCCCAATTGGTTTTTATGGAAAACCTACCCTGACTCCATTTATAGCCAATTGGCCTCTGGTGGTGTGAAATTCCCTTTGGGCCACAACTACCTGTTCTGGCCATATACCAAACCATTGGCCTCCTTGGCCAATCCCACTACACATCCAAGGGTTATCAATGGGGACAGACCACCAGAGGATGTATAGCATTGATATTTAAAATAGTAAAAACAGGCATATTACCATTGGTACAAACAAGGAAAAGAAATTGTCACTTTATATATAGCAAATATCTACCCATGAGCTTCTGGAAGAACTACTGAATGAATTCAGAGAGGGCCAATTCAGCACTACCCTCACCAGCAAACAGAAACTTTTTTTACTGAAAATGCTGAGAAAAAATGGACCAGCATTTGCCATTTGTGAAGAACCCTTAGGAAAAATCAGAGGCCATGATATAGAATTATATCTAGATGTGGAAAGACCCTACCCACCCATGCTGAGAAGACCTCCATACCCAGCAAGTCTGGAAACTATGAAGGAAATTGGGAAACACATCAATGAGCTCCTAGACATGGATGTCATTAGGAAGATAGGACAAAATGAAATAGTGGCAATCACCACTCGCGTCCTTATCACTTGGCATGATGGCAAATCTAGATTGTGTGGGGACTTCAGATCTCTGAATAGCTACACAAAAGCAGACAGTTACCCTATACCAATGATACCTCATTCCCTGGACAAGATGGCAAAAGCCAAATATATAACCAAAATGGATTGTATGAAAGGCTTCTGCCAAAATGGAGTTAAACCAAACTCCATGAAGTTACTCAGAATTGTATTCCATGTGGGTATATATGAGTACACCAGGATGCCATTTGGCATCAAAGATGCACCAGCCTACTTCCAAAGGATGATCAACACAATATTTCAAGCAGAAATATTGGAAGGCTGGATGGTAGTATATATTTATGACATCATTATATACTCAGAGACATAGGAATACCATGTGCAGTACATAGACAGAGTACTTAGTAAATTCACACCCATCAATGAGACAATTTCACTTAAAAAGTGCAATTTTTGCCAACAAGAATTACTGGCACTAGGACATAAAGTCTCAGGACTTAGTCTGGCCATAGACCAGAATAAAGTAGCAGCAGTACTGAAAAAACCAGTACGAAAGAACATCAAAGAGATGAAATATTTTCTTGGGTTTGCTAGCTACTACAGAAACCACATCAAAAGCTTTGCCCACATAACTAGTAGTCTATACAAGTTATGTTCAAAAGATGTAGTCTTTGAAATTACCAAAGAAACAAGGGATGCATATGAGAGGATAAAACATGAACTCACTAATGCAACTGTTCTCATCTTACCTGAATTTGAACTACCATTTAAGTTATATATGGATGCAGCCTGTAGGCAAGGATTAAGTGAAGTCCTCCACCAGAGACAAATTGTAGATGGAGAACCAAGAAAGGGAGTAATATGCTACATCTCTAGGCAATTGAAAAATTCAGAATCCAGGTATGGGGCCACCCAGACTGAATGTATATGTTTAATCTGGGCTCTAGAGAAACTCTACTATTATTTGGAAGGTGCAGTCTTTGAAGTTTACACAGGCTGCACAGCCTTGAAGTCTTTTTCAAACATGAAGACTCCCAATAGACACATTTTGAGGTGGAAAATAGCCATCCAGGAGCATAGAGGCAATATGCCCATCATATACAAGGAGGGTAAAAGCCACACCAATGCAGATGGCCACTGGAGAATGTCAAAAGCAACCAAGCTTATGACCCTGAAGTAGCAGCCAAGATTCCTCTCCACTTCATGGAAATAGATAGGAGGAAGAACTTCAGATTTTCTGAATGGGCACCAGGAAGTGGTGCCCCAAACAGTGGAGACACTGATTCAGAAGCAACAGAAACTCCTATATTGGGGATAAGTTCCTCAGAAATGCATAATGAGCTCTTCAGTGCAGTAATGAAGACCTATGCCAAACATAAACAGTGTGGCATAATGTTGCAACTCCTTCAACAGAAGTACAGGAGCTCAGAATCTGGAATCCCAGTTAGAAGGACCCTGGTTGAGGGATTATAAGGAAAACAAGTTTTTCTTTAAAGATGGCCTGCTCTATCATAGAGAAAAGCACACAAGTGCACTAACAGTGATAGAAAGAAACCATATATCCCTGATACTACAGGAATGTCATTACTGCCCCTATATGGGACATATGAGTGAAGACAGGAGCAAGGAGAGGGCAGAAAGCGCCGCTTGGTGGCCCAAATGGGAACAAGAGTTGAGTGAATACATCAACACTTGTGAAAGGTGCCAGAAGGCAAACAGAAAACATGGGAAAAAGTATGGGCTACTTCAACACATAGAAGAACCCAAACACCCATGAGAAACCATCAACATGGACTGGGTCACAGGACTTGTCCCAGGAGGCAGAGAAAACTTCAATGCTTTCCTGATCATAGTTAATAGGTTCAGTAAAAGTGTGAGGTGCCTACTATGTCACAGGTAGGACACAGCAATGGACAAAGCTTTGTTATTTTGGAATAACATCATATGCACATGTGAAGTCCCAAGAATCATTATTAGTGACGGGGAGCCAAAATTTACATCAGAATTTTGGGCCAACCTCTATGGCATGCTAGGCACAAAACTTGCATTCTCCACAGCTTACCACCCACAGACAGATGGTTTAGCTGAAAGGATGATCCAGACTATGGAAGATATCATCAGGAGATTCTGTGCATGTGACATGGAATACAAGGACCATAAAGGATATACCCATGACTGGTTTACCCTACTACCAGCAGGCCAACTGCCTTACAACACAAGTCAGCACCCTACCGCAGGTAAATAACCCTACCTGGTAGAAAAACGGTGGAACCCCCTATTTCCTGTGGATCACCTGAAGAAGAATCTTCTGACTATCCGCTGAATAGCCAAAGACTTCCATGATATGTGGAAGTGGGCTTGTGATACAGCTGCTGAATGAATAGCTGAGGAAAAAGAATACAACAAACAGATGTGGGAAAAATACCATATGGAACCTGACTTCAAAGAAGGGGACCAAGTGCCAGTGTCCACACTCAACTTCAACAATCTTGAGGGACCTAAAGAGATGAGATAATCATTTGTAAGGCCCTTCACTATCATTAATCTGATAGGGAAGAATGCAGTGGAGGTCAAATTCACAGAGGAATTTTCTAGGAAACACCCAGTATTCCCAGTGAGTTTGGTTGAGCCATATTTCCAAACAGAGGAGGATAAGTTCCCCTCTGGGAAGAAAAATCCCAATCCACCAGAAATAGTGAAGGTGGAATACTCCCCTGGCCCTGTGAAGAAAATAATAAAGGCCATGAAGATCAGACTGAATGGTAAAAACCAAATCTAATACTTGGTCAGATTTAAAAACCAGACAGCAGATAAAGACAAATGGTTGGCAGAGGATGCCATACCAAATGGGAACCTTCACCTAAGGATATTCAGAGCCTCTAGGAGGACTGAAAAGTCTCATCAATGATGAGCCTTTTTTAGAGGGGAGATATGTCAGCCTGTAACTCAAAGCCAGAGAACAAGCATGACAGCCAAACACCATAAACCAATGGTAAAGTCAAGATACCACCAAAACATGGAGCTGAGCCAAATAAGCTCAAAAGATATCAAAAGAAAGAGGAAACCAATCAATTCACAAATACTCGAGTACCAACATCATAGGACAAGGAATAAAAAAGTTATTCCTGCTCAAAGTTGTTTCTGAGCACAAACCTTATTTTTCACCTCTCATCTGAAATCCAGAGGAAGGGACTTAACCCCATCAAATGGGAATTCAAATTGAAGCTCTAGTTCAGGGCTATCCAATGGTACCAGCCAAAATGAGCTAGAATCAATATCATAGGAGTTATGGCCAAAATAAGTCACATAAGGGTGCACAAAATATTCACATCTCATCTAGCTTCCACAGTTTTAGTGTGAGATAATTAAAGTGGGGTCTTTTTGGAAAGAGAAAAATCAGGTCTATCTGATGGTGCCTTTCATTTCTCCATATCTCATCTAGAATATTAGTTATGGAGCAAATCAGCTCCATACAGATATTGAGAAAATCATATGTATGAATAAAAAAAACCTGTACATGGCATAAATTTGCCATATTTAATTTTACCCATACCAAATGAGTTCCCATTGTGTAGATCCCATCCAGCTCTACACAATTAACCAAAATTGGACTCAATCTCTCAAAAAATGACAAAGTCATAGCAGTTTTAAGGTTAAAATCCCACAATTGGGCCAATATGCCTTTGGTGTGGAATAATATCCCACAACCATGATTGTGAGGTGTCAAATAGACAAAGAAGCATTTTTATACTTCAATACCTCATAATTCATTCAATAATGGGGTCTCATACAGGTTCTGTACAGCATTCTATGTGTAATACACATCAGGAGAGGGCTGTGTGGTTCCCAGATGAAAATTTCCACCTTGTATAGGTGAAAACTGCCCAGATGTGGTTTTAAAGCCACATCTGCGCCTAATACAGTGTATAAAGGCTTTGTGGAAACCACAAGCCAGTACTCTGAAGTGAAAATTTTGCCACTTCTTCTTTGTGGATGGTCTACAGGGCCATTCCACCCCATTTGAGGATAAAACAAGGCCTTTTCTCCACCAGAAAAGGTTTCCTCATCCTGCTCTTGAATTTCTATGTAGTAAAACTGTAAAAAAAGTGTTAAAATCTCGGAAAATAATCAGTTTACACTTTAAACTTTAGTATGTAAGTTCTTATTAGAGTAACCCAACTGATAAGACTGCACCCAGGGCTTTCAACAGCACTCACCACCACTATTTAATAATAGTAAATCCCTTACCATTTATTTTGAACTTTCTTATCTATAATCCAACCATTTTTTAAATTAATTTTACTGTGTCACAGTCAAAGTTAAAGTTGTAAATAGCCTTAATACACCTTCATCATAGACTCAGCCTGACATTGAAGATTTTTTATGTCAGAATACTGACTTGTGGTTTTCACAAGGCCTGTATGCTCTGTATTGGGCTGAGATGTGGTTTTGAAACCACATCTGGGCAGTTCTCCCCAATACAGGGTGATAATTTTCATCTGGGGACCACACAGCCCTCTTCTGACGTGTATGATGTGTAGAAATCTGTACAGAACCTGTATAGGACCCCAGTATTCAATGAACTATGAGGTATTGAAGTATAAAAAAGCTCCTTTGTCTATTTGACACCTCATAATAATATATATGGGATAGTATCCCACAGTAAAGGTGTATTGGCCAAACTATGGGAATTTAAACTTAAAGCTGCTATAACTTTGTCAGTTTTTGAGATATTCAGCTCAGTGTTGGTTCATTGTGTATTCCTGGATGGGATCTACACAATTGTACCTGATTTGGTATGGGTGACATTAAATATGGCAAAGGTATGCCCTGTTCAATTTTTCTCATCCATATATATGATTTTCTCAAAATCTGTATGGAACTTGTTTGATCCAAAGCTTTTGTTCTAGATGAGATATGGGGGAATGGGTGACATCATCAGATAGCCCTGATTTTTGTGGTTCCAAAATGATCCAACTTTAGGTATCTCACACTAAAATTGTAGAAGTTAGATGTGAGGTGAATAATTTATTCACCATTATTTGACCTTCTTTTGGCCATATCTTTTGTAGTTTTTGTGCCAGATCAATTTGGATAGTACCATTAG
Organism: Austropuccinia psidii; assembly: GCA_023105745.1. Taxonomy (NCBI): domain Eukaryota; kingdom Fungi; phylum Basidiomycota; class Pucciniomycetes; order Pucciniales; family Sphaerophragmiaceae; genus Austropuccinia; species Austropuccinia psidii. The sequence goes on from JALGQZ010000001.1 coordinate 8,271,806, forward strand.
ATAGCCATGCCCTAGAGATTCAATCTAAATACCCATTTGCTTGGGTTACGCCTCTTCCTCTGTATTTCAGATGAGAGTTGAAAATTAAAGTTTTTTCCCAGCAACTTCTTTGAGCAGGGATAGCTTTGCTATTCTTTGTCCTATGATGATGGGACTTGTATATTTGGGGAAAAGTGAGTTTCCTCTTTCTGTTGATATCTATTCCACTGGTTTGCTCAGCTCCATGTTTTGGTGGTATTTTGCTCTACCATTGGTTTATGGTATTTGGCTGTCATGCTTGTGCTCTGGGTTTGAGTCACAGTCTGACACCTTGTATGGACCTTTAGAGGTATTCTACACTCTTTACTGTAAGACTCACCTTGGCCACTCTGTGAGCACTTGTCAATTTTCTGGACGCAGGACCCTGGCCAAGCTTTCAACATCAATTCCAATCTTTATGACCATTTTCACCTGGGAAAATGGACCCCTCACTTTTCAATTCACTTTCCAAGTCTCTGCAATTCCAATTCATTCCTTCAGAAAACTATTTTTATTTGATGGAACTGGCCAGAGTGGTAATTACTAAAAGTAAGCTCCTCTCCTGTGTGCACTATCCTGAGGGGTCTAAAATCTGCCAAATCATCACCTTGGCCACTCTGTGAGCACCTGGAATCAAATATTCTTTTCCGGGTCCTTGGACAACTCAAATCAATTTCCAAATTCATTGATCAAGATTGGAACTTCCCCAAAAATTCAACTCTCTTTATTTCTCCGATTTCTTTATTTTGATTTTGTTTATTTCATTATTTATTTCAATTTTTTTTTCACATCAAAGTCAATTCATGAACAACCATCATTCATTTTTAAAATTACATCAATCATAAAGCCAATGTCAAAAGAAGATCAAGGAAGTCCCACATCCTATGTCAAATTCTGAATATCAGTTTCAACTGTTTCTCTTAATAATTCCTCTTGAATCCCTACCTCAAATTATTTCCAATAGACTTGAAAAGCTCTACCTTGTTTTTGGTTCTCAGGAGCTCATCTTTCAATGTGGGAGGTACTCTCACAACCATGTATAATAACCCTTGGCAAACTATATGGCATATTAATACAATATCTATTTTGTGGTAATTTGGCCACATCCATTAACATTGGCCAAATTGGCCACTTTCACTTTTAAGGATCTTCATGGCCATTTCATCATCTGGGGCCAACCTGGCCCCTTCAGCATCATCATTCCATTAATGGCCTTTCTCTTCCTTTGGCAACTTCCTACTGAAGCCCAAAAACCTTTATTTTTTTAAGCTTTAAATACAGTTTTGTGCAATTTGTGCATTTCTGCACATTTTTGTGCATTTCTGCACATTTTTGTGCATTTTGTGCATTTAGCCATTTTATGCCATATTTAATGTTAATATGGGAAATATGCCCAAATAGCTATATCCATCTATTTGGGGATTAATTTCATTATTTGTGCATTTTGCACATTTTTTTTGCACCTTGTGCAAATGAAGTCTTGAACCATTTAGGCTGGTTTTGACCAAAAACCCAAAAATGGCCAGAACACCAAAGCTGTCCATAAAAAACTTCCAAAGGTCCTGAAGCCACCCAAACTCCTTTTTATCTATTTATTACTGTCATTTGTTCAAAGGAACTTTGGAGACTTTTCATCTTCAACAATCAAGAGTGCCATCAATGGTTTTATACCCCATTATGCACCTTTTTTCACCAGCAATCCAATGGTGCCAATATTGGAATGTCATTTCAACATCTCATCACGTCAAGGATTTAAATAATCCACAGAATTCATCAAGGCTCAAGTGAAAGTCCTATTCACACATATCAATCCCACCATCAAGCAGTCATTGGTCATTTTCAATCATGCAGTATTCTTCCAAGGGAAGACTGGAAGTTAATTCTCAAGGGATATTCAAGAGGTAATTCTCAAACAATTGTCAAGTGTCATTGCTCCATCAATCCATATTGTCAACCACATTGATTTCCATACAGTCTTGTTTCATGAAGACCTGTATTTCAACCATACATGCTGGGAGGATCATTCAACTCAGTTCATTTCCCAATTTGGAAAGGCATACACTTTGTCCAGAAATAAATACAGCTTCAAGGATTAAATAGAGATCATCTGTCAGCCTGAAGGAGTCAAGCTCTCAACTAATCATATATAACAGCTTCTTTTTCAACCCTGGGTGCTTTTCCCCCAGTCAATTAATATACTTTGATTTATTTCTATCTTTATTTTATTTCATCTTGATAGTGAATACTGATATTCTTATGTCAGTAATTTGAACATTTTCTTTCTTTGCCTGTCAGTGGATAATTGGTGGTCATATCCTTACTGACTCCATTGTTCATTCTGGAAGGTTGAAACAGTGATTAAGGAATTACTTGATTGGCTCTGTGGCCATTTGGATTCCTTTTCTCTTATGGAATCTCATCTTGTACTTGCATATTTTCTTAGGGAAATTTATTATTATTTTATCTTATCTTCTGCAATATTTGGAGTCCTCCAAGTGAGTTCTCTCATTACTGAGTGCCACACCACTCTTGTTTTTCGCAAGAGCTTCAGTGACAGTGATATCCTAAGCTATCGGATCTAATTGGTCAGAAATCATTATAAATGAAAAAAATCCACATGTAGCTGTCAAACTAACATGCTAAAACATTTTCCATTAAGGCTTTGATTTCATACTTGAAATGTATGCATATGAGTGACTTGGTGGAATATAGCTACAATTAATGTATGAAAAAAAGTTATATATTTAAGGGAAAACAAAAAGGAAAAGATCTTAGAGATTTTGATGGATAGAGATATTTTTTGTGGATTAAAGTTAAGATGTCAAATATTAGATCTCAATCAGTATATTTATCCTTCAATTAAAAATCTTTTTCCTATTATCACTATAGCTAGAATATTTTCTAGGCCTTATATTATCCATTTTCATAAACAAAATTCATGTACAGTTGCCTCCAACAAGCCTTTAAAAGAAATTTTCCTTGATTTTTTTTCAGGGATTCTGACATTTTCTTTATTTCCTCAAATATTATTATTTTTCACACTTCTAATCATTCTTCAATTTGGAAAAAGGTTTTCATTTTGTGCTTGGTAACAATTTGTGTGTAAAAATATGATATTTTATATTGTGTTTACAACTGTAATAATAAATAACATTAGTATCTTTTTTGTTTACAATCTTGTATAATTTTGAAGATTAATACAATAATCAGGGATAAAATGAAAAGTAGAAATAACTAAATAAAATTAAGCTTCCTACAAATGAGTAAGAGCACCATTCTAGTCAATGACAATTTTCATCCTTCTAGGCAAGGATTGGAATAATGACTCCAAGTGTTCAAAGGGTGAACCACCCCAAAAAGAATTGATAGCCACTGTCAAATCACCCATTGTTTTAGGATTGAAAAGATGAGTAACAATCTATTTCATCTTGAAACATAAATTTTCAATTGGGTTCAGGTCTGGTGAGCTGGGAGACCAATAAAGCTTGCGAATTTGATCCTGATAAAGCCATTGGTGGCTAGAAATAGCAGCTTGAATGGGTGCTCCATCCTCCATTAAGGTAAGTCCTTCACCATCTTCCTCTACACCAACTTAAACCGGTTTGTCCATGAACTGAAACAATTCAGTTTCATAAAATCTTTTGATAAAGTGAAGCACTTATCCTTGTCCAGGTGGTATGATTATCAACTCATATTGAATAGGTCCACAGATTTCCCCCAATACCATTTTAAATCAACAACATTTTTTATTTTTGACAGCCATCAATTCCAATTCATATGTTTGATCAGTAGTGTGCCAAACTTGTTTTGAGTGACTGGTCACCTAGCTCAAAGGAAGATTTTTCAGTCAAAACAACCTTGGACTAATCTTAAACGGTCCAATGGGGATGACCAAAAGCTCAATCCAAACAACATTTCATGTTTCAAGAACTAAGATAGGGTTTCTTGACAGAAATACATGAGCTTTTCCCTAGTTCATGTATTTCTTTTCAAACAGTATTTACCGGAAGTTCAATAGTGAGGATATTCTTGATTGAAAAAAATGTATCACAAAAGCTTTTCTGAAGAGCCCAAGCCAATTCCAAAATATCACGATTGTTTATTTTGGGAGGTCAACTAGCTATAGGTAAATTTTTGAGATATCCTTTCTCTTGAAAGTTTTGGACAATATCATGAAAGGTTGTGGGTGCTATCCCCCTAAAGTATCTATGGTTTGGATTGAGGCCGCAGCATCATGCGTGCCAACTATTTGGCCAAAAATGCCTCAACTATGGTAGGGTGGCATATTTTAATAAGCAAAATCTAGAAAGCGTATTTGAAAAATTATTGATATTAAAAAAACTCACTTGGGGAGATTTTCTTTATATAAAGGAATTGTAACTTCCCTAAAGAAAACCACCAAAAAAATTGAAAAAGTGTTATGTGTTAAAGCAATGACATTTATTACAAAGAAGAAACCAAATTATTGACGTTGATTGATTTAATAATTTGAGCACAGTGAAACATGTGATAAGGGGAAATAATTGAAGTAAAAGTGAAAAAAATAAATAGAAAATTGGTTTTGGTCCAAGAAAAAAGCCAAGGCACATTATCTGAAGAAAAGAAATTCAAGTTCCCATTTAGAGGTATATTGGAGGTTGCTGTACAAAATGGTCAGCTGTTTATTTAAATATAATGTTTTTATTTTTGTCACCAATAACCATGAAAAAAGTGCTTACACCTGCCAGAAGATACTGAATTTTGAAATTAGCTGGCACCCAGCTCAGTCTAAAAATTGACATTTATATGGAGCTAGGTTGAAACTAATATCTGTGTGCTTGGTTCATTCCAAACTCTTCCAACCCACTGGAATATTATAGAATTTGTATTTTAATTACTTTTGATTCAGATTAATGATTAGAATATCAACTTATTTATACTGTACCAAATTATTGAGAGAACAGCTAGCTCTTTCAAATTTCATTTATCAGCTTCACCAAAATTATATCTACTCTGAAATTCTTCATTACATATTCATTCCAGTCAAAAAAGGTCTTTGGAAATTTTGGATTATTACAAGAGGAAATAACAGCTTGAAAAATACATAAAGCTTTTTTCTCACCTAATTGCTCCATAATCTCAAAATATTATAATAAATCAGTTCAACTCACTCGAAAAAGGTCTCAATGAGATCTGATATTTCAATGTAAGCCCTTTCTTTGAGTAAGATAGCATCTAAATATTTTTTTTTTGATTCTTTTTTGAGGATTCACAGTCTCTTTTGTTTTAAAAATTTCATTTTAATAATATATAGAATAGAAAAGGGACAAATTTGCTCAGAGATTTGTTGTTTTTCTTTATTTATCATCAGAATTGCTTTCCTGCCTCATTGATTGAACAAAATAGAATAGAATATAAATTTCCTACATTGAGCTTAATATCATATTAATTTATTTCTCTTTTCTTATTATTAACATTATTTTTTTCCTTCAATATCATTTTCCATCAGAAATTGAAATTTTCTTCATTTCAGTATTTTTTTTGCTTTTTTAGTTTTCGCCTATTTTTCTTGAAAAAATTACACTAGGAGGAGGATCTTTACAGCCTCCTTGTGTAATTAGTTCAATTGTCTTTGGCTTTTTCACTCTGGGGGGTGCACAGGCCCTCATGTCAATTTGTCGGCGATCATTCACAAAACTACAGTATGAGGATTTACAGGGCCTCCTACTGTCATATTCTTGAAAAGCTTGAACAAAATAAATATGAAAAAAAAGAGATAAAATTAAAAAAGGATTATCACAATTTAAAAAAATCTTTTTGATAATAGCCATGATATTGGCTTCATCAAAGGAAAGAAACAAAGAAAAAAATAAAAAAAATAATTAGTCTCTTATCGTATATGACTTCCCACCCCTCCTACTCCGTTTATTTAAAAAAATTACAAAAACAAAAAGAAAATCAGCTTCAAGAAAGGATTTTCAAAAAAAATAAAACTAATAATATTAATAAGAAAGGCTACAGGAATTAATTAACCATATTTTAATTAATTCTTATTTCTTTTTGAAGTTTATTTTTTGGAAAAAAGCATTTTATTATTTTCTTTTTTTTCTAAAAGTAAAAAATAAGTGAAATAATAGATTTTTTAAATCGAAATTTTTTCGATTTCTGATTGAAAAGAAACTATTATTCCACTTTTTTTTCAAGTTATAAATGTGAATCTCATATTTATCCCAAAAGGTGAGGCAAAATTTACTCAAAAAATAATAATATTTCTGCCTAATCTATTAATTGTATGAATTTCTACATATTACAAGCACAAATATTTCTAGCTTATGTAGTTCTTCCTCAAGACATTTGATATAAATAGTGAATACTAATACTTTATAATTTGAAGCTTTATCACAATAATTTTTTGTTTAAAAAAAGTATTCTGCCAAAACTCAATGATTCGTACATGTTCTCAAGAATAAAAGATGGTTTTTGAATAAATGAAGAATGAGTTTAATAAGACAAAGAATTAATGTTGAATATAAATATTTTTGGAAGAAGAATATTTTTAAATTAAAATAAAATTAAGCTAATAATTGGGATAAATATTCTTGGTGGTGCTTAATAAGTATCAAAAATAGTCCATGAAGTAATAGGGATGTTTCTGGGAAATACATTTGATATTGATTTGAAGCAATATATGGTAAGATTATTGATTTTTCCAGAAAAATCTAAATCTGGCGTCTCTGTTGTCTCTGTAAGAAATCTGAAAAAAAGGATCATTAAATTCTTCTTCATAAAATGAACTCCATAATATCTTTTATCTCAAAAAAACTGGAATAGGATTCACCTATAATTCCATTGATATAAGGTCCTAATTATGATATTGTGATCAGCTTCTTTTTTATCAGCTTGTATAAGTGTCTAAAAGTAATTATTTTGATACAGATTATTTTAATCATCTTTGCAAATACTTTTTGGGAAGTCAAATTCCAGAAAATGACAAGTCATTTCATGTACTCCATTTTCAGACCACTTGAAGAATAAATCAGGTGCAATCTAGTAATTACTAAGGAAAAAGAATATCTTTTTCTTTTTTCAATAGAAGCTTAGTATGAATATTAGTTTGAAATTTGCATTCTAATTCAGTATCAATATTCTCATAGGACGGCCCAACATTTCAAAAGGCTATTTCTGTAGGGTATCCTTTATTATGTTACTGATTCTTATGGACATTTAAGCTTTATCATTCCTCAGAAATCATGAAGGAAAAAATAGTTCAAAACTATCAAATTTCTCAACAGATAAAATAAATCTATATTTCTGGGGTTTTGCAACAGATGAATAGCTATAGAATCTTTGTATGAACTACAATACAGATTAAAAATGGATGATATCAAAATAATGGAGGAATGTAGGTTGAACATAAAGAAAATGGAATTCAATACAATTTCATATTCTTAAGCTAAGAAAGAAAGAATTGAAAATAAGGTTAATCAAAGTAAGGAAGCTCAACTACATTTCTTCAAGAAGTGATAATATATTCCTACTGGCTTGGTATGTTATATGAATGATTTACCAATTAAATAAAAAGAATGTGGGATAGAAGTTTCTCTTTGAATTTCTTAAAATATTTTAATTTAGCTTGTATCAAAGAAATGAACTACACAATGTCAGTTAATGTGGAATTTGTAAGGTGTGGATATGAAACTTTGAATAAAAATCAAGTACTTTTCCTGTCCTCAAAATTTGTATAAGGTAAAATATAATTAAAAAATAGTATTAAATCATATTTTTAGGAGAAAACACACCAATTTTATTGTTTTTAGCCTTATAAGTATAAAAAAATAATGTTATAAAGATTTATTTTTTTACCAACAATAAAACTTCATCCAAAAATAATCTATAAGAGATATTTAAGGCTACAAAAGTAATTTTAATTAGAATTAATTGAGCAAACAACTGCAAGAAATTGATTAAAGAAAAACGTCTTTGAAAAGGTATTTAAAAAGAAAAAATTCCCAAAAGTGACCAGAGTGAGTTTGGAAACAAAGTGACAAAGTTAACAGTGATGAAAGATGCTTTAGTTCACTTATGGGGTGGTTCAAGGGGTAAAAATGATGATAAGAGTTCCAAAAAATGATTAGAATTATTTTTTCACGTGGTTAAAAGGGTGGTTGGAATCTTTTATTTATTTCTTTAACAGTGTTTAAACTAATAATAAAAGGAAATGATTCTAACATGAAGAGAAAAGTGGGGCAAAGAAGATGTTATTTTATAGCCATCAATTTTCTTACTCCAAAGGTAAAATTTACTCTTGTAAGTCGTGGAAAACCCTCTGAAACCAGAAACGCCAATTATGGAATCATTGAACCCTGGTTTAGACAAAAAAAGGGCTGGTTTTAGCCATTTTAGACCCTTAAATCAGCCATTATTATAGTAATACCTGGTCTAGAGCCTTCAAAACACGTCAGAATGTGTGTAAGAGATGTAGAAACCAGTTAAAATTGTTTTAGCTTATGGATAGCTTTATCCCCTTGGCAACAGTTAAAACTTACCTGGTTGGTATCAAATTCTCATCATCAATTGAGACACAGACCTTGTGTAAGGTTTGTCTATGGAGCCCTTGATAATAGTATCAATATCAAGAATACTATGACTGTCCTCATTAGAAATATATAATATAATGAAATATTATAACCACAAAATTATATATAATTATTAAAAATAATTATATAAAAATATAAATTTAATTATTATTATAAAATATAATAATAAAAAATAATAATAATTATAATAAATTATAATTATTCTATTATTGTTAAAGTTACTGACAGCTATAACAATAGGAAGTGTAAAGCTCTTAATGAGACCACCTCCCAAAACCCCCCACCTCACTAACCCTGGAACCTCCCAAATAGGCTCCTGGGAGGTTCCAGGGCCTGAGGCCTTCAAATCTCTCCAAATTTTTTCAGAATTGATTCAGCGTCTTTTCAGTTATTTATCTTTCTAATGGCCCCCAGAGGCCATTAGAATGATTATTTTTATTTTTATTTTTATTTTTGTTTTTATTTTTATTTTTATTTTTATTTTTATTTTTATTTTTATTTTTATTTTTATTTTTATTTTTTTAATTCTATCATTTAATTAAAAAAAAATACTGATGATCTTTTTTTTTCTATAATCCACATTTGGTTTTTTTTTCTTTTTCATTTCTGGAATTTGCAAACTGATTTCATTTTTTTTCTTATTATTCATTTATTGAATTTGAATAATATTTTACTGAATTTTTTTTTTGATTTTTTTTATTCATTTATTTTATTTCAAAAATCTTTTACTGATAATGATTTTTTTTACTGATGTTTTTTTTTTGATTTTTTTTAATCATTTATTTTATTTCAAAAATCATTTACTGATAATGATTTTTGTTTTGATTTTTTTAATCATTTATGTTATTTGAAAAATCATTTACTGATAATGATTTTTTTTGATTTTTTTTGAATTCATTTATTTTATTTCAAAAATCATTTACTGATAATGATCTTTTTTTTACTGATGATATTTTTTTTTCCTTTTTTTAATTTTTTGGAATAATCATTACTGACCCTTGATTGATTTTTTATTTTAATTTTTGTTTCACTTTTTTATTTATTTGTTCATATAGGGGAGGATTAATTATAAGAATTTATTTTGCAATTTCATTTCATTTCCCATCCCTTCCATCATCCTTAAAATTCAAAAAGAAACTCCTCCTCTCTCTCATTCTTCCAATCATTTTGATGATGTCATGGTTAGGACTAAACCAGACTCAGCACATCATCAGAATGATTTGAAAGATGATGAAGCTCATATTACTCCTCTTGATGTCATGGTTAGGACTAAACCAAATATAGAACATCATGAGGATAATAATACCAAATTAAATAATAAAAGAAAGCTCACCTGAATCCAAAGACAACACATCCATGATTCAAAACAAATAATGTCTCACCTTGGCCATTCCAAAAAAGAATTTAAAAGCTCTTCAACAATTTTGATTGACAAGAAATCTACCAATGCCTCATGGTTAAAACTTCCATCACTTAACACTCTCCCCCATCCTTATATTGTCATTAATAAAACATCCAAGCCATTTTTGCCTGTAATCATATATGAAATAACCCCATTTGATAATTCTTCTGGCCACTCTCAAATGCTGCAAAACATCATCATGACATTAATGTCCTTATCTCCAAATCAACAGGAAATTAAAACCAATAAGAAACTCCAAGGTGGCATTATGGAAGGTATTGGGTTTTGATCTGGTTCTGATGCTGGAAAATCTACAGGTGTGTGATATTTTTGGCATATTACCTTAATAATTACTGACTAATTACAAAATCATTAGGTTTTTACTCCAGAAAACCCGGTTTAACTCCTCATCAAATTGAAACAGATAACAATCAATGGATCAAGCTTCATCAATATGACGAATTTGTTTACTCAAGAATCTACCATTTTTCAAAATTAGAAGCAAATGAAAATCAATCATTAATGGAAGCAGCCCAATTACCCAATTTCAGTCAACTCAAATGGACTTCTGCCCATCCCAAGGAAGAATTCAAATCACTTACCAATGTCATTGTCACCCAAGATGGATTTTTCAATAAGCCACACAAAGATTTAAGCAATCTCAATGCCTGGACTTATGGTATATTTTCTTTTGTATCAAGAAAAGATTTCCTTCCACTTCCTACTGTATTCACCCCATCTGGACATGACTTACACTTCCCCAAATTGAAAATGGAGATCAATTTTTCAAAAAAACCTGGCAACATGGAAATTCTTTGGAAGACATCAACAATGGTTCATCATACAACACAACCACCTCCAGAAATTATCAATCATGACAAAATTACTCATTTTGGATGTTCTTTTCAATTAAACCATAAATTATTTAATGTAGGTGACAAATTCTTGAAAATGACACCCACCAAAATTAATTCAAGAGTCAATTGTTACTTTGAAAGAAATATGCAGGATCAAAAAAGAACTAAAAAATATTAATTGTAAATACTTTTATTTTATAAATAACATCTCCACTCTGCTGTATGCCAGTAAATTAAGTTTATAAAACATTGGTCCTGATGAAATTTACAATTGACTATTTTTCCATGCCAAAGTGATTGGTTTAATTTCTTTCATGCATATTTAGCACATCTTCCCCAATGTCATTGTTGGCCAGATTTTCCACATGTGGTGGATCATCATCTTCATATAAATCAAACCACTCATCAACAATTGGAGCTAACATATTATGTAAAATTGTGCAAGACACAACCCAACTAACAAAATATTCAATTTCATGATTATCCCTCATTTGATTTTGCATTTCCCTTAGAGAAAACCACCTCCCCTTCAAAATTCCAATTGCATGCTTGATTCTGACCCTTGATTTTGCTAGACAGTAATTGAAAGAACAGTTGTCTTCATTATGTGCTACAACCCCCTTATATGCTGGAACAACCCAAGGAGAGCTTGCATATTCCAAATCTGCAAGTAAGTATTGATCCTTTTCATGAAACTCTTGAGGTGTTTGTGCTATTTTCATATGTTGATAGACATTTGAATAATGAAGTGACCCAGTACAACCAACATGCAGAGCAGTAAACTGTTTGTTGATATTGCAAACCAGTTGTATTGACATAGAATACCTGATATATAAATCATCAGTAAGATTGAAATAAAGAATAAAGATTCAACAGCTTACCTTTTTTTGCGATCAAAATACGCTTCACCATCATTGGGAGGACATTGTGATAATGGTATGAGACTCCCATCAATAAACCCAATGCACCCATGGAAGCCTTCTGCTTGCATTACTTGAGACATCTCTCTGTGTTGTTCTATTGTTGGCCACACAATCACTTTGCGTTTCAACTTCATTAATATCCGGATGACTCTTTGAGTGTACAACACAATAGCCCCATGGCTAATTCCAAAAAACATTCCAATCTTTCCCAAAGCGGCCACATTTCCATTTGATCCTAGCCTTGATAATGCCACAGCCAATTGGATGGCAGGATTGTGTTGTTTGGTTTGTGATGAGTTTCAAAAGGTTTTATCAGCTTGAATTTGTGCAACCAATTTTTCAAATGATTCATGTGTGGTCCTACATAGCTGTCAAAATGTTTCAGATGATAATGTCTGTAAATAATTCATTGTATACATGTAATGAGATGGATATCTTCTATGAGGGTTGATGTATCTTTGTGATGTTATCATATCTAATAGGATTCTATCTTTCTGGATATCAGAATTACCATCAGAGGTGAGAGCATCAATGAACTGAAGTGAGTTCAAGGTCTGAAGTAAAGGTAGCCTTTGTGATGCCTTGGGAATGGTGAATGAAGAAAAGGCTGGTAGTAAATGAAATTTGAAATCAAATAACTTAATAAATGATGAGTGTATTTAGATTTCATGCAAGAGAAGGAATTTTTATGCAATTTAACCTGCCCTTACTGAGTTTTGTGTTTGAAAAATGTGCCTTTATGGGAAGCTAAATGCGGGATTTTGGTATTCAAACACGGGATTTGGTACCAAAAAACCTGTGTTTTTGTACCTCAAAGTACCTCACCTATTGATGTGTGGGATTTCCCAAATCCCAAAAATTAATGCGATATTTTGGCAAAAAAAAACTCAGGATTTTGAGTGTGGGATTGGGTAACTTTGACACCCCCTATTTTTCATAAGAAAATTAAAACACACACTGTGCAGAAATAATTCTTATAGAAAAAATTCTCTATAAAAAAACTAATACTAGATAAAAAAGATATAGAACTTTAGATAAAACTTACTTCTAATATTTATTTAATACAACAAGTCAAACAACAACAGTTATTATATTAAATAATACTTCTAAGTTGAAAACACGCCAAAAATCAATATTGTTAAAGATAAAACAACTTTTTATAATAAAAGTTATGATTAAAGAGTTTTTAAGAGGAATTTGTGGCTTTTTAAAAGATATTTAAGATGATAATTTTATGTAATAAAATGTATTATTGGTGATTGCAACAATAATCTGAATTCTATGATTTCAATTCTTTAATTGTAATTAATAAAGAATAACATAACTTAAGAATTACCTCAATAATAATATTTTATATTTAATAAAACTTTACCTGTTTAAATTTCTAATATGATTGGATAATAATGAATGATGGACAAAAACAGGGATGAAAAGACTCCTTTTATGTCTTCAGAGCAGCTCTCATGATTCATAATGAATATAGAGGGCGTGCTCAGGTCAAAACTGAAAAACCATGCCTAAAAATAAAGTTCTTAACTTAAGGTAACTTATTTTTAATGTCAATTTAAAGTTATCAGTGTTATTCTTAACTCCATGTAACTTCAATCCTCATTTAAACTAATTATTTTAAGTTTTCAATATAAATAAAATTATTTATCTTAACTTTCATCACATGAACAACTTAAAAATAGAGTTTCAAGCAGAAATCTCTTAAACTCAATTTATAATTAATTTTTAAAGAAATTATAATTTTCTTTGAGCTTTAATTAAAAGAGTACATTTCCAGGCTAAATACCAAGAAAATTTATCTATAAAAGATACTGAAAATTGGATTAATATATAGATAATATTAAACTGTATGCTGTGTGAAACTTTCAAGCAAATCCATTGAGAATTGGATTTTTAATGAATTTTTGAAGTTATTGCTATTTTTCCACATAAAATAGCAATACACACCAAACCTTAACTTTTGATAAGGTTTTAATGCTTGTAACCGTAAAACTTTAAGCTTATTTAAGCTTTTTAAGCTTAATTAAGTTTTGAAAGTTCTTAAAACCTTAAATTCAAGCCTGCATATTGGGATTTACCCTTTGGCAGCTTGAAATTCCTGTCTAAATTGGGATCAAACCAGTTGAAACTTTAATGTTGGATCAAAGTCTAATCTTAAAGTTTAAATAAGGTTGAAAATCTTCCAATACGGGTGGACAACCTTAATTTAATCCTTGCAGATCCAAAAAGTTGGGTACCCCAGCTCTATTTGGAATTTTGCCTTTGTCCCACCTTTCTGTGTGGATTTTGCCCGTTTATTTATTTAAAGCTATACTATGGCCTCAAACCCTTTCAAATTGAGCTCATGCAGGATTTACATTCTATATGGAAAATCCTTAACCAATTCAGTAAATATACACAACACCTCAATTTTAACTAAAATTTTGGTAAGTTTGCATAAACTTTATGCAACTTGAAATTTAAGCTTATTTAAGCTTAAATTTGATAATTTTTAAAAAATGTTAAAACAGTTACATTAGTACTGTGAGATTCTTAAATCTTCCAATAACATAAGAAATAAGTGTTTTTGGGTATAACACCTTATGGATGCACCCTAGGCTTTTTTTGGTGTAGAATCCAAAAATGACATAATATTTATAACTTTGTTTATCCAAAAGAAATTATACTTATTTTTTGTTATTTTTTATTTTAAATTTAATTAAAAAGTTTGTTGAAGTGAAATTTAACTGTGTATAAAGTTAATTGTGGCCTTATGGGTATGTTATACATACCTCACAGGCTCCCACCCTGTGACTCAATTCCAGGCCAAACGTGATGAGCTTTTGTGTGAATTTTGACATTGCACACCTGTCAGGAAGGTTTTTGGGGGTCTGGCTCTCCCTTGGAGCTAGAGTACCTTTCCCCCCCAGAATTAATCTTTCCAATTTCTTTTTAATTCCTCATCATGTAATACGCTTGCAATCTACACATACAATTCAATTGAGTTTTACAATAAACAACTGTAATAATTGATACCTCATATGTAAATTACAGTTCACTTATGTAATACATGTGCACATTTTGACATTTCAATTGAAAATACTTCAATTCCTCATAAATTCTAAACTACACACAACACCTCAATTTTAACACAAAAATTGATGTTCAACACCACATGTGGTGTGTATTAAATTAAGGTTTTGAGGATTTTCAACTTTTGTATTGCGGTATCCCATACCTTTTTACCAGTTTCAAGAAATGTTTTGGAAATTTAAAAGTTGGAAAATCAAGATCCCAATGACTCATTCAGGAAATCACCACTCAAAGGACATGCTTAAAATCACAAAAGACCCAGGAATAACATCAATAGTAGGGAGGAATAGAAGATTTGGTAGTCAGAATTAAAATAATCAACATATTTCTACAATCAAATAAATGATAGGGGAATCCAATCTTATGGAATTATACAAGAAAACCTACATAAAAGCCTTACAGAATCCACAATAGTCTTAATACATACATAAACTGAAAATTACATGGGAAGAGTAACATTTTACATTATATCCACTCTAAATCCATCAAGAAGATTATATTACTAAGAATCACAGTAACCAAATACAGTTCATGTGACACAAGTATCACATGACAGTATCCAATTCAACTCAATACTTGGGAAAATCCACTAAAAAAAAGAGAAAAATTAAAAATTACACAACAATACAGAAGCCCAAATAAGACTTATGCAGTCCACATGCATAAGATCTGGAAATTACACAGCCACAGGATTATTAAAATTCAACTTAATTAAAATTCAACTTGCTGCATGCAAGGAAAATACACTAAAACTGTAAAGTACACAGCAATTACAGTAATCAAGAATTAAAAAGAAGATATCCCCACATTGCACAGCATAATCACCTGGAACTAAATAAACCTTACAAACAAATTTTACTTGGGCTTATTCACATGACACCATCTTCACCCTTTACTCACCAGCATTAATTCCTCAAGGCTATGCAAGCTGACTAAAGCAGTGCAAAAAGAGAAGTCACCTGATATTTTTATCAAAAATCCCCACCAACCCAAACATCACAACCTTAACTTTGGCCAAACAAATGGCAAAAAATATCTCAGTCATAGGACACCATTCTCAATTTTACACACTAGCATTAATCTCTCAAGGCTGTGCAAGATTACTAATACAGTGTAGCAGATAGGTCATCTGACTTTTGTTACAAAAATCTACACCAGCAAAATTATCTCAAGGGCAAGAATAACACTTTACATGGAGAGCCCATGGGTACTTCTCACAACATAAAAGGAGACCTCTCTCTCATTTTCTCCTCTTCTCCCCATGAATGAATCCAATTAGTTATATACCAAGAAGGAGAATAACTATTCATCCCTTACTAGTAGGTTAATCTAGAAATTATTATTATTATTATTACATTACATTAAAAGTGATTTATATATAGCTTTAGTTAACAGTAGGTCTGCCTATATTATAAATTCATCTATTAGTGAAATACTCATATTCAACAAAATATTTATATTATACTCTTCTCACTAGAAGAAAATCTATATCACTATTATTATTATCACACAATATATTTTACATATTATCCAAAATTATTTACCAACAACAACTATTTAAACTATTGAACAATATTATTATATATTACCCTTGGTTACAGGATCATTCAGAAATTCATAACTGTTTACCTGTGATTTCCCCCTCAAGTACTGCCTTATCCAATCCCACACCAAAAGGAGTTCCACATCTGGTGTCCCAACAGTGGCCAGTTCAACTTCAACATTCAAAAATCAGTAAATAATCAAGAAAGAAGATAATCAAATAAACATAACTCACAAAAAACTCATTTTAATTATCAAGAATCAATCATCAACACTCTCATACAATCTGGAATCTGGAAACAAATCCCATTCCAAATCATCATCACCATCACAATCCTCAAATCAATCATACCATTTTTATTATCCAGTAAAAGAAGGAACACCAGAAAATCAAACACCCAAGGATATTGATTTACTCATTGCAAAACCAAGAACAGAACATAAAGAAAAGGAAGAATTAAGGAGATTTTTCTTCAAGTTAATTCAAGAAGCAAAGAAAAACAAGAGAATTACAAAAGAATTTAAAGGATCAGTTTATCAAGTAGAGATGAATCAACAATCAACATCTGACTTACCACCATTACCTGAAGATACTTAGGAAGGACAGTATGCAGAAGAAAGTGAAGAGGAAGATCAAGCAGTACAAATACAAAGTCTTATGAAACAAATGCAAGATTTATTATTAACACAAAGTAGAAAGAAAGGAAAAAGAAGTGAACAAACATCTTACACACCTGGAGCTAGTCCAAGTGAACCCATATTACCAAGGCATGTCAGGCCTGAAGACTCACCAATATCACCTACACCTGGCCCCAGAGAACCCTCTACTACAGTAACAGAACAAAGATCACAGAGTATCCCAAAGAACGTATTTTTAACTACACCAAACCATCCAAGTCCATTACAAAAGGAAATTCCTAAGGTAACATCTCCTATTGTTAAGATAAGAGCTAAAGATTATAATCTTGTTTTTGATGGTAATGAAGTAGAAAAATTAATAAAAAGAGTGGAAGCAGAAGCTGAAATTGAAGGAGCTAGCGGAGAAGATATAGCAAGACAAGTTATTTTTATGTCAGCATCTGAAGAAGTTAAGAAGAAAATTGAAGCAATGCAAGGTTATGACGAGAAGAACTGGAAAAAACTCAAAGAAGAACTTACTACAGAATGGGGAAGAGTAGAGCCAGACAGAAGATATAGACCACAATCTTTGGAGAAGCTTTTCAATAATACCAAAAGAGCAGGAGGAATTAGAAACCTAGCTGAATACAAGAGATTTCTTGGATAATATGAAAAGATCACAAATTATCTTTATAAATATGGATATATTAGAAGAGAATTTGAGCATAATGAAGAACTCTATGCAAGCCTTTCACCAGAAATTAGGACTTCCATAATCAAGGAGATGAGAAGAGATAAGGTCATGATCCAAGCAAGGGATGGTAGATATATTGTACCAGAAATGAAAGTATTAAAGAGCTATATAGAGCAAAAGCTGGAAACTGTGATAATATTAAGGGACAGAACTGAAGACACAACCTCCCATTATGGATTAAATCAGCTACATATAGGTAAGACACAAGCAAAGAAAGTACAATTTGAAGATGACACCATGGAAAATGCCTTAAATCAACTGAAGGAGCTTAATAATAAAATTAAAGAACAACAAAGACCCAGGATTCAGGATCAAGAAGAAAAGAAAGAAATAAAGGACTTCATCAAGCAAATTAAGGAAATAACAGAAGCAGTACTACCTCAAAGTAAAACAGGTCAGGTACTCAAGCAGGAAAATCAATCAAGGTACCCAAAGGACAGCTTACGACCTTTTTCACAAAGACATATTCCTTATACACCAGCACAAAACATACCAAAACCCTATGTCAAATGTTATTACTGTTTGGAGGAAGGACATTCAGTGAATAGATGCAACTACCTTTTTGATGATCAAAATAAGAATTGGGTCAGCAGACAAGGAGGTGGATTTTTGTTTCCCAATTGGCAAAGAGTACCAACTGATGGAAAAATATCACCAAAGAAGTTAGTGGAAGAATTTGCAAAAGAACAAGAAGAACCTATCAAGAAAAGAAAAGAAAATGAAGCTAAAGAATCAACACACCAACCAAAAGAAGTAAACATAATACAAGTAAAGAAAAATGACATTTCAACAGCTATAGCCCAAATTGAAGATTGGGGAAGCTGGAAACCACCAACCATATCATCAGCCAATGATCCATTCCTCAATAATTATGGATTGAGAAACACCAAACAAAGATCCTCAATAAATGAGCATCCAAGTCAAGAACCAACAAAGTCATTACCAAAAACAATGGAAACACCACTAAAAAAGAAGCCACACATACCTGGAGCTTATATTGAAGATGAACATGGTACAGTGGAAAAAACAATTATTCCAACCAAATTTAAGAAACCTCAGGAGTTCAAAGGGGAAGAGGAAGTTAGCCAAGAAGTTGAAGAAAAACAGGATTCTGGAAAGAAGCAAGAATCGACTCAAAATACTGTTAAAAACAAGAATATCAAGCAAGAACACACAGAATTTCAAGAGGTCATGAGTCAAATTATCAAAAAGGTTTTGGATCAGAAGATAAATCTCACCTTAGAACAAGCTCTTATCATGTCACCCAAAGTTATCAACCAGCTTAAAAATGTGACAACAGAAGAAAGAAACTCAATCAACTCACTTGATACAAAAGAAATTCAAACCAAACTCATAAACCACCATTTAGGAGATTATGAACAGCCCAAACTACATTCTGCCTGTCCATTGGGATTTATGCCTTGGGATAATCCTGAATGAAATTGTCAACCCAACTGCTGCAGGGCCAGGTGTTTGGGATCCTTGAATGGTCTTCTGATTGCCACCATGGATTGCCAGACTGATGAGCTAAGGAATCCTCCTTCAACATGGGCTTTGGACTTTGGGACCTTGATTTGGAGTTGTAGAATTTGGTCCTGAAAATGTCACCATTGAATTTCTGAGCATAAATGGTGCATAATGGGTTATAATACCATATATGCACCACTCCTGCAACCTTGGGTATGGGGTGCATGGAGGGATTGAAGAATTCCCCTTAAGTTGAGGGGAATGTTGCTGAGCTGGTTTGGTTGCCTCTGGTGGTTGCCAGAGGTCAGGGCTGGAAATATGGTCCATGGCCAAATTTGGGTCCTACGGGTTTGGTGGCCAATTTGGAGTCCAAAAGGTTTTTGGCCAAAATTGGGTCCAAGGGATTGGTGGCCAAAATTGGCTCAGGTGGGTCCAATTGTGGTTTGAGACCCACCTGGCCTTGGGGGCTATATGGTTTCCCCCTTTGGCCCCTTTTGGCCTCATTGGATTAGGCCAAAAGGGGCCTAATTGGCCTACGGACTGTGGCCCATGAATTATGGCCCACGGGCCGTAGAAGCCGTAGGGGGCCTAAATGGCCCAAAAAGGCCATTTAGGCCTAAACCCCCCTAATGAACGGGGGTGGCCCAAAGCCAAAGGTGATGGCTAGGGGGCCTGGAGGCCCCTAGAAGACAAAAAGACCCCCCAGGCCCAAAATCAAAGATAAAGGCCTGGGGGTTGGTGATCTGGAAATTGGTCAAGGAGGCCAATGATGGCAGGATATGGCCTGAGGCCATAAATGATGATTGGTGGCAAGAAATGGCCAAAAGAGGTGTTATGGCTAAATGGCCATAGAGCACCAGAGGGGACCAATTGGTCATAAAAGATATGGTGTGGCCAATTGGCCTTAACTTGTACCAGGTTAGAATTGCCGCAACACCCATGGAGGAGGGTCAATCTTTGTGGTTGTGACAGTGAGTAATCTTTCCAATTTATTTTTTCTTTAATTCCCCATTATTTACTATACTTTTAATTTAAATATGTAATGAAATTGATTTTTTACAGTACAAAGCTGTAATCAACGATACCTCATATGTAAATAAAATTTCACTTATGTAATACATGTGCACATTATGATTTTTCAATTGAAAATACTTGAATTCCTCATAGCTTTTGAACTAAACACCACAACTCAATCTTAACACAAAAATTGATGGTTATCACCACATGTGGTGTGAATGAAATTATGGTTTTGAGTATTTTCAATTTTAGTATTTTTTGTTGAAAATTCATTTTACCAAATATTTTCAAGTAGAAAGGTCTTTTCCCAATTTTAAATTTCAAATTTAGTTTATTTTCAAATTATAATTTAAATTTCAAATTTGTATATAAATCTCATATTTATATTGTAATTTTTTATTTCTATAATATAAATAAATTTAGTTTATTTATAACTATATCATATTTCATTCCTTGTGGTCTCTTTGGTATATAAAAATACGTCAAAAGCTTGCAAATATATTTCAATCACTAATTTTGCATCAATCTCATACTTTAAGAGAATTTGATAAAAATATATCAGCTTAAAACATTAATATTTGGCAGATAGAAGAAATCTTGGCTCAAAGAAGGAATGGACTGTCAGAAATATATAAGAAAACTGAAATCACCACTCCCTGGATTCAATGTAGGAATATGTGAATTTCCTGATTCACAACACTTTAATAGCAAGCAGTGAATTTTGTTCTTCTCCAAAGATTAAATACCATCATTCTTAAATAAAAAATCAAATACATTTCAATTTTTGAATAGGTTGAATTCAGATTCTCTAACTTTCTCTAATCCCTTGAAGCCATTTTCACTATAAAAAAATTGCTCAAAGGGTCACACATTTCTTCATAGAGTAAAATATTATACCTTGATTACTGAAAAAGGGCTTAATGATTTCATAATTGGCTCCCATATTTTTATCATCAGTTTGAAGATTTGGAAAATCACTTTCCACTTTTTTGGAAGTAAATTTGAAATGATACAATAATTTCCTCTTTGCTTCATTTTTTCTTTCCATCTTTTCACTTTTCAAAGTAGCTTTGCTACGTTTAACAAGACAAAAAAGTATTTAAACCACAATTTTGAGCTCATCTTAAGCATACTGATAAATAATAATAATAATTATTTTTTCCTCTTGGAATCATTTCAAACCTTGAAGCACTCAAAATAATAAACCATCTTTTACCACTTTGAGATTTTCACTCAGTTTATGGGCTTAATCTCATATATTCTTAGTGTTTCTCCTCTTGAAATATCTATTTTAACAACCCTAATCTCATATATTTCTCCCAATTTATTTGTGAAGTTAATCCAAAAAACTCATCCTTATGAAAATTTATTCTTAGCCTTGAATAACTATTTCAAAGTATTTTTGATAAATATTTGTTTTATGTAAAAAAAATTATTTTTCTCAGTATTATTTCTTAATACTAATAAATTCAAAAGGATAATTCTTCTTTTCCCCGTTAAAACCCTCAAAAATCAATAAATTTGATCAATTTTCCCCTTAAAAGGAATTTCCAGACAGGAAAGACACTTCAATTAAATTTGAATCTTCATATATATCGTACACCTTATAAATAAGTAATGACGTCCAAGGTTTTATATAGATAATTTTCATATTCTCAAAGTCATATAATTGTAATATATAGGCAATTAATAATTTCAGAAAACTTACCAAATCTATGGGTTTTTTGTCTTTACTAATTTCGTGTTTTCATTATAATTCTGTTTTCAACTATGATGAAATTAGAATAGAGTTTTTGAAATGAAATTTCCTTACCTAACTACTATGAGGTAAAATATCTGATCACAAAACTCAAGTAAATATGACTCATATATATTAGGATGGGTACCTAATTCACCTTGAAACCAATAATAGTACATAAAGAATACAGTAATTTAAATATTTTCTATTTATCATTTCACCTTGGAATTGTTATGTAATATATATCATATTATAAATTCCTCCTATATCTGTTTTTTATTGGAATTCTAATTTCATTTCAATATTAAATATTAATCACAGATTCACAGCTCTCTGAATCAATTAAAAATTAAGCTCAAAATTCAACATGGAAAATGATTTATCTCTGAAATGCTGTAAAGAAATTGTGGAGAATAAAATGAGAGGGAATCAGATCTCAATTTATTGAATATCTCTCTAGAAATAAAAGTAAATGGTGTCTTAGATGTCTCTCTAGATATACCAAAACAGCTTATATTCAGTTGACTACTCAATTTTTAAGAAATATGGCGACGTTAAAGCTAGAGATTTTTTATTTAAAGTTCCTTATATGGCCCACTCAACAAGCACTCACAATAGCTTGAGTCATAAAATATAACAAATAAGCCTTATTTGGAATAATTTTCATGATTTTATTTCTGCGATGATATGAAGAAAGGTCTTGATTCTTGAAAATCATTGAAGCAGGATAATTAAAGCCAACACAAGATAATATATAGAAAAGCTTGGGTGGTGATAGAATTATTTAATTTTTGAAATTTTAGTGTTGTAAATTTGAGCTGTTGATAGTCGCTTTAATGGGATGTTTATACATGATACTTGTTTTGATAACAAGTAATAATAGTAATAACAAGCAGAAAATAATATTGATTAGTGTTAGAAAGATATACCAATAATCTGTGTAGTAGTAAAGGGTAAAAATAACTGTAATAGTAGAGGATTATGAATACTAATGGTCACAATGAAAAATATGCTATCCCCACCAGAAGGGGTAGCAGGTCCAAACAAGCTTCCAGCTTGCTTAATACTTGTATCCAATTTGATACTACTATTTGATCATATTACAAGCCAGATTCCCAAGATTGTGAAATACTTCATATAAATTTCATTAAACCGTGTAGCTTCTAAAATTCTTGATAATTCCTTTCTTATGGAATATTCTTTGAAACAAAAACAAATAACTCTCAAGTAAGTCTCAAGAAAATAAAAGCATAAACCTTATTTCTATGTTTCTCAAAATAAAAGTACATCTTTGCTCAGCTCATATCACATCTTTATTCTTAATGGATTTTTTCACTCAAAATTCTTCTATCACATCCTTATATTTCTAAATTTAAAATTCTGTAGATGAAAATTCTTTCCTTCAATTGATCTCTAATCAACAGCATTCATTAACCACAAATTTACACAAAATATGTGTTTTTAATTATCAATTTGTCCTTAAATGTTAATTTATCTTCATTTATCAAAAAATACCACAACTTGAAATGTTTTTTCTTTCTTTGATTAATTAAAAGATATTTCTGATATTTCTTTCAATTTCAATCCCAAAAAACATGGATTTAAAACAAAAATTAGCTGTTTAATCTATACATTACTTTCATTCATGAAATCTGATGCTTTTATTGAAAAATGGGAGGAATTATTATTATTTTTTTTACAAAATGAAATACTTAATTACTAAAGAAATGTTTCAAATTATAGGCATAAAATGAGAACTTTGGCTGCACAAGAATAATCCCTTCCTTTATCATATAAAAACGTATGTGTAACATTCTTAATAAAAGCCACTTTTCAAGATTATATTCTTAAATATGATTTCCTTAATACTAAGGATATTATTAAAAAAATATTTGTTCTGTAAATAGTACTTTTGTGGGGTAATAAAGTTTAACCCATTCATTCTTTTTCTATTTTCCACAAAAAAATAAGAAAGCTCATGATATCTTTGCTAACAAAAAATTGGAATCACTTTCTATTCCCTCATCAAAATGAAATTTTGAATTTTGAATTTACTTTGACATATTCCAGAAATTTATATAAATAATGATATTTATTGAATTGAAGGTTTCTCCTAGCTTCAAATGGTACAAAAAAGAAGGAATAATTCTCAATGTTCTTAAGGAGCTCAAATATATATTGAGAGAAGTGACTGTTTCAGTGAAAATTGCATTTCATAATATAAATATAAAGCTATCTGATAATGAATTTTCCAAGGAGAATTATTTACATTAAGCTTTTTTTACCCAGTAGCTTATAAGATCATCTTTCACACATATTTTTATAAATTATGAGGTGAGTACCACTGTGATATTTTCTTTTGGATAATTACCATTTTGAGTTCAAAACGAGTAATTTCTCATCTGATGTAGCTTTTGGAAAGAATAGATTAAGGTTTATATGAATAGAAATATCAGTATCTAATCAAAATCCACAAAAATTGAAGCCCTTATAAATGAAAAACCTCATCAATTTCCATTTAAAATCATATTTCTTTAATTTTATCAATTTCTTTTCAATTAGTAAAAAGCATTTTTTATTTTCTTTGTTTTTTCTCTTTTTTTCAATTTTTATTGAATTCTATTTTTTATTTTTTTCCATTATTTTGTTTAATTTTCAGTTTACTTCTTATCATTCATTTTTCAATATGTTTTTTGGAGGAGTTTTGTGAGGTTTGATACAGTTATTTTAGTGTATCTACACCCAAACAGCAAAAAAAACAAGAAAAGACAAAAATAAACACAAATTCAATAAAAAATGAATAAAAAATGAATAAAAAATGAACAAAAAGAAAAGGAATTGAAAAATTCATAAAAAAAGGAAAAAGCAAAAAAAAGTATAAAAATAAAAACATGAAAACATTTTAAAGTTTGAGAAATATTCAAAGAGAGTGTAAGAAAATAAAAACAAAATCAAAAAACAAGTTGGAAAGAATCACAATATATCAAACAAATATTTCAAAAGATAAAAGAAGATTCAAAAAGATTCAAAAAATATTAAAAAAATTGAAGAAAAAATTAAAACAAAGTCATAAAACCAATTAATAAAGTAGACAAAAATTGAAAATAAGGACACCATTTCTTTTTCACATAATTATGAAAGAGTTATTGAAAAAAAACATATAGAATTTGGGGAAGATTTTCCACTAATTTTTTCAATGAAAATCACACTTACACCAGGGCCAATCTTGCGTCAATCGTTGGCAATTGACTTCACGTCGCACCACGGTCATTATAAAATCTTGCTTCAGTTGTGTTAGTGTCACTTTATAGTCACTGGATTTAGTGGGTCACGTCACGTCAGTGTCAAGACAACGTCAATTGTCACATGTGTCACATGAGAATGTCACTCAAAGCCCAAACCCATTTCAACACTATTAACAAGGTTTGGGTCATTTCACCTCATTGGCTTCCACATCCCCACCTAATCCGCCCCAATGCTTCGCATGCTTACGCGCCCGCACCGCCCTGCAGATGAGACTCTGACACTACCCCCCTTCTCCGTCCTCACCACTCCTTACGCTTTCACACCCCTTCCCTTACCATCTTTATGCTCACGTGGTGCACTCCCGACATGCTCCCAACACCACTTATCCTTACGCTCGTGGAGTGCCCTCCCGACATGCTCCCAACGCCACTTATCCTTACGCTTGTGTAGTGCCCT